>JAUCEA010000010.1:1242500-2485000 GCA_033557915.1 Phytophthora tentaculata | reverse complement strand
GCACGCCTGGAACTTGCTGGACAACACGCAAGAACAACTCAACCTCAAACGCTCCGAGCAGTTCAAATCGGCGGAACACACACTCGCACAACTGACCAAGAAACAGGTTCGGCAAAAATGATTTTCCATTTTTTTTCATTTTTCATTAAACATTTTCAGTGCAGTCTTTGAACCGAACAGTCTCGGAAGTTGCCGTGTCGGAAATCAAAATTGATGCCGAATACACCGGTCCTCATTTGGTCTGGCCACTGGAACTATCAAACGTATTGGAGATCTTGGACTCATTCAAGACGACGCAAATCCTGCACTACAAATACGTGCTGGAAATTCTCAAGGAAAGCGTGAAATCTCTCGCGCCGTTGCCAACTTTGCAGGAAATCACACTTGTGGAAGGTGAAAAGATCACAGTTGTGGGAGATCTGCACGGCCAACTGCAGGATCTCTTCTCCATCTTCTCGATCAACGGCCTCCCCACTCGCACCAACAAATATCTCTTCAATGGTGACTTTGTGGACCGTGGGATGTATGGCGTTGAAGTGGTGATGACGATCCTGCTCTTCCGACTCCTGTACCCTACCAGCGTCTTCCTCAACCGAGGCAACCACGAATCCCGTAACCAAAACTCGTGGATGGGCTTCGAGGACGAAGTGTGGGCCAAGTATTCAGCCGCTGACGAAGACGATCTAGAGCGCCCCGCTCGCGTGTTTGAGTGTTTCCAGACATTATTCGAGTCAACTCCGCTCTGCGCCGTGCTGCAACAGAAGATTTTCGTGGTTCACGGCGGCCTTTTCTCGCGTGACAATGTGACATTGGCACATTTGCGTGGAATTTCACGAAAGCGCGAACCTCCGCTTCACCAAGTGAATTTTGAGGATAAAATCTTCGAGGATATGTTGTGGAGTGACCCGCGTCCTATTCAATCTCGTCAGCCGTCGGAACGTGGCGCTGGCGTGGAGTTTGGCGTGAGTGTGACCAACAATTTCTGTTTGGTGAACAAGATCGCGTTGATCATTCGGTCGCACGAGTGCGTACTCGAAGGCTTCGAGATCCTCCACGGTGGTCGCTTGATTACTCTCTTCTCCGCCTCGAGATACTGCGGTACACAGATGAATAAAGGGGCCTTTTTGACACTGGGGCCAGATCTCCAGCCGGAGATCCAGCAGTTTTACGCGCACTCCATCAACGAGAGCACGTTTAAGGCCCCCGAACAAGCCCAGATGCAGGGAGTATTGGAGGAGGACACTCTGCGTATGATTGCAGAGCGTATTTGCGATCACAAGGCCTCGTTGTACTGGTACTTCACGCAGCATGACGAAGAGCACAACGGTACTGTACCTCGCTTGATCTGGGCCGAAGCGCTGCGCTCGGTACTGCAATTGGATCTCCCTTTCTTGACGTACCAACCGAAACTCGCTGACTTGGTGGATGAAACTTCGACACGCATCAACTACTCGCAGTTTCTGGCTCGTTATCGCATTGAGAACGACGCGATGGACAACAGTGGGTGGCAAGAAAGTATCATTGCGTTAATCTGTAAGAAACTGTATCGTGCTATGGGCGCGGGCGATATGCAACAAGCTTTCAAGGTGTTTGACGCCGACTCGAATGGCTTCATTGAGTACGAGGAGTTTCTGAGTACACTCAAACAGATGGATACGGGACTCTCGGACCAGCAAGTGTTTGCACTCATGCGAACAGCTGACACGAACGATGATGGGCGAATTGACTTTAATGAATTTGCACAGCGGTTCGAAGTGATTTTCACAGATCAGGGCAAAAGCGAATCCTCTCAGAATTTATCTCCGCCTCCGACCCCGATGGAACTGTCTACGGACACTCCTGAGGACGCGAGGCCCGAGACGCCCATCTTTACACGTCGCGTGTCTTCAGGGGAGGATCAGTCGACGTTCACGCCTCAGCCGGCGAGTAACCTTGATGTGGAGACGATGCAGGCGTTGTTGCAGATTGGCAAGGCTCTGTTTGCACGTCCTGGCTCGCTGCAATATCACTTTTTCCACTTTGACAAGAACCAGGATGGTGTCTTGTCGCGTAGTGAGTTTGAGCATGCGCTGGAGCAATTGGGCTTCAATTTTGAGGCTAGTCTGATGGATCGAGTCATGGCGGCAGTGGACAGTGACGGCGGCCACTCGATCGACTACAAGGAGTTTGTGACGGCGTTTAGTGTGCAAGATCTGAAGGAACAGGAAGCGCTTGAGTCCGGCGACCTCACGTGGCAAAACTCGGTTTTGCAACAAGTCTCGAATGTGTTTTACCAGCATCGCATCCACATCCGGAACGCCTTCCGAATGTTTGATGCAACGAACAGTGGCGTCATCAGTCGCGATAATTTCCGAACGGGTATTCAAACATTCAATGTTGTGCTCAACTCGCCGCTTTCGGATGATCAGATCGAGGAGTTGCTGAGCTATCTCGACAGCAACAAGGACGGCGCGATTAGCTACAAGGAGTTCTTTGACGGGTTCAGAGTCGTGGATGTACGTGTCGACGAGGATAAGCCGACGGAGAGCAAGTCTTCCGAGGAGACAAATGAGTAAACCTTGCAATTTTGGCTCCTCGAAGCAAAAGATCGCTGTTGCAAATGCAAATAAATAGTGAAAGTTGCTTTTCCATGTTACATGTTTGCAATTACTTACGTTGATAATTCGATTGCTTTTTGGATGTACTTTGCTGTTGCCGCAACTGCGCTCCGTCCATCATTTGTGCCACTAAGGTGCAATTTCCTGTGCGTGTTGCCATATTCCAGTTCGACCACAGTAGGATCTTGCTCACTGTTGTACACACACGACGTGATATTGTGCGAAAAGGTGGCACGTTTCCCTTCTTTGTTCACACTGAAGCAACTCACGTTGGTCCCTGAGAAGACGAAATATCGTCGCATTCGCTTTCTTTTAAGCAAAAGTTGACGCCACCACGGAGTTTGCACGTAGAGCCAAACCGAGTGGGTTCGTTCCGGATCGTTTTCATCCACGACAATCGGAGGCAATTCCCTTCCTTGCTGTCTGTCGGATGTAGATAAACTCGATGGGCTGTTCAACTCTGGCATTGTCAGTGCTCGCAGTCTTTGGGCTTCCTCCACCGCTCGCTGTCTCCTGCTTATTCTCATTTTAGGAGTGACTGTCGTCGCTCTTCGGGACGCCGGAGCGTTGTGACTTTTTGCCACCTGCGTCGCCTTCACCATTGCCGCAAAAGTTCCATACCAGTGCTCAAAATCAGCACCCATACACGTATGCAACAACACAGTGCGATCTTCGTAGTCTGTGAACGCGAACGTCTTGTTACTTGAATGCACTCGTCGGACAGAAATGATGACATGGCGTCCGACAGGTCGAGCCCTTTGCTCTGCATCTTCGGAAGATACGTAAAATATACAGACAAGCTCCTCGAGTCTGCAAAACCGCTTAGCAAACGCCGCTCTACCGGATCCAGACATTGAAACGTGCACCCAACCAGAGTACACGCCCGTGGTGGAGTTCAGCGTCAACACTCCGTCCGCCGCCAACGCTTCCAAGTCAAGTTCATCTAGATCCGTGCATCGATCAGTGTCTGCTGATGAAGCTGTTGAGCCCAGCGATAGCGCCTTCTTCCATCGAGGCCGTGTCACGGACACGTCCATTACTCGGCTGTCCGTCGAGCTCGCGACTGTGGACGAAGAGGCTTCGATGCACTCCATCGCACTCGTGTTTATTTCGGTTTTGACACGCCGTTACGTCGAGGATTCAGCGCGGATTTTCGCGCTGTGTGGGACACTGGGGCCATCTGCAGTCCTTTGGCCAACCCATGATTGTTCCACCTTGCCAGCCGGCACGGTTCGGTCGGGTCACTGGATGTGGCGTGGAGGACGCTGATTGGTGAATAATGAACTGAATTTGGTCTGACTAGATATCTGCTGCCACACAACTGCAACTTCTGACAACGAGATCTTGAACGCCTTCATGGCGCTTTTCGTCGCATTGCAGCGATAAGGCCAACTCCAGTAAACATACAGTGATCATCACTGTACACTGGTGTTGGCCGATGAGACCAGGATTCGCTAAATACAGCAGTAGTATTAAGAACCAAAGGGGCTTGAGGCAGGCCGTCGTTCGGCCAAGTCTTGACAGCTTCAAACTGTCAGCCATGTTGCTCGTCGTGTTCGAGCTGCAAGCATATCAAGCAGTGCCATGCTGGTAATTCTCTGTCTTCGCCGAAGACCTTTGCAGAAGCCAAGCTTCGAAATGGCGACGCATTCTACAATAGTGACTATGGACAAACTGCGCAGCCGGTTCATTTATCCTTGAGTCTGCAAGCCTGTGTGCCTGCAATGTAAAGCGTCGATTAAAGGCCGAGTCCTACTCGCATTGCACCGACAGGCTGGGTCTTGAAGCCAACATACTTTGCGCGTCAGCTAATTAGCAATTAACAGCTAAATTCATCTGTTATGAACATCTTCATTTTCATTTCATAATTGTTGATAAAAAAATGCACGAAGCTTTGGAGGCGTGCGGCGAGTTCCTGTGCCGCCTCGGCGCGCTGGAGGGCGCTAATGGTGAATATTGTTCTCTCCATCATCTTCTCCACAGCCTCTCGCCTCCGTTTTACGCTTTATCATTCCCCCTTTCCCCTCAGCCATCGCCGAGATCCTGCACAAGACGGGTGCAGAGCTGTCCGAGTCGAGCCCGTTCCGCTGGCGCGCGCTGCTGGCCGCCATCCGCCAGGAGCTGAGCTCCGCCAGCATGGACGTCGTATTCTTGTTCGAAAGACTGGTGCAACTGAACGCGACGATGCCTTCGGGCCCCAGCCAGGCGTTGTTCAACTCACCGCTCTTTTTCCACGTAAGAACGCGACATTTACGCCTGCACAACATGAAAAAGAAGCTTATAAAATTCTGTGTTTCCATAGCTATTGGTCGAGAGATTCGCGGTCGCTTTTGAAGGCCTGGACGCAGAGTTATTCAAGCTGGAAAGCGACGAGCTGTGCCATGCCGAGGGCATCTATGAGACGTGTCTATTGCTCCGAGACACGAATACAGAGTACGAAGAAGAGCTGGTGGGTGAGCAGGAAGTTGTGCTAATAGTGTGAATGAATGCAGCAGTGACACCGAGTCGGGGCTGACAAAGTTCCTCTCGACGTTCAAGATGATCTTCGAGCAGGATGAACCAAAGGTTTGAGACTCAATGAGTTTTTTCGCGATGGTTAACTGATTATTCTAGGACTGTTGGGAGGCTTTCCACGAGTTGTACCGTTTAACCGACGTTTCTTTCCGGCGTGATATGGTACGTGCGCTGGGCATGATCGAGTCCGTCACACTTGGCCCCACAAAGCAGGAGCTGGCGTTCCCACCCAAAGCGCCCGAAGGTTCAAAGTAAGTGGTTTGTTAAGTAACTGCTGCTACGTGGTATGCGTTGCTAATTTATTCGTCACATTTCTGCAGAATACGACGCGCGCTGTTGGAGAAGCGATATGATCAAACTCAGCGAGAATGGAGAGATCTCTGGCCGCTTCTCTCTCTCCAAGGCGCAGATGTTAACCAGGTTGCGAATGAAGAGGAGCCTCAGCAACAGCAGCAGGAGCAAGAAGATGAACAAGAAGAAGAACAAGAAAGACAAGAGCCTGGAAACACTGGTAATGATGCCGTGGAAGCACCACCCGTCCCTTGTGAAGCTCAGGATTGGGTCTGGTCTACGCGCGTCCCGTTTTCTTGTAAACTTTGCATTTCCGAGTCATAGGCAGGCTACTGGATTCGAATCTAAACTCGTTCTGCTTAATACAGTGAACGGCGCGTCGACCGAGTCTGTACATTCGGACATTTCAGAAGAAGACGCAGAAAAGCGACCAGCAGCATCGAGACCACTCCGAGCAGCACAAGTCGCCAGATCAGCGCGTCAAGAAAGTCGCCGCGCGGTTCCTCGTCAAAGGGTACAGTAATACTCGTCAATGCACTGTTCCTCTTAACATTCTCATGATTTGATTCTCCTGTAGATGCCACGAGAAGAGCGTGATGCTATCGTTAATCCAGTGCCAATTGAGCGTCAAGTTGGCAGACGCAAGCGGGTGCGTTGGTCAGAGGAGGAAGAAGCGGCGCTCATCGAAGGATATCGACTGTACGAGTCGTACTCGAACGTGTGGGTTCTCATCAAGTCCAAGTTCCCGGACATTCTCCAGCATCGCTCAAATGTCGACTTGAAGGACAAATACCGCAACTTGGTCAGGTACGGCAAAATTCCGACAGCCGACGCTGGAGCCACCGACAACGACGCTACCGATGATAATGATGGTCAAGCTCAAGGAAACTAATACTAGTAAGCACCACGGTATCTGTATCTTCAAATTTTGAGTTCATTTGTTTACAAACTAAAAACAATCAGATGGAAAAGAGTTGGACGCATGTACGCTGCTCCTTCTCCTTCCCGCTGACAATCCAAACAAACGCACTCGTGACTTTCTCGATTCTCCGCTTAACTCACCAATTTCGACTCCCATCGCTTCCGTTTTCTTGTGTTATGTGCATTTTTGAACTCGTTCTTTCCGAGTTCTTTTTTCTTTCACGATGAGGTTTCTCTCTGGTGTTGTGTCGCGTAGTTCCCCTACATGCAACGTCCTCGTGTTTCTTCTTCGCTTCTTCCCAATGTGCTTGATGACTCCCTCCTTCCAGCAGTCAACGTCGCAGCCACTCGTTCATTTTGACGACACCGAGTCGGAGAAGCCAAGAAGAAACTGGGGATCACTTAACATGGACTTAACCTCGACCCACTGAGCCACTCATGGACAGATCGTTAGGCGTATTGTACGTGAAACCCTGGAACGTCATGGACGGACGAGACGCGTCTGAGACGCGCACGCCTCCCAGAGCCGAGTTCTCGACGCTGTTGATCTGCATCTTGGTGAACTCTGCCTCAAAGTTCTTGGTCTCCTCGGCGTTGCCAGCAGCGGCACAAGGGTTGAACGGAGGCGGGATCTTGCGGTCGTACAGATCCTGCCAGTTCATGCCGCTAAAGTACGGGTGGTTCTTCACCTCGTCTGCACTCTTGCTACCTAGGCGCTTAATGGGGTCACGTCGCAGCAATCCACTGATAAAGTCGCGAGCCACGGGATCCACGTCGTCCGGGAACGTCAACGGAGCGTTGCGCACACGGTCGAACAGTTTCTGGCGGTTGCGAGTGTACCAAGGAGGCAGACCAGTCAGCATTTCGTACAGCACCATGCCCATAGCCCACCAATCCACAGCCGTGCCGTGGCCAACGCGGTCCAGAATCTCAGGAGGCAAGTACTCGGGCGTTCCACACATGGAGTTGGTGCCTTCAGCTCCATCAGTGATCCCCTCCTTAGCCAGTCCGAAGTCAGCTGCATTTACCAGTTAGCAGCAATATAACCGTTAATTGCGCAAAACACGTAGTTAAGGTTTTTATGATAACGTACCCAACAGAACATGGCCTACTGAATCAAACAGGATATTCTCCGGCTTCAGGTCACTGCAGAAAAAAATATTTCAGTCGGATAAAGAAATTTTGCAATTAAAAAATTGCAGCAGACTTACCGGTACACAACACCGAGGTCGTGCAGGTGTTCCAGGGCCAATGTGATCTCAGCGCAGTAGTAGCGAGCCATACTAGGCTCGAACTTCTCCATACGCGACAAGTGGAAGAACAGCTCGCCGCCTGGGCAGTAGTCCAGCACAAAGTAGAGCTTCTGCGACGTCTGGAAGGCGTAGTGCAGGTGCACAATGAAGGGATGCTTGGCACGCCCCAGCACACGTCGCTCCGTACGCGTGTGCTCCACTTGGTTGCGTCGCTTGACGTTGGACTTGTTCAGCGACTTCATGGCGAACAGACGCTTGCCCTCTTTCTTACGCACGAGCGTCACCTTGCCATAGGAGCCCTTTCCGATGACCTTGAGCAGCTCAAAGTCGTCCAGTGACGTCTTGGGCGTGTTGTACATGCTCGTTTCGTCCTCCGACGACTGCGAGGGGGGCGGCGTGGCTTCGTACGAGATGGCCTTGCTTCCCTGGTACTTGTCTAGAGGCTCCTTCTGCTCATTTTGCCACAAATAAGAACATTACGCCGTTTTTAATTAGGAAAGGTCGTGCCAGAAATAACGAAATTTTTGGCAAATCGTACGTTTGTGAGCATAAACTCCTTGAAGAGTTCCGATGTGCGCGGGTCCGCGTTGCCTGACGCAGGGTCGAACTGACACAGCAAGTGCAGCCAGTTGGCGAGCTCCTGCTGACGTTTCTCGATGAACTCCTTGTTGAACGAGCCCAGGAACTTCTTGGGCGGCAGCGCCGGGCAGCGGTAGCCTTCGCTGGACAGCTATTTGTACCCATAACCGATATGATACATGTTAGTAACCAGTCTGATCCTCAGTTCTAATAGTGCAGGTTCCAGAGAGCTCTCCAGAAACTGCATGCGAGCTTGTGGTGGCGCGCACCTTGTCGTGGAAGTCCTTGAACTCGTGGTAGCGATGCTTGACGACGAACATGCCCTCGGGTACCTGAACCTGCACGAAGTAGACGGTGGTCTTGCTGCCGTTGTGGCTCACGTTGTCGTGGCCCATGATGCCCACGAACTTGGGACCGCGGTAGTCGTCCGGGGAGCTCATCCTACTGCTTCCCCGCACTGGTACTAACAATTACTATTGGGAGAGGGTCGAGAAACAGGAGATTGATGTCACCTTTGACTCGCCTTCCTGTCTGGAGAATGCGACTGAGCACTGGGCCCGAGACTCGGGCTCGACTCGGTGAAGTGCTGTGGTTTGATTGTGTACAGACCTCGTTGCACAATGAGGGGACCTGATCAACTTGAGGTTTCTATTTGGCCTCTTCCGTCGTGCTAGCTGCGCCAAGCATCGAGCAACCGGAACACTAGCGTGCATCTGATTGGGCGATGCGTGCGGAGAGAGACGGGGCGAGGAAGAGATCATTTCTTACGACAGTGCTATGATATATTATAGGAACTTTCGCTTTTCTTGGTGATTTGTTCTAATGCAGAAATACAGGGTATGACATACAAGGGGATTACTGTGCAGCGAACTGGTCAGCGCCTATCCGCCCAGCACTTCGAGGCCACAGCGGCCGGGATAAGAAAGTGGCGATGCCATCGGCGACGCTACGGCCGCGACTCGACGCTAACATCACAAACGTGTGCGCCGCGCGACGACACCAAGAGAGGCGATATCACAGAGCGTTTGTCGGAAGCATGTACACAGTAGTATTCTCGCCGCAGGTTGCGGCGCAACCTCTGGCTTCCCATCGCCGCTGTCAGTGCAGCCAGCACGTTGATGACGTACTTGTGGTAGGCTTCTTCTTGCCAGTTGTGGTATCTGTACCGGTATATGCGTGTGGGTCGCACTGGCGTTGGTCCTACCTTTGTGGCGCAGCCCGAAATGGAGAACCACAAGTGTGACCCGTTGGGCTGGCGCTGTACTGTCCAAAGGAACCAGAGCAAGGGCGAGCAATACCAACGCCCCACGGCAGCATTCGAACGGGCGGCTAGACTCCCAATATCGGTTGGCTTTGGCAAGGTTTCCAGCAGGCTTGCTACACGTAGAGTACCGGTTGTAGCCTGAGTGATTAACGCTTGGTGTATGGTGTATTCACCCTAAAAAAAGGAGCGTCATCAAACTACGCGACACTCTGCGCGGACTGACTCGCTCTAGGTGATCCTGACGCTATTAATATCCTGACTTGCTAGGCTTGCAGTCGGCCATAGCATGGTAGATATTGCCTCAGGCTTCGAAGTGTGAAGGTGCTTGCTTCGAAGATCACTTCCATTTCGAGGTCAATTGCGGCCTCGGATGTTTATGCCATCTTGTCTAACGTATCTATGTCGAATGATTGGTCAAAATCAACTTTTACGAGCTATTATTGGCTAAAACGAATCCGTTTCAACCAGTTTTTGAAATCAGTACAGTAGCTCTCCATGGCAGAACGTCTTCGACCTCCTGGACAAGATGCCGATGGCCGTCGCTCCGTCTTTTGACCCGCTACCGGCAGCCCCGCGTGTGAACATGCTGCCCACCACCAACGCCAACGCTGTGAGCATCCGAAACGGCCACTTCGTGGACGCCCAGGGTCGCGTGCGCTTACTGCGTGGTGTGAACGTCGGCGGCTCGTCCAAACTCCCCTACGGCTACCAGCACACAGACCGCCACTCAACCAGCAGCTTCTTCGATGGGGCATGCTCCGTATCCTTCGTCAACCGGCCGTTCCCGTTGAGCGAGGCGCCCATGCACTTTGCGCGACTGCAGCGCTGGGGCTTGACGCTGCTGCGGTTTGTTGTCACTTGGGAGGCCATCGAACACGCCGGACCGGGCAATTACGACAGAGAGTATCTAAGGTATATCAGGGATATCATTGCAATCGCTGCAGATTACGGACTCAGTATCTACGTGGACCCACATCAAGACGTTTGGTCAAGGTGGACAGGAGGAGACGGAGCGCCAATGTGGACACTGGAAGCGGTGGGGCTGGAGCCGAGGGGCTTTGAAGCCACCAAAGCCGCGCTGTGTGTGGAGACCTGTGGACTGGAAGTAGCCAAATATCCAAAGATGATCTGGCCCACAAACTACTTCAAAATGGCGTGTGCTACCATGTTCTCGCTCTTCTGGGGAGGATCCAAGTGCGCTCCATCGTGTCGCGTGAACGGGATGCCCGTGCAGGAATACTTACAGTCACACTATCTGGACGCGATGGCGGAATTAGCGGAAGCGTTGAAAGGGTTGACGAATATCGTGGGCTTTGGGACGATGAACGAGCCGTCGTCTGGATATTTGGGGCTTGAAGACTTGAGCAAGCATTTCCATCATGGAGAGCTGAAGTACGACTTGGCTCCCACGCCATTCGAAGGGATGGCTCTGGCAGACGGATATCAGCAGGTTATTCAACGCTGGTCCAATGGAGCGAACCAGCACGTGTTCGGACGCCCAGATGAGCTGGTGATGGTCGATCCCAATGGAGTTCGTGCGTGGCAGCAAGGCCGACGCTGTATATGGAGAGAAGAAGGAGTCTGGGACGTGGATAGCAGGACGGGACAACCAGTACTGCTGCGCCCAGACCACTTTGCCGGTATCATGTTCGGCCGGGATTGCTACGTGCCTTTCGCTGCGGTAAGTAACGCTTAACAGACATTGTTGGGTGTTGGGTAGTTATCTAACGTTATGTCTTGTTATCTGTTTGATGATATGCAGCGCTTCGCAGAGCGTATCCGCAGCATCTTGCCGCACACTTTGGTGTTCATCGAGATGCCGCCACTGGAGTTTAGTATTGACGAGTTCCCTGAGATCGACGACGCTCTCATCCCTCGTGCGGTGAACGCTACGCACTGGTATGATGGCGTCACGTTGTTTCTACGTGCCTGGCGTCCGTACTTCACGGTGGACCCCAGGACCAAGCGCCCTGCATTTGGCTACGCTGCTGTACGCAGGACGCACATGAAACAACTAGCAGGTATCAAAGCATACGGCAGAGAGCAGATGAACAACGCTCCGACGCTCATTGGTGAGACCGGCATCCCGTTTAATATGCACGGTAAGAAAGCCTTTCGAAACGGCGATTACAGTGCACAAGTTGGAGCTTTAGACAACACCATCTCGTGTCTCGAGGAGAGTCTGGTGTCTTTCACGTTCTGGTGCTACTCGTCCGACAACTGCAATGGCTACGGGGACCAGTGGAATCTGGAGGATCTGAGTCTGATAAGCATGGACAAACCTATTCGATCTGGAGCTCAACTGGCCGTTCCAGAGCGAGATGCCTGCGGTCGAGCCGTTCAAGCCTTTGCTCGTCCCTATGCTACGCGTATTGCGGGCAATCCTCTTAAGTCCGCGTTCATTCTTGATCGAGTGCGCTACGAACTGGAATTCCTCTCGGACCCGACCAAGTCGAATGAAGCTGCGATGCACCCTACAGAGATCTTCGTGCCAGAAGTGCAGTATCCGAGAGGCTACACGGTTGAGTTGTCCGACGGACACTGCTCCGTTCAATCCCATGATGGCTGGGACATTGTGAGCTATCTGCATGATCCATCGAAAGCTAATCACTGGCTTGTGATCACGTCCAAGGACTTGAATATCGAGAAGCGACGTCGAGCTCGTATCGTTCGGCGGAGGATACTGATGGCTCCCGTGGTGGCACTTGGTATCTACGTGCTGTACTTGATTTTCCGGTAGAGCCCAACAAAACGAGCTCATTTTTTATTTTTTTTGGCACTGTAATGAACTTAGTTTGAAGAGCAGGTTGTGGCGTATTCAACCCCCAAAATACTAAGTCTCTTATTCTGTTGCCAGCCCTCAATCCAAATAGCGTATCAATCGCTTGGCGTAAAGTAAAATCTGCCAGTACGCGACAGTTCCAAGATGCGCAAGCCTCGCGAGCAGCCCCACAACAACTCCGGCTTCGGTCTCGCTTGCTATAACCACAGCTCGAACTGCGTTTGGCTTGGCGAAGTGTGTATTGCAAGTTCAAGAAGGTGGCAGCTTGGCACCGATGACATCAACAAGCAAGCAAAGATATACAAGTAATAGCATGCGTCTAGTAGTTGCCATTTTGTCGATAAACTTTCTTTTTAGCTGCACACATGAACTCTAATCAAGCCAGACACAGTTTTCTCAGCCAGGTATTTCAAGCCCTACAGTGTCATCAATATTGACAAGTCCGATCGTGGAGATGAGGTCAACGAAGGCAGAGATGAAATTCCTGGTCTATCGAGCATTATAAATCAAGTCAAGCTACACGGCTTGGAGAGGCGGGAATGAAACACGATGACAACCCGAAGCTCTTTCGGTGGCTGACAAATGTGAAGACGTACGGCCACCTTACTCAATGGAGATCACCATTTTTACCATACTGAGGACTGGTGAGACTTCTTGAATTAATGAGAAGAAGGCTGAGTATGAAGGATCTCGCTGATATGATGCAGAACATGATATCCTGGAGCGCCCCATTTAACTGTAAGCTGAACGAGGCGTTCCTGTCCCTTTTTACCCTTTTGTACTGAAATATGTTAATTTAAATCCAAGTCGAAAAATAACCAAAAAAACGATGATTGACCGCCGCTACCACCGCTCCTTACAGGTGTTCTCCTGGGTGGCATGCGCCGCCATGACGGCCAAGCTTGTGCTCTTCACCGAATACGGCACGCGGAGAGGCCACGGCGAGCACGAGCACGTCTTCACGGGGGTACGATACGCCACAGTTCGTCTCTAATTTCTTCACTAATTTGATGTGTGGCTCGCAGATTCAGAGGTACGCGGACAAGCAGCTAGACAAGTTTTTCGGCGTGGAGGACATCAAAAAGCAAGCGCAGCCCGACCAGCAGCAGCAGAGCAATGTCGCGTCCGCATCTGCTACCGACAAGAAGGAATAGAAGCGCTAGACAAAAAGTCTGCAATGCAAACGTGTACGACATGTATCTACAGTAAATGCAAGAGCTACTTACTGGTAGGGCTTGCATTGGCCCTTAGAATGGTCGTCCCTCTCTCTTTAGTTGATACTTTTACTCGTTCAGTTCATCCGGAGTGGGCGCAGGTGAAGCGCTGGGTTTGAACACAGCAAACTGCGGACGCGGCGGCTTGTGCTGTGCAGTCGACCCACCACGACGTGCACCGTACATTCCTGGACGTGACGGCGGTGCCATCATAGCAGCCAGCGGGTCCTTCTTCATTAGCATGTGAGACGGAGGCGGAGCCATAAGTGCAGCCAGCGGGTCGTTACTGGGCGCAGGTCCACTGCTGATAGAACCAGGGGCTGAGTTGGTGCCTGCTGGTGGAACGCCGACGCTGGATCCTGGCGCGCTGGCAGGCGTCGGGCCAGTAGGTGGAGCACTGGGCATCGTATGCTCCTCTGCAGCAGCCTCGCCAGGGAATATCCAGCGTTTCGTCTCCTCATCGAAGTAGGCCTCCATCTGCTCACCAAGCTTGGCCACCTTGACCTCGGGGTTCATCTTCGTAGCGATAAAAGACGACAGACCAGACAACCATCCAGAGCCTTTCGAGCTTCCGCTAGGTGGAGGAGTCTTAGAGCGCCCCGACTTCTTGGCTTTGAGCTTGGGACTTGCCTTGCCCTTATCGCTTAAAGGCTCACTCATAATGGCGGCATCTGTAGGCGGGAGTGAAGCAGCCATCTCGTCTGGCAACCCAGAGGCTAATGCCTTGGGTTGACTCGATGAGCTCATGTCACCTGGTACATCCAATGGGGCTGATTTCTGGAACGCTGGGCGTGCAGTCGGCGTGTCTTGAGAGTGCTGAGAGTACTGGGAATGCTGCGAAGTCTGCGATGACGGAGGCTGCTGGTGCGTCGGCTGGGGTGGATACTGCGGCGTATTGGGCATTCCGTGGAAACTACTGCTGCTGTGTGTGCTGTGGTTGCTTCCAGGAGGTTCCATCGAATGCTGCGAGCGCATCAATGCCACCGTACCGTGCTTCAGGGAACCAGGACCAGAGGATCCAGGACGTCCATTCCCAGAGAACGGGCCAGAGGATTGATGCTGAAGTCCTGGGCGCCCGTTGCCGGAGAATGGGCCTGACGGTCCCATATTGCCAAATCCTTGTCTCGAGTAGGGACCCGCTGGTGATGCAGCAGCAGGTCGGTTGTAGCCGTTCGAAGAGCCTGGGGCACTTCCTTGTGACACTGGTGGAGTCGCGTGGCCATACGAAGGAACTGGTCCATGCGAACTCGGTGGTGGCGTCTTCTGCGCATGAGGTGGAGGGGTCTGCTGCGGGTATGAAGGCGCAGGGGACGAGGTCGATGCAGGCACCGATGGAGTGCTCGGGTAGTTTGTTGCTGGCGGGGTGGCCTCGTTCGCATACAAACCACCGGGTGTCGCGCTAGGACCCGAAGGCGCAGCAGTACTCGGGTCGGTGCCTTCCACCACGCGGTTCACAATCTTCCCCATAATACTCAACGCACTGCCAAGACCCCACTTGCCTTGCTTGCGATTTCCACCTCGACTAGTCGACGCTGCCACTGAGTCCACGCGGTCTTGGCCAAGATGTTGACGCAGTCGGTCATCCAGAACTGTGAGCTGGTTCTTCAAGCCTTCTAAGTACATCGAGGTGCCAGGCTTCATCGTCGCAGTCACCGCCTTGATCACCGTCAACATGGACGTGACATACTTGAATGCAGTCTCCATTTTTCCGTGATCGGCCAGCAGCATGGCATAAATAAGCTTGTAGCCCTGGAAAGGAATCATCAGGTTTGCCGACGCACCCTTCGCTTGTTTCTGGGCCCACTCGTATACCTCCGTACGCTGCACAGCACCAGGCGACACGTAGAATCTGGCTTCTCTTGGCGTTCTGTGGTCTCCACCCAGGAGTGCAATCTTCGAAGACGGCATCGGTGCCTCCACTTGAATACCAGCAAGCAAGTAGCACACATGAGCTGCAGCAACGGCGTTGACTTCGTTCCACAAACGGTCACCCAGTTCCGTCAAAATCTTGTTCGTGTCTGCTGTCCGATTCGCGAGGAGAACTTGGGCGTGCGACACCCACGCTGACAGGACGAGAGAGTCTGTGGATTGCTGGATGTTCAATTGCAGTAGACGCTTCGGTTCTTGCACGCTCTTTTCTTGTTGATCAGCAAAGGACATGAACAATGCGCGGCTTGGATCGCCTGTGGCATACGTTTCGTCCAAGTAGGTGCGCAGGACTCGCTAAGAGAGATCGAGAAGTTAGATGGAATATCGAGACAGCACGTGGTGTCGAGACTTACCCTGTACTCCTCCTTGTCGGTAAACGAAGCGATCAGCATGGCCTCCGGCCACATGTGCGCACTCATAGCAGTAGAGACAGCACCCTTACGGTCGCCAACCAAAAGCAGCTCGCGTAGTTCGTTTGCATGCTTCAGCATAAGATCCGGGTGCTAGCAAAAGGAAAAATACACGTTAGCTTGGTACTTACTCATCAAGTGATTTCAACTCACCGACGCAGGCTGAATCTTCCGAGGGGGAAAAGTCCGGGGCTGATTACCACATCGGCGCTTACTGCTTTCGCTGAGTAGTGCGATCAACTGAGCCTCTGGTGATTCAGGATCGCTTGGGTTCAGTGTTCCAGGGTCCGAGCGCAACTTTCCATTACACTTGACCAGAACACGCAGTAAGCCCAGGAGTAAACGATCGTTCTCGCCCTCAGCCTCGGCAGCACTCGCGGGGGCCTCGCTACGCTTCAGCCGGTCATCGAGATATTCCAGAATCGCCTCATCAGAAACGTTGTCCGTCAGTGGACCCGGGAATATGTCCATCTGTTCAAACTCCTTGTCCTTCGGATGTAGTTGGTCCATGCGGTACAAATTCACTGGCCCTTTGCGAAGTTCACCTTTGCCGCCGTTATCGAACGCAGACAGACTGAACAAACACAACAAGAAAAGGTTAAAACAAGCCCATTGAGTTGATGAAAAACTAGCGAATACGTACGGTGCGGGACCACGAGGACTGTTGCGGAAGCCGCTTCCTGCGATATTCAAGCGCAGTTTCCTCTTAGGGAACATTGTCACCACGTTACCACCAAAGCCGAATGACGCCAGGCACGACGGAGGCGCGACGCATGGATCCTTGTACTTGTTACTGGTCTTCACCACAGGCGTTGCGACAGGATGGGACGCCTGGTGTGGGTTGGTTGCTCCATATCCATGGCCAACAGCAGCTCCGTACTCATGCTGACTAGCAGCATTATATCCTGGAGTGTGGGGTTGCCCCGCACCTCCATGATAGCCGTATCCAGTAGCATCATGGAGTTGGGGTTGCTGCTGCTGATATTGATGATACTGCTGGTTTGGCTGGTGTGCCTGATGCTGCGAGTAATTAGCGGGACTTGAACTACCAGCTCCAGGAGCACTGGAGTCCAAATAACTTCCTGGACGCGTCGCATACGAGCCATCAGTACCAGCACTGGTGTGCTGGAATGACGAGTGGGTTTCTGCGAACTGCGTCCCAGCAGCTATAGCGCCGTGCGTCTGGACCTGCTGTCCTTGTTGCTGCTGGTACGTCTGCTCGAATTGATTCGACGAAGCCCCAGCGTTTGCCTGCGGCGGTGCCGAGGATGAAAATATATCGGACGAGGACAGCCGTCCGCCAAACCCTTGTGAGCCTGAATCAGTAAAGCCGTCGAAAGCTTGGGGTTGATTGGCATCTTGGCTGTTAGCAAACGGTGACGCCTCTTGTCCCATATTGGCATCGGTAGAAGTGGACTGGAATTCACCGACGTTACTGGGGTCGCGCTGTCCAATGTCACTCGGCATAGCGGGTGTACTGCTTGTCGCTGTAACATCGCTCGTTGGGGTCGCTCCAGGTCCTGCTGCTGGAGGTGCAGCTGTACTCGCTCCGACATACTCACCACCGAACTCGGGGTAGGCTTCTGGGTACATGTGCTGCTGTTCCTGCACGTGCTGCGGAGCGGGAGTAGATTCCTGTGCGGTCTGAATGCCAGACATGCTGGAGTCATTAGCCACCTGAGGCTGCTGTGGTTGCATTCCTGACGAGTCCTGCGTAGCCGACCCAAAGAACGATGACGCTGTTGCCTCCGTCGCAGAGGCTCCACCAAAGAATGAGTTCGCATCGACCTGAGGACGCGCTGGTTCTTCGCGATGCTGAACATTCTTCTGAAGTTGGAAAGACGTATCGCTTTCGTATCGACTCATCGAAGAGCTAGAAGCATGACGCGACAAGCTCACATTATCAATGGAGCCGTACGACGTGTTCAGGTCATGCGACTGCGCTGAAGGTCGCATCCCAGCTGCACTTGTCGACGCGTGTGCACCTTGCTGCTCCGCATAAGACGACGCATTACTCCCAATCCGCGAAAATGAAGGCTGGGTATGAGTCGGCACCGGTGGTTGCTGATAAACTGAGCCCGACGAGGGGGTAATCACACGCTCTCCACCAAAATCGGACGGTCCAGACGCTGAAGACTGTCCAAAGAACGCGTCAGCCGATGCACCTGACGATGCTCGCGTGTGATCACCAAATCCACCGGCAGCCTGTTGATCGTAGTGCGAGTGATTGAAGTCCTGGTGCCCACCATACGATCGTTGTGCCGGACTGGCACTCCCAAAGACTTCAGCTGCAGAATGGTGGCCGTACTTATTTGGAGTTACAGGAGTCGATCCTTGTCCAAACTGCCGGCTGCCGTATCGAGCTGGGCTGTTGGCAAATGCTGATGCGGATTGCTGGCTGTAGTTGTCCGGTGTTCCAGGAACTGATCTTTGATTGCCATGGCGATTCTGCCCTCCAAAGCCGCTCGTCTCACGTTGAGCATTGCTACTAGTGAAAGAACTTGTAGATGACTGGCGACTGAAATGACCTGCAGCACTCGTTCCTGCTCCAACACCGCTTTGTCCATAGGATTGCGCACTGCTGGCTGAGGATTGAGCACGAATACCCTCGTAGTGGTCTGGCGTATTTGAAGCACCCGCCGAGTCTTGATGCGAATACGACATTGCAGTACTCTGAGCGTACTGGTTGTAGCTCTGGGTCCCGCCATACGAAGCGCTTGGTGCGCTTGACTGCTGTCCAAAGTGGCTCGCTGCGCTGTTATCTGACCGTGAATACCCACCAAGTACAGCATCTGTAGAAGCCTGTGCACCTCCACCAAAATTCGAGGGGGAACTACGATCAATGCCACTACTGAACACGGAATCGGCAGATGGCGCCGAGTTTCCGAAGCCATGTTGAGCACTACCACCACGCGACGCAAACGGATCCGCAGTATTGTAGGAACTTTGCGATTCGAAAGGGCTCGAGGAAACTGTTGTAGCTGGCCGGTCGAAAGGACTTGATGAAGCAAACTGGCCCTGAGCAGAGTTGAATGCCGATGCGCCACTGTCAGAGTAGCCCCCACGTCCAGCTTGGTTGTAGCCCTGCGGGAAAATACCACGAATGGCATAACAATTATTAGTGACTTGAGTCAGTATCCTAAGTGGATAATCCCAGGATAAAGCTTACCTGCTCCTGCGTCTGGTAACTTGAGCTGCTTGAATGCTGCACCGGCTGACCGAATGCACTTGCAGGAGGGCCCGCTCCAAAGAGATCACCAGCATCTGAAGTGGGGAGCTCTTGCTCCTGAATCGGCTTAATTTCTGCTGTAGGGGCAGCGGGCGACGCACCGAACGAGCTGAATGGGTTAGGAACATCAGCACCAGCAGTGGCACCAAACAGCGAGGCGGCACTCTGAACACTCTCTTCCTTGGCCGCATCTCCCGACTGGTGATCATAACTGGAATCTGTCGGCGCAGCAGGTGGAGCGCTGGTCGCGTGTTGAGAGGAAGGAAAAGCACTAGGCGAGCTTGCAAACGGATCGACATCAGCAGAGTTATCACTTCCAAACATCGACGATGCAGTGGCTGGCTCAGATTCCCCAAACGCGGTTACCACCTCAGAGTCTGGTGCAGACGATGCAAACGGTTCCTCCGGTTCACGGCGATCAATTGTTTGCGTCACGTAGTGTCCACTCGAAGCACTAAATTCCGAAACAAGACGCGGGTTCGTTCTGACAGACTCGCACATGCTGGTTGCTTCAGAGGCGTTTCCATCTGAAAATCCTCCGTCACTGTTATTATCCGATCCACCAATTGTCGTCCCAGGGGCCGAGAACTGCCCCTCACTTACCGAAGGGAAATCCGTGCCGAAAGCAGTGCTGGCATTGGATGAATCCACCATACTCGGCGTTTCTGACACCGTACCGTCCGAAAAAGCACCACCTTCGCTCACGCGCTCCGAGCCGCCAAACGTAGCTCCCGCGGAAGACACTCCAAAAGACGCTATCGAACTGCCACCGTCATGATCCGTGCTTGCTACTGACGATTGATACATGCGGTGGCTTGCAAACGAGGACTGGGAACCACCATACAGAGAGGAAGGCCGCCCCGCAGATGGGAAAAATGAGTTTTCACCGGAGAAAGATACAACCGAATCCCGCTCTTCTTCGTCGCTTTGCCCCTGCCGAGTATCGTGATGAGACTCGCCCTCACGCTGCTGACCATGTCCACCTGAATGCAATGAGCCAGCGTCCCACCTTACATTCGAGTCCTCGTATGAATCCTGCCCTTCAGCTTTCTCCCCATCTGCAAATGCCATCGAACTATGATGAGTCGACTCAGCTTCGGGCGCAGTAGACGCAGCAGCGCCAGAGAACTGTTCCTGAAAGCCTGAATTGTCATTGCAATCGGGCGATGGTATATGTCCAAATGGCTCCCCGGAACCAGTCGGAGTATGCAGGAAACGGGCGCTGCGAGGTGCCTCGGGAAAGACGTTGGGATCGTCGTCTTGACTTGCGGACGTAGCAATGGCACTCGAGAACGGCGAGGCTTCAGCGTCCAACGATGTAGTGGGCTTCGCCTCAAAACTGCTCTCAGCAGCATACAATTGTCCTGGTGGCTCTTGTAGCTTCGGAGGCGTCACAGAAGAAGAAACTTCTGAAATCATACCCCCCTGATTGGATATCTTGGTCGCTTCGGACGCAGAATATTCAGAAGCAACCGCTGCCTCTTGAGCCACTTCCGGCTGCGTTCCCCCTTGCTTCGGTGGAGACTCAGCAACACGAGCAGACGGAGGCCGCAGCGATTGAGATGGGATTGAGAATGAGGTACCTTGTCCAGAGAAAGCAGAAGCAGCAAAATCTACATGAGTGTGCTGTACCGAGCTTGCCTGAGCTTTAATAGTTTCATCCCATTCCTCATCGGCATGATCATCGTGATCGAATAACTCGTCTTCATCGTTATCACCCCAAAATTCACCAGTAGCACCACCAGGACTAGCGAGCTCAACAGGCGCTTTCACATGCATATCTGTCTGAATAGTTGTCGTCGTTGTTGTTGTCGTCGTGGTTGCTATCGTACTGATTGAGGCAACCTCACTTGTCTCCATTGCATGCGATCCCTCATTCACGACACGTTCTTCATGCTGATCCCAGTTCTCATCCCATTGTGCATCTTCTTGGTGCGACTCGTTCGAAATACTGGCTGGAACACGAGGAGCAGTGTGGGCGGGAACTTCGTTCGGACTGAATCTACTCGCTTCAAAAGCGCTATGGGCCGACTCATCGGAGAACAAAGTTGCCGACGTAGCTGCTGGGGGCGGAACAGCTTCAACATGAGCGTGCTCAAACGTCGATTTTGTTTCCTCATGCGGCACCTGCGTAGCAGTGTAGATCTTCGTTTCCAACGTGCTATGGGTCGCCTCGGTAGAAAACGAAGTCGACGCTACAGTTGCAGGAGGCGGAGGCGTTGACTGAACCTGGCCATGCTCAAACGGCGCTTTCATCTCCTGCGAAGACATCTGTGTCGCGTTGAAGCTCTTCGTTTCAAAATCATTACTCATTACCGCAGGGAACGAGCTCGCTGCCTGTGGAGCTGGAGGAGCCGGCATGGTAGTCCCCACTTTCGATTCAAATACACTGGTAGCTGGTGGTAAATCACTCGCGATGTTTCCAAACGGCGGAGGCTGCGTAGGCGGGGCCGTCGGCTTCGCAACTGGCGACGCGAATGCATCGTCATCGACTCCCCACGCAAACTCGTCTTCCGGAGCTTCCGCTGCCGCAGCAGCTGCGGCAGCCAGCACCGGAGCTGTCGTCGTCGCTTTGGATTCGGCATCATCCATTGGATTTGAAAGTACCGTCGAGGGCGAGTCGCAGTTCCAGCCGTCATCGCTGTAAAGATCCTCCGCGTCTTCCATCGAGAACAGTTGCGTCGGCTTGGGTTCAGATCGCGTCGTACTCGTGGTCGCACTTGTCTTCACGTTAGAGCTAGCAATATCAGGAACAGGAGGCGCCGACACAGCCATACTAGCCGCTACCGGTACGCGTAATCCACCCCCACTAAACCGCGTTGAGGAGCTTGTTGTCGTCGTCGTGGCGCTCCTGTTAATACCAGCAATGCTCAGGGATCCGACCGAGGGCACGGGCGGGGGTGGTGTAGCCCGCTGGCTGCCAAGTCCGCCAATTGGTGGCGGCCTCCAGCCAGATGACAAAGATGTAGATGATCCCTGGGCCGAGGCGGACGCCGGACGCATAGTCATGCTATTGTAGCTGCGATTGCTGCTGGTGCTGGCGCTGCTGCCTGCGCGGCTGCGCGACGCGTTGTCGATGCCCAGTGACGCGAAGAAATCCTGATGCGTGGCTGCGTTCGCAGGCTTCTGGCGCAGCCGCGTACCGGCACTCACGGGTCTGGCGCGGGTGGCCCCAGCATTGGCGACTCCTGGGGGAGCACTAGTGCTGGGTGTTGAACCGGCGGCGGAATAGAAGCCGCGGCTCCCGTCCATCGTCGCTTCCTCTGCTTAGTGCGCGCTTGGATGCGGTTTCGACTTTGAGGCGCTTACCATCACTCTTGAAGTAGGTATAGGCACTATTTTCCCTCGACACAGTGATGGATCATAATCTGATCATCTGATTCAGATGACGTGTACAGTACTATTTGTGCTGTACCGGTATCAGTGATACAGTATCACACAACTTGTAAGAGGGAATGTTCATGCACATGTACATGCAATCAGAGTCATCTTACTTCGTGAGCTGCAGAATGCTTGGCATATACAGGTACATGAAATGCATGATCACTGCTTTTGATGCAATTTTGAAGCGACGGAACGGACGCCGCCAAATAGAATAACAATCGAATATAGTACTATATTAATTTATACTACTGAAACGCCATAGTACGCTGTCAGCCGATTTCTAATCTTTTCAGATAGTACTATAAAATAATATCTAGCTCTATGAGACTTTGAATACTATTATCATGTCAATGCATTATAGTTGTGTAGTAATATTAATCCGTACGTCGCTGCAAATCCGCAGCCGATTCACCGCTCTGGTGTCCGGTGTCTCATCCGTCGAGTCGCTTGCGCCGCAGAGCGAGAAACGCAGAAAAATTACGAAGGATGCCAGTCGAGGTGCAGCGCAAGCTGACGGTGCTAGGCTACCCGGGCGTGGGTAAGTCATCGCTCACCACGTGCTTCGTGGAGAACCGCTTCGTGGAGAACTACGACCCGACCATTGAGAACACCTTCCACAAGACCATCCGGGTGCGCAATGCACACTTCGTTACGGACATCGTGGACACCGCAGGCATGGTACGAGTCCATCAAGGTTATTAACAAGCTGTAGGAGCTCTATAACTAACATGATGTTGGGAATCGCATTGGTTGTAGGACGAGTACGCCAACTTCTCGCAGGCTGCGTCGGTGGGCGTGCACGGCTACGTGCTTGTGTACTCGATCGGCTCGCGCACGTCGTTTGAAAAGCTCAAGCTTATCAACGAGAAGCTAGTCAACATGTTGGGCTCCAAGCCGCCGCGTGTGCTGGTGGGCAGCATGTCAGACCTAGAGAAGGCCAGGTAAGTACCGTAGTGGATACTGGAGGGGAGCGTAGTGCTGATAATATGGTGGTGTGTACTGCAGAGCGGTGACGGTAGAAGAAGGCCGGACGCTAGCAAGTAATTGGGAATGCCCCTTCGTGGAGTGCTCGGCAAAAGACAACGAAAACATCAGTACGTTGGAGTTAGCATACATATTCGTTTCGTGGTACCGTGACTGATAACGCATGTTTTGCAGATGAGGTGTTTACTTATCTAATCAAAGAAATCGAGCGCGACTCCGGTCTTCTGGAGGAGAGTGACGAGTCCCAATGTTCGATTTTGTAAATCAACAAGTAAACTTCACTCGTGGGCAGCGTCAGAGCAGGAGTTGCGCTGCAGTTACGAAGACAATGCTACACAATATCTGTTCATTGCAAAATGGAGCGAGTTGTGGGCGACAAGGGAGGGGAAAGCAACAAAAACGCCAAGGAGCACGACAAGGTGGAGATGAATAATGCACTTTACATTACAACCAAACCAAAATATGTACGTCAGCCATTCGAAGCGCACTTGTATTTGTTAGTTTGCTGACCCGCAGATAGAACCACATGGGATTAATACACCAACTAGGAAAAGTCTCACAACACAGCTCTAAAGTTGCGTACAATAAAGTGCTTGCGTCAGGCTCGCAGAAACAAAGTGGTGCCATCATCGTAGCGTTAATTGGACGAGGAGTTGTTAATGGAGACCCGTCACTCCAGCTAGGGGAGCAGTGACAAAAATGGCGTTCAAACATACCACTTGTCATTGGCAAGTCGCCGGTTCTCTTCGTAGACTGCACTGCAGGAATGGAAAGAGTGCCCAAAGTCACTTCAATCGAATCAGCCAATCAAAACATTCGGTTAAAATGGTGTTCGCTACAATCTCCAGCGGTTCAAACCGGACCGTCCGGATAATGCTAGTACAGTGCTCTTAATTTTTCTAACACTCCGGATAATTACGGTGGTCTCCCCTCGTGAGCCGCTCGTTCGTCTTTGGCCGCAGCTTCCGCTTCCTCTTTCGTGTACAGCAGCGACCATGATGCGCAAGGTGACCTTCGAGCTTGGCCGCTGCGTCCGCGAGACCGGCCAGGCGCTGGACCGTCTCGGCCTGCGCGTGCTCAACGACAACTCCTTCAAGGAGAAGTGTAAGGCTCTGCAACACGGCCAGATTCCAAGCTAAAATGAAGTTTTTAATTTAACTCGTATTTTAATTGTTATTAACAGTCTCGCGCCACCGCCAGGTTATGGCGCTGTACGACAAGCGACCGAAGATTGCGCACGACGTTTGGGTGGCTCCCAACGCGACCGTCGTGGGTGACGTAGAGATCTGCAACGACGCCTCGGTCTTTTACAATGTGGTCATTCGCGGAGACCTTAACCAGGTGCGCATCGGTAACCGTACCAACGTGCAGGACCGCACGGTTATCCACACGGCCAGCTCCACCAGCCCTGGCCTGGCTCCTGGCGCCAACATTGGCAATGACGTGACTATCGGCCACGGCTGCACGCTGTACTCTTGCACTATCGAAAACAACTCTCTTATTGGCATGGGCGCCATCATCCTGGACGGCGCTCTGGTCGAGTCCAACACCATCATTGCTGCCGGCAGCGTCGTGCCTCCTGGACGCCGTATCCCGGCCGGCCAGCTCTGGGCTGGCAACCCGGCCAAGTACGTGCGCGACCTCTCGGACGACGAGGTGGCCGACATCACCAAGCAGGCCAGCGAGTACAAGAACATCGCCAGCACGCACAGCGACGAGTTCCTTCCTTACGGCACGGCCTACCTGGACGCCGAGAAGATCAAGGGTGCTGGCGGCCACTTGTAGAGTGTGTCAGGCGTCTCGTGTGAGTTGTCTTCCCTTCTTCCTAGTGAGAGGGAGAGCTCGCTGTATTGCATGGAGAATGATCATGCAAATGTCGACTGTCTCGATTCTTTTTTAACGAAGCAGGAAACCCAAACTCCGTTTACGAAGCAAAATACAAGCCACAAACAATAGTACTGAGGCGATGGAGTGCTTGGGTTATTTACTCGTCGTCGGTGTGTATCCTCCTGCGTTTCTCCTTCTTCTGGCCGCGCTTCTTGAAGCTCACGTTCCCGTTTGTAGTGATGTTGATCTCCTCTTCACGAGCAGCAGTAACGGTCGATTCTCTTGTGCTAGGATCGTCAAGGTTCACACCTTTATAGCTGCCTCCCCATGGGTTAAAAGCACCCAGAGCATTGTCTCCTTGGGACGAGAAATCTTCCAGCGCCTCAAGACGCTTCTGCTCCTCTGCAGTCCGCTCCGCTTCCGCTTCGGCTTCCGCCGCTCGTTTAGCTACAGCTTCGGGGCTTTCGTCAATCTGCCGAACTTCCACTGTACTCCACACCCCCATGCCGGTGGTCTTGTCGATTATTACCGATGACTTTGAATTGCTTTCTGTTGCGTCTCCATCGCTGCGCCACTGATCCACCATTTTCTCTGCAGCCTCCAGCGTCACGTTGGCCGGCAGTGGGATACGCAACCGGTCAGCCAGCACTTCCTGCTCCGTCATGGGTTTGGGTTTCTCTCCATTCTTCACTGCTTCTTCAGACGGTGGCAGCATGTACATGACTGTGAAGCGCCGGAAGCTCAGCTCAGTGTTAGGAATCGTGTGCACCGTGGCCTGTTCCACCAGAGCGTCGATCCATTGCTCCGCTTCCTCAACCCAAATCTGACACGCGCTTCCTGTCTCGAGTTGCGATTCGTGCTTCTTGCCTTCTAAGTAGACAACACCGCGCACTGCGTAAACGCCTTTGTCATCCTCGTCATCCTCGTCATCCTCGGGCTCCTCTTCTAGCTGCACAGGAGGACGATACTGTACTCCACTTGACGGTTGCCTCGGTGCGGGTGGAGCAGCAGCAATATTACTCTGGATCTGTCTGGAAGGTGGCGGTGGGGCGCTCCTATTTCCTGGTCTCCTGGGCGGTGGAGGTGGCGCGTTGCTATGTCCTGGGCGAGGTGGAGGCGGTGGCGCTAGTCTGGTGGCCATATCCTGCGCATACTTCGCCTGCGCAGCCTCCTCAATCTGTTTCAGCTGGTCATGCAGCTCCTTCTGAGAGTTATTAGCATCTGACTTTATCTTACGCTTGAGTTTGAGCGTTTCCTCGACTTTCTCCTTGTGTCTACGGCCCTGCTCGTGGTGCTTGATGCTCTGCGAATGATACACACCGTTCGTGGACGATAATACAGCCTACACAGCGAACTGCAGAGTCAGAAACGCACCATCTTGTCGCTCTGCATCCACGCATTGCAGTACTTGCAGTAGTGCCTCTCCTTGGACACCCAGTAGTCCACCATGGTAGCCTAGCGGCGCTATCTTGGCGGTCAATCTACTTTTGGTCAATCCGCTTTTTGGTCCAGAATGTGACGGGGTAGGCTAAAAGAGCATATTGTGTGACACACATAGATTACGCGTGGTCCACACGTGTGGTCCACAACGAAAATGGTTGGCCATCGCCAACTTTGCCACCCCCTTCTTGCACTCTCCTTTTCAGTCGTAATTCTCTAAAGGAAGCAGCAACAATGGCAACTAAGCGTGGTACGTTCAGCAATATCCAGGAAGATCCATCCACGCGTACACACAGGTCTCTTACTTGCTTCTATGAATAATCTAAAGGACGTGGCGGTGCCTCTGGCAACAAGTTCCGTATGACCCTGGGTCTTCCCGTGGGCGCTGTGATGAACTGCGCTGACAACTCGGGCGCCAAGAACCTTTACATCATCGCCGTGTGCGGTATCAAGGGTCGTCTCAACCGTCTGCCCGCCGCCGGTGTGGGTGACATGGTGCTGGCCACCGTCAAGAAGGGTAAGCCGGACCTCCGCAAGAAGGTCATGCCCGCTGTGGTCATCCGTCAGCGCAAGGCCTGGCGCCGCAAAGATGGCGTGTTCCTCTACTTCGAGGACAACGCTGGTGTGATCGTCAACCCCAAGGGTGAAATGAAGGGTTCGGCCATCACTGGCCCCGTGGGCAAGGAGTGCGCCGACCTGTGGCCGCGTATCGCGTCGAACGCCGGCTCCATTGTCTAAGCTTGAAGGAGATTTCTCTCAAAACAGAGAACTGACAAATGACAATTGGAAATTGTTGTTGCAATTTGTATTTAGCCTATTTCTTTTTCTTTTTGCTTTTCTTGGCAGCTTTCAGTGCCGCTTCTTCTTCCGCTTTGCGACGCTCTTCTTCAGCTCTCGTTTCGTCGCGGACTTCCTTCTTAAGTTGCTTCAACAGGTTCGTGGCTTCTTCCAGCATAGCAGGAGACACGCCCTCCACCGAGTTGCCAAAGTCCACGGCGCTAGAGACGAGCTGTGTGCGGTATTCCAGAGCTTGCAACAGAGTGTCGAGTGCTGTGTCATCATTAAAGACGTAGCTACGGGGTGGTGGAGGGACTTCGACTGGAGCTTTGAACGGCAATACACACGCTTCCAGTCGCACTTCGGCGTTCAAACGGTCGCGTAATGCACCGGCAGTAGTCAGTAGCTTATCGCTGACTCCACGTCTCTGAGCTTCATTGAGACTTGCTTCAAGACGAGCAATGTCTTTGCTGTATCGACGCGAACCTCGCTCAATTTTCTCGCACATTGCGTGGCATCCGAAGAGTGTACACTCTGCTTCAGCGCTCTGGATAATTTGCAACGCCACCGACAACATAACTGGGTGAACCTGTTCTCGAGTGGCATGTTGCAAGGCTCGCTTCAGTGGTTCCAGAAGGGAACGGATTCCGATGGGACGGACAGCGAGCAGAGCTTTCACTTCCTCTTGCAACGCCACGTGAGCGACAAGCTGTCGATATGTTTGTCTCGAAGCGCGCAGCAGTTCAGCATCAGCAGCTTTCACTTGCGCAGCTTCAAAAGCTGAGTAAAGTGCTTCGGCATCCGTTTGGGTCAGCGTGAGTGCACTCAGAATGGTCTCTGTACTCGGCAACGATCGCTTCGTAGTTGCGGGTCGGGACGAGCTTTCCTCAACAATAAAGCCATTATTCGGAGAGGAAGTTTCTCTGGCTGGAGGCTCAGTGCTATTTTGCAACGTGGGAGCTGAGCTTTCCCCGTTCAGTTGAGACTCGGATGATGACGATCCAGGTCCGCCATTCTCAGTTGCAGCTTCACCTTCGCTCGGAATTTTGCCTCCTTCGACAGCACCAGAGGCCGCATTGATACCTTCAGACTCTCCATTTAGCATGCTCATAGACGTTGTAGGACGGCTACCGATACTTGGATCCAGTACCGCGAGAGTGCGACGAATGAGTTCGAGTTTACTTTCCAGCACGTTGCGTAGATCTTGTTCAGCTTTTCCCATTTCTGTGGCACATTCCTGGCAGCAACGCACTCTTCGTGCTTGAGTGAGCACAATAAACGGGGCATCAGGCTCAGTACTCCCATTCGCGTCGATTACTGAAGGTGGTTGCGTTGGCGTGGAAGTTGATGAACAAGGTTTTGTGTCGCAAAAGACATTGTGGCAATGTTGACACAAACTGGGACGTCGGAGACGACTGAAGGTTTCTTTACACCATTCGCACGCAGTTTGCGACTGGAATCGTGCCAATAAGCGCCGACATCCAGGCTCGGTGGTCAAGTCCAGTGGACGATTCCCGTACTTGTTGCGTGGCTCAACAGCAGCAGACTGAGCTAGTAGCTGCTCAACGACGTCTCGATGACCTCCAGAGCAGGCCAAGTGGAGACATCGATTGCCAGTTGTGTCTGCACCTTCAGGGTTAAAACCTGCAGCAAGTAAAATTGCTACTGTGTCTGCATGACCCTTATAACAGGCCCAATGTAATGGGGTATTGCAATTCGCCTCCTTCATGACGCTGCTGTATCCATTAGATAACTGATACTTTCGACTTGGGGTCGAAGTCTCGTACATACCATCAGCACCAATATCAAGGAGGTACAATAGCACGTCATTAGAGCCACTGTAAGCTGCTGCTGCCAGTGGTGTCCAGCCACTTTTTGTGATAAACCCAGCCGAAGCACCAGCGCGAACTCGCTGAGTGACTGCACTCAAGTTGCCTTCACGACAAAGCTCGATAAGTTGCAGTCCCATGTCAACGTCATGAGGACTCGCGAGCTGTTGCGTTAAAGGCTCGGGTCGAATGACAATTTTCTCTTTGGCGTCATCTTCATCTTCTAGATCTTCGTCTTCATCCTCGTTGCGTTGCTCAGTGTGGCCGTTGCTGGTGTGGTCACCCGCCGAGATTGAAGATGCTGGTTCGGCCTTGTCCGAGCTGCTATGAACTTCACTTGGCGTAGAACCGACGTCACCTGACGCTGTCATAATGCCACTCAAAGGAACAGTAGTCAATGAGACGTTGGTGCAATTGATCGCGTCGCTTTAGGGCATAACGGCTGAAGAAGTAGCAACATTTCGGCATTCACTCTTGCTAAAGCAAAAAATTACCATTTGACTTTTAGTTGCAATTCCACGTCACTATCGAAACTTTACGATTCTCCTACACGCAAAAAATGGAGATACATGTACGAAATCACAGGTTGACGTTTCCCTCATCAGCTTACAATTCCACATCGAACAACGACGAGAACGTCGACGTTTTCCGGGCGTAGCCGTAGTCCACCGACGGGATTTCGTTCTTCACGCCATCAAACAGAGGCTCCTCCTTGGCTCGGAACAGCAGATCATCTGTATGGTCAAGTGGTGATAGGCTCGGCGCTACGTAGGCTGGCATGGAGCCTGGAGTTGCATACGTAATGCACGTCCCCCATTCCGTGACCACCGTCGAGCGTTTGTACACTCGAGCGACTTCACCCAACGGCGCACTCAGCACCAGACCGGAGGCTTCCAGCCCCGCAGTAACTTGTAGCGCTCCGCCTCCGCAAACCTCATGAAGCGAGTCATAGAGCAACTCGTCCAAGCCAAACGGAGGCTGCGCTGGTGACGTGGGGTCTGCTGGGGACAGATTATTGCTCGAAGGACAGTAGAAATCGTCATCGCTCAGTAACCAGCCCCCCATAGTGTGTTGGCTGGAGTGAGTAAAGGTCGTCGTATTAGCGGCCAAACACGGAGTAGGCAAGTTGTTGTTACTGTAGCTTTCCATCCCCATCGGGTCCAGAACATTGTCGATCACAGCTTGAGCTCGTAACACACCATCTTGGTACGACTGGGCGTACATATACATGTCGAGACTGTCGATACTTGACACGGCGTCTGGTGAGAGAGAACCATCAGCAATGACCAATGTGTCAAGACAATCAGGAGCCGGAGCCAAGTGGTCGACGACTTGAGTCTCGTTAGGAACGAGAGGAGTAATGATCGCAGTTGTGTCTTCAACGGTGCCATCAGACACGGCAACGAGTGCGCAGTCATCAACCGTGCAAGCAGGAAGATCAACACTTGGTGGGCAAACACTTTCGCGCTGCTTCTTGGTAGAACGAGTTGCCTTCGTCTTGCGCGACTTCTTCTTCTTGTAGCGTTTTGCAGTCTGGTTCCGCTCGCCGCGTACACGATTCGCCAGTGCTTTCAGTGAAGAATGCCAGTGGTTTTTCACGGCGTTGTCCGTTCTACCAGGTAGTTGGGACGTGATCTTGGCCCAGCAATTACCGAATTGAGCCTGCATGGTCAGGATGATGTCATTCTCCTCCTCCGTCCACGGTGTTTTCTTAATGGAAGGATTTAACTGATTGTGCCAACTATTGCACACACAAGTTAGAAACCAGTACACCCCATTGACACGCTAAACACAACTCACCGTTCGCGACATTGTTTGCCATTTCGTCCTTTCAAGTACGACGCGATCACGGCCCATTTGCTCGCTCCATACTTCTTGACCAACTGACACATTCGCGCATCTTCGTCTTCACTCCAGGGCTGCTTCACCACAGTGTCAAGACCTTGCAGTTTGTTCCACCGTTTGTTGCATTCCTCCGGAGACCGAGACTCGATCTGCTCTGCAATGAGCTTCCACTTCTTGCCTCCAAACTGACAAACACCATCACGAAGCAAGGAATCCTACGCAATAAACTATCAGCTTGGTGCTCTTCAGTGATACAGATAATGGTCGCTTACTTCATCAGCAGTCCATTTCGGTCCTTCACTGCGAGGCCGAGCACTCGTGGCTGTTGCTTTCGCCCTGCAGGAAAAGGTGTCAGTTTGGTCTGGAACTTGATTTGGAATCAATCACTCACTTTCTGGAGCTTTTCTTGCACTGGTACGGGGAGTAGCGCAGTTCCATCATAATCCGCCAGTTAGCGTCTCAGCTCTTCAATGCAAATTCACTTGTGTAAGTTCGAGAAAGGCCCAGAAGCTGGATCAGTGGGGGCGACCCCATGGCAAGTAGCGAATCTGGGACTTGCACTCGGTGAACTAGAAAAAAAACTCCATTTGGCATCACCAGATATGCACACTTCAATGGCTTATATGTGCTCGCTATATCTTCAATAACGACAACGAAATCTGAGAAAGGTCGTCTTTTTGCCGTCTCATCATCGCTTCGCTTACCAGCCGCCTTTTCTGTTTCAAAACGTGCTTGTACTTGTCCCCAGGGGTCAAACAATGGCAAATTTATTTCTGCGCCGCTCCCACGTGACGTCATTGGAACTGCGAAGAAGAAGTTTACCGTACCCCGTAGCCTTGCTGCGTGATCTCGAATGCTTATAAAATTTCATACTTTCAATATGGTTCAAGGCTTACTGAAAACCTAGTACCGAATCGATAGACCTGTTAGAAGAGGATGACCCGTCACTATAAGCTCGTCTTGCGAGTGGCACGTGAGAAATCTTGCCGTGACCTTCACGTGCAAATAAATAAAAATATGTACCAGGTTAGCAGCACATAACACTCCAGCAATTGACCACAGACACGAACCTGAGTGCAGCCCCAAAGCACCAGGGAGCGGAGGTTGTCCGTGCTGTCGGCCAAAATTCCCAAAGCATCCTCGGTGATATTCCGGCAGAAGGAGATGTCCAGCGTCGTCAAACTCGTTGCGCAGTGCTCCACCAAAGCCATCGTCGCTGCATCCGTAGCTTGCTGTGCAACACACATACAAACATGAGAATGTCTATCAAAATATCGCCAGGGTATTGAGCCTTACCGAGACACTGGACATCTCGAGTGATTCAAGAAACCCCTTGGCTCCAAAGGCAATATGTTGGATTGCAACGTCAGTCAAGCCCAAACAGCAGCGCATGGAGACACAACGAAGTGCGTGGCCGTGTTCGCGAACAGGCTCAAAGCACTCATCAGTGATCAAGTGCAAGTCCGACACATCCAGCACTTTCAAGCCACGACAGGCCTCCAGAGTCCCCTTGGCTGCAACATTTGTCAGTTGCGAGCATCGTGCAACTGAGAATTCTTCCAAATCCGGTAGACTTTGCGCCAATGAGACGATGAACTCGTCTGTGAGTCTCTCCATCTGATTGAGTTGCAGTTTGCGTAGATTTTTCATTGTTTTCAATGATTCCAAGCAGGAATCTCCGATCTGCGGACACTCGGACAGTGTTAACGAGTGCAGATTCTGCAGTTCACAGAAATAATCGATGGATTTCTTGGTGATCCGCTGGTTGCACGAGATCTCGAACGCGTCCAAGGACGGCGCACAACGTCGCACTAGAGCTTCGCATCCTGCGTCTGAGAGACGATAACATCCCTGCACTTGCAGCTGCTCCACGGCTTTCAACGAGTCGCCCAGCTCGGCGATCACGCTGTCCGAGACGCAGCGTCCGCACAGTCCGAGCCGTAAGATTGACAGAGCTGCGCAGTCTTTCAACGCACGGATCAACGTGTCTTCGTCGATGTTCGAGCAGTCTGGAATGTCAATCTCAGTGACTCCAGGGAAGATAAAGAGCGGCAGAACCTCCGGTTTGAGGCGTCTGAGCTGCACGACAGCTCTGGCCACTTGGTGACGTGCAGTGGCGTCGATGTATTCGAGCGTGGGCAGCTGTTCCACGTGCTCCGCGAGACTTTGCAGTGCCAGGTCCCTTAGTCTTTGTACCACGTTGTCAGCTCTTAAGACGGAGGGGCGTGCGGCGTGCTTGGGCGTCCACACGACCTTTGGAACTTCCTCGACGGGCTGACGTCGCTTACGCGCGTCCTGCGCGGCCGGGCGGTTGTCTCTGAGCTCTCGCATGGTCGCATAGTAGCCAGGCCAGGACTCTTCTTCCTCGGAGGCGCGTTCTCCCGTGGCGAAGTAGAGTGCGCGTTCTCTAGTGACGACGGCGCGTCCGCGGCCTCGTGGGGCGTCGACGGTAGGCGCTGGAGGCGCCGGCTCTACAACGTTTGCATCGCTTTCTTCACCAGTAGGAGATGCAGGGGCAGGAGGAGAGGGAGGAGGGGAAACGGTGCGGCGGCGGCGAGAAGCGGCGCCGTTGGAGCGCGGAGACGCGGCGTCGGAGCGAGACTTCCGCTTCATGGCGTGGAAACAAGAGTGAAGGGTATTGCCCAAAAAAGTTGAAGTGCAAACTTTCCCGCCACACAAACGACACTCGAACAAAATCTGGCGGCAGTGATGGCAAGTACCGGTACTTTTGCAGTGTTGTTGCTTGTTGGTGAGGGACGAGGTCGGTGGCTGATCTTCTTCGCGCTCGTTGCGTAGACATCTGATAGTGAACACTGATGAAGTTCATCATGAACCGGGTCGATCAAGGTTGTCAAACGCAAGTGCTAGCTAGACACGCACTCGCTCCCTTGATTTACATGTACGAATGCGACCTGGGAGAAGCGATGCCTTCTGCAAAGTGCCTGAAATCGTCACACGCGTTGCACGGCTGCGTACGAGCTTCAAAGGTCGCACTGTTCGACGCGCGCAAGAAGATAATACAACTGAGGAGATCATACAAGCGAGGCGCGATGAAACCTACAGAAATAACTTGTCTCGTAAGATCTTTTCTTTTAATTCTCGTCTGGATAGGCTGCAGAGCAACCAGCTACGACTTCACAGCCCTCTGACGACGAGCGGGGTCAACAATTCTTCCCGCGAACAATTTCATAAACCCGCTTGCTACGACGCAAGCTCACGAATCACTCGAGCAACAGTGAACATTGCATGAGCACAGGCATCAAGGAGCCACGACTTACTTGTCGATCGTGGCCATGTGCAACACAAGGTCCACAAGACGGTTCGAGTAGCCCCACTCGTTGTCATACCACGACACAAGCTTCACGAAGTTGTCGTTCAGAGCAATGCACGCATCAGCGTCGAAAATGCTCGAGCGCTTGTCGTGCAAGAAGTCGTTCGACACCACCTGGTCCTCCGTGTAGCCGAGGATGCCAGCCAGCTCGCCCTCCGAAGCGGCCTTCACGGCGGCCTTGATCGCGTCCATCGACGCAGCCTTCTCCAGACGGCACGTCAGGTCCACCACAGACACATCCGGCGTCGGCACACGGAACGCCATGCCAGTCAGCTTGCCGTTCAGCACGGGCAACACCTTGCCCACGGCCTTAGCGGCACCCGTCGACGACGGAATGATGTTCTGGCCGCAGCCACGGCCACCACGCCAGTCCTTGCCGCCCTTAGCAGGGCCATCCACAGGCAGCTGCGTGGCCGTAGTCGCGTGCACAGTCGTCATCAGACCCTCCACGATGCCGAAGTTGTCATTGATCACCTTGGCCAGAGGCGCAAGGCAGTTCGTCGTGCACGACGCGTTCGACACCACCGGCGCCGAGCCGTCGTACTCCTTGTGGTTCACACCCATCACGTACATGGGCGTTGAGTCCTTAGGCGGGGCCGAGATCACCACCTTCTTGCAGCCGCCCTCAATGTGGGCCTGGGCCTTGTCCGTCGTCGTGAACACGCCCGTCGACTCGCACACGTACGTGGCACCGGCCTTGCCCCACGGGATCTCCGCTGGATTGCGTGCGGTGAAGACATGAATTACCTGGCCGTTCACAACCAGGTTGCCGTCCTTGGTCTCCACCGAGCCGTCGAACTTGCCGTGGGTCGAGTCGTACTTGAACAGGTACGCCATGTACTCGAGGTCCATGAACGGGTCGTTGATGGCCACCACCTTGGTCTTGGGGTTCTCGATAGCGGCGCGGGCCACGAGACGACCGATGCGGCCGAAGCCGTTGATACCGATCTTAACCTCAGACATGATGGATAGAAAGTGTTGCTCTGGTGAGTGTTCCTGTGCTCGGAAGCTGCCGGATTCGATTGTGTGAGACTGGATGGGATCTTTTGAAGGGTGTTGAAGCTAGCAGCCTGATAAAACCTCGCTGACGTAAAAACCTTGTGAAACAAAAACACGCGGTCCGTTTCAAACCCGTAAAAAGTAGAGAAGCTCGCTGTGTATTGATGGTCTTGGTGCCAGGATACGCTGCTACTAGAGCACACTACAGTATTAATAGCAGTGCTAGAGCGCAGAGAGCATCAGCATCATCGCATGTTGCACACTACACTATTAATAACGCTCAACTCACATAATACTACTATGCGTAAAGTATTGCATCGTTCAGCAGGATGCTTGCAGTGTAACTTTCGACAAGATCCTACTGGTCAAACACGTAGCACGCCGAAGTTACGACACATATACTCGGAGTAGATGCATAATGATTATTTCACCTGATCAAACTCAAGAAAACATCATGAACGAAATTACAGTCTTAAAAAGCAAGATTCATTGATCAAAAATTTTCAATGAACTCAAAAAGCAACAGCTAAAGAGCTAGGCCAGAAACACCTACGCTTAGTTGTCGATGGTAGACATGTGCAGCACAAGGTCCACAAGACGGTTCGAGTAGCCCCACTCGTTGTCATACCACGCCACAAGCTTCACGAAGTTGTCATTCAAAGCAATGCAAGCGTCCGCGTCGAACGTGCTCGAGTGCTTGTCGTGCAGGAAGTCGTTCGACACCACCTGGTCCTCCGTGTAGCCGAGGATGCCAGCCAGCTCGCCCTCCGAAGCGGCCTTCACGGCGGCCTTGATCGCGTCCATCGACGCAGCCTTCTCCAGACGGCACGTCAGGTCCACCACAGACACATCCGGCGTCGGCACACGGAACGCCATGCCAGTCAGCTTGCCGTTCAGCACGGGCAACACCTTGCCCACGGCCTTAGCGGCACCCGTCGACGACGGAATGATGTTCTGGCCGCAGCCACGGCCACCACGCCAGTCCTTGCCGCCCTTAGCAGGGCCATCCACAGGCAGCTGCGTGGCCGTAGTCGCGTGCACAGTCGTCATCAGACCCTCCACGATGCCGAAGTTGTCATTGATCACCTTGGCCAGAGGCGCAAGGCAGTTCGTCGTGCACGACGCGTTCGACACCACCGGCGCCGAGCCGTCGTACTCCTTGTGGTTCACACCCATCACGTACATGGGCGTTGAGTCCTTAGGCGGGGCCGAGATCACCACCTTCTTGCAGCCGCCCTCAATGTGGGCCTGGGCCTTGTCCGTCGTCGTGAACACGCCCGTCGACTCGCACACGTACGTGGCACCGGCCTTGCCCCACGGGATCTCAGCCGGGTTGCGCGCAGCGAACACGTGGATCACCTCGCCGTTCACAACCAGGTTGCCGTCCTTGGTCTCCACCGAGCCGTCGAACTTGCCGTGGGTCGAGTCGTACTTGAACAGGTACGCCATGTACTCGAGGTCCATGAACGGGTCGTTGATGGCCACCACCTTGGTCTTGGGGTTCTCGATAGCGGCGCGGGCCACGAGACGACCGATGCGGCCGAAGCCGTTGATACCGATGGCGACTTGCTCAGACATAATTAATGGTGCGGGTTGGTTAAGTTCTTGCAAAATGAAGAATGAGCTTTATTGAAAACTTGTCATGGTCTCTTCAATCTCTCATGACGCGGCGTGTGGATTGCTCATGGCACTTCCCGCCGTCAGAGGGTTGAAATAAGCTGGAGCCTTTGTGTGTGACACGGGGTACGTGGCGTAAAAACTTTGGATCTCGGATTGACCAATGGGATTCATTCGTAAAAAGTTTTTGATACGACGTAAAAAGTGAAAGATCGCGCACCAAGCAGAACTCAGGAGAAAAAGACGCGCCATGATACCTATCCCCAGCCGAATCTTTGGTTTCGCAGTGATTTTGTTCATTTTGGCATGAGTCTTCAACGTACGTGGCGCGTCGACAAGTGAGCATGCTTGGCAAAAGTGCCGATGAATCCACGGCCTGCCACCCATCTGCAGCAGCTGCATGGCTTAGAGAGTGCAAGACAATGTTCTTCTCTTCCTTCATGCCGAAGACAACAGAAGAAGTGCCTTGGCCAAGTCCAGCGCGTGTAAAACTCTGGCCGATACACCGTGTATCGGCCAGAGTTGCTGCTAGTGCTGTGCTGCATACGGGGATTGGAAGGGCTCGACGACGAACAAGGACAAGCGTTGGCCATGTAGACATCGTTCATGACTTGCTATTGCAAGTTGCAATTTGCAACACGTGGACACTCGATATACGACACGGAAGGCTAAAGGTGCGCAGCTCGCACATGTCGAGACTGGTTTGATGAACGTCGTTGTTACACGTTGTACGTGGGGATACTAATATGCGAGCTATGGTGGGAGTTGTACTTAGTTGTGTGCTAACTTGGTCGTGCTTGCTTCACCGCTTGCTGCTTGTTCGTAAGGGTTGCTGACGATACTCTTACTTAACTACGCTGACAATTTCGACACTTCCAGTGCACGTAGCACAGCGCCACCGAAGAATGAGTGCTATATTTTACTGTCGTTAGTTATGTGTACTACGTAGTAGCTATCAATGCGGTTATAAGCTGCCGTGTTTGGTTGTTGCAACCATTCCGGATGGGATCACTACATGTAGTGCATACGTGCAGTAGACGCTTGCCAACGCTCGCGTCCTACCGATATTTGTAGTTTTCCCTTTGCTAATACAGTGGTTGGTTGCTCGCGTCTCAAATTGCCGTACTTTCAGGCGTGGTGATTTACTGTATACTGTAGTATAAGCACTCAAGCATTCTTCCATGCGACGGCGTACTAGGGCTTCGATCCCGACGTAGAACTCATTTTCCATTGCCAGATCCGTCAAACTATCCTTATTAATCCATGCAGTGAATCCCAGCCATATCCGAGGCGCAGTTCCTGCCATTCAATGCAGCGCAAGTGCCCCCGTTGTGTGAGCGGTTGTCTGGCCGAAGGCCTTCGACGCTTGCTAAGAGATGAAGCCAAGCAACCAGCAAGCATTAACAGTTCAAGCATCAGTTTCGTAAATTGGAACTGTAAGCAGCATAATCCAATTAGATTGTGTCGCAGACATTTTACGCCGCCTTCTAATTGGCTCGTAAAAACTCAACTTCACTTTGCAGCCTGATATCATGCGTGTCAATGCTGCGCGCAACCCCGAGGAGATCCTGTGGGGCAAGGCCGGTGCCACGTACGTGTGCGAGTCGACGGGCGTGTTCACGACGACGGACAAGGCCCAGGCCCACATTGAGGGCGGCTGCAAGAAGGTGGTGATCTCGGCCCCGCCTAAGGACTCAACGCCCATGTACGTGATGGGTGTGAACCACAAGGAGTACGACGGCTCGGCGCCGGTGGTGTCGAACGCGTCGTGCACGACGAACTGCCTTGCGCCTCTGGCCAAGGTGATCAATGACAACTTCGGCATCGTGGAGGGTCTGATGACGACTGTGCACGCGACTACGGCCACGCAGCTGCCTGTGGATGGCCCTGCTAAGGGCGGCAAGGACTGGCGTGGTGGCCGTGGCTGCGGCCAGAACATCATTCCGTCGTCGACGGGTGCCGCTAAGGCCGTGGGCAAGGTGTTGCCCGTGCTGAACGGCAAGCTGACTGGCATGGCGTTCCGTGTGCCGACGCCGGATGTGTCTGTGGTGGACCTGACGTGCCGTCTGGAGAAGGCTGCGTCGATGACGCGACCGAGGCCGCCGTGAAGGCCGCTTCGGAGGGCGAGCTGGCTGGCATCCTCGGCTACACGGAGGACCAGGTGGTGTCGAACGACTTCCTGCACGACAAGCACTCGAGCACGTTCGACGCTGATGCGTGCATTGCTCTGAACGACAACTTCGTGAAGCTTGTGTCGTGGTACGACAACGAGTGGGGCTACTCGAACCGTCTTGTGGACCTCGTGCTGAACATGATCACCTTTGACAACTAAGCGTAGATTGTGCTCGCTGTTGTCTTCTTGGCTAAGTTGATCAATATATTGTAAACGTTTGCAATTCGACGGTTCCGGAAACGTTTTTGAATTTTAGCCCCCCCCCCCCCCCCCGAAGATATTTGTGTGTGATCATCTACCGTCAGCCTGAAATTCAGGGGATCAGAACGCATGTATTGACGCTCTTGTAGTACTACTTCGAATAGGAATCGCCAGCACAGACCAGCAGACAGGTAACATGGCGACGGTGGTCGTTAGAACGGAAGGACATGTTTTCATGAACCCAAGCTGAAATTCTCCTGATCGGTGTAGCCAATCGTCCCAACGCAAATGCCTCCCTGTTTGTCACGAGTAATAATACAGGCAAGTATCTTGCCCCAATATGTATCCTGGCTTAGAATTTCTAAGCCGCAAAGATGTACTTAAGTATCCTAATAAGCCAGTACTTTTGAGCTTGCCGAAATGATATGTGCAGCTCGAGAAGCTGTACTGTAGTAATATCATTTCGGCAAGCTCAAAAGTGATGTTGTGAGCAGCTCCCAGCTCCCGGAGCTGGCGAAACTTTAGCTGGTGCAGAAACGCAATTGTAAAGTACTGTACTGAAATGTTTTTCTTTGTGTAGTGGTCTTATCACCGCCGCGTACGCCAAGCCATGCACTACCTCGTACATGAAAAAAAAATGTACCTGTCTGTATCTGCGTGTTCCATACGTCTGGAAGAGCTTCCTGGGGTGGGGGTCAAATGCCTACCTCTATAATAACAGCGCCATCATCCGGACCAAAAGCATAGGCGAAAAAAAATAAAAGAGAAGAGCACGGGAGACAAAGAAGAAGCTCACGCTTGCGAGGGACGCCCCAGGTTATGCCGTCTCGCTGTGTGCCCGGGTTCCGAGCCCGGTGTTGTTGGACAACCGCAGGTCGCCCTCGGTGCAGATCTCGTAGCACATATTGCACACACGAGTGTTGGCCGATCCCTTTTCGGCCTTGTTCTTCTTGCCGCGGCGACGGGCCGGGAACGGCAGTTTCTTGGCCCGCACGTGGCACGCCGAGCAGGCGGAGCACAGCACGCGGCCGCACATGCGGCAGTGGTGTCTGCGCGAGGCCAGACTGCCAAATTTCTTCTGGCACTCCATGCATTCCGACCGCTCGCTGTCCGGTACCCATACGGGCGGGTGGGCCACCTTGGCCATGAGCATCTTTAGCTGGGCCTGGTCCACCTTGTCGAAAACCGTCTTGCCCGACTCGTCCTTGAGGTCGAGTCTGGCTCCGTGGCGCACGAGGCGCGTGGCGACCTGGATCAGTCCCTTATCCAGGGCCACATGCAGGATCGTTGATTTATCCACTGGAGCGTTGGCGTTCGCGCGGTGTTGCAGTAGAATCTCCGTCATGGTCGGGTCGTCCCTCGTGACGGTTAAAATGTGCACGCCCAGCGGCGTCTGGTTGCGCATATTGAGGAAGTTGACGTCGGCCCCGCACTCCAGCAGCACTTTGGTCATTCGGCGCGACTTGGCCGCGGCCAAATGCAGCGCAGTGTTGCGGCGGTTGTCGGCCACGTTGACGATGGAGCCGCGCAGCTGCGGCATAAGCAGCGCCTGCACCACATTGAGGTGTCCGCCTCGGATGGCAAAGTGCAAAGCCGTCTGGCCGAACATGGGGTCGCGTCGGAGGATATCCGTACCGGCCTGGATAACCAGTGCATTCACCAGCACAATATCGCCGGCCCGGGCCGCCTGCAACAGCGGCGTCAGGCCATCGGGCGTCGTGCCGACGGCCGACGGTCGCTGGTTGTTGTTGTATGCTCGACGGTAGCTCTCGTCCATGCGCATGAGCGCGTTGCCCATTTCCGTCGGCCGGCCACCGCTGTTGGAGCCCGAGTCGTAATTGGAGCTGGGCTCGTGGCCCGGCATGAGGCTGTCGCGGAAGTTGCTCTCGCGCATGTTGATCATTTCCTGCACGTCAAAGCTGCTGGCTTGCTGTACGCGGCGGTAGTCGAACGAGTCGCGCGTGGGGGCCGAGGCCGGCGCCTGGCTATATCTATCGTCAATGTCCTCCTCGTCGCCCACGGAGTACGCCTTGAAACTGGCCGTGCTGCTGGTGCTGCTGTTGGCCGGCACCGTGGCCGCGTATTTGTCCGGCGAGTGCGGCGCGTAGTCGGCGCGTAGATTGTCGATATCCACTTCAGCAGAAGGCATGGCTGTTGATGGAGAGAAGGAGAAGTGACGAGTGCGGAAGATGAAGCTGGGTTTCGATCGTAACGAACGCCTCGCACTCTAGCTTGAAAACTGCTACAAGTAAGCTTCCTCGAGGCCTTTACTTGACTTATGATGGTAGAGCGAGCGGCAGAGTCTGAACGGATACAAATGGGCACGGTGAAGTAGAAACGGGCATGATTATGAGCACTGTTTATCAATTTTTCAAGCATCTGAACGACTTATTGGGTATGTAAACTGGAGGTTAGAAGAATGTATCGTTGCACGTATTAAAAGCCTGACGGGCAGCCTTCGCTTACACGTCACTACTCACTATCCACATAAATCCATAAATTCCAGATTCACCAGTGACCTTTATGAAAGAATAATGATTCCGCCTAATCGTAGTCGACGAATGTGCTCTCTACATCTAGTTGCTAGATCAACCGCTCGTCGTAGTAGAAGTCTTCTTGCGAATCATTGAGTTATGTGCTAATGTCCTTTTCAAAGGTTTCGAGAAAAATAAAATAAAATAAAAACTTACACCATGCAAACAGCAAGCTCCCTTTTTCACAGGATACCTGGGGTGCCCATTTTGGGTATAGTGAAATCCATAGTACGAGACCTCCGATGTCGAGGAATAGGTAGTAGTACCCACCTTGACGTACTACTGTCACAATATTGCCCGTCTGCTGTGTTTGCAAAACGTCCTTATTGAGATCAAGTCAAAAACCGCCACATCGAACCTCCACATTGAAGACAGCTTTGTACAGTAGCATAAACTCAAATTTTCAGGCTCAGCCGCCAATCGAATTCTGTTTACTATCATCACAGCTTCCAAAGCGTGGAGTGAATATTATGCTCCACAGATATTGACGAGGTGACTTGTCGGAAGCAAGTTGCTGATGTCCGTTGCAGTGAATCTTCGCCTGGTATCACAGAGTTGAGATCCGCAATGATCGATCGGATCCAACCACGTTGCGATGAAGCCTAACATACGCCACCTAAGTTACATTTTTTCGCAGTTTCCACCGTGAAACTTCCTGTCCATAATTACGAGCCACTGCGCTCCATGGCATACACACTACAGGAAGCGAGTATCAACGGTTAATCTACGTGGCCACGAAGGTGACACTCATTCGCATGGCGTCCAGCTCGGACTTACCACTGAAAACCGTCTGGTCATGAACCCAAGCGGAATCGCTTTGCGGCGACAGCGCCGTCATGACCTACCTGAGCCATCAACGTGGCAGGGTCAATGAATGGCTTTGGGTCCAGGCGCAACTGTTGTCAAAAGTTCAGAACCACCGTGAAGAGTTCGAGTTCTTACGTAAGGCGCCAAGAATCTCGCTGGTTTTGGGTGCACGGCCAAGCTGCGGATTTTCATGCTTGTTTTTCACGCTCCATGGATCGATCACTTCGTGCATTCATGGGTTGCAATGTAGCCATCAAGCACGGATTCGCAAAATACAGTAATCGCCCCGGCACAAATCATCATGACCAACTTCAAAATGGCTCCACTTTTTTCAATGCCGTCGATCTCGCCACAAGTTCATCATTACCCATACTGGTAGTGATGAGGAAGGGCGTGCACGGTCGTCGTGGGCTTAATCACTGTTATGGAACCCTCCGTATGCATTGGCCACCAGAGCGCGACTTCACAGTGCACAGTTATGAGATTCGATGGACGCTGTGGAAAGCAAGTTTCCCGTCCATCGAAATTCGATTCGAATCTCCTAACTGTGCAAGGAGCTCGAGCCCTAAGCCTCAGGAAGCTCGAGGTGCGAAAGAACAGGAAGGTTAACAAAGCGATCACTAAACTAGATCAAGATCGCAATCGGTCTACAGAGTTGCTTTTCATCAAAATCAAATATTAACCCTTTTCGTTACCATAAAATACCCCCCCCCCCTACGCGCTTGACTCCTATGAAGAAGCTGCAGAAGCCCTCCATTCCTGGAACAGGAGGCATGTTATCGACGTATCCAAGTCTCATAACAATAAGAACGAGGCCAAGCAGATTCGACACGAGATTTTTTGGTTATTATCAAGGTGAAAGTTTTTTTATGCTCAATATCCTACTTTCGGCGCAATTAATACGATTTCATTTTGACAGTGTTTATTGCATTATGTCTCTCGCTTCTTGACGGCACGCCTGCAACAAGCCAATTTCTTCTTCTCATGTCGTTTTTTCGAGTACGGAGTAGAGAATACCTTCTCACACATGGTTGGTGAGGCGCAGCTCAACGACACCACTCTTCGTACTCTTCCTCGCCACCCTCGAAATATTAAAATGGCTACAACGTAATAAATCTCAAAATTTTGAAGTTTCTAACCGTTGGTATCGTAAGTGTCGTCAAACTGGAGTCTGGTCGATTGCCATAGTGTGTCCTTAAACTTTGGGCACTAATTCTAAGTATCTTTCGCACCTCGGGCTCCCTAAGCTCGAGCTCCTTCGATTTTTCCCCCGCTGTGTGGTGGGTTTAAAAAGAAACAGAACATCCGACTGATTATCACTACTTCATAAGAAATTGAGCACCGGTACTTATTTATAGCAGAACCAAGCACCCTACTCGTCCTGTTGATAGTATTGCCCCTCTTCGTTTTCCAGCGCCTCGATCTTTGCGACGATGCGGCGGATATTTCGCCGTGACACCTCGTCAGCAACCACTTCGTCGTACAGATGCTCCAATTCATCAACGAATCCTGGCTCCGCTTCAACAAGGAAGTTGAAGCATTCCGGATAAACACAAAAGTTGCCAAGAGAAAAAAGCACAATGCGGCGAGAAGCCGTGCTAGTTTCCGTCATGGCCAATTCAAAGAGTTCCCATGGGGCCTGGTGCGTACAAAGTGCCTCACACAGCTCGTCCGAGTTTCGAACGAGGTTGCCAAGTGCTCCGCCAGCATTGGAGCGAGTTTTATCCTCGTCATTGTGAAGGTTCTGCACCAAAAGAGGAATCGCGGGACGAAGTGCGTCGTACAGTTCTCCAGTATGGAAAGCTGCGTTGCCAATGGCAAAGCACGCAAACCGCCGAACGTAGTTGTCCGGATCTGATAACCCTCGGATCATTCCAGCCAGAACCGTATTGGACACTTTCCCGTTAAGTGGTGTTAAGAACTGCTGATAGAAAAGTGTCGAGTGTCGACACAAATTGCCGATGCAGTTCAACGCTTTTGCACGCACCATTGCCTCCGAGTGCAGCGTCAGTTCAAAGAACTCTGATAATAGATCGGCTTTTAGAATGCAGTCGTAATTGTCCTGGGAACTGCGGGCCAGTTGACTGACTATTAGGAGTGTGTCGATGATTAAAGAGGGTGAGCAGCTGCTGCTCAACATCCCACACTCTTTAATGACCAACATTCCGTCTGCTTCCACAAATTGTGACCCAAAATGGGTCGAACTCGTCACTAGTCGCGACAAAAAGCTGATCGGTAGCTCTAGCACCGACGCCTCTAGCTGCAACTCTTTCTTTAAGAACACGAACCGAAGGACACCAAGCAGTTTCTGTAGGCACTTGGCATCGTACAGGATCTCCTGAGTATCCACCAGGAGCTCCTCGGACACGCTGTGGGCGAAAGGAATACCTAGAACTTTCACAGTAGCGTGCACCAGCGCCTTCACGGCGTTGCTGCCCCCTCCAACGATCTCTGGCCACTGGAAAAGATACTGGATATGTTTCAACTCGAGTAGATTCACCAAATGTAGCAACAAATGTTCGTTCAAAGCGATCTCCATTTGTGGCTCGTTGCATTGCACTTCACGGACAATTCGCAATAATTTGAGAAAGCAAAATAATCCCCAAGGCGAGAGGAGATCCCAACCGCCAGTTGCCATCATTTCGTCAAATACCTCCCAAACTTGATCATGTTGGAAAACCGACATGAACATGTTCATCTCCTCGGTCCAATCCGCGTTCGTTCCATCTCGTGATTGTGCAGCCTTCGACGCAACTCTCAGTAAGAATACAATACCAGAGTCCAGCAGTCCTTGAGCTCGAATATTGTAGCTCGTGAGCATCTGCGCTTTACTAAAATTTCCGTCTTCATCAGTGGAATTATTGCCAAATAGTCGAAAAATCGCATTAGAACAGCGCGGAGTCAGCGCTCCATGAACTACCAAGTCCCACAGCTCCTTATCCATCGGTTCGAGAGTATTTGGGTTGCCATTATTGCCAAGCGCAGACTCGTCCATGCTGCAACTTTCAATAATCTCAGCGAAAAACGTGCTCAACGCACTCAGTAACGCTGTGTCGTTCGCGTTGAGAAGTACTGGGTATACAGTCTGTGCACAGCGCCATATTTGCCGCTTTGGGAGCACCCCGCGACGTAAGATGACTGAGAGTAATTCCGTTGCAAAGTATTGTTCGATCTGGTGCAGACCTCCGGATGAAATCCCCCAGAATAGAATAGTGAAAATATCTGTGTCGCGATGTTTCTGGAACACAATTTTCGTGACTGTGAGTTTCTTCGAGAGAGGAGCAGACGAGCGACACGAATGCATCAGGATCTTCAGGATGCAGCAGATAGTTGACTGGTCCGCGTCTTCTTCTCCGATATCTTCTTCCCCTTCAGTCTCGCTCTGCTTCAGTCGCACGCGTTCGTTGATTTCATCGCCCAGTAAAGCGACCAGCTCGCCGACACCGCAGCTGAGAAGCTGGGAGCCAACTTCGGAGTGGACTTTAACACGGAGTTTGTATAGCTGTCTCACGTCTCGCAGACTGGAGGTTTCCATTGGCTCAGTATCTTGACGAACTAAAGTCAGTACAGGGAAAGACTGGAGAGGGCTCCAGCACTTTGCGTCGGGCTGAACGAAAGCAGCCAATGCGAACACAGCGTACAGACCCAAATCTCGCCCAGTTTTCGAGATTCGACCCCCAGGAGAACGCGAGATACCCGACGAATGTAGGATTTTGCACAGCGTTTGAATGACTCCGGACGGATACACGACTTCGAGCAGTGTGGTGAGATTCTGGGATCGATCGATCATTGACCCCAGCCACTTCAGGATCTTGGAGTGAGACGCAGCAACGGCCTCGTCCTTGCACGATAGCAGCACGGATATCACGTCGACATCACTTTTGCAGAACTCGCGATAGTCTAGTTGTTCCAACTCGGTTCCAGATTCGATGGAGTTGACGATTGTTGTACAGATCATGCAGCATCGTACGCATTTGTAGATCACGTCACTCGTTTGTTTCTGGTTGGTTTGTGTCGATTGACTAGTCTCCACTATGTGAGTCAAGAAGCGGTGAATATTGTCTTTTGACTGCAGCAAACCACCAAGATCTAGTAGTTCGTCAGTCTTCTTCAACTGGAGCACCAATGAGCGGTATAGCATTGGTAACAAAGCTCCAATTTTTGTCAAAGTGTCGCTGGATAATTCCTGAGTGGGGATCGACGGTAGCAGACTGACAGCATTAGCGAACAGTGGAGAGCTTATGAGCTCTGCGTCCACGTGTTTCACGTCCATTTCTCGACTGATTCGATCCCAAACTGCGAGGAATCTCTCCAGAGCCACGGAATGGACCGGTTCAGCAGGTTCAGGAGGTGGAGAGAGCTCACGATTGTTGCTATCGTCGGCTGGAGGTGTCCGATCTTTCGTCTTGGTAGTATCTTCATCTGGATTCTCTGGTTTAGATAGCTGCCGACCAGTTTCTGGGTCGCATATCTTCCACTCGTCACAGGAACGCAGACGCTCCACACTTGGTTTGACTTTCTCCTCATTCTCGTCTCCTGAAGACTGGTGCAGCTCGTTTTCCTTGAAAAATCTGGGCAAAGTACGAACTTGTCGCTCGAGCTGAAGCCGAGTCTCCAGTTGCTCAGGTGTCTCCTGTATGAACGGATGCTGTAAAATCTCGGGCCACTTGAGTCTCTGAGCGGGATCTTTGTTCAGTAATCCCTTGAGAAAATTTTGGAAATCTGCTGACATTGTGGTCGGATACTTGACATCGTCGCGTACGATCATCTGGATCAGCGATACGATCCGATCTGTGTAGAACGGAGGTCTCCCTGTTGCCAGTTCGTACAAAATCACACCTAGAGACCACAGATCTACTGTGTAGTTGTATGGTTTCTCCTGTACCAGTTCCGGAGCCATGTACAGTGGCGTGCCCTTAATTGATCGCAATAGACTCGTGTCGTGTGCGATGGCACGGGCGAAGCCGAAGTCGCACAATTTGATCTGCTGCTTGGAGCCAATGAGGATGTTCTGCGGCTTCATATCTCGATGAATAATACGGTTCGAGTGCAGCACATGCAGAGCTTGGATGAGTTGGATAGCGATCTTTCTGATTTCTTCTTCTGGGAGACTGTGCTCGTCTTCCAGAACCTGGAACAGCTCTCCTTGCGCGTACTCTGTCACCATACAGAACTCCCCTTCTGTCTCGAACGAGTCCATCATCCCAATGATATTGCAATGGTTTAGTCGTCGGAGGATATTGATCTATCGTGGACAATGTTCTGTTAGGCTAGACTTTGGATTTTTTTTTTTAAAATTACAAGTATTCCTTCTAGTGTTGAAACCTACTTCTTGGCGTAGGTTTTCGAGATCTCGCGCGCTTTTGCCCTGTTTTGTTACGAATTTGAGCGCGACGATGAGCCCCGAGTACTTGCGACGGCCTCGGTATACCTTCCCGAAGGACCCTTCGCCTATACGCTCCAAGATGTGGTAGTTCTCCATAGCAAAACCGAAATGTGTTGCGGAAGGTCGAGTTTTTTTCCCTCGTGTTTTCTACTTATCTTTTCTTGGATTGCTAAAAAAAATATTTCTAAAATCTTTAGCAATCCGATAATCCTGCCTATATTAATAACCCACATGTGAGTAAAAATGCGGGCTACTACCATTTTCTATGAGTAAAGCCGTAAAGACTGCGTCGTAATAGCAAACCATGCCGACTTCGACCGTAATCACCAGTGGTGGTGTTATGTACACGTCTTCTTCCAGATCTCCATTGAGAAATGCAGTTTCAATGTCGAATTACTGGATCACAAGTTGCATACTGCAGCAAACGGACCGGAACACGCGAATTGTGTTCGAACATGCAACAGGCGATTAGGTCTGGTAATAATCGGCACCATGAGTTTGTAAGTACCCGAGAGCAACCAAACGCGCTTTGTAGCGGACAATTTCACCATTGAATTTGTGCGCGAACACCCACTTGAACCCAATGACTTTCACACCAGGAGGTCTACGTACAACATCCTATGTATGGTTCCTAATGTGAGCCTTGATCTCAGCTCGAACTGCCTCCTTCCATTGCTGAGCTTTGGGTGAAGACATAGCCTCCGCATACTTGTGGTACATCAGTGGCTAGAAGTGCGATCTCGTATTCGTCCAAACGTGGGCGTTTCGGGTCTGGTTCACTTGGATCGTCATCCGATGAGGGTCCATTCGTCAGCAACGGAACGCTTTTGCTGTCTTGACCACTATTGCCATGAGTAGGCGAGGAACCGGCCGAGAAAGAGACTGATCTAGCTCAGTACGACCCAGATCAATACGAGGCGGGTGTGAAACGTAGTTACTCCGGTGGTTGTAGCGCTGCATCGTCAGTACACCATTAGGACTATTACCAGGAGCTGGTGTCATAGAGCTCACCGGGCTCGCGGAAGTTTTGATTGCTTGGATATCCTGGCGCTCCCCCTCAATCGGAACCACTGCAGTTGTGTGAGGTGTGTTTGCCACACCAGACTCGTCCACGTCCATATTCTCCGGGGCCATGTTTGCGTCTGCATCTTCGTCGACCTCCATTGACTCTCCACTTGGATTTTCAGGGGGAATATGCTGAGACCTCACCAAATCATCGTCATCAGCATAATTAGAGGAATCTTGAGGCACACGATGTTCAACTACAACAACATCTCGGTACCTGGAAGGTGGACGCTCATCGAGCACGATTGTTCTCGTCGTCACCAAGCGCTACTCTTCTAGGTCCCAGACGCGGTATGCCTTTGATGTTTCTGCATATCCTAGAAAGATGCAGCTGTGCGCCTTCGAGCCCCATTTCGTGCGCTTTGAGTCCGTCAAATGTGTGTACCCTCTTGACCCGAAGACGCGGAGGTAACTCGGGTCTGATCGCGTCCCATGCAAAATTTCAAATGGACTCTTGTCTGGGCGAGCCGTGTTCGGAATTCTATTGACTGTGCGCACAACCTTACAATCGCTTCGCCCCACCACACACGATCCACCTCCATGTAGTGTAAAATGGATCGCGCCATCTCGGCCAGCGTGGGGTTCATCCTTTCCGCCAAACCGTTTTGCTGCGGCATGAAGGGCGTCGTTGTCTAGTGGATAATCCCATTCACTGCGCAGTACTCGTTAAATCACGTACTCACCGCCATTGTCGCTCCTCACGCACTTGATTTTGGTGCTGAATTGAGTCTTCACCAGCGCGTTAAACTCTTTAAAACGATTAAACGCTTGAGACTTCGCGGCGAGCAAGTACACATACACGAAGCGGCTAAAATCGTCAATGAATGTCAGCACATACAGAGCTCCTCCCTACGACCTGGGCTTCATCGGACCCATGAGGTCCATGTGTCATATCTCGAACGGGCGCGTCGTCTTTACCTCACTGCCAGATCGGTGGATAAATGGACTGTTCATCACTTTCTCGCGCGCAACGCCGTCGCATACATCGTCTTGCTTTACCGTAGCACTAGAAACTCCATTACACGCCTTCACCACTTGACGTAACTTGGTGTCTGACACATGTCCAAGGCGAGCGTGCCATAGCCCAGCTGCAGCATCCTTCTCGCTCACACTCACGGCTTGATGAGCTTCTGGTGTTGTTTCTTGTCTCACGTCCCAGCAAATAACTTCCCCGACCACTTAATCACTGCGACGATCACTCCATCCATAAGCAGCGCCGCTCGGTCGTGCTTGAAATGGATAAGTACACCACGAGCAGTAAGAGCCGACACTGACACGAGCTTCCTATCCAGCGCAGGCACACACAGCACACCCGTCAGCTTGACAAAAGTGCGACCATTGCCAAGTCGGAAACGAACGCAGTCTCTCCCTTTTGCTTGCGGCCGCTGGCCATTGGCCACTGTAATACTGATCGGAGATGTCAGCTCTTGATACTCGACAAAGTCACGGTACTCGTCCGTCATGTGGCAACTTGCACCACTATCTAGCAACCACATCGAGTCTTGTACCGAGGCGCTACTCGTGGCAGAAAACACAAACTCGTCACCCGACTTTGCCGCATTCACACTCGGGCAGTCCACCTGTTTGTGTCCACGCTGCCCACACTCGAAGCACTTTCCTGCAAAACCGGCGTTGCCACGCTTGGGGCCTTGCTGACGCCGATTCTTCTCATCTCGTCTTCGATTCCCTTGGCCACGCCGTGCACCATTCCGCTGTTCCGCTGCCTTGAAAGCGGTCTCCTTCTTCTTGCGCTTCCGCAGCGCGTCATACTCCCGGTGGAGCATCTCCTTGGCGTCCAATAGCGTCACGTTGTTGTGGGCCTCAATGATGCGTACCATATCGTCATACTCAGGGGAAAGACTTCCCAGCAGGAGCACTAGCTTCTCACCATCATCTACATTGTCGCCAGCGGCACTGAGCTTGAGGCAAAGCTCATCGAATTTAAGCATGTGGTCCATAAGATTGGTACCACTTTCCATCGCAAACTCGTGCAGCTGTTTACGGAACTGTACGCGGTTGTGGAGATTCTTCTTGGATAAGACGTTCTTAAGCACCTCTTAAGCCTCAAACGCCGTCTCACACTCCCGAACCATCGACTGGTAAGTAGGAGAGAGCATCTTCACTAACACAGCCAGAGCCTTCATGTCTGCCACTTTCCATTGGGGAGTATCCGGTTGCACCGCCGACTCTGTCTTCAAGAGGATGTGGTCCAGCAGGTCCTTTCGTGCGAGGGCCACGCGAGCGTTGAACTCCCACATGAAGTAGTTCTCGTCCGAAAGGATGTCGTTAGGTCCTGGCGTCTTTGGGCTCATAACCAATAGCGATGTCGTCCTCTTATCTCTTGCAGTGCCAAATGAAAAGTGAGATTAGAATCCAAAGCTCCAACTTTCTACGTAGTTTCTAGTGTCTACAATCTAGAACCCTTAAACACTTCGCGAAGCTTCGATGACCATCATTCTCTGCAACACGCAAGTTGCCGTTGTGTACAGCACACAATCTGAGACATGGTTACATAAAGAACTTTTTAAAGTTCCGCATTTCTACCTTTTAAAAAGGGATAGGTCTTAAAAAAATACTTTCAATTCCTGGTCACAGCAAAAAGACTTGGTAAATAAGGATACCTTACGGACTGTTATTAATACGGTATTTCATACTTACCGGTATCTAGATTTGATTCTGAGGCATCTAGTCAGAGGTTAATAGTAGCTCTATTTCTAAGGGATGAGTATTATAGTACTATACTCGCGGTCAACATTGGATGATTACTACCAAATACCCAAATCCAAATTAGAGATATCATAATATTTGATACCAGCTACTACCGGTAGTATCATTTTGTTACTCCCGCCTAGTGCTGAAAAAAACCGTTGTCAACATTATTTAACTATGAGTTGATTAACCAAGAGGTTGAAAACCTCAGTTTTAAAAATAGAAACTTCACCACGGACTTTGTGGCAGAGCGGCGGGGATTGAAGCTACTCAAGTCTTCTACTAGCTCGTTCTCCGGGCCCATGACACTCTCGGGATATTCTTGCAAGCGTGCGATATCAAGCCACGAAGTGGAGGTCGCAGCTAGATTGATGTATACGTAAGCCAGTTTTTCAACCTTGTCCTTCGTCAATCTGTTTCGCTTTTTGCTGTGGATGAAGTCGAGTATGCTCCAGGCACGTTCACTGGCAGCTGATGTCGTCGGCACGGCAAATACAAGCCTCGCAAGCTCATACAACTTCGGAAACTTTTCTATATACACTTGCTCATTAGCATCCCACCAGTGACTCGGTGCAGCGGCTGCATATTTGAGCCTTTTCTTGTGGCGACCAGCCCCTCTTCAAACTCCCGAATGCGTATAAAGCCGCCGTAAAGGATGTGTCACCAAGTAGGTTAGCACGCTTTGCAAACTTTACAGCAGTGTCCACGCTATTGTTCATGTCGTTGTCCATAAAATCGCTCGTATTCATCGCAGGATCCAGCAAAAATGCAATTTTGATCGCGTCTGTGCCCAAAAAATTCCAGCGCTCTATAATGCGAGATTTAATCGACGCCTGAAGACCTACGGGAAGTGCTCTATTAACCCTTTCGTAGATATCAAGAGTTTGTAGCCGACGAAATAGCGAATACACTCGTGACGTGGCACATGTATCTGCTTCAAACTCTCTCAATGCCTCCACGATAGGGTCAATCAGTTTTACAGCATGCTCCAGATTCTGCCAGAACTCGACATCTTCGATGATATCCTTTACCTTCTCGAGCGCGTCTCTACTCGAAGCGGTCGTATATAGCGTGCAAGCAAGTCTGCGTTCTCCTCCTCGCTGAACAACTTCTTGATAATAGTCATGTTGCTCAAAACACTTCTCAGACACGCGTATACCGTGTACCAGCGTGTCTGGATCGGTATCACTAATGCGCGGCGATGATCGCGGCTGGGAAGGGTTGTAATTTGGTGTAGAGATCGGAACTGGTCCAAAGCCTCATCATGAGCTTGAATAATTCTTAATTGCAGGTTTCCAAATTCATCGACAAACTTCGTAATTGCCACACACTGTTCTCGGACGGCTTTGAAAAATTGAGCTTAAACACATCTTGGATGAGAAGGTTAACCGTGTGTGCAGCGCAACCACCAGCGAAAATCGGCAGTTTTGCCTTTAAGCGCCCCCACGCGTTAATCAAGTTACTGACGTTATCCGTGATGATACTTGCAACAACTGCACCAGTTTCGTTTTGAACCACATTGATCACTCGTTCCAACTGCTTGGCCATGTATGCTCCTGTATGTTTCTCTGTTCCAGTCGGCAAAGACGACCAAAACAGTGCCGGCATACCAGGAGCCACAACCATGAAATTTATTATGCTGGCGGTGTTTGTATCGCTCCACGCATCCGTGACAATCGACACCACTCGCTACCGCTTAATTAGATCAACCACGAACTTCCTGCATTTTCGCCCGCGTGTCGTTCAAAATCGAGCCTGCCAACTTATGCCGCGATGGCAACCGGATACCCGGTGCCAACAACTCGATAAACTGACGGAAGAACACCGACTCCACTAAGACAAAAGAGAGCGCGCATCCAAATATCATTTGAGCCAGCGCGAAGTCGAACTGCTCCTGCGATACCGACGGGCGCGCACAAGGCTCGTCGAGTTCGTTGCAGTCGTAGCACCGTGGGTGGGAGAGGCACCGGTGTTAACAGGTACAGAAGAAGCTTGATCTTGCTGCTGCTTTCGCAATGCCTCCACTCTTTGATATTCACTCCACTGCTGTCGCGTGAGAATTGGTGCGTTTTGGCATGCAACCAGATGTGGAACCATGAACCTGGTAGGCTGACCGGTATTGATGCGGCGAGCACAGTATCTACACTCAGCTGCAAACTTGCCGTTGGCTTTGGGCTTCTTCACAAAGTGTTCCCAGACGGGATGATCGGGGCGACCAGGGCGGCGAGAAGGAGACCGCTGCGACGACCTCGCAGGCGATCGCGACGCATGATGCTGCTCGGTAAAGGGAGGTGATAGAGCTTGAGTGGCTCTTGAGACTCGGACTTCTCTTCGCGGTGGACCGGCGACTCGGATACACGATGCTGCCACTCAGCAGCAGCTGCTGATCCCCATACGGCTGGCAATGGGGGCGTTGGTGACGCAGTGAGCTGCTGTATGGGCGGAGGAGACAGCGATGTGTCCGGGCCAAGTACATAGTGCGGCATCCGAGCTCCGCAGACAGAAATATTGATTGTGATAGAGCAGAAGAATGCTGCCAGCTTCCTCTGGCGACGGTGGGTTGATCGTGTTAAGTGATTCTGGGTACATCGAAGTGATGCACCACTGGTGCCTCCAGATCCAGACTGCAGTGATGCTTCAGTCTGAATAGGTCTTCTATTGAGGATGTCCTCTAATTGTGGCTGGTAATGGTAAGACAAAGACGTTGTCAACCAACTCCTTTGTTTTTCAACCGTTGAAAAGTTTTATAACGTTTAGTATGTTTTTAAAGTGCTTGGTTGAATACCATCACTAATCCCGCCCAAGCCATCAAGAGATTGCACGGTGCTGCCGACGACGCTTATTTCTCGTGTTCTACTGATCTTCTGACACTCTCGCTTGGCATGCTCGCAAGGAAATCGCTAAGACAAGAACGAGCAATGGCGGTGCGGGGCGAAAAGCGGCGTGGCGATTCAAGAATGTTCCAGTGAAGTTGGGGGAACCCCTGCGCAAACATTTTCAGGTGCGTAGCATACTGATTGATATATATCGTGCTCTACTGATCTTCTAACACTCTCGCTTAGAGTATTCGCTAGACGTCCACTACTGGCTGGTGGAATCGGTATGTTTTAACACGACGACAATCTTCGTGAAGCGGTTCGAAACAAAAATAATCGGAAGTATATTTCTTAGAAGCAACTTTACTTGCTATATCTCATACGCTCGTTTACAGCTCGATTGTGCTTCAGAAGTAGCCGTTTCTCAGCTCGTGCATCGTTCGTTCTCGTCCTGCGCTCCCCCATCACGTACCCCGCAGTCGAAAGAACTCTCTCTTGGTACGCTGTAGATGCGGCTTTGCCAAGCCACAGGCGCGCCATAACTGACTATAGGGAACTCAGGGTCACCAACATCTCTAAACCAGCTGAAAATGTCAATGGTTCCAGCAAATTTCTGCATCCGCGTTCTTCTTGATCCAGAGCCTATGAGTGATGTCTGATGTGTGTTGTTTCCCTTTTCCCTCCATGCTGACGATACGCAATAGCCACCCAGTCCTCCTGACGGTCGATCCACCGCATCACAGCAGCATCCGACTCAGCTTTCAGTTGCGATTTTCTTTGAGTTGAGGAGGTGGTGGACGTGACAAGTGCTCCAAAGATGCAAGTGTCATCGAAGCGAGAAACTAGAGGGATGAAGTCGACGCTGTTGGTTGTTGTTTCGGCGCGTTTGAAAATCGTCCTTGCAGTATAATATTAATGCCCAAATATCTAATATTTGGTTAATACCTCAGAAATCTTGGTGCCTAATCTTACTACTTCCTGATATTTACGAAATTCTCCAATATTCGCATATCGATATCCGTTAATATCAGTAGTAAGAGTAGCGAAGAGCTACTATTTTTAAGATACAATCAATCTGCCTCTAGTTAGTTGGTCCTCACTTCTTCTTATATATTTTATTATTATTAAAACGTACTTGTAGTACAAACGTCTTCTTAGATCCAACACACAAGCCTGTACCTCTTCTATACCGGTATCCCTGTACCTGCGTACCGGTACCTTCAGTGAAGGCCCTTCATCGTGAAGTTCGACTCGCGTTACTGCACATTTAACCTCGACAGCACGACAGCTGGTAGCGCACATTTGGCTGCTAAATGCACATTTAAGTGATATATATATCGCGTTAAGGTAAATAGCAAGAGCGCATTTAGCATGTGGCGCATTTATTCGTTTTTAGATTTTTGAGATGCAGTCTCTACGAAATACCACAGCGAAGCGTGCAAACACCACGGGGGAGTGCTGCGTGCAGCATATTCAAAAGCTTAGCATTTTACTACCTTATGTACATGCAACGACTCCTAGTTTTATCGACTCCTAGTATTCTGAGGGTTGCACCCCCAGCCCCCCGCAGTAGAAAAATAATGTACTGGACAGTGTAACGTGTCCGTTCGCTGGGGAGCTCGTCGCTGGGCCCGCCTCCGCAAATTCCGCGCGGGTTTGCTATGGCTACGCTCCTCGCACCCGCTCACTGCCGACATTGGGCATTACCAATGACCGTAGCCAGTGGCGAATGGAACTGACAAAGTTCCTAAACTGCTCGATGGCGCATTTAAACCTAACTCGCGCGTGCATCCCCACTTCCTACTTATTCCTTCCGCTAGCCCTTTTAATACCACTACAGTTGAATTTTAAAGTAAAACCACGACAACAAATGAAACAAAGGCGAACTCACTTCGTAATCACCACCTGCTCAAACGACTACCGGCAACAGTAAATAGAAAAACACCACGAAACAATTGCTGCTAAACATGCATTTGTGCTAGAAATCACAGTAACATCATGTTTACAAAAACAAAATATCTCCGCAACGACACCGACGCTCGTACACACAAACGCACTTGTGTCCACTCCACTCTGTTGGTCCTATCGGGGTTTGTACCCGCTCGATCGCTTAGCGCACCTACTATCCACCGACGTTATTCCCAGCGCGCCAAAATCAAGATGAGGAAATGGGCGAGCAATCGTATTTTAGCGCATCAATAAGGTATTTTCAAAAATACCAATTTTCTGAAAAGCGGTAAATGTGCCGTAGCACAATTAACTGCCTGTCGTGCTGTCGAACATAAATGTGCAGTAACGACTCCTGTGAAGTTCAGTGAACTTAGTTCACGCAGCGTGAATCACGCTGCCCTGCAAATCTTTGAAGACAGTGCTGTCAAACCCTTTTATGCATGTACTGTACCGTACAGACGAACCCTTCCGTAGTAATCCCTTGCATTGGATATTCAATTTGGAATATCCGATGACAGGAATAAAAGATGAGGTCGCGATTTACGTAAGTGAAAATTCCCTCTCACCTCTACCTTGTAATATGGGAAATAGCCAAAAACTAGTACTTCTGCAGTGCATAACTATAGAAAAGTCATTGCTGTGCCGGCGAAGTCAAGCAAGGGCTTTAGCTGCATGCGGCCTTCCTTCTTAACTAAGCCATATCGCAACTTACAGCTCTTTTTTCTCTACTTCGTCCTCAGCCCTTGCTCATTCCGGTCCTACATGTCCATTGAATTTGCAGGAAAAGCAGCTTTGCAATCCATTTGGATGCATCGTCAGGATCAGGATTTACACCATCGTCCTCTGCTTCACTCCCGCTTTTCTCGATGGCTTGTATAGAGATACCGCTTGCAGGGCTGTGCCTTTCGCCTTGAGTTCACATAGTGGCCTCATATCCTTGTCAGTAAATGTACCATTTATATGATACTAAAGAACATTTCAAGTATGTTGTGGTACCTGGAGTCAGGAATACCCTTAATTAAGAATAAAAAGGTTGTTCCCGGCGCTATGACTACCGAAGGGCTCATCTGTAAACGTACCTCTCGTTTTGATACCGGGTACACATGTTTCGTAATAGGGAGTTTTAGAGACACCTTGTATTTGCACTTTGCAGTGTATTTTGCAGTTTGCGGTCGCTGTGCGAACTTAACCGCCACTATGGCACTACGTTGGCGATTTTGTAGCTACAAAACCCGATGAAATTGTAGCCGCGGAGGCTGACTCCCAACAAAATAAGAACTGCAACTTGTCGCAGGGGCCAGCGAACTTTACGCATTGATGTGTATCTACACAAAGCCCTTCAAGTAAATATAATCCTTTTAATACCGATTGGTAGGTTCGTTTTACAAAATGCAAACTACACTGCATTCTACAGGTGCAAAGTGTTCTTAAACTCCCTAATAATAATCATGAGGAGTATTACTAATACTCATGCTCATTGAGTTCACATAAACCTCCCTTAGCTAATACTTGGTACAGCCTATGGAACAAGTTATGATCATAGTATAGCAAGTTGATTATGTTAGGGAGGCTGATGCGCATAGGTATTCATGAAACTTTGGGGAATATAATCCGATCTGTGTACCACAAAAATGGTACATCTTAAATCGTCATTCCTCTTGAATTAGTACCGAAGATATCACTATCGAGAGGATTGTCTCGTAGTGGCGGTATCCATTAAGTATGGTGATGGTGGAATGATCTGTCGATTGGGTTGTATCCCTATATTAATAATAACTACAGTATACTGTATAATAAGCCTATTCTTGAGACTATGTGTTATAGGGATAAGATGATCTTCCTTCCTTCTACCATGACTCGTTTGTTGATCTCCTTGCTGTTTCGTTCTGCTGGATCGCTTCACGGGGGCACTTTCCAATGGAAAGTTTCCATGAGGGCAATGGCGGTATCCATTACAAGGGGAGAATCTAAGGAGCGCCCGTTGCGTTGCGGAGCGCCCGTGCAAAAAACGCCCTCAAAATGTTCAGTACGGTTGTGAGAAAGATAGGACACTGTCACAGCATATAGGCAAGTGACTTACCGGTGTAGTAATTGAGTGTTAAGTGTCGCCAGCGCGCAGTGATCAAACCAAGCCACCAGAAACCTCCATGCACTGCGAAAGGGTTAAGGCATCTAAAGTGCTTAAAGCCTAAAAACAGCGTTATCGATGTTTTGGCGTTTTCGTTTGTGGATCAAGCCTAAACTCATTTTTACTCGCACGAGTCCATGTCAATCGACCCGTTCTTAATGCATTTTATCTCGCACAATTTAATGTGAATCGATCTGTCCTTGATTTATTTTTACTCGCAGTTAATATGAAGCAATCCACGATTCAGTTTAACTCGCGCGAGTTAATATGAATTCATCCTCGATTCACTTTAACTCGCGCGAGTTAATGTGAATCCCTCCTTGATCCACTTTACCTCGCGCGAGTTAATACGAATTCGTCCTTGATTCACATTAACTCGCTCGAGTTGATAAGGAGTTATCCTCGATTCATATTATCTCGCGCGAGTTAATAAGATCCCCCTCTTAATTCACTTTAACTCGCTCGAGTAAATATGAATCGTTCTTTTCAACTGTTTAGCTTTCTCTAGTTAATGTGAATCCTGTCTGAACTCACTTTAACTTGCGCGAGTTGGTCTCAATGCTATATTAATGCCTCACGCGAGTTGATACAGTATGAATTGCATTGACTCATTTTATAATGCGCTAATGAGAGAATGTAGGAATCGTGTTATTTTTTACTTTAAATCCTAGAAGGTTCCAATCCAAAACTCACAGCCAACCTGTCGTAGAGTACCTTAGCCTCTGACCGAATTTTGCTTGCCCTATTGGAAATATCGTTCATACCGTGCTCTTGTGGTTTGATTATTAAATAATCAATAGGACATACTACGCGCAAGATAAAATTTTGTGTAGTACAGTAAAGTGCCTCAATAAAGAGCACCGCAAAATAAATAACCTATAAAATATTATACGGCTAATTTGATCATACATATGGTTCTGTACCTCTAATGTAATGTTTACCTTGACATTTGTATGTCAACCACGATTTCTTTATTGAGGCACTACTGTATGTCCTATCTTTCTCACAACCGTACGGCAACGGGCGCTCGTCAGATTCTCCCTCCATTAAGTAATGGCAAATTGCAAGAGGTTATTAATAAAAGCCGGTATAATTACTTAAAGCCAGGGAAAAAGGTACCCCGAGTTCCTACTAGGTATTGGGAATTTCCCAATCCAGCCTGAATCATCAGGGACCCTGATTCAATGATCAACTTGATCGGGCTGGCTGATGCTGGTTCCCACTGGAAACTTCCCTGTGCACGCCACTGCAGATCAACTTCGTCAATTCTCGAGCTTAATGAACGTGTGATGCCTTACATAATTAATCTGAAGCTCCTCTCGCTATGAGATTATCAAAGCGAGAGTGACTTATACCGTATCGAGTTTACCTTCTCTCATTCCTTTTTCCATAACTTTGTCAATTTTTAATTGTTTCAGTGATTAAAGAAGTAGAGCCAATGTGACTGTGAAGAGCATTCTGCATTGCTAAGTAACACGTGTTATAAAATACCGGAAATACTCCAACCCCCGTGGTTCAATAATTGACAGATGCTCAAACTGCGAGTGGTCGAAGTTCGACCACACGCAGTTTAAGCATCTGTTAGGATCAATTATTGAACCACGGGGGTTGGAGCATTACCGGTACCGGTATTTTATAACACGTGTTACTTAGCAATGCAGAATGCTCTTCACAGTCACATTGGCTCTACTTCTTCAATCACTGAAACAAAAAACTGAGTGCTCAATAAGCACTGCTCACGAATACATATGCTAAAAATGGATCGAGCGAACCGCCTATCCATTTTTAGCATATGTATTCGTGAGCAGTGCTTATTGAGCACTCAGTTTTTTACTTAATGACGGAGTGCCAACTCACAGTTAGGCTGGTAAAGTTTACAGTGTAAACAGAGTCCGTTTAACGGGCGGCCATTACTGTAAGTGCCACTTCAGTAGCGAAACGAAATCGTACAGCACATGTATACATGTACATCGACAAATGGTTAATTGCGGGATTATGGAGTCCTGTCCTGAACCTGATGTGAACTGGCTTCAGTCAAGAGTGTTCTTCATGCAACAATACATAATATGTATATTATACTGAATGCGTTTATTCATAGAGCTTTATGCTCAGTAAACACAGATGGACCCTTCAGTAGTCATAGCGCCGGGAGCCACAATTTATTCTTAACTAAGGGTATTCCTGACACCAGGTACCACAACATACTGTATGGTACATATAAGAACGTGATCATTGAGGCCACTTATGTGAACTCAAGGCGAAAGGCACAGCCCTGCAAGCGATATCTCGATACAAGCCATCGAGAAAAGCGAGAGTGAAGCAGAGGACGATGGTGTAAATCCGATTATGAGAGGCATCCAAATGGATTGCAAAAATTTGCTTTTCGAGCAGATTCAATGGACATGTCGGACCGGAATGAGCAAGGGCTGAGGGCAAAAAAAGAGCTGTAAGGTGCGAGATGGCTTAGTTAAGAAGGAAGGCCGCATACAGCTAAAGCCCTTGCTTGACTTCGTCGACACAGCAATAATTACTTTTCTATAGTTATGCACTGCAGAAGTAGTAGTTTTTGGCTATTTGTGTATTCCATACATATTACAAGGTAGAGGTGAGGGGATTTTCACTTACATCTTTTATTCCTGTCAGCGGAATTCCTCGTCTGTTCATGTAAAATACATGTACATGTACAATGCTTGTGGTACCAGGAACTGTATTGCTCACTCACTGGCTGGATAAAATACGAAACACCAAGTGGATAGACGGTTTGGCCAATCCCATTTTTATCATGATTACAGTTCATCAGCATCTCTACTTAAAACATAGCTAGGCCCATATTTACAGTATCGGCAATCGCAATGACCGATCCTTTTAAATTGCAGATTCAGGCGAGCCTTTGAGCTCATTCCCCCTTTTTCCGACTTCCAGTGACGCAAGAAAAAAAAACAATGAAGCTGATCCTCCAAGTTCTCACTGCGATGGCGTTCGTGGCAGGCGGTGCTACTGCTTTGGAAGAAGGCATTCGACTTGGCGAGATTTCTGGCGGACCCCATGGTGACAAATACTCGGACGTGGAGCTCGTTTCGCCTGGCCAAACCGTGCATTCCATCACGATCCGCTCTGCTGATCGCGTGGACTACGTCGCCCTCGAAGCGACACTTCCATCGGGTGAAAAAATCCTCCTGGAGCACGGCGGTGGCGGCGGTGACAAGGACACACGCTCGCTAGCTAAAGGCGAGCACGTCACCGGAGTTGAGGCGCACTGGGGTAAGTATTACCGTAAAACACGCCTCATGTACATCAAGTTCACCACAGATCAGAACAATACCCTCGAGGGCGGCACTCCGACTGATAACACGGACAAGAAGCGCATTGAAACCGCTCCGAACGGCTACCAGTTGGGCGGCTTCGTTGGTTACGCCGGTAACGAGCTTGACTCGATGGGAGCTATTTACACGCGCATTTAGCCGGTGCAGCAGCCCGTGGACTGGGCTTAAACATGAACGTGTCGACGTTCGCTTAAGTGTAGCGAAACTCAACGCGCCTAGGTATTTGTGCTTCACACACGGGGTAGTAGCGTGTGTATAGCAGCAGCTACACAATAACATTTTTTTGATTAGAAACATTAGCTATAATCAATGTGTTCCCCGATTTGATATGAACGCTGGCATACATAACGATAGAATATGCCAAGGAACGGCGACTTTTATATTCAACCTCTTCTGCTGCGTACAGGTATACAGTGCCGATACGATACCTATACCGGCAACTTCGTCCAAGAAAAACACGCGGGACGATTAAGCAGCTTACCAAAACAATACATGTATCAAAACCCGCGAGAACCTCCGGCGCTTTTTCACAGGAACTTCTTTGTCGGACGCGAAGTCCCGCTGGGGCCCCGTCAGGCACGGGAGCGAAGACGTGCATGACGATGGCCACAAAGTACTGTATCCAGTCGCAGTACGTGGGGCCCAGTGACCTCTGCGTGTTCTCAGTACCAGCACCAAGGCGCGACGGGCTGGCGACCGCTCGATTCTCTACCCAGGCGTCGCGGGCACGGTGAGCCAACCTCAGTCCCAGCGTTTGGCAAAGACTGTCCTTGTCATCCTCTCAATCATCTTCAAGGACCATTTCTCCGCCTTGACGGTTTTCGCCGGTACTCGTGCATTACATTGAGCTCCATCATTCTTCCGATTGTTTTCTTGCTCAAGAAGAAATGGAGTGTACTTCCCATGTGGGGAAAAATGTCTGGTCTCGCAGTGATCGTCGTGTGCTTCGGTTTGGGTTGCTATGTGACGGTGATCGCTGGTGAAGAACTCTTCACGCCCGTCGATGAAGACGAGTTCCCGTACTGCGCATCGGAGTACGAAAACACCGTCTACTACAACTACACCGCGACCCATATTGACTAGTTTTGTGTCTTACAACCCACAAAATACTACTTTTTGTTGTAGTAGTAGTATTCGAGGCATATAGAAGCTGTCAGGCAACTCGCAAAACTCGAAACATCAAGGAATTTAACCTCCTTCGTCTGGGGGACAATCACAACAACGGAATACGCCACAAGATAAAGTCAATCCAAATTCTGACATAAGCTGCAAATTACATGTTACAAGTCTTCTATACTAAAAAATAACTTTAGGAAAATCTAATGGAAGGCCATTCACCAGTGGTGAATCACTACCACCACCACGTTGTAGTATTCGAATCACGTACGAAGAACTGTGTTAGGGGGCCATGAAAAATTTGTCATCCTGCAACATTACGCTTACCTGAGCAAAGTTGCGCAACCATTCATCAAGCAACTTACCTTAGCGTTTCAAAGTTGCATAACAGCAGCATGGTTGTCATCGAGCAACAAAGCTACCTAGTTAGGTACACGTAGCGTTCACTGTGGCAACCTGTTATACTGTACATGCACGTATAGATGTACGTATAGCTACAACATCGTATAGTTTTGTAAGAAGTGAATCCGTCCACTCAACGCAACAGCGAAGAGTACCACGAAAACTACCATGGTGATATCGCATTCCATATCGTTGTGACCATTGTGGCAAGCTAGCCGGGACTCCCGGCCCTGGAGCGATCGAATGAGACTGATAAGCTCAAACTGAGCTAGTATAGTAATGAGTTAGCCACCCAAACAACGCCAAAACAAAGATTTCACCCGAATGTTACATTATGCTATGGCTTACTTGACCACGTGGAAATATACCTTTCAGACATTTGGCAGACAGTTGACAGAGATACTGCATATCGGTGGAATACACGTTGTCAGCAACTCCTTGCAAACAGAGCAGCAAATCTCTTTTGAACATGACTGACAAAATGGTTTTGTGCATCAGGTTCGCTCAAGTGGAATTCAACTTAATACTCTAAAGCACGAATACAATTAATTGCCCCGTTGATCAAACCTGTTCTATCTGTAGGAAAGTTTACGTAACTTTTGTATCTAATGAATGTGTTAGTCCGCATGACCGAAAGATCAGAGAGGATACTTATTTTACGTTTTTCAAATTCTGGCAATCGGAAATTCTTGAGTTTTAGTGATGGGCGCATATAGCCAGCTACAAATACTTCTCCAAGCTGGTTCAACTTTTTAGACCTTGAACTAGCTTGGAGAAGTACGCCAAAGTCACCGATATGGCCAGTATCCAATTCCTACGTTCCGCTTCCGAATCAGCTTTTTCTTTCAACTACAAATGCTGTAAAACTTGTCATTTTGTTCAATAGCTTTTACCGAATAAGACTGATCAATATATTTAAGCATTGAAAACAGTTTTAGGAACTCAATAGTGTAAATTGTCTGCAGATTTTTTTTTTTTAGACTGATCAATATATTTAAGCATTGAAAAGAGTTTTAGGAACCCAATAGTGTAAATTGTCTGCAGATTTTTTTAGACTGATCAATATATTTAAGCATTGAAAAGAGTTTTAGGAATCCAATAGCGTAAATTGTCTGCAGACTATTTTTTAAAGTACTGTGGTCATCTTGAAGTATATTAGCATCAAGATACTACTTCACTATAGCACAGCAATTTCAGGAAGCCGGCAGCTTGACCCATTAAGGTACCCAAGTACTTGCCGCATACGAGTAAAGTACTGCATAAATAAATGGAACGGAGAAGTAATTAACAAAAAAGGCTTTTATAGATAAAAAGCTTTCTAGACTCAGGACGAATCAAAGAAATCGACGCAGTACATACAGTATTTGAAACAATAAACTTTGTAGCATATACATGTATAAAGTTCCTCAAAATTCATACCGGCCCCCCCCACCCCGATACTTAAAAAAATATGAGTTCTCGCAGGTGGGAAAGCTACTATGTACTACAGTACCGGAATTTACGGCTTTTTTTGCAACCGGTGTAAAAAGCTCATTTCAAGTCAAAACCGTAAAAACTACCGGTACTGAAGGCGTAAGAACTCGTACCAGACACTTATATTCGTTTTAAAATGTCCCTTTATTCACAAATGCTGGAGCGAACAGCGTGCTTTGATCGGGACAGTTTTCTTTATGCAAATGGGCCTATTTTGGTGGGGCTACATAATCTTTAGGAGCAAAAAAATCGATCGGTTGCATAAATACCGTAAATTCCGGTACTACTCCGTTCCACTTCACTTGTCCCCTTCAACTTTTCAGCTGTTCCAGATTACTTGTCCTCTAATTTAAACTTATTTTAACTCAGAAGAGATGGGTAGATGCACTTCCTCTTTCGGATCATCACTGCTTAGGGCAAGTTGACTTGATTAGCTTGGAGAGTTAGACTCGCTGTAGTTCCTCTCCAAACTGGCACGGTATCTGACGCGGGACGCTGCGTGGTTCGTGGTATTCCCACATCGAGACCTTGACCACTGAACTTACCGCGTCTTGAATCATTCCCGGCCTGAGTCGAGTGTACACTGTCAAGCACCAACTCGACCACCTTCCCATCAAGCGAATTACCAGGTCGCTCTTGCCCGCTGCTAAGAGCGCGCATGCTCCCCCTATTCGTAGTGAGTGGGTTAAATAGTCCTTTTTCGGTCGGCCCAGGTTGACAGGTACTGCCGTTATCAAGTCACTTACGTGTGACTTCTTGATCGTTCTTGTTCTCGAGACTGATTCGAGGAACGGGCCCAGGGCCCTTCCCTCCGAAAGCCACTGGGACTAATTGGTAGGCACGTCTGAGCTGCCATTACCGGGCATAGCGTGCTGTTGTGGATTTGTAGTGACGAATCGTGACACCTTGAGCAGTTCGATCTCCCTTGTGAGAATCGAATATAATCTCCACTGATACGGCCCCTGAGGCTTCAGGTCCGACCTGAGTACCGTGTCTGTCGCGTAGTATCACATTGTCGGCCTTCACACAGTGAACCCTGCTCGTCCCTGTCAAGCGATCAACCTTGACTGACCCCCAAAGCTCCGAGCTTCGGTCCAGAAAGAAGAACCCCAGTACGATGGATCCCCACATCATTTTGTCTTGTTGGTTGGGTCGCTTAGGATCTCTCGCATTTTGAACAGCATCGGTGTAGTAACTGGCTGTTTCCTATCCACTTGACCCTGGCTCCGTTTGTACCCCTTAGCGACCAGCTCAAATTCTGGACCATTGTAATTGAGCCCGGCGTTCCGGGTGACTTTCTGTGCGAATGCCACCGCTGCCATCTTTCCGTCAAATATCTGGTACTTGTTTCCACGTCCTGCTTTATTGTGCCCTTCCGAAGCACACAATGCTGCGAATAGTCCGACCATCCTGGCTTGTTTTTGACCTGGGCAACTCGTCAATCCACACATGAATTCGAAGTCGTTACAGAACGACTCCAAAACTTGAAGTTCTTGCTGTATTTCCCGAGCGTTCCGGTTGTGTTTTTTTTTTTGAAGCTCGCTTGAGCTGCTCTCGCTTTGCCTACACTCGGCCGATTCGCATCGTACCTGGTTCATACCACAAGTTTTAGCCTTTGCGTGTACATCACACCTTCGAGTCTGCTCCATCCATCGCCCGTATGTGTGAGTGGAGAAGTGAAGCCTGTACCGAGCCTGGCTCAGTGCACACCGTCGCAAGACTTGCTGTCCGTCCTTTGAATTGCAATACATCAAGTTAACCACACCGGTGATCCATCTCCTCCCGTGGATGACAATGCGGCACCAATTGGCAGGGATCACCAAGCGTGGGCCCCATCTATCTGTGGCCCTGGATAAGGCTGTTGATATTCCCTTGCCGTTCCCGACGGGCTCCTTCTCGACAAGCACAAGGCGTTCTTTTAAACGCATGCTTCTGAGGGTGATCCTTTCGGGGTCTGTACCTATGAGCCATACCTCGTCGGACCCATTTTGCTCCTTGAACAACTCCATTGGTATTCCTGCGAACTCGTTTTGGAAGACCAGGTCATTCCACCAGGTCAGGCCCTTCCGAAGGAGCTGTGACATCGGTACTCCAGCCTTGTTATTCTTCCTGCAGTGGCTCTGAATCTGCGTCAGACGCTGAATGAACGGTTTGGTGATCGGGATAAAACTGATTACATGCCGGAGACACCAATCACGCTGTCCAACCTCTTCCTGGACACAAATGATTTCCGGAGCACTTCTGACAATACTTACTGAACCTTGCCGATCTTTCATTGGGGTACGGAGATGCATCCGTCTGGGATGTTCCAATCAATTCCCGCCGCGTGGAAGCTACGCGACCAGGTCGTAGATTTGCCTTCATGCCACCCGTCAACCGAAGATCAGTTTGATGCCATCTCTAACACGCTTTTCCGCCTTCTCAAGACGGTCTCCCACGTCTAACTCAATGAGGACAATATCGTCAACCCACTGGAAGATCCAAAAAGGTTCCATGTGACCCAGCAGAGGCGAAAATCCTGTACGCTGGTAGAGACGAACAGCTTTGCCAAAGACAGCAAAGAATCCTGGTGAAGATGCCCATCCGAGAATGGCCATGCCGGAGACGATGCCGTGGGGGGAACGCGGTAAACAGCACCCAAAAGCTGAGGCATGACGAGAGTGCACCGGCACATGAAGGAAGGCCTCGGTGATATCCGCGACCATGGCATAGATGCTGTACCCTGGGTACCGGCAGCGAAGCTCGCAGACACGGCGATCGATCGAAACAAACGGGTCCCATGTGGCGTCAGGCGAGGCCTTCTGGGCCCTGAACGTTGACTGACCGCCCATCCGGAGCAGACAAATCGTGAATGATGCGACCACCAAGATGTAGTGGCTTGTCTTTCTTCGGGACAAGTGCAAACGCGCTTGAGTGGAACGTAGGGTCCTAGACCAATGTAGCCATCTGGGCCACGATACATCGTCACTTGTAATAATCCGCGAGTAATTTGTCCGTGACGATGAATGCTCCCGACGTGGCGCTCTGGTAGTTCGCGGGAATGGGGCAAGCACCGTGGCACACCGGTGAATCCCGACCAGGGGGTACCCGACCGTCGTGGGCTATGCTGCATAATGTGTCGAGAAGCGGGTACGACGAAAGGTGAGCACGATACAGCCATGAGCGTAAGGCTTTATTCGGCCGGTTATCCACCAGAGTTTGGTCCCGAAACAACTCCAGTGTTCCGGAAATTCCCAATTGTGGGTCTGCCACGAGTGCATCCAGGATGCGACGATCGTCGTCGGGGACCGCCAGTGGGCCTGGCCCAGCCTCCAGGAACGCCGTGTTTAACAAAACTGGGAGCCCGGACGCGAAGTGCCGTCGCTCGTAGGGTATCGAAACCGGGTCGAGGAACGCAGCGAGCACGCCCGTGAACCCAGCACGACCTGGTGGGGGGGGGGGGGGTCGCACGGTGAAGGTAGACGCTGTGTTGAAGTCGTCACTTGAGCGGGTGGATTGACCACTTTTGTCGCTGGATGATGCGGCTGATCATCACCTGGTGGGGCGAACCGAGAACGGACGAGGTGGGCCACCTGAGCGAAATTTTGGAGAACGAGCGGTCAAAGCGCTTCCAAGTGAGCCCGAGAGACGGTCGTCGAGGCTAGCGTCGGAAGATGGAATGGCAATAAGCATGCCGGGCTCAGAGCCCGCGCATACAATGTCGGACAAGCCCGTAAGAATCCGATCCTTATCGGGGTGCGTATCCATGATCCAGTTACAGAGGGCGTCAGCAGCCACGTTGTACGCACGGCGAACATTCTGGAGGAATGTGCACGATCGGTCAGAGACCAGGGCTCGGATAGCCACAATCCAGGGCCGGAGGCCAGGTGCCCGGCGCTAATAAAGATGTAGAGTTGTCGGATAATGACGCTGGAACCCCCAAACACCACGACGGCCTTACCAGGTAAGGCGGAACGAAGCCGCAAGAGGCACGCGAGAAGTCCCTGGGCCCCCATGACGCTATTTGTCCGAGCAGTGGTAAACGTGCGAGCCTCCCAATGGAGAAGCGAGTAAGCAGCGGACCAGGCACACCAAGGGTATCCGCTCCGGTCGTGGGAACTTCGGCATCCCCCGTCGAAAGCAGCGAAAATGATGTCAGTATGGTCACCGTGGCGAAGAGGACCGGCGTCTGACGCAGGTGAACACCCTGGGTGCACGCTCAGAACCGCACGGATGGTGGACCACATCTGGTGGCATCCGATGAAGCTCGTGGAAGTGCTTGCACGTGGAGAAGGTGCAACCCTTCACCGACTGGAAGCGAATGCATACCTGTTTGCCTTGAACAACGGGGATCTTCGATCGGATGTTCTCCGGGATCTTCGCTGACACGCGTCCAGGACGCCCTGCGGAAGGACCCGTCGGTCGACTCGCACGGCGGTAGCCCGGGCGATTGGCGCCCCCAGGTTGGGGTCCACGAGCAGTCCCAGTGCCCTGGGCCGAAAATAAGGACTAGAGCAACAGCGTCGTTAATCACACGTGAGACGAACCGCTGGTATTCGGGGGAGTCACGCCGCAGGACGCGATAAGTTCGGCTACTAAGATCGCGGAGGGCGACACGAGTCAGGGTGCCGTCGAACAGGTTCGAAAACACGGCCTGGTACAAATTGCACGTGGCATTGACCAGTGACGTGGGCGCCGAGACGTATACGTTCTGGGTCGCGTCGCCGTGGAGTGACGCGAAACACGACAGCAAGATCGAAAGAGTACCACAACGCGGCTACCTCCTGGAGGACGTGAAGCACCTGGTGCAATTGGTCCGCCCGGCGGATCTGGAGGGCAGGAGCCGGCTCAGATCCGCTCCACAGTGAGTCATCGTGAACGGCGGCTCGATCTTGGCGGTAGCGCCGGTGTCCTTCGAGGAAAGAAAGTGGTTGAACGGTCGGCTGAAGAAATCCACGGGGAATATCATCTTGGCTACTGCATTGGTGACTCGGTATTGGCCCCGGAAGCTCTCCTGGCGATGGATGGTGCAGACTTTGTCGTGCCAGGACATGTTAGCGAAGCGACGGAACAGATCGTCCGTACCTGCGCTGGGTACCTGTGCGCGTGGACCGACACGGACGGCTTGGTGAACCGATACTTCGCTGGAAGACGGCCGAAAGAGATGTGCTCCAACGGATAGACGGCCCTGGGCCATGGGAGCGGGGGATCGGGAGTGTCGGTGCCGGGATCTGGATCATCGTCCAGCAGAATGAGAGCGGCGCCGACGTGATCTGGACCGACTACGGCGTGCACGATGGTGTCGCCGAGACCGAGGTGGTGGACTGTCCTCGTCGAGGTGGGGATAGGTCGGGTTGGTCCTGGGCCCGAGAAGACCGTGCGGAAGTTCGTTGCACATCGGTCACGTGCGGAATCGGCTCAGAGCCGTGCCCGACACAATAGCCTGTGTTGTGTCCAATATCGTGGCGACCGTGATCCTGGGTCACTTGCGGTATCGTAGGCACCGGTGCTGCCACGACTTGTTGTTGCAAAGAGGTAAGGATGGCGGTCACTGTGGCCATCTGAACCTGAAATGTCTCATTGGTCCGGCGTTGTTCCTGGAACATGGCCTGGATAAAATCTGACATACCTGGAGCAGCTATCCCGGGCTGGGCACCTGGTGTCCGTGCCACACCTGGTGCGTAAGGGGGAACAAAATCCGTGCAGGGCGTCGGTCTCGGGTCGGCGTTGGTAATCAGCGGCAGGCCATCGTCATCGTGTGCATGTAGGGTGGCAATGTCTTGTGGGGCGGAGTCGTCAAACTCGCGGCGGAGCGACCAACCACCAAGCCGAATCTGAAGGTACAATGGATGTCTTCGCCACACGGGGGGAAGGTGACATACGAGACGGCGCGAGTGCCCAGGTCCACGGTGGAGTCGCTCGGGCTAGCGCCGGGCGGACGTCTTCTGGACAGGTGGGCTGCGATGGCGTGAAAGCCTGCCAAGCCGTTCTGAACGGTGGCGAATTAGAAGCACTTGGTGCCCCATGACAGAATCCCACTATGAATTCATCGCGCGAGATCTGCTGGCTGCGCTCATCATCCAACAGAACGACGACTACCTGACGGACGCGATGGAAGAGGCACTCCCATACTCAAGCACTTGCCCGCGCAACAAGACCTCAGAGGTCCTGCGGACAAACTTGTCAGCATAAGCGTCTGACGCCACAAAGAGCATAGAGAACCGGAGGAATCGGAAAACCGAAAGGAGCGGACGCTCCAGGAGCTCTGAAGCCATGTCGTAGGTGACTTGAGAGAAACACCAGTGCGGAATCCAGTACATGACGTCAACGTGCTCCTGGAGCGCTGGTTCAAGGTCTGAGCGACGCTGACCCGACAGAAGGATCGCCAGGACGGCCTGCCAAACAGGCCGCTCCACACCATCCGCGTCGTCGAAGAACGGGCTCGCGGCAGTCTCCAGGAGACACGGGTCACAGTCGAGCGTCGCGTATACGGGACCATCCCAACTGCCTGGTAGTTCGTCGGGTGCCTCCAAGCGTACGGTGCGGCCTCCGAGACTGGCGTATGAGCAGCGCGGTGGGCTCCGGACAGGGATGGACGGACAGAGCGCGAGAACGGGAACCATATTTCTCACTGGCAGCCTGGCTGCTTCTTCACGTAAGCTCTGGTCGGCCGAGCTCTGAGATCCTGGCGGCAAATCAGCTAATGGCAGGGATTCACCGTTTGGTCCGGCTCGGAAAATCCGGTTACCTTTTTCGATCTTATCCCATCTTGGCCACAAACGGGGCATAATATGCAAAGCTGGGTACTAGACGGAGGGGATTTCTAGGCGAAAAACGATTATTTTTGGTCAGAACACGGTAAATTTTGGTCTGCTCCGTAAGATATGCACACCACTGAAACCAGATGAATGCCAGCTTTCTATTTAGGTCAATCAGGGCCTTTGTTGAAAAATAATCCGAGACGTATTTGCATAAGAGGACAAGTGAAGTGGAACTGAAGTAAATTCATGACGAACGTCAAGTTGGGCACTTATGGCCCATAAGTTATAGCACCAACAAAGCTTCACTTCTCACGCGAATAAGTTCCATATGCGAAATCATTTGATTTCGCATTCTACGAGATCATGACTGGTAAGTTATTATGTTGCTTGTTCTAACATTATGTCAGTCGTGTTCTAGAATGCGAAATCAAATTATTTAAGCAGGAAGCAGATTAATCTTATTCGGTTAAGAATATGCTTTTTTGTGGCGCCATAAAGCCGGTAGACCCCGATGTGCAGCTTCGTTGGTGCCACAGAAGCTACTAAAGTACCAAATAGCACCAGTATTTTTTGGCAAATGTGTGAATCCGTGTACTTTTCACTGAATCGGTCATCCTGTTTGTCGTTATACATGTGTAGCCGCGTCTATCTCTTCACGTAATCGTGATCAAATTGGGATCGACCAAACCGTCCATCGCGACGTTAGTCAGTCGGACTGACTGAACCGAGTGAGCAGTGCGCACCGTCAGTCGATCGCGTCAAACGTCGTATCGGTAGTAATTGTGAAAAAAATGGGATCGAGCAACCTGAACTGACTGTCGTTTTTTTTACAGTCTGCGATTAGTGCTCACTGAGCAGCCTAAAATGTTTATGAATAGCACCTGTGACTGAAAAAACCAGTATGAGGTTTATAACTCCAGAATCTCGCTTAAATCGGTCATCCATTTGTCGATATGCAAGTCATGTTGTCAATGATTACAGTACAAGTCGTTGAATTTTGTATTCCTGGTTAGGTACAGTAATGTGTTTCACACGGGGAAGCTCTGGATTCTATGCGCAAAACACTCGAATAACCATGTAAGCTAAAAGAGTCGTGCACCGTCTCGGTGAGCTGATTGTAAAGACTAGTGGCTTTATCAAGAATCAAAATCTAGAGGCCAGCGTACATAGTAAATAGTCGTGACAAATTTAGGGTGAAAGATTATCTTAAACTATATTCAATCATCGTTAAATAAAACTGTACTTGAAAGTAGCTGAGAAGCTGCCTCTTTGTAGGAATTAAAAAAAACTCATTTGGATTTTCGTTTAAATGGGGATGGCTTGGGCACTTGACGCATCTCCTGCACCTGCTTCGCAACCGCAGCATCCGCAAGTGCTACAATCTGCTAGTGGCAGCACGCAATCGTAGTACTATCGCTTTCGTTTCTGTCGTTAACGATCCGGACGCAACCATATCTGACACCATCACTGAATTTGAACGCGACGGTCGCGTATTAAAGCGGTGTTGTTAAAATGATTAGGAACCGTCTTGCTGTACTTAAGTAGGCCCAGTACACAGTCGGAAAAGTTGCAATGTTGGAAATGCTGATACGTAGCATGCTAGCTGGATCAAAGCAGTAAAAGCGACATTTCTGTTAACTAGAAGTATATCTTTCGTAGGGTGTTATTGCGCATCGAAATTCCCGAAAATTACTTCACCCACTGGGTTGTTTCATATCATAGGTAGATGTATTTTACCCAATTCCTTCAAGCAACATTCACTGTGTGAATGTTACACGTGGCCGCCACAGGCAACATTTTTCTGTTTCTTTCTGTAGTCCACCGGGTATTGCTTATAAGATGTCAATCAAGCTATTTTTAGTACCAAGTGGTGCATTCATTTGCATATGGGTACATACGAATTTGTTTAACTGTAAAGAGAGGATACCACCAAATTTTTCTGTGATATAAGAAATGAAACTGGAGATACCAGGTCTATCAAATTATAGAAGACCGTAGAACCAGATTTCTTCCAGTACTAGCATTTACTAACGAATCACATAAGAAGTAAGATTTTTTCTTTAGGTCGAGTGCCATCCTTGGAGAAACTCTGGATTAAAATCCAGAGAATACAAAGTCGTGCTTCGCCCGAAAAAGCTCTGAAATATATGATCCCTTTTCCTTTTCAATGTTAATGATTCCATACCCTTTAGGTAGACAAAACCTAATAGCGTTTGTGAAGGTTGGGATTTTCGACAAAATCTATTAGCTTGTGAAGGCTGGGATTTCCTGTAGTGACGCATCTCCTGCGCCTGCTTCGCAACCGCAGCATCTGCATAGCACTTTTATTGTACTACAGTAACCGCATACAAGTACTTCGTACGGGAAAGATAGACGAAAAATCGAATTCGTCCCGATTTTATCAAATCAAAAGCTATAAAATTAAGCTTTATAGCCAATAAAAAGCACATTATTGCCGTTCTTTTGAGGTGCTGTTTGCTGCAATCCGCTAAGAGACGGCCGAGTGACACTTCAAAAACTGCCTTTGACTTTGCAGCTCCAGCGTGAAAATGATAGACGAGCAAAGTATGACAGCATTTTACTCGCCTTATAGGCGCTCTAGACATCGTAATCTCTTTCTCTAAGTAGCTAAGTACTTCGTCTTGTGGCCTTTGAGCTTATACACCTCCATGCAGCATTTTTTCATCGATGCTACAAGACTCTTCAACTTCAACAACGGGATTACATCCCAGGCTTTCTTAATAGCCTCTACGAGCTCCTCGTTCGTGTCGTACTGCATCCCAGGCTTTCTTAATAGCCTCTACGAGCTCCTCGTTCGTGTCGTACTGCTTGCTTGGAACTAATGAAGGATATCGAGCATAATGGGATATCGTCGCTCAATTACCCTCGAAATACAAAAGTTCGTGGTAACTATAGGTACCTGGATGGTTTGACGTTTGCTCTACATTAATTTGCTGTAAAAATTAGGGGAAAGCAGTTTTAGAATGAAAGGTATACTTAATAAAACCTATTACGAGTGTTTAGTACAAATTTGTAGCGGAAATTAGTTCGCTTGAATCGTTGCTATATAAATAGAGGTCTCAATGGTATATATTATATACTGTTGCTGATGCTGATTTAGCCCCGAAAATATTGTAGTTAGAGTCATATTTTGACCACAAGTTTGCCTCCATAAAGTTTTCTGCAGTCAAGAGAAATAAATTATCTCTAATTTTGTTCAAAAGTAGAAGTGATAGTGTTAGGGGTATTGAATTTGGTACGGTACACAATTGATAAAGTACCAACAGCAAGGCTAGTCGATATATGACGCAATGTGATTGGGAGAATTATTATGTTTGCGTAATCGAACAATAAAGTAAACCCTTTCGCGCGCCTCTTGTAAAGACTATAGTATACAAGAAGAAGTCATTTATAGCTAAAAGGGGGCATTTCTCGTCCTTTTACAAAGTCACGGTACTCCTTTTGAACTATCTCTTGTAACAAATCATTTAAGATAGTATGGTGATGCAATCTGCTACATGAATTTGACTGGATTAAAGTATACTTATATGATTACGAATCGTACTGTAAATGCTATGCCCCAAAAGACAGTCCGGGACCAGTTAAACTTGCGTCAAAGGGCGCTAAATGAGCCCTTTTAAGAGGCTGATTCCTACTGTTCTTTGCACAAACCACTAAAAGGGCGACGTTTGCGACCTTTTGCCGCGAAAGGGTTATTATTATCGACTAGTATTAAAAGGGTTAACCCTTTCGCGGTAAAAGGGCGCAGAAGTCGCTCTTTTAGTGGTTTGTGCAAAGAAAAGTAGGGATCAGCCTCTGAAATGGCGCATTATGCGCCCTTTAACAAAAGTTCAACTGATCCCGGAATGTCTTTTGGGACATAGCATTTACAGTACGATTCGTAATCATCAAAGCATACTCGAGATCACGGCACTCTTTTTGAACTATCTCTTGTAACAAATCATTTAAGATACCATGGTCATGTAGCAAATGGTCATGTAGCAAATTGCATGACCATGGTATCTTAAATGATTTGTTACAAGAGATAGTTCAAAAGGAGTACCGTGATCTCGTAAAGGCGAGAGATGCCCCCATTTAGCTATAAATGACTTATACTTGTATACTATAGTTCATATAAGATGCGCGCGAAAGGGTTAAGTTAATATTTGATAATATCATCTGTGTCCTTGAGAAAAAGATTAGTAATATTTAAAATATTAACTGGACTGGCTGGTAATATTTCCCCAGTATTAATATCACCCAAATAGGAGTTAGCATTAACCCCTGGTTAAGGCCCTCGGTATTCCGCGCTGTTGTGTTGATTGGTCCGTATCGCTATACATGTGTGTATTACAGAACGCTATGTGGACAGTACACAGTGTACTTAAATAATTGGACCGTATAGCTATGTGCTCTTTTAAGATTTAAGTTCATTAAAATTAATTTTGTTGCTCGATGACAATCATGCTGCTGTTGTGCAACTTTAAACGCTAAGGTAAGCTGCTTGATGACTGGTTGCGCAACTTCGCTTAGGATAGGAAAGCATAATGTTGCACGATGACAAACTTCTCATGACCCCCTAACACAGTTCTTCGAACTGCGAACAACGTGGTGGTGGTGAATGACGAGGAATTAAATAATATAAGTAGATCCGGGCCATTTTTGCAAAACGTAAGTAGTCGTTTGCATCTACTTATAAGTAGATTGCGAGGTCGTTGGCACTCTTAATAAACTCGATTTTTTTAAATTTCTAAATTAGCAAAAGCCTACGACTCGCGATATTTGTATTTGTTTTAAAAATTTTTTGCCAAAATTTACGACTCGACTTTTTCATGGGAACCCAAGAAGAACCGTTCAATTTCTTTATTTTACGACTCGTACGTTTTATCTGTGGATGTGAAACAGCCGTAATGACCGTAAATAGCCTTCAAGTGCTCGTCCTGTGTTGGTTTCATTTACCTTCCAGCTACGCGACTGTACAGAACCAAAACGCCTGCTTGTTTGTTGCGACTCTGGACTACAGTGCTCAAACATCCAGCTCCTCCTAACACCACCCGTTCACCGCAACCGATTCTACGCTCACCTGCTTTCAAGTGGGGAAGATGACATAATTACCGGACGATCGATTCTCGAATTGCACTGTTGAGCAAGGTGATATCGACTATCTGAGAGAGGCGGGTCTCCTTCGAGAAGACGTCGATGTCAGCATGGACCGGCAAATGCTGGGGTGCTCGGTGAAGCCTACGATCGCGGCGATAACGTGGCATCGACGTCGGTTGAGTCTCGAAAGGCACTGCAACAACGTTGTCGGGAATTCGCGCGCGACCGAGGATTCTCTCTTCGCGTTGGCTCTAACAGTTGTAGGGAGAAAGCTAAGGATGGCAATGCAAGATATGTCTGCAAGAAGCTGAAGGGTCAGCAGCAGCTTGTGCCTGGATGTTTGGAGCAGTGCCCGTTTTACACAACCGTGTACGGGTTACGGGGAGCGTGGAAGATAACAATAATGCGTTTGGCACACGACCACTACAGACACACCGGCTTCCATGTCGACACGTTCGTCAAAAGCAATTTAAGTGAAGATACGACGCGACAGAGACAACGTGACGTACCATTTGCAACTCTACAAGATGTGTTAGAGCGACAAATGCTACCTGCCTACAGTGGGGCGTGGAGCTACGTCACTGGGAAGGCTATTAAAGACTGTCTTGTCAAAAGGATACACTGAACCGGCAGACCGTATCACAACTTAAACTCCGCCTGCTTGAAGTCCACCAGGGCGATATGATCGAGAGCTACCAGAAACTGGAAAGTTACCTGTCTCTAGCCAAGAGTGATTCCTATTCTCACTACGGCTTCGAGAAGTCTCAGTCTGGGGTATTTGTGCGGGCTTGTTTCTTCCCCGGAGCTTGCTTCTTAGCTAAGCTTCATTGTAAGCACATCATAGGTCTGGACGGCACTCACCTAAAGGGAGACATGAACAAGCGGGGAGTGTATTTAGTGGCAGCGACAAGAGACTACAAAAATCGGAATCTTGTGTTTGGGCTCGCTTTGGTGGAGAAGGAGGATACGTCCAACTGGCGTTGGTTTTTGGAGCACATGAAAGCAGCCGTGGCGTCAGCATCGTCGGACTGGGATCCTGGGTTTATTACAGATCGTCAAAAGGGAATTCTTTCAGCCATCACTGAGCTTTACCCCCAGCGTGGTCACAGATTCTGTGTTCGACACATTATCGAGAATGCTGAAAAAAATGTCGTCGAGACTTCCACCTAAAGAACAAGCCCTCATATTTGCAATGGCTCGCAGCGAATGCAGGAACGACTACAAGTTTTAAAAGTCTCATTTAAGTGATACACGTCCAGCTGCAGTCAAGTATTTCGACTCTATCGAGAAAGCTCATTGGGTAACCTATGCGTTCAACGAGGAGTACAACCAGCCTACCTATGACGAGGTCACATCAAACCTATCCGAAGCAACCAACAAATGGCTAGGTAACGAGTGTCGGTCTTCGTTCCCCCTAATGGCCTCCGAACAAATTATGATTAAGGTGGTTGAGCTGTTTGCTGAGCGCCGGTGCGAGGCTATCATAGGGAAGTCCCGCAGTAAGGGGAATGAGTCTGTCGACACCAATGCAGCAGTGGATCATTCTGTTGTTGTCGACACACACACCTCAGAAAAATTGGTGGCAGCGTACCAGCATAATTGGATGAGACTCTCAAGTATGTCAAAAGAACTTTAGTATCACTCCATGCTTGGATGGATTATTCATGGTTCGCTACAGCGAAGCTACTTTACGCCCCGACCAAGTACTCGTGTGGAGAACTGTCAATTTGGTAGAGCGTGATTGACTTGTCGTCAATGGCGAGATCAGCAATTTCCGTGTGCGCACGCGCTAAAAGCTACCATTCACCATGGCATGCACATCAGTGAACTGTTAAACTGGAGTGTACACACGTCCAGTGCATACCGGGAAACCTACAACTATCAGTTTGTCCCAGTCCTCCGAACGGCTCAGTCGGAAACGGATGACACGCTGCGCGTACCGGAAAAGAAAATCCACGAAGAAGAAAAAGACAAAAGAGGTAGAAAGCCAGGCCCCAAACCCAAGCACAAACGCAAAACAGCGAAACCTGGGTCCCTATCGAACCCAACAATCGCTATGACGCAGTAGTTTAGAAAAAAAATAAGTATTAAGTCTTACGACTCGTTATATGATAATTACACATTACATGCTGAATCGTACGACACCAATTTCTGTTTTTGCGAGATTAAAAATCTTAAGTAACTATTTATTCTAGGAGAACTAGATCGTCTTTGACTTAGCTGGGAATACCAGTGTTTTTCACGTAGCATTTCCAATTGTTTCCAAGCCCTGTTCTGTTGCCGAGGCGCAAAGATGGGAGCGAATTTGTTTTAGCTGAAACGCCTTTCGAGTGTAAAATTTATAAAAAAGCTATTATAATAAAATAGTTATCTCCTAAATTTCTGTTTTTCACGTCTACGGATATTTACTTTCTGAAAAGACGACTAGAGGATGAAAATCAGGAGACGAAAGATGATGCAGTACTGGACAAATTACAGCAATCACTCAACCAGGTATTTGCAGTTATTGTGACGAATCCGACGTCTCCTGCCGCCAAAGTTTTGGCAACAAGACACACCAACACGAAATATGACCTGAACCAATCAACACCGACTCTCATAAGGGACTAGACCAGACAAACAGAGTCACAGACCCCCACGGGTCTTCTATATACTCATCGATTGACGCAAGACGTCGAGGCTTCTATAGGAAAAAATATCGAAAACAAAATAGAGTGCCACCTTTCATTTTTCTCCCGGCTTGACCATATGTGTGTAGGCTAACTCCCGGAATTGTTTTCTACTGCTTCGATACGATCGACTTCGTTGTCGATTCGTCGCAACATGAATGGCAGAGCCGTTGTTATGCGAATGTATCGTATAGATGCCTTTCAACCATAAAGTCTGACTGTTCAACATTCGGTCAACAATCTACTTACAATCAAATGTAAGCCGAATGTTGAGCGAGATAACAAAAGCGAGTTACGCAGTACCGTGGAATTAATCCGGTGAGGGCTGTCCATCCCTAAAGGTATTCCCAGTATTAACCTTTTTTCAAAACCAGTTTTGATTAATGATAATGTGAAGTTTAGGTATTTTTAGAAATAACATTTGACTTTTTTTTGTATTACCGTCGAGTGACAAATACCTACATGAAGGGGACAAAATTAATGCATGCACGTGACAAAACTCATCCATCTCTAGAGTGACAAAATTTTGGATTGAAGAGGTAGGATCTGCAGAGTACAAAAAAATCAGTAGAAACGTGAGTTGCGCTGGGTGTCTCTCACTTCCGAATTTCCGCGATGGCCCGGGAAAGGCCGCGCACGCTGCCATCTTCGGTACCACGACTCCCCCCTGACGTCGTTCTCGACCCTGACCTACAGCGCATCGGTATCCGCTCCCGCGACGCTATTGCCCGCGAAGACTCCGCACGTAGGCGCCTCCAGCAACAAGAACGTGTAGCCGAAGTACATGCAAGACAGAGGTCCAAACGACAAATTGACGAGCTCGTGATGGCCTATCAGCACGCGCAGCTTGCTGCTGACAAAACAGAGCTTTGCCCTATGCTCCCAGAGACCGTCGAGCGACTTCTACACAGTTATCTCCCTGAAAGATACACGGAGTTCACACCAGAAGCCCAATCAGACTTAGAGCTGGCGTACGGTTGTAAGAGGCTGACAATGACCATGATTGATACCATTGCTGCTTCATTACGCAACGGACACTCTGTTGACGACGCAAGTGGCGAAGCCGCTGAATGTGAGAGCGAGTATTGTCTTTAGAATAATGTTCCTTTCTAATACATGACCCGATCTTAATAATGTCGTCGAACTCCTTGACCTTGGCGTCCAGGGCGTCGTGCAACTTGTGGAGACCGGGGAGCAATACACGGTGGATCTCCTGCACAGCGGCGATGTGCATGGGCGTAGGGAACGAGTCGTTGGACGACTGACCCATGTTAACGTGGTCGTTCAGGTGCACGGGCGTCTTGCTGTCCAGCACGCCGCCCGCCAGCTCAATGGCGCGGTTACTGATGACCTCGTTCGTGTTCATGTTGGACTGAGAACCGGAGCCCGTATAGAAGACCACGAGGGGGAAGTGGTCGTCTCGACGCGAAAGGAGCTGACAGCACACATGGCCTTGACCGTCATGCGGGTGCAATGAGTTCTGCTCAAATAAAACGCATACTGTGGTAGCGGAACCTGAATGAGATGAGCGGTACATTGTACCAATAATCTGACAGTTAATCTATTTAGAACACTTTTAGATGGATGAGTTTGGTCACATGCATGCATTAATTTTGTCCCCTTCATACAGGTATTTTGTCACTCGACGGTAGAAAAAAGGAAAGTTGATGCACATGACAATTTGTAGATCCTACAAACTAAGTGCTGTACGGCACACTGGGCATCTTGGCGTCCCGCCACACGCATAACTTCTGCTTACGAACGCTGACATACAATCCGAGCAGGCGATGTGGGAGGATGACTGGAGCCTAACAGGCTGCGAAGGAACTTCTTGGCAAATAGGACAGTTGGCTTCCGGTTCTGCTTTAGTTTCCTCAGTAATACCAATGATGACAGGAATACGTGCTCGAGGAGGGATTGCTTCAAGAGCCGACGTAGTCCCCTCTCCGACGGCGTGCTGCAGATGAGGCTGCTCATCCCGGTCTGGTATGGCCAAATGAGCATCATCCAGTGAACCCTGGCCAGACGGGTCCTGAACAACTTGTGTTTCTGTAGCTCGAGAGATTCGAGGTGCTTCAACAAGACGCATAGCGAGCTCATGGAGCGCGTCTCGGCGGGCCCTGGCGTGGAGACGATCGTATTTAAGTTTGGCTGGACGTGAACTCTCTACCCGCTGGGCTTTTAGGTACGGGAACTTCCTCTCCGTGCATGTGCGGCGGCCAAGGTGAGCTGAAATACTTGAGGCCGCTAAGCTGCGCTCGCACACCGGACAGTTCAGACGGACAGCCACCATCGCTAAAACGAAAATGAAGAATCTACTTAGGTTTGTTCGAGTTGCTTTCGTCTTCATTTACACATCCCTCGTCTTCTCGTACTTATTATAATGAAAGAACTTAAAAATAAATGGTAAGATTTGTGATGTAATCTACTTATAAGTAGATGCAAACGACTACTTACGTTTTGCAAAAGTGGCCCGGATCTACTTATATTATTTAATTCCTCAGTGAATGACCTTCCATTATCTGGATAGATTTGTTTTGAAATTTTTTTAGCATAGAAGATGTAAGAGCATCTCCACCGGTAGTTGAGTAAAATTATGTGCAAGTCCTTTCTGGACCAAAAGTATAAAATCGGGCAGGAGAGCTTTGCTCATACACATACGCACCTTCGTTAAGTACGATGACTTGATCAAGTCTGCGCAAAACCCTGTACTTTCTGACGGTGCGTATGCGTACTACCCTTTTTGGACCAAAAAGGGTTTGCTCATAATTTTACTCAACTACCGGTGGAGATGCTCTAATATGTCAGTTGACTTGTTGTGATTGTCCCCCAGACGAAGGAGGTTAAATTCCTTGATGTTTCGAGTTTTGCGAGTTCCCTGACAGCTTCTATATGACTCTAATACTACAATAACAAAAATAGTATTTCGTGGGTTGTAAGACACAAACCTAGCCATTGTGGGTCGCGGTGTAGTTGTAGTAGACGGTGTTTTCGTACTCCGATGCGCAATACGGGAACTCGTCTTCATCGACGGGCGTGAAGAGTTCTTCACCAGCGATCACCGTCACATAGCAACCCAAACCGAAGCACACGACGATCACTGCGAGACCAGACATTTTTCCCCACATGGGAAGTACACTCCATTTCTTCTTGAGCAAGAAAACAATCGGAAGAATGATGGAGTTCAATGTAATGCACCGGCGAAATCTGACAAGGCGGAGAAATCGTCCTTGAAGATGACTGAGAGAATGACAAGGATCGTGATCATGACGAGACGCAGGATGACATATTTGACGAAATTGGCGCCACGATACTCGGCAGCCACAACTGCTGCGTTGTCGAGGTGTGCGTTGTAGGTGCTTGATAAGCGCTGCGAGCGCGATGGCTTCTCCGTGATATCGACCGGTGTAGACGCTTCCGCGTAGCTCTGAAGGTTGTTCTCGACGTCAGCGGTAGGACGCTGGTGCTCTTGAATCCCGTCTTCTATCTCACCGAACGCATGGTGCTGGGTATGCATACCTACCCAGCACCATGCGTTCGGTGAGATAGAAGACGGGATTCAAGATGACGGAGAAGGCGATAGTAATGTGAGCCTGCATAGCCACGTAAGCGAGAACGACGGAGCCCCAATTCGGCGAATAGCCCAACGCTGCGAGGCCAGTAACAGAATCCGGGTAGATCGTCCACAAAATGTTGCCCGAAATCTGACAACGACAGTCGAATAAGCCGTACTGACCAATACAAGGAACAGGATTGAGATGGCCCCGATAGTCACACTCACAACGCGGGGCATGCGCTTTGGCTCGCTGTGTTGTCGGTGAATCGACGGAATCACGACACCAGAGCCGTAAGCGAGGGCCAGACTACCGAACGCACGAATCACTTGGTTAAAATGAGGCTCGGGGGCAGGCGCACTGGGGTGGCCACGCATACCGTGCATCAACATGCCAATACCGAGGGCATCCGCAACCAAACTGCCCATACATCCCGCAAATGCAGCAGCAGCTCCTTCCTTGAGTGTGGGTACAAGACACACAGACATGACTGTGAGAGCCATAAGAATGGACCACGTTGTCGTACTGAAGGCGTCTGGGAAGAGACCATCCAGCAGCGACCCGCCGAGCACCAAGAAAATGCACGGCACGATCAAGCAGCTTGCCATTTGAACCACGACCGTGATATATCGACCGGTTTTGCCCAGTACCCACTCACCCAAGTCGCCGTACGTCCGCACAGTTGTGGGTGCAAGCAGCATCACACGGCAGATGGCCGTAGCACCGTAGACGTTGGCAAAGGCCATGAAGGCCATGCCAATGATACCAAGAACGGGTCCGGCACGGGAGAAGTTGCCAGGCATACTTAGAGTGCCGATACCGTAGACGCAGCAGAAGAGGTTGAAAGACGCCTTGGCATCTTCCATTGTAATGAAGGCCATTGTGGCGGCAGGAGTGACTTGGTAGCTTGTGTTGTAGACAGAGAAACGAAGAATAAGATGAAACGCTGTTCTTTTGAGTCGCGCTGGTGTACACAAGGTATCAATGGAAATACGCAAGCGAAGTCTTCGTTGTAATAACATAGGAGGTAGCAACTCTGAGGATCGAGCCTATCGAGCTCCCAAATTTCGGTAGTCACTGAACGGTGGCCTATCGGGCTGTGCACAGAGCGAGAGTCACTGTTTCGTACTGCTTGTCGAGGCTCATGTTAGTATTTTTGGGTTGTCATAAACATGATTCGCTGTGAGTAGACCATAATAATGGTTTACAGACTTTTAAAATGTTTTAATTATTTACATGCATCACTTGCGTTTGAAAGTGACGTGCAGCTTCAGGGATGGTGCTTGGTTTAGAGATGTCTGCACTTGAAAACTCATCACGTTAATGCTCGGCTGCGCTACGCATAGCGTTACTATAGCGACGGCGAAAGCCGTAATAACTCGCATGCCAGATTTCTTTTTGCAGAATTAAGCAATGAAGCGTAGTTGAATTGAATGACTTACAATGCCACATGATCGTCGAGCTGTTGTTCACAGTTAGCAAACGTCGCACTCATGCACTATTCCTCTGAATCTAAGTCACTTAGACTATGGAAACAACTATCCTACTGGGATATTGTGCTTTGCAGTTGGTTAGTAGGTTCTTATTTTTATTGAGCGGTGAAGTGCTTCATGGGATAGGTTATCCCTTATCCAAGTTTATGTAAGCACTAGCGGGGCTAAAACTCCACGTCAGTCTGATGATCAGCACTTGCTACTCTACATGTACCGCCGGTAGCTACAGTAGTCTTGCGAACAGTGTGCCCATACCATGGTACTGACTTGAAACATCCAGATCTACATTATAGTAAACCTGTCCTACCTGATATGACCCGTGGACGACTCCCCTATCAGGTATAGCAGTACATCATGTTACTCAGGTCGTCATGACTAAACAGGCCACTGTTCGAGTTGGAAAGTCTATATCAAGTACCAATATCCACGTATACGAACGAAGCATGCCGGCTTAGAGAAGCAGAAAATGCAAATGTTCTTCGTTGTGCGTTCCCAGGTCTAACTCCGACGCACTCAGGCACATCAAGCTGAAACTCTCTAAATGGATTTAGGTATGTAAGTCTCTTGGCGGGAATCATTTGTTGGACTACGTCATTCAGCGCATTTTTAGATAAAACGTGATAGAGTTGAGATGAATTACTGTCTTTTTGTGTTTTCCTATCTACATGTTGAGAGAGGACCCACATAATTGTTGGTGGACAATCATTGTACATGTGCCAGACTAAAATTTAGTCCAGACTAATTACACTTTTGCTACAGACATATTTTAGGTTGCCCCTGCACATACACTTTGGGTACTTACTGCAATTCCGCCGGAACAAAATAGAGGATGGAGCTATCCGCAGGAAGTCGCACATCCGCTCGAATGGTCGATCCGCCGGCTATATGTCAGTGAACGATTTTTTGGGGTGCCCATTCGTTGACGTACAACTGTGAAGATTTGTATTTCAGCTGATATAAGAACAAAATGTGTATTATGTTGTAAAGGAAGAAAAGTGGGCTGGGTCTAAAAAGAAGCTAGGAGAATTGAGTGTTGCCCGCTAGAAACTCCTGGACGAGTCGGCATTCACCATCCATTCCATAATACATCGTCGCCGCGTTGTGGTTGTTGGCGAGCAGCTGAATGATACCAAAACGGTCGCCAACTCCAATGATTTCCACTAGCTCGTCTCGAAACATCTTGATAGCTAAATCCGCCTTTGTCTTCTTGATCACGTTAGCATTGGCATGTCGAGCCATAGTGGCCTCAGCTAGTGTTTTGTGGGCAACAGCAAGCTTAAGTATGGCCTCTGTCATCTTCTCACCGGTTGACCTTTGGCGTTTGGGGCTGGCATTGTTGGGGGTGCCATTGCTAAATGTGCTGCCTTCTCTCTCTTGAGAAGGCCTTGACAGAACCACGGGGTTTCTGGTGTGTATTATCGAATTTGAAGCCCACTCCAACAGGCTATCGGGGTCCCTATCGACTTCGGGTTCCTCGGCGTCTCTTTCGTTGGTGCTGTAGCTCTCGTCGTTCTCATGCTCGCTGTTGTACTCCTCGTTGTGAGCGAGCCGCATGTGCGACGCATACTGACCAGTGGCCGCCGATCCAGAAAAGATCATGTCGAGCTCGTCGTACATGATCAATGGCCGACTCCTAAACTCTCTTGCGTGGGGATGCTCGACAAGTGTATCTTGCTGGTAGAGACGGAGAGGTGGTGATATAAGAAGAGCTTAACGATGTTTTTTTTCTTAACCCTTTCGTGAAACATCTATTTTATGCAATATTGCATTATAAAGGACTTATCTCTCAATCCGCTAGAATAACCCCGTGCATGCCGGAATTCGGGCGGATGAGAGCCGCTGGAATTGCGCTCAGTACGCGCTAGCGGATCGGTCAATCCGCTAGAACGCGAAATCCGCTGGAAATACCCACATTCCGCTCGAATTTTGGTTTGCAGAACGCACACTTTGTACGTGTTCTCGATGCAGTCGATGCATGATGCAAACAATCTCAAGGATGCTGGTTGCTCGTTACTGACATACAATCAATCACAAGTTTTTTCACGGCCACTTCGCAGTTGCAGGCTACAATTATATACACTTGTTGTTCTCAAAATTTCGTATCAGGTTATCATTTGACCAATATCAAGTTTACTCCATAGTAATCTCTGGGAACGGACTCGGTGGACCGATATTATATCATGTACGACAGGATATATCAGATTTCTCAAGGTTCATTTAGGACAGGTTTTACTGTATTGCTTTTTTTTATTGCTACACCCAGGCTGACTAAAATCCACTCCCAATTATTCTTTTTTAAGTCAGAATTTCTGCCCATTTTAGCAAAAAAGAAGAGTTTATTAGAAGAGGAATTTATTATTACTTCTTTGCTAGGAAATATTAAATTACAGGAAGATATTACTAGTAGTAATACGTAATTTGCTATTTTAGTATTTTTTTAAATGCCGAATTTGTACGGTTATGGAATCCCATTGGTAAAAATATATGTATTAGTATGCTCTCACAAAAAGCCTGCATGGGAGACGCCAACGCTGTGGAGTCGATGCGTAGACCTGGAAGTTAATGGACGAGCTCCGAACGACCACCGAATTGGTGTCTTTTCCCACCAGTTTCATGTAGCGACTCGTCCAAAAAGATCCGCGCCGTTTCGTGCCGGTCCAACCGAAACAAAGGTCTCTCCACAAAGGCGCTCGTGACATCCTTTCGAGCACCAAAACAGCATGAATCGAGGCCGATTCCGACGACTCTGGACGTCAAACGTTGCGTTCACAATGCTGGTGTTCGGATTACTGTTGTTCGCTGTTGCCAAGGCCGCATTCTTCACTCCAGGGGACGTTCCCGGTCCACCCGAGAAGATTTTGATATCCCCGGCGAGTGATACGTCGATGCGTGTACAGTTCTTCCCACCGTTAGATGTCAAACCCGAGGGTGTCAATGGCGCTCCCGTACTCGGATACAAAGTGGAAGTGGCTCGACGTGTGGACGACGTGCAGACGTTCGCAGTGGCAGCCACTGGTCCTATTATATCTGGTGGCTACAAGATCACATTCAAGAACAATCGAGGCACTGAGACGACGTCGTGTATCCCGTGGAACGCCAGTGAAGTGGCGTTCGAGATGGCCCTGGAAGAACTGCTTAATGTGGACAGCGTGGGGGTCTCGAGATCGGCCTTTGGGGCTGCCAAGAACGGATTCGTCTACACTGTCACGTTCGATGGCGCGTATCTTGTAAGTGGCCGACAAGCGGATTTATTGGTGGGGGATACGACCGGATGCCAAGCGATTCAACCGCCGAACCGGGTGTTGTCATTTGAGGGGGCTCATGTTACGACGGGTGTTCCTGGATTTTATCCAGAAGTGTGGGAGATTGTGTCGACGGAGAGTTCGGGGACGAAAGTGCTAGGAGGGACCTTCGACTTGTCGATAGGCTTTGAAGGACAGTGGACGAACACGAATCCAGCAGTTGCAGCCACTGTGGCTGCAGGGTCACGGACTGCGAAGACTGTGGGGTCGATGCTAGGACGAGTGAACCGAGGGGATAAAGTGCGGATTGGAGGAGAAGAGTTCACAGTTCACGCCTCTGCTCCGTTTACAGACTCGGAATTACCTTTGGATTCTTATCACGTTCGTGGAGTGACCGTGGCTACAACGATTCAGGTGATGGATACGGCACTGGGCAACGTCCAAGTGACGAAGACGTCGAGTTTGGTCACTACTTCGAGCGATTTCAGCGCTAAAAGTGCAACTGGAGAGCAGGTTCAGATCGGCTCCAAGGTCTTTAAAGTGATGAGCGTTGGGCCTGGTAGTATGACGCTGGATTCGCCATGGACAGACGATACAACGCTGCATATAACGGCGTTCGCTCGGAAGAAAGCGACGTTGAGTGTAAACTCCGAGGCAGCCGAGATGAAACGAGCATTAAGTGTTTTACCTGGCGTTGGGTCCATTGATGTGTCACGTATTGGGCCCACGAGATCGAACGGATACCGTTGGTATGTTACGTTCCAGTCTCTCAACAGTGTAAGTCTTCGCGTCGACAAGAAGACTGGAACCACGGACTTCATTGATGCGTACGGCGCTGCCTGTGCCACGTGCACAGTGACAGCATCAGTCGTACAAGACGACACGCAGACTACGACTCTAACTGAGATTAGGGGCGATTACACAGCCAACGCAGTGGTGGCTTCACAAGAAGTCGGTGGAGTGGTGCAAGAAGTACAGACACTCTCTACGAAGGCAACTGCCGATGACATCAGTGGCTATTTCACAGTCAGTTTCCAGTCTGTAGGTGGAGCAGTGATCAACTTTGACGACACTGCAGCTGATGTTCGAACTAAGCTCCAGAGTCTTGCTACTATTGGACGACTAAACGTGACTCGAGCTGGAAATTCCGACTTCGGAGCGACCTGGACGATCACTTTTCTGTCCAATATGGGCGACTTGCCACCGCTTGTGGTTTATGACAAGACTTTACTGAAAGGAACGGGAGTGAATGTGGTGGTGCAAGAACTTGTGAAAGGAGTGGATGTCACGTTGGAAACCATTATTGAAGGACTAAATCCGGGTCAAGACTACTACATGCGTGCATTTGCTCGGAACGAGAATGGGTACGGAGCGAGTACCACAGACTTACAGCAGCGAGGACGAGGTGCATTGCCTCTTCTAACAGCCGTAGCGACGTCTCCTGATCCACCAGGTATCAATGGCATGTGGCCTTTATCCGGCTCGCAAATGGAGCTTCGACTGTCTAACCCAGTGGATCATGGGGACCCTGTCTCGAAATATTTGTTCGAGTATGCAGTGGGTAATACATTCGGAAAAGTGGCTACCAAGAAAGTGTTTGTCTTTAATTCCCTCGAGAACGACATCGCTGGCACTTTCCGCTTACAGTACGGAGACGATGTGACTTCCATGCTGTCTGTACACACCACAGCTAGCGCTCTTCAGATAGCGCTTAACAGTCTTCCTTTCGTACGCCCTGTATCAGTCTCTCGTGCGTTGTATGTGCTTACGGGGAGTCCTACCGTAACCTTAACAAGTAATCGTCTTACGACACCCTTATTGACTGGAGCTCAGTGCGCGATGCTTGTGAAAGGAGCACGCATAGATGTTGACGGGAAACGCTTTAGCGTTAGAGTGCAGCCGGTGGAGGGCAGCTCCAATATTGACGTGGATTTCGGACATGGCGTGCCAGACTTTACAGTGAATAAAAATGTACTGAAATTGGATAATTCTGGAAGTGAACGTGGCCCGTATGGCTACACCTGGACGATCTCGTTCGACAATGACGCTGGGGATATTGTGCACGGCAAATACCCTGGACTACAGTTGCTTTCTTCACTGACTTCTATCGACTCGAGTCTAGCGTTACCTGTGAACTCATACGGCGTTGATCTCGGTAAAACTGGTATTCCTGCTGACCATTACGGCTTCTTTGAGATCAATAACGACGAGAAAGTGTGTGATACGTACGTTGTGGGAGCCCCTTCGTCCGTCCAAGTGGTTCGACTGTTTGCTCCGACGACAGCTACAGACGGATCATTTAAACTCAAGCTGGGGAGTGAGACGACGGCGGACTGTATCACGCTGGGTAAATCTGGAACTCTCAGTACTATGAAAAAGAATCTGGAAGCTCTAGATCTGGTTTCAAAAGTGACGGTGGACGAAGTGCGTGCATTCAAAGTGGCAAGTACAGCGATAGTCACAGACTATGATAACACCGGGAAACTTACCGTTGCGAGCGCTCTCACCTCCCTCCAAGTGGGAGTTTTACTGAAAGACAGCATCGTCCAAGTGAGTCGGAACCCCAACGATTTCTCCAGACATTCGTGCGAATTTGTCGTGGATACTGCGCCCACCGCTGGACTCTCGAAGATTTCTGTCACTCCACGAGGATCCTGTGATTATTTCACCGGCGAGGCTCGAAGCTTGAAGATTTTGGACTTTCACGACTACCAAGTGCGTTTCTGGGGCTATTATCCGACAGGCGAGTGGCCCACTTTACAGTTCGATTACAGTGAGTTTGGAGCGGGTTCGTGTACTGCATGGGCGCCGCTAAACCTGCAGGTGTACGGGCAAATTCACACTGTAAAATACGAAGGTGTGTGCTCTAAAGGACAAGCTAGAGTGCAGACAATCCTCGCAGACGCATCGAGTGCTGTCGGAGGAACCTTCACGTTGTCATATATGGGAGAAGTGACGTCTCCGCTGTCATTTAAAGACACAGGAGCGGGGGAGATGCGAGATGCCATCGATTCCGTCACTGGCCCTGGTACTGTTAACGTCAGTGTGAGTCAGTATGGCGCCTATGGTAAGGCGTGGCATGTTACGTTTACAAAGGACCAAGACGATGAAGAAGACGCCATTTTCATCCAGCACTCGCGACTTACGGGCCAGAATGCTCTGATTAGCGTATACCCCACCGTTACGGTGTTCACAGATGCAAAGCGAAATGACATCAGCGGCTCATTCCGGATAACGATTAGTGGAGAAACCACAGAGCCGATCGGATTCTCAGCTACACACATGAAAGTCACGCAGGAATTACAGAAACTCAGTGTCGTGGATTCGGTTGTGGCGCTTGGCGATAAGAGTGCAGGTGACATTGGCGTCTACGCGTTAGAGTTTACTGCCGATGCGACTGCGAGTAGCAGTCTTCTGACCAATATCAAACTGGGCGGGACGTTGATCGACCCGACCCGTTTTCTGGCGATTGGAGAAACACTGGTACTAGGCTCACCCTCTGCCTCCTACACGGTCAAATCGATGACCCCGTTCGATATCACGCTCTCTACACCGTTCCCGGTCTCAGCAACGTCAACAAACTATAAAGTTTTGGCTGGATTGATCACTAAACAAACGACACCCTTACCTGGTTACGTGGGTATTTCGTCCCTAACGCAAGTGGTTGCAGTAACGAAGGGAGGCAACGACTTCATACTGCCGATTGATCACGGGTTCCGTATCTCTGATAAATTTGTCGTTGGCAGCACGCAATTTACGGTGTCAGGTGTAACTGGAGCGAAAGTTACCACTAATGCACCGTATCCGGGCGACGATGTGGTTGCTAGTTATCCGACAGTGTTCGTATTCGATAATACGCTCCAAACGACAGAGGATTTGAGACAACTCGTTAAAGTTGGCGATGATCTGTGGCTTCCGTCCGTTTCTGCTGATATGAACAAGTACACTGTTACTGCCATTAACGATAGGTCTGTAACCGTAACTGGAAGTTTTAGGGAGAGCATTACGAGAACGCGTGCTTACCATGTTTCTAACGGACGGAAGTGGAATTTAGTGTTTCGATCCTATGACGGAAGCCTCGACACTATTGACGCTATCCCAGAGCATAATTGGCGAGGAACTGACGCTCGGATCGGCACGAGGAGCCCCAAAGCAGTGTCTCCTAATGTGATTAACGTGGGGAATCCTGCATCCACACAGACGATCCTTCTGGAAGTTCGCGATGTCTTAATAGCGACACCGTATACGCTGAGCTTCGCAGGCGAAACGATCTTGGTTGCTGGGATGACGAACGCAAAAAATATTCCATGGGCGACTATCAACGACGACCTTAAAAATGCGCTTGAGACATTGGATAGCGTGGATGGCGTTAGCGTTTCGTCTACTGTAAACGGTGGCACTGTAATCCACACCGTATCGTTCTGGGGGACGTATCCGATGAAGAAATTACCGCTACTTGTGGTCACTCCAGCCACGGCCAACCTGAATGCCTATGTTCAAGGCAATAACGCCGTCGCAGTGACCAAACAAGACGATCTGATTCTAGAAAGCAGTCAAGCTTACGCCGTCCGTATCTTCGCTCAGAATTCTAGAGGTATCAGCGACTCGGTCTCAGTGTTCGAGGCTCAAACATCAGCTAGTTCTGTCGTGCCCACGCCTCCCACTGGTGTAGCGCTGGGTGAATTCCACGGCCCCACGTGGCTTTCGTTGAACTACTGGGCTCCGTTCTACTCCGGAGGTGCAGATGTGACAATGTACCGGATCGAATGGGATTCCTCCCCTATTTTTGACAGTTCCAGTGGTGATTACGGTGTGAAAAGTATTCAAGAAACGTACGAGATACAGCAAGTGACGACGAGTTATCGCAATGCGGGTGCTGGAGGCACGTTTACCCTCTCGTGGGGAGGCCGCAAGACCTCCGCGTTGCCGTTTGACTGCTCTGAAGCAGACATGACCGACGCTCTCGCTATCATTACGGATACGGTAAATGTGGCTGCTGATCCTGTAAAGGTAACTCGAGACAAGTTGGCGTTAGGGTATACTTGGAAGATCACTTTTCGGCACAATAGGGGCGATTTAGCGCCACTCGTTGGAGATGGCAGGCAGCTAACGGGTGATTCTCCTCGTATTACTGTTGTCGAGCTTGTGCAGGGCTTTAGTGATCTGGCGATTGGAGATTTTACCCACGAGGTCCAGGACGTGTACACCGATGGAGTTTATCCAATTACTGGTTCGTTTACGCTGACATTTAACGGGAAAAATACGGGAACGATCTTGGTTAGTGCATCAGCGTTAGAGATGCAGTCAGCGTTACAGGCGACCACGTCGTTGTACTCTATTAAGGTCACTAAGTCTGTACGAAACGCGGCATTAAACACAGCAATTTGGTCCGTCACATTTGCGTATCTTCGAGGGGAAGAAATGGTCGGAGCAGGGAGCATATTCACCATGGCCGTGGCAAGTTCGCAGCTTACGGGGACTAATGCAGCAGTGCATGTTGCGAATAAGGTTACGGGGTCGGACCCTTTCCGCTTTACAGTTACGGGACTTCGACCGGGAGTAAAGTACTACACACACGTGATGGCGTACAATGCCGATGGGTTTGGATCTGCCAACTCGCCGCTTGCTAGTGCCGTAACATGCAGTCAACCTCCAGCCCCTGAGTCGGTTACGGCTAGTGTAGTTGATGGCACAACGTTACAGGTGGATTGGAGTGCGAGTGCAGTAAGCGAGCTGTGTAGTGTGGACAAGTACAAGGTCGAATGGTATCGTGCTGAAGGAACACAAGAACAACAGACCATCACGACGTCGGCGGGTAAAGGGATCCCAGAGATCCAGAGATTGGTGAATTTTGCAGATTCCCAGACACTAAGTGGATATTTCAAGCTGTCTTTTGGTGGTGAAGTGACCGAGAATATCCGATGGGATGCTGCTGCTATTGGCTTAAATTCGATTAAGGAGCGATTAGAGAGGTTATCTACAGTCGGAACGGTGGATGTTTCCAAAGCAGAATCGACGCGTGTTATTGGAGGTTTACTTGTGACTGCTACGTCCACTACAGTGACAGTCCACGGGACGGCTACATCCACGATAGGTGATTCAAAACTAGCTCAGGGTGATATAATATGGATCGCTGGCAATAAGAGAACCATTAACGCTGCGGTTAGCGTTACGGACACCTCGCTAACTATCGATACAGCTCTCGAAATTACGGTCCCAGTTCCAGTATTTAAGAGTGCGTACGGTTTCGAGTGGAAGATCACCTTCTTGGCTGGTCATGTCGGACCACAAGAACTTATCCAGGCATCCCCAAGTGACAGATGGGCGGGAAATAAGGCAGAAATCGCTGTTACGTCCATTCAAAAGGGTCTTCAACCGATCAGCGGGACGTTTAGAGTCGCATTTGCCAGTGGAGGACTTTCGGATACCACTCCACCTTTGCCTCACAACATTTCAGCAATCGATATGCAGACTGCGCTCGAAAGTTTGCTTACGATCGGAGCCGTGAACGTAACCAGATCAGCGAATGGGTACGGGTACAACTGGGTAATTACGTTTATATCGGAGTTCAAAAACGATATAGCGCTGTTAAGTGTTGATGGAACGGAACTCCAAGGCCCCGGCGCAAAAACACTCGCAGCACGGACACTAAATGGTGTTCAGCCTACGTGGTATTGTGAGCGAAACGGAGCAATAGACGCCCCCGTTGAAATTGGAGTTCCAGGACAGCTACGCTACGTTATCCCTGGACTAAAGACAGGTGAGAAATACGCCATTCGTGTACGAGCGCACAACAGTGAAGGGTACGGCTACGCTGGTAGTATCAGTCCTACATTCCAGATTCCACGAACGACTCCTTCAGCCCCACAAGCTGTTGAACTGCTTGCTCTTTCCAGTAGACTCTTAAAGCTTCGGTGGAACGTTCCTCTAAGCAACGGTGGAGCTGTCATTACGTCGTATCAAGTTCAATGGGATACCTCTGTGAGTTTCACGAACCCAATGAAGGTAGATTATCCAGTATCATCGACCGATACGCCGCCGTTCTACTGCAATATCCCAGTCACATCTGTGACGAAATACTACGCTCGTGTGTTTGCTGTGAACAGCCAAGGCGACGGCGCGTTCGCAGTGCCCAGTCCAAGTAGTATCACGCCTATAAATCATACACCAGGAAGGCCAGAGGACGCGACAGCGACAGTATTGTCAAGTTACGCTATCTTGGTAGAGTGGAAGCCGTCATCTACCGAAAAGACCTATTACGGTGGAGATGGGGGCCTCCCTATCACGCAGTATATGATCGATTGGGATAATTCTCCAGGGTTTGACTCCCCTCCAGCGTTTGGTCTTGTCGATGGAGCGAAGCGGTTCTACATTATCGGTGGAGACGATGCAATCACTGGAGTTCGATCGGATGTACTGATCGCTGGTTCTAGTTACAGTATTCGAGTTACAGCATTCAACGCTAAAGGGGCTGGAGCTCCTCGATCTACCACGCCGTCGTCTGTTACAGCTACAGAGCAACCGCCTAGCTCACCCCAGAAGTTGAACCTGTCCATAGTGACCTCAACTTCCGTTAAAGCTGAGTGGATGAACCCTCTATATGATGGCGGAGAGAGCCTCAAGTCGTACCAGATCGAATGGGACGAGCAGGATGATTTTTCCAGCGGACAGAGCTTGAGTGCTACGGTCCCGATTATCCGAGAGATGCAGTCTATTACGCTGCAGAATGATGTGGTTAACGAGGAACAATTCGTGGACGCTACAGTGAAAGTGACGAACGAAGAGCAAGTGGTACGCACGACGTTTACGGGAGTGGATGAAGTTCAGGTGATCACGACGACGAATAGCGCGGTAGTAGATGAGGTTCAGACTGTAGTAACGTCAGCTACGGATCGTAACGAGGTGCAGGAATTACGGTTAGATGGCGATAATGTGGATGAGGTCCAAGCGATCCGGACGTCCGTGGCTGAGGTTCTCCAGGTACAAACCCTTAAGGTCGTTGTGGCTCGTACAAGTGAAGTTCAAATCATCACGCTTACTCTACCAGGAGCGTTTGCAACCCCAGCTACGAGTATTGGGGGTATGATATACTTCTCGTTCGATAGCAGTGTCTGTACGCACTGCGTGAAGAAAATGTACCAGCGGACGATCAACTTGGTTTCGTCGCTTCAGGATAATACAGCGTCCAGCGCTGCTCTAACCGTAAAGAACGCTCTAATCGACCTCGCCAACATTGACAAGGTGGACGTCACGCGAACGCAGAACCCAACAGGACCGGACCTTACGTACGTATACACAATAGTTTTTTCTGGCATGGAGGTCGGAGGCAACGTGCCTACCATTGGAATCGACGCTGCTGTTACTGTCGGAGGGAATGCTGTATCGGGGATCCCTACCCAAGCTGCACAAATTACGGCTGGAAGTGAGGTGGATTACGCATCGAGCGCTATTTTTACAGTTACGTACACTTGTGAATCGTATTCGGACCCATACGCTATCACTACATTCAGTACGGCATGCACCCCAACCCCTTCGGCTCGTATCTGCGCTGGCTGTGTGACAACATTCCTTGGTGGAATCTTCACTGTAGCTCAAGATCTCAGGGCAAATACCTATGTGGCTACTGGAGCGAAGCTTATAGCGGGTGTATGCTCCTTTGAAGCGGGCACCGTAACCAAGACGTCTACATCGACGACCATAGCCGTCGCGGCAAACGACGTTGGGTTGTATTGCAGTGAGTTCTCGGGAAAGACTTTGGACTTGTATAAAACACCGCAGATTTCGCGAGATATCCCGTTAAAAACAACAGCGACGACGATTTCCAGCGCCAGTGTCGTGGAAGGTTTATTGACAGGCGCTATTGACTCCGTTACGGTTGCTCGCTCGGAGTTTGTTGACGACTATTTTGTTGGATCTGTGTATACTTTAACGATACGGAAACGATCGGGTACGATACCGACGCTATTGTGTACAGCGGCAGGTACTGCTATATGTACGGCAACCCCCACGGTTACGGGTAGTATGATCATTGGCACGTTCCAGATTGGATTGGTCAGTGAGGCTGATGCTATGCAAACGCTAGTGGTTCCAACTCCGGTGTACACTGGGAACATTCCTTGGGATGTTTCTGAAACGGATTTGAAAAATATTCTGGAAGGCATAACTCAGGGTACTAAAAAGGTTTTTGGAACTGTAGCTGTAAAGAGAACGGTGCACTCTCCTACAGGGAACAAATGGTCTGGCGGGTATACGTGGCAAATTACGTTTACAAGTCGAGGAGGGAATATCCCCAAGATGGTGACGAGAACTGTCGTTGGCGCCACTACTACGCTTACGACTCCGACGAATGGAGCACCCACTGCTGATGTGGAAGATGCTACGCATCCTTTGGACCCTTTTGCCAATAGTCGAGACGGGAACCAAGTGATGGGGACTCTGCTGCTTAAGTTCCGAGATGTGGCGTCTACTCTTCCGTGTAGAATTGGTGTGGATACGTCGCTAGCATCTTTGGATACCAGTGTTCGAGATACTTTACTGGAGAACTTTATCATCACTAATCTTAAGATCCCTAGTATTGAGATCATGCGCTCTACAGCGACTCAAACGTTGGGGTTTACATGGACTATTTCGTTCTCCGATGCGTCAACGGGAGGTGACATCGGGTTACTTCAGGTCGTATCCTCTACTCTAACTGGGAAAAATATTCGCTTAGGGGTTTACGAAACCGTAAAGGGGAACCAGTTAGGGGGAAGTTTTCAACTCAGCTTTAACGGTGAGACTACTGCCCCCATTGCCTTTAATGCTGAAGCCTCGGAAGTTCAGACAGAACTGAATAAGCTGGGCACGATTAAACCCAGTAGCGTTATCGTGTCTCGAGGAAATCCCACATCGGCGCAAGTCCTGGGCTATACGTGGTACGTCACATTTCGTTCGTCTAAATGGGCTGATCCTACTAGTGATCATTCCAAGGGGATAGACGGTAACTGGAAGAGTTCATCGCCATCGTCATGGGACGATGTGTGGGAATCTGGATACTCGAAAGCTTGGGGGCGTCATGTTGGCCATACATTCCTTCTTAAATGCATTACAGATGGACTTACGACTACTGCGAATGATGGGAGCCAGAGCTGTGTACCAAGTGTATCTACGACGGGAGTTGGTCCCATTAAAGGGTCTTTTACAGTCTCGATAGACTCAATACCTGCGACGTATACACACATGGCTGTGAATTCACTTGTAACCAGTGTTAGTATCGCACACAATGCATGGGCTACGAAAGAGCAAAGTGGATACACAGGAACTTCAGTGGAAGAAGTTCTTGAGAGAATGGATAATGTGGGCGATGTCGCTGTTACTAGAAGTGACGTAGATAAAGATACCGGTGGGTACACGTGGACTGTGACGTTCCTTCGAGACGCTAGTGATGCAGGACATCCTTGTGAACAACTGGAAGAATCCGCAGGTTCTCTTTTGTGCAATGCACCTGGAAATGTTCCTCAGATGGCTCCTACCAGCACGTCTCTGACAGGGGCCAGCTCTTCAGCTTCTGTCGCTACAGTTAGAGATGGGGCTATTTTACGTGGAGATTTTACGGACTTTCGAGTCCAGGGAGATGCGGGTGTTGCAGCGAGATATTTTGTTAGTGTTGTGTGTACAAATGCTCCTGGTGCTGTCGCCCCCGCAGCGACGTCGTGTTCTGTGTCGTCGCTGACAATTAAGGCAGACGCGGATTTACTGCAGAAACAACTTCTTCCTCAAGATCGAATTACGGTAGGAACATTTACGAACTGTATTTTTACAGTTACGGGTGTCTCGACCGTAACAGCTACAGTTAGCGTTAGTGCTACTACTTGCAGTGATATGGATACGAGCAACACGGGCGCTACCACGTGGTTGGGGCTCTCTATACTGTTACCGTGGAATGCAGACGAGAGTCTGGTCGAGCGTCAACTCGAAGCTGCCGCCACCAACACCGGACGTCAAGTTAGCGTTAAACGAACGGTACACGGCAAATACGGTGAGATGTCGTGGCTAATTCGATTCATCTCTAACCCGACATTTACTCCTCCTGGAGCTGGCAATCTACCGGACATAACGACTACGTTAGCAGCAGATGCTGGATCAAGTAACTATGACGTCACTGTGACTCAAGTAACACCTGGATCTAAGGGACTAAGCGGATCGTTCTTGCTAGATTTCCACTCCACATCGTTCGGACCTCGCGAGATACTCTTTGACGAAGACCCGGATCGTTTACAGCGTAAGCTGAATGAAATGGATACAATCGGTCGAGTTACTGTAAAGCGATTCAAGTACCCATCGTCAGCTACCGGGTGTACAGATTCGTCGTGTTCCGGTGGATGGGAGGATATGCCTGTTATAAGCCCAGGCACACGCGGTGGGTATCGATGGAGGATTCGGTTTATGCGGGCTACAGGCAACTATATGGGCTATACGTTCCCTCCAGGTAGTGGCGACGTGGCGTCGTTATCTGTGTCACGGTCGTCACTACAGGGAACTGGAGTATCGGTTGATGTGTACACGAACGTTCTCGGTTCTTCGCCGTCAGTAGGGGCGTTCGCTTTCAATACGTCGGATAGGCAAACTCCACCGTTACCGTATTCGTCTTCTGCTGAAGAAATGAAGCTCGGAATCGAAGCGATGGATTTATTCGGTGAAGTGGACGTGACGCAAGGGTATTTAATGACTCAAAAGATACCGGGTGCGACCGCTACTCTAACTCAAGATGGAGTTACGGCGACGATAACCGGTGTCGACGATATTCGGCAGTACATTGCACCTACGGACATCATTCGGTTCGGATCTACGTCGGTGAATAATTTGATTGGTACGAGTGGTGATGCACCGTTTACGGGAGTGGTCGATACGTCACGCGTTAGAGTTACAGCGCGGTCACCGGTGGTGGTAGCTAAAGTCGAGGCTACAAGGTTGCTCTATCCGGGGATGCAGTTACGTATCGACGGGTTGGCATACAAGGTGCGACGAACTGGTCATGAAGTCCAAACTCTAACTGCAACGAAACCCTCGGGTACGTGGTCGACAGCTTATGTTGCGAATGCGTTCCAGTTAGAGATGACCCGTAACGGTGTCACTAAACCTCCTACAAACTGTCTTCGCTTTAACGAAGACGCAGCTACCGTACAGGCGGCAATTTTTGGTGTTATGTTCGCGTTTGATAGTACTGCGACTTCCGGTGACGTCTTGGTGTCACGTGTGGGTCCTACCACATTCGGATCTCGAATAGGGTATGTGTATTCAGTGTATTTTACGGGAGAATCCGTATCTGGAGATGTGGCTTCTTTAAAGGTGGATACTTGCGGGGGGATTGGCGATGCTACTGTTACTGTCGGCGTCGTCACTCACGGAGGGAAAATACCGCATCAGCGACTGATGTTAGCAACAGATTACGGCCAAGTTGAGGACGCGAAAGGATTTTTTCAGCTCACGCTAAACGCTCAAAGTTCAGCTTGTATCAAATGGGGCGCGCCAGCCAGTGACGTGGAATTGGCGTTAGTGAAAACACCCTTATCTGCTGGAAATGTGGTAGTAACTCGAAGCGGGAACGGGACGTCACAAACGGAGATCCAGCGCATTCGAATGACCGCAAATACGGCGGTAACACCGGTTAACGGATTGTTTAGAGTGCAGTTCACTCTAAACGGACAGACCTCCGCCACGTCTTGTTTGAAATACGGGATTTCTGCAGAAGATTTCGAGATTGCTTTAAATGGTGTGACCAACTTGGGAACGCTGAATAATATCGATCATATTAACGTAACTCGGACTGGAGATGGAGGAGCAGACTGGGGCTATGGCTACGAGTATCTTGTTCACTTCCTAGGACCGATTAGTGGGGGTACGAGTCGAGTACTTGGCGATGTTCCCCAGCTCATGGTAGGCAATATTGGCACTGGAGCATGCTCTAGTGGAGCTCAAGCCGGAGTCTTCCCGGCGTTGATGGTGGAGACAGTTCGACAAGGAGCTCCAGGATTTACGTACGATATTTTCTTTATGGATTACAGAACCGCTCCGATTGTCAACTTGATGTCGCTGAAAACGAAAGATAACGGGGATAATGTGTGTCTCGATGGATGGCAACAAAATGGCGGTAGTGTTCGGAAAGCATACGTGGAGATGGTTGAGCTTGGAGGGAGCAGTGAAGTGCAGGTATTGATGATTAGAGACAGTACGGTTACGGGGTCCTACGCTATCACGTTTGGCGGTCAAACATCGCCCTGTCTACTGTTTACAGCGTCAGCAGCTGATGTTGCTAGTGCGATAAAAACACTAACGTCGAGTGCTACCGGAGATATTTTCGTTTCCCTCGATACAGATTTACTAATTTCCCCTAACCGAGCCATTTATCGGATCACTTTTGTCGGTGAACTTGTTACGGGGAATCTCCCCTTAATTGGAGTCGTTCAAAATAGCGATACGGCGTGTGCGAATACGGTTGCGACGACTAATATTATCGTGGAAAGTGCAGTAGATGGGGGCAGTTCTTCGGGTGAATTTGCTCTATCTACCGCTTACGACGGCGAGAATCCTAATTCACCCCATGTGGCTTACAGCGTTTCCCAACAATTTAGCGTCATGGACGAACAATTCGAGATCCAGCAGCTTGTTGTGTCGAACCCAAGTAACAATTTCGTGGCTGGTGAAACGTATACTCTGAAAGTATTGAACACGAACACGAACCCTATTCCTTGGGATGTTAGCGAGTCTGCGCTTCAGTTAGAGCTTACGAATACAGCTCGAACTGCGCTAACTCCAACTGCGGTGGGGGCAAACGATATCATCGTAACCAGACGGACCAACGCCGACTTGGCTCCTCACGGCTTCATTTACAGTATTTACTTCAGCGGATCATCCGTAACGGGGAATATAGTGTCTATTACTGTTGCAGGGGCAACGGGTGCACACATTGCTCAGTCGAATATCGTAGCATCGACTATACGACAGGGGGTTGCTGGGATCTCAACTCTAAGTGCAAATTCTATCCCGTTAGCGTTACCCGATGATTCAACATCATCTTCTCGGTATCTATCCATCGCAGAGGAGCAGAAATTAGAGGTTTACAAAGTGAACGGATTTTTATGGACGATCAAATTCAAGTCGTCGTTAGGGAATATCCCTAAGTTAGGAAAGAAAACATCAGCTCTTTTAGGAGGAGCGATGACTATCCAGGACGATTTCGTACCAGGATCGGCGTCGAATACCTATGCGATCCCTAATCTACTCCCTGGAATCACGTACTATTCTCACGTTGCGGCGTGGACGGATATTGGCATTGGTTCGTTCAGTCCTTCGGCCTCAATCATACCGAGTAGTAAAGCGTCAGGAGTCCAGAACCTCGCAGCAGGGTACGCTCTGTATGAGCGGGAAGTTCAAGAGATACGTCTTGCTGCCTCTCACGTGATGGAGATCCAGGAGATTTCCACCAACGCAGCACGTGTACCCGAAGTTCAGACCTTGCGAACATTTGTCCCGCCAGCGTCGTGTCCAGGCGGTAACTGTATCCGTGGCCGAATCGCCTTTCGCGTTCCCACAGTACAAACCGTGACGATCTGGTCATCTGCAGCGATCTTGTCAGGAACTTTCACCCTTTTGTTCGAGAGGGAAGTGCAGGATGGAAGCACGGGCACATTCACAACGATTGGAGCCAAAACTGGCGCTATTTCGTGGCATGCACCGGCATCTGCTTTCAAAACTGCCTTGACTACTGTGGTTAATGGGGCGATTGGAACGAACGATATCGTGGTTACTCGAGATGGCGATGCGTCGGTGGATTTTCGGTATGGATACGTGTTCCAGATCACGTTTGTGGGGAACAATGTTGCGGGTGAAACGAAGAAAATTGTGTGTGATGATAAAACCTTTACAGCTACTGGAGGTGTACCTGTATTCTGCGATGTAGCCATGATCACTGACATTGCCATGGGAACAGATACTGCCGTACAACAGATCGTTGTGTCGGCAAAGAAACCGTTAGTGATAGGATCCTACAAGATTCATTTCAACTACTTAGGGATGGATAAAGTATCAGGTTGTATACCATTCGATGCAACCGCGAAGATGATGGAAACCAGCCTTGAAGCCATGCCAAATATTGACAACGTGTATGTTACACGGGAGAGTGACGTGGATAAAGCACGTAATGGGTTCGTGTACACCGTATTTTTCCACGGTAACGGTGTGTACTGGAACACGCCATTAATGGTATGGTTGAGTTCGGATACAGGGTGTACACCATTCCAGACGGTGGAAAACAACGCGCTAATTACAGTCGGTGTAGACGGCAACGTTGACATTAAGATGCTGGACTGGGGTGGATTTAATGCTGCTAACAATTTCGTCGATGCTGCCGTCGCTACAGCCGCTCAACTCACAGCAGATCTCAACCGACTACCAGTTTTCGGGAACGTTTTAGTGTCCCAATCGATCGCTGACGAGCAAGGAGGATTCATTTGGACAATAGCGTTCGAGGACTCGCAAGGGAATCTACCGCAATTTATCTGCGCCATGGATTCAGCCACCTTTACGGCTACAGATTCCGGCTGCGAGACTGATACTCTAACCGATGGGAACGTGCTTAGTGGCAGCTTCTTTATTGGATCGAGTTCTCCAATCCCGTTCAATGCCGACGCAGCTACTCTTAAAGCTGCTCTGGAAGCGATGCCTCTAATTGGCACAGTCCAAGTGGTGCGGTCAGATCCCACTCCACAGTTTGGGTACACTTGGACGATCACTTTTCTGGACTATAATGGTGATGTTCCAATGCTGCGAGTTACGAGTTCGCTGGTAGGTTCAGGCAGTCAGATTTCGGTACGGGAAGTTCGAAAGGGTAACGCGTTAGGGGGTATGTTCACTCTGGCGTACTCTAATGCTGTAACGACCCCTATATACTGGAATGCTGCTGCGATGGCAGCTTTGATCCCGGATAGATCGTCAATGCAGGAGAAGCTCGAAGCTCTGGATGTTGTCGGTAAAGTGAGTGTCGTTCGGACTGGACCGGATCAAGAAGGTGGGTACTCGTGGTTGGTGACATTTTTGGATAATATCCAAAACTCTGGAGATCTGCCACTTCTACAAGGAAATGCAAGTACATTAACCGGGGAAGGGGCGATTGTGTTTACTCGGGAGATCACGAAAGGTTCTAATGCTGTAGGAGATCAGTTGTGGCTCTCGTTCGACCCCCCAGCGACAGATAATGGCAGTCCAATCACAAAGTACCAGGTTCGATGGGATACTTCTGACAAGTTTACAGCTAATCCGGCGGATGTTTTCATCTCGGATGCAGATACATTGTACAGAACTCAGCGGATAACCACGAGTGCTTCCAGTCTCGCCTGGTCGAACAACATGATCCGATCGGTAGATGAAATCCAGAAGCTCAAGATTCTAACGACTGGAACGTTTACCTTGTCCTTCCGCGGTGTGAATACGGGAACGTTTACGGCTGTAGCGGCTGGAGTAACCGCTGGAGCGACGACGATCTCTGGCTTGGAGACGGCCCTGGAAGCTCTTTCTAGTGTTGGATCAGTGGATGTGTCCGCTGCCAAGACAGTGCTGGAAGTGGGGGCTGAAGTCTTGATCACGTTCACAGCACAACCAGGCGATCTCCCACTACTGAAGCCGAGCAACAACGTGGCTTCGGTTGACGAAATTCAGACGGGAGCGACGAATTTCCGTAAAGAAGTGATCATTTTCTCCTGTACAGCGACGCAGGGCACGGTTCGGTTCACGTACAACGGGGACAATGCTGACGTGAACTTTGACGCGGCTCTAACTACAGTCGAGGCGAGTCTGTTGACTCTTTTCGGTGTCGAAGCGGAGAGTATCAGTGTGTCGAGTGCGACGCAAGTGAAATTGTGTAAATCTGCTACACCTGCAGATGTTAAGATCGTGTTTGATCGGGTGTATGGAGACATTACTCTATCTATCGATAAGGGGGTTGGCAGTGGGGCTGATGCTGTAATTGTGTTCAATACGGACGCCTCTATCGACGGAGTGTACAACGACGACCCAGCGCTTACCATGAGTGGAACCTTCCAGATTGGATACCAAGGACTGTACACTCGTCCTCTAAACGCCGAATCCAGTGCAGACCAACTACGTTACGCACTGGAAGACCTCGACTCTATCCAAACTGTTAGTGTCACGCGTGAACTATCGTATCAACGTTTACCCGGCAAAGTCGATGTGACAGAGGGGGACATTTTCGTGACGTGTAGTACTGGCGAGACTTGCAACTTTTATTCGGCTTTGTATGGACTTCCAGGATATAAAGTTCGAATTGGTGGAGACTGGTACACTGTGCGAACAGACTTGACTTCTCCTGGTCTACACAAGACACGGTTATATCTGGGTGACTTAAACGGACGAGAAATAGGGTATGTAGGACCAACAGATACTGCAGTTTCGGTGTTTGAGTGGACGAAGGGATACGTGTGGACTGTGAATATGCTAAGTGTATCCTCACCACTTAAATATTTACGCGCAAAAGTTCCTAGATTATATCCAGACGACGGAATAGTTCAAGTATCTGGTACTGGTTGTGACAAATGCTACTATCTGCCGACTCAAACCTCCAGGAAACTCACGATGGGACAGCTCTACTACATCGAAGTGTATGCGTACAACGATAACGATAAGGGAGCTGCACCTGTTAACGGGTTAATTAGCGCAACACCAAGTCAAGTCCCCACTTCACCGTCGAACGTCAATCTTGCAGTCATATCTGGGAAAGAAATCGAGGTCTTTTTCTCGCCTCCGCCTTTAGCGACGACGAACGTGAGTCCGAATTTCAACAACGACATCTCGTCCTATATCGTACAGTGGGACATGAACACCGCTTTCAAACATGGACGTCAGATCTGCGCTAACTGCGCTGCTCAACTCAACGGAATCACGCTGTCGGTCTCAACTTCCCTCTCAAACTTCCTGACTCAGAAGTCAAAATTCACTTTCGCGGATGATTCTTGCGTTTTGACGGTAGATTCTGTGGGACCTGCCTCAATTCTGGTTGATCCTGGTCATGGATGTGCCAACTTTAATGGCCAAGCGTACCCCCTGTATTACTACACATACCCACCGCAAGTACTGTCGGGTTCTTCTATCCAAGGCTCACCACCTTTTCGGTACGTTATTTCGAATCTCGCGTCAGGTAATACGTACTACGTTAGGGTGGCGGCAGTGAATTCCGTGCCTGTGCAGCAGATTGCGCTAAGTGGAGAACCCCCTAATAACCGTCAATGGAGCTACCAGCTCTCTGCGACCACGGCTGATAAGGTACCGGATCCGCCGTTATCAGTGTACCTTAACCCGTTTTCATCCACGATGTTAGAGCTACAGATTCAACCTTCTACTCGGGATGGAAAGGGGACAGGTGGGGCTGGGATAACTGCGTTTTGGATCGACGTGGATACAGTATCTACGTTTGACTCGGTTGGGAAGCGTACCCCAGTCGAAGTTCTCGGGAACATCCCGGAGCTTTACAGTGGAGGACCCCGTATTTATCTTGTTACGGGGCTTACAACGGGTATCCGCTATTTCGCTCAGGTGAAGACTGTAAACTCTATCGGTTACAGTCGCGCAACAATCGCTCCAAATTCCCAAACACCTATACGGCATCCAAACGCCCCAATGAACGTTAAAGCAAGTACACTTAGAGTCTCGACGTCTCCGATTACCACAGCTACCGTAACTTGGCAGAAACCAGCGGATACGGGCGGTTTACCGTTAACGGGTTATAAGGTAGAATGGTGGCGATCCGTATCACGTCCTGAGATCCAGACGATTGAGCTGAAATGGACAACGCAACCGACTGCTGCCCCCTTTACGCTATCGTTTGGAGGATTAACGACTCCAGCTTTACCGATGGATATTTCTGCGGATAATCTCCGGTTCGCACTAATGAGCCTGGCATCCCTAACTAACGTTCCTATTGGACATATCGATGTATCCCGTGAGACTGTAAATATCGTCCAAGGCTACCAGTGGGTTGTGACTTTCTCTAATACCGACAAAAACACCGGTAATCAACCTCTAATCCAGTATGCGCAAGGTACAGTTACAGCAGGATCAGGTGTTGTTGGACGGGCTTTCGAAGTCCAGTCTGGTGTCGCTGTACTAGCAACGAATGCATTTCCTGGAAAGCAAGAGGTTCAAGCTCTGGTGACGTATCATACGAGTACAGTGGGTGGCTACTTCCGGTTGAGCTACAAAGGTTCTGCCTGGACCAATTACTTATCTGCGACGGTTAGCGCTGCAGATTTGAAATTAGCGTTAGAGGCGTTGCCTACGATTGGCGTGGTTACAGTAAACTTAGAGACGATGTTGCTAAGTGGAGCTGCGTGGTTGAACGGACGAGTCTGGACGATCACTTTTGAGTCGAATGTGGGGAATCTGGCACCGCTAATTGTGGATTCTTCCAGAATCACCCCATCCGCCGCGTTCGTCGGCGTTAAAGACGGAGATAACGCAGTGGATACGACTGGATTGCTGTGTCTACCGGACGGTACAAGTGGATGTTCTGGTTCGTGGCCAGCAGCCGTTAAAACCCTCAAACAACAGGCCGCTCCAACGAAAACTATCGCGCAAATTTCAACGCCAGGTGAAGTCGCAGTCGACTACGGATACTACGAAACACTGGACGCCAGTACGACGACGTACACGGTCCCGGGGCTTACACCAGGGAACTCCTATTTAGTGGCAGTCTCAGCTAAAAACTCGCAAGGCTTTGGTGTTCGTACGCAATCCTCACCGACGATTGTGACGACACCGGTGCAAGTTCCTGGTCCGCCTGTGAACGTAAGTGTAGACGTGAATCCAGGGTATTCTACCCAGTTATTGGCGAGTTGGTCAGCGCCTGAAAGTGATGGCGGCAGCCCCGTTTGGATGTATCGTGTAGAGTACGATGTGTCGTCGCAGTTCACAGCCCGAGGACATCAAGATCAATGGTGTCCGGTAGCACCGACACCGGCGATTTGGCTCGTACAGACAGTGAGGACGAGTATACCAACAACGGATCCGATTTCAGGCGGATACTTTCGGTTAGAGCTCACACGGAGGAATATCGTGGAAGTGTCGGACCCTATTCCATGGAACGCAGTCGCTGAAGCGATCGACGAAGCGAGTTCAGTCACATCTTCGTCGTCCGGCGTTTTCTGTACGACGGGAATTGTAGGCTGTACGACCGCTCAGCTCCAAAATTCAGGGTCCATGCAGTCGAAGCTTGGACAGTTCTCACAACTAGACAGCGGTGTGGAGGTCACGAGGAGTGCTATGGATGTTAGTGGAGGGTTTACATGGACTATTACGTTTCTGGACGGTGGAGACGACTTTTCTCTTATCGCGAGGGATGTTAATCTGGCGTGTACTGGTGTCGGGTGTACGGGAGCGTACGACGTTCTTCCGCCTTCCAAGTCAAGAGCTGGCACCAAACCCTCGACTTGTACTGGGAGCCACGTGATTCCTACTTCGGGTGTCTTAAATAAGGGACAACTATATTACGTACGTGTGTTCGCATACAACCAGATTGGGTTTGGAGACCCTCAACTGGCGATATCTCCTCAGAAACCCATGGTAGTTCCAGGAGCTCCAACAGGCGTGACGTTGGCGGTCTTAACGGTATCGGAGCTGGTAGTGCTCTTTAACCCACCCGACGATAACGGTGGGGATACCATAACTGGATATGAAGTTCAGTGGGCGACAGATACAGCGTTCACGTCTCCCAGTTCTGCTCTCGTACAACTAACTACGGGTATGAGTTCTCCGTACAAGCGTATCATTTCAGCTTTAACGAAAGGAACGCGCTACTACGTCCGTGTTCGAGCACGCAACTCACAAGGTTTGGGCCAATTTCAAGTTTCTTCTCCAACTTCGCAACAGCCGTATACGACCCCAAGCTCACCGACCCAAGTGGTCTTAGGAATCACGAGCTCGACCATGTTAACAATGGGGTGGGCTCCCCCTTTAGACGACGGTGGAGACTCCGTTTCGGGGTATATCGTGCAATGGGATGTGGTCTCTACCTTCGACTCCTTGGGAAGCACCACCGCAGTGATAAATGACGCGACTCAACGGGCGTACACGGTCACGCTGTTTACGTCTGGTACGCGCTATTACGTCCGTGTTTTCGCGAAAAATCGAGGTGGTAAAGGTATTCCACAGACGTCGAATCCAGCCTCAATGGTACCAGCTACAACGCGTCCCGGTAAGCCAAATTCATTGGCTGCTGCCCCTACTGCTACCGTCGGTCAACTCCAAGTTGTGTGGCAACCACCTCGCGTTCCAGCGCATGGAATTCCGTGTGCCGGGACGTTGCAAGCGCCACAGAGTTGTCCTGTTTTAGGCGGTCTAGACATGGTGTTTGGAGGCGTGAGTCTGGAGAGTTACTTGGTGCAGTATGCAGATTCGAGCGACTTCTCTTTGGCTAAAGAGGTCAGTGTTACGACCACGTCGGCGATTATCTCGGGACTCGAAAGTGGGAAAACCTACTATGTTAGGGTTCTGACGGTGAACAGCCAAGGACTCAACAGTGACTTTTGTATGCGTGCAAATGCACAAGGTCTGCTTTGTCCGGGTCACTTGGTACTGGAAGACGGTAGTGTTGTCACGGGAGACTTTGTCTTCACTTCACCTAAGTAAGGAAAGGTAGAAAAATGCATTTTTATTAACATTACTACTTTATACTTCGACGTATATAACAAAGTGGGAATTGTAATATCAATACTTTGACAATACTTGAAGAAAATCGGCGATAAAACAATAATTTGTAGGCTGAAAAAGAAATGTTTTTCTTCGCGGGCGGAAATCTCTTTTTCATCCAGAATTCCTTCGTCAATTTCGGTATTGCAACCATGTACGACAATACCCCACAATCTAGTACTTCAGCGGTTATCCCAAAAATCTGCATATACGGAGACACCCGTCTGAAAGAATTCAACAAAAGTCGTGTTTCTCATTGCTGTTACTCTTGTTGGCCTAGTCGTTCTGCAGTTCACAAACTATGTAGCGCTAGCAGTTCCTCCGTGATTAAGACGTCCCCCTGGCTGTACGTTTAAGTCTAACTTATTGTTAGTAAGTCAAGAGCTCATCAGATGCGGGTCCAAAGGTCACCCACTGCGTCAACCTCATTACCAGAGAAGCCAACGAACCCACCCAGTTGGTACGATTGTTTTGCGGTGTCCTTGCCTATATTTTTCGATTGGGTTCCGCCACTGAGAGTGTTTCCCTTATCGGTGGTAAACTCGATGTACGAGATCGTCCCAGTGCGCTTGCATGCTGATGATGTGCTCGTCTTTACCTAGATTGAGAGTCTTTGAATTACCGCCGTTGCCGCCATGGTACAAGGTGGTTTTCTGACCAGAGAGATCCATCACGTCGAGGCTGATGGCGTCGACACGCCTTTTAGATCGGGTCGTGACAGAGCGCACAATTAGGCCAGGCGCAACGAGGCTCTCGTCCGAGTACTGGTCACCGGAGTGTCCACCTAAAGTATGGCCCAGGTGAACGCCTTGTTTAGCACTAGCACCACCTGCCACAAACGCCACTGCCGCGAGAACTTGAAAGATAAACTTCATGGTTGCCTTGTGTTACTGGGAGAAGGAGAAATAGTTAATGAACTCAGTTGTCTCCGAAGTCCCGCACTCAAGAAGATCTCGTCCAACTGCGTGATACATGCTGTAGTAGTAACGTGCACTATTACTAGTACTTCACAAATTATTACAGTATTGCTTCGCTGTACTGATCATTGGTGCCAGCACCGTCGACATGTCGAAAGACCGTCTTGTCGATCCTAAGTATTATTCTAATACAACACAACTCATTATTCATGGTACACGCGGCGATATGGGGTCTATAGACTCTAAGTTAGAGTACATCCCACCAAATTTACATAATACGGTATTTTAAAAGAACAATTCACTCAGTATTCGTCGTCGTGATAGCCTGCAAAAAACATCTATAATACCCGCCACATCGTCATCGATTATTTTCAGTTGACATACGGATGTGCGCAATCATTGCCTGCGAAAGATGCAGCGATTTGCTTTTGCTAAGCTAACTTAGCTTATTACTTCGAAGTAATAGCTAAGGCGACGGACAGTGTACATGCTGTCAGTGTGTACCTGCAGGAAAGCTGGATAGCGCCAAGGTTTTATCGACACGATTAGGATTTCGATGAAAACCAGTGTTTGTTAATAACGCTGTTGCGTCGAGCTCTTTGCTTCTAGATACAGTTTTCAGTGCGCAGTAGGTGCTGTGAGTCAGCACGTTTATGATGAGAACTATGTACTACGTGTATTTCGCTGCCTGACGGATTTTGTAATCAGAGATGCAAATAATTCACCGCCATGTGCTCCTGGACTGAGAAAAGTAAATATAACGTCAAAAATTGTATGCGTGTAACTGGAAGCGACTTACCCATGGTACAAATATCTCCAGGCCCAAGTGACACAGGAGGCCCGTCTCCACAAAATCTACTGCACTCGACGCCAGTTTACGATTTCCAATCGTGGTTTCTTTTTTATATCTAGCAGAAACACAATAAATTATGCTACGCACTCCATCCGACACCCACTCTCATGCTATCATCACTATAGCTCGAGCACCACGTCACTCTGCCGGTGCAGTGGGCAGCAGGCGAATCGTAAGAGGAAGTTATTTCCTGAAAGTACCAAGTTGACTACGATGTGGTTGAATTGGACCATGGAACAAGACATGCATGAAGCTTCAGTCTGTCGGCCGAACATGAAATACGCTGATAGCAGTGACGTCGATCAAGACAGTAACATCAAGAATGCCAAGGCTGCACACAGAGAACGGCACCGAAAGAATCAGGAGCGATACCGAATGAAGCAGCAGCAGCTGAGCAGGGATTTAGACCACGCCAACCGAGGGCTACGAGATGAGATCAAGTATCTAAAATCCGCCTGGAATCGTCTTTTTATCGGCGTTTCATCGCGCTTTACTCTGTGGAATGTGGCAACGGAATACTTCCGGTCTTTCGGCGCGGGTTTGTCAAACCTGACGGATCTCGAGTAGCCGAGTTAGACTTTCTGCGGTTATCAATGGCGTCTGACCTTGAAGCTGGTACGTGTTCGGCTTTGGAGCGGTGGCGCGAAACTGGGGGATCTTTAGTCATTTATTCGAGGATGCTCGGTTTCAACTTGACCGTATGGAGCAGAATACAGAAACCTCGCTTACGGCAACCACTACAACCAGAGTCACGATTACCCCAAAGACTATGCGCTATGCGTTCCTGTGTTCAAGCGCAGCTCAGCATGGCAGATGGGGATAAGGTTTTTTGCAGCTCATATACGGGTCGGGTCAAGGTTAGGTCCAGGAGGGATGACCCACCCTGGGCAACCGTAGGCCATTCGCGCGTTGGCTCTCGTCTGCAGACTTAGCGACGGAGCTGCGGGGGGCCTGCTCCTCTCTCGCTTCGCTTCGCGGCCTGCCCCACCCCCTTGCGCTAAGTCCTCGACTCGGCCAGGCGCGGTGGCTGAAAAAAAAATATCGGGTTGCAGCGCTCGCCTACGCTCGCTCGCTTCGACAGCCCCGCCTAATCGGCGGGCGTTGGCAGAGCGTGAATGGACAGAGTGAGGCTCGCGCTTGCATCCGCTCGCCCTCGCCCGATGGCGTCCCAGACATCGCCCACCCTTGCTGTTAAGTGCTATTTAACATGCTAAAAATATCTTGGCTATTGTAAGGGCGACTCTTCGACCTAACCTAGTCCCGACCCGTTTATGAACTGTAAAAAAATCTACCGCAGATGGGTGCATAGTGCTGCCAAGCTGCTGGGGAAACGCCTCATGATGCGGGGCACCGTGAGATTTAGCTGGGATAAAACGAGTAACCAAGTGGTTGGATTGGCATCTCAAGCGGATCTGATGTCGCCGTTGCTCCAAGTGCTAGGAAGCATAGATGAGCTATCAATGGTGCTCAGCAACGCACTTATTACTCGAGTGCAATCTAGTTGATGGAAACCACCTATTGCAGTACCCTTATTACTGTTAGACCTCGCGGAACTACGACCGTGATAATCAAGAGCCAGTGTTTGCTGCCAACACGTTTTATTTTATTGAAACAACATTTTCTCAGTTCTTTGGGAAACGCCCACGCAAGCGAGGCTCTAAGCAGCTAACTTCCGAGCATCCACAGAGATCCACAAAATATGTGGCCTGCAACATCAAGTACCGAATGCCATACAAAATTACACCATTACACCAGTAAAACGGGAGCGCGCCTTGCATATATTCGTCGGAAGACTCAAGCGTCTCGCATAAAAGGTATATAAAAAAGTATAAGCCAAATTGAGCTGCAAGCTGTACACTGTATACATATCACTCCATATGCATTGCATGAACACGACAGACGACCACATTTGCAAAAATTGATACGATACAGATAGTCACTTGCACCAACACGGATCCAGAACGGTACCTGCATCAAAAGGTAACGTGTGTACTTCTTTGTTTTTTACTAAAAATATGTTAGTTGGGTTTATTTGATTAAAAGGGCTATAGTGGCGCAGCGAAGACGAAGGCCCCTGTGACGACAGTACCATCGAGTAATACTTGTTGGTCAGGGCAGAGTAAACTTTGAGTGTTCGCACGTTTGCAAAAGTAGCTGCGTCCTAGCGAATTCTGTGCCAAAACTTGTACGTAGTAGGTTTTCCCAGATACCAGTCCTGTAAGTAGCACTGTCACTACTGAGGACGGTGTAGTAGTCTCAGTTGGGGTTGAAAAATCGCTCTTTTCTGAGTACTGAATCACGTATCTGTCCAGGTCCACTCCACCATAAGCCATGCTCAACCCCCCGACAACTGGGCAATTGCCGGGTGCTTGTAACGTACCGGCACATGGATAACCGTGATACGGGATAGCGGGAGGAAACCATGAAACACGAAGCTCACCAGCGACCAGTGTAGGTGCCATAGTGAGCGTATGCGGCTTGCCAGGGGACGTCATTGCGGGCACAAGTGAACCGGGAGTCGAAGTCTGTGGAGTACCCATACCACCACGGTTTTTCGCAAACACCCTAACGTAGTAGACTGTGCCTGGTGTGAGTCCCGTAATCGTGTACGATCGCTGTGCCGGGTCACCCACCGATACCGTCGTGCCCATTGTTAACGCTAACGAGTCAAAGCCTGCCGCAACATCCCACTGCACCACGAAACCCGAGATCAAATCTCCACCGTCGTCGCTTGGAGGAGCCCAGCAAACTGTAAGCATCGTCGAACTAGTGATGGCCAAAGCCACTTGTGTAGGGGCACTGGGCGTCGAGTACGGCTGCATTTTGGGTGGGACGGACCGCTGGAACTGTCCGTAACCTTGTGAGTTTCTTGCTCGAATACGGAAGAAATACGGTGTGCCTTTAGTAAGGGAGGAAATGACACGCCGATACGGTGCGCTCATGCCTGTAATGATCGTCACCACCTCCGAACTGGAAGTGACGAAGTTGATATCTGTTGAGTACTCAATCTCATAAGCTGTAACGGTATCTCCGCCATTGTCGTCTGGTGGGCTGAAGAGCAGCACGAGCTCCGATACAGAGTACACAGCGAGCGTCACAGCTGTCGGAGGACCAGGAACCACCATCGGCTTCTGAGGATTCGGAGCTACAGCGGGTTTTCCGAAACCAACCTCGTTGTACGCCGATACCCTAACATTATATAATTGTCCCTTATTCAACGCACCGATAGTTGGCACAATACGACTGCCTACGCAGCTTGGAGGCATGACTCCAGCTCGTACTTTCGTCACAAGGACATCGTACGTAGCGGTCGTACATACATTCGGGTCCGCACACGTAAGTCGTACATTTTTTGCATCCAGAGCGAAACTATCCCCTGGGTCCAAGAACGTAATCGACCACGTGTATCCTCCGTCTGCAGCTTGAGCTGTACGCTGGACATCCACTCCGTTCGTAATTCGTGACAAGTAGTTGAGTTTGGATTGTACTGAGCCCGAGAGCTGCAGTCTTCCAAAGGGGAAATTGGCCATACTGGTGCAGGTAGGACTCGAAATTGTGCAGAAAACTTTCGAGTTTGACACGATATTAGACCCGATTTCTTCTCGAGTAGTAGCCAGAGCGTTCCAAGGAATCGGATCCGATACACTAGCGGCGTTAAACCGCGTGAGCTGCAGCTGGAAGTACCCATTAGCGATCATCGAAGTGGTTACAGCAGAACTTGTACGCACAGTTTGGACCCTCCAGACTGCGTACGTGGGAGCGACTGGACACCAGGCATCTTGTTGGCCTCGGTTCGTGAATAACGGGGACGGATCGAACTCTATACGATACATGCGTACAGCACTACCTCCGTCACTGGCTGGTGCATTCCACGTTGCTAAGAGTTGAGTAGCAACGCCAGGGTTTACATCCACCGAGACGCTAGTGGGTGGACCGGGTACTTGAAGCAGAGGGATGACACTTGTAGGGGAAGTCTGAGAGCGAATTCCCAGTCCAAGTGGGTTTTTAGCAGTTACAGCGACATAATAAGTCTGACCCGGTATCAAGTCCGGTATCGTGTAGGTTAGAGTAGCTGCGCTTAGAGTTTCGTAGAACGCGTAGTCTACTGCTGCTTCACCTGGCGTTGCCAGTTCGACGATGGATTTTTGAGGCGCAGCTTGTTGTCTCAAGGCTCCAAGTGCCAGAGGCCACGATCCAGGACATGAAATGTCACTACCAGGTAAGCACAATACACCGTTGCTATCTACGGCGTTATCACCGTCTTTTACTCCCAAGAATGCGTCGAATGGAGTGAGTTTTGACGGCTCCACAGTTAAAGGAGGTAAGTTCCCCACGTTAGAAAGAAAAGTAATCGTCCACACTTGACCAAGCGTGAAAGCGTGACCAGCTGCCGCCATTGCCTCCAGATTTACGTTCACAACGCCGATAGTAGGGAGATTTTCCAGCGCGAGTTTCAGATTATTAGCACTGATACTTGCAGGTAGATAATTGGTCCACGCCGAACCTTTATAACCAAGTCGAAAGTATCCTCCGACAATTGTTGTAGGGTGATAAGATACCAAAACTTGCACCTCTGGCTTCCCCGGGAACGTCGTCAACGCTGGTACAGCGATACCTGAAGTAAGCTCAAACACTCGCCCCGTAACGTCCGTACTGCCCACCACATTCCCTAACTCTAATTGAAGTAAGGGTTGATCTCCAGTGTTCAAATCATTGGCAAACGTAACAGTCCACTGGTAACCAAGAATGCTACTTATCGTAGAGCGTGAGACCTCCACATGCCCTATCGTTAGCGATGCTCCAACTGCGATATTCATTAGTGCACTCCGTAAATTCTCGGCTGACACATCTTTATCCATGTACTCGGAATGTCCACCTCGAAACGAAAGAGCAAAAGGTGCAGACGTAGGTGAAGTGACCCACTTCAGCTCCACCACTTGAACCTCTGGTCTGGATAGAGCACGCCACCACTCAATCTTGTAACTCGTGAGTCCAATTCCGCCGTTAAAAACTGGTTTCTGCCACGTTACAGTCGCTGAGTCAATTGGAGTCGAAGATACAGTCAGAGTAGTAACCTTTGCGTTAATCGGTCCATCAGAATGGCGAGTTGGGGCCACAGGAGCAGGCGCGAGGGTTGCTCGACTGTATCCAATGGAGTTCTTGGACTTAACCTGAGCGAAATAGCGTGTACCCGTCGTAAGCCCCGTAAGATAATAGATACGGGGGCCGCCGGAATAGAGTTCCGGGAGTGATGCAGTCGTATTTAGGACCTCAATAGGGTTTGCCTTCGTTGCTGAATCAAACGTCGACACTGTATCAATGTCGACCCAAAACGCAGAAATTGCAGTGCCTCCGCTCCCTTTTCCGTCACGAGTAGAAGGCTGAATCTGTAACTGGAGTATAGTACCGGAATAGGGATGCAGTACGACCGATAAGGGTGCATCCGGCGCTCTATCTTTTGTCGTTACAGATAGAGCAGAACTCCATTGCCGATTATCAGGAGGGTCTCCATTTAGCGCAATTTGCTGTGCAGGAACGGAGTTTACTGCTGCAACCCGGACGTAGTATTTCGTGCCAATGATAAGGTTAGAGATTAAATATCGGAACGGCGGCGAAGCTTGAATCAGAGCGCCGGATACGGTAGCGGGTGGGTAAGTGTAGTGTGTTAGCGAGTACGCGCGGGTGTTAAAGTGCTCGCAGCTGTGTCCACCAACAACTTGCACCACTGTGTCACTCACAACCTTCACAACTTCCATCACACAACCCAGTTCTTTGACTGTAAATTTGGATTTATCCGGCAGAGAATCTGCCAGTGAAGTCGTGACAGTTAGAAAAATCCCAGTCAACGCTCTTGCGCATCCAGTGCAGACTGGAAGGCCGTGCTTGAAGGCCCAGTCGACGTCCCACTGAACGATATACGACGAGATGTCCTTGTTAAAGTCTGGACTCATATTGCCTCCCAGTACCGGAGGGGAGAAGAAAACCTCAATTTCTTTCCCAGACACAACGACAAGGTCCACGTTTGAAAGCTCGTCGGGTATTTTCCTCGGTGTAGCAATAGCAGGAATAGGTGCATTGCCCTTACCATTGGAATTGTACGCATATACTTCGATATAGTACTCTTGACCGACGATGAGCTTCTTGGATGTTTGTGTCGGTAGATAGTAGCATTTAGCACAACCACTACTAGATATTCTCACGGTGGAGTCGGTAGGGTACAGTCTCGGTACCTTTGCTCGTATATATTCCAGTGATATCACACTCAACATATCCACAGTCCACATGTATCCCTTCGTCCACTCAAACACCGAAACTGCAGTATCTGTTGGTCCTACATACCCTATTTCTCGTCCGTTTAAGTCACCCAGATATAACCGTGTCTTGTGTAGACCAGGAGAAGTCAAGTCTGTTCGCACAGTGTACCAGTCTCCACCAATTCGAACTTTATATCCTGGAAGTCCATACAAAGCCGAATAAAAGTTGCAAGTCTCGCCAGTACTACACGTCACGAAAATGTCCCCCTCTGTCACATCGACTTTGCCGGGTAAACGTTGATACGATAGTTCACGCGTGACACTAACAGTTTGGATAGAGTCGAGGTCTTCCAGTGCGTAACGTAGTTGGTCTGCACTGGATTCGGCGTTTAGAGGACGAGTGTACAGTCCTTGGTATCCAATCTGGAAGGTTCCACTCATGGTAAGCGCTGGGTCGTCGTTGTACACTCCGTCGATAGAGGCGTCCGTATTGAACACAATTACAGCATCAGCCCCACTGCCAACCCCCTTATCGATAGATAGAGTAATGTCTCCATACACCCGATCAAACACGATCTTAACATCTGCAGGTGTAGCAGATTTACACAATTTCACTTGCGTCGCACTCGACACACTGATACTCTCCGCTTCGACACCGAAAAGAGTCAACAGACTCGCCTCGACTGTAGTTAGAGCCGCGTCAAAGTTCACGTCAGCATTGTCCCCGTTGTACGTGAACCGAACCGTGCCCTGCGTCGCTGTACAGGAGAAAATGATCACTTCTTTACGGAAATTCGTCGCTCCCGTCTGAATTTCGTCAACCGAAGCCACGTTGTTGCTCGGCTTCAGTAGTGGGAGATCGCCTGGTTGTGCTGTGAACGTGATCAAGACTTCAGCCCCCACTTCCAGCACTGTCTTGGCAGCGGACACATCCACTGATCCAACACTAGAAAGAGCTTCCAGGGCCGTCTCCAAGCCAGAGATCGTCGTCGCTCCAGCGGTTACTCCAGCCGCTACAGCCGTAAACGTTCCCGTATTCACACCGCGGAAGGACAAGGTAAACGTTCCAGTCGTTAGAATCTTGAGCTTCTGGATTTCATCTACCGATCGGATCATGTTGTTCGACCAGGCGAGACTGGAAGCACTCGTGGTTATCCGCTGAGTTCTGTACAATGTATCTGCATCCGAGATGAAAACATCCGCCGGATTAGCTGTAAACTTGTCAGAAGTATCCCATCGAACCTGGTACTTTGTGATTGGACTGCCATTATCTGTCGCTGGGGGGTCGAACGAGAGCCACAACTGATCTCCTACAGCATTAGAACCTTTCGTGATCTCCCGAGTAAACACAATCGCCCCTTCCCCGGTTAATGTACTTGCATTTCCTTGTAGAAGTGGCAGATCTCCAGAGTTTTGGATATTATCCAAAAATGTCACCAACCACGAGTACCCACCTTCTTGATCCGGTCCAGTCCGAACGACACTCACTTTACCGACAACATCCAGAGCTTCGAGCTTCTCCTGTATTGACGATCCATCTGGTTTCGCTGCTGCTATTGCGGATGCATCCCAGTCAATTAGCGCAGTCTCGGAGTTAAGGTACGATACAGAAAATGTACCACCCAGAGCATTCCCCTTTCGAACTTCTCGAACCGAAATCTGACTACCCGTACCCACTAATGAGCTTGTGACCAGTAAAGTAGGTACATCGCCCCGATAATCCAGAAACGTGATCGTCCAGGTGTACCCTCGCTGCGGCGACGCAGCCGACTGCTTCACCTGCACTGTACCCACCCACACCATGGCTTCTAGAGCAGCTTTCATCGTCCCGGCATCAGCATTAAACGGGATCGGAGAGCTCGCATCAATGAGAAAACTGCCGCTTAACACGTTGCCATCCGTCAGCGTATCTGTCTCGCAGCCCGCACCGGTTGCAGATTTAAATGTAGAATCCACAGCACAGATAAATTGCGGCAGATCTCCTTCGGAATCTCTGAATGCCACCGTCCAGATGTAGCCACCTTGCTCGTCTACAAGCGACTGGGAGACCAACACGTCCCCAAACACTGGTAATTGCGCTAGATCCGTCGTAAGTTGAGCTGCCGTGGCCGATGCAGCACTCACGAACGTGTTGAGTGGATTGAATCCACCATAATCCACCATCGAAATCAGCACTTGTCCATCGACCCCGACGGTCGTTAGAGCATTCTTCTCTTGCGTTTGAAAATCTGTACACATGATAAAGTCGAGTTTATCTACATCTCCATACACGCCGTTACCGTGGAAGAAAATCCGGTAAATAAATCCATTCGGCGCGATAGTGCTATCCCGCTCTCGAGTCACATAGACCTTGTCGATATTATCCATCGCTTCGAGCGTAATATCCATGATACTGGCAGAGGCATCGAAAGGGATACAACTCGAATCCTCCCTCGCACCGAGGTACGTAAGCCGAAGACTGTACGATCCCGCGACTAAGGGCTTCTTGGCCGTCACAATCACTTGCTGCACTGCAGTATCCGTGCCCATCGCAATATCTGTATCCATAGAAACTCCACAGCTTGACGGCACGTTTCCTGTCGTCACGAAAGTTTTATCTGCACAGTCGATTTTCTTGGTTTCTCCGGCTACACTGTTGCCGATAAACGTAACCTGGAACACGTATCCATAGCCAAATTCCTCCGAGGCGTCTCCGTCGCGTGTAACCACAATATCGCTCGTGGTTAGAGCTCCATTGACCACTGTAACCAACGCGTTCTTTACGGTACTGGCGTCTGCATTCCACGAGATCGCTCCGGTTTTCGCCCCAATAGTCTTAAATGACCCTAAGTTCGTTAAATCTTTCACTTCTCGAGTGAAAAGTAGCGTAAAAGTACCCGATAAAATGGGAGCTTGGGCCGAAATGGTGATGGTTTGTACCGTTGGGATGCGGAAGGCGAAAGATCCCTTGATGCAAGCACCAGAAGGACACGATGAAGCGTACGTTCTTAACGTTTGAACCTCTGCGATACTGGCAGCTTCTGTGGTGATCTCCTGCACTTCCGATACATGAGATGCCGCGAGGCTTATCTCCTGGACTTCACGCTCGTAAACGGCGTACCCTGCGCGGATATTCTGCACCGCTGACGCTGTACCACTCGGCATAATAGAGCCAGTGGCTGAGAAGCGTCCAGTACCGATATCCGTCATCGCAGCCACATGAACGTAGTAGTTTATCCCGGCCAGAAGGTTCGGGATCAGGTAGGAATTGGACGCGGATCCTGGGATAAAATCGTCAATAATCGTCAGCGTTCCAGCAGTTAAAGCCTTGGTCTGCTTGCTGAGTTTCGGGATATTCCCGAGTGAAGATTTGAATTTGATCGTCCACAGTAAACCGTTCACTTTAAAGACGTCAAGACTCGAAGCACTGGCCAGATACGGAGACGCCACACCCGGTTTATCTAGTTTAGCCAATGGTATTGTATCAGGAGTAAACGGTGATACTCCATTCGTGCCTTCCCGGATAGTAGACACAAGTACTTTACCAGCTCCAAAGTTTGTAAGGCTCCCTGATACAAGAAGATCTAAATCTCCCGTTACAGAGGGTCCAGTGAAGTATATAGTGTATACAAACCCGTTAGAGGAATCGGACCGTCGAGTTACCGTAATATCCCCGGCACTAACGCCCGTCACAGTTAGTGCTTTCTCCATCACAGTTTCAGACGCATCCCACGGAATCGCTACAGTCGTTTGGCTCTTTAACGTGAGTTTATGCGTTGCACCGGGTCCAATGTTGTTGGCGGAATTCGAGATCTCCACTTGCTGGACTTCAAACTGCTCGCTCATGACGCTAAATTGCTGCGAAATACTGTACGCCACATGAGGCACTTCAGCCGCTTCTCCATTATAGTAACTGGTTAGAGCGAACTCCCCCGAGCTCTGCCCTCCCTCTTTATCCACCGTAACAGCAGCTTTCGTCGTTGGCTGCGGACTCAGACACGCAGTCGTAGCTTCTTGTACACTCAATAAAGGGACATTCCCCGTAACAAGGTCCCCTCTAAAAGTGATTTTATGGATAAATCCATTTGGCACCACTTTCACGTCTGTGTCACTCGAAACCAGAACTCCTCCGTTAATTGTACTCAATAGATTCAGCGCATCTTCCACGGCCGAAGCGCTGGCACTAAACGCAAGACAAGACGTCGTTTGTCCAGCGAAAGTCAAAAAGAACTTACCCGCAGCATTTCTGTTAGGGATCGTCAGTACTTGGATCTCGCTACTGCCACCAGAATCGATCGTCTCTATATAAACGCGTCGAACACTCCCCCCATTCTGGACCCAGCCAGTTTTACACACAGAGCCTTGAGCTTCGTGCTGTATCCAGATTGTCGGTACCGTTGCGGTCTCTGTGTAGCCCATGAAGTAGATATCGTAGACATATCCAGGCGATCCGTCTCGCACCGTTTCAATGATCAGCGCTGGATGGCCACCGACTGCTGTTGAGGAGCATAAATTCTGTCCTACGTTGACAATATCCAGTAACGGGACATCGCCGATTACGGGGCTGTATCCGCCAATTACGGGACCTCGGAAATTGATCAGATACTCGTAGCCAAACCCCCAAGTAGACGAACCATCACCCTCACGAGTAACGTTGATATGATCCACGATAAGATCCAAGTTACTCAAGCCATTGAGCTCTTTCTGTAAATTTACAGCAGAGACCCCGTAACTGATACAGTTGGTAGCAGCAGTCTCTCCAGCATGCGTGAATTGCAGCTGGAAAAGCCCCGTACTGTCCGACGTGACCTCAGCATCCGCTGTCATGCGAAGACGCTGGATCTCCGTCTGCGAGATGCCTCCCCCACGTCTCGTTACGATGACTTTCCCGGTATTTAACTTGTTCTCAAGCGCATCCTCTAGATCGCTCGCAGTCGCACCCCACAACATGCAGCCAGTATCTTTCCCATTAAGGGACAGCTTATAGTACCCGCTCGTGTCGATAACTTGACCAGAGTCTGTAGCGAGAGACAAACGCTGATGCGGCAGGTTACCTCCTTGAGTGACAACGCTAACTGTAACAGTAGCGCCAGTGATACCAGTACAGACTCCGGCAAAACCTGATGTTGTTGTCTGTAGTTTAGCTACGTCTCCGGCCATTGCATCCCCGAAAAAGTAGACCGAATACACGTATCCCGTCGTCGTCGCTGTTTCGACAGAGGCCGAACGAGATACCAGCACAGAATCCATCGGTGCCTGCGCGCTAATACCACGAATCAGTTGCAGTAGCGACGTCTGTAATCTATCAGCAGTTGCATTAACTGGAAAGCACGTCGTTGGACCGTAAATTACACCCGCTCTAGAGAGCGTAAGAGCATAGTAATCCACACTTTGACTGGCAATTTTAGGGATTGACACCGTAATTGTTTGGGTTTCGTGTCCTGACCGCTGTATTTCGTACGGTAGACCGTCGATACGGAGCTGCATTCCAGGATACAGTAACTGTGTAGCGGAGGGGTCTGATGCTACCACAATCGGAGATAGCGCACCCACAGTCACCAGCGAAGTCTGCTTGGAAGCAGTAAACGGAGTGTCCCCATTAGACCCAACCAGATTATCCCCTGACGATGACCCGAAGCGGATAATATCCGTCGGAGAGATGAATTGACGAATATCCTCCACACCAGTTACGGTAGCAGTAAGCGAATCTCGAGAAACTTTTGCAGTCACGCCTGGAATCTTCTGAGTTAGCAGAAATCCTTGAGTAACATCTACTTCCCCGAATAAATCCATGGCTTCTATCCCTTGTTTTACAGCTTCAGCTGAGGATGAATACAGTAGTGACGGCGTCTGAGCGCTTGCAGTACTGAGCGTAAAGCTCCCCAGGACCGGAGCTGACCCTGCTGTATCTGTGTACACTATAACAGACCGGTCGTTGCCATTGAGAGACGTCGAGTAGTCTACTGTAAACTCCCCCAGGTTACCACTACCTGGCGGGAAGGTTACTCCTTCATACTCCCCAGTTACACGTAAAAATCGGATTCGCCAACGATATCCCCCTCGAGTGCCTGGATTTAAGACAGGCTGGTCTTCCCAGCCACCAGAACATAAGGAGTCTGTGCAGCCTGTAGCGGTGGAAGGATATTCGAATCGCTCTACAGATACTCTACCAATAGTGTCCATCTCGTTTAGCTTTTTCTCCAATCGAACCGCGTCTTCGTTGAACGCCATTTCTCGAGGACCAAAGGAAGAGTGAAAATCCATAAAAAACGATCCACTAAGTCCCTCCGACCCAGGCGTGATCTCGGTTACGCTAATTGGATTTGAGTTCAGTACAGTCTCCGAAGCAAAGGTAGCGGTAATTTTCGGTACATTACCGGCCCCTAATGGCGTGTACGATGGATTAGAGATAAACTGCACAAGCCACGACATCTCACCGTATTTCCCGTGTACAGTTTTTTCGACGCTAATCTTGCGTCCAGCGGCAGTTGATGCTGCTTCAAGCACACGCTTAATCAAACTCTCGTCGCCGTTCCACGTAATAAGAATGGATAAACCCAGCGGCGTTACAGTATTTCCAGCGTTTAGAGCGCCACAGTCTAATGACTTGACGTTAATCTTCGTTGGGGGTGTAACAGCATCGAAATCCACGACCGTAAAGACACAGTTAGTCATTCCAGCCACAATAAATCGGTCTTTGGCCATTAGACTCGTTCGTATTGTACTCGCTCCAGACGCAATCGTAAATGTCATTACGGTACACGGCAGATTTGACGCTGCTGTATTTGCGCAGCTTACAGTTACAGCATATCGTTTATCGACACCGGCGTCGCCCTGGACTTTAAAATCGGTAAAGTCACCCCGTAAGATCGCCCCATGTTGTACAGTAGTAACAGTAGCGTGTTTATTTGATCCTTTCAGATCCGTTTCGACCGTAGTCATTTGCGGGATATCTCCAGGAGAGTTACAGACTTTCGTTCCGTCAGTTAGAGTTTCCAGTTGTTCGCAGGGATTAAGGGGACTGTTAGCGTCTCTCAAAAAGGTTACAGTCCACTCGTACCCTCCCGTATCTCTATCCACCACACTTCTCGAAACCTCAACATCGCCAACATTTGCCATTTTTTCGAGAATTTCCTCGACCGACGTTCCCGAATTTCCACTTTCCTCTTTGGTTGCAAACGCATTATGGGCAATCGGGTCGCTGGTTACGGAGGACTGCACCGCCATATGGAGCGAATGACTCGAGTCTAACGTAACAGAAAATGTTCCTCCAAGAGGACCAACGCCTGCACTAACCACTTGGGTATCGCAGGTTTGAGTCTTGTCATTGGTAGTTGTAACTAGGCTGCTTTTATCGCATCCCAGCTTGAACGTATGGCCCACTTGGCGTCCCCACGCTTTAGAGTATCCAGATTCCCACACATCATCCCAGGCTGCTGCAGCTCCTTTCCAATTGCCGCCAATCCCCGCAGAGTGATCGATTGTTGGATCCGCCCATACAGATGAACGGAAGGTTATTAACCAAGTATAACCTTTCACCTGCGGACTGGTTAATATTCGTTTGACGATAACACTGCTCGGCTTAATGGTACGGAGACTATTCAGCTGAGCTTGCACGGCCGACTCGTCCGCTCCGGCCATAATCGGTCCTGTTGTTTCGCCATTGAAGACCAACTGGAACGCTCCCGTAAGTTCGTTCCCCTTTAGAGTTTCTACTACACTCGTGCGACCGTTATTGCTGCCAGTAGTGGATGTAAGCAGTGTCGTTAGATACAGATCCGGGACATCGCCTGGCGTACTGTCGTCGACGAATGTAATGGTCCAGGTGAATCCCCGAGCCTGTGAAGCTGCTGATCGCTTGATGCTGATGGTTGGGATGTTGAGACTGTTTGTGAAAAAATCCTGAAATTTGGTATCCGTCACGCTTTTATCCAGCGTATCCAACGAAGTATCCACTCCAATTCGGCATGTTTTAGCTACTGCAGAGCCAAACGTGAAGATCATATCTCCACCGACCTGGTTCCCATCTCTGCATAAGACACTCGGATTTAAGAGTGGATGTGCTGAATCTCCAACAATTACTTGAGCCGCCGGGCTATTACTTCTTGACGTCGAAAGCCCAGTCTTATCTATAGTAACCGTTGGAATATTCCATCCGCGAGTCAGGAACGTAATTTGCCAAGAAAATCCACCAGACCATTTATCCGCTGTGGTAGAACACAGAGTTCTCTTGACTTTTACGTGTCCAAATATCAGCTTCCCTGTTAGAGTATCCACCCTCTCTAAAGCGTCTTCCATTACAGCTGCATTAGCATCCCATGGGATGGCCGCAGTGTACGCAGTAGGAGTATACACAGCGTTAGCATCCGTCGGATCCGTATCATCCTGACTTATCAGACCAATTTTAAACGTTCCAGTCAGCATACTACCAGTAGTTTTTCGGGTCACCGAACACTCCACAGTCTTTCCAGCTTGGATCGGGACAATTCCCGTCTTATCGCACTCCAATAATGAGATTTTCCCTGTCCGTGTAGCGAAAGTTACGGAGTAAACCGCTCCTACAAAGCTCGAGTCGACATGAAAGTTGCGTTCGACTGTCATTGCGCCAACGAGACCGGGTACATTGAGAGCGCTTTGGACGTCACTAGCATCAATTGCCACAGCTGCCGAGGTCTTGACCGGGATACTCGAGACTTTTATCTGTGGAGCCTCGAATAGCGAAAACGATGCACCAGAAAATCTACTGCATAAAGCGCCAGGGTCATTGGAATCAATGATAATTGTCGTTATTCCCATCGTGACCGATCTCGAATCCGCTTCAAAGGAGCAAACCCCGGCCATTAAATTGGTTCCTTTAGAGACTTGACCACTTACGTCCGCCGATACCGTAAATTTAGAGCCGTCAAAATCTGTAACGCACGAATCACACAACTTGACGGATGGTATACACTCGTCACTAAACGTCGAATCTGCGCTTGGATCGGAGTATGATTCACACGTGTAGGTAAGTGCGAAGACCGAGTTGGCGTTAGAGTCGTAATAGGGTTCATTTCCCTGGGTCTCTTGGTTCACAGTTGGAGTTACAGTACTGCCACTAAAAGTTAGCGTTCCACCAACAATTAGCGCAGGCACGTCGCCACCGACATCATTACCGGTAAAAGTGATCAAGTACACGTATTTGAGATCGTCTCCCGTGTTCCCAGCACCTGACTTGATACTAGTACGGCTCACCTCCACTGTATCGATATTATCCAGTCTCTCCAATTCAGATTTTACGGATGCTGCAGCTCTAACATCGACATCATCTTGAAGAGACAAAACTAGAAGATCAACAGTGTCAACACTGTGCTTTGTAGTCATCAGGCAGTAAGTACAGACCGAAGTGTCAAACGTGAGATAGAATGAGCCTCCAATGGATCCCAAATTCCCGACTCCACCCGTAAAACTCAGCGTAATGCTCTGCACTTCACTAACGCGTTCCACGCCAATTTTCACGTCGTGGACTTCAGATCCTTCTGGCACTGTCGTTCGAATCGCCTGGATCTCATCAATATCGTCATCATCCAACCGCAGCTCCTGGATTTCGTTCCCATCCGCAGCAGATGTCACGACTTTCTGAACTTCGTCTTTCACGATATCATTCGTTGTTTTAATCACTTGAACCTCATCCAACCCCGTAAACGTGCTGCGTACTTCTTGCTGTTCGTTTACTACTTCCACCGTCACATCGACGAACTGTTCCTCATTGACCACTTCGCTCTGTAGAAGCACGCTCTGCATCTCCCTGACGATAGGAATCGTGGCACTAGATGTCTGGCCACTGCTAAAATCCTCCTGTTCGTCCCACTCAACCTGGTACGACTTCAAGCTCGACCCGCCATCGAACAACGGGTTCGTCCACGTGGCCGTAACGGATGTCGCTGATGCAACACTAAGAGTTAGATTCTGCGGAGCACCAGGCGGTTGATTCGTCACAACGACAGAGGACGGGACGGTGGGCCGAGGAGCACCTGAACCTTTAGCGTTAAACGCAGTAACTCGAATACTGTAGGACGAACCGGCAATCAGAATATCGGATCGAACGCCAGTAATAGCGTCGTCTCCGCCGATGATGAAGGACCGCTTAGTGCCATCTACCAGTCCGAACGCAGCGGGTGAATTAAATGCGGGAGAAAGATCCCACTCGATCATGTACTGGGTGATCGGCAGCCCTCCATCGCCTCCATAGTAGAACTTATCAATAGACGAAGCGTCCCATTCCACTAAGATAGCGTAGCTGGAGAGCGCTGTCGCCGTTGCGTCTTCCGGTCGACCAGGGGTACGATCAGTGGGTCGTGCATATTTTGGAACTGAAGCTGCGTATGGACCATCTCCTTGATCATTCAAAGCGAGTACCCGCACGTAATAAGTGGTAACTACGGGCGTGAAGATGTTGTAGAAGAACGGGCCGGAATCCGTAGAGTTCACTGTCAACACCGTTTGGAAATCATAGTTGGGAGTGTTTACATTCGGAAATGTACCCGCCGTGTCCCATTGAAGACGGTAACCCACAATTGCTGTACCCCCATCGTTTAGGGGGGCACTCCACCGAAGCTTTAGATATTTGCTGGATAATACCAATAACTCCGCATCTTGAGGTGCAGAAGGTGTAGTTCTCGGGATCTGAAACCCAGAGACGATACTCGTCGCATATCCGTACCCTTCGTTATTGTGCGCTCGTACGCGGATACCATATTTTGTACCTGTTTTTAAGCCCTGGATAACATAACGTAGCTGTCCTGGTACTCCGATTTCAGCAGGAGAGCCTACGACTCCGTCCCGTTCGCAGTACAGCGTAGGCTGAGTACCAGCAAACGTTCGTGCTGATAGTACACGCGCACCGGGGCCTTGCAGTTCCGTTCCGTCAACGCTTAACAGCGAGATATCGCTCTTAAACTCAGATAAAAACGTAATCACCCAGTTCAACCCGTACCCATTCGCTGATCTGGTCACGTTCACAGCCCCAATTGTAACCAAACTCTCCAACGCAGTCTTCATATCACCGGCTGAAATGTTGTGAGGCAAAGGTGGAGTAGAATCCGACTGTTCTCCACTAGCAAAAGCGACTTTAAACGTCCCACTTATCGGTTGAAGGCCCTTTTGAACCGAGTTAAGAACAATACCAGGATTGTTCCCAGTCCAGCTGTCACTCGGGTACACCTGGATGAGTTCTTGTGGGCCTACATGACCGGCTAAGAAGGTGATCTTCCACTCGTAGCCATACGCGCTCTTAAATACGGGTACAGGCACCGTAACTTCAAGATCTGTATCAATCGCAAGGGTAGTTGCAGCGGGTACAGCAGCAATTGTACGTTCGTTACCCGCAAGCCAGATAACATCGTCCTTTGCCAGCTTAGTATCCGCTATCGTAGAAGTCGACGACAAATGACGCGTTACTGTCTTCCCAGTTACAGTTACAAACAACCCCGTAACACGCGTCGACTCCTCTCTCGAGACATCCACTGTTCCAATTGTAGACAACCGCTCTAATCGCTCCTTAACCGAGTTCAAACCAGTGGCTTCTGCATCCCATCGGAGGTTCTCTGTCACCTCGCCACCGAAAGACAACTTGAAAAAGCCCGTTAGAGTTCGAGAGTCCGCGAAATCCTCTAACCGTTGGATCTCTGGAAGACCTTTACCCGCCGACGTCGTGATGGTTTGCTGCTCCTGGATTCCTTCCGCTCGATACCACTCGACTTTGTACTTGTCCACACTGCACGAATCCTCCACTGCATCCCATCTAACAGCGAGCGTTGTACCGTCAACTACACTGGCTACTACAGACTGTGGAGGCTGCGGCTGCCAGCAGGTTACAGCGCTAGCGAGAGGCGACGTAGCAGACCCGAAGCCGTCGGCATTGTACGCCATCACGTGCGCATAGTATCGTACGCCTGGACGAAGACCCGTAAGAGAAAACCGGAAAGGGTCGGACCCGATCACTTTATTCGCGACTTGGACCACCGCGCTCGTGCCCGATAACTGGGAATCTGCCACCGACATGGTGAAAATTTTGCCAGCTCCAACCATTTCCTCGCCTCGAAGATACGCGAACGTGACGGTCCAAACCGCAGTATTAACAGCGGCACTTCGTACCGCTTTGGACACTTTAATAGAGTATGCCGTGGTGGTCGCCTGTAACGCAGCTTGCATCTCTAACGCCGACGCCTTAACATCGATTGGTGTCGTCGTTTTAGCGTTAAATGTCAGCGTAAACGAACCAGCCACAGGTGATACGCTGTCTGTAAAAACTTCCTGGATTTCGTGGGTAAAGTCACCGATAGCCAGATCTTGGAACCCCTGGACGACCTCCACTACGCGTATCTGAGGGAAATCCCCCGTTAATAGAGACCCATCGGCGACGAGAAGCGCCAAGTCGCCAGAGTTATGTAGGAAGGTTACCTTCCAGGTATACCCCCACGACACTCGCGCTCGCGTTACTTTAACCGGATCGACAGCAACGGTTACGGTGTCTGTAATTCCAGCCAGAGCGTTTGTCATGTCTGCAACGCTGCAGTCGAACGGTAACGCAGAGGTCGTGTGTCCTCCCCAAGACAAAGTGAATGTCCCTCCAGCATCGACAGAGCTGCGATAGCTCGTAGTCACTTGTTGTACCTCGATTTTCTCTTGGATACTGGCCACACCATAATCGATACTGGAGCTGTCAAAATTAGGGGACGAATCCCATTCGATACGGTACATAGTCACTCTCGCACCTCCGGAATAAAACGGAGCCCAGTAGTTGATCGACAGCCACGTGGGTCCGTGGAATTCACCCAGCGCTACGCCTGTGGGAGGAGATGGGACGACGGAACTTGCTGACGTCTGAGCCTCGAACACTGATACCGAGTCGCTGATACCTTTAGAGTTCTGAGCGAAGATACGGACGGCGTAAGCTTGACTACTTTCTAGGATCAGATTGTCTTGTTTGGTCACTGCGACGGCATTATTGCCTTGAACATAGGCGTTTAGGTTGGCCGTGGCTGGGGTGACCACAAGTAGCGGTAGTCTCTTCATCGGATACGTCCCCCAAAAAGATACGGTGTGGATTACAGTACCACCCCGTATAACTGACGTAACTCTAACGCCGTCGACGCTATCGAGACTTTCAAGCGCCTTCTTGATATCATCGTTTATAGTTGTCCACAGAATATTTTTCGGGTTAGTCGTACCAGCATCCACTATCGTTTCGCCCGCGAAGCTCAACGTATACGGTGTCGCTATTAAGACATCGCGAACTTCCAGAAGGATCGTCTGTGTGGATGCAGGATTCCCCACGTTAATCACATTAGGAGACACTGCTTTGGGGCTCCTCGTGCCGATCCGAGCGTCAGTTCCTCGCCAATCATGCTCTGGGATAGCTTCAATAGTGTCGAGGCTTCCGTCATACGACCGAAACACTAAATTCCATTTGCGTCCGTTAGAAACATGGTGCACACGCGTTCTCGTAATGCTATCCGTAAAGCTCCCCGTAACCTCAAGGTACCTCTCATCGACGGCAGTGATCGTGTATTTCGTCATATCTGCGGACACGGAAGGTAGCCACAGATCGTCTCCAACATCGACGAGATTTCTCAGATCCTCCGTCGTCTGGAGTCTGTTATCGAAGACGTATACCTTCGGCCTTGCACCTGCAATAGTGTCGCCCAGGTAAGGCACGTCAGTTGTAACGAGTGCTCCGGACACAGCTGTGGCCTTAAATTTCGTTTTCCCAACGTAAAATACACTGTTCACACTAATTCCGTGGTCTGCGGGCAGCTGAAATGTGTCCGAAGTCTTCGTTACAGCAATGATTTGCGTCAGTCGTGCAATTCCAACATATCCTGGTAAGGGGTTCGTTTGCTTAGTGATTAATCCAGCCAAAACTTTATAGTTTGTTGACGTTGCTGAGACCGGGAACGGTGTAGAGAGCGTGATATCGAACGGGGTCATCAACTTGACCATGTAGGGGGCAGGAGGTAAACCTAGTACCAGTGTTTCTCCAATCGCCAGAAAACGGGTCGGGTCGATCAACGTCCCGCCCAGTTTGATATTGGTCAGAAGACTGCTACTCGCAGTCGCATCGGCAGTAAACTCTAACGCGTAGACGCCAATGTCACCTGCACTCTTATCGCCAAGCGCCACAACCGAATCCACGACACTGAGTTTCTGTAATTCCTGCGTGACTTTCATGTGTGTAGCTGAGAATCCGATCGGCTCTGTGGTTTCTCCACTAATCGTTATCCGGAATGAGCCGCTGATGTCATTTCGCTTTGCATCTGTGAACACCGTAACGGTGGGGTATACGCTAATCAGAGCATTCTGGCCCGTAAGTCGCGAGTGCTGGATGAAAATGGCGTCTTCTTCATCGTCTTGGTCCTTTGTAAACGTAACATGCCACGCCTTACCATAGGCGCCATACTGACTCACACTGACGTTAACAGTACCAGGGCCAGTGATGGAATCGATGGCATCTCGCATCTCCCCCGCTCCTGTGTCTTTAAATGACAGCGGAGACGTCACTTCTCCCATATATGACAACGTGAAGGTTCCTCCGACAGCACTCGATGCGTCTGCGAGGATTGTCTGCACTCTAGCTTGTCCTTTAGAGCACACACCTTCGTATTTTACAGTGTGAATTTGCCCGTACACCTGCAGGTTTAGCGGCGCCCATGCAGTACACGAACCCGCTCCAAACTCACTGTAATCGAACTGTAAAGTGGGCCACTCGCCTGTCGGATAATAGCCCCAGAAACGCACTTGGTAGTCGTGAAAGTCCAAAATCTTCAAGCTTCGAGCCTCGCCGGTGAAATAATCACAGGATCCTCGTGGAGTGACAGAAATCTTCGAGAGTCCAGCGGTGGGCGCAGTATCCACGACAAATTCGCACGAATGTCTGGAGAAATCGTTGGGGTTCCGACTCACTTGGACGATGCTGTCTTTCAGTAAAACTCCCACTTGGAGGGAGGTGAGAGCGCTCGCAACGGTAAGTTTCCCGGTGTTATCATAGTCTGTGACTATCGCTGTACTTGCCACTTTGAATGCACGCACTTCGTCCACCGTCACTTTTGAAACCAGATCTAGAGCTTCCAGATTCTTTTTCATAGTACTGAGAGTTCCAGATTTACCCAGCGTGATACAGTCCGCCGTCGTCTCACTCCCCAGCTTGAGTTTAAATGATCCGTCTGTAGCTGTCGTCGGAGCAAACAGTCGAACCACTTGGACGGACGAAGGGGCTCCCACAACGTACGTATCACACACTTTCTCGTCGTTATTGATCTCAAAGAAGCCGTAATGGTCAGCAGGAATACCAGTTTTACCGAGATCAACGCCGTATGAGTTCACAGGTAACGCTAGACTCGAGTCGATAGAAGTCAGTGAAGAAAGCAACTGTAGTCCAGGGTATTTGCCGTGCACAATATCCCCAGCGTCATTGTCGAACGAGATCGTCCAGGTGTAGCCATACGGGCCACGTTCACTTCCAGAATTATCCAATTTCAGTACATTTTTATTCACTGTAAAGTCTGGCACGCCATGTCCGAAATCCACGTCAATATTGGAGCTGCCCTCCACCGGCTGCACTCTAACGCTAAAGCGTTTCCCGTCAACATCTATGCGTGCTCCTTTCACAAGCATCGCGCACTGAGCTCCAGTCAATAAGGGTGTCGTAAGACGATTACTTGTTAAGGTTACGGTAGGACTCCCCGTAAGCACATACAACGCACGAGAGACTGATACAGGGCGTACGAAAGGAAGACTGTTAAGCGCTATCTGAAGAGCGCTAGCTGTGGTGTGTACAGACAGCATGGAAGTCACATCGTCTCCGTACTGTAAGCGGAAAGTGCCAGCGATGTCGTTCTCGAGGGAATTAAAGACAAACACTTTCTTGGTAGCCACTTTTCCGAATGTATTACCCACTGCATACTCGAACAAATATTTCGAGACAGGGTCCCCATGATCCACTGGGTTAGACAGTCGAAGCTCCATTTGCGAGCCGGATAAAGGCCACATGCCATTGATACCTGGTGGATCAGGAGACGTCGCTACGGCTGTTAGAAGAGGCAATGCACCTCGTCCTCGCTGCTGTAAGTCTGTGGTACTCGCTCCGTACCCATTCTCGTTCCGAGCAAATGCACGCATGTAGTAGTCTTGACCCGGATTTAGTCCTTCAATAATGGTTTCCAACGTGACATCCACTCCTTTCACAAGTTCTTGCACCACCACATTCACTCCCGTTCCTTTCAGTAAAGTCTTGTCATAAACCACAAGCGGTGGCAAGTCGCCCATATTGGACAGAAAAGTGATCGTCCAGGTCGCTCCGAAGTCGGAATTTCCAGCTCGAGTCACGTTTAGTCGTCCAATAGTAGCAAGACTCTGGAGCTTAGTTCGAACATCAGCTGCAGTGTCGTCAAAGTTGATCACTGCTCCACCTACAGACTGGAAACTGACTGTGAAATAGCCACTGATGTCATCGGCAGTTGCCTTCGTAGAGAGTGTCTGTACTTCTTGCACCACTCCACCGACTTCTTGTGAAGCCACCACTGCGTTGGCTGTGTAATCGCCCCTAATCTCAGTTAGAGTCGTAGTCTGCGTGTCGTCTTGTACGACTGATGCTGTCACTGTGCACGTGGCACAGGCAGCGCCGTACGCATCAATGAAGTCCGTGGTTCCAGTCTTCTTGTCGACGCGAAGACTTACACTGTTGAGAGACTGGAACGTAACATACCAACGGTATCCGTTCGATCTCGTGGGCCCAATACGTGACACATCAATGGACCCAACGCCAGGTAAAACACTTAATGCTCGTTTCATCTCGGCTGCCTCGGAGTTTACACTCAACGTCGCTTTCTTCCGAGCGAACGCCGTTATATGCAGCGTTGTATCGTCTGTCCATGGCGAATCCAGCGTCATACTACCAGGCCCAACGCTCATCACTTTAAAGACCTTGGAGCCGATCTGAACCTGCTCTCCAGTTGCACTTTTAGCGCTGAAATCGCTCGAAGTAGTGACCAAACTCGACGTCTTCGTCACTTGGACGTTGCCCAGTGCCGTATCCATCACCTGAATCGTTGTAGCCACGGTCACTCCACGAACGTGATAAGAATCCAAAGGTAATTCCGAGTCTGTAAACGGAGCAGAGGCGTGAACTGTGAACTCTTCTCCTCCAATCCGCACTTTATCCCCTCGGTTCACTCGTCCTAGCATCGACCCCACAGTCTTCGCAGTCCGTGACCCTGCAGCCACAGTGGCTGCAACTGCTGGATTCGTGTTCGTCCACTGTCCTTCAAAGCCTATCGACAAGTCGAAGGTCCCTCCTAGCACTTTCGTCCCCGAACTCTCCGTCGACACAATCTCCCACACTTCTGGATAAAATCCAGGAACACCCGTCGTAACATGAGCCCCCTCAAATGACAACACCCGGTTCGGCGGTTGAATCGCTTGGCATCCGGTCGTATCCCCCACCAATAAATCCGCTTGTCGGCCACTTACAAGATACGCGCCATCGAACGTGACAGTGTAGACGAATCCGTTCTTGGCAGCCCCAAAGGCCGATCTCGAGACCCCCACGCTGTCCACATTAAGCAGTTCTTCCAGGGCCATCTCGAACGCCACTTCACTGGCGTTCCACGGGATACACGACGTCGTCTCAGTGCCTCGATTGTTCTTGAATGTGATCTTGTAGCCACCAGATATAATAGGACCAGTGGCTGCCACTGCGAACGTCTGCACGTCGTCCACACGTCGAGCCACTTCCACTTTGTATCCGAGTACGGGAGCGCCATTGACACCCTCGGGTTTGACATCTAACGGTGGGAAGAACTGTACACGCATCGACGTATCACTCGCCGGGGATACCAAAATCTTCTCGGGTGGACCGGGAACGTCCTCTGGAACGAAGAATCCGGCACTAACGGCGAAGGTTAGTAGTACCAGAACGAGTTGCAGAAGCTTAAGACGGGCCCATTGTGTGGAGACGTGGAGCATCTTGCTGGTGGTCAAATGCTGCGACTCGTATCCAGATCCGTATCCTGAGGGCGTGAGACCGATGCTTGTCAAACCGGATATCTACTGGCGAAAGGACGCGGGTCGCTATCATTTGGAAACGGACTAGAGAGCCTGCCGGCGAGACTTTGATAGTTTATCCTAGAGCATATTCGACCACACGAAGACGCAAAGAGCGCGTGTGGTGCTAGTACATGCGCGTCGTGGTCGTCGTTTTGAAGAAGTAGCGAGCGAGCATTGTCCATGTTGCTGCTGAACGACAATCTGCATAAAATCTGAATAAATGGCGGATATATTACCGATGGATGCGTATACTATACTGAGTATACTACCCGGATATACAGGTATTGTTTACTATACGTTTGATGATCGTTGCAGCTAAATCGATACTTCACGGTACTTTCGTCCCACAGAATCGACAACCAGAGGAGACCAACATGGTGCGGAAGGGCCGATCGAAAGAGAACGTCGCGGGCGAGCGCTACGACTCGAATGCCATCCCGGTGGCGCAGCCAACTCCCAGTCGTACGCGGCCTAATCCAGGCCAGTTCAATCCAGCGGATCTCATGGGTATGTTGGGCGGTGGCGGCGGTATGCCCGATATGTCCCAGATGATGGAGATGATGCAGGGCATGGGAGGTGGAATGCCCCCGATGGGAGGTATGCCCGGTATGGGAGGCATGGGAGGTATGCCTGGTATGGGAGGTATGCCTGGTATGGGTATGCCGGGTATGGGTATGCCGGGTATGGAAGGTATGATGCCGCCCATGGAGCCTATGCGGCCCAAGATCATTTACGTTTATGGACTAGCTGAAGGCACCCCCACGTCGACCTTCATGACATTCTACCCCAACTACATCGACAACAAGAAGACGGTGCAGCAGGGTCGTCGCATTCCCAAGCAGAACGCGTGCGAGGCCCCTATCGCTGATGAGATGTCAGAGGTCTGCACGTATTTCAAGCTGCCCCACGTGCTCGAGCCAGCCAAAAAGTATCCGCGCGACTGGCTCGTGTCCGGTCGCATTCGCGTGCGTCTTGTGCGTGACGACGGCACGCCCGAGAACCCGGAGATATTGAACCGCAAGACGCTCATGATCAAGATGGCGGAGCTTATCCCCAAGCTGCAGTCGCGCAAGGTGCGTCTCGAGAAAGAGGCTGAGGAGGCCAAGAAGAAAGCGGCGGCTGCAGCTGGACCGGTGACGACCTCTGGCGGTGGCAAGAAGAAGGGAAAGAAGAAAGGCAGGAGATAAACACACGACAGTACTAGAGCCGAGCAGCTAAAAGAGGACGACCTGGGTGGTCAATACAGGACCATTTCACGCTTGATTTTTGTCTTATTGATCTCCACTTGAGCCACGTCTACTGCTGTTGGATTGCTTTACTTAGAGCCAGGAGGACCGCGACCTCTTCCTCGGCCGCGTCCACGACCAGGGGCAGCAGGTCGTGCGAACTCACGTGGCTTGAGGTCTTCCTCAGTCTTAGGAGCCAACTCGGAGCGTATGTCGTCTACTGCGCTGGAAGGATTGTTGATCTCAATCTGACACGCATCAAACACGTCAGTCGATGAGTAACAAGTAAATAGCTACATTTTAGCTACCCACCGTGTGGTCAAACTTGATGCGAAGTTCTTCGTTGGCGACAGAGAGAACTGTCGCCTTGCACGTCGAGTAGACCATTTTCAGACGCACAGGCGAGTCTTCCGGACATACATACATGAAAACTACCACAACAGCAACACTATTAACCATCCGCATGAGCAAAAAACTGTTAAAATACGACGTACTCAGAGCCGACGTGGCTCCGGATGCCACCGGGCCACGGTAGCGATACGCCACGAAGCTCGGAGTGCGACGGTCAAGCGTAGATGGCACATCGATTAGCTCCACGGTCTCCACACTCTTGACCACCTCGACACTTTCATTTTCCTCACTCAATTTCTACAAGGACAATACCATATTCATCATCAGCACATTTTTTCAAGCACAATTTTACCACCTTCACCCACCATGGCGATCCAGTCGAACTTGTTGTCCTGTAGCAGTCGCAGCTTATCACGCACGTTCTGTGTGATTTCAAAGGGCACGACGCCCATGGCACTGGACTTAACGTTCGTGTCGCGCTCCAGCATGGCCGCTTCCTTCAGCAACCGCTCCGATTCGGACAGCGGCGCGTCCGCTGCCTGCTTCTTCCTCGCCTCCAAGAAACTCTCCCACGTCACTTCACTCTGCGCAACAGTACATGACTATCAGTATCAGCCTCTCAATCTTCTGTTCCTAAAGCTCAGCGACGTACCAGCTCTGTGGCATGGAATTCTCCCGAGAAATAGTTGAGTCCAAGTTGCTTCTTGAGCGAATCACGCGATGATGAGTAGAGCATGCGATCACGAACGCTCACGCTCTCGGGTACGAAGGCCAATAACACCCAACGCAGTGCAGCCACATTCGTGTCTGGGCACAGCAGCACGAACGCCGCCTGTTCTGCGTTGAGGTTGGATGTCACAAGCTGCTCTACGTCATTGCGCGGTTCTGATGATGCTGGAGCCGCCGCGCTCAACACGAATGACTCTCCCTCTATGGACACCTTGACAAATCGAAGCTTGCCACTCTGTGCATCGGCGAACGCGCGCTCGAGCTCTGAGCTTAGCAGGAGATTAGCCCTCGCCATGATTAGATCAGACCGGGGGGAGCTCTTCGAGTATGCAGATAAAAAGAGGATTGCAGCTAAACCCCTCTTTATGCTGATGGAGTAAGCAATTGTTTCAGTGCACACCATAAATATGTGCGCACCCCTAATTCCGGGTTAGTTCCAATAAAAAGGCGTTTTTAGCGCTGAAACTGCATCAGCTAGCTATTGAGACATAGGCATATTAACCCTTTTAATATACATGTATTGATTTTTTTGCGGGCGACTTGTAGTTGCCGAGATCCAGAAGTGACCATCATTCTGACAGTGACAATAGTCTGTGCGCATACGTGTTATTGGGGACCCGGGCCCAGGCGCCCGGGGGATTCGCAGCTTTCAGCTTGCGCCAAAGTGATAAGAACTGTAGTGAATACTTACATGTATTTACACATTTGCCGAAAAATACTGGAGTTATTTACTAGCTCGCCTTTGTGGCGCCACAAAAAAAAGCATATTCTTAACCGAATAGATTAATCTACTTTCTGCTTAGATTAATCTGCTTTCTGCTTAGATTAATATGTTTTCTGCTTATATATATTCGCATTCTACGAGAACACGACTGATATTAACCCTATTAAAATAATTGAACAGCAAATTCTCTGAAATTTATTTCAGAGTCTACCAGGAATCCGACTTTCCTCGCATACTTTATTTATGATACTATAGTTATACCCTCTTTACATCGATAACTTTGCTGCGCTACTGTAAGCGCATTGGTAAAATTGATACCTATATATTCATTTGAAAAACACACCTCTCCGTAAGATAAATGGTCAGATTGTCCAAAAAAAATTATATTACTCTACAAAACCTGAGAGTGCCTGGTAAAATTCTGAAATAAATTTACGAGATCATTTTATGAGCATTATTCACGGACTGTAAAAAAAACGACAATCCAATTCGCAGTTCGTAAGAACTGTCGCTTGCCGCCCAAAGCCGTTTTGTCATCCAACAACCTTCGGGTAACAAAATCGTTCGGTCAACCTTTCTGGAGTACTGGGTCTATTACTAAATACAGTTAAGCAAGCGAGTCGTAGACTGTAACTAAGTACTGTCGAATATCGGAGAGCAAACAATACACTTAAAAATGCAAAAAGTACGCAGCGGGTTCGGTAGTACTTGAGCAAGCGAGTGCTGCTGCTGTAGGCAGTAGCTAAGTACTTCTGTAGTACTGTTCAAGGCAGTCGAATTTCGTTATAGATCAGAAAGTACGCAACCGCTTCGGTAGCACAGCGTTATGAATCGAATACCGGTACTACTTACAGTAACTATATTAGCACGTGAACATGAGCAGTTGGGAATTGGAGAAGGCCTGCTTTGGATGCAGCCATCGACTTTTATTATACACACCTATTCGGTAAAACACCTATTCGGTTGCTATTTGTAAGTAGCTCTCTTGTATTCTCGCTGCAACAATCAATGCTTGTGAAAGATGTACGTGTATATGGTAGATCGTCTAATATAATTGCTGCTGTTGGAGACAATGCTTGCAACAGCGATTTCTCTACGCCACCCTTTGCTAGCGATGTAGATTGCTCAAAAATATTTGTACAGCAAGAAGCTGTTACAAAGTCTGTTACAAAACCGCAAACTTGGTTTCGCTGTAATGTTAACAGTAAGCATGCAAAATGTTGTGAAACTACAGGAAACGCTAGTTCTGGCCGTCCGAGTAGCATACATCTGGAATGGCGTGCTTTTTGATATTATTCTGCAAAAATTGATATCATATTTCTGACGAGAGCTCCAATAATACGTTATTTTATTTGATTTTAGTGATACCGAAAATCTTATTTCAGACCCCCTGATCCAAGTAACTAGACGTATAAAAAACGAAATATTACATACAATCCTATTTGTAGTGGTACCGTCAGGAAGCCACTATTTATCACTATCCGGATGAATCGCAATTCAGAACTGTACCATTAGAATTGTACCATCGCTTTCATGGCTACACTGCTGTAAAAAAAAAATACTGTTGATGACACCGCGGTTCACGTCACTGGTGTGTTCTAGCGCGGTTAACGCTCCAACCGCAACTAACAATCACAAAACGGAACAGCGACCACTCAGAATACTCGCTGTTCCTTGAAGGATGCCCTCACCTGCAACGTCACCCACCCTAGCAGGCCGAGATGGATCACAACCACAAGCAAGGCCGATGGCTACGCTCGTTCTTCATACTAACACGATGAATGTGCCATCTCGAGTAACGAGTGCTCTTCATACTCTGCAGAGCGTGGTTTGGTAGGAATTGAGTCGCAAACAGGGTCTAAAGAAGCAAACGTCGCTGCTGGTCGTTTTCAGACTGAGGTCACCAAATGTACATGTTGGGCTTGTAAGTTGACGGTCAGCGGGGAGACCTGTCAACCCTCCAAAACTAGAGGGTATAGCTATTAGGGATATTACTCCAAAGGGGATTACTTGTAACTTAGTCTAGGTTTTGTTAGCCAACGATTTTACTTTACAAATTGAAACTTTTTTCCAAAGTTTGATACTGTTACTAGCAATTTGCTAGTGCGTTTTTTTTTTCAATTACTAGTATGTTGTGCCCCGACTGTGCTAAGGGTTTGTTGTGCTTTTAACGTAAAACGAAAACCGTTCGAACTGCGAATCCGCGGGCTAACCAGCCCGCAACCTAGTACAGTTTCTCGATCCCAAGATTGTTCATAATACTACCGGTACTGTATTGATGAGCAGCCAGAATTGGATCGACGTTTGACTCGATCGACAATCAGGATGACCGACGGATGTGGTGATGACGGTGCGCACTGCTCACTGGGTTTAGTGACTGACTCACGTCGCGATGGACGATTTGGTCGATCCCAATTTGAATTACGCGAAGAGATATACACGGCTACACTTGTATAACGACAAACAGGGTGACCGATTCAGTAAAAGGTTGGTCCAGAAACTTCGAGCTCATTCTCCTTCTTTCCTTCTTCCCGTGACACGACAACAAGAATGAAACTGGGGTTCCATGTTCTCACAACAGTGGCGTTCATGTTTTTTTAGGCGGTGCTGCTGCTTTGAAAGACGGAATTCGACTCGGAGAGATTTCCGGTGGACCCCACGGTGACAAGTACCCGGACGTGGAGCTCATTTCACCTGGTCAAACCGTGCATTTCATCACGATCCGCTCTGCTGATCGCGTGAACTACGTCGCCCTCAACGTGCAGTTCCGTCGGGTCAGAATTTCATACTGGGGCACGGTGACAAGGAAGCACGCTCGTTAGCTGACGGCGAGCACATCACCAGAGTGGAGGCACACTAGGGTAAGTACTACCGCAAAACAACTTGACTTGATGGGAGCCATTTACACCGAAGCCGTTGGACTGGGCTTGAAACATCAACGTGTCGACAGTCGTTTAAATACAGCGCGCCTAGTTGTTTGTGTACATCTTCTCTGGCGTCAGATACGAAAAGCACAACACAATAACAATGATCAGGAAACATTAGCGAAAATGAATGTGTTCCCTGATTTGATATGATGATCAGTTGTTCTCTGAAATTTATTTCAGAGTCTACCAGGGATCCGACTTTCCTCGCATAATTTATTTATGAAACTATATTTGTACCCTCTTTACATCAATAACTCTGTTACTCTACTGTAAGCGCGTTCGTAAAGCTATTACCCTTATATTCATTTGAAAAGCACACCCTCCGTAAATTAAATGGTCAGATTGTCCGATAATCTTATATATTACTCTACAAGATCTGAGAGATCTTGATAGCACGCCGTGTCGAATACCTCTAATCATTTATACCTGCATTGCTTTTGAATCACCCACGTGAATGCTGACCCTGTCGGCGACGGTCCCATCTTCGCGCAACACGCAGCAGCAAGTAATTTATATGGTTATTTATTTTGCGTGTTTTTTCATGGGTTAAAAACAAAATTCCGCTTATCCCACAGGATTAATCATGCCGTCACTTTAATGACCCAGTATCGAACATACACGGCAATGTACCTCGCCAAAACTTACTTTAGCCACAAAGCCATGCACTAGAGCTCTGCGCGTGGCGATTCTGAGCCAGGACTGTTCATACCATATACTTCCGTTTGCATTTAAGCACTTCAGGTCCGTAAAGTTTGGCAGGGTGTGGACTATCAAGGTGATATTCAATACTATAATAGTGGACGCTGTGGAATCCACATGAGCAAGTACACGCTATTGCTCATGTGGATTCCACGAATTCTAACCCCGGCAGCTGTTACTCATGGGACCACCCGGGTCTAGAATGGACAATAAGTCTGTTTACCCTGCCTCCTTGTAGCGTTCGATTTGTTTCTTGGAGACGTCAGTTTTGTTCTTGGGTTTATCATAATTGGTATATAGGAATATATATATATAGTAATTGTAAGATGGCAGCTTTGTATCTGCTCCTCCATTCCTAGTCTTGATGTTGTCCTCGCCGTGGAGTATTATTGTTGACCATACTGAGTTGAAGTGCAGTGGCACAGCAGTAAGTAACGCGAAATATATAGATTGAGAGCATTTCTTCTGCAATCCCCATAAAAAATATTCATATTGAAATATTGGTCAGGTCAACCAGCAACGACTGCAAAATGTCCGTCGGATCCGCGATGGAGCGTCAAAGATGGAACGTGGATCCAAGAATGCCACTAGCGATAAGCGCAGTGGAGAGAAAGCGCTTCCAACGCTACTTCTAACGGCGCAGAAGTACTTTGAGCTTAAGATAAACAGAGAGTCGGTGAGATGCGGTGGCATCGGCATCCACCTACTGGACGAAATCGATGACGAGCTGGTGCAGGCGGAAACTGAGTACCAGCAGCAAGCCGACGTCTAGCGGCATAGTGCCCTACTTTGCAATTATTTCCGCGTTATTTTTTTAAATTGCTTTTTGAAGTTAGGTAAGGCCATACGCGAGATTCAACGTCGATTTGATGAGGTCGGACCACGTCGTTATGCTGTTCGGCACCTTCTGAGATCGCTTCTCGTAATAGATCGTTCACTTGTTCTCGAGCACGCCGATAATACTTCTGAATCCGATACCTCCACCGACGCGGATCGTGATTTCGTCTCCTGGTACTTCCCATCGGAGCTGTAGCTTCGAGCGTAGACCTCACCCATGTACCAAGTAGAATGGTGTTTCCCCGTGGATCCGATCGTGAGCCGTGTTGATCGCAAAAGTATGCCTATCGGCGTACTCGTCCCAATCCCGCTGATCTGGATCCTGCACATACATCTTAAGAGCTCGCGTGATCGCCTGTACCATGCGCTCCGCGGTTTTATTTGCTTGGGGCCGATAAGCCATCGTAGCTCGTTGTCGCTGGCCCAGGATCTTGTTAAACACTCTGAAGAAATCGGACATAAATCCCGGCTCGCGATCATGGCGGATCGCCTCGATAGCGTCGAATCTCCTGAACATCATACGACTCTGCGATGGTCTGCGCCGTTCTCGATAAACTAGCCTTCGCGATCACGTATCCTGAGAAGAGGTCCACCCAGATCAGCAGCTCGGTGTTACCTTTGTAGGAGACTATGCGAGAAGACGTCTTGAACCACTACCATGTGAGTCTGGAAGGTGGCCATCAAGGGATCGGCCGAACCTACCATCGGATCCGAGATCACTTTCTCTGGAGAGGTTTGTACAAGAGCTGCAGCGCTATGTGGGAAGTGCTTGGACTGCGGAACAGGCAAGGGCCGACCGACGATCCAAGGAGAGTCGCCAGGGAATGTCCAAGCCACATACCAGTTCGTGATCCTGGCTATAGATCACATTTCCTCTCTCTGGGACTGCTACTCGCATCGTGCTGTCGCGCTCTTCGTCGGTCCGTTTTGTCGGTAGGCAATAATATAGCAGATCATCCAGATCCACCTCATAGATATCGGCTTCTTTACCGTACGATCTAGCTTCGTCTTGCGACAGACCGCCAAGCTCACTCTTGTGACCCGAGATCCACGCCTCCTCGTCTTGCGCTCGACGGATCCGTTCGACCCGGAGTGATCTCACTACTTCTTCTTGCAAGACGGAGGTTTTTCACTCTCGACCTGGTCATAACCGGCATGATCTGAGCAGCATCATCTTCTGACTTCACAACCAGGACCTCCTCCAAGCGATTCAGCGTAACTAGATCCTGCCGATCCGATTCCTCCACGATTTCGACCCCGTCTTGTCGATGGAGCGCCTCCCTCGCAAGCTTGTCCGCGCTGCTATCCCAATCACGATTCACATGCACCAGCTCATGATCTGACCAGACTCGCAATTTGTCCAGCACCTTCTGCTTCAGCAACGTCAACGCTGGGGCCTTGCAGTCGATCTCGCCACGCACTTGCCGTACCACCAGATTCGAGTCGCCACAGATCACCAGCTGCTGTCGATCCACAACTTCGCGCAGATCCAAACACAACATCAGTCCATGGTATTCTGCTTCGTTCACAGTCAGTCGATCGGCGTATCGTGATTCAGCTCGGATCACTGTCCACTCGGGCAATCGCCATTCGATCGCGCTGTAAGCGGCCCCACCTCACTTCGCTCTTCCAGATCCATCAAAGCTAACCACCACAAGTTCTCCATCAGCTCGCACAGTCGGTATGGGCATCTGGATCTTATGGCGCGGTTCCTTCTGGGGTGCGATCGCGACCAGCGCCTTGTCGATTTCGGATCTTGTCTTGATACTGGATGCGATTGCCCCCAAGATCTCGTCCTCACCTTTAGTACACTTCTCGATTCCCAGTGTCCATGGCAACAGAAGAGCAGCCCACTGTCCTAACCTTCCTTGCAACCCCAGCGATCGGAACAGCCACGCTAACGTGGAGTGCCGAGCCAAGATCGGGATGTGTCGGCCGACCAGGATGTTGTAGTTGAGATCTAAGATCCACAGCAATCCAGTACTTCTTTCTCCACTACGCCGTAGTTTAGCTCGTTAGACTTCAGCGTCCTACTAGCAAACGTCAACGGGCAGTATACTCCGTCGTATTCTTGCGTTAGCGCGGCGGCGATCGCCCATTCACTCGCGTATACGATCACCACTGGCTGTCGATCCGAATCGAAGTGCTTCAAAATCGGAGTCGATGCAATCCTTGACTTCAGGGCTGTAAAGGCGCGGTACGCTCGAATCAATCGCGGTTTTACTTCGCTTGGGTCGTGGGTCGGTACTTCTCGATCTGTCGTTCCCTCGGGTTCCATAACTTCAGGATCCTGGATCACGAGATCATCGTCCTTAGAATGTGGGTTTGCTGCTGCTGGATCTGCGAGATCTTGGTCCTGAATTCCAGCCAGCTGCTCGATCCGTGTCAGTTTACCTGGCTAGGCGATCGCCGCGAAATTCACCTCACGCAACTCGTATAGAACCGCAGCATAGATCGCGTAGTTCTCAATTAAGCGGCCGTAACAATTCAGACTGCCCAACGATTGCATCGCGCGCAGCGATCCTGGAAACGGCAGATCCACGAGCGCGGCGAGATCCTTCGGATTCGCCTCCAGGCCATCGATCGACACTCGATGGCCGAGATAATCCACCTTCCACATTCCCCAGTAGCTCAAAGCCACACTGATCGAGAGATTCCACTCGTCGCACGCATCCAACACGCTCACATAGCTGATTCCAGGCCTCTGCCGTGATAAGGATGTCGTCGTTGTACGATCTCCTTCCCAGCACCGATGGCTTGTCCAGATCGCTCGATTCGCCTCCTCCTTCGAAGAGATCTTGCTGATCCTGACATCCAGATCGCGGGATTCGTGTGAATTCGTACAGTGCATTGTCGATCAACCGCTGATAGATCTGCGGTATGTTCTTGAGTCCAAACGGCATGCGGTTCCACTCGAAAAGGCCGAAAGGCGTGATGAACGCCGAGATCGCACGGATTGATCCGTCGTATCCGCAACCCAGAATCTGCTAGCCGTATCCAGCGAGCAATACCACAGCATCATGTCGAGATCTTCTAGCAGCTCGTTGATCAAGGGCATTGGGTAGACCACTTGCTTCGTCAGGCTGTTAACTAGTCCGTAATCGATACACAGCCTGATGTCCACACCGTTCTTCTTAATGATCACGACGATCGGAGATGCCCATGGCGATCTCGAGTGCTTGATGATCTTGGCCGCGTAGCAAGATCTTGATTATCGCTGCCAGCTTCTCCCTAAATCGCGGAGTGACCTTCCTCACACTCTGAGCGATCGGCTTCGCGTCCCCGACATCGATATCGCACTTGACGCCTCTGGCTGCCGGCGGCAGCGCGTTGCTTTTGCCTATAAGCAGGTGCTCGCACCACCAGATCAGCCGCCGCAGGCGTTCCTCTTATTCCTTGTTGTTGAAGGCGAATATCGGATCACCGACGTTGAGGTCTCCGACAGTCACTTCGTCAGACGTCAGTACGACTTCCGGTAGAACGGCCAGCTTAGCTTGAACATCTTGCGCAAGTAGTTCACCACCTTCGAGGAAACAGACTTGGTCATCCTCAACGGTACTGGCTCCTGTTGTCGGGCTTGGACCCGGCGAGATCGACTGGGTTTCACTATGGCGATCTGCACTTGGTACCTGTCTATGACCCAGATCTGATGAGTCCGGTTGACGTTCCATCATCCGCCCCGTTTCTGCTGAGACAGGGTTCGGTGTCTCTGGCACCACACCCCCTGTCACATCAATCGGATCCGTGGCGCCTGGCATCTGCGTTGCTTCCGGCTCAGATATCGTTCCGCTTCGGCGTCATGGGCGTCCTGTGGCCCGCTGCCAGTGTCGCTCTGGCTTGCTTCGGCATACCCGTCTCCTCGCGGCCAGGATCAGCCTCCGGCCCACCACGATCGTGGGTGTTCGAAGATCGATCTGTCGCATCTCGTACCGTCCCACTGCCCATCACCCCTGGCGACACCTGCACCGTGGTACTATCCTGCTCCGACGGCGAGTCGCTCGACGTACTTGGCTCCGACGGCGGACTACCTGACTGGTACTTTGACGCCGGCGAACTCTTTGCCACGCACTGGACCCGCACCACTTGTCCTCGCCGCAGTATTCCTCGCGGTGTCATGTATTCCGGGTGATCCACCAAGGGCCCAGTCCACTCTTCCACCTCCGGCTCCGATACTTCGGATCGGTCATCAGTGGTGGCCTGATAGGCCAGGTTTTGCCACTTCATGTACCGCCTGGATCCGACTGACACGAACCCCGGCAGGCGCGGCACACGATCTTGAGCCAGCCACATCCCGACGCGCTCGTTGTCCTGTATGAGGATCCGCTTGTTGGTGATGTTGGTGATCCGGAGATAGCGGATCCGGCCCGGAACTTGGACCACCGTCGGAACCCACCGATCGCCACGGGCGACCCACAGCTACTCGTGATCCGACAGCCTCAGGCGACGCGGGACTTCCCTCGACTCGCCAACTTCAATCGACGTGGACTCACTTGTCATGATCGTGTCGACCTAGTCTCCGTTCAGCGGTCTCCGGCCACTCAGCTGGATCCTCATCTCGCCAGGGAAACACATCGTACCGTCAGCGAGATTCAGGCGAGCACCAGCGGGAACCATGAAGTCCATGCCGAGGATTTTGCTTCCTGACCAGACAGATCGCCTACCCAGATGTCGAAGCAATATACCAGATTTCCAGCCAACGTGATCTTGATCCGATTTCATCCGCTCGTTGTATACACATTGTTGCCAATTCCAACGCAATCTTGGATCTATGTAGCATCCCACCATACGAGCAAAGGCAGTGACCAAGATGGACAGTTCGGCGCCACTATCCAGAAGCATGATCGCTTTCTCATTGTTGATCATGCCAGCGACTTTAGCTTGACGGAACCATTCCCAGGGTCATGGTATTTCCAGTATCCACGCAATTAGCCCGGTAAAAATCTGCCTTGCCTACCATTCCTGATCGTCTAACCTCAGCGATCCGGTTCGCCTTCGGAAGAAACTCACCTTCAGCAAGCTTGAACCATTGATCCCGATCTCGCTGTGTATAGAATCCTCTCGCTTCCCCGCGATGGAGATCCAAGGGCACAGACGTCACAGATCGGCCGAAGTCGTCGGCCTGATAAAGGCTCGAAACCCTGACGGTAGGTTTCTCGTGCAGATCACATGTATTACCGGACAGATAGGGTTGCTTGCTAACTTGATATACCGATGTCTTGTCCACAAATGCATAGATGCAGTATCTAGGACGCTCGGCTCGTACCGGGTTCAAACCCGGCGAGCGTCCTATTTTAACATCTTCTCAGCGATCTCCGGCAGAAGACCGCCATGCTTGTGGGGATCGTACCACTTCCAGATCTGGTTGTTGAATTCCTCCATCGGACATTTTCCCAGGTCATGCAGCTCACCACATCCACGACACACCAAGAAACAGTGATCCGCGGGGTGACCCTTCTTGCCACACTTCTCGCAGATCAAACGCTTCCAGTAGTCGGCCTCCGTATGGCGGCGCGATCCACAGTAGGTGCATCGGTCACGGCTCGATCGCTCTGCCTGGAAACGAGTCCGTTGATCGCGGGGTGGTAGACCCTGTCTCTCTCGAGTCGGTTGACTCGAATCGCGGGCACTCTGGGTATCTCTCGTCGTTGTCAACGTTGGATCCTCAGTCGAAGCCACGTAGATCCGACGGCGATAGTCTTCATCCGAGCTGTACTCATCCGATCCAGAATCAGATTCTGCGAGACTTCTTCGAGATCATCAGCATCAGTCAACCGCTGAGATTCAGCCGATCCGCCAACTCTTGATCACGTAGCGTCTCGATGAAGTGCTCGACATGCTTCTTGCGCTCTTCCGACCCGCCATCCTTGACCTTCAACTTCGCACGTCGAGCTGCCACGTTGAGACGATACAGATACGCCAGCCAGGACTCATCCGATCGCTTGCGCGCGTGATAATACTGTCGCACCAGCGAGATCCCGAAGCCACAGTACTGGATCAGAAAGTTTCGATGCAGATCGCTCCACTTGTTCTGAGTGGGTCTACCAAGCTGGCGGCACCAGTTCTTCGCCGGTTTGGCCAGCAGATCCGCGAAGGTAAGACACTTCTCTTCGTCCGAGGCTTGATCGCGTAGAAACGCTGACTTTACTCTGTTGATCCCGGCTCTGGTGCGATCTTCGTCTTGTTCTTTGCCGGTGAACTCCTTCAGGTCCGAGACCGCAAAGATCCGAACCCTCTACATCATCGACGATCCGTAGATCCGACCGCAGCAGAAGTCACCGCGGTGCGTGCGGTCGCTTTGGAAGTCGATGTTATCCGGATCGTACGCCCAGTTGGAAGACTCGCGATCCGGTGATCCTATCGACTCCACCTCCACATCATGCGATCCCACGTTTCCAGCTACCACCGCGCTCGACGAGGCGGGCAAGATCTATTGCTTGCGCAAGAATCGGCTCATGGCGGCTTGGAAATACGATTCCTGCCTGTCGCTCGACTCTTCGGTGGGCGCGGTAGCTACTTTTTGATCCGTAGATCGTGGAGTCTGCTTCTGCTGAGGAGATCGTGGTTGATCTCGGCGTGCTGACTTCGCTCTGGCTTCCAGCATAGCGAAGCCCGACGGTCCCAGGGACATGCGACGCGGCTCGGAGGAGCTGTCCGATCCCAGTTCGGCTGCCGATGCGTAGTGTGACGACTCACCAGCGCCGAAAGCTGGCGATCCAGACGGATCTTGAGCAGGAGGCACGTCACCTACCACGATCCGCAGCTAGTCGATCAAGATCCGAGTCGTCGTCTAGATCACAATCAGATCCAGATCGAATAGGTCATCTGCGTCAAATGCGCCAGCTGTGAGGCCAACGTCCGTCAGCGCGCAAAACAAGTTCTTCACCGCGACGAGTTTGTCCGACGTTGCGGGCGGAACCATCACCGGTCCGCGAAGTCCGCCGATCTGCCTCAGCTTCAGGATCAACACCACCGGATCCTGCTGTAGAAACTCTCTCAGATCCTTTTGGTAGTACATGATCTCCAGAGTGTCGTCGGTCCACCGACTGGCAGATGTCTCTGAACTTCGCCATCTCACCCAGGTGCCTAGCTTCTTACGAGTAGTCTTCGGCTTCTTCTTCTTTGTTGCAGACTTTTGAGCTTGCGGATCCTGGACTACAGGTAGCTCAGGATGTGCCTTAGGTTTCCCTTTAACGTCCTGTTTTGTGAATCTCGCCTTGCGTCAAGATCCGCAGGAGTCCCCGAAGGGACTTGGGGAGGATTAAGAGGATTCTCCTCCAGATCCGGATCCGGATCTGTACCTCTTCCGTCGACTGAGTTCCCCCCCCCCCAGTATTCCTCCCAGTACTCTGTCGATCCGTGGATCTAGTTTCATTCAGCGGCGTCGTCGTCGGCCCAATCTCCGATGACGCTTGATCCCCAGGTTCAATCTTCACTTGAACTTCTTCTTGAGACTCACGGTGAAATTCCGTGTCACCAGAAGATCCGGGCACGCGCACCATTGTGGTGTAGCGGATCAGCAAAATCTTGCGAGACTGCTAGATCCAACTTCCCCTATGACCGAACACCGACTAACGGAGGGGGTTCCCCGATGATCCATGATCTTGTGCTGAACTTTGCTCACCTTGCGTACCCGACGGTAGGGCTGGATCATGCCCCTTCAGTGACTTAGTGAAGGTCCAAGTGGTGAAGGCTTGAACGTCTTGGCGAGGCGTTGGGGATGGGGTGGAGCAGCGCGGAAACTCTTTGCTCTGCTACCGGTATAGTCCAGATCCTAAGCAATTACTCGAGCTTGGGTCTGGCGGTCACGATCTGGATCCGAGGGATTGCCTTGATGGGGAGGGGGGGGGGGCTTTACGGTCTTCCTTTACATTTGTTTGCCGATTCATATAGCGGGATCTTGGGGTAGTTGAGAATTGAAGAATCTCCTGGCCAAGCAATAAGCTCCGGTCGTTCTATTGGGGTAAAGTCGGTATCACGAAGGGAGCCATGGCGGTCGACATTATAGACCCCGCTTCCCTCGCCCCGCGGCAAAAGCAAACATGGATTTCTCACTTATGCAGGCGTTTATCTATGTGTAGCAAGTGGTACAACACCATCTACGAAGAAGGTCAATCGTAAGTTGCCACTTTACACACCACAACTCAAATGATAGTCCATATAAGCTATCACACTAGTAAGAAGTAACAGCAAAGCATCCACATTTGGTCGCATTCGCGGCCGAAATTGGTTTGAAAATTGGTTTTTTGAAACAGAAAATATCCCACCGATGACTTCGACTAGAATTCCACCTAATTAGTTGTTGTCGGAGTAGGACACAAACAATATGCACGTACCTTAATACAAAACACAGGTATCAACAGAGTACCGGTACATATTAGGAGCCGTCGATTATGTCGACTAATATCTTAAAGCTGCTGTATGCAAGGAGATCGAAGCAAGCTGATAAGAAAAAAAGAAGCTTCAGACAATTAGTTGGGACAAATGATAGGCGGATGATGTAGCACAACACATACAGAAGGCGACATCGTACGTGCTGATATTGTGTAGCTCCCTGATGCCCTTTATGAGTTTAGATATGCGTTTTGTCGCTCACCAGAAGGCTACAGCACGTGATAGTGCCATACATATTACTTCGAAGTAGTTTTCTATTGTAACCAGGTGACACATTCATTTTAATGAATGTATTAAAATACAGGTCGGAAAAGATTCACTGACCGAACTACGCCTTACAAGCTGAGATGTACGGTAGATCTTGGTTCTTGTTTCAGTTTTATTCAGATTGCGCGAAGGTTATGACTTACAACCTTCGCACAACCACTATTGTATGAAGTACATAGTACTTTCTGTCAGCATATATATATAAACTAGTGCTTGGAGGGCTCACACTGCAAACAGTCAGCTACTACTCTATAATAGCGTTGTTACGTGAGGCAAGCAAACCCGATCCGGCATCAAAACTAATCGATGTAAATCAAATAATTTCATCCGATCAGATCGACTATTATTCCGTAACTCCCAAAACGAGAGTACACTCACAAACGTGGGTGTGCGTATATACATGTACTTGGCGGGCAGTGTACTACTACGTAGTACTAATACTACTTCGAAGTATGTTTTTCTGGGAAAGCAGTGCAGTGTGCTGCTGGGACAGCCCAAAACAGATTAATTCGGATGAAGCTAACTGAAGCCGGTAACTGAAGCCGGTAACCGAAACCGGTACACTTATGAATCAAACAAGAGCCTATCTGCGACGCAGCATCGTATAGAAAACAAACAAGTAGGATGCACACTAGACATGGGCAAATAAGGGAAATGTCTGTAGCTATCTACGTTCACTACGCGTTCAAACGATAATTGGTCAGAAGCAATATCAAAATTTTCAATTGCCGTACGGTTAGTATGATGCTGTTGCTTGAAAGCTATCTTGCTCCTCATTTCGAAAGCATCGATAGAATCGATACTGGCTGGCTAGTGTTCACGTCATTTGCAGGCTTAGAAATATCAGCCAATGGGCGACTCCTGTTATCGTAGGCGGAGACCTCCGACGATTTCTCGGAAAAACTTGATGGAAAGTCCATATATAGTGAAGCTGAATCAAATTGCGGTGTGTAATCTAAGCTCAGATGAGACTACTACACAGTACAGAAGAGTCTATGAAACGATGCAGTTAGGTTCCCGTTACGCCTAATGCACGCCTGAAAAAAAATGTCAAAACATGCCTAAAAAATGTTGTAAATGTTGTAAACAGTATCCATAAAGCAGTAGATGCGTAAGTGTTCAAATGCTGTAAGTTTAATATCAACAAAAGAATTAGGGTGCATTGGTTTGCTTATCTTAGCCAGCCTGTTCATGTTTCCCTGACAAATTTATAATAAATATGTTTTGCATCATCACAGTAGCAAAATAATCTGAGGTAGCAAGTCCAAAAAATGGGACTTCTTGTGCCAAAGCATATCCTGCGCCTGCTTCGCAGCCGCAGCCGTGTCGAAGCTACCCTATGAATATGACTTTCAACCAATTTTCAAACCTTTGGTACTTTTATATACCTGGTATACTTTTGAAGATGGTGCGTAAGCGATCCAATTGAAAAATGAACCCGACGACAACTGTAAAAGAGTACAGACCATCCCCTCGTTAATAATCTCTAGCTTTGGAATACACCCCCGATACGAATATATCCGGCTCCTCAGCAGCATACAAACTCATGTCAATTTCCCCTCCTACCTCTCAATTGTAAAAAGGAAAACAAGTTTAGGCAACTATTCCTATTTTGGGATGGTTAGCTATGAGAAATTCCTGATTGTACAGGACACCCGAAGGAATTCAGTAAATAGTATGCTGTTAGGGTCCCAAATCGAAATACGTAATAAATATACAGTCGGCGATGTCTTGGCTTGTTTGCCCGTATTTCACACTATCGCATGCAGCCACCATGTATCACCTTACGAATTGGTTCGTTGTTACCTGAGCTGTCAGGGAGTCATATTAGTACTGGTGGATTGGAAAAAAAAAATTTTGTTTATGGGTGCTACTGGGTGTTGTATAAGAATACCAGTGAGAGGATTGCCAAAAACCACGTCGAAGTATGCATTGGAACGTTTGCCGCTGGTTTCAAACCAGTGATTTTTTGACTGTATGGTAAAGAATGGACCAATATTATGGTACATCCCGCGATAGGAATTCCCTTGGATAAGAATAAAAAGCGGTCTCCCGGTGCTATGACTATTATACCGACGGGTTTGTCTGCATCATGCATTTAATATGCATGATACTAATACAGTGGATACATTATGCTATTTTGCAGTATCTCTTGAGGCTAATATATTAGGCTTTCTACGCGTAGCCCTAGTTTATGAAGAGAGCCTACTAAAAATATATACTACTGTAGTAATAGATAAAACCCTTTTACCATGCGTAGGGCCAAGATAAACAAGTTCGAACTCTTTGAGTTTTGCTTTAGAGAAGACGAACAATGAGTAAGTTCCTACAGCTCCTGCGTTTCTGAGACTCGATCACTCCGATGCCTTGAAAAACTGTCGCCACCAAAGCATGAACTATAAGAATCACTGTCTCTCACGCACACAGCCCAACTTGACTTACCGCATCGTCGGCGTATGCGAATTCCAGGCAATGCAAGGCACCAGAAAAGAGCCGCTTTCGCATGGAGGCGTTGTCCTTGAGGCCAAATATGATGATACGCGCTTGAGTCAAGTAATCTTCGTGGCTCTCCTTGAAGCGCTCGAACAACGCGGCCTACAAACACACCCATTGACAAACATAATTTAGATTATGGCTGTCTGAACAACAAAACTCAATTAAACATACACACCTCGATTTCCGTTGCCAGGTCCGCACGCTTTGATCCGTCCTGGTCGAGGATCTGGCTCAGCATGTTCACAAAGATCGTTCGGTTCTTGTCCATGTGCTCCGGTGATTCGAACAGGTCTTGAGTGTCTTTCGCTGCAGCTTCTTCCGTCTTTTCCGTATTCACCTGGGACGCTGATCGCTCTTCAGTCACCGCTTCCACCTTCTCCGCAGTCTCCTCCGTTTTCACTGCTTCACCTGCTGCCTTTACTGCTTCCTCCATAGACTTCCTTTCTTCCTTCACGTCCGCATCCTTTGATTCTTCTGCTTTCTGTGTAGGCGACGCGTTCACAGGAGGCACGGGAGCTTCCATCTTCACTGCAGAGTTCTCCGTAACCTCGCTGGTCTCTGCAGTAAACACCACCATCGAATGATCTTCTATCGTCACTGCACTCCCGTTGTCAGCCTTCCGCTTCTTGGTGCCGGCAGTCGCAGCGTCTGCGTGGCTTTTCTTGCCCAACTGGGTGATCTCTGTGTCGTTGTTCAGAATGCTCATCATGTGCTTTCGAAGCGCGCTCGCCGTTCGGCCAACCGTCGGGTTCGAGCTCTTACGCAGCAGCGCAATGATCGCAGCCAGTCCCGATCGCTCCACGTCGGAGCGATACATGAGCGTTTCCTTGAACAGCTCCTGCATCATGGCGACCAGCTCGTCGTTGTTCCGCGACGATTCCTTCATGTGTAGCCGTGTCATCTTACTCGCGAACGAGGCCAGGTCGCCCACCTTGTAGTCTCCCTTGTCCTTCTTGGTCTTGCTCTTCGGCCCATTCAGTTTCTTCTTGGCTGCCTCCTCAGTCATCTCGCGGATATCAGCCGACTTGACGGTCTTGTGGGGCACCACGAGCTCGATCTCCTTCTTGCGCTTGGTATCAATCTCCGAGCCATTCAACTTGCCAAGCTTTGTCGTAGCTTTCAGTGCCTTCTTGGCTGAACCTCCTGCTGCGTTCACAACGTCGTCTGCTCCTTTCTTCTTGGGCGTTTTACGGCTTGCCACCTTTGCCATAATCTCCTCTTTACTCAGCGGTGGAGTCGGCTCCTCCTCCTCTTCTTGTGTGGTTGTAAGTGTGGCTTCCTTTGCGTCATTCCCGTCCTCCGTCTCGTCCTTTATCTGTCGCTTCTTGGGCGTAGGCTTAGGCCCCGGCTTGGCCTTAGGAGGTCGGCCAGGCTTCCGCTTCGGAGTATTCTCGACCAATTCGTGCATTGCAATCTTCTCTACAGGCCTCAAGAGCCCGTCCGCTCTCTCCTCAATCGGTAGCTTGGTCTCTTTCTGTACATAACAACAACAAAACGCTTCAGTTTTTCCTACAGATACCGATTCACACTCGTCCCACACGTACATCTGCCACTTCGATTGCCATCATGAGACTGACTCGTCGCTTGGGGGCTTTCGAGTCCTTCTCCGGGTACCCTTCACGGTACTTGTTCTTCGTGTCGTCCCACGGCTCGATCATCTTGAACGAGATGGACGCATAGTTGTTGGACACGTAGAAAAACACCAGAAACTTCGTCTCCAAACTCTTCATGGCCGTCTCCTGCAGCTTCTTGGGTAGCAAGCGTGGGTCTGTGATGATGCAGGGCCAGAACGGGTACCCGGCCATCTTAGCCCATACAATCTGGCCGAATCTGCCCTTGATATCGTCACTGAGAGCTGCTACCCTATTCTCCACCTCGTGCTGCTCCTCGATCGCGTTGTCTTCGGGCTCAGCTGCGGCCTTCTTCCTGCGGCCGGGGGTTTTGGGGCCTCTTTTGGCTCCTTTCGTGGTTTTGGTTCGCTTTTTGGGCTGTTTTTCGGGCTCTGACTCCGTATCGTCACCTTCTTCCTCTTTTGGATTCTTAGCTACGCGGGGGCTCGAATTGCGGCGCTTGCGAGGCGTGACGACCTGCTCCTTGCCCGCCTTGCTCTTCTCCTCGAGCTTCGTGGCCGCCTGCTCCGCCATCTTCGCGTCCACCGTCATCTTCTCTGTCTGCTCTGCGTTTTCGACGACTGTAGGTGGCGTAGGAGCCACGGGAGGCGCCTCCACAGCCGCGACCTGCTCGCTCATCGCTTTGGCTCGGATTTTTCCTTGTGCGAGGCGACGAGGGCAGCCACTAGGCTGGCCGATATTTTGTCTTAAAATTTGTATTGCTGGATCTTCCACGTTCGTGAATATGGTGTTGCGTACATAAATTATCGAGTACCTTTGAAGGCAGATTGTTGACAACTTTCATACAGAATTTTGTATGGAACAATTTGAAGGTGAAAACCTGCAAGAAACACATGAACAAGAGGATGTTTGGCTTGTCTTGAGAGTGCATTAACGTGTCTACGTTATGACAGAAGCTATCGGTCGCATTAACCAGGTGCCATCGCATAACACCGTCGTCTATTCCATGCATCCACTTCCGCACAGCGTGGGCACTAGCACTCTGCAAGAATACTCCAATCTTTCATCGAAAAGAACGAGTTCTCCATAGAGTTGCAGGCTACTGACTCAGCATCAAATGCAACTGACCGTCCAGGTCAAAAGACGCTTAGTCCCAGCCGCTGTTGGCAGCAGCGGGGGCAGCGGCGTCCCAGTTGGAAGCAGCGCCAGCCTCACCCGACCACTCGGAGTTGCCGGTGGCGGTCCACTCAGCGTTGGGGGCGGCGGGGGCAGCAGGCTCGGCAGCGTACAGGGCGGGCTCCGCAGGGGTCTGCGGGGCGGCGTCTCCCCAGCCAGCGCGAGTCTGGGCCTCCTCGGCAGCGGTGGCCTGGGCCTCCTCAGCCTTCTTGAGCTCCTCCGGGTCGCGGTACAGGAACAGATCCACAGCCACGTCCCAGGGCAGAGCACGCGAGATCGTGCCACGCAGACGCAGCACCTCACGTGCGAGCAGCCAGTAGAGCAGACCGATGGACAGCTTGCCCTTGTTGTTGGCCGGGATGGCCACATCGACGAACTGCAGGGGCGAGTCCGAGTCGCAAAGAGCGATCACGGGCACGTTGACGAACGATGACTCACGCACGGCCTGCGAGTCGGTACGCGGGTCCGTGATGATGAGCAGACGCGGCTCGCGGAACTGCTTGGTGATCTGGTTAGTGAACGTGCCGGGCGTGAAGCGGCTGGCAATGGCCTGGCAGCCGGTGTGCTGGGCGAACTTAAGCACAGCGCGCTGGCCGTACGGGCGAGCCGAGATGGCGATCACGTCCTCCGGGTTCTCGACGGCCACGATCACACGGGCGGCGAGCATGAGCTTCTCCCACGTCTTGCCGACGTTGATGATGTGGATGCCGTCGTTGCGGCGACGCCAGATGTAGTCCGCCATCTTGGAGTCGGCATTGCGCGTGCCGATGTGGACCTGAGCGGCCAGCATCATCTTGATGTCCTCCTCACGTTGGGTAGCCATGGTTCCTGTTCTTTTCAAAGAGCGATGAATTGTGCTCGCGGCATTGGGGACCGATTCGGTCAAAAGGAGCTCCCGACCACCAACCAAACAACCACGGTCGGAAATAGCCGAGAATGTCCCGTCGCTGTATTAGCAATGAGGTGGTGCACGTATTTTGATGAAGATGTACACCAATGTATCCATTATCAGATACGTCGACACGATCTGGTGTCAACATGTAGCATTGCCTTTTCCACTAGCAGAGGAATCATGGCGGAGAGCGGTCCTCCAGGCGACGATACTGCTCGACTTAGTGACCGCATCTTCAGCGTCGAGACGGCCGTGGAACGTGTTGCGGGCGACGCGTTGGAGCAGTTGACGGAGCTGTGGCAGGCGTTTGGGCTAAACGAGAATGAACAATTGCAGCAGAAGAAACTTCTGGTCGCTACCATCACGAAAAGCTGCCAGAATAGAGTGAATAGTTGGCGCACGGAGGTTGAACGCGTTGCAGCTCGAGTAGAGGAGCTGGAGAATGAGGTTCAGACCATCAAGGCGCAATTCCATGGCAACGAGGTGCGGAAAGGCTGACGAACTATCCGCAATTGTTGTGACTGATTTGATTTACTATACAATGGCAGTCGGCTGGGTGGTGCATCCAGTCGCTGGACCAATTGTGTGGCGGTGCGCTCCGCGATCGACTAGCCGCGCTTGAGATGGAGTATCGATTCCTGGATAGTGTACGGTAGTTCGATGTTGTCTGCTCTACACCTCCGGTAAGCCAACTCACGCTGTTATGTGGTCAGGTTCGCACTAGTCGTTTGGCTGAGATGAGCAAACTGCGAGATCAGTTGAGTCTGATGGACACGAAGTTAGGCACTACGTCCGTTCTGGTGCGTAATGGTGCGTGATAGAGTATTCACTCCTTCTAGTACTCATGTTATTGTTGTAGCCTTCGGGTGCATCGATCCTTAATGAGAACTACAAGGCAACCCTGCAGGAAATGGTCAAGAACAGGTCACGTGAAGTGGTAAGGAAAACGTACAATTGTATGCGCACTGTGTGGATTCCAATGTGGCCCGGGCTGATAATTGGTGCAGCACACACGACGAGCTGCTCTGCTGGAGGCCGTCAGCGAGTGCGTACAACTCGCCCGTGAGCTGCAAGTAGATGCTGAACGCACGTTTGCACCAGATATCAACGATCGCTTGAAGGTAAGTGGACAATTACGTGGGTGGATCATGGGTCCTAACTGTGCTTTTTTTCTCTCTTTAGAAGCGAGATCTGTCAGTTGAAATGCTTCAGAAAGTCTCACAGAGAACTGTCGAGCTGCGAGAGCTCAAGGTCAAACGTGAGTTGCGTTTGGCGGAAATGCTTGGGCAGATCCACGAGTTTTGGCGCGAGTTACAGGTACATGTAGGTCCATTGGTGACGTTGAAATGTACCTACGCTAACGTTCTGAGTGTAGATTTCTGAAGAAGAGCGGGAACGCTTTCGAAAAACCGTGCATGGAGCTGGTAAAGCTGCTCTCGCTTCGGTGAGTTGTACAGAACACATTCACGATTGCGACCATGATGAAAGGCAAGTAGCTGACGTTCTGTAGTGCGAGGCGGAGTTGACCAGGCTCCAGCGTCACCACAAACGGTTCGCTGCGACGGCTGCCCAGGTTTCGAAACTGCGCGGTGTCATTACAGAACACTGGGACCAATTAGGCTACAGCCCCGAGCAGCGCAGATATTTCGCTACTATGATGACGACACCAGACTCCGAGATGTCCTACAAGATCTTTCGCGCTCACGAGAAAGCGCTTGAGCGTCTGAAGCGTCACGCGTCTGGAATGAGGGAGCTCACCAGCGTACGTTTTGCTAAAATGATGTTATTCCAGTTTATACTGATCTTGGTTTGAGTGCGATGGGGTATTGTAGTACGTTGCCAAGCGCGAGGAGATCCTTCAAGCGCGCACAGAGTACGTTTCCTTGAGCACGGGTTCGCGACAACAGCTAAATGTTTTTTTCTTCTTCCATCTTCTGGTTACGCGCCCAGACATGGAGTCCCTGACGAGAGAACTCGTCTGCGTATTGAGCGGGAGCTGCCAAAATACACCACGATACTACTGAACCGTATCGCAAAGTGGGAGAACGAAACCGGCGTGGTGTTTCGCTGGAAAGGTAGGCGCTTTTTCTTACGTGTTCGTTTAGAGTGTCTGAAAGTTAATTAAAGGAGCTACCGGTACATGTAACTGATGATTAACCTGGTTAACTTAATCGACAGGCGAGCGGTATTTGGACCAGATACACTCAGATGATCCCACGGGCGATAGCAAGAGAAAGACGGTTCAAACACAACAGGCGCAAAACAGCCTAGCCAACTCGGAAGGGGCTAGTAACCGATATCGTGTGCAGGTTGGCACATTCTACTGAATTCATGGCTGTATGTATAAATGGTATCGTGATGACGTGACTTGCTGCATGGGTATCAATGTAGCTCACCAATCGGCATTCGATTGAGGAACGCGCTCCCCCACGCACCGGCTTGGAAGAGCAACTTCGACGTCGTCGCTCCGACCCGCAAGCTCCCGAGCGTCCCCGGTGGCGTAACTTTATCCGAAGCACTTTTTCGAGACGAAATGTGTCGCCATAGGCATTTATCCTCAAGCTGTGGCTCCACAGCGAATCCAGTCCAAGATTTGACCTCGTCGCTTTGTGTTTTAGCGCTGAAGAGTCTTCAGTGAAGACTGCAATTACTACCCATTTGGATACATATGGATACATTATTACAGTAGAGATGGTTGAGAAAAAATACATGTATGTGAAAGTGACGATAGATCCGTTTACATACACATTCTTCTCACTCGCTTAGTCTTCTGCTCACTACAACTTTTTAACGCTAGCTTTTGATGTAGATGAGGCTTGAAAAAGTCATTGGCTGCTATTAGCGTGTGCCTTCGCGTCTAATATGCCACCGGTTGAATACTCGTCCAGACGGCTCCCATCGAGTCAAGCTCGTTACCGCTGTATCCGACGAAGCCGCCTAACTGGTAACCTTCTGGTGCGCTGTCCTTGACCTTCCGGTCCGCACCGACCGCTGGGGTCCCATCAGAAATGGTGCAATTTTTGTCGGTGGTGAACTCGATGTACATAAGGCGCGTTTTGCGGTAGTACTTGCCCCAGTGCGCCTGAACGCCGATGATGTGCTCGCCTTCATTCAGCGAGAGGGTCTCCCCGTCACCGCCATCGCCGCCGTGGTACAAAGTCGTCTTCTGGCCGGAGAGATCTTTCACTTCGAGGCTGACGGCGTCCACGCGGTCAGCAGATCGGACCGTGATGGAGAGCACACTTTGGCCAGGCGAAACGAGTTCCAGGTCTGAGTATTTGTCGCCGTGAGGTCCACCAAAAGTCTCCCCCAGTAGAATACCGTCTTCTAAAGCTGCAGCACCGCCTGCCACGACTGCCACCGTCGCAAGAACTTGGAATATGAATTTCATTGTCGTCTAGCCTTGTTGGAAGGAGGAGAAGTTATGAGTGAACCAAATGTCTCCCAAGTCCCGAGGTGCACATGCATCACACACATTATTTCTCCTTGAAAGCAGTGAGTGATAAGCGTGAAGCGGCAATCTAAACTCTGAAGATTACACATGCACTTGTATTGCTCAACTGGACTGATCACGATAAAAGTTAGATCGACCAAAACCGTCTTCTTAGACATACCGTCTCGTTTTTTTCTCCCGACCATGACCAATCACTTGCAGCGAACGGTCTTTCGCACGTCATCCCGATGACAAATAGACGATTTATTTCGGCTATTTTAATACCGAATATGACACTCTCTCACTTCTCATTGGGAGATAAAGGAGGTCGTGGAACAGAAGATTGTGAAATTCATCGCAACATACAGAGGTTTGAAGGCAATTAATTGATGGCGTATTAATAGCAATAGCAATGTACTAGCCCACAGACTGAGGGGCGATGAATCTGAATAAATGACGGATAGATTACAGATAATTCCAATGGTCATAAGTTGTGGATCCACTGGAATATTTTTTTGGACCAACATTTGACCCTTTTTCTGACAAATGTACCCCGAGTTAAACTCTCTATTTGGTTGCGAGCTAGTTAGCCCGCGGATTCGCAGTGCGTATGGCTTGCATTTTACGATACACTGTACGAGCACAGCAAAGCCCCTAGCACCGTTGGGAGGCAACACTAGTAATTGAAGAATCGCATTAGCAATCAAACATCGGAAAAATAGTAGTTTTAATTTGTAAAGTTTAAGTCGATGGCTTATCCATACCTACAGCAGCTCGAACCGCTTGCTTAAGTACTACCTGCATACACTGCGATATTCGTGTATTTACCTAGCTATAGACTCAAGCCTACAGTAGCGTATCGTACACTCAAGGTTGGCCGAACGATTTTGTTACCTAAGGGTTGTTGGGTGACAATCCGCTTTTGGGCGGCAAACGACAGTTCTTACGAACTGCGAATTTCTGAAACATTGGTACCTATCGGCGAGCGCGTACTAAATATACTCGCTCCGGAGGGGTGACAAAAAAGCAAACTTCTTCTGCTTTTGAGATCTCGTTAATAGGCACAGATTGATGACGGACGGTATTTATTTTTCACTGCAAATGTTTTGAGGCTTGCGGAGTTTCTACTGAGCGAAGACTTGTGAGGAGTCCTCACTGAGGACGCACATACTGTGTTCTGACAATACATATGTAGCGTGGAAAGGATACACGCAGTGGATACGGTACATAGTAGTACAGTACAGTACATGTACATGTTCTGTATATGTATTACTGTATGTATGGACGCCGCGATTTGTTTCGCAACTTTGCTGGCAAAGCATCACCTCGCGTTATCATAGAGTCTCGGACAGAGACTGGACAACGACACTGCATCACCTGGATTTTTTTGTAGATGAGCCGTACAATCTGCACGAACCTCACGGCAAGTTGTCGAACAACTGACATGCACTAGTTCGCAATTTGTCGATCTAGCGCTGTCATATTTATGCCTGCCGCCCTCATGTTTTAGGACTCTATTGTTATTAGCAAGTAGCAGTATCGATACATTTTTAATGTTCTAAAACATATGTTATGTTCTACTGTAAAGGTGCACAGAATACCACCGTAGGTTTGAAACCCGAAAGCTCAAGACAGATCCAAACAGGTTATCTTGTTATCTTGCTGCTCTGCTCCTCGTTCCTCGGGTAAGTTACCGTAAATGTATACACGTACAAAAATGAGTACATTTTCGGTAAATCTAATCTTTGTCCAATAGATTATTTACCGTCTTCTTTTTAAAATATGGCCGTTGGTTCGGAGTACGACAATTTGGGTAAGTGCAATTATGATTTAACTTCGATTCGACAAAGGTATTCCCAAACGCCATTATTTTAACAGCACCCTTAATTAAAATTAAGGGTGTGCACCTACAAAATAAAAATGCTTGGTTTCACATATGGACAGTATTATTAATAATAAACGTTTTAGTCGGTAGATACAGTTAGAAGACAGTTTTGCATTGTTGAAGCGAATAACGGGCCGCACTGTATTCCTCAGCAAATCGCTGTATCTGAAGGCACTGGCCTTCAAGATACTGAAATACACGACAAAAGATAACGCAGAATACAGAAGACATGACAGCCCCATGAAGTGGATACTTCATGGTGGCATCCATTGTCACTCATATTACCCATTTTGAGAATCGTTCAGGTTCCTATTAATAGAGTGCCCATACCGTATATCACACAGGAAAAATAAATAAATGGACAACTGATTCTGAGTGTTCAGTGTACACTATTCACAAAATGAATAAAACGAGGCGGACACGTGGCATACACACAGTTGATGATCAGTAAAGTTTTCATTATCATGGACGTACAGATGACCTGAATTAGGGTGCCATCGTATGTTTAGGAAGTAAATGGGTTCCTTCCTTCCCCTGAAACCACACGTACATGTACAAACGTCGGGGCACATTTTGGCATCATTAACCATTTCTCCTTTTGCCAACACAGCTAGGCGACTATGAAATTCATCTGCCAAGTTCTCGCAACGGTGGCGATCGCGACAAGTTGTGCTTCTGTTTTGGAAACGGCGTTCAACTGGGGGGGGGGGCTTTTGGTGGACCTCACGGTGATAAATACTCCGACCTGGACCTCGCTTCAGAGCATCTCCACCGGTGGGTATCAAACCGCACATTTGCTGCAAAATCGCCCGCATCGGTCATGATAAACCCAGCTTTTAAATGCAACTCGAATAGGGCACGAGCAAATTTGCTATGGTCTTATTTGGAGGGGTAGGGAGGAATTTTGTCGATCGGTCCTGATTGCGTTCAGAGCCATTTGCCAAATACTATAGTGGCCAGCAAGATGGAATGCATCGCAATTGTCATACCGAACGACACGAAAGTCTGAGAAGGTGCTGTTTTAGCTCTTGCTTAACAGCACCGGTGGGGAACGCGTGAGATAAATTGGCATTTTGCTATTTGCTTTTACTCGCACCGGTGGAGATGCTCTCACCTGGCCAAACTGTGCGTTCCATCACGATCCGCTCTGCTGACCACGTGAACGCCGTCAGCCTCGACGTGGCAGATCTCTCCGGACAGACGACTACTCTGTTCCACGGCGGCAACGGCGGTGGTGCGGAGACCCTCTCGCTAGCTGAAGACGAGCACATCATTGATGTTCAGGCCCACTGGGGAAAGTACTACCGCAAAACGTGCCTTTTGTACGTCGAATTTACCACCGACAAGGGGAACGTCATCTCGGGCGGAACCCCAGTGGTCGATGCAGACCGAAAGGGCAAGGACGGCGCACCAGAAGGTTACCAGTTAGGCGCTTTCGTCGGATATAGTGGTAACGAGCTTGAGATATTTGGGCCAGCCAGGAACCGATGGCGTACTACAAAGTGCGCGATGTTTGAATGTAGCGGTATAGCTCGAGTGAAGCATATGAGAAAGACAAGAAATAAGCGACGTTTTGCTGCACTTAAAGACGTTTCTTAGTTTCGTTAGCTCGTCATTTGAGCTAACAGAATTTTTTTTTATATTTCACTTCATTCTTATGCGAGGGACATTGGTGTCATTCAGCTCAAGTAAACTATCGATATCTTTGCGCATTGCGCCTCCCATCACTTACACCGCCATGTCCCCAGGAACCGAAGCCCCCTCATCAAAAGTCGGGGTAATCCAATGTTCAGGGTGAGATAAAGCCCTTCGGCAACGAGCCTTGTGCGAGTATCGTAACCAAATTGGCTAGATCTTATTGTAGTCGCGCCTGTGGTGACACAAGCTGAGCGCAGTTAGCGAATTAGCCAGGCGTAGGCAACGCCAATACAGGTCACATTAGGTGCCGTTCCAGAAGCGACGACGATGAGGTATAATGAGAGCGCATGTATTATGACTTAGACCCAAGTGCCACCGTTACATCTAGATTTATATCCCGTCCAAGTAATTCTGACCCAAAACTACTCTAACCTTTTATACTCAGAGCCCAACGTTGTCAACATAACAAAAAAAAACTTAAGAAAACTTACTTCAGCACTTGATACACCGGTTATATAAGATCTACATTGGATTGTCGTACCCAATATGGGTTTTCTCTCCTGAACCTGCATACCGTGTCATTTTAGCTTGTATCAAAAACAACTCCTTCACTTTAATCAAGTAGCTTGGTGATGTATATCTGATATCCTTTGTACAAGTGATGTTACCCAAGTGAATGTTGCTTGTGTCGGCCAAGCGTAACATCACGGTAAATTACGACTAGCCGAAGTAATTTAATCCGCGTGAATGTTGCCCGAAGAGACTTCAGCGAGCGCAGATGATGATGAGCCATCCGATATCTTCTTGCGGTCGCAGTGCGACTCGCACAGTATGATAGTTAGAACAAAGCGTCCAAACGATATACATGGCTGAATGAATTACATGTACACAGAACGAATATCGAAATGCCCATCGCGAAATAGTCGAAACGAGTCCTGTATATCGTTTGGACGACTTACACAAAGTATTGTAAAATCCAAAGCTTCTCCGTGTAAGACACGGCTTTGTTAGATACTACTACGGTAGCAGTAATAGTTGCCTGAATAATATACGGTATTTTATTTTATGCGGATAAGGCCGGTTGAGCCGAGGGCGAGCACTGTGTCAACCCCGCTAACCAGGATTTACGGTTAATCGTGTCTACTATTATAACAGTATATCTGTACAAACAAAATTTATCAGTGTAGCCCTGCACCACGGCGCTTCTGATATAGAAGACAATGATAGGACGCATAGTAAGAGGGTTGGGCTGGGAGTATCGTTTGCAGGCCAGCCGAACAAAGCAAAACTGTACGCGGTAAAATTGCTCGATCCTTCGTCGAGGAACTTTTATTTTGGCTTTGCAAACGATCGGCGACTTTCGTCGGTAAAAAGCTGCTCGATTTCATCAATAGTTGTTGTGGAATTAAAAACTAATTATTTCTGTTTTACCATACATTGTTCAAAGAGTCAATCTGGATCGGGTCCCGGGGGTCTAGCCTTTTTTTGGGTCCGCGCCCAAAAAATGTGAACATACCCAAGTAGACTACATGTAATTAAACTTGCCGCTAAACCTGTTTGATCTTTGACGACGATATAATATAATGCAATCCATATTATATTCCGACCGATCGGCGTCTTCCTTGACTAGATGGTGGATGGGTTATCTGCTTGTTAAACTATCGATCGCCTTCATCGACTGGTTTGGCCTGATTATCGACGTTGGACTACTGCTCTTGTATTTTTTGCCGGTGAGATGAAGAGCAACAAAAAAGAGCACTACTTGTTGCGGTCGTTTATTAGCGATGTCATGCACGTGCCCTATCGATACATCTACGCTTCGTATGAGTTTCTAGCATGCTTGAAGACATATTCAGGGAGTGTTTTAAATAGGTTACCCAAACGTAGTTTACGAAAACGCTGAGCCTGTCTCAAAAATGATCAGCAGGACAAATTGGATCAGGCCCACCGGTGACCCAAAAAGTCTACCTGCACGCTACTCTTGCGACAGAGCGCCTGTATTCCGGCTGGACGCTCAACGTTGTGAGCAGAATGGCGAGACATCCGATAAATATTGGTTTATTATTATTATTTAGTTGATATTTTAAGTGTTCTCTTTTGAATCAAATGTTTTTATGAATATGAAGATAACATACAAACAACAGGATGACGCACTTTAAATGATTCAGTATTTCAGCGATGCATCCCGTTCCCACTGAAAAATCCCTCATATTGATATGATTTCTAGGATAAAACGGGGCTTAAGAGATTTATAAAACGTTTCACTTGATCAATGATTCAATGCTAGACATCACAAAATAAAAGTTAGCTGCCTAGGAGTGCAAATGCATCCACTCGCTGCAGCAACGCTGACAAACAGTAAGCTTAGTACAAGTAAACAAAATAAGTAGGATCCGTAACGCATTGTCGGGGGTTGTGCACAGGCGTCTAGAAGGGCAGGGATGCTCGCTTCCTGCAAGAGCTGGTAATAAAGACACCCAATTGGCTTAAACTGAAGCTAGAGATGGATATGAAGCGAACGCAACTGGAGATGGAGACGAGTTGAACTTGTGTCATCTTCATCTCGTGAACATGCTCTGAAGGATTGTCGGTAGCCCAAAATGTGAATTGAGCATTATTGCGAACACAACCGTGACGCTCTACAGGTCGAATAGCTACCTTTCGAACACTCGCACGCTACGGGTTACACAGAAAACACTTAAGCCTCCGCTACAGGGGTGATGCTCGTCCAAATGGCACCGACTGAGTCGAGTTCCTTGGCGCTGTATCCGACGAACCCACCAAGTTGGTATCCAGCAGGCGCATTGTCCACCCCAATGTTATCGGTTGGGGGGCCGCCAGAAATGGTATTGCCGGCGGTGGTGTTGAACCGGATGTACTTGATGCGGGTGTGGCTGTCCTTTTCTGCCCAATGTGCTTCAATGGCATTGATGTACTCGCCTGCACCCAGGGTGAGTGTGTTCTTGTCGCCACCGCCTCCACCGTGGTACAAATTGATCTTTTTGCCGGAAGTATCGGTGACATCGAGGCCAACGCCGTTGACGCGCTCACCCGAGCGAATCGTGATGGATTGCACGGTTTGTCCGGGGCCAACCAGTTCGAGGTCAGAGTATTTGTTGCCATGGGGACCACCAAATGTTTCGGACACCGTTTTTTAAGAGCGGCAGTGTTGCCCGCTGCAAGCGCCACCACTGCGAACACCTGGAAAAAGGGCTTCATCGAGGGGAATCGTGTTACTGAAAGAGGGGATGTTTTGGAATGACTTGAGTCCTCGCACAGGAAGCTTTAGTGAAGTGCACCTCACCTGTCGTCTGTTGTGCCGGTATGTGTAGAGGCAGACCAGGGTCATTCCTTCAATGCTTTTACGCAAATGGGATTCCTGGTGCAGTGCATACGGATGCCATAATCAAAATTCCAGATTGGTCGGGAGATGCTCGTTTACAGTTAAAACTCGACGCACAGTCCCTGTCACTGTTGTATTAGAATTTTAGACAGACTTAAAAATGTAATACAACAAGGTATAAAACATTTCTAAAATTTTATTTAAGAAAGATCTTTTGCCGCGCAAGTCCCATTCCTATCAATGAACCCGTCGCAGTTCGGAGCCTGATTTTAGAGCCTAACCTATCGCTCCGAGCGTGCTCATAGCAATAACGCTATTTCGTATTACAGCAATGCTTAAGATTTGGTCCACGAATCTTAGCATCAACACCGACGTGTCACGACAGTACGCACTGCATTAAGCTTCCTGTACGGAATCAATAGCTTGTTGTAAAGCATCATAAACGACTCTTGATTTTCTCGTGATTTCTCCAGGCAAGCTCCACGTCCTAATAAACTACAGCGAGCAAGGAGCCGATTTACCTACTGTACTTCGAGAAAAACGTAATCTGCAACTTGATGGTCTCCATTTCAGTATAATATTGGATTGTCTTCGGAGGCTGCAGTACAGCCACCAACAAAGTGCAGTAAATACTGCAAATTTAAGGGCGAGGTAAAAGAGATAATTTAAAGAGATTCTCTCGTACTACAGTACCGTATATGTGACACTACCCGTGGTGGGTTGCAAGGAAGTGTCCAATCAGAGCTGCCCTTTGCTCTTTGTTTTGCTCTTTATTTTCAAATGCCTCGCGTTGGTCATTAATTAAAAAGAGATACCGGTAATGCTTATTTTCTCAGGCGATTTGGCCAATCACAAGCGAGTATATCTCGCTCTTTTTTTTACATCGACATTGTTCCAGAGAGTGGATATGCATAGAGGAGGCCAACGGAGGCGAGCGACAGGGTCGCGTAGCCACAGTACACCCGCGCGGTATTTGCAGAGGCGAGCCCAGCGCCGAGCTCCTCAGCGAGCCGAGCACTGCACTCTCCAGGTGAGAGATTTTTTTTCCGCAGGAGCGCAGCGACTGCCTTTGCGAAGCGAAGCAAAGCCTACAGTCGCAAATCTAAGGATAATGTTGGATAAAATGGGAGATGAACACATATCTTGATTAAAATAGCGAAACTGTTTACCGCCCGGCACGAGACGGTATGCGTACCCTCTGCCATTGTTCCACGCGTCTGAATAGCTATCTAGGGATCGGCTGCTTACAGCGAGCGGATTCTAGGCGTTTCATTGAATTTCCAACTACAGCCCGGCGAAACATATCCGTTTTCATCGCCATTTCCAGTGGTGGAGGAATTTCCACAATACAGTACATAATATTACAAGCGAGTTGGCTGCGCCGCTTTGCGCTGCGCCGCTTTGCGGCGCAGCCAACTCGCGCCTTGAAAATTTGTTATGAAACCTATTTGCTGAATCAAGTACGTAATTAGATGTGGAACCGTCTAAGTGATGCCGTTCAAGTTCTTTGGTTCATTATTCAAAACTGTATGACGTGTAAGTTCAACACGGACTACTTAAGAAATAGTGTTTTCCAGAACTTTTTCAGTAGAATGGTTTTTCTTGCACCTAGTACATGCACTCCTTACAATGCTCGATTCTAAGTAGCTTTACGTTATAGATCTTGTTTTTTTTGTTCGAAACCCTTTCACTACCTAAATAATCGTGGCTGGCACATGTCGCGTTGGTGATACTTGGTTCCGGGCTATTTTAGGACTATTTTATTATCTGATGCTGTGTAGGAAAGTTAGTGCTGTACGAACAATCATGGCCATAAGGAGGCTGTTACGTACATTCATAGATATTCTATAAATTTTGAATTTGCATTTGGCTAAAACAGCAAAGCTAAACAGCTTTCAAGTGACTCGAATCGCGACTACATGCCACGCCGTACCCCCACCGCGGATATCGGGATAGAGTTTCGACCGTTAGTTCCTAACACTGAGAGCCCTCCCGAGAACGTATTATGAGGCGAGAACACGGTAACTATAACTACATTAGAGCTGGCTTAGGGCTAACTAAACATTTCGTGCAGTGTCAGAAGAAGATAAGCTATGATTCTAACGTTCTGTATTAATACAGTGTACAGTAGTACCGTACAACCAACATTTTGTGCCGATGAAAGTCGTGCGATATTTTTACATGTTAATTTTACTGTATCAGAATCCATGTCACAAAATGTTGCATGTCTCATATATACTGATTTAAGACATAGGTTTAATCCAATTAAAAGTGCGGAAAAGCGCAACACGACAGACAGACAGACAGACAGACAATCATTTTATTATTTAAGATTATTATTATGTTGGTACATATTATGTACATATTATGAGGCCACATTTTTCAAAAGTATCATTATCGCTAATTTGAGGTTTTTCAGCTACAGACAACGACGCAAATATCCGGCACCACTGAATGCCATCCTCCATAGTAAAAGAACAAGAATTCCCCGTCCATTTCACAAGACGCCGTGTCATAAAACAAACAAAACGACAGAAAAAATATCAAAAGGCATATGGAATACAAAGACCAAGTGTGACAGCTGAATCTGATTGGCTGGTCAGTTGTGAATATAAATTGCACGACTTTGTCTGCCGGATTTTTGTGTCTGCCGGATATTTGCGTCGTTGTCTGTATGCGCACTGACACCCAGGCTCCAACGGACCGGTTCGTTACGTGATACGTGGTTGCTGCATGCGATGGCGAACGAACGCGAGCAATAGGCCAATGTCGCTAGCCATATATTTATTACGCATTTTTAGGCTTGACAGTGCAACACCGTCAAGCACTGTTACTGAGTTAAGTACTAAGTATTTACTGCTGGTTTCACTGTGCTCCATTATTATGGTACAGCCCGCGATAAGAATGCCCTTCTATTAGAATCAATTGCGGACTCCCGCTGCATCCGGATTAGCTAAAAAAAAGATTTCCGTTCGGATATTTTGAGATGAGCGTTCTACTCCAAATTACATTGCGTGATTGGTTCAATCTCTGGTGAGCCAAATCGCCGCCAATCGCGCAAAGCACTTGTTTGACTATAGAGCCCTTCTAAGTACAATTCTTGGTTAAAGATGTTTTACCACGAGGCGCGATTGGCTGGTGACTTGATTTTTATATGTGGTGGACTAGAAAGGTTTGCCAAACTGCTCAGAATATTCAATTGACTTGAGAAAACGTAAGAGCCTATCTGCGACGATTCCGGGGCGCAATATGATTGGATAAATATGCTCAAAATGCACTAGGTGCGGTTGTAGCACAGGGATGATTGATATTATAATATTATCGTATTGTTGGAAAACAATATTGATTGTTATGGCGTCCTGCCAATATTGATCCTGTAGAATCAGTGACCAGATTTCCCGACATGTTGCTATTACTCTCCAACAAACTCCTATCAAGCCCGCTTAACATATTTTAGGCACAATAGAGCATCGAGCTAGTTACGAGATCCCAATCCACGTGAAGATACAGGACCGAATCGAGATTTCTGCAGGCGTAGAGCTGTAAAGAGCTTATGGTCATCGATTGATGAACAACACGTGGTATCTACGAGTGCTCCAGTGAAGGTTGCGCACGAGTACGGGTTTGCACCGGGAGGCAGTAGCAAGTAGCACCTTGAGCGTCACCTTGAGCGTCACTGAGCTCGTACTCTCAAACCAGACAACGTCACGAATATCAGGCCGCCGCCGACGGTGTATGGTTTCCAGTCTCGACGCGAAATGGGCAGCTAGCGATGAGGTAGCCAGCGGTCACGCGGTTGGATTGGTGGTGTATGGAGAGGGAGGACGGCTTGCTGTTGCTAGGGCGGATTGGGAAATGAGCTCCTCCTCTTTTAAACCGAGCGTGTGATCGCCTCTACCATTCAAAACCCGAGGTACGAGCATCTCTACCGTCTTATAGATGGCTGTATATAATTGCTAATAGCTTGGTTATAGTATTGGCTAGGTTGAAGTTACAATATAATCGGCGTATTGGATACGTTAGGTCAGATATTGATATTGCCACAATATTGATTGTGAAGGCTCGCTCGGCGACAATCAATAAACAATATAAATTGTCCGATCCCTGGTTGTAGCACGTTCTGAGAAACTTCAGACAGCAAGAGCGCATGACGAGCAACCCAGCGGCGCGCGCACTCAAGCAAATATGCACCGATGTACTGCAAGGAAATCAATTCAATATCGTTGGATACCATCACGGTTTCATTTCTAATTTTGTTGAGTATCCCCCCACTTATCACTTTGCCAGACAATTTGAGCACTGTTACCTGCTCTGCATGCTGACTTGCATAACTCATATCAACGGAGTGTTGTGTACTATTCAAACAGTTCCGTTCGTCTTACGATCGTCGGCATCGACATCCAAGCTGGTTTACTTAACAGTAAATTACATGTAGCATTGAGAACTAGCTCGCTGCATACATAAGTATGCGACTCCCCTGATAATGACACTGATCGAGGCTTTCTTGGTATTGACAAGGACTCGCTTCTTCTATGTCAATACAAACACTTCTCAACCAAGACTTGAATACGCATGAGCTGCAGTTAATGAACGACCTAGGCGACCCACGCAGCATAGTATAGAAAACAAACAATCGTGCTACGTCTAAGCTGCTGTGTTTGCAGGATGCACGCTAGACATGGGCAAATAAGGGAAATGGCTGTCGCTATCTACGTTCACTAGCGTTCAAACGTTAATTGGTCAGGAGCTATGTTTTAATGCCTCCGTTTAGCTTTCAGCGAGATGATGTACTCTGTTAGGCTCTGTAGGACAGATTTTATAAACAACAAACCTCAAGATATACCGCTGATACAACTCTGTCAAAGCAAAAGCACCATACTAACCGTACGGCAATTTTAAATTTCGTACTATTAGTATGATGCTGTTGCTTGAAAGCTATCTTGCTCATACTGCTAGTGTTGTGCTGCACCACGTCATTTGCGGGCTTAGAAATATCAGCCAATGAGCGACTCCTGTTATCGTAGGCGGAGACCCCCGACGATTTCTCGGAAAAACTTGATGGAAAGTCCATCTATAGTGAAGCTGAATCAATTAGCCATTTCCAATAAAACGTTAGGGTCAGACGCCGACGTTTTGGGGTGAACTACTAGTTGTTACTTACGAAGGCGAAGGAATCAATTTTATGCGAAATTCACAATATGAGGGGTCGCTCTAGCTCCAAGGAGTCTAGTGTTTGAAGCAACGTTTCGTAACCCTCGATAGCTTCAGAAACTACAGTTCCCTAATTCTCTGGATTTTAATCCAGAGTTGTTAGGAGGATTCGACTCGGAGGTACCATTATTTGAATGATAGCTCTAGAAGTAAGCTATATAACATTTGTAGGCTGCAATCATATCAATTCGATAAACGATGTTGCCTGTGTCCTCAATACACCTTGCAGCAACATCTCAAATTTGTAGTAATAGCGGTCTAGAAATTTACTAAAGTATAAGACAATATCATAATATAAATTGTATATACGATAATCTATGGCGTTTGAGCTTTATTTTGAGCCCTTCCACATCTAAAACCGCTAAATGGTTCCTGAGTAATAGGGGTAGTCAATTGCTTTTCAGCGTGCAGCAGCAACACAGATTTTTTTTGCCGCCACTGTTTTTATCCAATCAGAACTGGATTAAATGGCTCCCCCTATTTGGGTTTTGCAGCAAGACCTCAGTTTTGTTTTTCACACGCGTCGCCATTACAAGCCATTACAAGCACGCTTCTCTGTTCCCAGCTCATTGCCGTCTTCGTTCTCGTCCGTCTCGTGGTCCGCGCCGTCGTTGCCTGAACTGCCGGCTCCGCTCTCGTCCGGGCTCAGGTCCACACTACCGTTGCCCACGCGCTACTTATGAGCTTGGAGCTCAACGGCGCCGTGTCAGTATCGGATACAGAACGAGCAGCCGGACTAGTAAGGGAAAGCATGCAAGTACAGCGGAATTTGGGCGAGGCTTCAGTGGAGAGCCTATCAACGCAGACGAGTTCAGAGTGCTGCTGGAAAAGGTGCAAACACGTTGACAAAAGCAGAGAAAACGGAGACACAATCCACACATGTGGTAGAAGCGGTTGCAGACGCAGCGTACATTCTGCCTGTGCTGACAGCATGCTTTGTTCATTCGGGGCCGACAATACTTTTGGTAGGATTCCTTGCAGCAAGCGGTGCTATAACACGCTTGCCAAATTACAGCGCGTATCGTCCTCATAAGGAAAGAAACGTGTGCTTTGGCACAATGATGGCCCGACACCTAATGTGCGCTCAATGAGTGTTCTTCTCGACTGGCTCACAACCGGTAATAACTACAATCGCTACCGTGGTGGTGAACAGCCAGACAGGCCATTCAAAGACGTCAATTGCTGGAGAAATGGCTAGAAAGATATCAGCAGCAGGGTTGAGACTGATCGCACCGCGAAAGACATTACCAATAAGATCGGGTCACTTGAGTCAACGTACCGGACTGCGGAGAACTGGCTTAGTAATACGGGCCAAGGATGTGACGAAAATGAGGCAACCATTCGTGACGCCATTTTGTCTCATTGTTCGTATTACTTTCAGCTTTGTGACGTTATGCACGACCGCGTCACCACACGCGCCCAGCTTCTCAACACTGACGTAGCTGCGCAGAAAGACGACACTGAAGATGAAGAGGATAGTTCAAGCGATGAGGAATCGAATAACAGTGACGACAGCTCTGCAACGCACGGTCGGTGTAATCGACAGCCTCCTTCAAGGCCAGTTTCAATAGCCCTTCCTCCTCATAAACGCCAGCGCAAACGGGAGAACAATGAGCAGACATCCTTCGTGAAGCTGAAAGAGGCTCAGCTCAAACAGAACCGTGAACTGCAAATTCTAGAACTAGAGGTAAAAAAGCGCCAAGCGTACTTACAAGAACAAGAAGCAGAAGAACGCCACCTACAGCGAGTGAATGAGGCGCGAGCTATCGAGGCTCGCATCGATGAATCGAACGCATTGGCCTGCAAGCACCGTCAAGAGGCAGAACACTGGCGCCAGCAGCGTAATATTGTATTTCTACGAGAGCGAAAACACCTGCTCGATGAAGGTGTGACACAAGCAGATATTGACGCTCTCTTACCTCTGGCCACGTAATTCTAACATATATGCAAGAAGTTGGTCGCGTCTTTTGTCTCTGTCATCTCCAGCGGGAACCGGCATGTTGAGCTCGTCATCGTCGTCGAGCTCACCACGTGTGCAATCTTCAAGATCGCGTTGCCACTCTTCAGGAACAGGCTCAGCAATAAGTAGATTGTGAAGAATGCAAGCACACATCACATACTTGATCACTCGCCTCATCTGTTTTCGTTTTTCAGTGGGCTGAATGCGCATTTCCCGAAGGTACTGGAACCGTATTTTGAGAAGGCCGATGCAGTGTTCGCTTTTAATACGGCAGCTAGCCAGTTTTTTGTTGAAAAAGTGATAGTCTGGATGCATCTCGGCTCTCGGAGGTTTTTTATATGCTGGAACCATGACACTCGAAGCTTGAAATGCCGAGTCTCCAAGAAGGTATTCGTTACTGTAAATATATTGGTGAGAGCGTAAAGCCATGGGGCTATTTGTCCACACGCGATTATCATGAACGGAGCCTGGCCATTTCACCACGATGTTTCTCACATTTGCGAGGTGGTCACAGTACATCACCAGCGCGTTAACCGAATATAAAGTTTTTCGACTAAAGTAGTCCTCTCCATTATACTTTGGCTTGGCAGCAAGAGGGAACAGCGTTCCGTCAGTGATACCAACACGATCTAGCTCCGGGGCCCAATACTCATCAATATCGTCCTCCCCCGAGTCCTCTTCGCTCATTAAATCTCTGGCAAGTGCTACAACTTCTCTTCTGTTGACCACAGCACGCAACCGACGAAGTTCGCGCTGTCTTTTTGTTGATCGCGGCATGTTGGAGGCGGAACCCGTCAGATGTAGCGTACCTCCGGTGACAAGCGCTGCCTAGGATACCGTTAGGGTTGACGCCACTGATCAAGACGGCAAATTCAGCTGCGAAGGCGCAGTTCGAATTCCCAACGGCCACGGCCAACGAGCACGACGCGGTCAAAACTGACGAATACAACGAGCACAAGTGGGAAATGTCCCGGAGGCTGGCGGCGAGAGCTAGAGTTGAAACCTGCCGACGGGCCAACCTATAACCGGTAGGGGGAACCGGACGATATAAACGCTGTCAACGGTGCTCGGCAAGAAGGTCAAGTTTGTGCGGCACGACGGAGCTCGTGAGTTTGCGACCAACTCGCTCAAGGCCTTCTACGAAGTCGAAGGCATCGAGCAGCAAACCACGGTTCCGTACGCGCACCAGACTAACGGCACGGCAGAGCGAGCTATCCGGACTATTGTCACGATCGGCCGCAGCATGCTGCATCACGCCAAGCTGGACAAGTGTTTCTGGGCTGAGGCGGCCATGACGGCCATCTACGTGAAGAATCGTCTGCCGTCACCCAAGATCGAACACAAGACTCCGTTCGAGATCGTTTACAAGTCCAAGCCGAGTGTGAAGCACATGCGTGTGTTCGGCTGTCAGACGTACATCCTGACCCCGAAGGATACGCTTGACCGCAACCCAGTGTTCCTCTTGGGGGTTCTCCATGAAGCGCGATACATAGCCAACGGCGTACGCGATGTCTGGGCGCGTGGCGGTCATCAGGTGCATCAGAGCACCAACAGCTTCGCGAAACGGAGCGTTCACTTGGTCGCCGCGTCGCTTGGAACCAGTCGAGTGCTCATGTCCACCGGACTCACCACGGCCTTGCACTCGTCCATGGCGAAGCGCTTCAGGATGTCGTCCACGTATCGCCGCTGGCACATGGTCACGCTGCCGTCCGGGCCGTCCACCAGTTCGATCCCAAGAACAAACGCGCACTTGCCGCTGTCGGTCATCTCGAAGCGCGTCTTCAGGTCGGTCTTCGTGCGTGCGATCAGCTCGGGTGAGCTTCCGGTAATCAGTACGTCATCCACGTAGACCAGCACGAGCACGCAGTGACCGTCAACGATCTTGATGTAGAGGCATGGGTCGAACGCCGATACTTGGAAGCCGATGGAGCACACGAACTCGTCTAAGGTCTCGTTCCACACGCGCGAAGCCTGCTTGAGGCCGTAGATCGCCTTCACCAATTCCAGGCAGTCGAAGTCACCGTCGAGATCAACACCTTCGGGGACCGCGCAGAACACCAGCTCCTTCATTATCCCGTACAGGAAAGCTGTCACCACGTCGAGTTGGTCGAGGGGCCAGCCAAAATACTTGGCAATCGCGATCACCATGCGCAGCGTCACATACTTGACCACGGGCGAGAACGTCTCGGTGTAGTCAATGCCGTACTTCTGCTTGAAGCCCTTGGCCACGAGGCGCGCCTTGTACTTCTCGATCGAGCCGTCCGCTTTGCGCTTGGTCCTGAACACCCACTTGGTACTGATGGCGCGTTGTCCGTTAGGCAACTTGGCAGCTCGAAACACACCACGCAGTCGCATCGACTTGAGCTCCGCGCGGATCGCCTTGCACCAGTGCACTTGATCAGGACCGTTCACAGCCTCTTGGAACGTCGTCGGCTCCGATAGATCGGCTGCTGCTTCCACAGCGTTGGCACTGGCACGCCAAAACACCGGAGGCGTCGAGTCGCCGGCTTCATCTTGGTCCCCAGACTTTTCTTCTTCGTCGGGGTCGGCTCGGCGCGAGGAGGATACGTCCGGCGCACTTGCTTCTTCTAAGCCAGCTCGGTGGCGAACGGGACGCGATCTTCTGGCAGTGTCGTCGTCGCCACTCGGTCGGTACTTGCGCTTCCCCGCCTGCTTGAAGCTCGTTTGGCGCGGTCCATCGTTGTCGTCCAGGTCCAGGCGTCCAGGTCCAGCACAGCATCATCGACGTCTTCATCCGAAGTATGCGTCGAAAGTCCAAAGGTGGACTCATCGAAGTTGACATCGCGACTGATAACCACCTGCCCCGCCTCGATGTCATAAACTCGATACGCCTTGGACACTTCTTCGTAGCCGAGGAACAGTCCGGCGCGAGCCTTGGGATCCCACTTGAGCCGCAAAGGTTACCTCAGCCACGAGTCGCATCTAATCACACTGCAGACGCCCCCTTCAGCCTCGGCCAGACCTGCTCTCTTCGCTTTTACCGATGTAAAAAAAAAACCACTTGCCGCTGCAGTGCCGTCCTGCATCGATTTTGATGCAGAATGCGAAAAGTACATCTGGCCAATCACAATGCAGATTGTTTTCGACTTGCTGCAAGAAAAAGAAAACGTCTTGCTGCTGCACAATTGACTACCCCTAATAAGCCCGTCAAAAAATATCTCGGTAATTTTTTTAATTTTTCATTTTTTTGTTTTATTGTTATTTACAAAGAAAAAAAATGCTTTTTCTTATCAGACATTATTAAGGACCTAATTCGTTCTCAAAGACAGCTAAGAAGCGGTTCTAAGAGAGTGAATCCTTATACAATCACTGCTGTCGATTGTTTTCTTTTTGTGGCCGTTCGGGAAATCAGAGTGGATTTGAGGGTACAGCTGTCACAGTCTTTGGCGAGCCCTAGCTCAAAACCTCAAATTACCAGTAAGGTTTTGTGCCAGTTACGTGCAATCAACCAGTTTTGGGCCACAAATTTTAGCCAATTAACGCTTCAGATTGTGGGTAATACTTGGTTCTTATTGGCTATTTCTTTTTTGTCAAGAGAAATTTGACCTGGATTAGACAAAATGGATTTGCTCTATTACAAACTTCAAAACAAAAAGCGGCAGGAAACTGGTCTCCACGCTTAATTGAAAGCTTATTTCAAAGCAGAGCCACAGTACACCAAAGTAGATAGTAAAACAGCGTGCTCTCCATAAAAAAAAGCCGAAACAAGCGCTTTTTATGGGTGCTTCTATCACTAAAAATGGACGTCTGAGTGAAAAGTTATGTTGACTCGGATTTAAGACTTCGAAAAGTGGCACGTTACTGGCACACTACCTTAGTGATACTTTGAAAAAAGTGGTCTCAAGTACATATTATGTACTGTTTTCTCCCAAAGCTGAACTGCAGTACGGGTAAGTACATGTTGAGTTCGAAATGCGAACCTAAGGATAACCAAGGATAACTACTGTAGGGGTTCTAATAAAAAGGCAATGCTTCGTGAAAAGGCCTGATAAAAAAGCACAATTGATAAATTTAGCGGACACGGATGCAATATTTACAGCACACAAATTAATTAGCTTTTCGTGCTACTTTAGTCTACATGTAACCAACGACTCTTCTACAGTTCACTGTTATTAATGCTTTGTACTTCGCAAAATCTGCGCAAGAAACATAATGACATGACCTCACCCATTGTGATTGCAACTCTTCTTCTAGTAAGAAGAACTACGGCATAGTATACATGTACTTTTTAGTGAAACTGACAGATGCATGTACATGCAGTTGGTTAAATCTACGATACACTAATAAGAAGTTTGCAAATAGGTATGCTAGCAGCACAGCTAGTATTTCTGAAGTACGTTAGAAAAAAACTGCAAACTGTGAGCTGAAATTGGAAGATAACTTGCCGTTCGGATTAATAACCATCTAGTAAAACTATCGAGTTCGTGGATTATGATATTGTGCCTTTCGCGGCTTTTGGCTGATCGGACTTGAAAAACTGCATTTTTCAGTGGCGAGGCTAGGTGTAAGCTGTTAATTTAGTTCTCCGATACAACAAGTTAGACCTGATCTTAGTCTCATCAAGTTAATTTGACCAATCATTGAGAAGGAAAGATCAACTCCATCAACTGACTTTGATCGGACTAAAATACTACCTTTATCTCTGAATGCCGAGTGAATGTCAGCCACCGACCTGATGTCCGAATGGCTGACATTCACTCGGCATTCAGAGATTTAATCCGTCGTCAGAGTTCGAGATGACATACTCTTTAGATATCCGTTGGAGAGGCATTGCTCTCATGTACGTTTACTCTATTGATACAGCTATGGTGGCTAGTGTACTGGGAACTTCCGAGCGCGGTCTCGTTCGATGGTACAATCTTTTCCGCACTACAGGCAATGTGCGCGCACCTGTACATAGCAACCCTAAGAACTGCGATCGAATCTTCGCGAATGCCATATTGTTGAATCCACCCCTTGAGCAACGAGAACCCAACTTCAATTTGGTTGAGGTCTGGCGAGTAGGGGGGGGGGGGGGGGCAGGAAAAGTAGCAGAGCCCCTGTCTCGTGGATCATATCCTGGGGCTCTTTGTACATGTGGATTTTAGCATTGTCCATCACCACAATAGATCGTGGCAATGGCCACGGATTTATGAAGGATAGGATTTTAGTCTTGAAAAAACTTCGTGAAAACTAGCACGAATGAAGGTGTCCTCAACATCACCCCACGCAAAAAAAAACTTGAACATCCATTGCGGCAAGGAGGGAGGCTCGCTTACCGCGACGAAAAGGTAACGTTCCATGTGCCGGCGTGTTTCTGGCAGACCAGCCATAACGACGCAGTACGGATCTAACAAAATAAAAATAAGTTAATTAAATTAATCACTTTAAAATATACAATAACTGACCGCCCGTCCTTTGATGTTTCGTCGACGAATACAAGCTGGTCAGGACCACTGTAAAAGGGGGTGAGACGACCAACATACTCGCGGCACTTGCGAGGTACGCTTCCCCTTGCCCGTTTAGTGAGAGCCTTCCTTGTTAGATTGAGGTCAAAGCGTAGCGCACGGCAAATTGTCGAGTCGGAGACGCTGAAAGAGTCCTTGTAGCGTGAACGTAGCTCGTAGCGTAGCTCTTCGAAGTAAAAACAAGGATGCGTTTTTACAAACTTCTGTACGTAAGTACAGACGTCGCGAGGCCACCCAGATGTCTCAGCTTGAAAGCAAGAGTTTGGCATCGACTGGGTGAGCGGTGTTTGGCGACAGTGTGGCTTCGCGTGGCTCCGGCGAGACGATCTCAACGGCCGTGGCGGGCGGTAAGGTAACGGGCGGAGCCTCACGTCCTCTTCGCGATGTCGTGGGTGTTCGCTCTGCACTCTGCGCAGTACCCGTCACGGAAGTCGTCGAACAGCTCGAAGTCTTGCGTTGTCGTATCTGGATCGCAACCAGGAGCTTAGTGATAATGACGAAGAAGAAGATAGCCCAGAAGAAATTCACCAGAAGCAACAAGCGAGCGAAGCTGTAGCAGAAACAGCAGCTCCAGCACCGCCGCCAGCAAATACATCGAATGATCTGTTCCTGGAAAGCGAAAACCTATCGGCTGCGCTATGTGAGCCTGACAATATTCTTCGTGTATGTACGCTAGCAGGGAGGGGGGAAGGGGGGGGGGCACGTGGTCTGTGGACCGATGAGAAGAAATTAGCAAGGAGTCCTGCCAGGCGGTTGCCGTGTGTCCGCTTCAGAGACCTTAATCGCTGCTTCAGGGCTGCAGGGGTATGGCCTGCGCTCCGGATGCTGTGTGCCAATCCGGCGTCCTCGTATGCGCGTGCAAGTTGTACTAGTTGTTTGTCGTCCTCGAAGCGACATGAAGTCCGCACCGTTAATTTCATGTGCGAGAATTTATTAGAAGTAAGATTGTATCTTAGACCGAGTACGGTATGCTAGATCATCCGAGCCAAATGTTACCACAGAGCACATAATAATTGATATTATCGCATATAAACAAGAAACCAATGCTTGATCTGGTTAGTAGTTTCACAACCAGCTAAGTTGACTGCTTGAAGTTTTGTCAAGCGGGGCAGTTTGCCCCCTTTCATAGCTGTTTTATTTGCGCGTATAGAGAAAGACATGAAATGGATCCAATTGCCCCACCTGACCGACCACGAAAGGGCTAGTTGAGTTTGAACTGAAAAAAAATAAATTTGAAGTGTGTAGTCTGTTTTCTACCCTTATTTAAGCGTTTGATCATTAATCTTGAGATTAAATAGATGTAGGGCAAACTCGCCTGATCGAAGGTACACCATATTCATTAGCAAAGGCCAAACCTGAATTATCGCCGCGTAATGGCGGTGCTACTGTAAGTGATGATCGCCAAACGACTTGCAGGGCATGCAAAATGTAAGCAATTTGAAGGATTTTCAGGAAAAAACGCCCAAAAATAGAATCGGACAAGGAAATATTTTTCACCCAGCCCTACCATGTCCTCCAATCACTTTCCATCATTGCCCCCTTTCGCTTTCAGTACTTTACAACAAGATGCCGCAAGCTAAGCGCAAGCGTGAGCCCGGGTCGTCCCAAGACTCGCGGCTAGCCGACCCGTACCTGCTGCAGACGCCACCCTGCCGCTTGGCAGACCACCACCGGAAGCGCGGCAAGTCTGTAAATGTGTTACGCAACTGTGTCGACAACCCCAACTGCCTCTACGGACTTGGGGAGCGCCAAAAGGGCGTGTGGCAGGGCTCGAAACTCGTCCGCCGTGTGTTCGGCGATGACCCACGGGAGCGCGAGCGCGGATCAGGTAAACACGACGAGCCGATGCCCTGCGGCTTGCGTAATCTTGGCGCTACCTGCTACCTGAACAGCATGTTGCAGTGTCTGTTCGTCAATTTGCCCTTCCGCCAGGCCGTGTACGAATGGGAGCCCAAGGAGCAACTTGTGGATAAGGAACAGACGCAGCAGATGCGCGCGCTGCAGAAACTCTTCGCCCAAATGCAATTAGGCAATGAAAGTTACTATGATCCAACGGAATTTGCATCCACATTGTCACTCAACAATGTCATGCAGCAAGATGCACAGGTAATATATAAATATATATTGTTTTTAGTGTTTATTTGATATTTACTAATGGTTTTATATGTTGCAGGAGTTTAGCAAGTTGTTGTTGGCGCACTTACGCACAATCTTCGGACAGTCGAGATTTTCAAGGCATTGGAACTTGGTGGACCGGATTTTCCAGGGCCAGATGAGCTATGTGACCAAGTGTTTGAGGTGCAAGAACAAATCTATGCGACCGTCGTCGTACTACGAGATCTCGCTGAATATTAAGGGGCATAAGACTGTGGAGGATTGCATCGGGTCGTACTTGTCGGCGGAGGTGCTGGAAGGGGAGAACAAATATTTCTGCGAGCATTGTGATGCCAAGCAGTGTGCTCAACGCTATCTGGAACTCAAGCCTCAGGCGTTGCCACCGACTCTGATGGTGCAGCTCATGAGATTCGTCTACGACGCCAACGCTGGACGGAAGAAGAAGTTGACGGTGCGTTGTGCATCTCTTTGAGAGCTTCTGTTGAAGTTCTAATGTTTAATTTGTGCTCCTAGGACGTGATTGAAATCAATGAGACGCTAAATATGACTGAGCTACTGCGTCGAAGTGGCCATGCTGAGGCATTTGATGGATCTGGCGATGCGATCTACCGGTTACAGGGTTATCTGAATCACCGTGGGAAGAGTGCGCACGTGGGGCACTACACCGCGTCTGTGGCTTACCCCAAACCAGGGAAAGTTAGTGGAGACAAAGAAGAAGATGCAGTGGACTGGTTTGAATTCGACGACGCAGCGGTGACTGATATGACCAACTCTGACGCGGCCAAAGAGCGCTCCCCCGGCAAGAAAATCCGCTCCCGTGATATCTACATGCTGCTTTATGTTCGAGATGATAATACAACGAGTTCAGCGCGTAATGGTGACGTTAAAGAAGTGCCAGGGCCTTCTGAAGCGTGTCGGAGCGAAGTGGAGGCTCTCAATGTGGCCTTTAACGCCGAAGTGATTGAATACGCCTCTAAAGTGAGTGGAATGGAAGCGCGCATCCAGAAGCGAGTTGACGCCTACAAGCGCTTTTTCGAGAAAAGCCAGCCATATCCAGATCCATCTGCTGCCCATTTCTACTGGGTGGACATGGAGTGGCTACGACGCTGGGTTACAGGCGAGGAATACGATAGTTCCGCAAGGAAAAAGTCGACTTCTGTGCACGCAGAAGAGGAGGACTCTAAAGCAGCCATACCGAACGCAGCGGAACGGAGTGAAGATGACGATTGTGTTATTGTGGACCCACCAGAAGTGAATACTGTGGCGGAAAGTGAATGCTCGGGCGACGAGAAGTTAAATTCTACTAATTACGACAATGGGGATGTGGAAATCGTTCGTGAGACGCCTCCGTCAGCGTCGCCTGTAGACGCAGATGGAGAACCCGACACGAAGTTAAACTGCGAAGACATTCCCTTTACGAAACCGGTTGATGTTTCGCGCTATTGCTGCGTTCACTCGAGTGGTCTTGACAGTGGGGCACGCCAGCCTATTCTGCGTTTCGCACCGGAGAATGCGTCGAGGCTGAAGCGGATATCTGCAAAGTTGTTTACATTCTTACGAGAGGAATGTGGCGAAGAACTGGACGAGGATAATTCGAATCCAATGAGAGCGTTCGAATCGCCTACGTATCGTTGTACAACCTGCGAGAAAGAATTCTGTAACAAGCTTTTGGACGACGTGGATCGCTTGAAAGAAGTGGGCGAGGAGCTTGAACTGTTGCGAGGCTCTCCTGCAAGTGTGGCGGCGGCTGTGGCGTCGGGAGGCGCTTATTTGATGAGTCGGGCGTGGATAAAAAGCTACAAGACTCACCTTCAGATGTTGCATAAGGAACTCTCCCATGCTGCTTTAAAGAGCAAGAAAGGGAGGAGATCGCTGACACCCCAAGACATCAACGAGTTTTTCGCAGTGTCTAATGGAACCAGCAATGGCAGCGATGCGACGGATACGACAAATGGACTTGGTGTGTGGCAGAAACCCATCAACGAGGACATCACGTGTGTGCACGGCAATTTGACGCTAGAAAAGCGAACGTATCGCCCCGTATCAGCCGAAACATGGTCGTACTTCAGCGACAAATTCCCGTATCGTGCCGAGTTCACCGAGTCTGCATCCGAGCCATGTCCACAGTGTCAGGTCGACGACATGGCGAGCAAGGAGTGTATCCAAGTGGAACGTGACGCACGTGACGAAATTCTCTCGGTCCCAGCGCTGGATTCTTTGTATCGACGGAAACCTCGAGGGGAATCCATTCGACTTGTCGACGTCTTTGAGCTCCCGCCTGCTCAGCGCGGTAGTGGGTTGGAGAAGGCATCGTCGTGGACGAAACGAGACGCCGCGAGGATTCCGCGACGAATGTTCTTAATATCTCGACTCTGGCTAGCGCAGTGGAGGGAGTATATTCGCAACGTGGAGGAAATCTCGCCTGCATCCTTGACGCTGTCGTCTCTGTTGTGTTCGCACCAGAAACTGGTGTTACCGCCTGGATTATTGGCAGCTCAACAGGGTCAAGTTGTGGACGCCAGTTCGTTAGAAGTGGAGCTCGTGACTATGGACGAAATGCAGGCGCTAGCTGAACGGTACGGCGACCCAGAGATGCCATTTTACTATGGTCTTCTTAAGACTAGCAGCTCAGAGTCGGGAGAAGAGAACGCTTTTGTGGTGTGGCGACAATGCTCACTAGCTACACTCCAGTATGGAAATGAAAAGGTTATTAATTGTGAAGGTTGTCTGGATGGCGTCGTGCCCCTGGTGTGTCAAGACGATAACGAGGACGGCGTTATCTGTGCCGAATGTCAAGAAAACGCCGATCGGCGACATCGAGACGAACTCGAGAACTTCTCAAACCGCGTGGTGAACGTCCAGCAGTTGAGTGATGACCAGGCAGTGCCGACGACTGAGAACTTGACGTCAGACGCCAACACTTCGGGTCGACGGCGGTCGCGACGGATCCGTCCCGGTGCAGCGTGTACGTGGCCTGTTGCGGCTAGCGCAACCGACACGGTGTATATGCTCAAGGCGAAGATCTACGCGGAGATCGACGCGCTGCCCATACGACAACGGCTTTACTATAAAGGCGAGTTGCTGGAGGATTATCGCACGCTCAAACACTGCGGGTACGTCAAATTATTGGTTGTTGAAGTACCTCTGATATTTAATGTATTTTTTTGTTGTTGTGGTATCAGGATCAAAGCTGGAGATGCTGTGTTCATGAGGCTGTCAGCAGACAATGCGGACGATCTCGTCGTGGACGAAAGCCAGGAGCGTGAAGTCGGCTTCGCGGACTCGGTCTTCCTATCGGGGGGCAGTAATAGCAGTCAGGCGGTGAAAGACAAAGAAGCCCCGGACACAAGCGGAGACCGAGCTATGGCGTTGGCGATGGCCGACAGCCACGAGACGCGCGTGTGGGTATGCTCTGCCTGCACATTTGTCAACGACGACACGGACAGTGTCTGTGAGATGTGCTCGACAACGAAAGACAGCTCCACATGACCACCCTCTATCATTTTGATAAACCTCTATTTTCACATCAAAACAGTGGATAAATAACAAGTAAAAAAGGTAATTTACTTCGTTATCGCCATATGGAGGTTTTATTAATAACACGATTGGTTCAGCGATACCACAAATTGGCATTACGATGGCGACCCGCAATGACGATGAGCTGGAGATGAACTGGACGGCGGAGGCCGTGGACGCATCGGACAATGAGAGCGTCATGTCCGCCGACAGCGAGGACGAATTTGAGGACGAGGCCGAGCTGGAACTGAGCTCAGGCATCAAGCGTAGCCGCGAGGAGCAAGACGACGTCATGGACGACGAGGACGACGAGAACGTCGCCAAGAAACGGAAGACTGAAGCCAAAGTACGCGTTGCAAATGTGATTTTACCTCTGAGACGCGATAGCTAACGGTGCTATTGTGTCTTTGTGATGGAAGTCCAATGATAAAAAAGGTCTGCACAGGATGACCCAGGCCGAACACTTTAAGATCGTCAACGAAGCCTACACCAAGCTCCGCGGCGGCCAGATGACGTCGCTTGAGCTTGCGGATGGACTCAATGGTGAGCAGCTAACGCGGTTTAAACGATGTTAATACGTGCTGAAAGGTTTGGTGTTGTTTTAGAATCACACTTTGTGGCACCCAAGAATCTGGGTAAGCACAGATTGGATCTGCTGCCGTCCTACATTCACCACTTGCTGCCGTCATTCAAGCGCGAATTTGTGGGGAAGGGCAAGCGTCGCGACAAGAGTCCATACTTCCTCATTCTGTGCTCGTCGGCGCTGCGATGTGTCGAGGTCATCAAGTAAGTATTGGAAAATGACTGAAAGTGTATGTAATAATGTTATTAACGTTTTTTGATATTTGTGATAGACATTTGACATCGTTCAAGTGCCGTGTTGCAAAGCTTTTCGCCAAGCACATGAAGGCGGAGGAACAGGCCAAGCAGCTCGCGAATAACTATTTGCCGATTGCTGTGGGTACACCAGCACGTGTCAAGAAGCTTTTAGAGATGAATGCGTTGTCACTCAAACACACGACGCACGTGATCTTCGATATGGAAAAAGACAAGAAGCAGCTCACTGTGCTGGAGCTGAAAGATACAGCCACTGAGATGGTGGACCTCTTGCAGTTCCATTTCATCCCGCAACTCAACAAGGACGACAGCAACATGAAGATCGTGCTGTTTTAGTTGCACCAGATTTCTGCTCTATATTTTTTTAGATCAACGATTAGTTGTTTTATTTTTTTAACTTGATGTCTAAATTTGATTTAGAAGAGTTGATTTAAAAAGCTCATAGTTTTCTCGAAGGCGACGAAAGTGACAGCGTTGGCAGGGAATGCTCGTAGCAATGACGGTGTGATTCCTCTGTAGAACCGCGTAGGTCCTCCCTCAGCGTAGAGTTGTCGACAGCAGTCGGCTATGCCCTTAAAGCGAGGTTTGTCCAGACGGTCAGCTTGGAGGACAGACTTTACCGTGTCAACGGGAAACACCACGAGCCAATACATGAAACCAGCGCAGCCGCCAGAGAAGGCGATAGACTGATATGTGCGCAGATTCGCTGCCTCCGGTGACAATCCAGGCACGTTGTGGACATAACGATTGAGCAGCAGATCTTTGGTCGTCTCGTACGCCATGAAGTACGTGGCGTTGCCCAGCATCTCACGTCCTGCCGTCGGCCAGAAGCCACGGTAGAGCCCTCCCACTCCATTTCGACTATACACGTCCCTAACGCACTGCCAATTACTGATTCGAGTTTTGGTGCCTCCATACAATGTCTGCATCCTGACTTTAATCACTTCAAACGGCGTGTACAACATCCCCTCAGTGAAACCCGTCGAAACTCCAGCAGCTATCAACGCGTAGTCTGGGTTGTCGAATAGAGTTGTGGAGTAGAAATAGCGGTATTGCCCCATGAGCCCAAACATGATCGACGCGCTACATCGTTACGGTCATAAATATAACAAGAAATTTGAGTAAAATCGCTGAAAACATCGGAAAATCGAATAGATTCCCAGTACCTCATAGCAGACCGGAAGATCTGCGGCGACGCACCCCGATAGAGCGATGTGACGCCTCCTTCCAGTAGACTTTTCTTTAAGCAGTCGAAAGCCCCCGTGAACGCTCTGGAATTGTTCTGCTGTGTCTGCATCCGCGCCTTGACCGTCTCGAGGGGGTAGCCCACAAACGCCTCACATCCGCCGCCCATGGTGCCGCTCACAAAATTCTTTACGGTGACAATTGCCAGCGAGTGCGCTGTAGTAGCCCCCGGGGCTTCGACAGGACGGTCATTCGAGTGTGCGTCCGCCGATAGCTCGCCAGAAGCAAGCTCCGAGGACTCACACTTGGCCTCCCTTCCTAGCATCCTGCACCTGCTTCTATTATGACCAATGAGAGCAGATGTAGCCACACGCTACGTAATGCAATACCGAATAGTATTAATACGCGGTAAAGTAATACAACGCCCTGCAAATTGAACGCCGTAACAGAGGGAGTTCAATTATAAATAGAACTCCCTAAAATAGGACGCATTATTAGAATTGGACCTAAACACAATATTCGTTTTTGTGTTACCCAGTCTACTTTTAATATAGAAACAATAAATTGTTTGTCACGAAGGAAGTTCGGGGTGGCGATCGCCTCGCAGCAGCAGCCTCGCAGAGCCAGCAACAAAATGCGAGAACACTAATATTTCCAAATTGCTGCTCAGGTTGATAAGCATCCAATAGTGATTCAATCCCACGGTCTTGGTAGTTCTTTTAGGTTCTGTAGCGGTTACATGTACATTTTTTATGAGCTGTTTGACTTGTGCTGAACGCGGGTGGTCGTTTGAGTTTTTTCGGAGGCCCACCTGCTGATTGTAGCGATTCACGACAGCGTTTGCATACCCGCATATCGTGGACCCACCAGCAATGTTCCCTTTTTTTCTTCTTCGATTCTCTTCCTATCACTTTCTCCGTGAGAAAGAGGTGAAGCTTGCCCTCGGTGACTGTGCAGCTGTTGCAGATCTTCTTATCGCTACACCACTCAATAAACTCCTTCTGCTACCCCTCGTATTGGCGTTTAGCGTTGGTAGGACGAGTTTCTAAAGTCGCTTGGAGAGTGGATCGCACATTTTCTTTTATCTTCATTTGAACGGTGCTATCCCTCGGAGCTCCAGACGGTATCTCAGCTTGTGCAATCTGTATTTGGGCTGATACGTTTTTCCAGCTTGATGACCTACGAGGACAAACTGCTTTTTTTGCTTTCTCATTATGGATTACTTCGGGGAGAAACATGTGCTTGCAGATATGCTTTCACAGCCTCTGAATATGGAAGGCTTCCAACCACGCACAGCCCAATTCATCCTAATTCAACATTGCACAGCAAAAACTTTGTTTTCTAATGTTGAATCACTTACGGAAAACTCCAAAACGTTGGCTTCATGCGCAACAAGGATGTTCACAAATGTCCAGTTAGTTCACTGGCATTCTATTTGTATGAGCGATTTTACGTGAATCTTGAGCCATTCCCAACGTTCCGCCAATCCAAAGATTGGTACGACATTAAATGCTTACGTGGTCGAAACCAAGTCAAGCCAATCTCGTACGACACACACAAAAGCTGTTATGAGGTTGTATTTAAAGTTCTTGGCCTGACCTTCAATAAAAAACACAGATTAAAAGACAGCAAGGAGTTCATCAAGCTGAAACTGCAGATGTGGACATCTCGCAGACGCGGAAGATGGGGTATGGACACAGTGGAGACGGTGTACTCAGCTCCGCTCGCACGAGAAGTTATTTGTGCACTCTCCAGCCATCCTCCTCGCTATTATCGCGAACGCGCAGTCGTGTATCCGCCATTGACTTGAAAGTAAGAGAATATAATACATACGCACTTTACTGCTGCAAGACGCAGTAAAGTGCGTATGTATTATATTATATGCTTTTGATAAGCTACCATCTTGTATCCGTCAAAATGACCTTGTTGGCGATCAGTTCCAACAGTACCGAGCTATCGCTTCAGCTCAAACCACCGAACACCCAGTTAAATTGCAGCTTCAGGTCGCAATGCCAACAGATCAAAACACATCATGCTGCAGTTATGAGTAGATTAGAATCAAGTCATCAATCCATGATAGAACTGGTTCAACAGTCTCAAAATGACGTCACCGCTTTTTTTCATGGGGAAATAGTGTGACGGCGTCAAGACGGCCGTGAGCGGGGTTACTCTGCGCTGAAAGGAAGCCTGTTCGCGTGTGGGAACAGCATTTCAACGAGAGCAAGTCGCGGCTGATATCAACTTGTCGGCGGGTCGGCTGATGGGATGCATGCTGACCACTGTAGTGCCTTGTTAAAAAGGTGAGTGTGGATGCGCTTGGCTTCCATGTTCTCGTAATTAAAACATTGTCTTGTACTAAAGAGTTTCTCATTGTTGTAGCGTATACTTCCCTCTGGTGAACGTAACGGAATATGAGTCAACACATGTCAGAGCTTAATGATATAAGTATTTGTTAATTTAATGTTTGCGGCGCATGCCTTTGGAAAAAGCGCCTATACTCTTTATTCCACGCTCACTTTCTGCAAAGGCAATGGCGGATTCGATCGACAGCCCTCCAGTTATCAAACTACTTACGTGTTTGATAACGCACAAGAGTTTGGGCAAAACTTAGTCTCCTTGGCTGATGGTCTCCATTTGGTACCATGTATTTCATCTAGGTATTCGATTGACGGGATTATTTGCTAAACCATGATGCCACTCATCCAAAGCGCAAAACCACGGCTCATCAAATAAATTGATGTAAGCTCGCGACTTGGAATCGGCGGCTCTCTGTGTGGTATTTAAAGTTATGCTCGTCATTTGCGTATTGTGTTGTTGTGCTGTAGATCAGTGATTTGAGTTGTGATCAAGAACGCTCCGGAGCCAATCCTGCCTCCGCTCCTTGTACTTAGACAGAGGGTTTGTACAGTAACGAAAGGGCGATGCCGGCTTTGACAAGATCCAGCGAACGGACGACACAGGGACGAGGATAGAAAGCACTATGCGCGCACCGATACGAAGTCTAAAGGCTGGGCGTGCCGAGCGCTCTTCCGTATGCATGGGCATAGGGTCGTGAACACTAAAACTGTTCTGAGTGAACATGGTTGCTCTTTTGCCGTGATATTTCCACCAATAGACGGTGGAGATATAAATCATGACCCAATCCTCTAGTAGCTAATGGGATCACCTCCTTGTCAGCTGGTATCTGAAGATATCAGGTATACAAGTCATGGCTGGGCCAAAACATTTTGCTTTTTCCTTAAAATTATTGGCACCAGGGGCTTTATTTGGGATAGGACATTTATTAGAGCGAGTACGTTAGTACCTGTAATGCCAATCCATTCAATGTTTTGCTTGCAAACCGACAACCGCCAGCGAGCGGCACGGAGCCCAGTTTCGCCTCATATTCTAATCTTGAAAATATTTCGCTAAGAACAGTTTGAGACATCATTACTTCTGCAGACACTCATGAAGGGTAACAAGGTGGACGCTATGACAACGCATAGGAAGGAGCTGCTCCGAACCGAAGGAGACCAGCTGAGGACCTCCATTCTGGACCGCATCCAACACCCTCGCTATTTGAATCCTCGCACCAGGTTGAGCTCTTCTTTCCTCATCGAAAGCTGTGCTGGTATTCTACTCTGATTAAATTTCCAATTGACTCATTCGAACGATTAGCAGCGCTGAAGACATCAGTACAGATGAGATTGAGCACACCGTTCAAACCACCGTCGATATCGATACAAGAACCACCGACCATTTGGGACTTTCCATGCAAGTGCTTATGAAGCGACTGACATGTGAGGAACGACTGCTAAGGAGCGATGACCTCGGGTTAGCGAAGGATATTTGTCTCGAGATATCGAATCGTACGATTGAGCTTTTGAGGCTCCTTAACACAACTATTTCCCGCAATGGTCACCCACGGACCGTGTACATTTTACACGGCCCAATACAATTATATGTGGATGACAAGATCGTGTTTCGTGTGCATCTGTTTTGTAACGGAGTGACGGCAACGCCGATCGTGGGTGACGTAGTGTTGATTGAAGTGCGGAAGGCGACGCCAGATGACAAGGGCGTGATTGAAGTGCGAAGACCATCAGAGGCGAAAGGTCGGTGCTGAAGGATCAATAGCTGGCTGTGAATTAGCGAGTGAGTGCAAACCAGGCGCGGTAGTGCCAAAGAGTGCGAGTTGTGTGAGGCTAATGCGACCGAAGAGGGTGTGAATGAGCGGCATAGAGTGTGCAAGGAACGAGTTGTGGTTGCCTGGGGCTCCAAGAATGAATGCCAGTGGCGGTAGTGGCTGATGCAGGTCGCTCACTTTCGAATATGTGTCGAACGCAAGGGACTCCGAAAACTGCGAGAAGCAGGCGATCAGGGCGTGGGGCGTGCGTTGGCTCCTGAGTGAACCGGGCGAGGCCGTGCAGGTGGCACGGACGAGTCTGAGAACTGCCAGTCCGAGGCGGTGCATTGTGTTATGTGCGGGTGATCGGTGGCGGACGCGTCATCAGTGTTGGCTGCAGCAGGACGGGCGTGAAGGCGGCGGATGGAGGTACGAACTACATCGCTACGGGCAGCGGGGCTCGAGCGCTGTGAACCGTGGAGTGTGGGATCTAGCGAGTGGGTCGAAAAGACGTCGGTGGTCCCGGAATGTCTGTGCCGAAAGGCGAAGCAGCGAAAAAGTCTCTGTCAGTGCGGACAGAGCAACATGCGAAACAACCAAGTGGACTGAGTTCGTGTTTCGAGAGTATATTGATAACTCTAATAAAAAGGACGCGAGCCCGGCCACTTTGCTGTGGCCTAAAGTGTGTTGATCGGAGCGGGTGACGAGCAAAGAACCGGCCAAACAGACCAACGGGCACTGTGGCTAGCAACCCGGCGGCGAGCAAGCGTTACCAAGACTCGTCAAAATTTCATGGAGAGGCATCCGAAACGTTCGTACACAAGCATGGTCAGACCATGATCAGCATATGCCTTGAAGGCAGTTACATGCACAAGTTTTACGAGGTTGGCAGTGTTTAGGACGATGGTCGACATCATTATCGATTTCACCGGAATCCGAACGCCAGCTACTTCCGGATACCAGAAGGAGACTATCGAGTACCATACTATCAGCTGTTTTTCTGCCTTTCTATACATTAGTAATGTAGCCATTACTACTGAAGGGTCGCGTTCGAGTACAACAGTGGTTAATCAGAGTCTTCGTACGATACTCGCGCGTTGGCGCTCGTCTGCAGACTTAGCGACGGAGAGACGGGGGGTGGGGGGGGGGGGTCTCTCTCTCTCTCTTCGCTCGGGGTGCGCTGCTTCGCGGCCTGCGCTGCACCTTACGCTAAGTCCTCGACTCGGCCAGGCGCGTTGTCTGGATTATATTATAAGTTTCGCTTTGGAATAAATACTCCGGGCTAGGCACCGACTATTGCAGCCCTCTGCTTTCACAGGCTCCTCTGTAAAGAAGCCTTCCCCCGGGCTGGAGGTCATTAGGGCTTGTGAGGGGAATTAGATCCATAATGTACCGGTTTTGGCACCGGCTTCAACGGATCAATCTGTTTGAGCTGTCCCAGCAGTACACTGTTTTGCTTTCCTAGGTCAGGTTGTGAAGCAATGGCTATGGCCAAGAGATGGAATTGACGTTGCCCTCCTGCTTTTCAAGTCTCGGGTGTTGCAATTAAGAGGGACGTACGCAACTGTTACTACTAGTGCTCTAGGGGTTACCCAGTATTAAAGAAATATTGAGCTGGACATTGTAAGGAGTCTATTCGCTTCACTATCTTGTAAAGACCCATTACCAAAGCCGCTATCCTATTTCTAACTGCTACTTCGTCTCCATCTAAAATACGAATACACCACTATTAAATGAAACATACATCACATGCCTAATTCAAACAACCTGAATGGAGTCAAATGAAGCTTAACGTGCATTGACGCGCTAGAGAAAACAACACACTTTGCGGCGACATCAAAGGCCTACACCAGTATGCGCATATTCTCCCCAACCCGTAGGTTTTGTCGAAGCTTGTACATGCTCAGCCACTGAGCAGTGCCCGCTCTCCACCGACGTTCTTTACAGCGTGCCAAATTCGAAATGAGCAAACGGGGGCCAGACAACAATCGTATTTTAGTGCAACGATAGGTATCCGACCTGACCAACCTGTTGTCCGTTGCAACCTGGTTGCCGACCTGCCAACCCGTTATGTACCTGTTCCTCAACCTAAAAATACAATCTGGATTTTCCGTTTCGGTTGCTCCAGTAACCGGCTTCAAAGAATAAATCTGTGTCAGCGGCACACTACGTTCACAGAATAAATTTCAGGTGGGTGTGGCGATACTTAGTTCCAGTCGAATAACGAAGGTCGCGAAGCTGACTATTCCGGGCTAGAAATCCCGACTGGGTATCCGACTACACCGTTTTAACGCCCATCATGTATAAAATAACCGACACTGCCTCGGTTCTAGACGTAGCGTCCTGCTGAAATGAGGGCGTAGAGGCTGGGGTGTGCCGCGGCGCGGGGCTATTTAAGCGGGTGAGCGATGTGCAGGTCACTTATTGTATGTCGTGGTAGACGTGTGCAAAGTTTGCACTGCAAACGCGGGGTGTATTAGGGGATGTCCCACCATCGGTGACCGTTCGGCACCGTTTTGTTCCACTTATTTGTCCCGCCTCCCCAGCCAGGTTCAGTGAACCGGAACTGCACCGCTGGTAATTTATACTGCACAGCTCACCATTTAAAAATACGACGAAGCCAACCGAGAGAAAAATCGACGCGAGGGTGGGCAACCATGCAGCCCAATAGCTCCCTCATTCAAGAGTACGTACAGTAACTAACTAACTAAATATGTCCTTTTTAGCATTACAGGCGGCACCATTGCGTTGATAGGTTTTAGCAGCTTACAGAATGCGTGTGGCGTCCGCTTTTGTGTACCCAACACGGTGCCCAAAGTGCCCAAAAGTGCCCAAACAACGTTTTACTGTAACTTGCTACAAATTAGAAAGGACCATATGTCGATTTACGGAGATGACCAGTCGCGCTTCACGTTGGTCGTCCCTTGGGCACCCCCGCGGTTCGCTACGCTCGCGATACAAAGGTAGAATGTACTGGAGAGTGCGATGCGCGGCCCGCTGGTGAGCTCGGCGCTGGGCCCGCCTCCGCAATACCGCGCGGCCCTGCTTCGCGGCCACCCGCGCGGGTTTGCTGCGGCTACGCGTCCTCGCACCCACTCGCCTTAGTTGGTCGAGGCTGTCAGAGTAGTAAATTAAAAAGACGAATTAACATGATAGTAGAGTTATTTTTGTAACGGGACGCAGTGTTTTGGGCACCGTTTCGGGCAATAACGGATCGGTCTTTTAGTTATTTTGTAGCAAATTGCAGTAATTCTGTTGGGCACTTTTGGGCACTTTGGGCACTGTTTTGGGTACACAGAAATTTCTCTTGTGTTCTAAGAATTTTTTACTGAAGGTGGCCTCTGAACGTTTCCTTCATGCCTTAGAGGTTTGCGCCCGCCAGTCGCTTTTGCCGAAATCGTCCAATTTTGATCTTCCTGTTCAGCCGTGCAACGAGTGCTGGATAGCAGTCTGCTATTAGCAGAGCTGAAAGAAGCTCCAGTGCCGGCTGATTGCATCTGTCCTCAGGCCACTCACCACCTCTTATCATTGAACATCGACACGATCGTCTCCTCCGTAGCGATCTCTTCGGTGGCTGTCACCGTGGTGGGTGTCCGTCGTCTCGGATGTCTGTTTGCTGCTCATCCAGGGGCAGAGTCTATCGTTGAGGTCGTGGTCACAGTCGTGGCCGTGGCCGTGCGATCTTCAGTTGCCTTCTTCGCAAAAGCACTCAACACGGTGCCACTCAGAGAAAATCCCCGGCTCTAAAGTAACAGATCTAAAGGAGAGCTTGGACTTTTAGTGTACATGTACTGTTAAAATATTTTTTTAGAATATCTTCATTACATTGTATGCTTAAAGTTATGGAATGTTGGAGCGGAGATTATCGGGACGGAGATGTTGGCCCCGGCATCACCGATAAGCTTCGCGAAGAAGACCATCGGATTGCACCCTATTTCTGACATTTGTTGTCCCAAATTCTTGAACTAGTCCAGGAACTAAAGTTCTCTAGTAAAAGATGATTGAGCTTGCTTGTGTATATTATATTGCAAAACTTATTATATACAATGTCATATTATAATTCCGTCCAAATCGCCAATTTTTATTTCGAAACACTGTTTTTTTTTAGAGATTCTGGATTTTTACTCACACCCTTGTATAAGATATTCGCAACTATTTACCGGTATATAACCCCCTCAAACGTGGAAAGTCGTTAAACTTTGTGTTAGTAAAAAAGGTGCGGACTTCCCGGCTACTACCGTATTCTATCTTGCGGCTGGCGCGGCTATAAGGGAATCGAGTGCCGCAAGTCTGGGAACCTCCTTTGGCAACCGGTTGACCTTCGCAAGGTCATCCGCCAACTTTGCTCGCTTCACAATGTTAACCATCTCCTTGCGGTTCCCAAGTAACTTGATAGCTTCATCGTATGATACCCATATACGGTAACGCATGCTCTCAGACCAATCGTCATACACTGTCTTGGCCTCCATCTTATAACCGTAGTATCGATACTTCTTATTGTCCTTGTTCTCGAAGTCAAGCCTTCCCAGACTTGTAAGAATCTTTCCGTCTACCTACAGAATCACAACTCATTAAAACTAAATCTAGATACTAACAAAATGGATACAAATTCCGACTTACTCCTCCTTTCAGTGGCTTCGCGCCGAGCAGCAGTTAAAATATCGTCGCCCATATTCCAACCTCCCTTGGGGAGTAACCAGTCGTTATTGTTTGGGTTTGAGCTTGAAATCAAAAGCACATCACTACCGCCTTGCTCCTTAGGCCGAGAGATCACGTTACACGACAGCAAGCGGCGATTATATTTGCCGTAGCGCTGCAAGTCACGCCCAACGTGGGACCTCAGATACTCTTCTGGAGCGATTTTGAAGCCAGGGAATGGCTCGATCTTCCTACGCATACCATCCGCGGTTTTCTTGGAATACGTAGCGATATCCTTCATTCTCTGTTCTTCCACCTTGTGAATCTGCTTCATCGTCGAAGCACTCAAGCCCTCGGGATATTTTGCGAATATCTTCTTCGCCGCAGCGGCAATGTCGTCAGCTGTCATGACAACTTTCTCGACAGCGGCATTCAGATTCGCGGGTACCTTTTTCTCCTTTTCAATTACATCTTCCACCATTCTTGCAGCATCACCCACCTGCTTCAGTAGTCCATTTCTTTCTTCGTCGCTTGGTTTAGCGACAGGCAGTTCTTTGAAATCATACTGACGCAAGGACCGCTTGTTGATGGAAGCAGCATGTGACGAAAGTGCAGTAAAAGTGTTCGTAGGAATCAACAAAGTGGCACAGCTAGAAAATAGCGCAATTAAAGTCACCGACGGTAGCAAACGCATAGGATTTCGATGCTTGGTGTGTTTGAACAGGGGGCGCAAGATGCGAAGTGGGAAAGATCACAATCGGCTCCAGCAAAATTTGGTTTGCGAGACCTTACTATTGCCACCGTAGCGCCATTAGTACGTCCCTGTAACCTATAGGCTGCAGGTAGTTTTTGGATTTGCTCTGCATAATAGTTCGACGAGTCGCACTTTCAAGAGTACGATGATTACAAATTGTGGACTGGATGGAGCAGGGAATGAAAAACAAAATAAACTTGAAATCAGTACGGACAAGTGAGTTCTTTTTAGTGGGTATATTATATTCAAATAAAAATCACCTTTTCCAATTGCCTTGTGTTTATTCAGTTGTTATTTCTTATGTTGCTTTGGATGCGTTAGATTAGCTTAGAAATTATACCAAGGGCTAAAATTGGCATCTGTTGACTGTTTCCTTGATCTACCGGTAATCAAGTGTTAGATCGCTCAAAGTGTCCACAACTTGTTGATTTAGAATGTGTAAAAACACACAATCATCACTTTACGCATAACTTTAGACGTGTTTGTTTGTTTGTTTTGGGATAGTGCTGCAGTGAAAATGATACTCAATCCTTGTTGGGTAAGCGTCCTAAGATGTTACAATCAGCGGTGCTACCTCGTACGTGCTTTTTGAAAATTCATGGTTCTTAGCCACTTCCTACACGTGCCATGGTATATCACCTAAAGTGCAGCTATAGCATGGCATGGTTAGTAATAAACCTGCCAGTTATGGCTCAATGACCATCGTTTCCTTGAAAACTAGTTTTAGACCATTCATAAATGCACATAAAACAGATCATGGCGTGCTCTGCGTGGTCAGCAAATGTCATCGGTGGATTTGTATTATCGTTTAATATTAATCTCTAGCCCCGGTTTCATAATATAGCATGACGCACCTAAGTTTCTTCTCACAGGTTAAACTCCGTCATTTGGTGGGCGCTGGTATTCCAATAATTGTGGAAGTTTTACTGGGATAGGAAGCACTTTAGTGCTGTAAAAGACAGCCCAACAACGATTAATTCGGTGGTCCATCGCGCGACATCGCCCTACTGGTATGTCGATACAAATACCAATCCATCAGTAGCACTTACATGACCCCCAAAAGCCTTAATGCGGTGGGATGGTCGTTACTAGTAAATCGATACAAGTACGAAGACATCATAGCGCTTACATGACCCCCAAAAGCCTTAATGCGGTGGGATGGTCGCTACTAGTAAGCACCTTTTTAGTAGGTTGGCGCGCGTAGTGCTAATATATTGGCAAAGAGGATTGATAATATCATAATAAAAGTGTTTTAAATTTTGTTTTCCACGAGCATGATTGACGGTGAAAGATCTGATTGCTGTTATGCGGCATGCTCGATGGTTTACTAACGATGCGGCACATTAATACAGTCATGCATGAAGGAAGGCCAAGTGGTTGAAACACAAAGCATCATTTCAGTAGAGCAAGTGAGGATTAACTGCGGTAGTCCTAAACGACAGTGGAAATGCTCTCGAATGAGTTGTTCCATGTCGAAACTGATAGATGCAATATATCGCTGAGTGCCGTGTTCGATTTCTTCTAGCCACGCCAAGGTGTTAACGTTAACCTATCCCAGCCTCGCGAAGCCCTACTTGTGGAAGTTTCTTAAAGCTGTCCTACATCATATTACTATTGTGTTTTTTGTACAAAACATGTAGGAAAACTTTTTTTAACATATGAATCATAATCTGTTGATACAGAACCTTTGTTTTTTGTGCAAGTTTAAGCTATAAAACCTCCCGGCCACGACAGTTATTACCACCAGCACTCTAAAATGCTCAACTATGACTTAAATTAAGTTGAAAGGGTTAAGAATCCTAGTTATAAATACTTCGTGAGGCGCATCATTATTCACACTCCTGTCTTTAGCCTACCCTGACGGGTCGTTTGCGTACAGGAACTACACCTCGTCGCTAGCAAAGCTCCGGAAAACTAATTGTAACCTCCTTCTTGGTATATCTACTCCCGGAGTTATGTCCCAAAAGACAGTCCGGGATCAGTTGAACTTATGTTAAAGGGCGCTAAATGCGCCCTTTAAGAGGCTGATTCCTACTGTTCTTTGCACAAACATCTAAAAGAGCGACTTTTGCGCCCTTTTGCCGCGAAAGGGTTAATACAGTGCCCCCCTTCGTTAGACGTCACTCTTGTTCAATTCTCTGGATTTTATATCTAGAGTTCTCTAAAATTTATTTCAGTCAGAGTCAGTCTTGGTGTTTCAATTTCCGTAAAACAATAACCCGGGTATTTATATCCGAAATAATGCCATAAGTTCATGAAAAGGAATACACAAATGCAGTGAGACAGTTAGTAACTATCGTGTAATTCTAATCCTAAATTTGGATATTGATATCTAGATATTTGAAAAAGTCGCGATTGTGTCGAATAGTAAGGAGTAGATATACTTATTTCTCTCATATCACCAAATATTGAATACATACTCCTTTTTGGCTTTTTAAATCTCGACGTCCGTGAAGCCTTCGAAATCGAAACGGTATAGTAAGTTAAGAGCTACTATGCTGTAGAATATTATTCAGTCTCACTGGTCAAAAGAAAAGTGTCACTATATCTACAGTACCATGATGGCCATGGACATTTATACCTGTGTTGAATTAATAAACTATACAAATGTTACCTGTGTCGTCGCTCTCGCGCTTAAGTACGCCTATTTTATAATGGATTGTTGCACGAAATATTCGCGGAAATTAATACCTGTCTGAATGGCGGGTAAATGCGGGCGGTGGGTTTTCTCAAGGTGTCGTTCGACTGTATACGTTTGAATTAAACTCGTAAAAAACACTAGGGATTCAACCTTGAGATTTGAAAACACACCAAAATCAGCCGTTTTAAGGGCGTCACGAAAAGTTCAGCCATTTTACACTAGATTTAATCCGTAACCAAGTAGTGTTGTCGCAACATACTCGTCATTGACGAACGATATTAGCAGCCCACTCCAAATTGATTCCAAAACAACGTAATGCGGTCTCTCTGGGTTAAAACGAAGCTGCAGTGGACGCGAATGTGGCTAAAGACTCACATGTGAAGCTGTCGTGCGCTAACATGTGCATGTGGAAGACACGTCTTTCACAAGTAATGGCAAAGTACTCTTGAAAAGAGCAGTCTCTATTGCTAATGCGACAGAGTAAACTACTACGAGCTATCGTCTGTTACGGACACTGGTAGATTAATCGGAGTGCGGAGGACAAACATGAACAGGCTGGTAAGGCCTAGCAGAGTGACTGATAATAATAATTAGATATGATCACGCGTAATTTAGTATCTAACAACACACAGATGCACACGCCATTGTGTACAACGGCTAAGTATGCAAACAGCAGCGCACTGGGTAGGGAGGCGCACCGAGGGGAGCGGCAGCTACGTTTGCCAGCCGCGATGTGTTTGAGCCGTCTTGTAAGCGACGTTACGCTGCACTCTTTCCGTTGCCCGCGAAACTCCAAATGACCACAGGATGGACGACGGCTGACGCCCATTTTATGCAGAAGTAATGCCGTACCGGTAGTACCGGTTTCCAACTACTGCTCGAAAATCTTGGCAACAAATTCCTTCTTCTTGAATTTTTTTTTCCTTCGCTCCGACCGCTACGCTTCTTCCGCTACGCTTCATACACAACGCTCACTACGCATGGAAAATTACCTTTCACAAAGTCGCAAGACGACCAATTATTTATATTGCAGATATAATATATCTGAGACCACTTTTATCAAAAGTATCATTATCGCTAATTTGAGGGTTTTCAGCTAAGCGCAATACGATAATCTATGGCGTTTAGCTTTATTTTGAGCCCTTCCACTTCTAAAACCGCTAAATAGTTCCTGAATAAAAAGCCCGTCAAAACATATCTCGGTAAAAAAGTCAAATTTTCATTTTTTGTTTTATTCTTCTATACAAAGAAAAATATTTTTTTCTTATCAGACATTTTTAAGGGTCTAATTCGCTCTCAAAGACAGTTAAAATGCGGTTTTAAGAGAGTCAATCCTCATACAATCACTGTTGTCGGTTGTTTTCTTTTTGTGGCCGTTCGGGAAATCAGAGTGGATTTGAGGGTACATGTGTCACAATCTTTGGCGAGCCCTAGCTCAAAACCTCAAATTATCAGTAGTGATACTTTTAAAAAAAAGGTGGTCTAATATTAAAACAGTTCAATTAAATATATTTTTTACGAATAATAACACTTGATATCGTGTCATTATAGATAATAGAAATAAAAACGTCTGTCATTTTTGACGTAAACAAAATACGAAAATGGTTTCGTTAGTTTTTTTGAGAAAAAAACTATTCCGTGCCACAACACCGGAGATCCATTTTCGTACACAGAACAAAACGGCGATTCCAAAATTACTAAAAGGTGTAGGGGTTAGAACTAAACACCTCGATGGTGTCGCGGTCTGTAAGTTCGGGTGCATTCATCTTCGAACTCGTGCGTCGATGACAACGAGGCTACTGCAAGAGAAATTGCGGCATTTGCCGCTGCTGACACGGAAACATTTCGTAGCGGAGACATATTCTGGGGAGACCGGTGAATCTTCCACGCTACTGCGCATATGCGGCGGATGTTCGGGCACTTCAGCGAAGTTCTTCTGGTTGACGGTAGCCATTAGACGAACCGGTGAGTGATCTGTTATTTCCTTTTTGTAATACAGGAATGTCCAGTATTGAATCAGGCTTTTTCCGTGATTTGTAGGTACAATTAGCAGCTCTTGACTTTCTTGGGTATGGGTGAATTTAAAGAAGGAGACGTGGTTCGGCAGTCTCTAATTGGGGCTAACGGGGATTAACACTTGGAAAGAGCCATTGCTCACTTCAAAAGATCCCATTCAACGAGATTCAATTTGTTGCGCGTTATCGTTGTGGATAAGCACCTCAATGAAATCTGCGTCATCGAAACGAACTTCCAGAGACGGGTACACTTATTTGTCACTTTCATGTGATTAAATATCTGAAGGATATGCGCTTGAAGCCCGAGATTTGAAATATATATATATGCATCTGATGATTCGAGTCAGATTGATGCGGCGGTTCACAAGATGGTGTACGCTGCCTCAGAAGATCAATATGAAGAGGCTAATAACTCTTTGAAGGGTACTTGTGATCGATGTGGGATGAATGGCTTTTACGGCTAATTACTTAAGAATTGGGATTCTTCTCGTGAACGGTGCGCCTACCACCAGAGAGCCAAGTTGCCCCATTTGTCTAACCACACGAACAACCGCCTTGAGGCGTTCTTCGGGAAGTTAAAGGAGGGCGTTGATGGATCTATGAGCAAGGCTATGTGTGTGAAGGCCTTGATTGCGTACGATCGTCGCAAACAGAACGAATACGATGACCGATTATCTCGGATCGGTCAATTTGTTAACACCAACTACGATGAGGAAATGGGGAACAGTATCCGGTTTACGACTCATATTGTATCTCAGCATGTCGAGCGTCAGTATGCCGGTGTAGTTGACAAGGCCGATCGCTACAGCTACGCGACTGACCCAGAGGATCCGCAGGTTATCCTGGTGGGAGGTTTATTCAAACAACATAAACTCCGTCTAGATGACTGGAGTTGTGACTGTGATTAGTAGCGTCGATATGGCTTCCGTGCCATCACGCAATTGCTTACCGGAAACACGTGGACGTGCGTGGCTCTGTCATCCCATGGAGCGGTATATATGAAAGGTGCGCTCTCAACTTATCAATGTTCTATGAAAATGAAAATTCTGGAAGTAACCAGGATTGATATCCTGTAATTTTTTATGATTTCTGATGAATCCTGTATTTACGAAAGATTTCATAGATGGACGACTCCAACCCGAGAATTGAAAAAGGTAAAACATTTTGTCTACGGAAAGTTTACAAGCTCTGCCGGCGGGTCTTCTAGGAAAAAAAATGTTCGAACGCATTCCGAGCGCTACAGAGAGGCTGGTCGGGCGACTCACTTGATTGCGAACGAGATCGCTGACATCGAGGAAGACACGGAATTCGAGGAATGCTAGAATTTGTTCTAAATCAGTGGAGAAATATCCGACAACGCAATGTAGCTGATGACAAGGTCCCGAATCTTGTCGTTGGACCTCAATTATTGGACAGAGCGGCCGACCCTCATGAATTCAGCAAAAAAAGTCGACAAAACGGAGTTCGGCATTAGTAGCAGTGAGCACTAGGGCTCAATGTCTGAGGGGGGGGAGGGACAACATCGATGACGGGGGGTGTTATCACTGCCGGAAGTCGTGTGTCAATCCGTCTCAACCCAAAGGACATAGTTGCTGACGAGGAGGAGGAGGTTGCATCGACGCAGGTCGCGCTGTAGATATCGAATGAATAACGACTTGAAAGACATGTTCGTTCATCAAACGTTAAAATATGTTAGCATGAATACCAACGTCTTCATTTACATGTACTTGACGGTTGAGTGTTGTCACAGTTACTCTTCAGGAGCAAACCAGAAATACAAGCCCTGTCACCAGGATTTAATCATGTCTACATACAGGATTAATCAGGTATGTTGGTACATATATTACAGTACAATTCGTACGTCCAGGATTTTGCCTTAAATAGACGGCATGGCTAACGTCCAGGTATTGAACTGTGGCTTTAGGTATTGAGTTGTGGCTTTTGATTTGCTTAGAGACTATTCGACTAAATACGAAAATAGCTATTTCTGCGCTTGCTCCTAGCGGAGATGACAAGATTAAGCGCGCTTGAGCATACCTTGTGGATTCACAATTTTGCAGCCTTTAGACCGAGCTAGAACCCGTTAACGTAGCCCATATAGGTCGAACTCAACGAACGCCCCCTGAAATTTGGTTTCGGTAGGCGATCGTACCTAAAATGACAGGTACTGTATATTTGACAAACATGAACAATACATGGGTCAATAACATAGAAAGACCCAAATATCGCAAAAATACCTGGAATCAAGCTCTGTCCTAAAATAAAACATGATTAAACCTGGATGCGTTACAGACACAGGTTCATATCTTCCTCATCCTCAACAAATCTTCTCGAATATTCCCCATATGGTTACTTATTTAGGATAGGATTTAACGTCCAGCATTATCCATGACGATAATCGCGTTTAGATACATGTAAATAATCCTGTCCTGCAACACCTACCTTAAAACAATGCGAGCATGCCCTAACCCTATGGAAAACAAATTTTTGTTAGGAGTGTCTTTACATTTGGGTTGATCAGGTAAGTGCTACCTCATAAATAAAAATAAAATCACTGACGGTGCTATAGCGTAGGAGTGTGGCTAGAAACCCCGATTGAGGTCGAGGGGGTGAGTTCGCGTGCAAATCAAAACGGAGAAGACCAACTGAGGCGAGCGGATGCGGGGTCGCGTAGCCGCAGCAGTCTCGTCGTCAGTGACTGGCACAACAGAATCCGTTGGGAAACTGAAGACCGTGAAAGCGCTTAGGATGCCGCACTCATCTAACCGCTTGGAAGCGTCACGGATAGTAATGGTGCCACGGATTCCGTAGTTCCGATCCCTTTGTGCTTTGCCAGTGCTGAAATGAAAAGCGATTGACCCGCATCGAATGGCTCATACAGGATCTCTTCAATTTCGCCAGCACTGCGCTCGCACTCTTCTGGGTAAATGCCGTTGAGCTCCCGGGAAACGGGATATTTTAGTACCTTGTAGTGGATTCCGAGTAAGGACCTAATCGCTAATGTTCGCACACGTCAGGCAACATTTATCCTGGAAAAGAAACTGAAGGGGTTCATAAGCCAAAAAGTAACCTTGGCATAGCATTTTCGCTAGGGTGTTCACGGATGCGTAAGTTAGCATACTAGATCGTCCGCAATTTATGCTAGGAATACCAGTTCTTTTTATGGTATGTACATTAGAATCGAAAAATTTCGCGGGTATTTCTTTTCGTCGCTACCGTTTTATGAAGAGCTGGTCGCTCTCAAGTTCCAATTATTGAAATAAATCCTGTGCTTGCTCTGAGCAGCAGATTTACTGACTGGAGCTCCTGTGCTTGCAGACACAGTGGGGTAAAACCTCCTTACTCGTGTCTCGTATTCCATCGCGCTTACACATCGAGACGGGTTTTGATAAAGGCCACGTATCTTGGGCAACGTAAGGCTTGGACGGGTCGAAGGGAGATTCACCACTAGGGGAGGAACACGGGAGAGAAGACCACTAGAGGGGACGAAGAAAGATTCTGAAGTGATTAATTTATCGGAGCTTACATTGCCCTTACTACCTAGGCCATCCTGTCATTTGGTACATCCAATCAACAACACTCTGTACTCACCCAAACACCCTACTCGTCTAGTCATTGGTGGCGTAATCAACGTACCGTAATCATCGCGGGGTCGTGCTGGACCAGCACCGGTTAACCGGTTCATGGGTACATACCGCCATGAATCGGTACCCCTCATCAATGCGAACACGCGCTGACTGCGAGCGCTATCGTAAGCTCCTTGTGACGTGGTCCCGGAAGCGTCTTCGTCATGATGTCCACCAGCATCACAGAGATCTCACAGTACTCCAGCTTGACTTCACCGCACTTGACCTCATCGCGAATACTTGATGTCGACGAGTTTGACTCGACCATGGTTCACTGGGTTCTTGGTCTCTTTGACGAACGACTGCTTATCTTCAAGAATCTTGAGCTCTGGCCCCGATTCGCCCTCTGCCGCCAAACTCTCGCAAAGTAGGCGGTGAATTCAGTTGGTTTCTTGGATAGCCAAACTCAGCGCGATATACTCACCTTCACTTGTTGATAACGACACACTTGACTGCTTCTTGCTCCCCCCAACGCACAGGTGTTCCCATAAAAAGGAACGCGTAGCCCGAAGTTGACTTGCGATCGGGGTCGTAACCAGCCCAGTCTGCATCAGAGTACGCGCGGAAGTCGACATTGTCGCCAGGCTTAAAGCAAATGTCATGCGACTTGGTTCCTTGTAGATAGCAAACAATACCTTTCATGGCAGTCCTGTGCTCTACTTGAGGGTTCTCCATGAAACGAGAAACATAACCCATCGCAAAAGCAATGTCCGGTCGAGTTGCAGTTATTAAATGCATGAGAGTACTCATGGCCTCACGGTACGGAGCGTTCTCCTTGGTCGGCGCGTTGCTTGGGACTAGTCGAAAACTCAAGCCCGCTGGACTCACCACCGCTTTGCACTCATTCATGTTAAACCGAGAATATCGTCCACATATCTGCGCTGGCACATCGCCACACTGCCGTCGGTGTCGTACACCAGCTCAATTCCCAGTACGAACGCGCACTTGCCACTGGCAGTCATGTCAAAGCGCTTTTTGAGATGGCTCTTGGTGCTTGATATCAGGTCCGTCGAACTACCTGTCACCAACACGTCGTCCACATAGACCTGCCAAAGCACGCAGTGACCGTCCAAAATCGTGATGTAGAGACACAAGTCGTATGACGATACTCGAAAGCCGATAGAGCTCACGTACTCGTCGAATGTCTCGTTCCACAGGTGAGACCGTAGATCGCCTTCACCAGCTCCAGGCAGTTGAAGCCGCCATCAAGCTCGACGCCTTCTGGTACCGTACAGTACACTACTTCCTTCATTATGCAGTATAGGAATGCTGTCACCACGTGGAGTGGGTCCAGGGGCCACTCAAGTACACGACCAGCTTCACCTCGGGCGACAACGTCTCCGTGTACGATGCCGTACTTCTGCTTGAAACATTTGCCGCGAGGCGCGCCTTGTACTTCTCGATTGATCCACCCGCTTTGCGCTTGATCTTGACCTCCCACTTGGTACCGATGGCCTGTTGACCGTTTGGTAACTTGACGGCTTGAAACACACCGGAAAGTTGCATCGACTTGAGTTCCGCACGGATGGCCTTGTGACAATGCGCTTGATCAGGCCCATTCACCGCTTCTTGGAACGTAGCTGGCTCAGCCAAATTACCAGCTTCAAGTGCGTTGGCGCTTGCACACCAAAATACAGGGGGGCATCTTCTTCAACATAGGCGTCTTTTTCTTCTTTCTCAGCCATACCGAGTCATCTCGCACACCTGACGCCGCTTTGATTGACGCTCAGGCGAGGTTTACGGGGTGCTAGCCTCTTCCAAATCAGCGGCCTGTCGTGCAGCGGCCGATCTCGTAATCATGTCACCAGCGTCACTTAGGCGGGACTTGTGTTTCCCCGCCTGCTTGTATTCCGTTAGACACGCAGCTTCAGTATCATTGATGTCGAGGGAGCCGAAGTCGAGATCGGAATCTTCGTCGTCACCGTTTGAATTAGCCGTCATAAACCCAAAGTTTGATTCATCGAAGTTGACATCACGACTGATCACCACCTGCCCCGCCTTGATGTCATAAACTCGATACGCCTTCGACACTTCTGCATAGCCTACATACAACCCACCGCGAGCGTTGGGGTCCCACTCGAGTCTCTTCTCCTTCGGGGTTAGGTCGTACGCTCGACACCCGAACTCACACATTGCTTTACACTTGGCTTGGACTTGTACATGAGGTCATATGGAGTCTTGTTCTCCATCTTGGGTGACGGCAGGCGGTTCTTGTCGTAGATAGCAACCATTGCCGCTTCGCCCCAAAAACACTTCTCTAACTTGGCATGATGCAGCGTGCTGCGTCCAATCGTGACGATAGTCTGGATGGCGCGTTCTGCAGTGCCGTTTGTCTGGTGCGTGTACGGAATAGTGATCTGCTGTTCGATGCCTTGATCTTCGTGAAACGCCTTGAGCGAGTAAGTCGCAAACTCGAGAGCTCCGTCATGACGCACAAACTTGACCCGTTTACCAAATTGCGTCTACACCTTATTGATGTAGCTCTGGAGGCAGCCATCAGCGTCCGACTTGGCACATTGGCAGAAACCCTTCATGCATCCGCTGGCTTCGTCAACGATGATCAGCAGATATTTGCTCCCTCCCAACGACTCTTTTTCCATAGGACTGCAATTGTCGAAGTGGAGCAACTCAAACGTGTCGAAGTAGCGCTTGTCGCGGTTACTAGAAAACGGTTTCTGGACCATTTTTCCTTGCTGACACCAGCGGCAGATACTTGATTTACTGGACTTCAGAGGTCCTTGGGCGTCCTTGATCATACCTTTGCTGACTGTTTTACGTAGCACGTCAATAGGAGCGTGCCCCATGCGCGCATGCAAGTCAACGCTCGACTTCGAAATCACTGCATTTTCCGAGCAGAGTTGTGTGCGTAGCCAGTAGAGACCATCGGCGAGGTCTGCGGTAGCTACCACTTTCATCAAATCCTTGCGAGCAACGTGCATGGTTGCACCGTCGAACACCACTTGGAACTTGCAGCGCTTGTTGATCTGCGGCACCGATAGCAGGTTCTTCTTCATCTTCGGTGCGTACAGCGCGTTGTTGATCCCGATCTCGTGCTCGTCGCCGTTGGGGAGAACCACTCGTTCGATGATAGTCCCCACACCATTGATAGCAACGTTGGTACCACCAGCAACCTTCAACTCGCCTTCAGTTTGTTCATTTAGTTTACCAACATATCCTTGTCATTGCCGATATGGTGCGCCGCACCGCTGTCGACTACCCACACACCCGAACATATTATTGCCTGTCGAACCCCTGCTCTCTAACGAAACCTCAAACGGCACACGATCGTAGCCGTGGTCGAACTCATCGTTTCGCCACTGGACATTGTTGGTCCCGCGTCCACGATCATTGACGTCGCGTCGACCTCCTCAATTCTCATCCTTCTGCTTGGTCCAACACGTCTCGATCACGCGCCCCAATTTTCCGCAGTAGGTACATTGGTGAGACGCTCTCTCGGTACAGAACGCCTTCATCGCGTCTTCAGTTTTCTCCGTAGAAGAATTTGTGTCGCCTTGTCGCTTGGTGTGCGCGTCCGTAAGCACCTTGACAACGTCTTGCGTATTCAGCTCAGCAGTACTCACCTCCAAGTTCAGCACGACGTTCTCGTTGCTCTACGGGAGACTGCACAACAAGCAGATCGCCACGTCTTGGTCCTCCATCTTGGCGCCGATGCTGCTAAGTTTAGCGCTGATGTTGAGAACCTCATTGCAATGATGCAATACGTTCGTGCCTTCAGTCATCTCTATGCTAAAAAAAAAGAGCTGTCGCTTGAGGTAGATGCGGCCAGCCTTCTGCGATCCACCATACAGCGTCTTCATGCGCGTCCACGTGGACCACGCTTTCTCGCAGTTGCAGAACACGTGGTTGGAGTCCGCGTCCATGTGGAGCAGCATCAATCCGAACGCGATGTTGCTCGACTTGACATACTCCTCCATAGCGCGAGAGTCTGTGAAGCCTTGGGGTTGCCCCCCCCCCGGCTCACGACATGCCACACCGACTTGGTATGGAACACGCCACGCATGTAGCGGCTCCACGTCGCGTAGTTGTCACCGTTGAACTTGTCGATGGTGACATTGGTTAATAACGTCTTGTGTAGAGGGCATGGTGCTTGGGCTCATAACCTGATAAATACCACGGATCTTGGGCAACGTAAGGCTTGGACGGAGCAAAGATAAAAGCACCACTAGGGGAGGAACACTGGAGAGAAGACCACTTGAGGGGACGAAGATAGATTCTGAAATGATTGATTTATCGGAGCTTACATTGCCCTCACTACCTAGGCCATCCTATCATTTGGTACATCCAATCAACAACACTCTGCACTCGCCCAATCACCCTACTCGTCTAATCTTTGGTGGCGTAATCAATGTACCGTAATCATCGTGAGATCGTGTTGGACCAGTACTGGTTAACCAGTTTACGGGTACATACCGTTAGGACCGGTAACCCTCGATTGTTTTCGTGCATGCAACACGTTAACAGGCTCCATGTACATATTCAGAAATTTTTCACCGATTCGATTTTTTCAGTATATTTTCAAACTGCAACTTCCCGCTTCCTGTATCCTACCATCTGACCAGTCTCCGCGGAGATACATTCTATTTTCTTTGCGGTGACTGTTCTGATGTACTGAAGGATTAAAACCTCGCTTTGCGCCCGCACATTATCCAGATAGGATAGGATCAGCATTGACTAAGTCATTGACAGGAGACCGAAGCAGCATGACGTGTTTTCAAGGGTAACTTAAAGGATCAAAGTCAAATGGCTTACTGTATTACTGATACTCTGTACGACGGTGTGAATATTGTAGGAATATTAGCCCAGGTTACGATTACGAAATACCGTGAAATTAATCCGTTGGGGCCTGTCCATTCCTCATTCTTCAGAATTCCCAGTAAATTTGTAGTTCTTGCTTTCATGATTCATGCAGTAACTCAAATGCATTAGCTATTATATTTCACTACCAGCGGGTGCTCCTCGAAGAGAATGTAAAATTTAGTCTTCATCAACCTCTAAACGGCACGAACCGCCTCCTGCTGCTCCTGTGGTACCGGCATCTGCCTTCAAACACCACGACCACGCCGGTTCAGTATTTGCATCTATCGCCTTGGGTTTGGTGATCTTTGCCAACACGTACGCCACTCTCATGCTGTCCAATGTGGTGGTGGTGGAGCCGTCGTCCTTGAGAACGTACAGTAACCTGGACGGCTCTGAGAAAGCGGAGCCGCTTCTTCACAGTGATTCCATGTCAGTCTTTTCTTTGGTCGTCGGGATGAGGCCCACCACAATTACGGAATGATCATAAGCCTTGAAGATTATCCAGACAGACTGACGGAATGAGTTCGGAACATCAGTGCTGGTCATTGGCACCAGTAGACACACTCTGCGAGAAACGCCGACTGCATTAGTCCTATGGTCGCACACATCTGGATGATTCCTGCTGGAAGGCATCTCGTTTTCCACCAATCGGGTAAGGAAGCAATTGGGAAGCAATGTACGTTACATCGGCCATTCAGTCTGAGGTTTTACTCCAAGTGAGGTTTTATCCGAAAGCAAACCTGGCGCAAACGGTTTGTTTGTAAACAGTAGGTCCAGAGTAGAAGTAAAAGCTTAATCATTTTCCAACATGAGCCCCAGTAGTTGACAGCCCAGCTATCAGGACACCGTCCGCCACGGTAACCCACCTCATCCCACCCTGGGGCTGTCTCGCATCACCACGCATCGCACTGCGATAACCCACGAACCAAGCCAGGAAAATAAATCGAACGCTTGTCCCCACAAATGTGCACTGCTAGATTGGGTTGGAAAATCACCGTTGTCGTACTGCAGTGCAGCATGCGTGTCAACAGCTCGGCCACATCACCCGATATCACTAGTCACCAGGTTCTCACGCACTTCGGCAACCTTTCTCTACAGTACGAATCTGCCATTGTGGTACCTCACCTGCAGCGCGAGCACTCGCAACCGTAATGCATATCGGTCTTTCTCGATGCTGACGATGCTTATGTTCTTCATGTCGGATCGTCTGGCACTCAGCATGCATCAAGCCTCGACATTAACCGCTTCAAAATGCGATCTTGGTCAGGTCCACGTGGACAATGACATCGAGTTTCAGGAGAAGCGCTCATACATGCAGAGCATGACCCCATGGACACGACTAACCGCCGGGTTTCTGTCTGAACTCTGGTGACGGAAGACTGTGTGTCGCGCCTGAGTATTACACTGGCGATTGGAGAGGTGATCACGGAGGAGACGCTCATGAGCCGTGCTACACAATCCTCTGCTGCATACTGGCGCGATCTTCCACTCCTCTCTTCTCGTACGTATGATCGCATTCTCATGAAAGTGCTACGATTTACTTAGTTTTTCCTGATAGTGCTACGTAGAGGCACTTAGCAGCCCAACAAGGATTAATTCGACGATAGCAGGTGTGTTACGAACACCAATTCAACCCATGCTTTGTTCAAGGGAAACGTTATGTATAAATCTCCAAATCGCATGTTTTCTTAGAAATCATGTAAATATGGAGACATTCGGCGGAGACAGGCTCCACCTTAGAAAACATGTAAATATGGAGACATTCGTGGAGGAATGTCTCCACCAGGCTATCAGGTTGTAGTAGAGAGAAGACACAAATTGACTTAGTGACTCAACACCCCCATTTTAGAAATTGAAATTTCTTAAATTCTTAGGAATTTCAATATCCATGGAGAGTGAACAGCGTAGATGGAGGAGTTCATCTATACAGTGGCAGATATGATATCACGATAAGCAGCGATGTGTTCGACGGACCACTAACTCAATTCTGCTAAGATGGGTGGTTGGGTGGGTGAGGAGCTTCGCACCAATGAATATATCTTTGTGATCGACGGACTACATGTACGTTGGTCGCACTTTAAAGTACGCTTTCGATCTATATCCACACATAGTGCAAACTACATGTAATTAATCGCGCAGCGCTTTTTCTCGCAGCAATACGAATCCGTTACGAATACAGCTCAGTGCACAAGTGAGTTGTGCTATGTTCAATGCGTATATGTATCTGTGAGCTCTTAACCAACAAAATGATCCGTTCACAGGTGGTAAAATGGGTATTTAAAAAACAGTTTCTTGCAGATATGAAGCAGGAGATGCATTGAAGGTTAGACTTAGACTTTTAAGGATTTTTTTGCTTACTAGTAGCTGAGCAGCACGTTCACTGCGCTCGGCGTGTTGCTAATCGAGGGACGATCACTTAGCACCGTACGTACTGCTATTAATGCAATTTATGCGTTTTGGGGTCCTAATTGCAGTGATGTGTCTTATTATTGAAAGGCGAGGAGGTTCGCAAAGTACGTGTGCACCAAGCTGCGTACGCTCGTCGCTTCAAGCGCCTGAAGAAGCAATAATTGAAGGAGGATGCGTAGCCACCTCTCGAACCAAGGGCTGGAGTTTTGCATGAAGAAATGTTACAAGCCAAATGCAGCAAAAGAGTCGTCGACAAGTAGCGCCGTGACATAAAGTGAATTTAAATGGAAAATCATTTAATTACAGCTTCTACAATGAGCTTACTGTCTATCGTTACATCTACAGACCTCCAGTAGCAAGTTCATGTACTCGCTACATCTACAGGCCTCCAGTAGCGAGTTCGTGTACTCTGTCTGCCGCTTTGCCTCTATCGACTTCGTATCCGAGAAACAACTGGAGGTTGACGTCGGCGCGTTGCTGCATCAACCGAATAGTTTCGAACCTGGCCGGAACTTCATGGAACCTTCGCCTTCGCTCCTTATCTGCTTTCATAGCAACCAGCATCCGCTGAGTTCGCTCACTGCTGGACAATTAAAGAGAAGTTGTGGATGGTCTTCTCTTCAAATCGTGTAATGTATTATTAAAATAGTGCACAGCGAGCTTCGATGTGGCCCTATCATTAAAACGCAAAGTGATGCTGCGATAGCGGGTATATTTAAATACACGCATTTTACCACCGTGGTTGTTGAGATGCGCTGTGAAGTATAGCCAAGTGCTTCATTGCTATTACAACGCCAGCAGCGTCTTCTTCGGTTTTTCGGACGGCTTGTTGTATGCGATCCTCTTCGATAATAAAAAATATTGTACATTGCTCTCGATGACGACAGTTTTTCGAGAATTAGAGGGGCGGTATGTGCTATGTCATCTCTACATCGAACTCTAGAGAGCTCTACATAGGCAAAAGAAGCATTAGGAATGGACGTAGAGTGAAATACTACTTTAGAGCACGTTAAACCCTAAACTTTATGAACTGTCATTGCATATGCTTGTCGCACAGGAGTTCCCTCATGAAATACGCTTAAGTCGCTAGATTTCTTGCTCCAGCTAATCCTTCTAGGTACAATTGGCACAATGTTCGGTACGTCGGATATAAATGAAGGCCCAACGTCTTCATCGGTGATCTATTATTTTGTGTTGTTCGACAAAATTGTAGAGGGTCATGGACTTGGCGGCATTTTGGGTAGCGGGAAGGAGGATGTACCAATTTACTTAGACAGGATGAAATTGCGATGTAAGATGCTGATAAAAAATATTGCCCCGGAGATCCTCAAGCTTTAGATGGAACGCCTGGCTATCGGCAAATCAGTATGATGAAAACATGAAATCGTAGATAACACCGTTCGTGCCATTACAGAGACCGGCAGATTGCTCCATGTTGAACATCAACATTACTGGGGCACCCACTGCAAGTTTGACATAGGTTGCCACGACTCGATCTCTGCTTGAGTTCGGTGCTTCTGCTTCTTGCAGCAGCAGTTTTATTGTAGTTGGTGATATTTCACGTTGTTCGGCTAGTCGTTTCAACTGAACACTATGTTTTGCATGTAAACGGAGAATTGGCGATGGATTCGCCTCGAGACATTTGCTGTTTGCAGTGTTCACATCAATGTTCATATATGCTATATGTTTTGCTGTTGGAGCCCACGAAGGCATTTTCTCGTCGCGGTAAAATCTACTATTAAATAATGCAATGTCTTCTGTGGTAGGTATCTTACAGCGAAGGCGACGTAACGCAGCAAACCGCTCAGGGTCACATTTCCCTCGATTTTGACTAGTTAAAGTGCACACATTCGTAATGTTCTACCAAATCTCTCGGCCTAAGCGTTGTATTGGATTTTTAATGTTTGATAGAGGCGAAGAAAGAGAATGCGGAACTACGGGGTCAAGTTGCGCGAAATCGCCAGTAAATGACATCTCGGCCTCCAAATGGTAATGTGCTGAACCTAGGCCAAATCTCCCGCATTCTGTGGTCAGTCCAATACAGCATCCCGCACGAAATAACGCTAAATTCGTCGATAATGACTAAATGAACATTTGCGTGTTCTTCTTGAAGTCGTATTAGTTTTGCTTGTCCTCCTTTTGCGTTTGCCAGCGGAGAATACTGAGACGAAAAATGCATCACGAGAAATAGATGTGAGTTCCAGTGCAGAATATATTGTCCTCCCTTTAATATTAAACGCTGCTGTACCTAGATGAGCTAGTAGTAGCACTCGTTTTGAGTATTGAGTAGAAATACTATGATCACCAAATACACTATGAACATCTTTTACTAAGTGCCGTATCAGCCAGCTTTTACCCGATCCATCCTCTCCGTGTACATCATTCGCACTGGTGTGCAATCTGAACCATTAGCGGAAGCACTGAGTCTCTTCCGCGACTGCTGCATGGCTAATGCAAACGGTGTCCATTGTGAATGGTCCATAATTTCATTTTGTTATGGTGGTCATCATCCGAAGAGATTGGGTAAAAGTATTGATTTTCAGGTTTGCTACTTCCTACTAATGTACTCTGTGATTTTTTCACGTCTCGCTGCATTATCATCCAGGTTTTACATAACTTTTAACGAATTCACGAGCTTTTATAAACTCGTCGGGTGTGTAGTTTCGCTTTGCCTCCCATTGTACTGGCTGGCTAGTTTTACAGTGATCTTCATAAGCGCTTGTGTCCATCTCTGAAGTATATGTATCGTCATCTCTGGTTTCAACAAAAACATATTCTGAACCTGGTAAAACAGTAACAGAGGTCTCTTCGCCAGCATTTTTCAAAATATCAACACTTTTATGGCGGGAAATTAACGCGCTAGATTCTACCATAATCTCTGACAGTAGCGAGTGCTCCTGTTCACAAGCAAATGCGCCAATGCATTCTTGGTCAGTTTCAGGTAATTCGTTTAGCGATCGCCACGGCTTGTGAAGGAGTATTTCTGCAAAGCAAAAGTGCGGATTTGTTGGATCTGGCGAGATCCATGGCGTGCCCCGGACTACGTGTGCTTTGGATCGGTGTTTTTTATATCCATTTGCATCTATTCGACTTCAATACCCTGCATTTGGTCGTAGAGAGGAAAGTCCACTGACTAATTCATATTTCTCGACAAACGTAGCGAAGGTCATATCGTTAAATAGCGGATCATTAGATCGAGCCATGTATGCGGCCTCGGCTGCCTCAATTCGAATGTTATCTTGGAGCTGGCCCTTGTTAAGAAGGTGCCACTCGAATGTTTCGACGCGATAAAATCATTGGGTGTGCCGCATTACTTTAACTCGTGTAATTTGCCTAGAATTTCCGTGCAGTGGAAGCTCTCTTAACAGAATGTAGTATGCTTCTTGAGCACTAACCTCTCTTATCGACAACCCGGCATTAGCAACACGTTTTAGGATGGCATGTGTAGGTAAATTGGGGTCGCAGCGCTTTACAGCCGCGGCAATTACTTTGTTGAATCGAACAGTGTCCGGTTCAGCTTTGCATACATAAGCGGCAGTGTACTCGGCCGCACCATAAGCGTTGCCAATTAATTGTATGTCCATGTTTGCTCTCCAAACAGAAAGAAGAGCAGGTGAGTAGTTGTTAATCGTAGGGACATCACTCTTTAATTGTATCTGCACTGATGGAGTGCCATCTACAAACTTTTCAACCCCAATACGAGTATGCTTTTGTAACTCTTTAGGATACCCAAATCGGCACGCATTGGATTGCTTTCGGCAGGCAGAACCTGAAATACATACGTGCTGCTGCACTCGTTGAACTACTCGCGACAGATCACATTGCCAGGCTTCTTCTCCAGATGTGGGTGACCTCCCTGACAAAATATCTACCTTCTGACCATTCTCCGCGGAGCATGTAGTGCAGGAACATGTATCAAGTTCACTTGGTGATTTTGACAATACCGAAATCATATTATCTACGTAGCTGGCCAGTTTAGCGCGTCCTAGCTCAGATTCCGATAGTTTCAACACATCCGGTGCGTCCTTGATCCACAGTAAAGCATGTATGTGAGGTGATCCCCGTTGTTGGAACTCGACCCGCCAGAAATAATCGGATATTTCCTCCAATGATTTGGCGTGACCGCATAGCACATAGTCAAAAAAAGCATTGAATCTCCTGTTTAAGTGACGAGCAGCAATATCAGGATTCTTAGATAAATACCGCCTTCTGTCCTGAGAACTTAAATTTCGTGCTTCCTCTAAGGTAAGGGCTGGATTACAAACTTTAAAAAAGTCTGGCCAAATTGTATCAGCAGCGCTAATTGTTAGCAAAAAGGTTGGCCAGCGACTTGGCAAAATTCTACTACCTAGCATGCTCATTAAATCGTCTCTAACGTTGGTCCAATAAAGCCCAGTTCCGCGGACACTTCTGAAGTAAGGTTTTAGCTAGTCAAGCATTTCCATTGCCGCATTGACATCTTCACTAACACCTTTTGAGCTACCATTCAGGGCAGATTGATTTAGAGTTCTATCAGGCAAATTTATTCGTCGTATAAGTCCATCAATCTGTCGACGTTGGATAAAATTCAAGCAGAAGAATTTAAAGTTCCCATGAACTACATACCGTCTATGATGCCATTTCATGATATGAACACAATAGTCGGCCAAGGTGTATTCGTGGTTTCTGTGCTCAACGCTAGGCAATGGGTGAAATCCTCCTTCCCCGTTGGGAAAAAGAGTAGGAAAACAATTTTGCATTATTATTTTGGTAGTGTACTCATTAATGGATCGGTTTGACGTCGCAACTCCCCTGTTGGATACACTTGTTGCCCTGCAGCAGCATTGGCGGCGTCAATAATTTTCTCAGCTTCTGTAAGGCAATCGCCTTTGTTGGCCGCTAATTCAAATGACTCCGTAATGTCAATTTCTCCGTCAATTGTGCAGTAATTTGAGCAAGAATTGGTTGAAGTCAAATCTGAGTTAGCATTGCATGTTTTAGAAGCACGCTCCGTAGTTGCAGATTGCGTGAGGTGTTCAACTACAGGTTGAGACTCTTTGCTATTCACGCCAGGTCGGGTATTTAAAAGAAGATCATCGGTCTCCTCTTGGGTGAGCTGTACAGTAGGAATGTTATCATCTGGAGAAATACAACTGAGCGCTGCAAGAATTTCGTCTGAAATGGTGACGTGTTTGTAGAGTGGGTTATTCATAATTAGCCACTGTAGTGCTTGTCGAATATTGTGTGGACGAACTCTGACATACGACTCACCTTCATTATTTCTTGACTGAAGCAAAACCACCCCACACTCGCTCAGTGGCCTCGGTAGCGACAACGTCACAGCACTCACGTCATTCCAATAATTAACCGAGCTCCCCCTAGTAAATTCTTGCTGATCCCGGTACAAATTAACACAGGTTGTAAACGTCACACCGAGGCCGATTAATCTTGACTCAATACGGTTCAGTACACTCAATTCAACTGGAATATGGTCTAAGCGTAGCCCGCTCGCTCTGCTAAACTTCAGCACTTCATTTCCCAGCTAGTGAAGCGTGACAGCGGCGGCAAATGAAGATAAAACAAGATCCATCGATAGGAGCAGTAATTGCCTCACGTATCACCTCACATACGCCGTCTGCGTTCCTCAGTGGGGTCATGTACTGTCCTTCTGGTTCGTATAATTTCCGAACCATGCGCGACGCCTTGGCTAGCTCACCGCAACTTCCGCAACTTCTAACCAAAGGCTCGTCAATAGTGGCAAAAAAATGCTGTAAAGTGTTACGCACATGTCAAAAGAATTATAACATTTACGCACTCAATATAAGACCGATGTACGTTGTGCGTCTGCATCTTGCTCTCTTACAGTACCTTCGTCACCAAGCCTGCGTTGGCTCCTTCGCTTAAGATAAGGATTGTTTTGAGCTTCATCATTCCTGTCTTTTGTTTCGGTGGCACGGTTCTGGTGAGCATTTACCGCTTGTTCTTCAATTTCCTCCAACGTCAACTGCAGGCGACTTCGCTTCCTGTCGACTACTTCGGTTCTTGCGTTCTTCTCCAGCTTCCTAACAACTCTAATCGCTGTCCTTACAGTACTCGCTGTTGCTTTATGAACCATCGCGTAAGATGCGATTCTAATTGGGAAATGCACTCTCCACCGCACCTATTATTTCTTTACATTAATTGCTTCTCCCACAAATGCATTTGCCGAGCATAAAACTAAGTCAGGATCTAGTTGAAGCACGGCTTTTGAAGGTCATCTGAAACAAATCTAGAAGCGGACAGCAAGATATACAAAAGGGCACTTTCTTCGGCAGCTGCGCAGCCCTCAACTACGCCAGTGCACGAGCTGCGCCACCAGTACCGCAGTCGACGAGCCCAACTAAGGCCCCCTATCGCAGTTGAGTGAGGTATCTACCTAAGCATCTTTCTTGCGCGTTCAGCGTCTGAGGAGCCGTCTTCAGCTACTGCATGGAAACCCATCGCTACTCTTGTAAGTGCATCCTGTTTAATAATGTAAAAGGAATAGCCAGCTCTACCTCGAGGCCATTTTGGCCAACTCCTACCCAGGCATCTCCTTGTCGATGCCGCTAAACATTGCCTCGGTGCCCTCAATTGATGCCATTCAACTCTAACAACACCTCGCTGCTCCGGCACCCCACTATCACTATCAAACCCTAAACGTATCGTCTCGGCTGCAGTTTGCCGCCGTAGAAAACGGTTACAACATTTCACATCGCTGTTGTGCGTTGATACTGTAAAAGTTGCGACAGTTCCACAACAAATAAAATGCTTATAGCAGCAACCACTGCGTAGCCACCGACGGACTCAAGTGCGCAAGCAGCGTCACCAACACCGCGGTCGACGAGTCTAACTCAGCGCCCTCTATCGCATCTCAATTGCGTACCTATTCAAGCATTCTTCTCGCGCGTTCAGCAAGTAAGGAGCCTTTCTAAGATACCGTACATGACTTCAACAGCACTTCACTAGCACTCCAATAGCAGTCGCCTGCATCTTCGGGTGACCTCTTCTTCAATGTAGGGCGTGTGATCAACAACTCTCTATTTAGTCAAAGGAAGCCTGTATATTATAGCTTTATTGGTTTAGTGAGGCCACTAAGAATTGCCATAACACCATTAGCTGACAACATGCAACTTCAACACCGTTCACGCCTCTGGCACTCCGCGATACGCACACAACGTATTAACTCTGCAGAAGATTAAACAAAAACGTTTTGCTGAACCATATACAGGTATAGAGTTGCAATGCGTTTAATTTCTACGGCGCTTCAACGCGCGTGATAAATCTAGTAAAACCCTCCAGGTTCATTTTATTTTGCTATAAGTCGCTGTATTTGAAGCCTACCAATTTTATACTTTTAAGAGTTTTTAGAGTATAAATTTACATTGTCATTGCTGAGACCATTGTACGCTACAATTTGAAGCAACTTCAATTGCTGCTAGCTCAAAACGGCCATTGTTACTACATTGGAATTAGTCCAACGCACTGCACCGCACCGAAAGCACACTTCCTGCGCTTACACTTGCGATAAACAAGTACATGAGTGGTCAGGATGTTACGCAGCATCTGCAAATCACGTTCGCCTACCAGACTCCGGTTAACCAACCATTCGCGAATAATTGAAAGTGATTTCTTCCCCGCACCGAATTGGCTTCTGGGCAAACAAACCGCAACGAATCCCTCCATTGACTTACCACTTCTCCAGCACGAAATATGGTGCACAGCTGTGGTTGGAGAATCTAGCAAGCGTGCCTTTATGTCTAGCATCAATGACCTCATTGCTGTTGATTTCAACACCATAGTAGTGGCGAGCACCAAATAGCGCCTAATCGGCGCAAAAAGTTAGAACACAACTTTTGTGTGACCAAATAATCCATCCAACTTCACATTACCTCCTGCCGATACTTGTACTCCTCAAGGGGAATGACCTCACCGGTGTACTGAATGATGAACTCATCCTTTTCAATTGCCTGATCTGCCATCAGCATAATCCCTTCTCTTGAGACTGCGAATGACAAAAACGCAAACTTTCCGCTTTGAAAGCGCTGATAACTTCATTGTTGCTGCGTAGTACAGCTATTGTGTGCACACTCTACTTGCATCTGCTCACTAAAGAAGAAACACACTGTCAAGACAACACGCACGACGCTTTCAATACAAAAACACACACTTACACTACGGTTTTCACAGCTAAATGCACAATAATTGTGTCGTTCAGTATCCTGTGTGGTACATGAACGACGGGGCACTTCGTCCTTCAGAAAAAAAAAACTCATTAAAGTTAGGCGGTAGAAACATTCTTCATCGACTAACGTACATCAGCTAGAGGCCTGCGTAGCCGATTAACATAGTCGTTCTGCGCAATCGGTTCAAATTCTGCGTGCGCTTGAACTATGGACCTTGTTTCACATAACTACAGAACAAATTAGTCAGCAATTACACTTTTGAGCAGTCCGCAAATCTTACATACCCTCCGACATATCGGCCTTGCAAACATCTTTTTTCTTCACATCCTATTAAATAATGTCTATAGACCGCTGTTTCGCTTTTCTGCTTGCCATCCCAACCTCCTGGCGATAACTAAAATGATCTGAATTGATGTAGGCAAGCTGAAAAAAATAGAAAAACCTTTTACGGATGTATAAAAATTTTCACAGCGCATCTTAACAGTACAAGTGCAAGTGCAACTACAGCAAGATGTCCGACAGATTTGTCGAATTTTAATGGATAGTTGAAGTATATACGTAATTGAAAAATGTAGTGATTTATATTGTTTTATATTGTTTTTTTAATGTCAAATGTCCTAGTGTGTTTTGATCACAAGTCAAGCAAACATATAAAGAAGAAATATGACCACTACACCATGCATGGACCGCCCCGCACACTAGCTACTTAAATCCGTGAAAGAATGATTTTTTTTCACCTCCTAAACGACGCCCACCAGGAAGCGAGGTTTTCCCACCGCTCGGTTCTTGGGGTCCCAGATCGTGAGCTAGAACGATCGAGCATCTCTGCGATGCAAGTCCATCTTGTGCAATTCCGTTGCATACCCTTTCAGGTGCGGCTGCATGAACCCGTCCACAAAGGTCACACGTGAGCCCTTGTTGTTTTCAAGCCTCTCCGTCGACAGCACCGTCATGATCACAGAAAAGAAGACATTATGGTCCGGCGACTCGGACTTCGCAAATGAACGGAGCTCCTTGATTGAAGCGAACATGTTCAACATCTCTTCTTCTTGCTCAACGAGCTCCTAGTCCACCTCTGCTAGTAGTAAGGCCGCATCATCTTCTCCTCCGACTACGAGCTCTCGCACGTTGTAGTATTGCTTGGTGTTGTTCGGAGATTGCAAATCCAGAAATGAGCGAGGAACGGTCGACTCCGAAATGAAGTCCGAGCGCGATCTTCTCAGTCAACAATGACTCTGAATGAAGTCCGAGAGTGATCTTCTCAGTCAACAGCGCATCGCCAGCTACAACAACCTAGCACCCGCTTTGCAAATCCGTTAACTATAAATCGAAGCATCCTTCTTGCCCTTTTATCGTGTGAGGAGCCAGCGACTGTACGTCACTGCACTTCAACTAGAATTTTGCGCGCGTTTAACTAATCATCCACAACGTTTTACAAGGTCAAACGGGTTCACCCCATATCCAGATGTATCTACGGCTTTCCACTATATTCTACACGTAGACAAACAATAAAATACTTGTCTTAATCCTCATTTTTCGCTACACAATAAATATGTTTATTTGTTTCCTTATATGTGCCAACCAAAGGCACCCGCAGTCGCCTGTAACAGCACCATGCACTCATTAGTCTTGTCAAGCTATGGTCCGCTCTCATTAGCATCCACACTGGTTACATACCGTAGTCGAAGTGAAACATTCGCCGCGCCTTACATGTGCCATGAGCATGCACAAGGTGTTCCTACCTCCCCGATTACATACTGTAGTCGTAGTGAAACATCCTCGGCGCCTTACGTGCGCCATGAGCATGCACCAGGCGTTCCAACCTGCACGATCTCCAGCGAGAGTTCACAATGCCGCTTCACCTACAAAAAAGTGCTGCACTTTAACGTCTCGGTGACGACATGCCACCAACACCTGCACGGATATCTTCACTGTAGACACCCCAACTGCCGCCCATACAGTAGCCCTGGCATCCTTGCTTCAATGGGCTGAGTGCTCGGAGGCACGCTATCCCCCCCCCTCCGTAGTCGACGCTGCTACTTGTCCACTAGTGCACTTCCCGATGCGCAGTGCCCGATGCGACCGCTCCGACGCGACTTCTTACAGACGTTTTACACCTCCCCAGGCTGTATAGGCGATTACAGGTTTTTTCGACGAATTAGGGGCTTATATACAAGTCTAAGAGTCGGCTGGTACACCTCCTTTAGCTGTAAAAAGCCACTTTTTACAGCTATTCGCACCTTCCCGATATTTGCTAATAGGTAACGCCTCTCCCCTAGTGTAATGGCTTCCAGCCATTAAAGAGTTGTAATGGAAACAATAAAAATCTAGAATGTACCACTGTCCGTCTCTTCAAACATTCGAAAACACAGGGTTTTTTCTCATTTATCAGAGCCCCAGGAGAAGATTCCAAAACGTACACCTAACCCTTTGCAAGAAATGATTTGTACCACCTGTAAGAACTAAATGAGGGAATAAATCAGAGAAGTAAATCAGAGTCTCACGATTATAGGGGGGCCCAGTTAGCTTATAAGATTTTACCCCTACTACCGGTATGTTGTGTTTGCTTTCAATGCGTTATTCCTTCTAGATCAGCAGGCCTTAATATTTACTCCCCAGGTGAAAAGCCTACTAGTAGTCTGACCGAAAGCCTACTGGTCGGCTTAGGGCAAAGTAAACTTTGACTTAGAATTTGTATTCAACAGAGATTTTATGTTGAAATTTGTATCGGATGGGGCCAGATGAGCTTCTCGGTAACAGCACATACTGGTATGTGATTGGTAGAAAAGAGCACAGTATTATAAGCGAATCGGCGCTCTATCATGTCATAACGGCCAAAGTTCGATAACCGCAGCTCGAACGGCTCACATACAAAAACCAAGTGAATTGGCTAATCGTTGAGCACTCTCTGACCAACACTACCTTCAGTTGCTGTTTTTAAGGCTGTACTGTGCTATATAATAATGTATGCGCGAAAGTTAAGGTGTCATTATTATTTTCTGCGAGCAGGCGCTGTGGACGAGCTCAGCGACCCCCAGTAACTCGTTAGCGCTCGAAAAATAAAGCTAAGCAATCTCTATCTTTTTTACTAATTGCAAAAGATAATCCAATAAAACGCCGTATGTCGCGTTACCCGGGGTTGTTACCAAAGAGGTAAGCTTATTAATAAGCAAAACAAACGTGTACGAAAAATAACCAGAGCTAACATGCAGATCAACCTCTTTACTAGGGCGCCCCTTGTGTAGTCCATCATGGTCGTTTTCATGTAGTTGTAGGACGCGTATCAACATCCACTAACGGTCAGTGCAGCGTGCACCGACACCAATCAGTATTCTTGCTGCAAGCCTCGCCGTCGTTGATAGGAGCTGTGGCACGCACCTCGCAGTCTCCACCACCATCATTGGTTTGAGTACAGCTCCGACTCATCGCATCGACACTACAACGCTATCCGAACTTGATCCGAGCCATAATCTGGTGACAATTCCCTCAAAGGTTGGTTGCTGGGGAAGTGACGCTGGGCTAGTCGAGCTGACCTTGCAAATCGGTATTTCCACACGCATCCACATAGCCGCGCATCTTGGTTGGAACATCCTGTAGCAACGTTTCCAATGGCTCCCACGAGTTCTCAATCAACTGGAGGCCCATCCACGACACTTAAAGCTCCCATCGATGGAGTTGCTGGTTGAAGCGACGGCCCTTGAAGTCCTCGACGCCCAAAACCATACCTTGACTTGATATAAGCTCAAAACACTCCTCGCTGGTGTTTAGTTCTGCATCAGCGTAGAACTTCAGCCGGGAGGCATGCACATCATACGCACGGCCGGTGATTAAGTGCTCAACCATGAAGGAGTGAGGCAGCGCCTCCGTGACTCTGAATGGACCAGCCCATTGGCCCAATAACTTGCTGTTTGGGAGTCTCTGGTCAATTCATGACCATAACACGAAGTCACCGACATCAAAATTGGCAGGGATGCCCCTGTGAGATCGCATATCTTGATACCTCTTGTGTTCCTTGGTATCACCGGCTTCTTGGTGAATCTCGTGCAGGGACTTGCGAAGAGAACGGAGCTGGTCACTGACGCTTTCACAGTTGATTACATGTTCATTCCTGAGGGCGCTGGCTGGAACCACCACTGCGTCCAATGCCGAGGAAGCAGACAGACCAGTAAATACTTCGATCGGAGCATGTCCATCGAGTGACTGCACTGGAGTGTGGTTTGGGTTTGCCTGCACCACAGTCAGTAGGTAGGGCCACTCTTGCTGGTCCAATCCATACTCCATAAGGAGCGCCCGGAAGACTTGAAGAACGTCCTTGTTGAGTCGTTCTACCGTCACATTTAACCATGACGAGTACACGGGGGTGCAGTTCTGCTCAATCTTGAGCCTAGCCGACAAATGCTTCACCGTCTCGTTGTGAAAGTGTGCTCCTTGATCCGAGGGTAGCGTTTGCGGAGTACCGTACTGCGGGTGCCACATCGTAAGCGCCTCGGCCGCCACATAGGCTGTGGGCGTAGCACAAGGCACCAACTCGCAGAAGTGCGACAGGCCATCTCTAATCACCAATAGGTAGGCAGAATCACCAAAACCGGCACCGAGATATAGGAAATCCCAGTGAACGACTTCGTTCCGCTGTGTTGCAGTCAGCAATGGTCCGTACGGTCGTGACACCAGCCTTGGGCCTTTAACATGCTTGCAGAGCAAGCACTCTCGAACAAATTTAGCCACTTTCTCCGTCAGGCGAGCAATCCAAAAACGCTACTGTAACACGGTAACCATAGGATCTTGGCCGCGATCCCCATGGGCACCAGCATGAGCTACAATGAAGAGGCGTGCGAGGAGCTCTTTCGCTCCACTTGGTATCCAGGCGCGCCCATCAATCATCACCACCCCGTCCACTTCCTCCAGAGTGACTCGTAGCCGGTCGCGCTCGCGACTAGCGGCCTGCTGGGCCACGCGAACCTCGTCGACTGTCAGAAATACGAAGTTGTCGTCAGATAGGGGTCGCAACGGGGAAATGGGTACTTGGTGCCGTGACTGGTGGCTACGCGTCTGTACGGCCGCGATTTTGCTCACTTCACGTGTGTGCCAGCGCGATACTATGTCCGCCCACACATTGTCCTCTCCCGGAATATGCTCAATGACGTTGTGAAGCCCACACAACCTCATAGCCCACCTCTGAAGGCAATCTCGCACGTGCTTTTGAGTTCCTCATGAGGCGCAAATATGTAAATAAGGTTGGAGTGGTCACAGTAGAGACGAAATCCTTTAGGTCGTAAAAGCAAATACTCCAGATCGTGACAAGCCTTGACAATTGGATAAGCTTCCTTCTCCACAATCGTCCAGTTGAGCCCATTGTGTTTAAACATGCCGCCCTTGCATATGATCTGCTCGTGCTTCTGCTTAGTGACCGGAAGAAAGTAATCCCACTCAACGACTTGAGTAACCACAATAGAGTAACCCAAGATACTTGCATCCGTGAACACCAAAAGTTCCGCCTCAGCATTTGGTGACGCCATTAGCGCAGAATCACGAACCAGCCTCAGCATAGCATAATACGCAGCCTGCTCCTGGGCCGTCGACACCGCAGCCGCCTGAAGGGCATTACGACTGCGACCGCCGACACGCTTCTTCTCAGCGGCTAGTTTCTCTTGGAGGGGAGCGACAATGCGGGCGTAGTCAGGGAGTGAGGCTTGCAGCCAATTCGTGGCACACACAAAATACTGTAGGTCCGCGACTGTCGCAGGCAAAGGAAGCGTAGACAGCGCGTCTACGCGAGTAGGATCATGTCGAATACCAGACCCAGAAATTAGTCGACCGCACCACAGCACTTCCGTGTTAAACAGCGTACACTTTGGCAGGTTGAGCTTCAATCGCGCCTCATCCACAAGCGTGAAAAACTGCCGCAGAACTCCAACGAACTCCTCCACAGTGGGCGCAAAAAGAATTACGTCGTCCACCCATACAAGGGCCGAGTGTGGAACCATCGGAGCCAATACACGTTGCATTTCACCTTGGAAGTGCAGCGCAGAGTCTGTCGCGCCTTGCGGCACGCGATCGGGTGTAAATACACCATTATCTGTGATTAAAGAGAAGTTCTGGCGGCTCTCTTCAGCAAGAGGAAGCTGCCAAAATCCTTGCGTAAAATCGAAAGTCCCGAATATTGCTTGGTCCGAGAAAGCATCCGTCGTCGTTGCAGCCGTAGGCATTGAGCCGGCAATAGGGATAGTGGCACGATTGACCGGTCTATAGTTGATAGTCAATCGGAACTCGTGTCGAGAGCCTGGCTTGCGCACAGGCACCACAGCGCAGGCCCAGCGAGAGGCGTTGTTCTTGACGACCAGCCCATTATCTAGCAGAGCTTTGACGTACTTCCGAATAAACTGAGACTGGAGCGGGGCGTACTTGCGAGGAGGGCTTCTATACGGCGTTGCGTCGCTTCGAAGGGTCACTTGAAGAGGCTCGACGCGTGCTGGAGGGTCGGGACCAATAGAGTCGCGCCATACACCTGGAAATTCAGCTAATATCCCGCGGACAGTATCCACATAATCTGTTGGCATGCCATTGGCTACAGCGCGCACCACTAGATGCTCGACACTTGCATCTACTGTAGGGAGACCTTGGCCATCTGAAATAGCATCACCGACTGGAAACTCGTCTTCCTCTTCAACAAAGCTGGTTTGACCAGCTACCTGGGCAAGTTGGTGCTCAACATCAATGCCAAGCGCCTTTAGGGCGTCATGTCCCAGCAAAAACTCGTCACCTTCACCTGCTAGGACCAGGCAAGGAACCGAGCGCATAGAGACTACACATGCGATTGTGGCCAGCTCTAGGTCCAGGAAAATCTCCTTATCGCACTCAACTCGCCGTCCATCCGCCATCTCCGCCTCTACTGGCGTACTTAAGGGAGTGCCCAATAGCGTAGGCTGCACGGCAAGTAATGACTTGATAATGTTTTGAGGGACTACGCTCTTGTCAGCACCGGTGTCAGGTGTGTAGGGAACCTACAGCAAATTGTTGATTCGGACAGATCCAGCAGTTGTCACGTAGCGGGCAGCCTTGGACCGGAGCGTCAGTAGCGGAATACCCGCTCGTCACAGTCATCAACAGACATCCATGTGTAATCCTTGACGGAACAAAGACGTAACATCTGGCACGAACTCGTTCTTAAGTGTGCGGCAAGGCGCTTCTACAGCACGCATGATGTCTGCATCTGTCACCGAGGCAACTGGCTTCTTTAGCGCATAGGTAGCCAAATTATTTAGGGTCTTACGCTTGACCGAGCCCTTCACAGTTGCCACGATGTTATCAAACGTCTCACCTGTGGTGATGCAGCGATGTCGGATCTTCTCCACGTAGCGCTCCCATTCGCGGTGCCACTCGATTAGGGCAGCATGGTCCCAGCTCGATAGATCAGGGGGTCGAATGACCTCGAAAATAGGCCGAGGGATTGACATTTCCACATCACCATCGGAGTCCACCGTAAAGCCTGGCATACTTGAAGTTTACTTCAAGTGAACCTAAGGCGAACTTAACAGAACCGCACTTAGGGAGTACCGAACTTTGCTGATGTTCGTACTTAGTCGACGTAGTTCAGTAGTCTTGAACTCAGCGGCGACAGGTCGGTCGCCACACGCACCGAACAGACGAAGTACCGGAGAGTTGACGTCTTCGGGATCAAGAAACTCACGCTTTGAAAAGCGCAAAGCTAGCTTTGTCGCGTTACCCGGGGTTGTTACCAAAGAGGTAAGCTTATTAATAAGCAAAACAAACGTGTACGAAAAATAACCAGAGCTAACATGCAGATCAACCTCTTTACTAGGGCGCCCCTTGTGTAGTCCATCATGGTCGTTTTCATGTAGTTGTAGGACGCGTGTCAACATCCACTAACGGTCAGTGCAGCGTGCACCGACACCAATCAGTATTCTTGCTGCAAGCCTCGCTGTCGTTGATAGGAGCTGTGGCACGCACCTCGCAGTCTCCACCACCATCATTGGTTTGAGTACAGCTCCGACTCATCGCATCGACACTACAACGCTATCCGAACTTGATCCGAGCCATAATCTGGTGACACCGTAGAAGGTTCGCAAACTAATATTTAGTTGAGCCTACTAGTAGGATGAAAGCCTACTAGTGGGGAGTAAGGGCCGTTCTTATCAGCGGTAGGATTTGCTGTCCCGGTTGTCTGTAGGCCGAGGACCCCGGTCACCCTCATAAAAATGAAAAGTGGGATGGCTTTGACGAACGACGGTATCGTCCAATCGCGACGATAGCCTGTCCTAGTTGAAATGCCGCATTACGCAAATTGAACTGACAACAAATAGGAAGCCAACTACATGCATCGCTCAAGTGCTCGCAGCATTCTCGCAGCATCTTATCTACCAAAGATGTCGCCAGTGTTAAAGGAGCCTCCGTGCTCTACGCGGCTGTGGTGATGTAGGCGTCGATGGTGTGCCATAACTGCGTTCTCGTAGCTCCGAGAGCAACGGTAGCAAGAATAGATTGACACTACCCTTTCATTGGCGTGAAGGGGGGCAGACAACTCAGACAGTTTGGGACAACCGGGACAACCACCTCGAAAAAAGCAGGTAGGATTTGGACGGCCTGGCCACCTTCGTAACCCTAACCGTAGTCCAGCACGTGTCACATATCCTACCCATCCTACCAATCCACCCGAATCCTACCGCTGATAAGAACAGCCCTAAAGGTTAACTTACAACAGAGGGTGATAGTATCGTGTTTTTTTGGCATAGTACTCTCATATTACTATTGAGCATCAGTCATGATAATTAATCTTACTATTTCTTCGATTTGTCAAAACTACGATATTATGATATTGATATCATACTAAAAGTACAGACAATCCTCTTTGGAGTGATACCCCAAATAGTGATACCCTCTGGCTAAGGAGGTTGAAGAGGTCTCGCTGACCGTCAGCTTACAAGCCAATGTCAAATTTACCTCTAACCTCCAAATTGTACTTAGTGATGCGAAATCGATGATTATCACCATCGATAACTATCGAAAATATTCGATTGGTGAACTATGTCCGAATAAGACCAGCAACGACATGTGCTTCTTTCGGCCCTGCATGCGGCACAATTCCTCCCGAAACGCGCTCTGCAGAGTATGAAGAAGGCTCATTACTCGAGAAGGCACATCGATCGCGTCAACATGAAGAAAGAGCGTGGCCATCGGCCTTGCAGGTCTTTGTGATCCATCTCGGTCTGCTACAGGTGGGCGACTATGCAGGTGAGGGCATCCTGCAAGAAAGAGCAAGATTCCTGAGTAGTCACTTTTCTGTTTTGTGGAAGTTCATTTGCGCTTGAGCGTTAACTGCGCTAGGAGATATTAGATATTAGTGACCTGAACCGCGGTGTCAACACCAATACTTGTACGTCAGTGTGGCCATAAAAGCGATGGTACCCTTGTAAAGGTACAGCTCTGGATAGTGATCGCTCCGGATAGTGATACAAAGTGGCATCCCGACGGTATCACTACAAAGAGGATTGTCTGTAGTACTCTTTTCGCTGCCAGACGATTTTTGACAGACCTTTCCAGCGCCAGAATGAAGACTTTACAGCATAGATGTATCGCGCAGGAAACGACGTCGGTCTAGCGGTTGGGTGCATGTCCCCAACTGGGTGAGGAAGTTTCGTCCAATTGAAAAGTAGTGTGAGAAAAGATTAATACCTAGTGTAAAAGGGATGAGCGCCTAGTTTTATACAAAAAGAGATGAACGCCTTGTGTAAGCATAGAAAGAGATGATCGCCTCGTATAGACACATACGCCGGTATGTATACAGCTGAAAAAGTGATACGCTTGGTACCATTGCTCAAGGCGATTATTAATCGATCCAACGAGGCTGCCTTGGTGGCGGTTTCCAGACAGCCAATCTAGTGTTTTTAGCAACCTCTCGTTGCAGCAAATTTGCTCGATAAAACTATCTGCTAGCTAGCAGAAAACTAGCTAGCCAGCGCAGTGCATCTAACCTAGGAGACCACCACTCCTGTGTGTCTAACTCGTAAGTTATCGCTTGACATGGTCAACCACAAGTCGATGGATATTGACGGAGCATTCTGCACCTCCATGTGGGTTTTAGACCCACCATCTGTGAAGGTAAGTCCCCGCAAATACTGTACTTCGAAGTGTATACCATCACTTTCACTACGTTCTGTTTGTCCACGAGCAGCATGCATGATGTTGCAGTGTACCCGACGAGAGATAACGTTTCGTGCGCTGTCGTGTGTGGCATGTGATTGACATGGCTTCAGATCTGCGCGACTGACGCGTCGTCGCTGGGCCCCAGTGGGACACTATGGTTCACGTACACTACCAGTACGGCGAAAATAACCAAGTGCCGTCTTGGCCAACCAGAGTCAGTCTGGTATACGTATTGAGCAAGTCCATTATCCAGCTCACAGTGTGAGCGTACATAGGCGGTGGAAACATTCCACATACAGTATGTTGTTGCCTAGGATCTTACACACGCTCGTGTTAGCGAGAGCACTTCAGATGACAGGCGGTACGCGCCGCTCGATTAGTCCATATTAGGCCATCTAGAAGATCTTCCTAAATATCCCAATCTTCAACCTTCCGATTTTTGGATCATTGCTCATGCCCGACTTGCTTCTCAGACAAACAAAAGCCACCACGCTAAAGAGCGTAACAAGGATTTAAAACCTCTAAAGCACTGATAATCGTACTTATTTCAAGAAAAGGGTAGGCCTATTTTGGGTGTAGCCCACGTAAGGAGGGATGACCTCACCACCTCAGTGCTTCAAGTGGTTTTTTTTAATATAACCCACCAATTTTAGTAGGATCTTTAATAACCATCTATCCTTTCGCAACATCCTTTGGGTGATTGGTTTTTTGCTGTCTTCCCTAGCCGACACAAGCAACATTCACGTTCTTTTTTTCATGTCATGCGGCTATAGATTTAAGAGTTTCACCTGGCTCATTTTCTAAAGACCCTAGAGTTCCGTATTTGCTTGCATCTATAGCCTCTTCATCTAGTTTGAAAGTGAATAGCGGCACTTTTGGCTAAATAAAAAAAATCCTGGCGTCCCTCTATAACAGTTACATCAAGTACTACAGTTTAGTTTGTGTGTAAATAACACAGTGTAATATTGAAAGTCGACTTTTTTCTTAGTGTTGAAAATAAGCGTATAGAGCTTTTTTAGGCAGAATCGCACCTCTGTAAATACAAAGTCGTGCTTCGACCGAAGAAGCTCTGAAATTTACCATTCCTTTTCCTTTTCAATAATCGGGGTTAACGATTCCATACCCATTAGGTAGACAAATCGATTTACGCTGTGAAGGTTGGATTTCTCAACAAAATATATTATCGTTGTGAAGGTTGGAATTTTCTGTAGCGACGCAACTGTGCCTGCTTCGCAGCTGCAGTATCTGCATTGCTGCATTTACTACAGTAATTGCATACAAATACATGTTACAGTGCGCGCCATAAATATGTCCCAGTCTAATTTACCGCTGAAGTTGGCTATTGATGTATTACGATTTGCGCCCATGTATTCTGACAGTGACAAAAGTCTGTGCTCAAAGACACACCAAAATAGGCGGCTGTAAGCTATTATCGTGACGTTGTCATTATCGGTGCTGTAACGCGAGTCGGCAAACACCAACTAGGTCTTCGTTTTAGGGTTAGGGGGCAGCTTAAAAAGACGACACCCCACCTCATCACTCTTAAGAGTTGCAGCTGACAGCAATATAGTTAGAGATGACTCTATCCGCAGAGTCCCAACCTCCTGCTGTTCGAAGATGCTTAAAAACCCTAGCCCTAACCCGTCACATATGAGACACGCTGACATACTCGGTACGGCAGCGAAACATACTCGTAAACGAGCCGCTTCGGGAAACTCTACAGTCTCCATCATCACGATAGCGGTCACACTTTTCAATCGCTTTCGCTATCATTTGTACGAATTAGAGCACGAAGTTACCGTGTCCCGTGCATTTTCCACCATATCTTAGAATTACCGGTAACTAACAATATCTTTGCATCAAGGTCCGTGTCCGGGCAGGGATTCCGAAAATTTAATTTTCAAAACAGTTTATTGATATTTTTACAAACATAATTTATTTTGGGCTTTTAAAATGTGCTAGCAGTATTTTATTTTCGTATTATTCCCCTACCGATATAATTCTGTGATGTTTTCAGTAGCCGTTGTGAATGTAGACGTTGGAGCTACCAATATCCGCGCTGGACGATGGTCACGACGTGCCATGCCAGGGAGGCCCAGAGGAAACGGTGAGCTCTTGAAGTCGGCAAACAACCTGCTCCAACTGTGTTTAGTGCGACGGATAGGTCTTGCGTACGCCTACCTGTTAGGCAGTACAAGTTGTTTGACAATGCGCATATTTTCTAGTAGCGTAGAGCCGTAATCAGCTCCCGTTTTGGACTTTATAAAACTAAGGCAATAGCAATGATATTCCCGTCCCATCTACAACATTTCCAATCCAAACTGGGACAGCCGCCAGACCTAACTGGGACGGACAAGGGCCGAGTCGCCCAGCTCCAGACCAAGTGGGATTTGCTCCGGAGCAAGTGAGACTACCTACCATCAAGTACATGCATTTGAGGGGTCATCATAAACGTCGGCTTAAAAAAACAACGATGAAGAGAGTGCAAAAATGAGCCCCGGGCGCGCCATATCGTCGCCCACAGCGGACGTTATTGCATCTACACTGTTGCTAACATCCTAATCTATCAAATGAGACCCGTTTTACACCCGAATAGCCACTAGGGCGGAAGTTACGGACGATTTCGTCGAGTTATGGAGCCATGAGCACGGATACCAAGCCCATTCGTTACTGTCCTGGTGCATATGTATTTCGTAAGGAAATCCCACTTGCTCTAAAGCAAATTTCATTTGGTCAGGGGCTCCCCAAATTTACATGAAAAGGACCTACCCAAAATTGTTTTTCCTGAATAGAGCCGTGCGACGTGTCCCTAGGTTCTGGGTTTGCATGCCGTGTGCGAAGCACACGGCATGCAAACCACAGGCACGCTCGCTGCGCTCGCCCATGACATCGATACCCACCTCTATCCAATCAGCTGCCTCAAGATGTGGGATGGGTACGACATGGACAGCGACGGACAGAATGTAACTGCCGCCAAAATTACTTCCAGTTCCTAAGAAACGAGCAATACACTAGGATGGGAGGAGCGTGCAGATTTACATAAAAGAACAGCATATACTTCAGAAGTATCAAGGTTATTATCGAATCAAATTTCACAATTCAACGCAATCAATCAATTCCATACAAATATTAATGTAAAATCATTTTGGCAAATCTTGCTGGTAAATATTTTATCCAATCAGGGTTGAGTATTGTAGATGACCATTCTATCATGTGCAGACATGGACAGATCCTTTTCTCTATTGAAAACTCCAACTATTCGTGGCAGTTACATTCTGTCCGTCGCTGTACTCGCTCAGGCAGCTTATTTTCAGTAAATCATAAAGTACTCGACGGTGAGCGAAACGCACTCGCAAGTAAGGGTGGTTCTTAACCGACGAGACGAGGCGCTTCGAGGGTTCTGATTGAATATTTGGGCTCTTGAGGGTTGGGGGCTGGATTGACGAAGAGATAATTTTCCGGAGACGCGACAAAAAGTACAGTGCTACCCCTCAAAATTCGGTCGGTATATTTGTATACCCTCGTATATTCGATAGTCAAATTCATGATTTGCACAGCAATGAATTTAGTGATGGGCTGTGCAGTCCAATTCTCCTGAGCTTGTATGCGTCACTCTATGGATTTGAAACAAAACTTCTGCGTTTAGTTCTGCGTTTGGCGCATACATGTTCTTTGTCTCCACTAATAGCCCCCATACAAAACACTGTTGTTTGGAGAATAATCGCATGGCTGTTCAGAACGTGTATGCGTCTGACGCAGAAACTATTAAACAGCATCATGCCTCTCAAAGAGCAAGTACAGTCACGAACTCACCGCAAAAACGAGCACAGCAGCCTGTGCAAGGCGCAAATACAAAGAATCTCTCCCACTAACACCATGGCGATGCTGCAGTAGGCGATTACATTGCCTATAATTATGATTTACTGATAAAATTTCACCAATTTCACGAATACCTTAAAAATTTGACCGTTTTGTTATTCCAAGTGATTCCATAGCGGCTTCAAAGTTTTGGTAAAGCATCGAGTCGGTACATACGTGCGTGATCCACATACAAAGCGCTTGACTCAGATGTGTTGTGTTACTGGCCGAATAGAAGACTTTACCAGTGGTAACCAACTACTTGAAACACTCGTCACTCCGACAGCGAAAGACACAAAAGCGCAGTTCTTTCTTCGATAATTTTACTTCATGAGTGATTTTTGCAGTGCCACAGTCCGTTCTAATAAAACTATTGTAAAATTAGCGGCTAACTAACTCTACGTCCATTTTTCACAGATGTAAACTAGTAGCATCAGATTGAAATTGGATTTCCAGGTTCCCTCTTTATGATCTTACAGAGGCATTAGGAGCTCCTCCAAGCCGCGCAAGCTGTATTACTGTTAAGTACTGAGTAGGGAGTAGTTAACCATGTTGAGTACCACATACTTCGGTATTCTGAGGAATAAAAGAAAGAGCAACTTGGATCTTTAGCGCCACCACGCCTGCATCACCATAGATGAATGCACAACACTGCAGCGTTCGTAGCACTCATTGCTACAGATGTCTCGTGTTAAAACTTTACAACCAAGCTACAAAGCGATTAACGCATGCACATTTTGATCGCCTTCGTCTCGATGATGTTCTTCTTCATCGATGGTTCTTCTTCATCGAGACGAAGGCGATCAAAATGTGCATGCGTTCAGCCTGAATAGGAAGTCGTCCGGGAGATAACCAATATCGCCAGGCTACTCACGTTCCGAATCATCAGCGAGGCCGAGGGACAGCTTGCTTGCATCACGCCATGCTTGAACTAGACGCTGCCACAAGGACAGCCCTAAGGCCCGTTCCCAACCGGTGCGTTAAGTGAATGCATGCGTTGCATGCGTGCCCTACTCCTCACGCTCCGGTCGGGAATGAAATCCTCAGTCTGCAATTGGCTCATTCGTCTCAGAAAATAACCAATAGCATCTTGTCCTTTTTTATCAAGACGTGCACTATTTTAATATTAGAATAGTATCGCTCCAGTATCGTCAAGTGGAGCCGTTGCCACTGCCAAGACACCAGTAGCGGTGGCAACAAGCCGTGCAAGTCGGCGCAGTTTATGTCTGTAGGAGGGACAGGCAGCGGAAGTTACCGGACCACAAGCGTACACTCTTTTTGCCTCTGGAGTACGCGCTACGCAGGTGGACTGCAAGACGCAGACAATTTACAACCATCAGATGGGCTTCAAATAGCGATCCAGACGGCAATTCGGCAGGTGTGATGACGGCGACTGCCAGGAAGAGTGTGCTGTCTTCCATTCAAGTCCGGTTCTCTCTTGGGCGCGATATCCGAGCTGTGATTCGCTCCCTCATGACCCGTCAAGATGCAGCTGTGTGCAGGTTGCTGTTGCTGCTTCTTCGACGCCTAGGTGTATCGTTTTGGGATATGCGCTTCGCCCAGGCAAGCTCGAGTATATGGGCTGCTTGCTGTACCTGATTCACGACCAATGAAGCGATGCAGAGAGCAGCGAGAGCATCCAGGACTCGCACATTTTGATCCATGTTTGTATGACTTGCGTCCCGTTGTCTATCTACTTGTTGGATTGGCTGAAGTCAATCGAAGGAGGTACAGTGTGGTGTGGTTTGGGGGGGGGGGGGGGGATTTACAGCTGGTTTTGAATGGACAAGGGAGCTTTTCGGTCGGCGCCACCGGACCAAGGCTCGCCAACGCTCGGACCATTGCCGTCTCTCAGCGGTGTTATCGATCATGATGGCGTTGGCGCTGAACTCGGTGCTATGGCGTGGCCTTGTTCGTGCTGCTCCTTCTGCTTGCGCGATATGTTTTGCTCAGGGCGATGCAGGTTTCTACGTGCGATCTTTTCGACAAGATGTGTACGGACCCTTTCGTCCATAAGATCCACGTGACTACCATCATCGAATTAACCTCTGTGGCATCATAATCTAAGTCCTCTTCATTGTTCCACGAGCGAGCTTCTCGAACCATGGATCGCAGCGCTTGATACGAAGGAGCTTCCGATGACTTGCTCCGGTGGGTGATGCAGAAGTTATGCAAACGGATACAGGCAGTGATCACCATGCGGCAGTGCCGTAACCGAACATGCAGTGGCTGCTTCAAAATCCTTCTCTTGTTCACCAACAGTCCAAACGCCATTTTAATGCGTATCCGAAGCTGGCTAATGTGAAAGTTATAGTTGTCGCGGTCTACCCGGTCCTCCAACTGGGCCTTATTGAATAGGGTCATAACGTTCTTGCTCTGAACGTACGCGTTATTGCCAATAACAAAATACTTGCCAGCTGTGTCACGGATCAATTTGCTCAGCTGCCAGCGCTGAAAAGCATAAGAATCGTTCATGCCGCCAGGAGAATTTACCGAGAACGCTGTAAAGCGAGAAAGGTGATCTGCGCACGCTTGGATGTTGAGTCCATATTTTTGGTAATGTCCAGAAAATAATGATATTACTCGGCCACACTCGTCCTTTCGCGGCACTTGAATAGGGTAGAGCCAGCCGTCGATCACGCCAATACAACTGTCAATGACACCACGATTGCTTAGCGGTTGAAAACCAGCAGCAGCATGTTGCGTTTCTTCGGGTCTTCTTGGAAATCGAGGGGCTAGGGCATCCGCGTCATTTATGGCAAACATTACGCGATAAATTACTCGATAAAACATCGAAATACTCACCCCCGTAATCACGTGAATGTGGTGGTAGCTGCCGCCAGCTAGCCACGACAAAGCGCACTGCAACATTGCAGCCGGTGACGGTGGGGGCACGCCTCGGGTTCGTTGAAGAGACTGGAAATAGTCAGTAACCAGGTAGGGGGCCACAATGGAAAGCAAGTTCTCGAAAGTTGAAATGTCCATACGATAGTATCTCTTGAATGCTTTCTCTTTTAAAAGAGTGTTTGCGTGGACTCTCCATGACAGCCTCTTCCGGGATCGCTTTCTTGGCAGTTTGCAGACGCTTATATGCAACAAGGCAAATGATAAGACTGCATAGTTCATCATCGGCTTTCATACGGCGACGTTGTCGTACAGCAGGGATGCATCGTCGCGTTCGCTGGTGCTGCTGCTGTCTGACAGGAGCCATCGTCGCGATCTTTGCTATTTGGAGAATGTGTATTTTAAAGTAGTTTAAAAATACATTATTATTTTTTTGGTAAAGTACATGGGGTGGGCTCTGATTGGACAAACAAGAAACGCATAGTAACGCATGCGTTTTTGGGTGTATAGTATATGATACACACGGTTATCCGATCAAATCGCAAAGTGTCCATTTAGCACGCATGCTTCGAAAAAACGCACCGGTTGGGAACGGGCCTAAGCGACGTATGGTAATGGCTCGGATAAGTACGAGCCGAAGAAACGCAGAAAAGTTATTGCTACATATATTGTGCTTTTCAATGCTTTTGTCGTTTTCACTTAGCTTCATCCACGATATATAATTAAATGAGGTCGTTTTATAAATTGAAGACCATAAAAAAGACAAATCGACCCGGATAGGGTGGCTAATAAATCGGGCTGCGACGAGCTAAATCGATCGCTCAGATCGATTTCCCAACAAATCGACATCGATATCCTGTAAATCGACCGTTTTTGCGTGTTTGAAAACGCAATTCGATGACACATAAATTAATTCCATGTCTGCCTTTCCCCATCTCAGTTTTAAGCCTGGTTTTATCCGCCTATCGTGCTCGATCTAAGCCATAAAACGGAACGACATTTCGTCTGCAAGGCACAATAAATGTATCACTGTACCCATCGGACTTATTGAGGGGTAGCACTGGACTACGTGTAGTACATGTATCTCTGAAAATACGCGTATATTGACCAATTACATTTTGGAATGCTAGAGACACTGACCTTTTCGAGAATGGCGTGAGGTATCGTCTCTTTTTGGCGAACGCAAGAAAAGAAAAGAGATGAAGAAGTAAACTGTAGTTTCTCGTGGCCAGGTACGACTTGCAGTGAGGTACTGTAGTGGTTTTTCTATAATAGTCCCGACGTACTTGACTCTGTCAACTGGGCACCAAGCCCCGCAAACTCCGGCACACTTTACTTGTGTGCAGCCCCGACGGCGTCAGCCACACTCTTGTAGCCGTCGCGACTCAGCAACGCCGTCAACTCCTTCTTAGCACGCGGCACAGCCAACGGACTCTCGTAGATCAGACATGAGTACATCTGTACAAGCGACGCGCCGGCACGAATCTTATCGTACGCGTCCTGGCCCGTGGAAACGCCACCCACGCCAATGAGCGGGATCTGGCCCTTCGTTAGCTTGTACATGTCGCCCAGCACCTTTGTGGACATGTCACGCACGGGCAGGCCACTGAGTCCACCCGTCTCGCCCTTAGCAGCGCCCTTCAGCGTATCCGGACGACTCAGCGTCGTGTTGGACACTACCAGTCCGTCCAGCTTAAGCTCGAGAGCCACGTCCGCAATGTCCTGCTTGTCGTCCTCTGTGAGGTCAGGCGCGATCTTTACAAGTAATGGGATGCTGCGTTTTTCATTAGCTGCCACCTCGTCACGCGCCTTAAGCACACGTTCCAGTAGTTTCTGCAGCTGGATCTTACCCTGCAGTGTGCGTAGTCCTGGAGTGTTGGGCGATGACACGTTCACCACCAGGTAGTCGGCGTACTTGCCCAAGGCGTGGACGCCCTGCACGTAGTCGGCCGCCGCGTCCTCGGTCAGTTTGTTCTTGCCTAGATTAACGCCCAGAACGCCGGCGCGGTGGCCGTCACCCTGGCGTTTGGCACGAGAGCTCACGTAACTCTCGAGACGGGCACCGACGTGCTCCAATCCTTTGCTGTTGAACCCGTAGCGGTTGATGACGCCTCTGTCTTCGGCTAGTCTGAAGACACGAGGCGTCGGATTGCCTGGCTGCGGCTTGGGCGTGACGCTGCCAATTTCGACGCAGCCGAAGCCCATGTCTAGCATCCCTTCCATGGCCTCTCCGTCTTTGTCGAAGCCAGCGGCGATACCCAGCGGGTTTGTGAACTCAAGGCTCAGAACCTGGGTGTGCAGCAGCTCCGGGTCGGGTTCCGGGTCCTTGGGCGTCAGACCGAAGCGTGCACACTGCACAGCGATCTTATGGGCTGTCTCGGGGTCGAACATTCGCACCACGGGCATCATGGGCTCGGCCAGCTGCCGGATGACCCACTCGTGCGGCACCACACCGTTGTACGCAGCCACGACAGCCGTCGCGGCGCCACTACCCACAGCCACGTATGCAGCAGTGTGGAAGCCCGACGACGAGGACGCGCCGGAACTGAAGGACGCGGTCTGAAGCGTCCGTGATGCCCGGCGGATTGAGGACCTTGCAGCGCGCATCTTTGATGGTCAGTCGAAGAGTGACGGCTGGTTACAGACAATCCCCTATATAGTGATAAAACCTTTTAGTTCTGTCTAGGGGAATGTTGTATTGGAAATTTTAATTCTCAAAAGTAAAATTTAGTTTTACTTTTGAGAATCATTTTATTTCTTTAAGAGGTTACTATCCTCTAGATAGTAATCCTGTGAGCCCCCTTAAAAAAAATCTTAAAGAAATAAAATATCTACAGTACCGCAGGTGGTCTTTTGCACTTTCGCTGTTAGCCTCATGACGAAGAAGCGCGTGTCATATTTTTACCATCGTACGTGAACGACCCAGAGGCTGAAGAACCAGCTACTGACAATCTCGTTGAGCAGCGGAGGTCGGTCACTTCTACTATGGCCCGGGGCACCCCACGAAGCCGCATCGGATGAAACTGGCGCATCACTTGGTCGTCAATTATGACCTGTACCAGAAGATGGACGTCTTCGTACGCATCCATGATTGAACAGGAAGGAAAAAGGCGATGGCTGAAGAATTCTTGCCCTGTGTAGGAGCCGCACTGGGCGTCAGCAGACGAGATGAAAGTGTTTCACGCGCCCGACTACATTGAGTTCTTGCAACGCGTGAGTCCAGCGAATCAACGGGAAATGGCGATGGACCAAATGTACGTTACTTTATTTCAGTTATTTATGGTGATAAATGGACTAATACAGTAAGTTTAACAGGTAACTTCGGCGAGACAAGCGATACGGATTGCCCCGTATTTGACGGCATGTTCGACTTCTGCCAAATCTACACCGGTGGAACGCTAGGTTCGTGGCGTCGTAGTGCTGGTATGAAGAAATATTGCTTAAGTACTTTGATATATGTGAACAGATGCGGTGGCGCGTTTGAACTTTGGACTCTGCGATATTGCGATCAACCTGGTCAGGAGGCCTCCACACGCGAAAAAGGCCTCGATCGGGCTTCTGCTACGTGAATGATATCGTGCTGGGCATCTTGGCGCTGCTCAAGTGAGTGCTTTCTTTAGTAGAAAACAGGATGAAAGCTAATGTATTTTACTTTGCATCAGGTATCACCCACGCGTGCTCTATATCGACATCGACGCACACCACGGTGACGGCGTGGAGGAAGCTTTTTACGTCACAGACCGTGTGATGACTGTATCATTTCACAAATACGGCGACTACTTCCCTGGCACGGGAGACATTAAGGTAGGTCGTCGTCTCAAAAGGCTTGGTATTAAGTGATTTGGTCTGAGATTCTAGTCATTCTGTGCGCCAGGATATTGGTGCGAAGAGTGGGAAATACTACGCCGTGAACTTCCCACTGCACTGCGGCATGGACGACGACAGCTACGAGGGTATGTTCAAGCCGGTGATTGATACAGTGATGGAGACATTTTGCCCTCGGCAGTTGTGCTTCAAGGTGGTGCAGATTCACTGACAGGCGACCGTCTCGGCTGCTTTAACGTAACCACAAAAGGTCATGGCGAGTGCGTTCGCTTCGTCAAAGGCTTCGGTCTCCCCATGCTGGTGCTGGGCGGTGGTGGCTACCGAATCCGCAACGTTTCCCGGGCGTGGGCCTACGAGACGTCAGTTCTCGTGAACCAGGAAGTCTCCAACAACATTCCGTACAACGACTACTTTGATTTCTACTCACCAGATTTTAAACTCCACTTGGTGCCCGATAAGGATCTCAAGAACGACAATACCAAGCAATACCTGGAAAACCACCAGTACGTTGGATTTTTTTAGATTTTTCTGAAGGAGTTGCTACTGAAGAGGTGTGTTTTATATTGTTGTAGGATTAAAATCTTTGAGAACCTACGCGCAATTACAGGCGCTCCCAGCGTGCAGATGCAGCAAGCGCCGCCTGCTCGAATGCTGCGAGAGGAAGACGAAGATGCGATCGATCCAGATTTCAGATCTGAAAACGACGGGAAGCACCAGCACGAGGCGGAGTTTTATCACGACGAGCACGACCAAGACAACAACGAGACCTTCAACGATGGAGCAGCACCTAATGTTGTCCCCATGGACGTCGATAACTAAGAAAAAAAGAAGAAGTCAATCCGGTTTTTAAGCTTTCCTTGATCTGGTACTGCCTAAAGTTTAGGATTTGAACCAATGCGGTTCTGTACATGGATTGTGATATCTGCTTCAAGATGTGCCATACAAAAGTTAGCATTACGAAGCCATCGGGCACGGTACGTCATCAGTTCAACACTTCACACGAACGTGGCACCATCACATTGAGCTCTGTAAACTTCAATACCAGCATCCACTCCTCTTGAATATTTCGGTCACTTTGCAATTTTCCTCGTCGAGTTCACACCAGTGAAGATGTTCCGTCACGCTCTTCACCGTCGAAGCGCTTCCAGTTTAATACGAGCCGCTCGGGAATTCGACTACGTCATCGTCGGCGGGGGTTCGGCCGGGTGTGTTCTCGCCAATCGACTTAGTGCCGAACCGTCTAATTCCGTGCTGCTAGCGGAGACTGGACCCAAAGACCGCGGTCTCTTTGACTCTATTCGACTGGCGATGCCGGCCATGTTGACTGCCAATCTCATCGACGACCGATACAATTGGAACTACGTGACAGAGCCTCAGAAACACTTGAATGGACGTCGCCTGACATGGCCCAGAGGACGAGTCCTAGGCGGTTCGTCGTCTATTAACGCAATGATCTACAACCGAGGCCATGCACTGGACTACGATGATTGGCAACAAGCTGGAGCTGAGGGATGGAGCTACGCAGACTGTTTGCCATAATTTAAGAGGGCTCAAACCCATTCACTCGGTGCTGATGAGTATCGTGGCGGTGGCGGACCTTTAAAGGCGACGAGGAGACTAAAACGAGATCAACCGCTGTACCAAGTGTTCCTTGACGCTGCGATGCAAGCAGGATATCCATTCACAGACGACGTGAATGGATACCAGCAGGAAGGTGTAGGTTGGCTGGATCACACGATCCACAACGGACAGAGGTGTAGTGCTTCCGCAGCGTATTTGACAGACTCTGTATTGACACGTGAGAACCTCACAGTTGTTACCGATACTTTCGTCAACAAAAGTGCTATTTGAAGGGAAGAAAGTTGTCGGGGTCGAAACTGAGCCTTCAAAGCTGATGGAACCCCACCGACGCAAATTCGAGCACTGAAAGAGGTGATTCTATCGACTGGCGCGATCAACTCGCCGCAGTTATTGATGATATCAGGTGTGGAAGACGCTGATCAATTGAGAGAGATCGGAATACCCGTTGTCCACCACCTCCCAGCGGTCGGACAAAACATGGAAGAGCACCTCGGTGTTTATCTCCATGTCGCGTGTAAGAAACCTGTGACGCTGTATCACGCCACGCCGCATTTCCCACACAAGATGGCGTGGATGGGGATCCAGTGGCTGGTCTCCAAGACCGGTATGGGCACCTCATCACACATTGAAGTCGGCGGATTCTTCCGCAGTGCCAGAGGTAAACGCCATCCTGACCTCAAATGACAGTTCTTGCCCGGTGCTAGTGACGAAAACCGGCAGCTCTTACGAGACGGCCACACTATGAATCATAGTCTATGATGCTGCATTGTACACCACTACGCGCGACGAGCCGAGGGTACACCAAGTTGCGAAGTGCCAACCCGCGAGACAACCCCATTATCCAACCAATTACTTGGCAACCGACGTAGATACGCGCAATGGCGTGCGGTTGACTCGAGAAGTTTTAAAGCAACAAGCGTTCGATGAATATCGGGATGAACCTATCTCCCCAACTGATGAAATGCAGTCAGACGCGGAGATTGACGCATAGATTCGACGATTTGCTAGTACGGACTACCATCCGTCCAGCACGAATCGAATGGGTAAAGAGACCGACGTTGATACGGTTGTTGATGCTCAGACAAGAGTTCATGGGCTTGAAGGGCTGCGAGTTGTGGACGCGTCGATCATGCCTAATAACGTTAGTGGGAATCTTAACGCACCCACTATTATGCTCGCTGAAAAAGTTGCCGATATTATCCTCGGCAAACCAGCACTGCCCAAGTCCGACGCCGCCGTGTATGAGTCTAATAGTTGGGAGACAAGTCAGCGGTAATAATATGTTTATGGGAATGGACGACTGAGGCTTGCGTTGACATGTCACGTTGCGTCGCCTCCCTTCTTCAGTAGTGTCATTCTTTTGCAATTAGTGTCGGATGACGAGACGCAAGGTGAAGATTTTCCTCTGTTCGTGTTCCCACTTCTTGTTTTCCATCACCGGTGTGAAGATGGCGACATCTACTAGCATCCCGACTGCCCAACTAGCGCAGGGTTTAGCCCCGATCGGGCAGCGACAATACCAACCGCTTCTTTCAAAGCTGAAGAGACCCGATCTTGTGAGTGCGCAAGGCTTCATTAATGGGAAATGGGTTGATGCCCACGGAGGCGATCAGTTCATTGTTAATGGTAAGTTTTTTATTATTATTTTGCAGCATCTTTCAAACTCTCTTATATGTTTTTTTTCTTACATGTACAGACCCTGCAACAGAGCTAGAAATCGCTAGTGTTGCCAACATGGGAGGCCAAGACACTCGTGAAGCTATCGCTGCTGCTTCGGAGGCACAGCATCAGTGGAAGAAGACCACACCACCGGTAAGAAACAAACTCAAATTATTAAGCTGAAACTAACACGAGTGTAACATTTTCAGACCCGAGCTAAGCTGTTAAAACGATGGGCCGCTGCTATCGCCGCCAACGCCGAGGACTTGGCAATTATTGGGTCTGTGGAGTGCGGGAAGCCTCTACCAGAAGCCAAGTGGGAAATTGAGTTTGCAGTCGGTGCGATCGAATATTTCTCTCATGAAATCGTGCGCTCCAGTGGGTTCCTGATTTCGCCAACTCAGCCAACTCAGAAGATTCTTGTAATGAAGGAACCAGTGGGTGTATGCGGTATCATCTCACCTTGGAACTTCCCATATGCGGTCCAGAGTCTCAGTCTGGGTCCTGCTCTGGCTGCTGGATGCACCATTGTGGTCAAACCCGCAGGAGAGACTCCACTGTCTATGCTCGCGTTGGCTAAACTCGCCGAGGAAGTCGAGTTTCCTTCTGGTGTTATCAATGTTGTCACCGCTTCTAGAGAAAAATCTGAAGAGGTTGGTGAGGTATTAACCTCGAGTCCCGATGTTAAGAAAACCAGTTTTGCTGGCTCGACGCAAGTGGGCAAATGGCTGATGCGTCATTCGTCCGAGACAGTGAAAAGTTTGTCGCTCGAACTCGGCGGCAACGCGCCGTTCATCGTGTTCGAAGACGCGGACCTAGAGAAAGCGCTCGATGGGTTGATCCGATCCAAGTTCCCCAACACGGGTCAGGCCTGTATCGCCAGCAACCGCATCTTCGTTCACTCGACGATCTTCGAAAAATTCGCTTCTAATGTGGTGGAACGAGTAAAAAATCTCAAGATGGGCTTACCTTTGGAAGATGGTGTGCAACTTGGACCCTTAATCGGACCTTCCGCAGTTAAGAAATTGGCCGATGTAGTCGAAGATGCAGTGAACCACGGAGCTAAAGTTCTCGTTGGAGGAAAATGCAGTGACCTGGGCAAGAATTTCTACGAAGCGACAGTCCTGACCGAAGTTAACGAGTCGATGCGTATCTGGAAGGACGAGATTTTCGGTCCAGTGGTCCAATTATCCAGTTTTTCGAGCGAAGAAGATGTGGTTCAGAAGGCGAACGACACGACGGCAGGACTGGCCGGGTACTTCTACACACAGGACGTGGCTCGGATCTTCCGCGTTGCCAGTGAGTTGGAGTGTGGAATGGTCGGGGTGAACAGCGAGTTGGTAACCCACGTTGGCGCTCCGTTCGGAGGAATGAAGGAATCCGGTATTGGTCGTGAAGGTTCGGCTGAGGGTCTGGATGAATACTTGGAGACCAAGATGGTTTGCATCGGTGGACTGTAGTAATGCTGTACTGGTCTCAGAACCTAGGCACAGTAGCCGTTGAACCTAGGTCCGAAGTGGTGGTAATTGGGTTGAGCCGGTTCAAATGATCTCTAACGAAAAACTAACAGCATCCGGCGTCACTACTTCGTCTAAGTTCACAGTTTCTTTATCTCTTCAAGCCAACGATGAAGTTTTTGTTTGCTCTGTCATCCTCTGCTGTTTACTGCAAAAGTGTACTGGCTGATGACCCAGACTTCACCTATGAGAGCGACTCGGATGCGTTGGCCCGTCTGAATGGGGTGAGGGCTATCCGGCGTGTGTGGTTCCAGGCAATCGCCCATCAACATTACGGGAACCAAGTTATGCAGTCTGCATGCCCCTCGTCCATTATCGTTCGCTGGTACCTGTCCGAAATATACCATGACAGAGGTCACGGACTCTTACATGGCGGCAGTGGATGGCGGTAGGTTACCAATCAACCTTTTTATGTAACATCTCTCGAACTGATAGCTCGATCGTGTACAGGCAACTGCACTGTTGTGGTAAAGGGGGAGACATACAACTTCGCGCCATTTCATGTACACACTCCGTCAGAGCATATAATCGATGGCAAGACGTTCGATGGTGAGATCCATTTTGTACACAAGAAAGCAGACGGCTCGGCCGCCGTCGTGATCGGAATCTTCCTCCAAAAGACCAATCAATTGAACACTGAGCCAATAGTAGACATTATCGTGGATGCCATGACCGACGTCACCAAGAGCTCCACCGTTCCGATATCCCTGGACGTCTGACACCTTTGGAAATCATGAACTCTCACTGCCCGTTATTTCCTACAGGGGATCATATTTGGACCTGCTCGAAGCTTGTGCCAACAAAAGCCACGTCTTCAACTACGCTGGCAGCTTGACGACTCCGCCTTGCACCGAATTCGTGGATTGGTGGGTGATTCGCAAACCTATTCGAATCTCATCAGCTCAGTTTGATCGCATCATAGCGAATCTCGCCGAGGTCGAGGTTACTGACAAACGGGAAAAACGCACGTCCCGTTCAGCCTCTCAATGAACGCAATATCACTACGAACAACTGAGTTTGCACGACAGTTAACTGCAACAAAAATATACTTCGTCTCAACCGTCGCTAATTCAGCTGTGGACATCGTCGTTAGCGATTGACCTGCAGCTCGCTCATTCTCAAATTTTCTTGGTCAAGTGAAGATGCATTCGAGTTCGCACCACCAGCTGAGGGCAGATATTGCGATCGCTAAGAAACCAGGACCTGGTCCGCTCGAAAGGTTTTGTGAATGGCGGCAGGCATTTCCGAAATAATCATTGTATTGCGACTTCAGTAAAAGCTCTATTATATTAATAATATATCACACCTCATTAGTTTAAGTATTTATTTTTCGAAACCGTTGCAGGCCATGATTATGTACATGTAAACATACATGTCTGAAATCCTGTACAATCCATGATTGAAAGATAAAATTCATTACCGAGTAGGATATTTCCGGTTTTTATAAATTCGGGAGGTCTCATTTCCGTTTCTGCCTCTTCCCGATAAGATGTCGCGAGAAGGCGGTGGAGAAGGAAGAGAAGCCATGAGCGCGCACAACGGACGCGACCATTCCCCCCAGCGTCGAAGCTCGAGCCTATCTGACTCGCAGCTCGATACTGACTCAGGCGTATCGAAGGACATACATGGCGATGACGAGGAACCCGTGGAGAGCCACAGCAACGGGACCAACAAACCCGTAGAGACCAACTCCGACGTAAAGGAGGGTCGAGGAATGGACGTAGAAGAAGGACGTGATGTAGAAGCCGGGCGTCCTTCCGAATCAGATGCTGAAGAGGAAGAGAATGGGAGCACAACCAACAGGGAAGCGGCTACAGTGTCTGTTGATCCACCTGTGAAGTATCATTCAATCTGGGAAGCCTGGCACTCCTATTTCGCCGACTATTGCCAAAGAACCATGCAAGTGATCCGTGAAGGAGACAATGTCCCGAGCTGAACGAAACAAGCGGCTTAAGAAGACCAAGAAAGGCGAAGATGAGACCCAGTTGGTACCCGAAGGGTTCGACCCGTACCAGCGCACCTATATTTGTACTCACGGGTGGAAGAAAAGAAAATCCAGCAGCGAAGGAAGTCGACCTCGACAGCACATCCGTCTGACCAACTGCCCCTTCCGATTCGTGGTCCAGTGGAATTTAGTGCGTGGTGAGTTACAAGCGAAGAGCGGATGCTTTTCTCACAACCACCGAGTCTCTCCAGCTGCTTTCGCCACGTATCCTACGCCATGAGGGTTTTAGATCCACTGGTAGGCGCTCGTGTGGAGGGGATATTGGCAGTTGGTGCCAAACGATCTCTAATATACGATCTTATAGAGCATGATCAGAACGTTGTCCAGGCTGATGTGGACAACTTAGTTCGCGAGCACGGCTCGTCGATTTCGAACGTGGATGACAACGAGGCTACAGCTAAAGAACTGGCACTGTTCGCGGCTGCTGATCCAGAAAATGTATCATCGGTGGCGGACACGGATTGTGGTGAGACAGGAGTTATTTCCCTTGCTTCGGCACACATGAGGAGAGTGTTCGAACGTTTCAGCGAGGTTCTACCTGTGGACTGCAGCCACAAGACAAATCGGTACGTCACTATTGAAACATGTATAGGATTGGTCCAGGACTCATCCATTATTATTCCATGGTTTAATAGGTACAATTATCAGCTACTTACGTTTATGGATGAACGAGTTTGGTGAGGGAGCTGTGGTACAACAGTCTCTTATTGAAGCCAATGGAGATTGTCATTTGGAGAGAGCAATTTCACACTTTAAGAGGTCACATCCTACACGTATCAACTTGCTGCGAGTTATAGTGGTTGACAAGGACTTAAACGAGATTCGCGTTCTGGAGGCTAACTTTCCCGAGGCTAGGATTCTCATTTGTCACTTTCACGTAATAAAGTACCTTGAAGAAATGAGGTCCAAGCCCAAATTTGGTAAGATTGCTTCAGATGATGCCAGTCAAATCGACGCTGTAGTGCACAAGTTGGTGTACGCTGCTTCTGAAGATCAATACGATCTTGCTCACGACTCGCTCAGGGGAATTTGCGATCGCTGTGGAATGAATGATTTGTTTTCGTTATTTGAGAAAAATTGACATGTTTGCAGAGATCGCTGGGTCATGCACTTGCGTGCTACACTTCCTCATTTCAATAACCACACGAACAACAGGCTCGAGAGTTTCTTTGGAAAGCTGAAAGACGGTGTAGACGCCTCCATGAGCATGGCTAAGTGTATAAAGGCCTTGGTGGCCTATGACCGCCGGAAGCAGAATGAATATGAATACAGGTTATCTCTAATTGGACAATTCGTAAACTCCAGTTACGATGACGAAATGGCGAATGTGCTTCGATTTACTACACACTACGTTGCAAAACAGATCGAGCATCAGTATGCTGTAGGAATTGAGAAGTCGTCACGTTATCGCTATGAAGAAGATCCTGATGATGGGCTTGCAGTAACAGTGCGGGTCTATTCAAAGAGCACAAGTTACGTTTGGATGATTGGAGTTGTGGCTGCGAATTCGGATTGCGTCGGCATTGTGTCTCCCGTGTCGACACACGATAGCTTATCGCAAACACGTGACCGTGAGTGGGCCGGTCTTTCCTTGGAGTTGTATTGACGAAAGGTCAGTTGTTTATGATTATAATCCTGTTAAAATACAGGAATTTTTCATGTAGCTAGGTTTCTTATACTATCTTATTGATCATGGATGTTAACTTGATTAAATTTAGGTGGACGACCTCTACCAAGGAACTGCAAAGAGTTCCGCAGTTCTCCTATGAAAAATGCAATGTTGGATCTGTCAAACAGAAGAACAGGACTCCTCCGAGCGGTACCGAGAAGCTGTACGCGCTATCCAATTGATTGCGAGTGAGATGGCGGATATCGAAGATGACGGTGAGTTCGACAACATGCTACGATTCGTATTGACTCAATGGAGAAACGTGCGTCAAAGGAAAATAGTGGATGTTGCTAATCCATCCTCAAGTACACTTCTTGAACCTGAAGAGGTTTGATCAACCATTGATGATGAGATTAAACGCGAATTCGGCATTAGCAGCAGTGATGATGATGATTACGAACAACAAGATAAAACGGGATTTGGATTTGAAGAATCCTCGGCAGGTCCGTACCCAAAAATGGCTATACGTCTAAACCCCAATGCCAAAAATGTGGGAGCACCAAAGAAGTTAAAGAAGAAACCATGGTGAGTGAAAAACTAGACAGGAAATGGTACGAGGCTGCTGAAGCTGGCCGTAAGCTGGCCGGCGAAGTTACGTTGCTCGCACTTCTGGACGCCCTTGAATGCCAGCAGCCTGGTTTGATCGAGTGCCAGAGCCGAATATCTGGCGTTATCGTAAAGCACGGCGAAGCTGAGTCCAAAACCAAAATTCAAACGGATGAAAAATCCTGTATTAATCCAAGATCCCTTCTACATCCTACCTGCGAAGCTATTAGACTCATGTTTGAATCTCCTACCAGTTTCCAATTCAGTAGACGACGCAATCAATGTGGACGACTCTCAATCTACACAGGATACGAATGAAAATAAGGCTACAAGTCCAAGCCAAATCGATACCGTGGTAATTAAGGACGTTGGTAGTTTTTCTAGGAAGCAGATCGAGATATTCAAGCGGGTACAGAACTTGAAGACTATCGAACAAATGGGGATTGATATGCATAAGTGGCTAACAGAGGAAGGCATTCCCTCACTTCCAGCATAATACCACGATATTGCATACAAACTGGCACGTCAAGTGTTGTCGTCATATCCACTCAAAAGAATTCCAGGCCTCCCCAACTTGCCAGATTATAACTTCGCAATGCTTTACAGAGCAATTACCCCAACATCGCTCAATGATGCTGCAATACGGGCATTATGTATGCGGCTCATCAACGATTACACGACGTGTAGATTTGCTGGGTTTCAACCAGCTGTGGCGAAAAAGAAGCGGACTCGAAACTCCGAAGACCTTCCCGTTCACGAATCTATTCGGAATCGTTTACTACAGCAAGTCAGGGAGAGTGGAGTGGAAACTGTCATGCTACCTTTGAACATCGGTAATGCCCACTGGTGTTGCGTGATAGTTAAGGTGAACGCCAAGCGAATTTATTACTACGACCCACTTAATCAGGTTCCTTACATGAACGCTGCTAATGCAGTGGACATACATCTCAAGATCAGTGGTCTGCACGACTATGAAGTTGTCCCATCCTATCCAGTTCGATGCGTACAGCTGCGGCGTGCTCGTGTGTTGGGTGTTCATACGTCAAGTAGTACCGGGACAGCCTTTGGATATGAGCTCGACGACGCTCACGAGGCGACGGTTCGAGTTATTTTACTATCTACTTTCAGGTCGACTTCTTCCTGTGCTCACTTCCACGACAGCCCCCACGGAGTTTAAGCCGCCTCCCCCGAGTGCTCTAGGAGGGAACACGGACGAGGAGAAATTTCTAGCAACGCAGACTGAGCCGTAGGTAGACTCATGAAGGGAGTGAGGTAGTCACTGGAGGATCTAATCTCGATAAATAGATGTTTCATCTACAAGCCGCTCAGTATATTTGCTCCAGCTTTTTACTAGAAGAAGGCATAGATTTAGAGACACTGCAATGATTGCATTTACTGTCAATCGAATAGCAATGTAACCGCGACTTCGTAAGCCCCAACAAAACTACATGTACAACTCTACTAATACTGTCCAGGATTTGATCATAGTATTATTAAATAACGTATCTTTCACGTCCTCAACGAATCTCCCCGTACCTTCCCCATATGGATGCTCTTTTAAGATAGGTTTTGACATCCAGGATTAATCCTGAACGTAATCATGTACATCTCCATGTAAATAACCCTGACCTCCAACAGCCGCCTTTATTTTTTCCCTGTCAATCAGATAGGGGATATGATTTTCCATGAATTATAACCTGGTAATTTATTGGTTCAGGAAATAATCAAAGGAAAAAGGTTCAATACAAACTTAGGCGTCTCTAAAATTAATCATAAGCGATCTAAGAAAACCCTGATAAACTTACAAATTTGATACGTGTCGTTCGAACTGTCTACCTCAGCTAAGTACGGTAATATATTTGTGCATAGATGTTGCGCGTGTGGACGTCAATTATAATTAGATTGACAATCACCAAACTTCACTAAAAATACTTTTATTCGGAGCTTACTATTGGGCATACGTCAACACAGTTGGGGAGACCTACAGTAGATTGCAGTATATCACCCTCACGCCTTGATAGTTCAAAGTTAGAAGCCACATTTATCAACTTCACGTATATTAATGGTATGAAATAGAGAAACGCAGTTCTTAGCCAGAACAAGGCGAAGCTTGAGCATCTGGTCTGTGAGTCCAACAACAGGAAGCCCTAATCGACAGGTTTCCTTCATAAACTGTCGTCGTTAGTGCACAACCGCACACAGCGCTGACCACTCCAAAAAATGAAATGACGGATGTTTGATAAGTTCTTTTAGATAAAAAATGATGTAGAATAATTTCATGATATCGCATTTAGTTAAATGTGGTAGATGTCGTCACCAACTAGTCGGGAATGGCGGCTACTCGACGACAGCTCCTTGCTCTTCGTCCTACTAAAGCTATGACGATCCAAGCAATTAGCACGCACACTTCAGTCTCGCCAGTTCCGTTAGAAACAGCTGCCCCTGTGCAGAGAATACGAGGACACACACTATATACTCCGTCCTGTATGTCCTTAGTGCTTTACAGTTAATGCATCGCCTGCGCCTGCTTCGCAGCCGCAGCATCTGCCCGGTGTTTACAAAGTACCATCTACTGTAGAACCGCCCACTTATAAGAGGGTTGCGGATTAAAAAAACGTACGTAGTTTTCCAAAAACGGACTAACACCGAGGAGTACCAAATACCGAATGATTAAAAATGCCTCGTTGTTTACTGCTCTTGCTTGAGGCTATCTACACTGTTTCCTCCGGAATTCATGCCTACCGTATACAAAATAAGGCCGGCACTACAAACTATATCCGTGCTGCAGTAGGGGGTTAGCAAAAATACCAGGTATTGCCAATGAGGTATTCGGCTTTGACTGTACTGTTTTCTCGCTGAAATGCATGTGTTTAAATTTATACAATTCAATATCAGGGCAGATTGAAAAGTAATGGTTATCAGTACTGGTGGTCCCGAAGAAGTCCCTGTCTTACCGTTTATACGAGGATGTGAAAAGGTAACAGGTGGGACGAGTTTTATCATGAAAAAAAGCAACTCTAACAAAACCTATGTGTATAAAATATTAAAATAAAACATGCTTCTTAAATTTCAGAGCTTCTTCGTGCAGAGCACGACTCTGCTGAAAACTTCACCTGCTTTTGTAGCGGCCAAGGTTCGTCTTTTGAGAATTAGCATTCAGGCGTGATGGTAGAAAGGCTACGCTGTCTGAACTCGGTGTTTTGCTTGCCAGTCCAAGATTTCCCGTAAAGTTAACGAGCTGCTCGTTGAGTGAGTTCGATACCTTCTCCGTTAGGGTTATGAGCCCAAACCAGAGCACAAGACGTAATACTGCGCACAAGCACATTGGCCGATCTGCAACAACAAAAATGTTCTTTCCTCAAGTCTGATAAACGAAGTCAAAAGCAGAATGAATTGAAAAGCTAACTAAAATGAAAAGGCCGCCAGCACAGTACAGATAGGGACTTCGCTCTTGGTAGCCTACGCATCCTCGTGACTGCGTTCACTTCCCATCTGGAACTTCCAGCGGCGCTGGATCAGCACCAATGATCATCGCGCGCAGTTTGGTATTGCAGCGAACGGACCCGTTGCACTCCCCAGTACTTGTTTTTCTATTGCGAGGATCTGGGGGTGCAACCCCCAGCACATACTTATTTCAATAGGAAAAAGGGCTTTGTGTACTTCTCGGTAGTCATGTTATTCCCACCCCGGGGTGGTAATATCCTTTCCTCTTAACACCTTTTAAGAGGGAGATGTTGTGACAACACTGTCGTCGCTGGATCGCTCCAGCAGCTGGTGCCAGTGGGATACTGTGCAAGCCCAAAGCGACCAACTACACTTCAACCACTTCAACACCAATCTGCCAGTCGTGCTGCTGCAACCTTTGTTTGACTTGAGTGTTCGTCGCTGGGCTCTGTTTCGCGGGCACCCCATTCGGGTTTGCTACGGCTACGCTCCTCACACCGGCTCACTTCCGTCTACTATTAAAAAACTACCGGGCAGCCATGTTATTCCCACCCCGGGGTGGGAATATCCATTCCCGTGTTAATCTGACATTACGGACAGCAAATTATGAGTCTTTGCCAACAATTGCGTTTTCGCCGCGCGCCAGTGGGCGTGAACGAAATTGCGGACAGCACTGGGACATCTTCTTGAAGGGTAGTAACAGGTTCCTACAGATCTTTAGCACTCGACAAAAAACTCCAATTGACCATGAGCTCGGACCGCTTTGCCTCGATATTGTAACACGTGTTCCGTATCTCGGACACCACAGTGTCTTCGCTATTGTGGGCGATGAGGCCTAGCAGCTCCTCACTGACTTCCAGAGTCGCGTCGCTGTAGAATTTCAGGCGTGACGAGTGCACCTCGCGCTCGTCGTGCGTGATAAGATGCTTCGCTTAAAATATGTACCCCGAAACTACCGCAACTACTTGGGCAAGCCCACGCCGCCACTTGACACTCAGCTTGTGCGTGTTGCCGCACAGACATCCGCATTTAGAACGTAATCGCCAATCGCATATTGCGCCATTGTCATGCCCGATTTGACGTGACTTTGACGACCACGACCCCGAGCCGCTTGGGATACTTTAGCAACTGGACCATGGATATTGTCGAGAGCCAAGCGTAAGTTATAAAAAGCAGCTTTAAGCATCGATTCTAGCTCCGATAGTGTGACAGACCAAGCGGTTCCAGCAGGGCGATAGCGTCCAGCGGCGAAATCGCTGGTAGTCCGGTCATGACTGTCAATGGTGCATGATCCCCGAACGATTTGGCGGGCGTGTGATTGAGCACGAGCTACACAACCTTGGTCAAACGTGGCCATTCGCGCGGAGGCATTCTCCATTTCCGACAATAGGGGTCTAAAACACCACAGAGCGTCTCTCATGACCATCTCGACCGTCCCGTCGGCCAAGGACAACGAGCTGCCGTGAAGTGATGGTGAGCACCTAGCGCGTGCTGCAACGCTTGGACCGCTACATTCTTGTATGCGTGCCTTGGTCACTTATCCACGACGAGCTAACACCAAAGACAGCAACCCACTCCATTAGACAGTTGTAAGTCGTTTCCGCAGTAGCCTCAGCAACCGCAAAAATATATACAAACCTGGAGGCGTCGTCTTTAACAACAAGAATGTACTTGTGATGGATGCACCCATGTACAAGTATGCGAATAAGCTCATTGGGGTGCTCAGCGTGCATCGCTTCACCAAGTGGACGCGGTACTGGCGGACCACCCACACCACTCATACAGTGCAAACAGCGCCGAACAAAGTACACCACACGCCGAGAGACCATTCCACCATAATCGATTCTGAATAGCATGCCGTGCCGTGTGAAGACCGCGAAGTTCCGCAACACCAAAATGTCCGACCACACATATACCAAGCTTTAGCGGTCCAGCTGCTGGAGGGCTCCACACTTGCCTATCTCCCACCCGAAGAATGCCAGCATCATCGAGCTTGATAGCAATTTCGATAGGTTGTGGGGCATCTTGTTGGCACTTCTGAATCTCAGACATGGTTGGCCACACGAAGGCATCATTCAGCGTAGGCGAATACCGTACGGTACCAATCGAACAGCACTTATAGCTGTCAGCTTGGGTCCCCAAGCGTGAGCGAAATCCGCCCTGACATTTTCTTCGCCAGCGATGTCACATATATCGTACTCGTAGGCTATTAGGAGAATAGCCCAACGCTGTAGTTTATCAGCGATATACTTGGGAACCGACGTCAACATACTACTATGATTGAAAATAAACCGCAAGTTTCGGTGATCTGTGTACAAGGTGAATTTACCTGGACGATGCAACAGATAATCGGCTCGCGTGCAAGTTGCGATAATGGCGGATGCCTCCTTCTCCACAATCGACCAAGTCTGAGCGGAGCCCGGAAATGTGTCACTAAGAAACATGAGCGGTTCGTGCTGCTGCTCGAGAAAAAGTCTGGACTTGTGATCAGCAGGTATTTGCGAGACAGTTGCACCTCAGTGTGTTTCACTAGCGTCAGTAAATACGGAGAGAGCGTGATCTGCTTTCACGTGAGCTAACTCCGCACAGTTTTTGAGAGCATCTTTGCAGGCCTGCAAGCATTCCGAATGGGCTGACCTCCACCCGATCTCAGCGCGACTAGCTCTAGCCAGGTGACGTTTGGTCCTACCACCAGCGGCTTTGTAAACCAGTTGCGTCAGGTCAACGAGGGGCTGGACTACCTTGTTGTGCCCAGGAATGGACATTCTCACCCACCCGTCACTGGTGGCTGTGACTGCTGGACCACAGAAATCCGAGCAGGATCGTGGCGTACGCCTCTCTTAGAGATAATTCGACCGCACCACTTTGCATCACGCAGGTAATACGAGGACTTGGAGGATTCAGTTTTCAGCCCCTTCTTGACGTAAATGATGAGGAAACCTCGAAGCAGCTTGAGTAGGCCTTCTACTGAGGAAGCGTAGCCTAGGAGATCATCAAGTCCAATCAGAAGACCTTTGTAGAGATACTCCTCGAACATTTTCTGAACGGTAGGCTGGCCGTACGCGACGCTGTCTATCCCTCCCATTAGGTCGCGAGTAGGCGTAAAAACCCCCACATCCGTGAGAAAAGAATAGAGCTCTTGATTTTCCAGCGATAGAAGAAACTGCCAGTAACCCTTAAAGAAATTCAACTACAAGTCCGTCAGGTAATCCATAATGACTTCCAGAATGGCCATTGGCCATAACAATCGCTGCGTCTACGCCTTGACTTGACGTACATCCACAGTCATCCTAAAATCGTTTCCATCGGCTTCTTTACGATGGGCGGAGGGGAGCACCCTTTGCTGTGCGGGTTATGATACCACAACTCGGCATTAATCAGCTCCTGTGCGTGCTTCCACATTAACGCACGATGCTCAGCAGGGTAGCGCCGCGCCTTGCACCTTACCGGCAACGCGTTTGGCTTCAGCGCGACTTTCAACGGCGGCATATCCACAGGAGGGTCGCTACCAAGCTATAAGCTAAAAAATATCACGGGTTTCAGAGAGAAGTGGAGCCAGTTCCGAGTGAAAGTACGCACTATATCCCAGCTCCAATGCCTCCTCCAGCTTAGACTCAATACGCTCCACTCCAGCGCCCGTGCTTAGTCGCGATCCTGCCGAATATCCGCCTCAGGAAAGCAGCACTGGTCCTCTTCTGGTTGCAAATCGCGTTCTTCAGGAGAATGGTCCGGGCGGTCGCTCCAATCTCGTTAGTGAGCACCCCACGCATGCCACCAACTCCTCTGCCTCGTCCATATCATACACGCCACTCACCATGCGAGCTTTGGCGAGCAATTCTTGAGCATCGTATCCAAGTCGAGCCATAATACTCTCACTCAGCAAAATATCACCCATCCCAGAGGGTAATCCATCGGATACGACCCAGCACGTTACACTCTTGAGTGTCAGAGGCCCGTTAGCCGCATCAAAACATAGGTCCAGCTTCACCTCCTGTTTCACCATCATAGGCTTCTCATTATAGCAGTGATGCACTCGGACCGGGATAAATCCCTGTATTGCAGCTACTGGTTTGCAGCCGCTATCTCCTTGAGTAAGCGGGGAGTCACCACAGATAATTTGGCCCCACTATCGGGTTTGGCAAGCGTCTGGACCACACCATTGACCAAGCACGACAACGGGCCGCTTCCTGATGAGATCTTCTGGTCCTCCTGGCCTCCTGGATAGAATCGCACCGAAGATGGAGTCACGCTGACTGCCCCAACGGCGTTTGTGACCCTCTTATATTACTCATACAATTGCTTTGTCTCTGAAGCACTCGCCAGTAGGCACTGGAAAAAACCGTGAATTGGGTCCTTGTAATTATAGCACTTCCGCGCCTGACCTGTTGGCGACGCTGCGGCAGTCGACGCCGGATCGTAATTGGACGACGACGCGTTCTTAGACGGCTGCTTCGCTAAATTTTGCCCTGATTTGTTAGTGCCAAACCTCGAGTTCTTCCGCTGGTTTTGCTGACCTTGATCGGATTTGGCAGGAGATGGATTCGAAGTATTTCCTCCGGCTGACGTCGTCTGCTGAATGACTGATTCGAATAAGAGGAACACCGACACACGGGGCTTCAGCCAGCTGAGGAATACAGGGACAGACTTCTACGTTGGTTTATGGATCGTTCTTGTGAGCTCCGTAGCGGCCGTCTGCTGCCAAGCTCGTAGCAGTAGGGCTGCACACAGGAACTCAACCGCCATTTTGTGTTTGTCCAGCGGAAAGTCATCCATGTCTTGAGCGTCCAGAATAGCATTGAAGTCAGTTATCATCTTCATTACTCGCGACGCGGCATCTGGAACAGTGACGTCCATAGGGAGATACTTCATCGCTTTGGCGAGCCGTCCATAATCCAGTACTTCTGGGCGCCGCGCAGCCAAGAAGTATGCCTTCCATTCTACTTCAAAGATAGCATTCTCAGGCTTCCCAATCTCGTACATACAAATACAAGCAAGCGCCCTGGGTTCGATACAGGCACTTATTGGCACCACGAAGACGTGCTCGTAAGAACCCTGATTTAGCTCGGTCACTACTAGCCGATGATACACCAAGTAGCTATCCTTGAAAGCCTTTTTCTCCTTTTTGGTTGTACCGCGTTATACTGGCTATCCATGAAAGCCTTTTTCTCCTTCTTGGTTGAACCGAGGTATACGGAAGGCATTGACATTTTGGCACTGTGGCTATAGTGACCCTACCGTCACCTCGCCACTCTCCCTCCATGTTCATGTCCGCACCCACGTCCGTAACTCCATGTCCTGGACGACCGTGTAAGCCATCCCCATCGGCTTTGACATCGAGGTGCCAGTACTTCCTCTTTCAGATTCTCGATCTGACGGCCATGACGACCCACCATTTCTGCGGCCTCCCGCATCAACTTGTACTGCTCGGAAAGTGCCTTTTGCAGCTCTTCAAGCTGCGCACACAGGGCTGTCTGCCTGGCATTCAGCTCCACCTGGTTGTTGTACTGCTGTTGCAGATACTCGGCAGTTTCAGCAGTCAGGTTTTTGCTGGAATCGGTTAAGTTAAGTTGCCGATCGACCTCAGCCTTCTTAGCGACTTGCTCGACCTTATCCTCCGACTCAGCTTGGAGGCTATGCACTACCGACGAGTCGAAGGTCCACGTCTGCCGCTGTGCCACGACAACGTCTTCCACCCTCACTCGAGGCGAAATGAGCGTCTCCACCGCCAGGTCAAGGCTCCCGTCTCCTGGGTTGCTCATTGCTCCCGCTCATCAGCGCGAAGGGAGCTAAATATTTCTTTGTTGTTTCCGCAAGTCTGGAAAACGAAGCAAAAACAGAATGAATCGAAAAGCATAACTGAAATGAAAAGGCCGCCAGCACAGTACATATAGGGCTGATAGCCCTGCGCTTCGCAGGGTTGCCTCCTACGCATCCTCTTGACTGCGTTCACTTCCCATCTGGAGCTTCCAGCGGCACTGCATCGGCGCCATTGGTCATAGCGACCGGTTTGGTATTGAAATCGAATGAAGGTTGCAGCAGAACGACTAGCTGCTTGATGTTGAAGTGGTTGAAGTACAGTTGGTGGCTTTGGGCTTGCACACTATCCCACTTGCACCGGCTGCTGGACCCATCCAGTGACAACAGACCAAGATGACCTCTTTGTCCGACGCTGATGACGATCGCCGAAGGAGCAAGAAGAACAAGCGCTTCAGCATCCGTATTTCAGGAACTCCAGTCCATTGGGATGGAGAAAACTGGCTGTGTTTTACAAGAAGGGCACGATGGTTGCCTTCCAGAAGAGTTTGCTGCATGACACAGCGACAGACAAGGAGAAGCTGGAGGCGAACGAAACCCAGGAGGGCAAGTGAAAGTTCACCAAAAAGCATTCGAAGATCCAAATAGATTAATTTTGGATCGTCTGCTGGTCTGGCCTAGTATTCGGAACAAGTTTTTTTCGGTTACATAACCGGTTTATTCGGACCAAGATGCAGATCCGTAAATATTCTCAACCCCAGACAAGCCTTATCATTAGCATTAGAAACGTAACAATAGATTAGTTATCACTTTGGAATTATTAAAATGCTTAGGCTGCGCACTGCACATCAAGATTGGAGCGGAATGGGGCAATTTCAGAGGGTTTTAGCGCAACAGCAGGTTGGTCTATCCGCTGGTCTGCACTGCGTGTCATTCCCGCGGAATTCCATCTAAATGCCAGAGGATTTCTTCCGCCCGAATGTTGGTAGATAGCGAATGCTTCCAGCGGGTGGAGTTGTGGATACCTTTATAGCTCCATATTGCTAAAATTCATTGAAATACATTGACCTGCAATTGTTTATTAGTGTTGCTGTCAAACAACTACCTATCCATCTCTACCAGCAAGATAAACCTAGTAGTCGTTCCACTTATCAGCAGCCAAGGGTGAGTATGCGTCCCATGTCTGATGCAATCAATCGCGGACTGACCATGAACCAACCTATACAGCACCCGACGAGGCTCAAAACAGTGAGAATCAAGACAGAATTCTAGAAGACAACGAAGTGGATGGGAACGAGAGTGATACCGATATTATCGACACAACACTCCGATGAAGAGATATACCGTACGCCTCGGATCAGCACGCCACGTAGCTCTCCTCAACCCTCAGGATTGCGAGAAGGTGGCGGTAGAGCACCGAAGCGTCAGATGAGCACAGGGCAGAGAATAACAGAAGCTATCCTTGAGGCGAGGAAATAACAGAAGCTATCATTACGCTTGCTGTCACACACAAGACCTTAGCAGACGCTTGTAGGGCTCGTCAGACCACGACCAAATTGTCAAAATCAGACTTAGCGGTCAAGCCCCCCCCCCCCCCCCCCCGCCGTGCCGTCGCTACGTCCGCAGATGAGAGTCAACGCGCGAGTGTTCTACCAATACTCTGATAAACCTTATCGATCAGTTGTTCATTGGCATTTTAATAACCCATTTAATATAATTCTCGAACTGGTAAAAGTTAGTGTGATTTTAGTAAAATGATGTTGCCTCCCAGGGCAGTTTGACTTTTCATATGATCAGGATCTAGGGTCGGGGTCTATTTAGCGCAAATGATTTATGTGTAACCCTGCCCCAGTGGATAGACCGGACGCGTAGACGATACGAAAAAAGATGATCGAAGATCCAGGTGCTCATCCTGGTCCCACTGTCGACGAAACTCGCGCAACATATGATGGACAAGGACGCGGGAACTGTGGATCAAGCTCTGCATGATCTACGAAGGACAGACGAACGACACTACGAAGGCGCAATAGATGTATCGCTTACAAGGCGAGTTGCACAGGACTCGTTTGCGCACGGCGAGAATGCCGATGATGACATGCCGACGCCGTGCGAGCGGAATGCACATAATCCTGCTCTGATGATCGCGTTGACCAATTGTGAAGAGAGGTCATAGAGCACTGCATACGGTAATGGCAGTTGACCAGTGATTGTGGAATGATATCCTGCAAAACTCACACCTTCCCAATTACGATAATGCGCCTGAAGCGTAGGAAGGAGTGAATGCCGAGGGCGTTGACGGTAATGATAATTCTGAGAGCTACACCAACGAACTTGCAGTGAGTGAACACGAATATGAAGTAGGAAAAAGCTCCGAGACAGAGACCAACGCAGCCATTGAAGACGATGAAAACGAGATTGATGAAAATGAAGCTGACGATGTACTCACTGAGTACTCCAGTCGAGTGTCAGACATCCCTCATGTTCCCGTGCGCGTGGAGAGTGATGATGAAAACTATGTCTATCTGTTCGATGCAAGTGATGAATGCGAAAGTGATGGTGATGAAGCTATGTCGCTGAATAACGACGAGCAGCCCGCAGAACCAGCTCGAAAGGATAACCTAACGCTCCTGCCACAACAATGGATTGGGAAACCGCACCCAAGAGACTAGGAAATTAGACGGACAACCGAGCGCAAGCGCACGAAAGTGAGCGCAAAATGGCTGCGGCGAAGAAACGCACTGAACAGCGTGCTGGTGACGAGTACTATGAAGTCTACTGTGCATTCGAGGCGCTACACACATACCGTCGCAGGGCTAGAGGAACTCGCGTCACCGATGTTAAGATACTCGAGAAACTATGATAGCAAAGTTTGCTCCATTCTGGGAAGCCGCCATGAACAAACAGGTTGCTGCCTCGAAAGTGAAAGGGTACTGTGGTGTAGCGATTGGCGTCTGAGATTGACACACAAGCCCTGAGTGGCAATTGGCGTATTCAACCCTGTCAAAGATGATACCACCGTTGGTACGAGATTCGCCGGACGTCATCACGGTAGTGGCGATAGCTCGCGACGATTGGTCGGAACCCAGCCCGATGACGTCGCGACGTGACAATCCGTCCGGGAGACACGAGACGAGACGAGACATGAGACGACGAGTCGCCCGTAGCAACGGTTTCGGTACGCCCAGTGGTCAAACATTGTGTAGGCGCGACTGAGTTGCTTAGGAATGGCGCAAGAGACAAGATATTCGGGGAAACAAGATCCAAGGACCTTCCGACAACAAGTTGCGGCGGTACAGGCTCCAACGACCTTTCGAGCCGTTGGTGGAAGCTCATGATCTATAACGGACATGTTTTGATTAGATATTTGTATAGGTAGAAATTATGACTAGATATTTTATTAAGAGCCTTGTGCTCAAACAAACAGAGCAGCATTTTTTTTACCCTCAACCGCACAAGGGCACGTCCGACTATCGGTGAGTACGCGGTAGGAGCGGGATAGTTCCGGTAGCCTGGATACGACTGTCGGTGAGCACTCCTACTGGTGGTAGGTTAGTGAACATCCCGGTAGGGCCAAGAGATATAGTAGTTTGGCCGTGTATTTGATGGCGAGTCAACGCTGTGTGTTGGATAAGCTTGTACGCTATCCATATATTACTTACCGATCGGAGTTTAGCTCCGACACCTCCGTATCAGGTCTGAAACACGTCCGGTACCCTATCTTTATAGGGACTGCAGGGTATATTTGAGAGGGAGGGAAAAATACTGTAGCCTCTGCTCGTAGCTAGTAGTGTTGAGTCATCGGTGGCTTGCCAGTGGTACGCACGGTACACAGAGGAAACCCCAACCTGGTAAAGTAGTTCTTGGACCTTCAGGTTCTATACCCACGTAAAAACCTGACTAAGTTATCGGAACTTAGTAGGTGTTGTTGGTGTGGAAGTGTGCTAATACATTTCCGGTGTGTTCCTACACGACAGAACTAAAGAATATACCAAAAAGTGATATACCAGGAGGGCAGAAACTTCAGAAGACTATGTGGTGTACGATCTTAAACCCGATCACCTGGGTACATAATAGAGTTCAGGGCAAGACATGTAGGCAGACGCGACAAACCGAGACCAGGCCGGGACTACCTAGAGGCGTTCTCACCATTCACATGCATGGCGACATTCCGATTGCTCGTGGCATATTGTAGCTGATGATCTATCAAGGTGATATAAACCCAGCATACCTCAACGCACTGCTCACTATAAAGCAGTACCTAGAGGATCAGGCCGGCTATCCGTGCGACGAAGACGGCATGATTTACACATCAACAAAGCATTGCACGGGCTCAAACAGTCCGGTAGAGAGTATAACACGGTTTCAAGCGGTGGGAGACCGAGCCGTGCCCCTATTTTTACGATCATGATGGCGAAAATACCACCGTTCTCCTCTATATGGATGGCATCTTGTGCGCGACGAAGAACGTTGACTTCAAGACGAAAATGTTCGAGAATTTGAATAAGGACTATATGCGGAAGGACCAGGGTCTTATCAGCACGTATTTGGGAGTAAGGCGGCAAAACAAGAGCTCGAACAAGATACACCAGACCAAGTACTCTGAACAAATATTGAGCGTTTTCAATTTAGTGACGCTCATCCAACCCAGATTCTAAGGAGCTAAATGTACGGCTCACTGTGAAGGACCCATACATCGATTCACGCAAGCAGGAGCCTGCGCAAAACATTTCCGTACCGCGAGCACGTTGGGTCCCTAATGTACCTAACAACTCGTACACGACCGGATCTTGCATTCTCGGTGGTTCAATTGAGTAGATTCGTGCAGAACCCGACCCAGCAGCCAATCGGTGCTGCAAAGCGCTTGTTCCGGTATCTGATTGGAACCATAAGCCAGGAAATCGTATACACAAGAACCAAAACTGCGGTCAAGGACGTCGCTGGCCATTGACGGATACCGTGATTCCGACTAGGGTAATGACCTAGACACGAGGAAGCGTATAGCCGGATTTGTGCACTTTATGACCAGAGGATCGATTTCCTGGGCTTCCAAGAGACAGAGCATCGTGGCTCAATCAACTGCGGAGGCTGAGTATATTGCAGCCTGTGATGCGTTCATGAAAGGCCAAGGCCCTACGGAGCATTCTGATTCAAGTGTTCCCCGTGTTGAAAATGACAGTAAACGTGGGTATTGGCATCGTAGCGGTATGCTTGATAGCAATGAACCCAACATACAGTCGTAGGACTCGGCCCATCTAGTTACGCTGGCACTATGTTAGAGACCAGGCCTGCAAGACGACTGTAAACCAGAGGTATCAAAAACGCCAAAATGCGGGTGCCCGTACACGTTCGTTTACCTGCCCGGAAAGCGTTATGGTGTCCGTGACCGTCAGTAATTTCGAATCGTTTGCCCGTGGATAATTGATAATTGATTTCGGTTAACCAGAAACCCGGTCTATTTGTAGTAGTAATCTTCATTTTACATGCTACCATAGTACCACACATTTTGGTCTATTTTATAGGTTTCGTACATGTGTAGCTGCGTCTGACTGTTATCAGCGTGTTACTTACTACCTTCTATATCGAAATGTAAGGCATGCCGTACGGTTCAACTTGGCATGCCAACATTATTTATCATAAATAAATCAAATAAGCAAGCAAGTACTTTAATACGTGTCCTTGTCCAACTTCACAACCGTAATGTATTTAACCGATAGTTAGAGGATCAACTATGACACTAGCGTATCATTCTTCACTAACTCGTTCAAACTTTGCAATCGGTTTAAACTCCAAATCTTCCGCTAATATGACGTACTGCACCGCTAAAACATCAACACGACACACCTGAGAATGTTTTACGTCCGCCCGACGTTACAGCACTGCACCAAAATTAATTGTAATTTAGCCTTACCATGATCATATTGTCTGAGCAGTCCTAGCGACTTCAAGTCCGAATGAGGGCTTTGGTTGCTATTTCCAGAACAGGAAGTCTCGGCTGTCTGTATCCGACCAGTTAAAGATTTCAGCTGTCTGTACCCGTCCGGTTACTGGTGGCTGGGCATTTCGGTTGCCCGCAACCGTCCGTGGTTATACCCGAAGCTTCACCGAATGGTTATGGCTAACCGTTTGCGACCTGTGGTGTGAAACTATGGAAAGTGAAGACGGACGTCAACCCGTCCGACATAATGACGGACCCTCTAGCAAGGGGCTGACTACAGAATCTAAATGCGATTGTCGGGTTGGCCAAGCAACATCTCCCGATGTTAAAGACTTCATTCGGATAAGGGCGTGTTGGAAACCGCACCTGCTTTTGAGTCGTCTTTTGAGAATTGGCATTCACGAGTGATGATAGAAAGGCAACACAGTCCACACTCGGCGCTCTGTTTGTCAGTCTCAGCCTTCCCGTAAAGATCACAAGTTTTTGCAGAGTGAGTTCGATACCTTCTCCATTAAAAAGGAAAAAAAAATATTGTTAAGGCAATGGCGCAAGTTAATTCGTCGCGCTCCTTTTCAAGCTACTTGCACATGTTCTCGACGAGCTTGTCGCGAGCATCGATTATACACTTCAGGAGCTGCAACGCTTCGGTGTGCTGATCTGTGGAATTTTTGATCTTCGCGTCTAAGCGTTCATCTCTCGAAGTGTCTTGACCTCAGCATAATGTACCTCGACTGGAGCATTAGCAGTTCTCAAGTACTGCTGAGGGTTCTCACGCGCCATGATCTCGGGAGCAAGTGTACGACCGACGGGATTGGCTTCCATCTGAGCGAACCGGAGCTGAGCCTGGAGGTTTTGTACTTGAGCTGGAAAGTCGGCCAGAGCGACCGGAAGAGGCTCAACAACCGCCAGTATGTCGACGAAGCCGATCGCGCGCTCGAGACGACGCTGTGCACGGATGTCACCATGAAGGGGGGGGGGGCGACGCTGAGCTCGAGCCGTGGAAATCAAGTACGGTATTATGGAGATTATCATGGGATCCACTGACGCCACCCCCTCTTCTGAACGAGCGTCGAGCGCAATGAAGCCTCTCGGATCAAGGGACAAGCTTCAGCAGGATCTAAGTGTGCTTATGGTACCATGGACGAGACTTTGGGGGCTGTAGAAGCAGCAGCAGAGGCTTCGGCAGGAGCGGAGGACGCTGGAGCAGAAGGCCCTGGCGCTGCACCATATGAAAGATCTGGTTGTGCTCCTCCTCGAGCCTGTGGGTCGGTCAAACACTCGGTGTCGCCCTGAAGAGATTCACGACAACGAATATGAGGTGACAAGCAAGGTACTTATGAGTGATGGTCACGATGTGCAGACTTACCTCTAGATGTCCAAGTTCCCGTCAGTGCTATGGTCCAGGTGATTGGAACGCTCGCGCTAGGGCACGAATTAGACGCTTGGATATCCCAGTACTTGTGTCGTGATTTGATGAATGAGGTAGTGTCACAATGGGCCCCAGTATTGCGTTTTTCGTTGCCTAGCGGCAGGTGTGGTGTAGCAATTTTTGCGCCACTGCTGACAATCGTCCGCAAACAAAGACCCGACCGCCCTCAAGTTGCTCAAGCTACGAACGCTCGGTAACATGCCGTACAGTGACATCAAGGTGCATGTGATTCGATCATGTAACTACCGAGTCCTCGCGGGGTTCCAGGTACGGCCGAGGTCCCTCGATTCAGGCCGTCCCTATTATTCATAATGGGGCTGGCTGGATTCATATTCAGCGGCCAAGAACTGACCAACCATGGTATGAATACGCGGTGGCGGTTGGGATATATTTGTGGAAGTCTCCACGATCTTTTGAACGCTCGGTAACGGTCTGGGATGGGCTGCTGGTGGTTGAAGAGGCGCATGCGATAATGTGAGCGTCACTTGGCGTACCAGAAGATCCATAACGGATCGTAGTTTGCTTGATATTAGTATACATGATTTGGATTGCATATTAGGACATGGCCAAAAGGGCAACACAAATACAGAATAGAATTTTCACTCAAACACAAACAGCGAGGTTCGGCCTCAAGGTAAGGGTCTGGCAAAGCTTGTGTGAGTGTGTTTTACGGACTCGAAGCATATTAGCGAGGGTTCACCCGGCAAGGCCAAGACAGTCTATGTGCATTGGCCGATCATATATCGGAAGGTTTACGTGACGGCTATATATTGCATATTTGCACGGTTAGGAGTGCTTGTATCCCATCCTATGTATTCTTCCAACCAAGTGTTGAGCATTTGGCGCCCTCGTAAAAGGCTTTCTCTTGCCTGGTACCCTTCCCCTGTTGGGATCACGAGGATTCATAAAACCTGCTGGCTTTGCCCATACTAGTAGCGTGTTCTTATTTTCACGCTGCTAGCGCGTTTTTATTTGCATTGGTTGGTCTACATAAGTAGTCGGCAGATTTCAGTGTGTACCTGTGCAAAGACAGGACGGAGCTACTTGTTTCCAGCGTTCCCCTAGCACCAGGGTCTTGGCATGTGCCACTCCTCGAGGGCAGGCTTAGGGGGGACTGACTGCGGCGCCCCCCGGCTGGAAAGTCCCGCTTGATGCGGCCCAGCTTTCCGCAGCCGATGTCTTGCTGTTCGGCGGACCTAAGCTCCATTGGAACTGGTCACGATTGGGGTTCGACGCTGAATTTCCCGGCTACGCTGATACCGGCGTACGCGCCTGGCGATGCTTGTACTCTTTTTAAAGGTCAACTTGAATCGCCTCTTCAAGGGTTCTTGACTTCACTCGGAACAACTGGGCGCGTGCCGGGCCCACACGGTGGCCGTCGATGAACACCGTAACCTTGACATGATCATTAAATGGCTTACCCACTTGGGATGCCGTGAATTCCTGCATCTCTGGGATGTTCACATGCAGCTCACGCTTTCCTGTTTGCATGAAAGGAATGCGAGAGCTGGATGTACTCCTATATCTCCGGGAGGAACGCGGCTCGAAGCTATTCGCACATTTGAACCAAGGATGCAAATCATCCAAGCGTGGTCGCTTCCCACTAAAATTGAAGAGGGCAACAGCAACTCGAAGCTGCTTGGTCGAGATCACTACCGCATCCATAGCGACCCCCCCTACCGAACGCAGAAGGGCAGTTTCCCACCTTCCCTTTGTACGGCTTTATCATTAGCCGTACCGGCTTCAGGTGTGACGGTTTTACTTCCGCCGCCGGAGACTGAAGGTTTCCCTGAACATGCGCGATAAGACCTTGATCGTAACTGTGAAACTCGTAGATTGACTACAAGTGCTACCAAACGTGACAGGACGTCACACAACACGTTTCGCTTGATGAAGCTGGTGCTTTCGAGCCTATAAATACTTCCTCCGTCCGAAAATATAAGTGGTAAGAGTGTACAAAATTAATTTTATCAATAGAAATGCGTTGAATTGGGATTGATTGACCCAGATTACCCCTTTGATTACGGTGAATTTACTGGTCGAAGATTGAATCGAATCGGCCACATGGTCGGGAAGATATCGTGGCACAAAGTTTGCGGTACATGTACCAAACGGATTGTATCGAAGCCTTCGCCTGGTCGTCATTTTTGTGCCCGGTGGTTTAAAAAGTGTAGAGACGTAAAACTTGTTATTGCCTCTCGAATGGAGGCACTTATCGCACGTAACACGGCCTTGGCTCCGGTCAGTTGTGGTCGCCAACAACAACAGCTGCTGTATGACCGTACTTAACCGAAAAACAGCGGTATTTCTTAATTACTTGAATTTGTATGGGGACCGCTTATAACACCTATCCCAGATCTCCTGGCGCAGTTTCTCCACTTCTGCAGGATGATTTGCGCCAGGATCTAGCTGAATATCCTCGATCTTCGCTTCTTCTGTCGTGGAGATTTGGAATAGGTCTGGCGATGGAGTCAACGACACGTGTATTGTTAGCGAAATGGAGCTGATTGGATCTCAGGGATAGGCATCGAACCCTGAATTGGAGATCTCGAATGGAGAATCTCCAACCCGGAATCATGAACCTGACAAAAATTTCGGACACTTTTTAAACAGATGACACGCTTATATCCCTTGTTGGAGGAAGTAACTGTTCGTGAATAACAGTCCACTGATCCCTAGTCGAAGGGAACGAAACTACCAGTTTATGACCAGCTTTTAACTGAGTGTATTTGTAGGTAGGCTTAGCTTGAATTGTAACAGAAACTATAGTGAAGCGATTGGCTCCTAGAGCCCCTGCCACCGTGTACCTGGTATCCGCAAGAAAGACGGATCACTCCTCATGTTCCCTGGATTTTTATATTCAGAATCCTACCCGGGATTGTAACGAGGTCGAAATCCTTTTAATCGTTGAAATTTATTTCAGAGGTAAGGAGGGATGCGATTCGAGGTGTTATTCTGTGGATTCTTAAATTCCTGCCTAAAACGATGTTGATGTACTGACAGGAAAGAGAAATCTTCATATAAAGTTCGAATAATGCGAGTCCGTGAATTCAATATCTGAGTGAAAATGATAGACTACCTTAATGTTGCCTATGTCGACCGGATTGGGTCCTAATGGTATTACATGATGTTTAAAGAAGGTGTCGAAGACTTTGAATATCTCGACTTCAAAGAACAATAATCTTAGCGTCTGCAAGAGAACCGAGCGGGTGGTATACATGCAATAAGCCATAAGCCAAGACAAATCCTGGTGCCAGCAAGTGCCTATGAACCCTAGGTTAGCTTCATTGGAATTGGTGCATAAGTTTTGGTTAAAGAAGTGGAATATGAGCGCGAACAATCAAATATCAGTTAGGAACCAGACAATTCTTCTGTGGGCGCATAGAAACAAAGTGGCAGCTGAAGTATTAATTTTAGTTAAAGGCACTGATCACTTTTGTTAGGAACATGATTACTTCTTCTATCGCTGTATGTTTGTGCGTAAGTAAATAAGTAAGTAAGCTTAACATACTAGAAAGCGGGCGTGCATTTCAAAGCCCAGCCTGTAAATAGCAGACGCTACGCCCGCAAAGGCGCAGGAGATGCGTCGGTGATCCTAAATCGCTACATGAAATCCCACCCTTCGGAGTTCATACTGCTTAGATTTTCACAATTTTAGAGCTTCTCGGGCGAGGCACGACTTTGTTTTTATAGGTAATTACCTAAATTTAACTCGACATAGATACGCTCTCGATTTCAATCATTTGATTTTGTAATGTGTAATCACCTTTTGGATATGTATATTTTCTATGACTGTTTACTCATCCGGAGAAGATTAAAATACAACTCCTGTTAAAGATTATTCGATACTTTCCAGTAACATCCTTGGTTTATCTGATATGTGATATCCGTCATGTACAATCCAACAATCGCGTTCAGGCGTAACGTGACATTAGCTTAAAAAAAACAAGGACGAATATGTTCGGTGTGGCTGCAGATGTAAGGCTTGAACAATTTTGTTTTCAAGAGTGTGACATCACGCCACTGACGGGGCGACAGCCATACATTCAGGCCATAAACTCGTGTTTTATTGAGTTATCTTTGGTGTCAATCTTCACGCCAAGACCGTTCAATAGTAGCTAGTACCGGTACTAGGATTAAGCGATTCAAACCCACACCGTCCGGGGATAGTTACTAGTGAAGAACGTTCAGTACTCGACAGAATCGAGTATTGGATCAATTTAAAGACCATGAATCCTTGAAGAAGGTGTATAGTGATCATGCTATACCTCAACTCGATCACTATTTTCTGGATTATAAGTTTGCGCATTCCTTCAGTTGTTTTAGATATTCATTTTTGTTTAGTAATCAGTTCCGTCCTTGTAAGTTGGCATACCGATCTATCTCTAACTATGTTATACTAGATCACAGTCAATTCTAGACTACATCGTTTTGGCCAAAAATATTAAATCGATTAATTTCTTGATACACTCACACACCCAAGCGTCGTGCTCCGGCTATCCCAGCTGTGACGTGGGAACTTGCTCGGGTGAACCGCAAGTGGCTTCCCGGTGCAGTTGCCTGGGAGCAGTACTGAAGTAATATGGTTTTACTGAAGTTTCGGCTGATGCAACGCCTTGTATGGGAGGTGCAGGTCCCGCTGAAAGACCTCCACCGGTCATTGCCATGGACCAGCAAGTTGCCTCGGAAAGGGTGTCAATCCCGCCACTCCAAGAACCTGACTTCGGCATTGTGCCCGATCTCCTCACCGCGACTGAGTCCTTGAGTACACTGGGTGCTTCTTCTACCTCGGTGCTTGCAGCACCAGACCATGTCGACCTAGGAGGTCTCACTCTCGCCGAGCTGTTGGAGTCCCTACGCGTTGGTTCGGAGCTCCCGTTGAAGCTCGACACTCCGTGGGCATAGCAACCACCACCATCGATTGCACCAGTTGCCGCGTCTACGCCGCTAGATGTGTTGCTGGCTTCCCCATGCTCGTCTCCATCGTCACCAGCAGCTCCATCGCCGCCTGCAGCTTCTCCCGAGCTGCTTCCGACTACGCTTCCACCACCTGTTGCATCGAGTGCAGTGGCGTTCCCTCACACCACATCGCCTGCTGCGGAGGTAATGGACCCCGACGCCGTGGACGATAGGGAACATTGGGAGAAGGACGGCGATACGGATCCGTACTCTGCTGTCGACTTGATTCGAGATTCATTGACGATAACCGATCGTCCTCCGCTGCCACCACCACCAAGCGTCATCCTTCGGCTGGTTGGTGGAGCCATTTCGATCCTGAGGCACCGGTTGATACGGAGACCGTGTTCGCTGTGCGGAATTTTATCGATTACCAGGGAGGACCGTTGCACGTCGGGATCCTTGTCAGTGGAACTGCCTTCCATGCCACTGGCATGGGGGTGGCCGGAAAGCTTGAAGGACGTGTACTGGTGCATGAACCTGGTGAGCAAGCGAAAAGCCGCCAATACCGACCTCTCGTTCAACTCATTCTACGGGAACAAATTACGCGGTACTACAGCGTCGAACGACAATCGCCCTTCTTGCTTGCTTTCCAAGTGGCTTTCTACGGCCTTGGTCACCCCGGCTTGGTCAACCGCGATCACTGGGAACGTTTCTGGCAGCGGCAAGGCCAGATTTTCAACGACGGCGTCCTGCCTCGAGACATCGATGCTTTCTTCAACTTCATCTGTGCTGAGAAGGTGCCTCTCGATTACGGAATGCTACCAAGATAAATCGATCCCGAAAACGGCCGCTTTCCCTGGTTACTATATCGTCCCAGCATCAGAAGGTTTCATCGCCCACTACTTTACGCTAATTCTCGGTGGTCCAAGCAATCTGGTCGTGGCTTACGATGGCTAGCAGGAAGAGGACGATCCACCGTTTATCCTGTAGACGCAGACCATGTTGGGCTGGATTACGAAAGTGTACGCGCTGTAATGCCTCGCGTTGCCTCGTCCCAAGCGTCCAAGAAAGTCGAAGAAGAAGAGTAGCAACAAATCCAAACTCAGCCGCAATTAGCGAGATCATGGAGTCAATACATGTTGGACCTGGGCCCCCTTTATTATTTTTGCTTCTTTTGGCGTCGCTTGGCCCGACGTTGTTCTTTGAAACTCGCAAACAAGTCCAGTACTTGTCCGAGGATCTCAATAGGCACCCGTGTAGACTTACCTTCGTCCACTCCACAACGAATTAGCTTCGTCGGTTGCGAGTGCGCTTGCTCAGCAGCCATCGCACGAGCTGGTCCTACAGTGCCATCCGCGAGAATGCCATCGTTCGGCAGCGAGAGGCTTTGCGGTTCCTTGTACGGTTTGAGGGCACCAGTGTTGAAGGCCGGATGGAGTCGATTACCCGCCTCAATGTTGATCTAGTATGTGTGGTTGTGAATCTTCTTCACGACCGTATACTGACCAATCCATTTTAGACCAAACTTGGTAGAATTCGGGAATCCAGTATGTTTGGGATCCAGGTGCTTCGTACTCAGATATACTTGAGCTCCGACGTCTAAACCTTGATACATTCGATTCCGGCCGTAGACATCGCGCATCCTGGTAGTTCAAAACGAAACACGCTGTCCTTGTACTCCTAGAGAAGATCGAAAGCTGAGTTGTCGCAAAACGTTTTCCAGTCTGTTTCGAGATATCGCTGTTGTCGGGTTGGTCGCACCGCTGTAATGAGCGCGCCACCTGCTTGAACTAGCATGATATCTGGTTCCTCTGCCGACTTGGTCTTGATTCTCAGGAACTTCCGATGTTTCTTGGGGGCGGTGTACTTCGTCTGTACACCACTCTCGTCTACGGCACCCATCATGCATATTTTCTCCATGACGCTGTCCTTCCCACGGGTACTGCTGTTTTCATCAGCTTCTTCGATAGTAACCTCGCGCTCCATGACATCTCGCCATCATTATCTACCGAACCCTTGCCGGCTGGCTTGCCTTCGCGTTGTTCGCGAAGAACACTTGGGGATTCTTCTTGCAGGTGGTCACGAGCAGGTCCGGCCGCGGACGTCACATCCGTTTCTAGCGCGGCCCCTCGGCATGCTTCGGGTCTTGTCACCGGGAGGCCTTTCGCCTCGACAGATCTCCGAAGCCCACAGGCATTCACCGGTCCGCCTTCCTCCATCGGCCCGTAGGCCTAGATTGTTTGCTCCCAGCGCAGAGTCTTAATTCCAGTTCCTTCGATTTGTCGACTTCTCCAGTTGATCTGCGGCTGTATGTCCTCGAAGAACGGGATTCTAAGAATGCAGTCGAATTCGATTGGGATCGCGTACACGACAGCGACACACCTGTATGCTTCATGTATACCAGACACCGTCACGTCAAGGAGTAGGACCCCCAGCTCCGTATCGATGTCTGGTTGTCTCCAAGTTTGACGCGGATGTTCTTGTCGTCGAACTTCGTTGTCTGGAGCTGGTGCTGCTCGACCCAACGTTCGATACGTAGATCGTGGTAGCATCACAGTCAACAGCATACGCTAAGTGGAAAAACTCCGACTGCACACGTTGATATCTCCTGTTACCGAGAACAACGGGCGTGACTTGTAGACTAGAAGGGTTTTCGCACAGAACGTTAAGGCTGATATTCTCGATCTTAGGTGTTCTGGTTACATTCTTGGCCAGTCAGGGCCTTCTTTTACTGACGTAGTTGCTCGTTTCCCTGCGTGCCTTGTCGTTACTTCCAGGCAAAGAAGTTGGCCTTGATGTGACCAAGTTTCTTGCAGAAGTGGCAGATACGGCTCTCGGTACGCTTGGCGTCCGACTTCGGCTTGGACCAGCCTCTTCCTCGGAATGACTTTCCCTTGGCTGGTGTCTGGAAGGCTGGTTACCAGAGATGCGCTTCTTGTCTTCGCGAGATTGACGCTCACGCATATCACCCACCAAGTGGGTAACCTCGTGCTTGACCGCTAGGTTCATGGCATCGCTCAGCGTCTCGGGGATAGCTACGCGTGTGAGGTTTGAGCCCGTTTGCGTAGCAGAGAGCATGGTCGACCATGCTCATGCATTCAACGCGGAAGATAAGGGCCAAATACTCGTTGCCGGTGACCTTAGGCAGATTGATCGGTACTCGCGTGTAGTCTGCCATCGGCTTGCTGTTGGGCATTCGTCAGCATGGGCTCTCTTGGTCAGATTGCTGGGACCAACAAGTGCTACCAATATATCAGGAATGAGCGAAACTTGGTGGGGGTACACAAAACCGAAAGTGCCGCCTCCACAGTTCAGGCGGATAAAAACTTCTAGAAGCTTCCACGACCGCCCTACATCTGCTGTGTCCTATCTATTAGAGACTTACTATGTCATACTAGATCACAGCCAAAACGCACTTAGATAATTTTTTACGTGCATTAGACGTGTGAATCACGTCCAGGGGTTAAAATCAACCATTGATATTGGATATTGTATCGATACCACCCACTCATCCCCGAATTCCGGTATCAATATCACCTGATATCGATGAGCTCTTCGTATCAGGATCATTGATCCTTGAGCACCCAAAAATTGATCTTCCCGATACTGTAGCGATATTATATCACCCGACAACATCACGTCTGTAATAATCCAATTGAAGCATCATTTGGGTATGAAGCCGTTTGCAAAGTAGCCATTGAGTCTACCATTGCTTTCCTGTACCGCCGAGACACTGGTTTTCAAGGGAAAAAGTTTGGTTAGGATTGCGCTCCCAAATCTTTTTAGGCAGAAAGCTATGCGGTGGTAGTAAAACGGAGCAGTAGTCGCTACACTGAACCTCGCAGACTTTTATCTTCGATATAACAGTTCAGTTGTCTATTAAGTTTATAGTATAGAGCGTCATGGAAGACACTTGACGTTTTACTCTGCTTTGAAGCGGTAGTGTCGTTTGTGGTCGAGTGCAAACTTGGTAGTAGGTTCGCATCGTCAGTAGTGCAAATAGTGGACTCTGTGTCACTCAGAACGCGTATAATACTGTGAGCTTAAGAAAAGAGATGAAGAGGCAAGTATTTAAGCCAACAATTCCTACCAAATCCACTTAAATTTTCAAAATATTACCTATTCTTCGTATAAGCCAGATACGCTGATAAAATATCCATGTTTTGATATTGATATTGATATAGTATTGATATCGGAGTGGCAAAGGATCAGGATCAAGTGATCTAAGCGAAATTGCACATACCCTGATGATCAATATCAATGATATCGTCAAAATCGCCGATGATATTAACCCCTGATCACGTCTCACCTTTTCATCATAATGCGCTATATATCGTTGCCCTAATTTCAGAATTGTGATGACTCCACTCAGCCTTCAAATAGACATTTCTTGCCAACTATCACACAGCAGGTGACACGCTTCTGTAGGTGATACTGAGGTGATGAATCAGCGCCATACGCAAGATAAAACGTACCACAGTACAATGTAGTATGTAGTAGCTACTTACTACGTTAAAAATTATTCAAAAAAAAATGAACCCATATCAGTCAATTGTACCGTTTTTGTTGAAGGTTTGGCCGAAATACTGCACACTTTTTTTACATCCAAATAATTGTAAACATAAGGATTTTGGCATCTCTTCTTTTTTTTGCTGTCCAGATCTTCCCAATGAACTGGGCCTTTGGTACAGACGATCCTCTTTGTAGTGATACCGTCGAAACCACTTTTTATCACTATCCGGCGGAATCACTATCCAGAGCTGTACCTTTACAAGGGTACCACCGCTTTTATGGCACACTGACGTACAAGTACTAGTGTTGACACCGCGGTTCAGGTCACTAATATCTAATATCTCCTAGCGCGGTTAACGCTCAAGCGCAAGTGAACTTCCACAGAACAGAAAATTGACTACTCAGGAATCTTGCTCTTTCTTGCAGGATGCCCTCACCTGCAAAGTCGCCCACCTGTAGCAGACCGAGATGGATCACAAAGACCTGCAAGGCCGATGGCAACGTTCTTTCTCCATGCTTACACCATCAATGTGCCGTACCGAGTAATGAGCGGTCTTCATACTCTGCAGAGGGTGTTTCGGGAGGAATTGTGTCGCATGCAGGGCCGAAAGAAGCAAATGTCGTTGCAGGTCTTATTCGGACATTGTTTACCAATAGAATATTTGCGATAGTTAACAACCTCCTGATAGTGATAATCGTCGATTTTGTATCACTAAGTACAATCAGGAGGTTGGAGGTAATTTTGACTTAGGCTTGTAAGCTGACGGTCAGCGGGAGACCTCTTCAACCTCCTAAACTACTAGTAGTAGAGGGTATTACTAGTACTATTTGGGATATCACTCCAAAGACCAAATTGGTAGAGAGTAGAACATCTGTTCTTGGATATGAATACTAAACATAAAATAACGTGATAAGTTGTTCAATTACAGTAAACTTATTAGGGATTATCTGATTACCCCTCACTAGATCGTCTGCGACTTAAGCTGGGAATGCCGGGGGGGGGGGAGCAAATTTTTATGCTGCACACTGTACTATAAAGTGAGGGTACCAACTTCCTAAAACCAATCGCCGGAAATACTGCGCTTGCTCGGAGCTGCTAGTTGCTGACTGGTGTAAGGTTTAGACTAAAATCCTGCTCTTGCTCGGTTCTGCACAGCTACTGACTGGAAATCTTGCGCTTACTTCCCTGCTGGTGTCTCCAACTCCAGCCGCAAGCGCTCATTGAGGCAAGTGCGTGGTTCCTTACATGCTCATGGCCAGAAATTTTGCACGGTACTTATTTATAATAAGTATAAATACATGGATATGTCCATTTCGTACTCCGTCTGTGCGTAATCTCAATACCTGTATTTTGCAACGTATACAACACTTTATCACTAGACCACTAGGCGTATCCAAACCGGTTGCGGTGTTCTTGCTTCTTCGATACCGCTACTGTGCGCGTTCCGGGTTTACCTTAGCCAACAACAAAAAACTAACGTTATGGTATTTCCACTAAATTTAATAAGGGAATAATAATATATCGTTAATTAAAAAATAAAATATGTTATATCAAAAAAAATATTTTTTAAAAAATATATAAATTAAATCAATTACAAAAAATTAAGTAAAATCAATAGCTAAAGTATTTAGCTTTTTATCTTATTTTGCCATTGATTGCAGTTATTATATTATTTTGTTCACCTATGTTTGAATATTCAATGTTTTGTTTAAAAATTATTACAATTATTGGTGCTTCTACTGCGTTTTTTGCCAGTACTGTTGGTCTAGTACAAAATGATTTTAAAAAATAGTTGCTTATTCTACTTGTAGTCAATTAGGTTATATGTTTTTTGCTTGTGGATTATCAAATTATCCTTTAGCAATTTTCCATTTATCAAATCATGCATATCTTAAAGCTTTATTATTTTTATTGTTCACTATACCGAATTACCGAATTACCGGTGCTGCAAGTAGTACTTGCAGCAACTTGCCAAGTACACGGAAAAAATAGAGCTGATGGATTTAATTATAGAGAGTGGTTAACATGTAAGACACCCGACTGAGATCGGGGGGGGGGGCGAACGCAAAACCAAAACGGGAAGATTGACGGAGGGCGGATGGAGGTCGCATGCAGCAAACGGCATTGAATAGAGTAACATTAAAATGCCGCCGTTTAGCAACATTGTAGTACAAAACCCTCTATAAAATTTGTGTATAGAAGGACGGAGGTTTTCGTGTAGGATGAATGTCATGGTCACCAAATCACAACAATGAGGAGGCATCGGCAGCAATCTATCGCCAATGCTTCAATCGTGAGTTCCATGGGAACTCCGCCAGAGCGCTACGTTAGAAAAGTTCAAGCAATGCTAGTCAGATGTGTAAGCCCGCGCACTGTAGACCAGTCACCACCAATGTTTTGGCGTGGCAGTCGCGACCGGATTCACCACTTCTTCAGAACATACAAAAGCACAGTCAGGTCAATGTTGGAGACGCGCAACATTGATGGTGAACGGCTCGATTATCAATGTTGCTTTAACGACTCCCGCAGCAAACCCGTGCAGAGTGCCCGCGAAGCAGGGCCGCGCGGTATTTAGGAGGCGGGCCCAGTGCCGATCTCCATAGCGAGGAGCTGAGCACTGACTATCCAGGGAAGATAATCTTTTTATCGCAGCAGCGCATCGACTGCATTTGCGGCACGCAGCTGAGCAAATCCTAGTGACAACCGTCCTCTCTATCTTGGCATTGTAGCAATTATCTTGAATTTAGTTTGTACAGCCATTTTCAATTGGGTGCAGCAACACGTACTAAAATACATAATAGTATTTAATTGTTATAATCAGGCCTCTTGAGAGTCGGCAAACCTACCTGCCTCTTTCAAGCCTAGGTAGGTACTTTGGGCGACCCTCAAGTAGGTATCAAAATGAGAATTGTATCGAACTCGGCTCGGATTCAAATTAGGCATTCAGGTTCTGTACAATTATCAAGTCAAATATTCAAATCCCTGATGATTGCTAAAACTTGACCACTTCGAGCTCTTGATCGACTTCAAAACGTCAAACTACCGCTTCAGTGTGGGTCCTAGGCATTCCTCCAGGACCATAAGCTACCAGCAGTTTTGTTTCTATTGACCAACAGCGACTTTACCATGATAAATCACCTGTAAGATGATAGAGACCGTCCTTCTGACACCGCTCAAATGGTTTCCAAAGCTGGTTTCGCGTAGTTTGACGAACAGTGCCATGAGTTACTGTATGGTCAGTCTTACCTATAGTCAATCTGATATCAAAACAACGGATTAACACACGCTTCTATCGTTTAGAGCATGCATTTGAGCGACCTATTATAGTCTGCCCCAAGTATTAATAATACTGAGCGTCCGCCAATAAACTTCCATGTTCTTTTTTGTCGCTCTTCACCTCACCGGCAAAACATACAAAAGCAATGTCAAGTAGGAATACAGCGGCGATAATAAAGTCAAACCAGTCGATGGAGACGACCGATAATTTAGTAAACAGGTCACCCATCCACCAGCTAGTGAAGGAAGGCGCCGAACGGGCTCACAGATCCATATGGATTGGATGATATAATATAATACATGTAACACGGTTAAAGCGCAAACAGTTCCATTTAGATCTAGATGGCGTGGTCGAAGAAAACGTAGCTCACTTAGCGCCAAACTTAATTAGTTTTGTAGTATGTTCGCATTTTTTGGGCGCGGCCTAAAATGACCAGGTAACCCGATTTTATTTCTTTCCACGGCAACCGGGGTGTTTCTTTCCCAAATGACTCGCAGAACTTACTCCGCGCCTCCGTCACACCACCACCAGCACTTCAGTCGAAGGCCAAGCTCTTCTTCATACTTCGGGAGCCATTTTGCCGTGGATCTTGCACTTTAATTGTGGTTTGAACTAGTATAGTATTGACGCAGCGTGTCGATCTAACCTTCATGCTTTGGGCAGACGGTGTCGGTGGACGGCCAATATTCTTAGCGCCCATTCCAGTGCGTTTAGCCTTGGTCATAGAGGCGCGAGGATTGCCACAACTACAGCTTAATCGCGAGGGTGAGAGCCAATCGCGGGGTGTGTGGCCTCCAGGCTTCGGTAGGCGTTTTGAAAAAGCAGGAATCGGCATTTTGTACTTTCTCTTGATACACTACCTACTCTCAAGAGGCCTGGTTATAATCCCTTCTGCAGGAAAGTCATCCTTTTCGTCATCAAGATTTACATTGAAGTCTGTATCTGGACGGTCTGTGGCCGGGAGATCCTGCTACTATGTAGTGGTTCATGGGATTGGAGAAATGATGTGAGGATGTGCTCTGAAAACTGCTTGCCCAGCTAAGTTGGCTTTTACCGAGCGGGTTGGCTGCCAACCCACTTTGCATTCTGCTCACAAGTCCAGACCAATACTAGAGGGAGCCAACATGGCTGTCATGCGCTTGCTCGGCGTCACCTTCTCGGTCGTGCTTTTCGTTGCTGGTATTGCGGCCGGCTCAGCTCTTGTCGACCCTGACACCGCCGACATTGTTTTCTACAACCAACATAAGTCTACCGCAGAAGCATGTAGAAGACTTTTAAGATCGACGGGTGAAGCTAAGGAAGACAAGATCGGAGAAGAGAGGAAAGTATATCACATTTTGCCGATGATATGCTAACCAAGTTGATGAAGAAGATGAAAATGAACCCATCGAAAGTGTTCAATCATTTACGCTTCGATGATGCCGGGGCGAAGCTCGACAGCAACAACAAGGCGTTCATTGTGTGGATTCAGTACGTGAGCAAGTTCATGACAACCAAAGGAACGGAGCAGTTCTCCAATCAGCAGTTATTCAACTTGCTGTGGCGTAGTCGTCAATCGAATGAAGAACTGGTAGACCTCTTCCAGTCACTTAGCCACGTTGAGGGCATGAAGGGTCTCGCAAAGACGATGCACCTATACATGTTCCAAGCTACGAAATCCAGCCACCAACTGATGAATACGGCCCGGGTAAATGCGCTGGAGACCCCCACTGAAGTGTTTTTAACACGCTACGGCTCGCAGGCAACGTTTTGGACGATCTCTATCACCCAGAGCTGATCGCTTAGCTTCGATACTCTGGGGACTACAGCGAGAAAGTGGTGAACACGGCTTTTCCACCAAAAGAGATCTTAGAGGTTTTGATGAAAACACCTCACAAGAAAGAGTCAGATTTTAGATTGCTCTCTCTGTCGCTCGCGAAGAATAAAGCGATCACAGAGGACGCTGGTATGGCGAAAATCATTGATCAACTACAATCAAAACTTTTCAAGAACTGGATCAACGCCGAAATAACGCCAGATAAACTCGGTGTAATGATTGCGAGCCCAGTTATTGAGAACTGGAAGCAAGTTATGAAGCTCCCTATAACTGAGCCCAAGTATATGCTTCTTGAAGCGTATACGTTGAAATATGGTCCGAGCCGTGGAGACGACGTGCTGAAGGACGTGACAAAATTGTTTGATAACAACAACCCGGTGGATGCAGTTACAAGGGCTATGAGTATCTAGGGCTCACTGATGCGATAGTATCTATACGTATTAGATCGACTTCGGCTTATCTGTGAAAACATGCAGTACATGTAGTAGGTTTTCCCAAGCCTTTAGTCCTTGGGTGCAAGGTTGTCGAAAAAAAAGTTGTTTAGATATATTTCAACTAAAAGGCACTCGATAGTGAGATTCCAATCACGTTCAAATAGTGGGGTTTTTTTCCTGTATCTATCCACTAAGGGCATATGCGCTTTTCATCCACATAGCAGCACTGAGTATCCACCTACATGTAGCACATCGACGATTCGTAGCATACCCACAAGGCATATCCAGGATACGTGAACAGATTGACAGTCTGAGTTTATGAAATGCGATTTTGCCTAGAATAGTATCATGTTGCGTTTACTACTGATAAAACACCGAGTAGCTTGACCGGCAGAGGATACTTTTCCTGGTAGTGCTTCGTAGAAGCGCTTAGCGCCCAACGAGGATTAATTCGAAAATCAGTGTAAAGCACAAAAACCAAGGTCATACTTTGTTCAAGTGAAACGTTTTATAAATCTCATAAATCGCATGTTACCTTAGAAATCATGTAATTGTGGAGGTATGTTCGGTGGAGACAGAACTTCTTCACCAGGTTATCAATTTCTAAAGCTTACTTCTCTAGTAGAGAGCAGACAGAATTTAACTTCGTGACTTGTCAAGAAATGGCTACACTATTAGACTTTCCTAGAAAGACCAACGTTCTTCTCACCACAGGGCAGATGAGTATGCGACGCCTCAACTAACTCAGTTATGCAGAGACTCAAGGGGGATTGGCGAAGTTCGCGTCGACGGACATATCGCGTGATTGGCGAACTCCGTTGGCCGCGCAATGAGGTGCATACCTACGCGTTCGAATTATATCGTTATTTTTAACTGACTACCCGCGATTTTTATTATCTCGCAGCAATACTCATCCGTTACGATTACATCATACTGCATGGGTGATTTTTTACTCGTTGTGAACTCATATCTAACAAATATCTTTCAGAACCCTCCCACTGGTTGAAAAAATAAGCATTATAAAATTAGTTTCTTGCAGGTATAAAGGCGGATACCCCAGCAAACAGGCGCAGGAGATTCTTTTGAAGGCCAAGGTTTGAAACAAAGATAGCAAAAAATGATTTCAATCATTTTTTGCTATCTCTGTTTTTGCTTCCTAGCTTACGGTTTTTTACCACGTCTACCGGTAAGTTGGTTTTTTTGTTTCACCTTTCAATATATTACTCCTCTACCGGTAAGTTGCGTTTTTACGAGTATATTACTCCTCCTCTGGCAGTTCTCACCGGACAAGGAGTAACGCATTAAGCAAGCTTCAAAGCAGATCTGAGGAGATGTATAGCTCCGAAAAACAAATACTGCTTGAAATGAAAATCTCTACTCAAAATAAAGCAAATCAGCTCCAATTTACTAAAGTAAGTTTGTTTTACATTGAAAGTCTGGCGAACGTGCTACCAGCCTATATTCTCTAATCCTGGTAGTGCTTCGTAGAAGCGCTTAGCAGCCCAACGAGAATTAATACGATGATAGCTGCTGTGTACTCCACATCATTTCAATTCATACTTTTGTAACGGATCGGGTGGTCAATTGGACCACAACGAAGCCGATCAGGAGGATGAGAAGACGGATGAGCACTTGCAGTTGGAATGCGACCGACGGTTAGGTCACCACAGCGGAGCCGGTCTGGATGAGGATGGGACGAACGAGTGGCACTTGCCGTGCCGGGCGATCACATTTGGCGAAGTATGGAAAGATATTGGGTTGTATGAGGCGACGAGTGGAGCGAACGATGCAAGTGGCATTGTCGTGCAGCACGTGCGTCCTGTACCTCCCGATGATACCAGGGATCAGGTGCGGGAAAGCGGTGGGAGCCGCTCAGTCTGTAATCTGCCTGGCTGTGAGCAGGTGGGTTGCATCTTGCTAGATTGAGGGCAAGCGAGTCAAGTGGACGAGTGCGAGGGCTGCGTGCGTGCCGACAGGGAATCCAGTGTGTGTGACTGGAGGAGACGTGTAGGTTGCACTAGTAAGTAGCTAAGGCAGTCTATTGTTGATAATAAAGTGGAGCGGACACAAGTGGTGGACGTTCCGGCGCAGGGTCAAGTGGATCCTGTCGGCCAGTACTGTGTATTACTCGGTCAAGAAGTTACTATTCTTGGCGAAGCGGAAGCCGTAGTGCAGCACTGTGGAGCGACGACTCGCCCCACGGCCGGACGAGATAATTGGCTCGTTACATGGTGGTCATACAGGGGCCTCACGACAAGATTTCGCGTGCGCAGCGAGAGACGATGACGGCTACGAGAACAATGACGAAGGCTACGCCTGCGGAGGCATCACCAAGTGCGCCAGGCAAGGGCAAGGCGAGATTGACGAGACGAAGTGCGTCCCACGACAGCGAGGAACGGCGGAACGATGCTGAGAACGAGCCACCCGTGGGCTTATTGCTCAGATCACGCAAAGACGATGCCGCGTCGCACAAGGTGGTCGTGACGTTGGACGTGGAGAAGAAAGCGGCGGCGAAGGCGAGGAGTGGCAAAGGGACGGCCGGTCAAGCCGCTTCTGCTGAGCGTCGTGAAGAGCTGCAGCGACGACGAAGCACCGGTGGATCCGTACAACACGCCGGTGGGCGGCGGTTCGGGCTCCGGTAGATTGGTGACGACTGCTCAGCCGGACGTAACGGCGATTGCATCAGCCATTAACAAGTTGAGGGCGATGGTGGCAGCACTCCGACCAGCAGTCGAGAGCGATGTCAGCGGTGGGCGACGCCGTGGACTACGGCGGGATGATGACACAGCTTTACGACGTCACCACAGACGTGCTGGTCGTCAACATGGCGACGGTTCGGACAGTGATGGTGGTGGGCGAGCAGTGCAACGTGTGGCCCGTGGCCATGCATCAGACCCTTCTGACGATGACGACGGTGATGGCGATGAAGGTGGAGCCGAAGAATCCGATGACGATGATGACGCAGCCACTGAAGAGCTCCCCAGCAGTGACGGGAGCAGCTCGGACAATGAGGACAGCTCCAGCAACGATGAGAGCAGCGATGACAGCGGCGAGGATAGCTTGTCCAGCTCCGACAGTGACTCTGACCAGTCACAGCGGCAGCACGGTCGAAGAAGAAGACGACGAAGACGGCGTGAACGGCACGCACGGCGTGACCAACGGGAGCAACGTGATGGGTGTGAACGGCAGGAGCGACGCTTCAAACGGAAAAGCGTGAAGGACCTGGAACTGCCCACGCTCACACCGTCACCCAAGGTGTCGGTATCTACATGGATCAACAGGGTCGACTTGGCGTTGCGTGGAGCTGAAGAGTCGGGCAACGGCACGTGGACGGACCCATCACTGTACTTCATCCTAGGCAACAAGTTGATGGAGAACGCAGCACGGTGGTGGGTCAACATGGATCGCAGGCTACCGGATCGTAAGAGAACGCGGAAGTACCTAAAGAAAGCGTTGCTCAGGCGATACGGCGAGCGTCTCGACAAGTCGGCCGCGGAGTGGAGAGTAAGCATGAGACGGATGATGCCCGGCGAGACGTACGCTGACTTCGCGGCGCCATTACATGAAGTGGTCGGTAAGAACAAGGTGAGCGAGAGAGTCCTGCTCGCGCAGTTCTACAGATGCTTGGACAAGACGACCAAGAAACTTGTGCAGCAGTCTCCGAAGCCAAGGACGCTGGAACGTGCGGTGGCCAAGGCGACAAAGATTGATGACCCGATGGAAAATGTCGCGCAGGGGATGCAAAACATCGGGCAGGCGTGGGCGACTACGCCAAGCCCGTACCTCATCCCGATGGCTGGGACGACGGGGCAAACGATGGTCATCCCTGGGATTGGTGGCACGGGGCGGCCTTCTGTCCTCACGGCATCGAACCACGCGATGATGACAGATGGCGGGGCAGGACCAGTGGCGCTCTGTACCAACCCACTGGGCGTGTGGAACGACTACTCCGTAACGTGGGACGTGTCACCTGGGCACATATGGAGTGGAAAGTACTGGGTGGAGACGAAGGCCGAACGAGAGAGAGCGGCGCGGACCCAACAGTCCAATCCGATGAAGCCAGAGAAGAAGACGCGGCACCCGCGCGACACGGACGTAAACCCCGCGAGGAAGAGATGAAAGGTGGCTGTGAAGCAGGCACAGTCACCAGGTCGATAGGTGGAGAAGCCGCAACCGAGTACGGGCGCGAGCGCCAACCCGTACCTGTGCTTCAATTGTGGTCAACCCGGGCACTGGTCATGAGCGTGTCCGAACGAGACGAGGTGTTTTGCGTGCAAGGAGCTCGGGCGTTTCGCGAGACTGCCCGAACACAGAGGCGAAGACACGTAACGACGAGCGCAGGAAGAAGCGCAACCAGCTGGTCAAGCCGGCGGAAAACTAGTGGCGGACGCAGTGAGGGGACTACGGCGTTCGGTTTCGGCTAGTGATCCCCAGACGGAGACAGACTCGGTGCTGGCGAGCACAACTGGTTCCGGTGACGATAGTGCGGCCGACGCTGTGCGAGTGGCGTCGACGGTGGACGAGAAGGACGCGGTGATAAATGTGGGTGTCGTGATGAAGTGAATGAAGGCGGACGCGTTGGCGAAGGATGGGGAGCGTGCGAAGCGCTATGTGAGTACGGTGAGGCCTGCGATGGCGGTGGCACGGTTTGTTCGTGTCCCTGCTAAGGCCACGTGCACCAGTGGTGATGAAGACGGAAGACGGGGATGTGACGAAGACGACGGGCGCGTGAGAGACGGAGACGAAGAACAGCAAGGTGATAGTGACGGCCGACTCCAAGCTGGAGAAGGCGCGGGAGCTGGAGAAGCCACCGGACCCGAAGAGACGAAGGGTGAGACAAGTAGTGAGGGCGACAGCATTGCGCGAGTGCGGTTGGCGCGCCGGAAGACGCGGAAGGCGGTAAAACGCGTGAAGGCCAAACGAGCAAGAGAGCGTTGGCGCAGCGCCGAGCAGGCTGCTGAAGCAGAGCAGCAGTGTGTGGACGAGGAGCGACGAGCGGCACGTCGTCGGGAGAAGAACGAAGCCATGGGGCAGCTTGGCGCACGACGAGCCGCGCAAGGAGACGAAGGACTTGGAGGGAGTACGTTGGCACTGACGACGGGCTTCCCACGGCCAGGATGGAGATCGACGGCGTGCAGCGCATAGTCAAGCTCGACAGTGGTGCCCGGTACACCGTGGCCGGCACCAACTCGATGCAGTATGGGGACCGTGTTGAGAAGTCGGCACCAGTGGATTACGTGGTGGGCATCGGTGGTTTCCTGCTCGACGTGGTTGGCGTATGGCATTTCGAGATGCGTAACGTGTTCAGAGAGATTATTGGTGTTGATGCGTGCGTTGTCGACGGATGTACCGATGATTTTTGCTATGGGTCAACTTTATGCGTAGCCATGGCGCAACCATGGACTTCCATAACAACGAGGTGCGATACACTGATGATGGACGACGAGTGGTCATCCTGTTCAAGACGTTCGACAACGATGGAGGGGCCAAGGTCGCGGCGGTCCGCATGGTGAGGAGAACGCAGTTGGGTGACCGTACAGTGACTCCCGTTGAAGTGGCGGTGACTGCGGACGACGACGAGCAAGTGCTGTTTGTGCCAACGTGGCGCGTGGGGTCCGTGATGTTGGCGGCGACGGTCACTCGGACCAAAACTGGCAAGGCCTGGGTACCCGCAGTGAATTTGAGATGTGATTCAGCGTGACTACCAGCAAAGAAGGAACTAGGAACGTGGATCCCGTTAGATAAGAGTCTGACAGTGTTGGAAGTCAATGGAGAGCTACAACGTGAACGACTTCGTGTATGGTTACGCGAGTTGGGTAACGTGGACGAGCCCTTGGTGAACGAGGAGGACGTACACCGGTGAGACCGACGAGGGCAGTCGACGGTTGGTGTTGCAACTATTGCGGGCGTACCGCAAGACGACGGAGAACACAGGCGACTGTCCACCGGCCACCACGCTCAACATAGAGCACCACATCGACACGGGCGATGCACGTGGTGGGCTTATTTGGCTTCTATGAGGACAGTGGCGGGCTCTTTTTGCTGCAGTGCCCTTACTAGCGCTCTCGTCTCCGACGAGTCGTCGGGGACCTCATTTCAGAATTTACTACGTCTTACTGAGAGAGCTGGCGCAAGGCATGCAGAGCGGAGGCCATCCAAGAAACGCGTCGTGCTATTCGCCTGATCTCGATATCGGCGGAGCTTGCGTGCGTGCGATGGAGCAGAAGGTGGGCGACATGATGGATGTGGATGATGGTGGTGCTGGTGCGGAGCATGGAGAAAAGGAGGACGTAGAAGCGGGTAGCGAGTCGGACGGTGCCGACCTTCTAAAGTACCTGGACGTTGCCCACCACAACAAAAAAAGCACTAAAGAAGTTGGCGTCTACGCTCCAAAAAAAACCGATTCGAAGAAAATGAGGCTGACGGCTCTGCTGTTCCTAGTGAGCTCAAGATAGAAATTCAACTATGCAATTCGTCCCCGTTTTCGAGAAAAATCTACATATCACTGCATGTTGACGAGAAGCAGGAGTTAATCCTTACCGTGCGAGATGCAGTAGAAGGTTTCATTGCTCAAGTGCTAGCAACACAGCAGCAGCAAGAACCCTCATTCACCGCAACGACTCCATTAGCCGTAATCGACCCGAGTAATGACGTTGCATTTACGGGTGTTTTGGAGGCTTACGACAAACGTTTAATACACGTTTACGGACCCACCGTGATCAGCTTGATTTGGACGCAGCGAAATGAGCTTAGATGAGATTACAACAACAAACACAAGGTGAAGAAGATGATTGACAGCTTATCAAAGCTTGATATCAAGCGGGCATGGAGTGATACCGAGTTTGACAAGAGATTCAGTGAGTTCAAATAATCTGTGCTTGGCTTGGTCAGTATTCCGACTGGAACTCATACTGTCGAAGCCGACTTCAGCTTGCTCAAACGCACAAAGAGCAAACTGAGAACTCTACCATCAGACTTTTCGCTGGAAGGTGAACTTCGCGCAGGTCAATACTACGATGTCGTAAATGCTGCAGCAGACATCGTTAGTGAATAACTTTGGTTTACTATGGCCACTATCAATGTATGACACTGCCTTTATTAATTTCTTAAAAAAGGCCTGTGCTACACTTCATGAAGGCCCAAGGCATAAAATGCCTGTGTAGACGAAGTCTGCAGATCAAGAGCTCGAAACGGTATAATCCTAGCAATCATTTGGGATTTGTATTTCTCACTTGATAAATCTAAGGAACTGAAGTGCCTAATTTGGATCTTACCCAAGGTTGATGCAATATCCATTTGAATATCGATTTGGGAGTCACCCAAAATGCCGCCTCTCAAGAGGCCTGTATCTGTCCCTCTTCGAAGCACTTCCTCCAGGCGGCAACGGAAAAACTATCTCGAATGATAATTTTTTTCTCGACCGCCGATTGGGCTACGGATTGTGGCATTCGATGCAGAATGCTCTCCTATTCGCACCACTTATTTGATCGTTTCATATAAAATGAATGTCTGTTTGCCATGCCCCTAAATCCGGACTTCTGATTGGATACAAATAATCACTTATAGCAGTACAGTTTGCTGAGTTAATTCCGACAAAAATTAAATTCGGTAAGTTGAAAATCTTGAAAGCTCTAAATTAGAGGCACAGCAAATAAACTGGAAAACATACACTACTTAGGATCGTGTTTTTGTGCAGCACTACGGTACCGTACACTTTCTTCTATTGTCAAGGAAATAAGACGGAACAACGCATTAGCTAAAGGCGCCCCTTTCGAGTTTATCATCACTACACCCGCAAGAAGGAATGTTGTGTGACTGTATCGAAGGTCATGACATACTCTATTTGGGCACAAATGTCCAAAGATTGCCACAATTCTAGAATTCGATAGAATTAGCAAATAGATTCTGAATCAAGTTTTGAAGGTGCGAGTTGGCGCCGCTTTGCAGCGCAGCGAGCTCGCTTGTATTTGAAAAAGCTTGAAAAATGTAACGGGGTACAAGTCCCAAGTGTACCCAGCCTACACGAAGAGTAACTAGGTTACTCTTCGGAAGGACTGGCACCTGGTACCAGTGGCTCCAGGAGCCAACCATTGGATAATTACATAGCTTCACTATAGGTGACTAATAGTTTGTATTAGCTCAAGCTTAACCTTACCTATAAATACATCCAGTCTTAAACGTACCTTTAACTGGTTACTTCGTCCCCTCAGACCAAGGACACGTGAACTGCCGTTCACTTAGAGTTTGTATACTCTCGGAAGCTCTTACTTCCTCAAGCGCAAGGTGCTGTGTGACCCCGTCACACTTGGTAGCTCTTGTAGTCAATCCACGCCAGCGCGGGTAGACTACCTGAACCTCTGAGGTTCTGTCATCATGGACCGGAACAACTTTCCTCACCTGAACGACTCGCAGTTTAAGTCTGTTTGGAAGATGGCAGGCATCTTCGGGATGGAGGCCTTGCAGAGCCTGGTGGCGTCAACACCGGCCGAGCAGGTCGAACGTGTCAATGCGTTTGACACTTATGTGCAAGGGTTCATCGCGCACGTGCGGGGAAACCTGCAGGCTCCGGCCGCTGAAGGGAAGCCGCCTCACCCGAAGCCATTGTGGTTAAAAGTGAAACCGTACGAAGGGAAGGAAGGCGAGAACCGTCACTACTGGGCTCAAGAGGTGGAGCTCGCGATGGACGCGGCTCTGATCTCGACCGAGCAACTCTGCGTTCCTTTCACGCTCTCCAACCTTAACGGTCGTGCCAAGAGTTGGGCGTACACGCGGGAGGCGACCTCGCCAGGTGGTGACGCAGATAAACATCGGCCATGTGGGTAACATAGGTCCACAGACGGTCGCCCAGACCTTAACTGAAGTGGAAGACGCGGGAAGCGCTTCCTGTGTGGGTAACATAGTTCCACACGAGGCCTCAAGTGCCTCAGATGTCCGGATCCCGACATCCCCAGACGTGGGTAACGAAGTACCACGTCACGGTCGCCGTCGACGACGCCGCCGCCGCAAGTCAAGTCTGAACCATGTTCAGACTGGAGTCGTGCACAACGACTCGGAGTCCAGGGCCCGGGCTCCTTCGACACCGTCGGTGGAAGAGTGTTATCACATCTTCGATGGCAAGACCCGTTTACCCGTCAAGGCATCTGGTGTCCACTTGGAACCGTTGCCAGAGGTTGCAGAGATACTGAACCTCGAGGAAATGACGGCAGAGTCTTTCCTGGTCAACCTCAAGGCTGGAGTGATTGCCGAGATGGTTCTCATCAAACACGAGACCTCTCAGGAAGAGTTGAACTCCTCCTCTGTCATGGACGAAGACGTTCTCGAGGAGTTGAGTAAGCAGCGTCAATCGCGCTTGGGTTCTGAAATTTTTAAGAACCCCAAGGATCCGGTGGATCCTTTGGTGTCGGAATATGCGGACGTGGTGACCAAGAACCCACCGCCCCAACTCCCACCAGATGGTGGAGTGCGGCACGAGATTGATCTCGTGCCTGGCACAAAATACTGTGTCACGAGGCAGTGGCCTCTACCTCGCGAACAGTGCGAGGTGATTGATGCCTTCTTCGCTGCGAAGGCGAGGGCGGGCAAGGTGCGGGAGTCGAAGTCCCCGCACTCGACGCCGACCTTCTGTGTTCGAAAACCGAACGGGAAGTGGCGTCTAGTTCAGGCTTATAACAAGCTGAACAGCGCGACGGTGCCGGCCCAGACACCAATTCCACGGAAGGATGTGTTGTTGAACAACATGGCCGGTTGCGGGCTGTACAGTGCGCTGGACATGGTGGATGGTTACTACCCGATCCTGATGCGCCAGACTGCCCACAGCGGTGTGTACGCCAAGCAGCATTCTTTGGAAGTGGCTCGTCATACCACAGGGCCTGTCTAATGCCCCAGACGTTCAATCGCTTGGTTACGCAGCTCTTCAGGCCGCTGCGTACGTTCGTACAGACGTACTTCGACGGCCATGGAGGTGCATTTGGAGCTCCTCCGTCGAGTGTTGGACGTCATGAGAACCAGAAAGTTATATGCCAACATCGACGAGTACGTCTTCGCGTCACCAGAAATCAAGGTTCTCGGTTGCTTTATCAGGAACGACGGTGTTCGGGCTGAACCAAACAAGGTCAAGGCCATTGCAGCATGGTCGACGCCTCCATCCCAGAAGGATCTCAGGAAGTTGTTGGGCTTTTGACCCACCATCTCCACAAGTATAGCGCAGGGTACGCGGGTCTCGCAAAACCCTTGTCGGATTCCTGAAGAAGGACGCCGACTGGCGCTGAGAGCAGAAGCACCAGGACTCCTTTGACAGCATCAAGGCCAGCCTCCAAGAGGCGCCGGTCCTGGCCCTGCCGGACGAGACGGAGCCGTTCAGCGTCGTCAGCGACGCTTCCGATTATGCGATCTGTTGAGCATTGCTGCAGAACGATGCAGACGGACACGAACGAGTCATCTCGTTCCAGTCCAGGCAGCTTAAGGCCGCCGAACGGAACTATCCAGTATATGTCAAGGAGGTCCTAGCCATGAAGTATACCCTCGTAATGTTTCGGGTGCATCTTCTGGGCTCCAGGCCCTTTGTGATATACACCACCCACGCATCCTTGAGGACGGCAACCAGTTCGCCCCACCTCTCCCAACGGATGGCGAGGTGGCTGTCCTTTTTTGCGGTGTACAACTTTCGCGTTGAATACAAGCCGGGAAAGCTCAACGTGCTAGCCGACGCCCTGTCTCGGCATCCGGACTATGCGTTGGCCCACATCACACAGGTGACAACGGATCTTTACGATCGGATACTCGTGACGTATCGAGACGACGAGGCTGTCGCGCCCATCGTCCGATTCCTGGCTGCAGGGACGGAGGCCAAGCCCGAATGGCTTTCGCCGCGGCAGCGCTCCCAGCGCTACCGATATGAGTTGAGGGATGGCCTTCTCTATTTCCGCGTGGAGCCGAGCGATCCTCCACTAGCCGTCGTGATCAACGATGATGTTATGAAGTTCGACATACTCGAGGAGGCGCATGATGCGCCCTCCAGTGGCCACATGGGCCGCGAGAAGACCTTCGTGTCGGTTCCCCAGGCCTTCTGGAGGACCCACATGTACAAGTGGGTCGCCGGGTATGTGAAGCCATGTAAAACATGGCAGTAGGTTAAACCCGCGGGGCACACTTCGGCCCCGTTGCATAGCCTACCCCTGCCTGCCGACTACTGGAAGTCGATAAGCCTCCGCTTCATCTTTGGACTTCCAGCCGATGACAACGGCAACACCGGTGTCTTGGTATTTGTGTGTTGGCTGAGCAAGATGGTCCACCTTGCTCCGGTGCCTGATTTGGTCACGGGTGAACACGACGTGAGGCTGTTCGTGGAGGGCGTGTTCCGCTATCACGGTCTCCCGGAGACCATAGTCTCTGACACCGAGACCCGAGACCCGCGGTTCACCGCTGCGTTCTGGAAGACACCAGTCCCCTTGATTGGAACTCGTCTGCTAATATCCACTGATGATCACCCGTAGACGGACGTTCAGATGGAGCGCGTGAATCGAGTGCTCGAGGACACTCTGCGCAGTGTTTGCGCGGGAGCCCCGCGTACGTGGTCGGCGCAGCTCCCGGTTGCTGTGTTTGCGCTCAACCATGCGGTGCACGCGTCCACGAGGCTCACGCCGCTCTACTTGAGCGGCTTTCGCCACCCCAGAGTGCCCCTCTCACTCTTCGAGGAGACGCCACGTCCTCTATTTAAGTGGTGGAGAAGCTCGGAAAGCCCTTTCCTCCCAGGTCTCAGATGTGAGACCGGTTTCTCTGCGGAAACAAGTGGAGTCCTTTATGGGCACCAAGCTGATTGTGATCAGCAGGGTCCGCGATGCAATGGCAGTGGCCCAGGACAGACAGAAGGAGTACTCGGACAAACATGGAAGAGGAAACTTAAATGTGTTTAAAGTGGGTGAATTTGTGTTACTTCTCACTAGAAACCTACCGCTAGACACTGTCAGCTCTGTCGGCAGCAACAAGTTGAAGTACCGCTTCATCGGACCGTTCGCGGTCCTGGCCAGACACGGTGCGTCGTACACCATCGACCTACCAAAGTCAATGACGACGCACCCGACGTTCTACGTTGGACGTCTTAGGCGTACCATGATCCGCAGGGGGTTGCTGACTCGCAGACCCACCTTGGTCCAGCTCCTCGAAGCGAGGAGCGGCCTCTGACGTCGACAGGAGCGCAGGAGAGTGCTCCCAAGGCTCGCGCTGGACATCAAGGCTGCGATCGAGATCGTACGCCGGAGGGGCCCCGTGCGAACGGACCCCAGGAGCATACGCCGGGTACACCGAGTACGCACCATATGCGTATGGCTGGGAGTGCGTCAAAGGCGGCTCCAGACGTTGTTGTCCGTACTCAACACGTCGGATCAAGCGGAAGGCCTCCTTCAGATCGGACGAGTGGACCCGGCGGTCGACCCGCCCATGGAGGTCCGCTACCTCCCGGCTCAACCGGTCCAGACGGTCCTCAAGTCGAGCAAGGACCCCTCGGTTCCCGGCCTGGGCGGCAGCATCACCGCCAGTCCCAAGGCCAAGTGCAATCTCAAGCACGAGGACGCGTTGACGAAGGCGGTCCACCTCTGGGCCCTGCGTCGGAGCCGCAGGTGGAGCACTCGGGCGAGAGAAGCTCCCCGGAGGCGCCTCATACTCGTACGAGGGCACCTCCGCCCCTGCTTGAGCGAAACGGAGAGGTCCACTACCACGTGGAGCGGGTACTCCAGGAGCGGCGGCAGCGTGGTAAGCGCCAGCTCCTTATGAAGTGGAGGGGTTATGCCCACTCCGAGAACTCGTGGGAGCCGATTGAACGGCTCCAGGATGACTGCCCGAAGGCTGTCGCGATCTGGGAACAGAAGCGGCGGCAGCTTCGTAAGTAGTCCGGAGCTTCTTGCCCGAACGGGGTACGGACATTGACGACACTTCGTACCCGCGCTCATCACGAGCACTAGAAGCCGTGCGCTTCTGGATATCCCTTGGCAGCTGCCGCTTGCTGACCAAGTGGACAAACCGAATGCGAAGATCGCTCTGGTCCAGGATTTTGGACAGCAGCTGATCTTCTTGGAGTTCCCGTAACTCCTTGGGTGAGTACTTGAGAGTCTCAACCCACGCCCAGAACATGTCCTCGCATGAGCTCCAGCTCGGACAGTTCTCGGGAAGAACCCAGGGGTAGCCCCATACAGGGTAGAGAGCACCCCGGTTCTCGGGCTTCTTACGACAAGTCGTGAAGTCCTTCAGAGGGATCTGGTGCTGCGCGAGAAGCACGCACCGGGCCGCCTCCAAGTTGTCGGTGAACAACTGTTCCTTTTGGACCAGGGCGCGTTCGTATGCGCGCTTGGAAGTGTAACCACCGATAAGCCCACGAGGAGGAGTGAGTTTCTCCAAGAAGAGGTCGGCTCCAAAGCTCGCCTCGGGAGGCCAATAACCTCTCGAGTTGATGGAAGCTCCCTGACCGACAGGTGTAGCCACCGGACCCCCATGCATACGCTGGGCAGCTTGGAAGTCCTCCTGCTGCTGGTCGAGATCGTCCGTGATCTCCCGGGGCTCGTCGATGGCACCCTCCTCCTCTTCATCCGAGGAGCCGAAGAGATCGTGATAATGATCACGAGTCTCCTTCTCTTCATGAAGCGGAGACATCGAAGCCATGCGCTTCTTGGAGTGCTTCGCCTCATCGACTGCGGCTTTACCAGCCCGAGCACGCTCAAGACCCTCGGCAAGCGAGAGGTTCTTCGGAGGTTTATCTCCCTCGTCGCCTCCAGCATAGGGCGAGCCCTTGGCCTCGTCGGCAGCGCTCTCAGAGCGCTCACGCGTCTTTGAATCGTGATCATCTTGATCACTAGCGTGCGAGTGTACGCTGTCGTTGTCGTGTTCGCTGGACACTGGAGTGTACCCTCCCTCGGACCTCCCAGATACGCTGTGAAGGCTCCTGGCCTTAGCCTCGTCCCCAGTACCCGGACTGTGCTCACGGTATGTGAAGAGCGGGTTCGGACGGGTGTCAGGCGTCACCCAAGGGGACCGACTGCGGCGTGAGCTTGCGCGTTTGCTCGCAGCTGTTTTTCCAGACGAATCAATCGCCTCAGAGGCCACCTTAATGGCCTCCTTGAGTGCAGAGTCTTTGCCGCGAGGCTTAGAGCTATTGGCTTTCGCCTTCCCGGCAGCAGCCTTGGCGTGTGCTTTCGCACCGCCTTTCGCAGAGGCACGAGGCATGCCAGAGATCGAAGTGGAGACCGTGAGGAAGAGCGCGTCTGCTGCTCGAGTCTCCAACTGTGGAATGAGCCACCACCGCGTTCTCGCAGCTTGTCGATACCTTTCGACTTTGAGAATGAGAGTTTGTGACTCACTATCCCTCATTCTGATTGGTCGGTAAGCCGAACCTAAGTGGGGGGATGTAACGGGGTACAATCCCCAAGTGTAGCCAGGTTACATGAAGTGGAACTAGGTTGCTCTTCGGAAGGACTGGTACCTTGTACCAGTGGCTCCAGGAGCCAACCATTGGATAATTACATAGCTTCACTAAAGGTGACTTACAGTTTGTATTAGCTCAAGCTTAACCTTACCTATAAATACATCCAGTCTTAAACGTACCTTTAACTGGTTACTTCGTCCCCTCAGACCAGGGACACGTGAACTGTCGTTCACTTAGAGTTTGTATACTCTCGGAAGCTCTTACTTCCTCAAGCGCAAGGTGCTGTGTGACCCCGTCACAAAAAAGTGACTGAGTATTTATGAGCAAAAATTAGCAAAACACCTGTTACATATTCAGAGCGGAAGGAACTGAATGGCGGTTTGCCACCGAACTAATCTCGACATAAGTTCGATTTCATGTTTGATATAGCGCAGAAAATGACATAGCGAGACCTCCTAGACGCTCAGCTTTTTTTAAGGGTTTATACGCTCTTAAAGCTTGATAGTTGACGAAGTTTGTCTGTAGCAGCGTCTAATATTGATAGCAAGCACTTCTTTTTGATGTCATGTGGCATTGATTGCTATAGGGGAAAGAATAGAGCCAGGGCAAAGCACCAGATTTGACATTAGTTTTCAGAGTAATGGGAAAGTACAACTTGCAATTATTATTAAGAAATCTGGAGGAAGTAAGTTATTGCTAGAGGAATTGGGCTGGTAGTGCGTGGTTTTGTAGCCTGAAAACGCGTGATTTAGAAAAAGCAAAGCAAATCCGCGGACCTCGTCATTGAAAAGTCTGTAAAAAAAATATACAATCCTTTAGCGGCAACCACGGAGAATTTCCGATTTTCGTCAAATTTATGCCCGGGATTTGTTTTTGATCGATGGAGAACATCGGTCTATCACCAGCTCTAGTCGTTTTCCTGACTTAGTTCGTTTTTTTTCGGAATCCGCGGCAGCCACTCTGCCCTCTGTGGGAACCCTCTGTTGCAAATGACCGGACTCACAAACATGTTCAAACGGATACCAAGAAGACACTGCTGCAACGATGGAAGCAGTAGGCCGAGCCGAACTGGCAAGGAAGTGCCGCCAGCTTCGGGTCGCCCACCAGAAAACAGTTTCTCTTTAAACCAGGCGCATGAACGCACCCGTGCTCACATAGATGCGCACAAACACAACCGTGTTCACAATCCGCGTACATGTAGTGAATGTTCAGGTGTATCGTAGCTTTAGTGTATCAAGGCATATACATGTACCGAAACTCAATCTAGCGCCTCCTCATCGAAGCTTATTAACAGGGTCTTAAGTACACCATCAACAGCAGACCAGCGCATACTCATCGGCTAGATGAGCTTCAGAAATCTATATCTTCTCCAACTCAATTCGATACTGGACCAACTCACACCCACCAATTAATTCTCCGCTAAGTTTGATTCAATTCTGTAGGAATATAAATAGATTTACTTGGTATTTGTATTGCATCAAATTGTGTGTAAAACACAACGCACGGACATGAATTAAAAGCTGTACGTTTACTTCGTACCGAAGCACTACCTGTAATAGTACAGACAATCCTCTTTGTAGTGATACCGTCGGGAAGCCACTTTTTACCACTACCCGGAGGAATCACTATCCAGAGCTGTACCATTACAAGGGTACCATCGCTATTATGGCTACACTGCTGTATACTTAAGTAAGTATTGGTTTTGACACCGCGGTTCAGGTCATTGGAAGCTCCTAGCGCGGTTAACGCTTAAGCGCAGTGGACTTCTTTCCCTGAAACATCATCGAAACAACCTTTTTATTAGCCAATCAAAAACATCAAACTAAAAAAATCAAAAATAGCGAATCAGCGCTCAGTCGTAGAAAAACATCTGAATGGGCGAAGCGGACACGGAGAGTCGTCGTCCCCTGAAGGGCGAATGCGCTTCCTGCGGGAAGTCGGTGTCCAAGTCAAACATGGCCAAGCACTGAAAGGTTTGCGGGAAGAAGAAGGCACACAAGACGGGCAGGTTATTAACCGCGAGTCATACCTCCGCAATAAGGATAAAATCCTTAACAAGCGCTTTGAGCAGCGATTGTATGACCGTTTTCGTCGCCTTGAGGGTACGTTTGTATATTAAATATTATTATTATTTATTTTGGTATAATTTAATGTAATTTTTGTAGTTGCCAGAGAGAAGCTTGTAAAACTGAGTGACATGCCTCTGGACGTTGAGCCTATGAATGAAAAAAAGTGGGAGGCGGAGCCAAGTTCGAGTCTAGTTCATGGCATTAGTAAGGACCCGAGCCTATTTGGGTTCAGTCTAAAGGTTTTACGTGAGCGATGCAAGAAACTCTACTCTGCTGGCCCCTCAGCGGTTCCTTGGTCCCAGTTTTACAAGGCCGTCAAGTTTGCGCTTCGCCCAGAGAAGATACCGTCAGCTGCGTACAAATTTGGAGGCTCCTCGGCCGAGATACACGGCTACAAGCTCGAAACGACAACGGCATTCAACCGTTTGAAGGTCCAACTAAGTGCCGATACGGAAGATTTATCGGAAGACGTCATTGACGCATTGTCGGATGCCGAATACGACCGCGAGAGGCATCGAATTAGTCGGGCTCGAATGGAGAAGGCTAAAGGTAAAGCTGCGTTTGCCTCTCTCCAAGAGAAGCTGCGAAAGTACCGCAAGCGAGCGGAGAACCATCTGGCATCTGTTGCCCTTCATGAAGCCAATTTCAAAGAACGACAAGAGAAGGCCCAAGAAGCGCGAGATGAGGAATCCGTTTAGCTCGAAAAGCTGATAGCGGATTTCGAGAGTAAAGGTCCATGCGCGACTTACGAAGAGTTCAAGGAGACCGAGATGAAGCGCAGGGCTCAATCGCCAGCCGAGAGTGAATAGGGAATAAGGTTCCCTCATTTAGCCTGGTAAATTCTACGAGTTCTTACCAGTAAAACGATTTTAAGTTCATACGAAAATGTACGTGTTCATATTAAAATGTACGAGTTCATATTAAAATGTACGAGTTCATACCAAAAAGTACGTGTTCATTCAAATTAGTACGATCCAGTCATACCAAAAAGTATGAAGTCATACTAAAATATACGAGTTCATACCAAAGCCTACGATTGGCTTATGGCTTCATGCTTACAGAGAGGCAGAGTACTCAGGCAGGTCCCCCGCAGGCTGGGACTTGTCAATGCGCTTCTTGCGGTCCTTTCTGATGAAGGAAGCAAGCATAAAGATTGTGATCGCAGTGCTCGAGTCTGAGGCGTCAACACCTACGTAGTGGTTGGTGTAGTAGCCGCGAAACACAGGAAGGACATGTTCCTTCCATCGCGACTGGTCAGATTCCCCCAAGAGCCGACGCGAATAGCCCCAAGTCCTCACCCAACAGCTTCGCTACGCTGAACCAGCTCCTGGTCCGCCGGCGACCACTTTGACATTGGTTTGAACAGGTGCAACGAATCGTCCGGAATCCACCACATCAAACAAAGGTGAGCCCAGTCCTTCACTACTGGAATTTCTGATGTTGCTTGGATCGGACGTTGTGGCTGCTCTTCCTCCCCAGCATCTGGAGATACACTTCCACTTCCGTCATGCGGTGGTTTGTAGCTTGAACTCGCTAGGTCGCTGATTTGCGCTTTCATTTGCAGTACCAGTGATTCAAGACGGCACAGCCGTTTTAGGACAGGTCCTTATTCTTAGTGGCCTCAAAAGGAGCACTAGGACAACCGATCAAGTGTGTCTTGTCCGGCGCCAAGCAGTCCGCTAGCACACTTTCCTCCGATTGAATGGTGACGTCGAGCAAATATCGAACCAGCGTCTCGGTTGACTCGGCGACACTCTACCCGGCCCACCACTTAATCATACGCAGCGACCAGCGACGACTAGGCTGCGCATACATGAAGCGGTATTGGGCACCCGCACGGCGAAATGTGTGCGAAGTAAACCAATTGTTAGTCCAGTGCTTGGCCACATACCCGGGCATCTGCTTTCCATCCCTGTTGAGACTCCGCACGATACAGCTGACCAAGGAGATGGAGACCTGCTCAGACATCTTCGTTCCACAGCCAATGCACACCTTTTCACAGCCTGTACTAGGATCTTGGGTCTTGAGTACCTTCTTGCTGATGACGTTTAATGCTGGAATCACGAAATCCTCGTCGCCCCACTGATGTTCTTTCCTCTCCGAAGCGTAGTCCACCCAGTTGCACATGTGCAGGTATGCGTTGATAGCAAGTTCATCCTTCGCCACGTGGTGCAAGTTATGCATGCGCCCTTCGGCTACAGCGGTCTTGCGATTGAAAAGAGCATACGTCCCATACTCGATGATTTCGTCAGGATCAACAACACTTCGACGGTACTGACGTAGTGAGACATCCTTCCACTTGAAAGTCAACACCTCGTTAATGCAACACATACCGTAGAAGGCAAACGACGATACAGCCTTGAACCACACACGACTTTCCTAGGTAAATCCTTTAAGACCAGCGGGAGAATCGAGAAACGCGTGAAGTACCGTGAGCATGTCTAACGATATCGGGACCGCTTTCGCTGGCACGTACTCTGACGCCTTCTTCTTCTTGAGTCCGCGCATGAACTGACGTACGAAAGGGTCTCTAGCAGGATTTCCATATCCGCGTTCTTCGCCATCTTCGTCTTCACGAACGCACCAAGTGTTCACGTCGGTGCCATCGCTGTTTTCGTGAGAGGAAAAGTAACTAGCGACAGCTGACCTCGCTTTCTCAGCTGCTTGGAGCGAAATAGAACTGGAGGCCGAGATGCTCTGCAATTATGCTACCAATACGACTGGAAGCTCTGCATCGCTAACGGCTACCCTGATCCTCGTTTTGAGGATTAGGGTAGCCGTTAGCGATGCAGAATTCTGAAAACTTCTTAAAACTCGCTTCGTAGACAGTCTGCGTAGTTTTCTTGATCACCTCGCTAGCCGTTCGCTGGCCCTCTTTGACCAGCTCTTGGACCCCCATCTTTCACTGAAGAGTTAGATTGCGAACTGACCACGTGGCTCACAGCCACCAAAGGATTGGCGTACTTTTCAGTTTAACCGCGTACATATTTGTATGAACTCGTACATCTCAGTATGAACTGGTACTCTTAGATCTGACCCTACCTGATTGGATTCGTACCCCGATGTCTGACTCGTACATTATATATGAACGCGTACTTTTTGGTATGACTCACCTTAAAATTCGCCACAAGGCACTTTTTCTTGGAAGACATAAAAAGTTGGTCGAAATTTTGCCTAACCTGTTTTCGTACATTATTGCACCCTGATTGGTCAAATAACAGGAAACAACGGGCAAACGTTGTTTCGCGACAAAGAAGTTGCTTCCAACGATGTCTCATACAAATATCAAGAAATGCAGATTTGACTTCCTCGAGCGAAATCAACGTCTGCAGGCGGTAGTAAATCATTTTATAGGGTTAGGCGTATTTCCATACAAACTTCTTGACACAGTCAGAAAGGGGCTACTACTCGAGTGTTGTTTCAAGCAGAGTAAGCTCTACTTCCACAACACAGAATGATGGGCACTCAGAAATCTCGCTCTTCCTTGCAGGATGCCCTCACCTGGGGCACCTCAGTCGCCCCACCCGTAGCGTGCCGAGATGGATCACAAAGACCTGCAAGGCCGATGGCCACGCTCTTTCTTTATACTGACGCGATCGATGTGCCGTCTCGAGTAATGAGCGGTCTTCATACTCTGCAGAGCGCGTTTCGGGAGGAATTGTGCCGCATGCAGGGCCGAAAGAAGCACATGTCGTTGCTGGTCTTCTTAGGATTTTCGGCAGTTAAGAACCTCCCGATAGTGATAATTGTCGATTTTGTATCACTAAGTATAATCTCGGGAGGTTGGAGGTAATTTTGACTTGGGTTGACGGTCAGCGGGAGACCTCTCCAACCTCCTTAACTAGAGTGTATAACAATTTGGGATATCACTCCAAAGAGGATTGTCTGTACCAAGCAGTGATAGAGCCAGTAGGCAGTCATTCCTTTGCACCATTGGCATGCTCTTTCCCCTATTTGATTGATCATAATCTTTTCCAGGTTCTATCTTCGCCGTCGGATTGTCTAGCTGTAGTTTATTTTTGTAGCTCTTCATTGTATTGATTGGTAACATCGTATGCTGTGATTCATAGCTCACCGACACTATGAAGTAAGTGAACAAGCTCGTACTGTGTGATACACAACACGGCGCTATTATTCGTACCTCGTACTCCATTGTAGGCTACAATTTGTAGCGCTTCGACTCGAAGCCTTCGACACCTGTTCATACTTATTTATAAGTAGATTCATACTATAAAGGTAATTAAAGTTAAAGATCAAAACTGATTGGACATCGACACAGCTGGTGACACCACACCACCGTGGTGTCATTCGGGTAAAAAGTGACGACAGTCAACAACACTTCGTTAAGCTTATTTACTCGTATCGCTGACAATGAACACGCGGACCCATTATGTTCAACTCATGCTCGTTTTCCTCCTTGCAAGTACCGTCCTCGCGAGAGCCCCGGTGGAGAATGAGAGCATTGCAAGGCCAAACGAAATTTCAAGCAAGCGTGCGACAAGTCCAAATGCAGAAGATGTTCACGCATACGAAGAGCGAGGAGGGCTAGCAAAACTCGTCACGCTAACATCGAAGGCCAGCCCATCTGCAACCAATAAATTATTACTGAGGGTCGGCATGAAGCCGGATCAGGCGTTCACTCTCTTTGGCCTGACGAAAAACCTTGACAATAACGAGAAGCTGTTCCAGTGGCTACGTTTTACCGGAAATTACCGGGCAAAGCATGGTGGCGACGATGTTTTTCCTGACTCCTTGGTATTATCGCTATTACGAGGCCAAAAAAAGTCGGATGCAGAGCTGGCGCGACTCATTCAATCGATTAAACAGGTCTCGGACATTAGGGAGCTCGGGAAAAAGATGGAGCGGGCGCTGTACGGGGAATGGTTTACTCAAAAATTGAGACCGGTCCATATCAAGCAGCTCTTAGCTGAGAACCAGGTCTCGACATCGGCAGTGACAGCAGTAAACATACATATCGTGAAAAACTACGCGTGGGCGTATTTGACTTTTAAACGCAAAACACTGGAGTTAGAAGAGCTAAAAACGTTTAAATACGCCGCCATTGCATATGAAAAGCTTCTAAACGAAAAATTACCCGTGGCGCCACCACCAGTGTGATCTGAAGCGAAGCTACCGTAGGGTGTACAGCTTCTTTTTCTCAGCAAGACTGCTCAAGGAATGGCGATACGAGTCAAGGCACCTGAAATCAATGCAAAAATGAATTCTTACCTTGTTAGTGCTTTCAAGCGAGCTTGTTTCTCTAAGCAAATAACTTGCTGACACTTGTGCAATTCAGATTACCTTCGAACTTCTATGGGAAGAGAGAGCAACGTCTATGAAAAAAAAATATCGTACGAGTGCACTGGATACGGAGTGCTCGCGACGCCTCAAATACCAGTTACTTAGGTATATATATCTAAACTACTCGCGAATCAGCAATACGAATCCGTCACGACTACAATTTAATTGTGTAAGCTTAAGATAATGCTTCTATCTCGTCTGGTGGTTTACATAGCGCAGTGCCAAAGAGTGTCAGGAACCGGAGCACACAGACCCATGCAACTAGTTTAACGAGGAAGGTCGACTCCATGTATTCCTTCAACGTGATACCTTCGGTAGACTCGGTGGCGTGCCGGTCATTTGTTGGCAGCCGCGCTCACTACCGTCGCCATCGGTTGGGCAGTCGCCAAACACGATAGCCGTAAGGCTAGCAAAAGCGTACTTGTGCGGAATAATATCACGTAGCCACTTGTATCCACTAGGAATCGAGACGGCCGGAGGATTGAAACCGGTGAACAAGATGCAGATAGTGTTGATGAGAACCATGAAAACCGATGCAACGTCCATACTCAGTAGTAGATAAACGACGAACTGACCGAAATACGCCATCAGAGTCACGATCAGCGATAGAACGAACCAGTAAGTGAAGAAAGAAGCAGCACCCATAAATCCAACCATCGGGTAGAAAATTGCCATAAAGAGCATTGAGATACCAAAGCAGTACGGGATTTTGGCTAGTGTGGAGCCCATGAAGCACCAAAATGCGCTGGACGTCTGAGACGCACGTTCACGGTAAAATGCCGTTCGTTCTTTCGATATGATGGGCAGTACATCATTGAAGCGGATAAACGTCATGTTGACTGCCCCCATGTAAACCATACCCAGACCCGAGTTGACACCATGGTACGATCGGTACTCTGACCCGATGTACGTGACTCCGAGTGCAAGAGCCAAAATAAGCGAGATCACCACACGAGTCAAGCTGTAGGACGGAGTTCGCCAGTACAGATCAAACCACCTCTTCGTTAGAAACTTCGCCTGTGTCCAATTGCTGGCAGCACGTTTACGTTTGAATGTCAACGCCGATAAAGTCGACGACGGTCTCGACACACCCTCACGATCGAGGTTGACCTCCAACTGACGATACTGCTCACTAGCCTTAAACAGCGAAGCAAAGTCCATCTTACTGCTATTATCGCTGCCCACACCAGCACCAATCACCTCTAGCATCCACGTGGCTGGGTTGTATCCCTTCTCCAGCCTTGGAACACCGTCGATAGACTCAAAGTACGTCACCAAAGTCGCCGCCTTCTCTCCAAGATCCCCGAAAAAAACCATTTCACCGCCACGTTTGAGCAGCAACAAGCTGTCGAACGCGCTAAACACCATTGCAGAAGGTTGGTGAATCGTGCACAGGATCGTTCGACCTGTGTCTGCCACCTTGTGTACACCGTCCATGATGAGCTTGGCAGAACGCGCGTCCAAGCCGCTTGTCGGCTCGTCTAGAAACAACACACTGGGCTGTGCTGCCAGCTCCACACCGATAGTCAGTCTCTTCATCTGCTCCGTGGAGCTTCCACGGATGATCTGGTCAGCGATCGGATGCAGGTCTAGTAAGTCGAGACATTCATTGACGGAGTCGTATTTGTGGCTGTCAGGAACGTCAGCGTCTTGACGGAGGAACGCGCTGAAAGTCAACGCCTCACGGAACGTGGACGCGTCTGAATGAATGTCCATCTGCTCACAGTATCCCGTTGCTCGACGAATAGCGAGTTCGGTTGCTGGGTGGCCGTTGAGTAGTATATCACCACGGATCTAACCGCCAGTCTTCCTTCCAGCGATGACGTCCATGAGCGTAGTCTTACCAGCACCCGACGACCCCATAAGCGCAGTGATAGTACCAGGAAGTGCGAATCCGCTAACACCATTCAGTAAGTCGATGGTGGCTTTGGAGTTTGCTGGGTCAGGGACCGAGTACCATAAGTCCTTGAACGCCAAAATAACCGGCGTGAAGATCTTCTCAGCCACTTGAATAACGGGGATCGATACATCTCCACTTACAGATTTGACGGTGTCTGCAGCTCGCGGAGTAGTGATTAAGGTGTAATCTTCAGTAGAAGCCGAGGTGTCCACATTAACTCTGTCTTTGCTCGATGCAAACGAGACATTGACAGGATCTTCTGTTCTCCAGTATTCGAGAACGGCCCATGCCATCAACATAAAGAAAATGTAGAGCCCAACTAGATACACAATCCCGAGGTACAGCCACACTCTACCGGTCGGTACGTCAAACGTGGTGAGCGAGTACTCACCCATCGTCATACCGTACGACTCGCAGTAGTCGATATCCCCGTACACGCACACGTCGAAGCGCGAGTCTGCGTACTGCTTAACTGCAGCGGCGCGAACCCCCAAGCTTGCGGACTGAACCAGTACATCCAGATGAAGTAGTCCGGGATATTCCCCTTGTTGACCACAAACCCACAGAACAGTGTGAAGAAGAAGAGTGAGAACATGGTAATCGGACTCGCCACGTTCATATCGGGAGACACGACAGCAAGGAAGAAGAACCAGGCTGCGAACATCATGCTCGTTAGGAACACCACGAGCTCGAAGAAGATATAGCCACCGGCAGTAGCGACGAACCCACACATCCAGTAGATGATCGAGCCAAAGATAAGCGTTTCAATCGCCGCCAACGGGACTTGACTGACCGACGTAGCGAGAACGAACGATGAAGAGCGGAAGAAATTGGCCCCGCGTTGCTTGTTGAACGCATCTCGGATGGCCATGAACGACGGGACCTGTGCAGACTGACCCAGCGTCACGAAGTTGATGGCCACGTAGATGATACCAATCACCACCTGTGCGTCCGTCTCATCGACCTGGTAGAAGGTGCTTGCATTCAGCAGTCCAACACCACAGACTTGAGGAATCGGCTCTTTAAAAGTGCGGTGTTGCGCAGAGTGATCGTCATCTGGCGTCGGTTCAACGTCATGGTGCCATCGCAAAAGATCTGGTGGAATTCTGGACGAGGATCCATGAACTTCGACTGGTCTGCAAGAAGTGACGGGTCTAGCGGGGAGTTCAGCTCGGTCAGTATATGACCATGGATACTAGACTTCTCGAAAGCATGAGCGAACTCGCGTGCGGAGCTCGGGCAGATCCCCACCTCGTACTGCTGCTGCTTGTTCGTTCCCAGATCTAGTAAAAAGTCGGCCACGTCGCGATTCGCTGGACACTTGAAGCCCAGACTCTCGAAATAGTTTCGAGCCTCCGATCTAGGACCGTGATACACCACATAGCCGTCGTTCATCAAGATCACGTCGTCGAACAACGCAAACACTTCAGGAGACGGTTGCAGTAGCGAGATGACCACCGTCTTGTTAAGCGTCTTGGGCGTCGTGATGTCGAACGTCGCGGCGCTGTCGAGCCCCGTGCTGATCTCGTCCATCAATAGTACGAGCTTGTTGCCGAACAGCACCTCGCCTGTCGTCACGCGCTTGCGTTCGCCTCCTGACACACCGCGGAGCATCGCGTTGCCTAGGATTGTGTTCTGGCAGTTTTCTAGGCCAAGTTGGTGGATGATCACATCCGGGTAGTGTTTATAAGTAGCTCGTAGCAAGTCGAGTGCAGCCTCGTTCTGCTCGGGTGAGCCATGCGAGAAGAGCTTCTCCTCTCGCTTGGGTAACTTCCCACCCGTACACGCATGAGCAAACTCGAGCGTCTCCTTGACAGTGAGAGTGGGGAAGTGTTTGTCGTGCTGGTCTACCAAGGACACGAACTGTGAAAGCCGCGTCAGTAACTTTTCTTGCGGTGTACCGTTGTACGTCACCTGACCATCCACTCTAACATTCTTGCTAGTCGGGAATCTACCACTTAACATTTTCAGCAGTGACGACTTCCCGGAACCAGACTGGCCCAGCTCCAGTGTCATGGTGCCTGGCTTCAGAACGCCACTGACATTGCGTAGGATATCTTTCCTTACAATGTGAGTCTTGGCAACCATCATGGCTAGACTCGTCTTGGTTACGTTCACTAGTTTAGGTAGCTCGGTCTTGAGGTTGGTCTCGTCCTTGACAACAATGTCGGCGGAGATGGAGACGTTGTGGAACCGCACTTCCATCCTTGGCATGGGCTGTCCTAGTGCGGGTAGAACTGTGGTGGCGATGTGGTCGTGTAGTGCGGCCGATCCATGAGCCATTAAGTCGTCACCACTTCTATACGTGATGACTGGTGCATCGCCAAAAGCTTTGGGATGTTTGTTTGCACCCGTCGAAGTCTCCATTAACCTCCACTGTCGTAACTTTCTGGTTGTCGTTGAATGTTAGAAGGCAAATTGTGTTGTGGAATAAAATCGGGGTGCGCTTTCCGCATCGCGGTCTTCATAATCGCCTCACAGTTCTGTTTTCGTACTGGACCAACAACATAATCAGCTGCATAATCTTTCGTGTAGACGAATATGGACCAGTAACAAACTTTACAAAAGGCGGCATGATGATCGGCTACCTGAACCAATGCCGTGCCTCAATGTGCTGTTTCGCCCATCGAGTTGTTAGGCTTGCACGTCCCTGCAGAAGCAGGCAGTATCCATATAGCACCTCAAGAGCGATATGAATTAAAGCCTAGTGCCGCACTAAAAAAAGTAATCACAATTCTTTTAGAGGGGATCACTTTGAAAAGGGTTTTCAATTTTTGCATGAAAAACTCACTAAAAAATGAAACTGCGTATCCTGACGTTCAACCTCTTTTTCGATGAGGTGGCGCGCTCTGTACGCATGAAGGCCATCGGTCGGTTGGTCGAGCACTTTCGCCCCGCCGTCATCGGGTTTCAGGAAGTCACGCGTGACGCTCTAGCGATACTCAAGGCTCAGCAATGGGCCAAGTTCTACGACTGCAGTGTGGACACGGCACCGCCATTTCAAGAGGCCTATTTCGTGGCTCTTTTCAGTGCCTTACCTGTCAAATCGCTTGAAACGTACCCATTTTCAAACTCGGGAATGGGTCGAGAATTGGTGATCATGCAGGTTGAGCCCATTCCAGGCAAGACCCTTTTCGTGGGGACGTCCCATTTAGAGAGTTTGCCTCAATTTGCAGCACCAAGAGTGGCCCAATTGAAGGAAAGTCTAACGCTGCTACGGGACAGAGTGAACAACGTGGAGAATGATGAGGCAGTGACAATTGGGGACAAAAGACGCCCTGATGGGAACCCAAAAAGTTTCTGTCTGGGGGCAGTTTTTATGGGGGATACCAATCTGCTCAAGGCCGATATGAAGCTACTGGATCGACGTCTTGCTGCGTTCGCTGATGTGGATGTAGAGTTGGCAAAGACCGGAAGATCCAAGTGTAGAACTTGTGAGGAGGCGATCAATAAAGGGGCGGTGCGAGTGGGCAAGATGGCGAAAACGACGGTGACGGGAGGGAAAGTGATGGAGATCCGAGTGTGGTTTCATGATATTTGCTTTCTCAATGCGTCGACAACGACGGATGATGAGAAAAATTTGGTAAACAGTAAGACGAGAGAGCTACAGGGAGAATTACCACGATATGATGAAGAGGAAATGGATTTGGTACGTTGCTTTTGGTTTCAGATGAGGGTGTTATGAGCTCATTTTTCGTGATGGTGGTTGATTCAGGCGACGATGGGTCTACCAGGTGGATGGAAGGATCTATGGTTGTCGGTACCTGGTAATACAGAGGAGAATGGGTACACTTTCGATGGCACGCGTAACACTTTGGTCACGAGTCGATCGTTCCGAAGCCGGTTGGACCGCATGTACTTTTACTCTGCGCCAAGCGACGAAGCTGCGAAGTGTGTATTCGACGAGATCGTGATCGTTGGTCAGCAGAAGATCGCAGATGGGCTCTGGCCGTCTGACCACTTTGGTCTGATTAGCACTTTTACCGTTCACGAAGACGAAAAAAGTCACGTTATTGGGAATGGTGGAAAGAAGAAGGCGCGACGAATGGAGTCAGGATCAGAAACTGGGTCGCAACAGACTCCTATTACAATCGATTAGGAGAGACCCCGGACAACTTTTGAGACACCAGTTTCCCCCTTCTGACGGAATGGAGGGCTCTGATCAATAATTACCATGGACATAGGGGGCTGGAGAAAACTTACATAAAACCGCTCTAAAAGTGATCTAATTGGTACTGACATAAGTTAAATGTTGCACTTGCAACAAGACGCGATAGCGGCCTTCCAACTGAGGCGAGCGGGTGCGAGGTCGCGTAGCCACAGCAAACCCGCGCGGGGAGCCCGCGAGCAGGGCCGAGCGGTATTTGCGGAGGCGGGCCCAGCGCCAAGCTCACCAGCGAGCCGAGCATCGCGCACTCCAGTACATCCAATCTTAATATCGCGCGCGAAGCGAACCGCGGGGGCGCCGAAGGGGCGCCCAGCCAAACGCGGCTGGTCATTACTAAAGATTGGTTGGTAATGCAAGCGGGCATCAATTCCAGGCGTTCACTCTCGCGAAGAGCCAATGTAGTGTCAGCACGATTAACAGCATACAAAAACTAAGATTTATAAGTATAATTAGAACATGCAAGAACGATTTTAGGAAGTAAGTTTTTACCAGCGCTGGTTTTTTTTCTTTTGACATTTTCTAGCCAATTTCATTTTCGATAATCCATATGAGCCAACATATGCTTTTTACAAGAAAATGGTCCTTTATTTTAACGTGATTGGGACTTCGCTAGTGCGTGCAATACTACAGTATGTCTAGACAACTTGCCTTTCCGCCATCCAAGGACTAGAAGCTTAAAAACTACTACATGTAGTACACGCTGTCGTAGCTAAGCCGAAGGCGATCTGATACGTATAGATGCTATCGCATCAGTAGGCTAATGCAGCCAGCAACCATCCCCACCCTAGATACTCATAGCCTTTGTAATTGCCTCCACCGGTTTCTTGTTATCGAACAATTCTTTCACGTTCTTGAACAGATCGTCTCCACGGTTCGCAGCATATCGCAACGTATACGCTTTAAGAAGCACATACCGGGGCTCAGTCACATAGAGTTTTGAAACTTGCTTCCAGTTCTCAGAAACAGGGCTCGCAATCATTACACCGAGTTTATCTGGCGTTATTTCGGCGTTGATCCAGTTCTTGAAAAGCTTTGATTGTGGTTGATCAATGATTTTCGCCATACCAGCGTCCTCTGTGATCGCTTTATTCTTCGCGAGCGACAGAAAGAGCAATCTAAAATCTGACTCTTTCTTGTGAGGTGTTTTCATCAAACCTCTAAGATCTCTTTTGGTGGAAAAGCCGTGTTCACCACTTTCTCGCTGTAGTCCCCAGAGTATCGAAGCTAAGCGATCAGCTCTGGGTGATAGAGATCGTCCAAAACGTTGCCTGCGAGCCGTAGCGTGTTAAAAACACTTCAGTGGGGGTCTCCAGCGCATTTAACCGGGCCGTATTCATCAGTTGGTGGCTGGATTTCGTAGCTTGGAACATGTATAGGTGCATCGTGTTTGCGAGACCTTTCATGCCCTCAACGCGGCTAAGTGACTGAAAGAGGTCTACCAGCTCTTCATTCGATCGACGACGACGCCACACTGTGCCCCACAGCAAGTTGAATAAATGATGTGTGGAAAACTGCTCCGTTCCTTTGGTTGTCATGAATCGGCGGTGTCAGGGTCGACAAGAACTGAGCCCGCCGCAATACCAGCAACGAGGAGCACGACAGAGAAGGTGACGCCGAGCAATCGCATGGCAGCCATGATGACTCCCTATAGTATTGGTCTGGACTTGGGAGCAGAATGCACAATGGGCTGGCAGCCAACCCGCGCGGTTCATGTAAAAAGCCAACTTGACTGGTCAGAGAACACATGACATCCACATCATCTCTCCAATCCCATGAGCCAATATTAATGTGGTGTTGTCGCTCTCAGTATGCGCGGTAGGGTATGGATTCTAGTCCCGAAGGATAATTTATTTTAGAGAGCTAGATAAATACAAATCAAACATTTATTGCATAAATAAACAAATCATATAAGATAAAAGAGGTGCGCATACTGAGAGGGACTTCTGTATAGTTGCTGCAGCTGTTACAGCCTGTACATGTAACTTACAGGCACTGCCTGCAGGAAGGTTTCCGGACCGTCCAGAAACGTACATTCTGGTGACGAAAGAATGACTTTCCTGCAGAAAGAAGTTACGTGCCATGTGTATCAACGAACCATACAGTAGTAAACGAAATAATTAATTGAATACTTATTAACTTATTAAGTAGAGTTTATTCCAAACCATCAGCTACTTTACAGTAGACTTCCTAAGCAAATGTTGATGTGCAGCGAGTTTCGTTAATTTATTGTGAAAAAAGCTGCCAATATACAACTTTTGGACAGAGTAAAATAAACATGATGAAAAGGCAGTCACCTTTAGAAAACTCATCGTTTGCACAGCTGCATTGTAGGCTGGTTAATTCGCAATAATCGAACAAATTCGAAAATAGTATTTAGTTGACCAAGCGCTGCTGATACTTTGTGATTAGAGCAATACTTGATCATTGGGTCTGGTTGCAATTTTTATATATGTTGAAACTTCGAAGCACGATTCCAAGTACTTTAGTCTTACCAATATCGACATTAGTACACATTAAGAAGCTTGCCTTATATTGAAAAATACATACTGGAAAAACACTAAGACAAGCTACTGCTCATATGGAGTGGGTGATGTTTAAAAGTGGGCTACTGCTTTTGACAATCGATACTTCCCGAATACCCTGATCTATTCGATTTACTTAACCAGCTGAGCACGATATATTGTTAGTATGGAATGATCTCCAGCCCGCCTATAAACGAGAGGCGCCTTACTTTAAAAGCACCAGTGGGACCGCACTATTTAGTGCAAATGCCGTGGTCGTTTTGGTGTTGGAAGCTGGCAGTAGAGAAGTAAGAAAGAACTAACAATAAACTTACTAGATAATAAAAATCGGTGCATTTGCTTTATGCGTGACTTCATGCTATAATACAGCTCATTTTTTATCATAGCCACGAGATTCCTTTTACAGGTGTTACTTCGAAATTACAGGAAGTTAAGGTTTATTCAAAGAACCTGATTTATCTGTATCGCGCAAATTTTGAACCATGCAACCAGTCATAATAGATTCAATTGCTCAGTTCGATATAAAACCGAAGTCAATACGATGTAGACACAGCTGTCTCGGTTTCGTAATTGAGCATGCTTTTGTATTTATTGCAGTAACTTCGCAAAAACGCGATATGTGCAGCACATGGGCAACTAATTAAGAGCTCTAGTGTTCTTGCAGTCTGCAAGACTTTAAAAAAAAAGATTTGTAGCATCGATGACTTGTTGATGATGTGATACATGTACAAATGGGTAACCCTAAATCCAATATACTAGTTATAAAAAGGTTACATATTTTTGACCGGCAAATCATCGTTCCGGAGGGGTTAAAATTGGCAAGAGCCCTGAAGTAGCATGGCGAAAGTCATTTGTTCACTACGGGAGAATCGTAGTGGATAGAGGCCGATGAATCTCTTCGAGGCTCCACTATTGCACACGGAGTGCAAACTCCGTAACTGTCGTCCAGGCGGCAACCTCGGCGGTATCAATTTAAAATAGCTTATATGCATCTCAACACAATGTTATACACATGTATAACCAGATACCAGCGGGTAGGACCATTTCAAGACATCCAAATGGAACGAGTTTTCTGTAAGCTGTAGGCGTATAATGTCGCGGCTCATTCTCGCAGCACTGTCTTTAGTCTGCCCTCAATCCGCCCTCAGCTCATTTAGTGAGACCAAAAAAGCAAAAAACGACAGGCATGCTAAACAGCCTCCTACTTTCTCTTGAGGAAGCCGTGCTCGTAGCGTTCACTACGCCATACCATTGGGGGTTCAGAATCAGAGAACGTAAACTATAATATAAACTGCACGATATTTATCGAGATACGAAATCTTTATAAGCTAACATCACCTGATAATCTTGTGTTAGCTGATGAAACCTACCAACTCGCGAATTACTCGTTATGCGGTTCGCAAGATCGTGTTTCGGCTACTAACGTATCTACATCGATAGTCGGATGTCTATTTACAGGCGTGGCTCTTCGGGTTAGTGCGATACGGCTATCCCTCACGAGATTTTTTTATCGTCGTATCGAAATCATTTATCGATACATGTATCGTGATTATCTACCAGGTTGTTAGTTTACCAATAGATACGCCAATATCTTTTATCCAATCTCTGTTCAGAACTACTGGTACTGTATTAAACACGGGATTGTCCTACACGTACAGTACCGGTATCTATGCCTCTTGGACTTCAAGTTGGAGCTTATTCACTTCGCCCTGTCACTTTGATAATTTGCACTACCGGTTGAGATGCTCTAAAACGCAATCAGTTCATTACTTCCAGTCTGGTTCTGGTCCAGGACTGCGAGCTGACAAGGAGTACGCCCTATTAGATCTCTTGTCTTCGCATTCAGAGCAATATGCTAAGGTCAAGTTCTACTAGGAACGGGCTTATTATCGAGTATTTTCAGAGGTTCATCGAGGGCACAAACAAATCGGATGCTTATCAAGGATTTGTAATAATAAGGATGTTCATCGAGTACAGAAGTACACAAGCGTGCCAACGAATGCTGCAGCGGTTTTTTTAATTAAAGCTTACAGTAGCTAGCGCTCAACGTATTAATAACATTGGCACACTCGATTTGTCCTTGTTGTTTAATTGTATTCACCTGGGTGCTACCTCATCCAAGTAGCCAGCAATTCAAAAAATTATCCTCAGTTCCACACTCTCGCCCAATTCGTATCAGGATTCGGCCGTAGAGATAATATCAGCCCCGAATGCAGATAAATCGGTCGTGTAGCGTCATTAGGCAGTTAATGATTAGCTATACCCAACGAAAAGAGAGGAATACAGCATTAAAAGCGTCATTTAAGGACCAAAAATGTAGAGAGATTGCGGCAATTATCGAGTTGCGTAGCTGCGTATGCGAAGAGGTGATGGAGTAGAGCATGAGAATGATGGCTTATATGCGCATACTTCTAACTAACTAGTCGAAACGTTACCTGCAAAGTAAAATTACTTATAAAGCTTCGTAGGGGAGATTTCATAAGAATTATCAATATGCAACAAAGATTCGGTTTCAGCGTTTTGTTTACTTACATTCCTATCAGTAATTTTACAGGTAACTACTTAGCGTCCAAAGGACATGGTTAAGCATTTCAGTGTATCGTTGCAGTGGCCGCAAAAGTATTTCTCCATAACTACACGGTTTATTGTTTTACTTGTCCGAACGACCTCACTGCTATGGCTATTTGAAGAGCCCTCGGTTATCTGAACGCGCTTCTGTACGCAAGTATCACACGTATATACGATCATTGTTGCCAGGGGTCACTTGTGGACTGTCGATGAAGTCATCTACATCATCATGGACTCAAAGTCAATAATGGGAAAAAATCAACAAACCTTGGTCTGCTCTATCGTACACCAGTGAATGCAATGGCATCATTGTGTATTTTGTTTTGATATCACCTTATACAATGGCAATTATGGCTATGCCATCGGGTTTGACGTACCGCTTAGTGTGGGGTGGGACTCAGAAGTATCTACGAGTTGTTTGTGCGGTTTGATTTCTGAGCAATGCCATAATGTAAATCTTGATGTTATCCGCAGCGAGTTTCGAGTCTTGATGTAACTGACTCTTACTATTAACAACTCATAAACGACTGAACTAAGTTTGAGTTTCAGCAGTGGTACATTCATTATTGTTGTTTACACAGCGGTGCCCCTGATGTTCAGTTCTGTTCAGGAAACAAATGCACTACGGCATCATGAGCAAGAACCACGTCGTTTCTAACACTGCGTGTATATTATATGTAGAAGATGCAAATGGGTTTGACATTTATTGCGTGGATTGGCTTCTAAACATCATTTATCGATCTTCTGCTGCATCTTGGCTAACTGATCTGCTCGATGGCCTATCTGTGCTGCAGTCGAAGGGCTACAAGCGCATCCATCATGTCTGCCGTAGGATGACGCCCTTGTGTATGTTGTCTCCGCGAGGCCGATGAGAGGGTTCCGTCCTGTATCGTCCTACTGAGTGGAGCCTGATTAGCAGTCTCGCTTTTGAACGTGCTGTCCGCACTGGTGAGCACTATACTAACGGCTCATCCATACATAGTCGGACGAACTGATGTAGGCAAGGGCAACAATAATAGTAGATGAGGCCGAGTTTCCGGAGCGTCCTTGTAATAATTAGAGGCAGGAGCGGCTAACACTGCTGGCATTACTGTCCTGCTTGATTCGGGTTCGGTCTTATGTTGGTAGCGTAGTCTGGGTATTGTAATAATCGCAGTTTAGTTGCTATCTGCAGGTAGCTTCCAGCTTTGGTGGCCGTCCATGACACGGGCCATTTAATAGCATGTTCGAAGGTTATCCTAACGGAGAGATCTACAATATGGATACCTAGCGAGGATATTTTCACTCGATTTACCATCAAATGCATACTCGTCCTCGATTAGCCACCTTTTTCGATAAGCCGCCGAATTTTCCTTGATGAAAAGCCCCACCCGTTCTACTATAGTGCGGTCGATGTATTATGTACTGTTTTGTCCCAAAGTTGAGCTGTCACATGTCACTACTGGTCAGTACATGTTAACAGTAAGTTCGTATTGCGAACCTAAAGTTAACCGAGGATTGTTAGGCTCTAATAAAAAGGCAATGCGTCGTGTAAAGGCCTAATAAATGAGCACAATTGAAGAACGTAGCGGGGCAAGGTTGTCATTTTGAGCTCACAAACTTAATTAGCTTTTCGAAATACACTACAGTTACATGTAACTAACGACTCGTCTACACTGTGAAGTGCTTGTACTTCGAAGATCTGTGCAAGAATCGTAAAGATATCGCCTCTCCAATTGTGCGGGCAACTCTTCTTCAAGTACGAAAAACTAGCGTATAGTATGCATGTTCTTAATGTGCTAGCTGATTTTTTTTTAGTGAAGCCTACAGTTACATGTAGTTAGCTAAATCTACGATAAACTAACAAGAATTGTGCAAGCAGGTATGCTAGCAGTACAGCTAGTTTTCCTGTAGTGCCGTTGATATGCTAGGAAAAGAATTGCAAACTGTGAGATGAAATTGGAAGATAACTTGCGGTTTGGCTTAAAGCCATTTAGTAAAGCCATCAAGTTCGTGAACTATGGTAAGCGTTAAATTAGCTCTGACAATTTTAGCTACGTCTGGTTACGTGGAAATATACCTTGGTAGGCACTTAGCTGGCATTTAACACCCCATGAACGTTAAAAGCAGCTCGTCATAATACTAGTAGCTCTAGACCTCAAGGCTAATAGCATCTCGTTTATACTACTACTACGTAGTACTAGTTCTAGGCCTCATGTTGGTAATGTAACAATATAACACATAGTGCGGTGTATTCACACTGAGACACGATGGGGAGCTGGCGAAGCTCCTGGTAGTTTAGCCTAATGTATTAGTTGGTAAAAGGCAAAGTAATCTACTTAACTCTGGACTATAATAGCTGGCACCGGAGGCGTTCGGGCGACTTCGGCACATGATTGGACAGCGTTCGTGTCAGCACATTTGTCGTTATACTTTGCAGAGTCAACCTTTTTGTCGTTATGTGTCAACATCATTGTCGATCCGATCAGCTGCAGAGGAATTACCATAAGTCAGTGAAAATCACTGAGAGATGTCAAAACGATTTGAACACTGGGGAGCACTGATCTCAGTGCTAGCTGATAGTACTAATACAAAGGCTATGTACTAATATTTGTCTCGGTTTAGTTGAGGAGCTCCAATTGTGGCATAAAGAATATCCTTAGCGCCTAAAATCGACTATCTTAGTGGACTCTCAAAAATGAGAATGCAAAAATACTTAGAAGTGGAAGTCATGCTGTTGGACACCATGTGAACCAATACCGAAATGAGTAAAATTGCTCGCAATGCGGGGTTTAAAGATGAATTTGTAGGTTCATATGCGGCTACTTCTTTTTATCTACTGCTTTCATAAAAATTGCATACATGCTTGAAATGCCTATCCTATATCCACGCTGGAAGTCACCATTTCAAATATTTCCACTCAGAATTCCACCAATGACGCTCGCATTTTCCTTAGGTTGTTACAGAGCACAAAGGGATTAATTCAACGTTTTGTACAAGTTAATGATTCGCTATCCTCTTCACTATACACATCTAACGTTCTATTTACACGTTTCCATAGTTCCAACGAATGATATATTGCTGCATATCTTGTCATAAATTTTAAGACCAGAAACAAGCAAGGAGCTGCAAAACCAACCCGCAGCTAGTGGTAAAAGAGGCAATTAATATTCGAGGTAACTCCGCACAGAAATTCTGGCGATAGACCGTTAACAAAGCGCCGTAGTATATGCTATTAATCCGCATCCAGCCTAAAAGGTTAAAAGATTGAGCAGATCAGATAAAAGTCTCTGTTGGCAACCAAAACGAGCATGGTAGGTTTTGTTGGCGTACTAGAAGTGGGTCCCAGAGAGGAGGGAGAGACTCCAGTCGCACTTTACACACTTACGTAGCCGACATGAAGCCCAAGCCATGGCAGTCGGCTAAAAACCACACAAGATGAAAGCGTTTAATGAACTACGCGATGATTTTAGCGATAATCTACTTCTCGAATTGACCCAATTAGCAGGAACACCGGTTGTACTAAATTTTGTGCTGTCACTGCAGTAATACAGTATCCACATCTATACTAAGAATAAGAGAGCTCAAAGATTACTATGCGTTCACTGAGGCACGGCTTTTTTGGGCAATTATCCCAATCCTTTTGGCACATCTCAGTGCTTTTCACTGAGTTATGGTAATTCCTCATCAGCTGCATGGTGTGGGCGCTATGGCGCCAGAGAACAAACAGTATGCATCTGATTGCTGCTTGCTGAAGCAGGCTGAGTACCAGTGATATGTGTGTAAGCCACCTTTCCTCCCCCCCCCCCCCCAAGCCTGGTCCAGGTAATACAGTGCGCGCCATAAATATGTGCGTGCGCACCCCTAGTTCCGGTCTCATTCCAATAAAAAGGGGTTTTAGCGCTGAAACTGCGTCAGTTAGCTATTGAGACAAAACGGAACACAGGCATATCTTTTTTTTTGTAATTGCCGAGATCCAGAAGTGATCATCATTCTGACAGTGACGCGCATACGTGTTATTTAGATTTCTACGGGGTTAAATAGGCCCATTCCATAAGGCTCTTACTGCATCGTGCAGGCCGACCACGCATGCCTGCTCGATCACGGACAACTCGGGACCATAGCTCATGACTACCTTGCTTCTCAGACAAACAAAAGCTACCACGCGAAAGAGCGTAACAAGCTGCGTCTTTTGGTGTGCTGCATGGGGGAGCATGTGAAAGAGTAGCGTAATGAAAAAGAAGTAGTTTAAGGTTGGAATGTCACGAAATGTCATCGAGGAGGATGCGGTGTTGCATTGTGATGAACACTTAGTGCGATGAAAATGTAGCAAACAAGGCCAACTGATGCATCGGTCTACATCATGCAGTACGTTCACCATTAGCTCAATTTATGGCGTCCGGCACGCACTGTAGGGCCTCAACCTCTCAGCACCCCACAGGGGCATCCCAGCATAACTCGGTGGTCTGGGTCAAGACGCCTGTAGTAATGTAATCTTCCTACACGCTATAATACTTTGTCTTGAGGCGTTTCACATACTATAATGACTCTGCTATGACCCAACCTTGGTTTTAGGGGGTGCTTCCCTAGTGCGCAGAGCAGCGTTCCCTGATGACTACCGAGTTAAGCCATAGAACCACTTGTATGACGTACACTAGGTAAATGTACGTTTTCGGCACAAAAACAGCATCATTGACGTGGCAAAAGCTCTTCCGCTACTTAGACTCCAGGTTTATCTACTCGCCTGTGATGTTTGAAGCCTTAGATACTACCAATATTGCTAATACAACGCTTGTAGGGGTGATTTACAACGTTGTAAGCAGTATATTTAAGCCTAGGAACGAAACGGGCCCTCTTAACGATCGACACCAAAATCCTCCGCCACCTTACAACCTTGGGACTATAGCTCATGACTAACTTGCTTCTCAGACAAACAAAAGCTACCACGCGAAAGAGCGTAACAAGCTGCATCTTTTGGTGTGCTACATATCTAAATAACACGTATGCGCACATACTTTTGTCACTGTCAGAATGATGGTCACTTCTGGATCTCGGCAACCACAAGTCGTCCGCAAAACAATAATTATATCCGTATTGTCTCAATAGCTAACTGACGCAGTTTCAGCGCTAGAAACGCCTTTTACCGGTATTGAAATTAGCCCGGAATTAGGGGTGCGCACATATTTATGGCGCGCACTGTATAAATACTGTGCAACCAGGTTTACAACCATAATATGGTTGGTTAAAAATCGAGAGAGAGTTGTAGTGTAGATAATTCCAGGGTAGGACTCTAGCCACGGAGCTAAGACTAAAATATGCAACTTATCAATTGTTGTATCGCTTGCAAGCCCCGAAAGAACGGTGTTCGAGCAACATTCCCCTTTATACGCTCAATTTGCTTGGTTAGCACTACAGTCAATGTTATTTGCTCGAGAGGCTTATTAAAACTTGCGGCGAAATCCATAGCTGGCTTTTGGGAAGGCGTATCCAGTTTGAAATTGACGTCCTACTTGTACAAATTAATAAAAGACTCCCAGATCGTGTTGAATGTCACGTGACTGAGGTTTTGAGCTCTGTGCGAGTGCCCTCGTAATTTTGCGTGACGCGAGCGATTGCGCTACACAGAATTTCAGTGCTGCCATACCTCGTGGTAGCACGACTAGCTCCATCGCAAGAGCCTCAACAATGTCTGAACCTGACGTTTCAGCCGCTGGTTCTCATATCGTGATATGTCAACTCCTCGTAATAAGTTCTGGCTTCCGAGGAGAGCCACGAGCTCGCGGCGAGTTCCTCTGATACTTGTGTATGATTTTCTAGTATTCTAACTATTATATAACCTTAGGCGTAGACAGGTGCCATTGCGAATCGCCGGTGGCGTTGGCAATGATATGTACGTACCGTTCAGTCAGCAACACGAGATCACGCCCGGGTGAACTTGCTCTTGCCCTTGTACTGAGCCTCCACCTTGTCTCCTTCCTGTAACTTCTTCTGTTTCGGTCATCGCCGCTGTTGCCGCCGTCCTTCTTGCCCAGCAACCGGATCAACTCGGCCGCACGTACGTATGGAACCGACAAAAATTCCGCACTACTACTCTCGTTCGTCAAGCGACACAGTCGTCGAGCATTAACCACGCCTGAACACTGTGGACGATGCGCGATTTGAAGGTGCTCGCCTTCACATATATGTACATGCAATAGTGAGCATACCGCCTTTGGCGACGCCAAATTGGCGTAAAGGTATCCGACAGCGTCCTTGCAACCACGATGCTTTAGCAACTTGGCTTAGATTTTGTAACGATAATTAGCACTGCGTCTGCTTGGAACCCTGACTGTTGTTATTTTTAGTAATGATAGAGAAACTCAAGAAGGTAATTTTGTAAGAAGAACTGGATCTATTGTTAGTGTTCCTGGGTTGCAAAAGTGGCCACCAGCTGCTACTATTTCTGCTATCACAGTTGCAAACGTCCCCGTATCGCTTAGCACGGTACCGTCGGTCAATACGTTGCATTCAGCCAATCAGCGATCGGGAATCCGCAGAAATACAACCTCGGTCGCAAATAGCCGGTAATATAGCAGTGGACGCCTACCAAAACTAAAGAAAACACACAACATAGATGCAGCAGATATGACTGGTCATAAGAAAAAATAAAACGCGTGAGGCGCAAAAATCGTCTCGATAAACTAACCCACCCCTAACTTTATGCTATGTATCCATTTTAATCGTACATTTTGAAGTTTGTATTCAATATGCTGATCATCTCTCTTGACGCCGAGGGTCGTCATATATCTGGTTTTGCGCCAAGGGGTCTCCATCGCTCACTTTTGAGAACTGCCGGGTGAGTGACATGTCCAAATAAATATATACTCAAGGTTGGTCAAGGTCATCATCATCTCTGAGCCTCATTTTTGTGCTCAAGTATGCTGATATTATTCTATTGTTATGATGTTTCTCTATCTCTTAGTACTATGGCTCGCCCGGCTCACTTGACGGTGTACTGGCGTGTGCGCTGCATTCAAGACACACAGAGCGAGGACGAGAATACACCACTCAACACGCAGCAAGACGACACTACGCACGCGTGGGCAGGAAACGTGAAGCTGACGCCCTCCGAGAGCGACAGTTCCACGGATTCTGCGACCTCGCCCTGGTTCCCTCCGCAGCAAGGAGATCACGCTTCGTCAGAGGTGGCAAGCCAGCCACACCGGACCCACCTGTGGCCACCGCCGGATCAACGCCACCGCCTAATCGGAGCCCACGCAGTCAGACGACGTTTTCGCCGATCCTGCTTGAGACACCTCCAGCCAGTCTTCCACGTACGCGTCCACGTCCGGAGCTCCGAGAGAGTCATCGCTCACGCCGAGACCGCCGGGCCTCCGCCGAGCCATACCACCGTCGCTGAGATCATCACCAGCTGCTCGATTCGCCAACAGTGAGCCCGACGGGGCTTATGCAAACGAGCTACACAACTGAGCCGCATTCTCAGCCTCGTGTTGCTTGCCCTCGAAGCCGGTTCCTGCCTGCTCAGTGGCCGCTTCGGGTTGCACATCTGCAGGAAATGTACAACCCTACCGGGGTCATGTTTCCGTCAGTTCCCCACTTCGGATGGTATGACTGCTCTTCTCCATGCCAAGTGGGGACCTGTCGGAACTCGCTGATGTAGCTATACTGCAACGTGTGGTGCTGTCCGTACGAGGGCAAGTGTGGAAATGGATTGGCAGAGTCGACCAAGGTTCGCTTGGCGAGAAACGCACACTCGCGCGAGTTGTCCGTGGTGGCTGCGAAAGACATAGAGGCCGGCGAGGTCTTGGGACAGTACTTGGGGGAGATCGAGCACGTGAGCGCTTCCCGCGCAAACCGGCCGCGCAATGAAGGCTATCATTTTGCCATCATGCAACGGCCGGAGAGGCCAAGCCACCCGATTCGTGTCGTCATCTACGCGCAGCACCTTGGCGGGCTCATGCACTTCGTCAACCATTCGTGAGCACCGGTGGCCACGTTTCACAAAGTCGCAAAAGGACGCCGCACAACCGTAGTAGTTGCTACTACGCAAGATGTACACAAAGGAGAAGAGAACACCATCAATTACGGCGATGATCTATGGTTTGGATGTTGCTATGGCCATGAGCGTTGCCGCCACTGAGACATCCAAGACCATTTCGTGACCCGTAGTCAGGCAGAGGAAGCAAGTGCAAGCAGAAATGGGATGCGTAGGTAAGCTTGCAGATTGTGGCATGCACACGTAAATCAATTCGTTTTCACAAGTTTTTTGTGGCTGAAGCTGAAGGTGTGGTATGCTAGTACTCGGCTTGCTGTGGACAGCCACGCAAAGCAGATTCGCGCCTAACCGAGGCCAAACCGAGGACCTGTTCAGTATACAAACGCTACGAGTCTGTCTTGCCCGTGTAATTTAGGCGCGGACCCGTCAAACTGTTGGCGCGCTGTGGTAACCATCACCAAGTCATTTGCCTGTGAAAAGCGTCAATACTGCTGATCTTCATTTTCAATTTTACCAAGTCTCGACGAAGTCGCCTACAATCACGACCTCTCTACCCTTACTCGCCTGCCAAAGTACGCGCTCTCTGGTGTCTCAGTTGCCCTCTGGCCTAATTGCTCACGTGTATTTGTGCTGTTGTAGACATGGCTAAGCTATCTGGAAACACCAACTACAAACTACAAGAAGTGCGTCGTATGTTGGCGCTCGTCAGCCAGTACCTGCCTCTCGACAAGGACGAATGGGAGCGACTTGCTAGTGCCTACAACGCCAACCGTGACTGCGGTGTGGCAGAGCGTGACTATGAGAGTCTACACCGTAGGTTTAAGACGCTCTACAGCACCCATAAGCCCACCGGAGAGGCGGAGATACCTCCACACATCAAGGAGGCAAAGCTGCTAAAACAAGCAGTAGACGATAAAGCCAACGTCGTGGAGATGGACGATGGTGCCGACAGAGACGAGAGAGAGGAAAGCGAAGATCAACCCGACCTTTGCTCTGTCTTTGAAGGTGATGAGAGGCTCGATCAAGGATCTGTAGACGGCGGGACCACTACTAGCGATGATAGCACCGGACGCAGGAGCAGCAACTTGCTTCTTAGCGGGTTGATGACTCCTGTCCGGGTGCAGCGGCACACTGAGGATCAGTACGCCGACGCTTCGACCACGGCAGCCAAAAACGAGGGCGACTTCTCGGACCTACTCGAGTCCGCTGCAGTTCACGAAGGCCTCGAGGCGTTCGCAAGTACACTTCATCCTACGCCGTCTACGCAGCGCCAGCGGGGCACTGCAATGTCGAAGCAGCCTGCTACGACATCGCTGTCGATCGATAGTGATTCTGAAGCTCAACTCGGCAAGCCGTCGGTCGGGCGCACGCGCGACCAAGAAGAGGCGCGGAGCTACCCAAATCTCGTCAACTCGTCTAACAGGCTCGGAGGTGGAAATCTCGCCGAGTTGCGCGACACCCTTGAACGCAAACGCGACCATGAAGACGACGACGACTTGCTTGAAGCAAGCTACGCAAAAGCTAAGCATATGAGAGCGGCAAAGGCGACCACTGTGCTCAAAAACCGGCTAAGTGACCTCGAGAATGCTGCTGGCACCATGGGCAGCAACATCCTCGAGGTAATGATGGTGATGCGCGAGGAAAATGAGCGCCAAGCTGAAGCTCGACGTATGGACGAGGAACAACGACGTCGTGACGAGCATGCTGTCCACGAGGCTCGACGCCTTGCCGACAAGGCGGAGGAACGTCGTCGCCAGGAGAAGATGGAAACGGAAGAGTGCTCCCGGCGTGACAAGGAGGAGGCTCGGCACGCACCCAAGAGCTGATGCTCTTCTTCGGTGCCTTAACCAAGAAGGAATAGGGCTTTTTCGAGCTGCTAAAAAGTGCTCTAAGAAGCAGAGCAACAACACAAAGGCTGTGCATATTGGTAGCGTAACGTGTTCAACGATCAATACAACGAGAAATGTACAACGAATCTCCATGTCGAATCCATTTCCCCCCATTGTGTGCATTTTAATTTGGCCGGAGTGGATGAGATCCACTTGAGCTTTTAACTATAACAAAGAGAGAGAAAGAGAAGAGTTTGCAAACAATGAGAAGTGTTACAAAACCACATCACAATAATGAATGGAAATTACAACAACAAATGGGAATGCGGAAGTTAAGGAAAACACATAGGATAGAAATGTGAAAAACACTTAGCTGTAGAAATCATACAAAGCACACTTCCTAGTGCGGCATCTCCATCGCGCCCGCAAAGGTGGTTCGAATCTCGGAGATACCGATGGTACGAACGCGGTAGTTTGCCATCCGAAAGATATTGTTCAGTCGTAGCCCTCGAAGCCTTGGGTCGTAAGGTAGGGGCACATTCAGTCGGCTATGTATTTTTTGGATGCTACCCATCCCCTATTCAGCAGCCTGCCTCACAGAGGTGATGGCATTGTACAGCGTGCGCGCTGGGCTGCATAGGGAGGGGAGGATTCGCTCCAGGTCTCCGTCCTTAAGTGGCGTCAGGACCCACCTGTTATGGTCATGGAACAGGGGTACGCGGAGTCGGACACAACGTTCATTTGCTCGTCAGGAGAGTACGATCTGTCCGTAAGCTTCATGCGGAACTCTGAGGACGTGTCTGAGTCGTTCCACGACCCAGGGCAATTTTGCTTACACCAGATAATGCACCCGTCGGCGGCAAAGCAAATGGTGCCGGTGACGGAGACTGAGCACAACCAGCCGTTGTACATGGCGTTTTGCAGATCCGCACTCGAGGGTTGCTGGACCTGCAGCATTCAAATATTCAAATATATGTTAGAGAACAAGTAACCTAACATTAATACAACTTTTATTCATACGTACGCGTAGATGCTTGCCATCAATGAAGCCAAACGTGTGCTTTAGTAAAGACTCGCCCGCTTCAACCATCTTGGCCAGCTCTACCTGGTCTGACGGCGAGGGTCAAGTAATCAGCGCAGGCGCAAATCCATCCAGCGCTTGCTCGAGCGCCTCCTCAGCTTTGTGTAGCGATCGCGATAAGGTGCTGGGTGGTACCCCAAACAGCATGGATAGTGTGCCGTTCTCCATTGAGCCTACGTAAAAGCATAGGATGAGCCCTAAGGCTTGGTGATGATACCGTAGTTTTGTTGGGCGGCCCTTTGACGCGGGACCAGGGATATAGTAGTAGTGCGCGAATCTACGCAATAGTTAGTGAAATGCTCTGCATTTGCGCGGGACCAGGGATATAGTAGTAGTGCGCGAATCTACGCAATAGTTAGTGAAATGCTCTGCTTTTCGTGTCAAAGGACCGCCCAACAAAACTACGGTATCATCACCAAGCCTTAGGGCTCATCCTATGCTTTATGCTTGATCTACAGACACGCACATTTAGATAGGCGAGATAGCTTGTATGAGACTCCATGTATGTTGCTCTCGCTGTACCACGTTTAACGGGTAGCGTTCAAGAAGTTAGTGTCGTCGCCATACTTGACAAGGTCATCCATGCCGCCTCACACGGTGAGTCCTGGCATTGCGTAGTAATGTAGTGCCGTGTGCGCATGGCGAACGCGCCACGCCTCCTCGTTTAACACTCGGTGAACGTCTCGACGCACGTCGCGCAGCTTCTGGTTGTGCTGCATGTACGCATCACACAAAAACCGGCATCATATCTCCCTCGTCGTCGCCGTCCATCTTGCGCGGGAAATTGCCCAAGTTCAAATGACGACCTTCAAGCGGGGAGAAATCTTCAATTCAGCACTTCCCAGCAGTAAGTGTCATATAGCTAGTATATTAGTTAGTGAATAGGACTATTTCAACGGCCACAGTTTTGCTATTATGTGATTTGTGGTGGAAGAAATTAGGGATAAGTTGACATTTTTGCAGATATGACCCGTCATATCTGCTGCATATATGTTGTGTGGTTTGTTTAGTATTGGTAGGCGTCCAGTTGTCGCAGCGTTATCAGTCAATTAGAGCGCTTAAGCTACAGTACGCAAACGACTTTGGGAACGACTAAACACGTCGTCTCAAAAATCCGCCTCGAAATTCTAGATGGCGCTTAAGCAGAAAAGCGACGAAGCGAAACACGAATTAGCACGTCAAATCACATCCACCCCTAGATGATGTTTGGGGCGACACTCTGTGGGCGGTCTATAGAGCTCTAGCGTAGACGCAGTAAGGGCAAGATGAACCCCTCCTGATATCAGAGGAAAGTGGTGTTGCACTAGAGCAGTTCCAGCCGCCTTCACGCGGCAGAATTAGACCAATACGGCGCGTAAAGGCTACACTACGGTAAGCCCAGTGTGTAGAATGCTATGCCAAGGGAAATGAGGCTAATCAAGACTGCCTAGAGGACACCTAGATAGGAATGCTTCACTAAATATGTAGGAAAGACAGCGTAGCGTGATGCATTGGCCTCCCAGGCCGAACAGTTAGCACTGGAGTCCATGACCATGCAGGGGCTGCAAGTTAGCCTGTCTAATAGCTTCAGCAATTTGTTTATTTTTATCCTTCTGATTCCATTTTCGTTGCGCTCAGAGCCGACGAAAGTCTGCGTCCGCAAAGAGCACAACGAAACGAGAGATGCAAAAAATCATCAGAAACCATCAGATTTTTTCAGATTTCCGTTTCGTTCTGACCTGCTTAAGCGCTCTAATACAGATTAGACTGTCCTAACCGATACCAGACAAACTCGAAACATTCCTATATCTGATACCAATTGAATCCACCGACTTGGTGGTTAGCAAAATGTATGTAGGAAATCTGACACCTGTCGAATACTATAGCTGATTTCTCGTTTTGGCAGATCTAATAGTATGTAATCAACCTGAAATTGGGCTTAGCTTGTACCACTCTGGCCCACTTAAGATTCGACATTTCAATATAACATCATTTTAATGTGGTGCACATTTTGCCTTTTAATTGGACAAAACAGAGGTATATATCATATGATTGGCTAAAATGTTTGGGGTTTCCATGTGGCGAAATCAGTCCGAAAAACCTCTATACTTGGACCAGCCAAATGATGCCCCAAAACACACGTGAGATATATAACGTATATGAACGTATATGAGTGTGTTGGAAAATGTCTCCGGAAATAATTGATGCCCTTTTGGATAAATATCGTTAAAAATGGAAGGTGCAGCGATTAAAAACCTAATCATACCCAAAATCGTCGACGCAAAATTGAATCTTTGCATTCACAATTTCAGCTGTCATTGTCAGCCAATTATATCACGCGGAAAAGGATAATCTCAGAATTATTTTGAGGTATGACAGCTCCCAAACAAAAAATGCTGGAAGATGTTATGGCTTGAAAACTGAAGGGCCAATTCTTAAGTGGGTCAGACTGGTAAAATATACCGGTCTCATCAAAACTGTAGGAATCCGCGAGAGCATATTCGCGGACGGCCGCTCGAATGATGTCAATAAGCTCTGGGGGCGCACTGCTATTGACAAATCCACTCCCGCCGTGTGTATTGAAGCTCTTGAACCCATGCCGGTTTTGAAATAATTTTAGCCAGTCATTTGAAACTCCATCTAAGACTCTTTATCAGCTCCCATTTTCGTGAGGATCCGATCCCCTTTGCCTTGATGATACTTCCGTCTAGCATGACGCCACAACGCTGGCACTGAAGGACCCGATTTGCTAAAGCCTCATCCAGTTTAGGAAGCTGGAGCGGTCGTGTACGCCGGATCGATAGATCTTCATCGCGGATGTTAACAGTAAGGAAGCGCCCATTTTTCTTTAGAATCGCCTAAATAGTTGCTTGTGCAGGACGCTTGACCAAAGCGAATTGCTGCTGCGCTTTACCAGCCAGTTGACTCTGTGTCAGCGTCCTGAACTAGTAATATACTAGTAGATGCCAAGCAAACGTCCGGTACATACTGTAACGGCTGCCGTACGTTGTGAAACAGACCACTCTACTTTCAATCCTGATTTACTGTTATACCTTATACGAGGTGCTGTCCACCGGTGCTATCAGGTATACCAGGTTAATCTGTATCGTTTATGTGACGTAACAAATGTGCGACTATTCGAATTTCACGTTTCTGTAACGTTATATCCGTAGTCGTTGATTGAACTGACCCGTTATAATTATAACTGGCGCAACGTGTTGAAGCTGATTTTACCATTTTTTATTGAAACCAATCTTTAGCAAAACCAGTTCCGTTGGTTTGGAAAGACAACCAGTCTAAATTTATTGAAATTTAGACTGGCTGCCTTTCCAATACTTACGAACCTTTCCATCCTGCTGTTGGATGTAATGATTTAGCAGAATGTTCACCTCACGAGCTATAGAGGTTAGCGGTTCCCACGAGTCTTCTATAAACTCTAAGCCTTTCCAGTTGACAAGAACTTCGTAGTCCATGATCGTAGGGCTCTAACGATGCTTTTTAGGCTCGTTAATAGCAAGTTGGATGCCTTGGGCAGCCACAGGCTCGAGAATTCCCCCTGTTATATCCAGACTACTGTCCGCATTGAACTTCAACCTCGATGGATGTACATCGAGCTCGTCTCCGGTGATCAGGTGGCGAATTCTGAAAGAGTGGGAGTCCGCTTGGACCACGTTATACGGCTCTTGCCATGTGACGAGCCGTTTGCTGCCTTTTTTGTCAACACGGGAGCGCCACACGTAGTATCCAACGTCGAAGTTGACTATATTCTCGCCCCATCCTCCCGTTTTGTTAAAGAGACGCTGTTTGAGCATTTGAGCAGCGATAGGAGCATGCATACTGCGCATACTGTTGCGCAGTGTAGCTAGGTACTTGGTCATGTCTGCCCTGGCTTGTAGCACCTTGACTAACTTCTTCTCATTGGGATGACATAACTCGGAGAGAGGTAATGGGCATGACAGCCCCGTGAATAACTCAACTGGAGCTCGGTTAACAAGTGAAGGTAACGCTGTGTGGTTAATACTTGAATGTACTAGTGGTCTAGATACACCCAATCCTTTGTAGCGATTTAGTACTCTAGGATCATAGCACGTACGACTTGGAAGATGTCGCTGTTGACGCGCTCCACAGAGCCATTGATCCATGGACTGTCTGCAACGGTGAACCTTTGCCGGCTTTTGAGTCGTCTAGCAAGTTCGGCTACCACTTCGTTTTTGAAATGGCTACCATTGTCGCTCACCCACACGGGCGGTACACCAAACCGACAGTGCCAGTCTAGAATCGCTGTAGTGGCAACCGCACTGCCAGCTGTGGCACAGACTACAAGCTCACAGAAATGTGAAGCATGGTCCTTTAGCACGAGTAGGTACTTACTGTCGCCGTACGACTCATCTAAGAAAAGAAAATCCCAATGATGGACCCCATTCCTTTCGTTGCATTCTATTGTCTCCCCCATGGGCGGTGTATCGCTCGAGCACCAATACATGTGGGCACAAGAGGCATGTCGACACAAATGCGTGTACGATTCCACAAATGTCGGTTAAATGGAAGAGGCGGCGTAGGTGATTCACCATAGCCTACTCTCCGCGGTAGCCTTGGGCACCGCAACAAACAATGACACATAGCCTTTGTGTCTGTTGCTTGCATGCACGCGGAATACAAACGCGTATGTCCACCCGTACAACGCCATCGGCATCTGTGGTTGAAGAGGGAGGGGCTTTGTGCTGCTTCTGAGCGGTTGCGATCTCTTTTAACGACGGTCAGACGAAACCGCTGGTCGAAGGACCTGACTTCTGCTTGCCTTCGTGGACGCTCGTTGCTCCTTGGCCTTCTTCCGAGTAAATCGCTTCGATTTCACAGTTTGTGTGGGCTGTCCGGCCCACCGGGATAGCATGTTAGCCCGCACATTCGAAACACCATCGACGTGTTCGATTATGTATCGATAGCGCATCAGCTTCAACTCCCATAGCAAGAGTTTACATCGAATGTGTTTTTTAATACTCACGTGAGGATCAAACACGTGGATGAGATTGCGGTGATCGCAGGATAGCCGAAATGGTCGGGCCCGCATAAGTTGATAATCAAGTTTTTCGCACGTCACGGCAATATGGTAGACTTCCTTATTGATCGCTGTCCAGTTTAACAGTGCCCTCTTAAACGCCCCACTGAGGCACGTTAGCAGCTTGTGCTGCTGGGTAGTCACAGGGACTCGCGGGTCAAAAGTTGCTACCTGGCTCAAAATGACAGAACAACCACTGCCAGATGCGTCTGAGCTACTTTTGCTAAGATGCGTGCATCTTAACTGCATCAAATGCATCAAAATAGGATAAAATTATTACAGCCTGAACTTTGAATGTAGGCATATCAATTTTCGTATTTCCCGCAATTTTGCAATCTTCTGTGAGCCTCAGCAATCGGCAGCTATCGCTACATTTTTAGTGGTGGCGCTACCTCTATAATAGCGGCTATACCCAGCTTATCTGCTCGAATGGAGTAAAGATTGGCATAGAACAGTTGCAGCTAGTACATCCTTGTCTTATTCTTCGCGATATTGACTCAAAATATTCATTTGTAGGTGCGTTTAGATCAACTTGCACAAATGATTTCCTATGAATTGACTATTGGATTTTCAATTCTTTCAGTAATTGTTTGTGCTAAATCTTTAAATTTAATTTCTATTGTTTTAGCACAAAAAACTGTTTGGTATTGTTTTCCTCTTTTTCCTTTTATTTTTTTTCTATCTTGTTTAGCTGAAACAAATAGAAATCCTTTGATTTACCTGAAGCTGAATTAATCTGCGCAACTGAATCAGCAAAGTTCACAATGGTAAGGAGCGGCAAGTACAAGGACGTCCGCGGCGGGACCGTGCGAAAGCGACTTTAGCCTTCGATTGCCTTTATTGGACATGGCCAAAGATACCAGACCTCTTGCGGGAACAGTACAAGGCGACAGCGCTTCAGTCCAGGCGTACATGAAAGCGGAGCATGTCCCAAATCATCACCAATCGGCGGGCCACCGTGTTGGCCTTGTCAGTGCCGAGCTAATGCAGTGTAATTGCTTGATGGAGCAAATGACAGAAGACGCAGAGGGTCCATATAATGAACCGTTGCTTTATGGATTTCATTGGGATGACGATGGCCACTTCCCTAAAGTGCAATCGATGTCGATACTGTTATGATATTTGCAGTTTGAGACGATTGCCTGGTCTTGACGGCAGCTAACATAATTATCAGCTTTCACTAAATACAATTTTGTCAAAACGCTCGTATTGTTGATTAAGATGCATGCATCTTAATCCGCGGCAACATTCGTGCATGCATCAAACCAACAGTAGTCTGAGCACAGGACGGTGGTGGTCGCTTCGTCTGGTAGGGCCAATGTGGCGGACGTGGCTAATAGGTCTTTGATCTTGTCATATGCCAGCTTTTCTACATCCGTCATTGCGATGGATATACCGTTGGTAACACGTTTCGTGCGTTTTCCACTCCTTAGTGTAGTGTCCAACAGTATTTGAAGAGGTTCGACTGCACGAGCATAGTCAACGATAGACTCCCTCATCCAATTTGCAGCGCGCAGGAATTGTTGTAACTGGCCTGCTCTAGTCGGGTAAGGATTGCTCGTAACGCATTTATGCGAGCTGGGTCATGGGTCACACCTTCACTGGTAATGATGCGACCACACTGTTTTACCGTTTGTTGGTAATTGCTGCCTTTCTTGGCACTCAATTTGAGCCCGGTAGCCGCTACTAGGTCGAAGTATTCCTCCAACTTAGCCAAATAGGTGTGAATGTCATCCGCGAATACCAATGCCATCAATCCATATAACAAAGAAATGGTACGAAAACGAATCGAAACATTTCTCCATCGTCTGCTTGATGTGCACCGCGGCATCACAGCACTCCTGCGGGACATGACGAGAAGTGTATATTTTCGAGTCCGTAGTGTAGGGCATTAGCTCCAGACTAAGCTCATCTAGCGGCAATTGCCAGAAACCTTAGAGGAGGTCAAACAACCCAAAATGCTGTTTGCCTAGGTATGCTCCAAAAGGGTTGCCCTATGTACCGTCATCTTCGTCGTCTAACCGGTTCGCTAGCTGTTCGAGCTGCCGGTCGACATCAATCCCTAGAGACAGCAATAAATCTTGACCCAGGATGAATACTGGCTCTTAATTTCCAACGGTTAGACAGCTCGTGGAGCGCCACGGGCCCTGCTGCAGTGTTTAACATCAGTCGAAGACGGGCAGAGGCTGTGCACGCAATTTCATGGTCGCCCACAGTCTCACTAATGAAAGGAGCACCAACACCCTGGGTGGTAACCAATAGGTCTTGTTGTTGTAGTTGCTCAACATGGTGACGACTAATCCCGCTTCTATCAGCAACACTGTCGGCACAATAGGGACAATCGGTTGGTCGTTCTAAGTTACCGACTTTTCCTCGGATGGGATGCATTCACGAAGGCGCTTGAGACGGGCGACAGTACGCTTGTTGTTATCTGTTCGTTGAACAGCAACTTACGGCGTATTTCGGCTTTTTCGTCGTCCGTAGCAGTAGTGCACTCGGAGAGCCAATGCATCACACTACAACGAGGGCAAGATGTCGGGAGAGCCTTGGAACGCTCAGTAGTTGGTTTAGAAACAGGCTTCGGCCCGGCCTTACTAGTTTCGGCCGTCATTCGTTGCTTCTTAGCAGGCGATTTATGCGCGCTTGAACTCGATTGGCGCCCCGGCTCAGTTTCGTCTCAGTCACGCTTAGCCAAATTTAGACTCTGATAAGCCTTCTCTTGGTCTAAAGCCTTTTCTAGGATCAGGTCATGCAGAGCTACTTCGCCTTCTTTTGCCTTGCGCGATTGAAAACGAATTGTTCGTTTCACCTCATTATGGAGCGCTTGGGGCTCTAGTGATGCTATTAGAATTCGGCACAACTGTTGTTGGCCGTCTGAACCAGTGAAAAACTGGCGCCATCCATGTTCGTCAATAATGTCATGACACCTTTTGAAGTACTGGATGACCCTCTGATTTACGTCCGTTTCTTTAAGGTTAAATCTAATCTTTCACCCTAAATTTGTCACGACTATTTACTATGTACACTGGCCTCTAGATTTTGATTCTTGTTAAAGCCCTCGTCTTTACATTCAACCCCCCCACGACTATTTAGCTCACATGGCTATTCGAGTGTTTTGCGCATAGAAGCCAGATCTTCCCAGTGTGAAACACGGCATTAGTTTCCTATTGTAAGAACTGCATATTATATTTAAGACATTTTTGTAAAACGATGCATTATGATGCGTTTTACGGCCCATTTCCGGCAAGCCAAATATAAACTTAGGGAAATCACATATATCAATTTTGAGGTACAATTGTAAAACGTGGCATAATGCATCGTTTTGCATAGTATTCCAATAAAGACACAATTGCTCAAAAATTATCCTTGATTTTTTAATTGGGCGATTTTTGTAAGACGACGCATTATGCCACATTTTACAAGGGCTGGTAACAAAAGGGTTAAGTAAATCTTCCTCATACACACGCGCTAACGTGTAAGCCGAAGTAGTGGGCACATAGTAGGCCCATTACGCACACATAAGACACGATGGGGAGCTGGCGAAGCTCCTGGTAGTTTAGCCTAGTGTATTAGTTGGTAAACGACAAAGTGATCTACTTAACTCTGGACTATAATAGCTCGCACCGGAGGCGTTCGGGCGACTTCGGCACATGGTCTGACAGCGTTCGTGTCAACACATTTGTCGTTATACTTTACAGTGACAACCTTTATGTCGTTATGTGTCAACATCATTGCCGATCCGATCAGCTGCATCGTGTTGGCGCTATGGCGCCAGAGAACAGTATGCATCTGACTGCTGCTTGCTAGAGCAGGCTAAGTATGTGTGTATGCACTACACATAGGAATCGACGGACAATTGATACATAAGGCAGCAGTCGTAGTGTAGAGACACCAAGGCCAATGAGAAAGCTTTAGACACGTGATCAAGATTCGTGGTGTGTTTGAAATGCCTGCCAAAGGTTTATATACACGTTACCAAGTGGTGTGACCAAAGTAGTCAGGGACTTAACGTTAGTCTTTATCCTTCGATAAATTATACGCGATCATCCATGCGATCTGCTCACGCGAGTACCTTGTTAAAATTGTTGCCGTACAAACTATCGGGCCAGAGTTTTTTTAAAATACGTAACAGTGAGTTTAGTACAACATGCTTTACAACTACCTACCAGCGTTTTGTCGTTCGAGCGGAAAGGTGCCCAAAACCAAACGTATCAGAAACAGGCTGAAACGCAGTAAAATTTTGCCAGTACGAGAATTAATCGTCGATAAGAGAGCTCATCACCTTCCACCACGGCTGAATAGTTTATTCATATAAAATACGATTCATATAGAATTTATAGAATTTAAAATACTACAATTGTCAATCGTGCTATGATAACATACTAGCTGACTGCGACTGAATACAGTCAAACCTCTGGCACTACCGGGAGGACGACGTTCAGTCGTCGGCTACGGTTGTTAGAAACGAACTCTGCATATGTACTGGATTCGCCAATTGTGCAAACTTAACACATATGTACTGGATTGGTGACGCTTTGTGTAAAACTTCTTTTGAAATTGGGACAAAACAATACATATGTACTGTACTGTGGAAATTCCTCCCGTAGACGCTGCAGAGGCACGGTACGGTGCATGACCTCATTCAGGCTTCGTGTCATCAAACCACTACTTCAATTAATGCGCTTTTTCTGCGCGGCTTGACCCTCGCTATAAAATCAACCATAAGTACTTGGATTTGAGAAAATTACGAATTTCACCAAATAGTGCCCGGGCTACGATTATATAGTGCCCCCTCATAAGTCATCAATTTTGAAAGGGGCTCGATACAAGTCAAAGTACCCTTATTCGAAAGCTTGCATAAGCGAGCTATTCGCTGTATTGTTTGTAGCTTCATAACAGCGGTCAGCAAGTAAAAATGCCACGAATGTGGGCTCATACTTGGAAAGAATAAGTTTTTTTTCGGTTATCGAGAGTAAATTAGCCAAATTATACGAAACTTTTAGTAGATGCTCATTCAGATTTGGCTACACCTTACACATCATCGTAACCACTGTCGACGTGTGTAACCCTCGCTAATAGACGCTCGATTAGATGAGGTTTTATTGCTTGTTAAGACGATATGAATCAAATAAGAGGAAAATGTCATCAAATCATCCCAAACCGCACTATATCAGCCAATGGGATCATTGTAACATTTTCGTGTGCTTTACACAAAAACGAAATCCCTATACATTTGTGGAACAAAGAAGTACACCGGCACCGGGTATGTCACGCTTCGTTTTTAACTCGCATAGCACCGGCAGGATAATGGGTTTCCAACAGTACTCCCCTAAGATCCACCAGGCACGGTGATTTTTCTTCTTCGCTTGCTCCACGTCCAGAGACGTACCATCGTTTCAAACGAGCAGACCCCCACCTGTGTGTACCATTGTTATGTCTGTGAGTGTGATGAATCTGTGTGTATTTCTCTTTCACCTCCTAAGTCATCCTCTCGGGCATTGTGTGCACCAGCATCGACCATTCCGTGCTCCTGCAAGAAGCGCCTCAGCCATCTGCTCCGCTTCCCCCTTTCGGGCCCAGGTCCCCGTCCTGCACACTATTAAATTCACCGCCACATACAAACTGGATATAATCTGGAATGGGAAAATGAAGCGATTGTGTGAAGAAAACGACCCTCGATAGTCGTGCACTGCCGCGTAAATATTGACAAGTAAGTACATCTCACAGTCTGTTGTCCCTATTGCCATGATAAGTTGTTCCGACGAATACTGGTATTCCCATTGATTTAGCTCTCCGACGGCCCCGTAGGGATTACGGAGTATCGCTCGTCCCGCCTTTCGCCCCTTCCCGAGGACCATACTAAGAGCTTGTCCGCGCAGAGCTACCCAATGCGCAGCGTACGGTTTGGCTACCGTCACGTGCTCTCCTTCTTTTACATGCGTTTCTTGCAGGAAAAAAATGTCTTTAACTCCTCACTCATTTCTTTCTATAATTCCTTGTAAATAATTGCCGACGCTGGGTACCTGTATGACAAACTCTCTCACGTTGTAAGATTAGCATCCAATCGTTGTCTTGTGGATGTTAAAATACGTTCGGCAGCTGCCTCTCGCTCGTGTTTGCTCGCCGGTTCCTCTTATCCATTTTCTAATCGTCCTGAACTCTCTCCCCATCCTAATCTCCCGCTCCTGCATCGTAATGCTGCCCAAGAAATGTTGAATTCCCTCCGGACCCCCCACGTCGCCGCGGCCCCTCACGTGAGCAGATGTCTGGGCTTGGCTACTTCTCCTCTATCCTGCAGGCGTTACCACCGGTTGGTGACCCTCTTGCCACACCTCTGGTGCCACCTGCATTACGAGCCTCTCGTTTTGGCTCAGTTTTGTATTGAGGTGGCGCTGGTGGGTACGGTACAATCTCAATTGTGCCCTCGCTTATTGGTGTCTGGCATCCTTGTTTATTGTATCTCGTGCTAATTGGGATTGCCACTCGTTCTTCTTCTCCGTCGGTGTTGTCTTTACCTCGAAGTCCGAGTCTCGCTCTCCTTCCTGCCCCGTGCTCTGGTTCCCATCTCGCGTTTCTTCCTGCCATTCCTGCAGATCGACCCTTCAGTTGGTATTGATGTTCTTGTCCAACCTCATCTCCTCCTTCCTACTCCGACTAACCGCCTTGCGTAGGTTCTTGATGATATGGCCGCAGCGTGTGTGGTTTTGTGCGCGTTGGAAGACTGTGAAGCCAAGCTTTTCCCTCCATTATCGGTAAAAACTTGAATCTTCCGTTCAGTGGACTCCTTCCATTGCTAGCTGCGCATAGTATAGACAGCCCGATAATACGTTACTACTTGATACTGTTTGCCGGTCGTGTGATACCTCAGCATGGGAACAATGGAAAGAGTTTTCTCCTATTTCAATTTTTGGAATAGCTGGGCTACAATCTCCGTGGGTATGACTCAAACCGCCCCCGTTTCGTTTGGTATTTGTCGTCAAGCTCCACTTCCCCATGTGCGTTAGCCTGTAGCCGGGCAATTTCCTTGCTGACGACATCTTGCACGAACACTGTTTCGCTGTCGTGCATTGCCAATACTTTGACATGAGAGAGCCCCACCCACAGGTTCGGCGCGACTGTCGCCCGGACCGACCGTGACCTTTGATCTACGGAATGGTCCACCAACGCACAGATCCTCTCCTGATAGCTCATTGCCCCATCCAGGTTAATCTGTGCTACCGCTAGATCAGCTTCAAACTCGACTGGGTGCAAGTTGGTTTTGTCCGCAGCGTTGACAATCATCCTGTTCAGGATTTTTTTTTCTATTGGTCGCTTTTTCAAAAACTTCTTGAACAAGCGGTAACAAACCATCCGCGGTATTGGGTAATTGTGCATAGACGGCTATCCATCCCCACTGCTCCGTGGCTGGCACATCAGTCACTGACCGGTGATCCCCAACCATTGCTCCACGAAGCGCCCTCGATCGGTCGTATTGCTCTGGTCTAATATCTCATAGCCCCCCCCCCCAACGCCCATGTAGTCGTCTGGCATAGTTCCTTTTCTACCTCAGTTGCGGGGATGGACTTCAATCCAGTGGGCCCCGGTTCGTTGGTAGCAGTCGACCGCCCAGTCATCTCGTCCACCTCCCTCTAAAAACCGACGCCTGTACTGCTGGGTGGGCCCCTTTGTAAAAAATTTTGTGGGGTCGGGCGTGATAAAATGGGTATATTCCTCGTATTACCCGATGCCTTACTTTTTTTTAGGAGCGGACAGGCCCTCGCTGACCTCACCTTGCCGCTCTTCCTCTCACTCCTTGGAGCTCTCCGTTTGGGTGATCCAGACCACCATTGATCCGCTCTCTGCGATCTGTGTCAGTGTGCTCTGCTGTGTGTTTTCTTCGTCATCTTGCCCCCGATTGTAGCTCCTCCTTCACCGTCGTCATGGTTCCATCCCCTTGGCTTACTTTGTCCTTGGGCACCACCACTTCCTCGCCAACTACGGGCGGTGTGCTGCCCTTCTACCTTGTTTCATCACTCTGCACGTGTTGTTTCACGTCGTCGGCCTGTGGACCCTCCTCCGTAATGTCCGCCACACCATGGTATACATCCTTCATTATAACATCCTTGCCGCGCTCGAGGACTGTAACGTTCTCGAATATCGCGGGGCACCCCCTTCTGGCTCCTCGCCAAAGCCTCCTGTAGGCACGGCTCTTCCTGCATTATGCTGCTTCTCGCTTGCATCGGGTTAGCTTGATGTTGTCGCATCCCTCGCTTTCGCTTCCCGGTCATCTCGCATTATCCTCCTTATGTAGCTGTTATCAGCCGTGAAGCAGAGTTGGTCTGTCCTCCAAACCTCCAGCAGGATGAGTATTGTATTTGGACTTGCCGGATTTTATCGATCAAACCACTTCGCTTGATCATTTGGACACCTTTTCGCAACAATCTGAAATATGGATAGGATTCGACCCCGATGACATAGGCAATATTAACGTAATAGGGGGAGTCAAATATATCAAATACGCCCCAAAAATAAGCTTCAGCATGCACAAATCACAAGCACAATTGCAACCAAGACGTAAGACGGGGTCTCAGTGTTGTACACATAAAATACAAATTTAACGTTGCAGTAGCTGCAGGACGTAAGTGATTTAAGGGAAGATAATATTTTTTACTATGAATTTGTATTGAAATACAGGGTGCATTTTGATAGTCGGACGCGACTAATCAATCATAGCGATCTTCTAAAAAAGAGGACAGGGCATATTAAAATCTAGAGCTCATTAAATTTTTAGAGGCATTTGAGCATCAAATTGATTCAAATCGTAATAGATCATCCTCAATTATTAATTTATACCGGTGCAGAGTTAATGATGAGCGTGTACTTCCAGTAGGGAGAAAAATGTGCGTGTTTGAAGCTGTGGCGAAATGAGTGCTTATCTCTCATACGAGCCACCCAGCATTTTTTAAACCACAACATAAGCATCAACAAGCACAAAAATTGAGCACGATTTTTGAGGTATTCAACTCCCCCTAATTTATCACTTTCATTCAGATATTAAATGTAATGGTACCCTACCACTTGAAGTTTGTAAGGAGAGCTTTACTTTTGTCGACAAGTTAACATCGTTTTAGACAGGGATACCAAGCTCGGCGAAATAGCACCTCGAGTCGCCCCCTCCCCCGTTAACTCTGAAATAAATTTCAGAGAATATATAATCCTCAAAAATGCCAGAAATATCTTGGATGTAAACAACCGTTTTCGATGTTGAAACATACAAATAGCCTTTGGTCACGCAACTAACCCTGTCGTGAACGGGCACATTTGACCCTGTTATACTATACTATAGAAATTTAAGTCATTAAGGCGTGAAAGGGGGCAGAATGCCCCCTTTCATAATCTACGGTACTACTGCAAATCTTTTGCAAACCCTTGCAGTTCAAGTAGACAGGACGGTTTCCGTCTCGTCCACACACAATAAATAACCAAAGGGGGCATTATGCCCCCTCTCGTAGATGACGCGAGTGGTACACTAGGTACACCATCCAAAGGAGGCATTATTCCCCCTTCGACCACGAAAGGGTTAAACCACACACAGACGAATTAGCGGTGATATGATAAAAAAACTATCAAAATGGCACGGCATATAAAATAGCAGAAACATCATGTAATAAAACCGTTCCCAAAATGCAACGTAAAAAAACTGGTATTCCTAGCTATGACGACGACGATCAAGAATTATAATGCTTCAGAGTTAGGCAAGTGCATTTGAACTGGTCTTCCAAGTAGTTATTTGAAATTATGAAACAATGAATGTGATACAAAAGTGAACCAAGATTTGGACAATAAAAAAAAGTGCAGCAATATGTTCATTGCTTCAGGAAAACTTGCAATCTTTTTACTATTGCTGACCAAGGGTGAGCAATTCAATTTGTCTGAAACTTCCAACCATGAAATCCCAAAACCTTCGGGATGGTTTGGGCTTAGAGGTTGCTAGTGTTCACATCTGGTAATTTTCGTTTGGTTCCCATGAAATAATTCGTCGAGCAAATATATTCCACTTTTGTTGTTTTGATTTGTTTCAAGAGCGAGAATCCATACATATAACGTGCTTCTTGCAAAAGTCTTGCAAGTACAGATTCCGTTGTCTAACTCAAGTTTGAATATGCGAACCAGAGGCCCGGAAAAAATGTTCCTCAAATCGCTCTAAAAGGGATCTAATTGTACTTATCGGTACTGACATAATTTAAGTGTAGTTCATATAACATGCCACGACAGCGGCCTTCCAACCGAGGCGAGCGGGTTTGAGGTCGCGTAGCAGCAAACCGCAGCGCGGTATATGCGGATGCGGGCCCAGCGCCGAGATCACCAGCGAGCCGAAAATTGCGTGCTCCAGTACATACAATCTTTAAATCGCGAGAGAAGCAAACCGGGGGGGGGGGGGGGGGGGGCTAAGGGGCGCCCAGCCAAGTGAAGGTGGCTGAAAACTAATAATGGTCGTTTGATGAAGCAACGAGGTCCGGACACGCCTACGTCTGCTTTGGTGACTAATAAATGTACTGACAAGATGACTAACAATCATACAAAATCCAAGTTCTTTTTCTAGAACATTTATAACATTTTTAAATGAAGTTCTAGGTACGTTTTAACCGGCACCGAGAAATAGGGTCGTCGCTGCTTCTTCTTGGACAATACCTCTGATACATTATAGACATCAATTATGATCATGGCTAATACGGACCACGACTTGCTCAACTCGGCCGTAACGTTGAGAATTCAAAATGACAATTTGAAAATGTGTACCCCAATTCTATACCAAACTGGTCCTTTGTAGAAAGAGGAGGGAGGAATAGAGGTGCTTGGGGGTGGCGGGGAGTGGCCTCTCCCCAACCAAACGCCAGGAACTAGCATGGCTAGTTGTCGGACCCCGTTTACTAATCAATGTCATGTCTAAGTTGATATGGCGCTAAAGCGAACTTATGACGTAACCTGACACACTTATAACCAACTATGTAACACTCACCCTCTCCATAACAGAATGGCCTAGCAAATTCGTCAACTTTCTGTTCCGCGATGTCTTGCTCTCCCGCATGCAGACTCGTCCTCGCCGCATCCGATTGCAAGCTACACTCCTCACTTCTCAACTTGCTGTTCGTCCACTAAGTCCTTCGAACGCACTGTCGTCGTCGTTATTGTTCTAAACCGCATGTCTGTCGCCTGTTCGGCTGCGTATCCGTCGTCGTCGCTGCTGTTTCGCTTCCACAGCCATGCGCATAGAACCAGGTTGCCTTGGCTGTCGATTATAGCGTAGAGTCTATTTATAGGACTGCAGCGATCCTGTGGAGGCGGTGCTGCTTGACTGTGTCTGATAATAATCAACCAAATCTCGTGCACTTGCCGAAGCTAGTCGAATTTGAGGGCTCCATCAAATTCAGCAAACGCCATTACCACTTTTTGTTTCGTACACCAAACTTGCTCTAGAACTGTCTTGGTTTGCCGTTATGCCGTTATTGTTAAGTTTATGAGCTTGTTGTATTGTACGTGGTTATACCAGATCGCTTCGCTTTAGATAATGTTCAGGAGATCCATTGCGATGGATAGCAGAGAAGTCTTTGGGAATGTGGCAAAATGGCTAATGATCAAATGCAGTCCGGCGTCTATCGCAGCGTCAAGTTATGTGTAGCACAAATCAGACTATTCTCTAGGCTAGCGAAGATAGTAATCGCATTCTACGAGCTCAAGTGTGTGTTTGAATAGCGTGTTACCAAACTCAATAGAATATATTTCGCCGCCCAGAGGAGCAGCTGTGAAGACGCGAACAAAGTTTGTGAGGTTTCCCCGCCAATAACTAGGCGCAACATGAAGATGTTCGGTCGATCATAAGTGTGCTGATGTTTTGTTTCTATAATACATGCTACTGCTTTAGTGAACTGACAGCGTTGAATGATGGTATGATAATAACCGTTTCGCGATGTAGAGAAAGAATGACGATGCCGCTTTGTAGAGATGAGATTGCTTTCGTGGATTGTGGCTGCGCAGTTGTTCGAACGACGCACAAGGATCTATGTACGTGTCGTAGGTTGCAGTTTTCCAAAACGAGAAGAAAGATCGCGAGCCTTATGCGTCGGCTTACATGCGATTGCAAGCTGTGGATCTACCCTAAAAGGCAACCGGATGTAAACACAAGGCATATATATACGGCGTTGGTGTTGCAGTTTTGGTACGATAGACGAAAGTTCACACCGGCCGTTTGGCTTGGACACGCTTAGGAGCCCACAATGTAGCACTCACGGCCGCATACAGGTTTTTCTTGAACCAACAAAAATATGGCCTCGTGCATTAAGGGGTTGGATCGCCCAATTGGCCTTCTTCAACAATCATCAACGAACTGTAAGCTGAAATACGGAAGGACGCTTGAATCGACGTAAGACGTCTTGCATCGCGGAGTTGAATCGCCCTACTATCTTCGAGATGCTCCGGAAGCCTTATTCAACGATCCTAAACAAAAGTTTATCTGAGTTATGGATGAACACGGCGCTCGAAGCGATTGATATTATGATGAATGTAGTACACGTAGTTGCTCATTATGAACCACAATGCCAATTACAATTTTTTTTCACAGTTTTGCACACGCCAAGCGGCGAAACTCGTACACCGCACCAGGACGGAAGTCTATGTTAGACTGATACACCGTGTGCGGCTTAATGGCATCCCACACCACGACTTGTGCGATGCAGGTACTCAGTGCTGGTAACTCGAGCGTACGCATCGAGTCCTTTTCCTCCTCAAACCTAATGCATTTCAGTCTATCGATACATGTGACGCAAGTGCCGCAGCATCCAGCTAAGTGTTCAGATGTAAGGCAGCACAGCTTCACTGCGACAGTCACGCTGGTGGCAGGGCGTGTAGCACAGATAAATGCACGTAAGTCAATACGCTTGAGTACAGAATTCTAGCGTCTTGCTCCATGTCTTCCAGCACTGCCTTTCGTATAGTCGTAAGCGGCTCCATCACGCTTGAGGTTCAGAACGTCAAAGAGGAAGTGTGCAACAGCTCACGAACAGCATCAAAATCTGTGCTTAGGTTTTGGCTCTCAAAGCAGTAAAAGTATCGCGACCACAGTCAGTACTCTTCTAGCGGTTCTTACGCGCCCCCGCGAAGTCTTTATGGGGGATGGACACGCTGTCTTACTGGATTTTCGGACAAAACAGACTCAAAGGTCGTACAAATCAGGGCCGACGGAACGCAATGGCAGACCAACGTCCCCTAACCAACCAATCACAAATCCTATTCAAAATGTGAATACATTAGGTAATTCCTCGCCTCCTGGTACTTAGCGACCCATCACGGGTTCCATAAAAGTCTGTTCGGACTTTAGTGACTGTTATATCATTCGCTATGGGTATTATCCGTGACTTTCGGTATGAAGCCCCGGACCGGATCCTTATGACGTTGTTAGAAGGAGTTTTTTGTTTTGCTCGAAACAGATCCTAGGCAGCAAATGATAATCATTTCCCCTAACCCGTTTACTAATGCCTCGTCATAAAAAACTGTAAAAGGGTGAATGAAGCAGTAAAACAAGGTAGGAAGTGTGTGTGTCGTACACACATCTAGTGTGATTATAGGTGGGAGGGGGGCTTTGCCAAACCCTGGCTGTGGTTTCTACTCCAAATTTGGATGGGCTACGCCTGATCGAGTTGAGCGCATATCAATCGCGCGAGCCAGCAAAATAGAATTATCTTGTGCGATATGATAGTTTTTGCCTTCATGTTCAAACGGATATGCCTTCTAATTTGATCAATGAGCAACGCTTGCTGACTGAGCTGGCGACGTATTAATTAACCAACCCTGAAACGGAATTCACAATAGATACTTTTGAATTTGAGACTCAAACTAACGGGTTTTCCTATTTGTGTACCGATATTTTATCAATAGTATTCCCTCGAAATTGGAGCTGAACACGGATAGTAATTTTATCGGATTAATTTGACCTTGGTTTTTGTATGAGAGAAGGTATTATGACCGATATTATACCTTTTATAGACATAGTAACTATATGCCGTGCCTTGCGCGGTGAAGCCCTGGATTTTGAAGTACAAGAGCGGGTGTTGAATTGAGTTAGAGAGGGATATAGTAAGTAAAACGTGTAGCATAGTTGATTGCTAATTCGACCTACGAAAACGGTACCCGAAAATAATCGGAATTGGTGAGCAAAATTAATCTTAAAAACAGAAAACCTTGGAACGAGCAACTGATTTGTCTAAATTACCACTTACATTACGGTAAATTTTGATGTCGAAGTTTGAAGCACATTGGCCACCTGGTCGTGATGTTATTGTAATGCAAAGTTCGTGGTAAATTTGTGAAATTAGAAAATCTTTCGCCAGGATGTCAATTTTACACGAAGTGTTATAGATACCTGTAGAGATGTTTCGCGTGTGGTTGTCTATTGAACGATACCACGTAAAGTGCTTAATTACTCCTAGGGTCTACTTTGCAGCGGCCGACAACATAATCAACAGCAATTGTATGGACTATCAAATGACTTGAATTATGTATGTGATTTTCGGACACGGTCTGTACAGATGCCCTGCTTTTATTTTCGGACGGAGCAAATATGCTATTAATTAACCCCAATACTCGCATCAACGCATATCCTGCTCCTGCCTCGTACCCGAATAGTACCCTCCCCACGTAACTCTTAGTAAGCGTAACCTATTTAATACCAAGTTTGCTGATAGAGACTAATGCCGTGCCGTGCGCGGGGAAGCTCTGGATTTTAAAGTAGTTGAACTTGAGGAATATAGTAAGTAGAAATCGTAGTATGGTTTATTGGCTAATTCGACCTATCCGCCAAACCAAAAGTTTATGCTATTAGTTTTGACATAATACTCGCATTAACGCATCTCCTGCGTCGGTTTTGCAGCCGCAGCATCTGCAACAAACAATGAAACACGCCATGGTCGTCTCTAAACTCGATCACGAACAGTAGGCTACAACAAGCATTAAAGAAAACAGCACACAGTTTGGAAGTGACTTTTTAACTTAACCCACCATTTTTAGTGTCATTCATGATGATCTTTAATTAATCATCTTTCTTTCAAGCAACAACATTGAGGTGGTTAGGATTTGATGTCTTCCCTAGTCAACACAACCAACATTCACGTTCTTTTTTTTCATTGTCATGCGTCTATAGATTATAAGAGTTTCACCTGGCTCATTTTCTATAGAATCTAGAATTCCGTATTTGCATTTGTAGCCTCTTCATCTAGTTTGAAAGTGAATAGCGGCTAAAAAAATCCTGGCGTCCCTCTGATGTAACAGTTACATCAAGTACTACAGTTTAGTTTGTGTATAATATTGAAAATCCATTTTTTTCTTAGTGTGGAGAGTAAGCGTATGGAGTGTTTTAGGCAGAATCGCACCTTTGTAAATACTCTGGATATAAAATCCAGATAATAAAGTAATACTTAGAGATGGTACTTAAATACTGCTGTTTGCGAAATGCAGTGTAGGGTCGACTTGACTTCACCACCATCATCTGATGATACTCTTGCGCAAGATCGATCAGTGTGTAAACCATACAACCCACCATTCAATTGAACAACTCCTCAATGAGTGGCAAAGGAATCTTTGCAATAACAGCCACACTGTTAAGATAGCGGTAGTCGAACACCCAACGTAACGGTATCTTCGTTTTGCCACTACTTAACCATTCAGCTCGTTTGAGTATCTTCCCCGTAACCGGGTCCATCTTCGAAATCGCGAAGATGTTGGATACCCAACCACTTCGATCCAACCTTTTCGCAGCTTGTCCTTGACAAATTCCTCAAAGGCATCCTCTTCTATTTTGGACATTCGGAACGGTGCTTTGTTACTTGGGTGCGCTCATTTCTTGATCGCCAGTTCAGAGTTGACTTCTCGTATTGGAGGAAATCCATCTGGTAACTGTTCAGGGGACACATCCTTGAGCTCCTGAGCCACAATTTTACGAATTGGCTGACACCAGGTCGGGAACAGCCTGTAGCTTTACCCGATATACTAGCTCATACTCATCTGCGTCCAGCGCTCGTTTGAACGTAGGACCATCGACGTCTGTGAGCTGCATTTTCTCGGGCAGAACTATCTCTTGCGTCTGCCAGTTCACCTGAGGGTAGTAGTCTTCGAACAACGGTTTCCCAAAAATGACGTCGTGCGCTTCTGGTAACTTCCATTCGATGAACTCCATCGTCGGAAAGAAGTAACCGCCCAAGCACACCGGCGCTTCTACGTGTCTGACATCCGTTAGGGGAGTCAATGTACCATCGAAGTGCTGCGCTTGTAAACGTGTTGATAAAAGCACTGTACTTACCAGTCCAGGCTTTATCATGTTCTCACTCGTACCCGTGTCCAATAGATTTCGAGCATCTTTTCCATTAATGCGACCTTTCATGATGAAGAGACTGCTCTTTCTTCCGGACTTCACTGCGGTGACCATCGTGGTCTCCGTTGTGGCTGACGTTGTGCGTGTTCCTTCTAACGCAACGTCCCGTCCAGGCTGCATCGCATGCAGTACCTCCTTGTAATCTGGCGGCGATCTGCACACACCAGGCTCTACTTCTGAATGCTCCTCGTGTAATTCAGGCGCGTTTACCGGCTGTTGTCCAAACGAGCCAGTCGTCTCTGTCGTTTCCGACACTGCAGTGAAAGCCGTGTTGCTCTCTTCCTGTGAACGTTCTTTATATTCTCGTAGCTCATCCACAAACTTCTGGATGTCTACCACGTTCATCGTAACCCCATCCATGACGAAACTCTTCTTCGTCATCATTCTCGCGAATGATGTTCATTCGCGTGTTAACCCGTTCTTGCGCATTGTCAGAGTTGCTGTACCTCGGCGCGCTACGTCTCGCTGTCTGCATCTGCTGGGGCTGATCGGACACTGTCTAGCCCGATGCGCAGAACTACCACACCTGAAACCTAGGTTTCGGCGTAAACACTCACCTTGACGTTGTCGATCTCCATCAGCACAGGTCCATCGTTAATGCTCCTCGATCGACTGTTGGCGTACGATAGGTACCTTGGTCTCTCGAGCATTCCCTCCGAGCGTCCTCGATGAGAGTGAGACCGGTGATAGTCGAGCGCTACGGTTATGGCCTCGGTCAATGTTGCATATCTGCGATACTGGACTTCTTCACGGATACTTGACGGTAAGGCACGTAAGAAGTACATGATCTTGTCCAGTTCGCAGATCTCCTTGACTTGAGTAATCAAGTACCTGAACTTGCTGATATAGTCAGGCAGCGCCTTGCAATGACGTTCCTTCAAGTCCTTCATCTGGTCCGGAAGACGTTCTAACAAAGCTTACGTAACGAATTCCTCTTCCAGTTGCCAAAGAAGTCTTCAACACTCTTCACATTGCCCTTCTTGACGATGTACCACAGCGCTGCCCCATCCTTGAGCGGTCCTTCTAATACTGCCAAGACGCGTCCTCTCAACTTACTATCCTTCCAGTCTATGCCCTTAGCTATAAGTATTGCTCCATCTGCTCCCGGTATAACTGGAATGATTCCTTGACCCCCCCCCCCCGTAGCTGGGCAATTTTATCACATCCAGCTTCAGTTCGGACAGCTGCCATGACTTGCGCAGCTTGTCAAGTTGCTTTTCCATGGCCACCAGCATGCTATGCGAGCTGGGCCGGGTCGGTCATACTTGAGACATTGAAAGTTGATACTGTAGGAGCAATTACTTACTAAGGCACTGACTAAAGAGAGTAAAAGGGAAAATCTGTTAAAGGAAATAACCTAATGTACTTCCTAACTTGACTGCAGCATCCGTTTGGACAGGTCCTAACGTTTGGGAATATCCGTGCTTGAAGTTCGCGTTGAAGTTGCTACTTAACCACCAGAACAGCTAGACTATTGCCGTCTAAGATTTTAAGCCACTTATAACAGTCATCGCTTCTGCTACTTAAAGCAGTACTTAGTACAATTGGCGTGTAAGGTTACAGTTCAGTGGTCAAGACTTCAGGAGCATTCACCGGGGCTGTCTACACGTATGCAGTAGGTTGTATCCCCGTTCCTAGCAGCGATGATGCAGTCGCGGTGGTCCTTGACGACTTTCCCCCGACAAGTGCTACCAAATGTCGTGCGGTCGAGTGAGAGTGTTGGTAGAAGTTGAAGTTGTAGAGAGTGTAGGTATTGTAAGGAAGCGGTAGGTATTGTGGTCGAGGTGCCTGGTAGAAGGTGTAATTGATAATGATAAACTTTGCTGTCCTTAACAAACATGCCGATATTTTTTTGGCTCTCTAATAGAGCACAAGGGCTTATTACTCTTTCTGCGTATTTATGCTTCTCTTTTGTGCCTGTCTTGTCTACCCTGCTAGTAGTTCTCTCTTTTTTTGGCACTTGCAGTTTTATGTAACTAAAGGTAGGCTCACTGCAACTGCCTGTATTCAATGCAGTAGTTTCATTAACATTCAGTCACTGGTTGGTGACCACAAACCCACGGATCAGTGCGAAGAAAAAGAGAGAGAACATGGTAATCGGACTCGCCACGTTCGTATTGGGAGATGCGGTAGCAAGAAAGAAGAACCAGGCTGCAAACGTCATGATCGTTAGGAACACCACGAGCTCGAAAGAGATGAAGCCGCCAGCAGTAGCAACGTGCATATATCGAGCCGAAGATAAGCGTATCGATCGCCGCCAACGGGACTTGCCTGACCGACGCAGCGAGAGCAAACGACGAAGTGCGGAAGAAACTGGCCCCGCGTTACTTGTTGAACACAACTCGGATGGCCATGAATGACGGGACCTGTCCAGACTGACCTAACGTCACGAAGTTGATGGCTACGTAGATGATGCCGATCACCACCTGCGCGTCCGTCTCGTCGAATTGGTAGAAGGTGCTGGCGTTCAGCAGTTTCAACACAACAGACATGAGGAATCGGCTCTTCAAACATGCAGTGTTGCGCAGAGTGATCGTCATCTGTCGTTGGATTAACGTCAAGATGCCACCCCAAAAGTTCTGGTGGAGTTCTGGACGAGGTTCTAATGAACTGTGTGTTGTCTTCAAGCAGTGACGGGTCTAGCGGGGAGTTCAGCTCGCTCAGTATATGATCATGAATACTAGACTTCTCAAAAGCATGAGCGAACTATCGTGCAGAGCTCGGACCGATGCCCACCTCGTATTGGTGAGCGGATTTGTTTAATGGTTTTGTCGGCTTTTTTTCTTTGTCGTGTCATTTTGACTGATTTTTATGATGTCACGGCTATTTTCTTCGTCACTGGACTAACTGTATGACCAAGGGTTTAGTTGTATGTCCAAACACGGGAAGCAACTGTTTACATGCGAGGGTTTTCTGGAATTTTGGGGGAATTATATGGGGTTTCTGTTCATGTTTTTCTGACTAATTATGAATCATAAACGCAGGCGATGTATCAGCGAATCTAGCTTGGCACTATATTTTACCCCATCTGGATAGAGTAGTGGATGGCTCTTGCGAGTTCCTCAAAATCCAGTGGTGTGACTTCCTTTAGCTCTTCATACTCCAAATTTCAGAATCTGTTTTCACCTCGACTGAAGTGCGGCTTGTTTGTGTCAACACGGTTGAGCTCATTTTTTTGCCATCTTCATCGGTTGAGAATTGGAACCTCAATATACTCCAATAAATCAAAAATCATTATCAGGTCGATTGAGTCCACAAGATGTAGACATGTCTGGTAGCACGACTAGCAATCGCACTTGAACTTCTTCCGGACTGTATCGACTTCGTTAATGCTCCACAATGGCGTATTCCAGTTCTGCTTAAACAGGATTCTCTCCAATAGCTTCACTACGTATAGTAATAGATGTCGCAGCTGGATGTTATCCACCTACTCATTTTGTTTGAGCACCCCACCTAGGAAGTTGTTGGGCATGTTGGCCTGGATCCCGTCGACCTTGAGCCCGTGCAAGTTTTCATCGCGCACCTACGTAGTAGTCGGTGTTGAAGAACTCTTGTATGCGATCTATCATTCGGTTTATTCACGTCGGTGCGTCGGGTAATGATTGTCATCCTGACATAAATGAAAGGCATCCTGTAGCTCTTGAGTTCCACCAGGGCCTGAGGAAAACTGTCGAATGTCCATCGCACACTCAATTAAAATCTTGGAAAGCGTCCAGTCGCCACGCGCAGGTGAATAATGGCAGTTGCCATTATGGTTCGTCTCAGTTGGGGGTTGGGTTGGAACCACTTTGGCCATGCTGGAACTTGTTCAAGGCTGTGTATCGTATCCCAAACGTCCCAAATGAAACCAGCGTCGACCCACCAAAGTGGAGCTTGTACGTTTCCTTAGTAGCGTCTAACACGATTGGGGTGTAGTTTGCTGTTGAACGCTGGCCTAGAACAGCTCGCTCAGCAGTCCTGAAAAAGTGGGCGAGACGTAAATATGACCCCAACACTGAGTTCGTCGGTATCCAGTGTTTCCATGGAGCAATCGAGCAATAACAGCTCGTTTGGATGGCTTAGTGGGTCTTGGCACATTCTAACCGAATCCTCAACCGCCTTGTAGAACATATGTTGCCCGAACTGCTGCCTCTCTGTATACATCCTTAGTGACGCCCACTCCATCAGATCTGCGTAATATAGAATAGAAAAATCATCACGTTTTCTGAGCCTGTGGGCTCTACGTTTGAGCAAGTTAGTTGTGGGTAGATTGACCAGCACCTGTGGTGATCCTTGTACCGTGTTTGGAACGTGGTCAGGCCCTTTTTAGGCCCTTGCCTAACTGTGATTTGATATCATACTGAATGAAACAAAAAAAAAACATTTTACTAACGAGCACCACAAAGTTTTCGTCTAGTGATTTTTTTTAATATATGCTCTTTTTCAGCTCGCGCTATTAGTAGAGAATTTAGCAAATTCTAGTGTTGCTGGTGGAAGTTATAGGGTTATCTCAGCCTACGCGAAGCCATAGTCGTAAGTGCTTGCAGCATATCTAGATACGAGTTTGTTTTTTTGTTTTTCTTGGCACTTTTTTCATTCAAGGGTAGTTCGAATGCTGATAGTCATGTACGAAGTGTCGATAAGCACGTCATAGCTCGGGACCATACCCAAGGGCTGCCTCAACAAGTATATATATCCGGATACAGCACTATATTGGGCAGCGAGGTACTTTTACTCTAACCTACCACGCTTTGTCCTCATTGAACTCGCTTTTGGGATCCTAGGTAATATCCTTTTTGACGAACCGAACACTTCGCCGTCCGCGCTTACTGCCTACTACAACGCGATCTAGCGATTGGGAGCAATAAACTTTCGACCCACTGTGGAATCTATCATTATGCAAACGTCTACCCTTTTCCCAGTCTTCCCGGCCATTTCTCAGAATATCGGGTTAAAATTGGAGGAAGAGTTGTGGGGGCCAATAAAAGACAGAAAACGATGCTTTTAACTTCCGAACTCGATGAGAGAGAGAGCAATGCACGGAACTGGTAAACGCAAAAAAAAATTAGGCGAGTTTGCAGCTATCACGGATCTATAGAAGCAACTTAAGTTTCAGGAATTGGTGGATCTTGCACGAATTATCGGTCAAACTACTATTCATGCAAAGTCCAAAGATACGGTAACAATTCTTACGGGGCTGTCAGAAAGTACAGTTTATACAGTGGATGACTGACAAGGGCCAAAAGTACTCGTCAACATGCTACGTATGTCTTCAGGTGAATCACTTTTCGCAACTTTTACACAAAGAATAGTGGGTCATGATCTTACTAAATGGGAAGTTATGTACGGATCACGTTTTTGGGCTCTGGTGGGCGAGCGTGTTCTTAGCAGCAACTCGGTCTTGAGCGATATTTCTTTCGGAATATAAATCGTTACAGCAGCCTGAAAAGCTCGTAAACTTCTCTTTTGAGCTGAACAAGGCTTATTATGACGACGCTGACACCTCGCTGAACAGTAGAACACTTGCCGAGTTCGTTTTCAAACTCTAAAAATTAGGATAACCCGCTGGGATCATGTGTGGTCCCCTTGGGAGACTTGTCATATGGCAAATTGCACGGTATTATGAGAAAACCCATATTCGAGCCTACTGTTATCAGTCTACTACGGAAGAGTTGTTCATTGCGTTTGAGGCAATCTCTCCCAAACGCGTTGATTCCCCTGGGGGAGAACAGTTCATTTATTAATTTGCTCACCAAGGAGAAGATTGTGAATCTCTTGCAGCATCGGTTTGTGAATACCGATTCTCTGGGACTATTGGGGAACTGGATTCATAGTGTGCATTCCAGTGCGGCGCAAAATGTATTCTCCATTCGCGTCTTTCCTGATCTGCCCCACGGCCGTACATTCAACGTGCGATTTACATTCACTGTGATTGTCCTGCCGTTATAATTCACGGAAAAGCGAGCGTTGTCCAGGCCGCCCAGAGTAGCTCGAGCTTCCTACATCGAGGAAAACGAATTGGGTTCTCCATCGCATGTCGGTCGCTTTCATCTTGAAACACGTTAAAAATAGAGCTGCTAAATCGGTGGGCAATATTAACGTTCTAACACCTCCTCGCGGTCGCTTTCGTAATCGCAGTCAGAATCTCTATCACCAAGAGAAGGGCTATACTCCGCAGCATCTTCAAATCACTTTCAGCAGCCTCCGATTTGCCGAAAATGTCGTCGAAACGATTAACGAACTCTGAGGTTGATGGACTGACTGTATGACCAAATCTCTATCTGATTCGTAGTCTGAGCAAAACAAGCCATTATCCGATGACGATAGCTGAGGGCGTCCGTCCAGAGGCTGTAACGCTTGATTGTGAAATTGTAGGCGATGATTTCTCTCAACTTCGAGAGATAGACGCCGTTCTGGCACCTCGATTTTTTGTCGGATGCTGTCGATGAGGTCGGCCGCTCGGCTCACTAAGGCTCGAAGACGTATGAATGCACGTATGCTTGAAAAAAATCAAAGTAAGTTGAGGCGGTAGATGCAAACTAGAGGTCGCAAACGGTTAACCGTAACTGTTCGAGCAAGCTTCGGGTATAACCACGGACAGTTACGGGCAACCGAAATACCCTAGCCACCAGTAAACGGACGAGTATGTACAACCAAAATCTTCAACCGGTCGGGTACGGACAGCCGAGACTACCAGCCGATCATCTTCCTGGTAATATTTGTCAATGCTCTCGTTCGGTTTAGAACTTCTCAAACAATATTAACAGCGGAAGGCACATAACAATTACTGTTGGAGTAGTTCTGTAACGTCGAACGGATGTAAAACATCTTTCGGAGTATCGTGCTGGTGGCTCAACGGAGCAGTACGCTACAACGATGGAAGGGTTGAAGTCCGAACCGATAGTAAATGAGTTAGTCAAGTATGTCATAGTTAAAACTATACTTATCGGCGAATTACGCCCAGGTTGCAAGGTGGGGTAATGACATGTCTTGAAGACTTACAATAACGATGTAATATATAAATATATACATATATTGTAAAAACCGACTAGAACGTCCAAGATGGGACTTCTTATTACATCGAATAAAATGACATAAATCGTAATATACCGTTTCACTAAAAGAGTGTATGAAATGGATTTATAACCGGTAATAAAGGGTAGTAAGGTGGGGGCTGTCATTCATGAAAGTGATCTGGTGGCAGCATGTACTCGGGAGATATGAGGTGACGAGACGTTACGCTTCATTACGCGTACGGAGTGTCGTGCGAGAGGGTAGGCCGTCTACTGGGCGTATCGGGGCTCGCAGTCAGGCGCTGGTACGCTCTCTATAAGACGTTGTCAAGTGCTTCCAGAAGAGCGAGCAACAAGGCCTGTTTTCCTTGGTGACATTGCCGCGTACGTCGAGTCTTACGTGAAGGATCACCCGTGCTTTTATGTGGATGAGCTGCTGGCGGAGATGAAGGAACGCTTTCCACAGCAGCAGAGAGGCCTAAATCCTACATGTGTGCTGCGGCTTCTACGGTTCCAGCTCAATCTGTCCAGGAAGGTTTGTAGAGGCGAGCTCGCGAGGTCCTACCTACGGAGGTCGAGACGTATCTAGCGAAACTGACCTCATTTTACAGCTATCCAGAGCAGCTTATTTTCCTCGACGAAACCTCCAAGAATGGTCAAGACTCGATGCGTAGGTAAGCGTGGTCCAAGAGGGATCGAAAGCCGTAGCTCGTGTTCCTATCAAGCGCGAAGGCCGTGTCTCTATTCTGGGTGCGTGCGATGACCGAGGATTTGTGGCTTGGGAGACGACGAGAGGAACGTTCTCGCGTAAACGTTTCCACAGAGCGTCTGTGTGTCAAGTTGTCAAGCATTTAAATCCATGGCCGCTTCCTCTCTCTATCTTTGCTCTGGACAACGCTCGCATACACATGTACCGCGAGCTTGAGGATGCCGTTCATAGGTGCGGTGCAATTTGCTATACTCCCCGCCATATTGCCCTCATCTGAACCCAATAGAGGTGATGTTTGGAAGACTGAAGCAGTGGCTCGTTCGTCACGCGAACCTCGTGTTTCGCCTGTACCCGAGGGAAGTTCTCGACGTAGCTATGAGGCGATTTCTGTCGTGTGAAGACCACGGTTCCAACCTGTTCCGACACTGTGGCTATGATCAGTACGGGCGAAACTTGTCAGCATTTCGGAAAGAAGAGTAGTTTGGGGAGGCGGAGTGGGACAAGGAGATGGGGTGGGCGGGACGATTTAGCGAGCGGAGCGAGATTTTATTTTTTAATGCATACTTTTTTATTATAAATTTAAGGACCTGTGGTGCCTAACCGCTTGCGTGTTCGCCGTCTGATATGTCTTCATCTGGCTCTGGAGGTGGGACGAATGTGTTGAACACGCCACTTCCAAGTAGGTTGTGGTTTGGTAGCCCTATAATATTTCGGAGCTCAACAGCATCGACAGTCATTGGGAGTTCAGTGGAGCCACTAATGCGCACTCCTATCGTTCGGTATATAGGCTCTGCTTCAAGGCCTTCGGTCTCGCGCATAGCATCGACAGTCATTGGGAGTTCAGTGGAGCCACTAATGCGCACTCCTATCGTTCAGTATATAGGCTCTGCTTCAAGGCCTTCGGTCTCGCGCATAGCATCGATGTGTTGAGCTTGGGCGAACGTAGCAGTATCACCGAGTTCAGGCTGGCGGGCATGTGGCACAGACCAATGAGTACGAGCAATCTCACCTACCTCAACGCTTGGGCGCGCTGTTAAGAATGCGCTGATTGCATGTGCCGCTTCCTGGATGCAACGAACGGTTGCGCGTTGCGTACCGGTCAGGTTTTTGCTTTTCTTCGCGGTAACGCGGACACTTCAGCAACAAAAAGACCTGCACTTTGCGAGCGTCGTTGGTGGCTAGCATACGCAGCTGTCGTCATCGTTGCAAAGTTTCGCTCTGATAACGAAACGAAATCACGCTGACGTGATCCTAGCCAGGCTTAATGTAGATGTTTGAGTCGGGTAGCACGGTCTTCGCCTCGTATCGCCGCAGGGCGTCAGTCACTCTCTCCTCTACTTTAGTGCTGAACTCCCTAAAGCTGTGTCCTTCCTCTAGTTGAAAAGTTGCGTTATCCACATCCACATTAGTTCTGCTGGTCTTAGAAATCTTTTCGATTTTAACGTGAACGCGGACCGGCGTCGACATAGTGCACTTGGCTATTCGAATGCTGATTTCAAAGTGGGCATTATTTGAGTCTGTTGAATAAACCGAGCACAGCATCATAAAATAATTTGTTGAATAAAGTATAAATAGGTGTTGGTTGGAGTTATTCTGGGACTTGCACACACAACCGATTTGCTCGGGTTGCTAAATCTAAGTATAAATCGATCGATTAAGCAATTGAATTAGGCAAAACAACCGGTTATTACAAATATATTATGAAAGATCTTGTTGGTGTGTCAAGTTGTTCCGTTCGCAGTGCAGGATGCCTCACATTTTGATGGGAAAGGTGATGAGTACCACGCTGGTAATACTCTTGTAACTTACTCAGATGCAGCTATACGTGTACGAAAGCTATAAAAAAAGTCAAATGTTTGTAGTAGTGTGTAAAATTTAAATCCTTTTTACATTTGCCAGATTCCCCGTTAGCCGAAGTTATTTTGTCGGTTATCCACGGGCAACCGGTTAAAACTACGGACGGTCACGGACACCCTAACGCTTTTCTGGCAAACGGATGGGTACGGGCATCCGCAATCTGGCGTTTGCTACCTCTGATGTAAACACACGCCGTCCTGACGTTCAACCTATTTTTCGATGAGGTGGCGCGCTCAGTGCGCTTGAAGGCCATCGGCCGGTTGGTCGAGCACTTTCGTTCCGCTGTCATCGGGTTTCAGGAAGCAACGCGCGACGCTCTAGCGATACCCAAGGCTCAGCAATGGGCCAAGTTCTACGACTGCAGTGTGGACACGGCACCGCCATTTCAAGAGGCCTATTTCGTGGCTCTTTTCAGTGCCTTACCTGTCAAATCGCTTGAAACGTACCCATTTTCAAACTCGGGAATGGGTCGAGAATTGGTGATCATGCAGGTTGAGCCCATTCCAGGCAAGACCCTTTTCGTGGGGACGTCCCATTTAGAGAGTTTGCCTCAATTTGCAGCACCAAGAGTGGCCCAATTGAAGGAAAGTCTAACGCTGCTACGGGACAGAGTGAACAACGTGGAGAATGATGAGGCAGTGACAATTGGGGACAAAAGACGCCCTGATGGGAACCCAAAAAGTTTCTGTCTGGGGGCAGTTTTTATGGGGGATACCAATCTGCTCAAGGCCGATATGAAGCTACTGGATCGACGTCTTGCTGCGTTCGCTGATGTGGATGTAGAGTTGGCAAAGACCGGAAGATCCAAGTGTAGAACTTGTGAGGAGGCGATCAATAAAGGGGCGGTGCGAGTGGGCAAGATGGCGAAAACGACGGTGACGGGAGGGAAAGTGATGGAGATCCGAGTGTGGTTTCATGATATTTGCTTTCTCAATGCGTCGACAACGACGGATGATGAGAAAAATTTGGTAAACAGTAAGACGAGAGAGCTACAGGGAGAATTACCACGATATGATGAAGAGGAAATGGATTTGGTACGTTGCTTTTGGTTTCAGATGAGGGTGTTATGAGCTCATTTTTCGTGATGGTGGTTGATTCAGGCGACGATGGGTCTACCAGGTGGATGGAAGGATCTATGGTTGTCGGTACCTGGTAATACAGAGGAGAATGGGTACACTTTCGATGGCACGCGTAACACTTTGGTCACGAGTCGATCGTTCCGAAGCCGGTTGGACCGCATGTACTTTTACTCTGCGCCAAGCGACGAAGCTGCGAAGTGTGTATTCGACGAGATCGTGATCGTTGGTCAGCAGAAGATCGCAGATGGGCTCTGGCGTCTGACCACTTTGGTCTGATTAGCACTTTTACCGTTCACGAAGACGAAAAAAGCCACGTTATTGGGAATGGTGGAAAGAAGAAGACGCGACGAATGGAGTCAGGATCAGATACTGGAGCGCAACAGACTCTTATCACACTTGATTAATGATCGTCGAGAGACACCTATGAAATTTACTCACACTATAATATAGTATATATTATAAGCACACATGGGCTGCGAGTTATGGAGGGCTCTATCTGATCAATCACCATGGACACGGCTAATTTGTTTTTCATTTGGAGTTCTTTTTGCACATTCTCAATTGCTGATTCAATGAATGCATAACAAAGCTATATAGCCTTTCAACCTAGATGAAGAGGCTACGAATAAAAAAAAGGATTAACCCCAGCCCCTCTTTTGCTAGAAGGACAAAACGTGTCCTAGCAAAAGTCTGATTGGGGTTAAGTTTCAGGAAACTGACATGTGAATCCTAAATCATCAGTCGCCGATGAAATACTGCACATCGTGTTGAGATGAAAGTGCCGAAGAAGCGGATGTGGGTCCAGTTAGTGGACGCTGAGTCCCGTGAGCCGTTCATGGACACCACAACGCACTTGTTGACATTACCGGAACATGTCAATCACATCGCTGGCGTTGGTTTAACGATCCACGGGCTCTACGACGACAAAATGCCCGAAGGAAGCGACGTTCTCTCCCACGTGACACCTAGCGATTTGAAGATTTACGCGAACCGAGACTCATATCACCGACATGAAAAAGCACGGGAAGATGGTGCGGGGATTGCAGGATTCGGTGCTACGGTGAGGGAGGCTCTCATCATCGAAGTGCCACCAAGACGTGTGTCGCTTGACGTACCTAATGCCCAAGAAAATACAATACTCTGATCAATTTTTCATCTGGTAACGGCGATGGAGTACCTTCGGATTTCAGAACGCTTCGATCTGACACCGTCAAGAGATTCTATGACCTACTTATCCCCCTGAGTGGGAAGCGTATCCCGATACTTGTCATTTGTGCGCCGCCGGTGTCGGGTAAGACTGACATGCTTCATCTCCTTCACAATTATATTGTACGCATGAACCCGACTACGTACGTCGCGTATCTCCATGCTGACAAAATAAAGCCAGGAGAATGCGTGTCGTCGTACTTTAAGCGGATCAACGGCCACATTTTCGAGATGTTCTGCTTGAACGTATACAGCGTCGTGGTGCTCGTTGATAGAGCTCAGAACGCGTTTGACGACCGCTGTTTTTGGCGTGGGTTTGTCAAGGGCGTGCAAGGACGACTTCGATTCGTCATTTTCACCTCATATGGCGTCCCAGTGACCGTCAAGAGTTGGAGTCAAATTTCGTTCCCGATTAATGTCCCTCCAGAGTACTGCTTCGGTCTCGATACAGATTATAGAACGAGACCTGGCTTAGCGCTGTCAAAAATGGAACTAAAGGAAATGGTGGGTAACCGGTTTTGCGGTCAAGTGTGTGATTCTGTACGGAAACTTAGCTCTGGTCACGTTGGGATAGCTCGTGCGATGCTCACGTATCTTAACCAAGAGTTTGGCTTGGCGTATCAAGGATCTGAATTGCAAATAGAGGTGGCACTACGTTCGATGAAGCAGATCGAACACACTTGCCAGATGTGCGGAGGTATACCGACCGGTGCTGCTATTGATGATATGATATCTACCAATCACCTGTCTGTTAGTGTGGTGAATGATTCTTCGGAGAAAATTGCGTTTGGAGAGCGGGTTGTTTTGTCGGAATTGGGGCGAGATCCAGAAGTTAATCAGGCCGTGACGTATCTGACTCAGTATGGTTTCCTCAACGCCGATCAGAGCCAACAGCTACAGTTCGCGTTTTTGATGCATCGAGATATCTGGTTGTCTACAAAGCAAACGAAGTGCGTTGATCGCTCGCTTGTTGGCGGCACGCAGATCGATATCGTGAAGGCGTGTATGAGGAAGTTGAGTTCTACGCAACTACAGCACATTGTTTCAGGACAGTTCACCAATATGGCTCACAAGTTCAAAATGGCGCTATACAGAGTTGTTGCTTCCTGCTTACCAAGAAACAAGGGCGCGGTGAGTCCTGAATGGTGCCGTACTTCGAGTGAGGGGTACGCGGATTTGGTGATTTTCGGAACCGCGCCTACAAAACTATGGTTCTGGGACGTGTTGCTAAACAATGACGATGCAGTGGCCCTCCGTGAACGATCAAAAAGACTGCTCTCGTACTGCGGTGATGCTACCCGCGTGATAATCGACATTCGTCGGAGCAGAGATACCCCCGTATCGCAGGATGGACTGATCCAGGTGTCGTTCGACGGGACATTTAAGCGAGCCAGGATTGTGACACCCCAGAATGACCACATTATTGAACTGTCGACTGAAGCAGTAAGCGTGGGTGATCATTTCTTGGACCGCAAAGGTTGATTTGGCCAATCAAAATGAAGTCGCTGTTCTGATCTCGATGCATTTCTTGCTTGAGAACTACTTAGTACGCATTTGTTTACTGCTAATATGAGGTCAAGACAAAGCTTTTACATGTAAATGGGTCGACTGAATCGTTCCGCCAACCCACCTACCAGGCTGGGAAGGTCATCGCGGCTGATGGAGAAGTCATAACGTACAAAACCAGTTTCCCTCGCTAGTCATGGTGGGTGGAATCGCATTAGCTCCTGACGCCTACTCCGTTAATCGATACATTCAGCTCGCATGTGCGTATTAATATCAATGATTCATCGCCAAATTTATTTCGTTTGCACGTAACGAGTGCATTTGTGCGTACATGTAGTTCGACGGTTTTGCAGCGCATGATGGTGTTGGCGTCTGGTACGACTGTACCATCTGTGCTTCATTCTGCGGTTCGAAATCGAACGGATTTCTTACGGTGAAAAACTTAATACTGAGCGCCTTTGGCTATTCTCTGAATTTTAATCCAGAGTACAAAGTTTCTCCAGGGATGGCACTCGAACTAAAGAAAAACTCTTACTTCTTATGTGATTCGTTAGTAAAAACTCGTACTGGAAGAAATCTGGTTCTTCGGTCTTCTATAATCTTTTATCTCTGGTTTCATTTCTTCTATCACAGAAAAATTTGGTCTCTTTAAACAAAGTCATACGTAAACGAATGCACCACTTGGTACTAAAAATAGCTTGATTGACCTCTTATAAGCAATATCCGGTGGACTTCAGAAAGACACAGAAAAATGTTGCTTGTGGCGGCCACGGGTAATATCAAAACCCATTCACCCAGTGAATGTTGCTTGAAGGAATTGGTTAAAATACATCTCCCTGTGCTACGAAACAACCCAGTGGGTGAAGTAATTTTCGGGAATTTCGATGTGCCATAACATCCTACAAAAGATATTGCCCAAGCTTTCTACTGGGTTAAATAGGCCATGCGGCACGCCAAAAATAAACGCAGCTTGTTGCGCACTTTAGCGTGGTGATCTTTGTTTGTCTGAGAAGCAAGTTGGGCATGAGCAATGGTCCCAAAGTTGTAAAGTTGAAAATCATCTCCCGGTTGGGATAATTAGGAAGATCTTCATAAAAAAATCTGAGTGCGACGTGCCCCAATCTGCACTACTCGAACTGATCTCGCCTACACTCGTGTGAGCGACAGGAAGAAAACGACACCTACGTATCTGGGAAACCCCATCGCCCGCATTTACCCGCCATTCAGACAGGTATTAGTTCCCGCGAATTGTTCGTGCAACATTCCGTAGGTAAATTAGGCGTACTTAAGCGTGAGGGCGACGACACAGGCAACATTTGTAGAGTTTATTAATCAAACACAGGTATAGATGTCCATAGCCATCATGGTACCGTCTCACTGTATATGTGTATTACTCGTCATGAATTAATGGTTCATTTCGGATATAAATACCCGGGTTATTGTGTTACGGATAGTGGAACACCAACCCGATCCCCCCCCTTAGCTCTGACTCTGAAATAAATTTCAGAGAATAGCCATCACTACAAATATTACGCACTGCTTCCGAAACCTAGTTCTATTTTTTACATCCCATCTTCAAAGCGTGAGAAGCGAAGTCAGCAAAAGCTGAACAGACCAAAATATATACTTCTACTAGAAGTATAAAGTAGAAGTTCTAGTGTTTCGTATTATCAAAAGCGCAATTAAGCTAGGGGATGCCAGTGCACGCAAAAAAAAAGCTCAATTGAAAAAAACAAATGCCGTATTTCGCACGGGAAAGCTCTGGATTCTATGCGTAAAACATTTGAATAACCATGTGAGCTAACATAGTCGTGTACCGAATACGATAATCCCACAGAACTTTGATGGATCTCGGTGAGCTGATTGTAATGACGAATGGTTTTACATGCTTACTAGAATCAAAATCTACATGTAAATAGCCATGACAAATTTAGGGTGAACGGGTAACATCTAAGGATAATATTATCTTAAAAATATATTCAACCATCGTTTAATAAAACTAGAAAAAGCAGCTGGGAAGTTTATACTGCCTCTTGATAAGAATTAAAAATAATCATTAGCTTCTCATTATAATGGGGTTGGTTGGGCACTTGACGCATCTCCTTCACCTGCTTTGCAGCCGCACCATCTGAAGTGCTATAATCTGCTAGTGGCAGCATGCATCCGTGGTAGTACCGCTTTTGTTTCTGTCGTTAACGACGCGGACGCAACCATATCTGACACCACCACTGAATTTGCGCGCGACGGTCGCGCATTAAAGCGGTGCTGCTGATATGACTAGGAACCGTCTTGCTGTACTTTTAACTTTTCCTACTGGCTACTGGGCCTATTTTTAAATAGGCCCAGTAGACAGTAGGAAAAGCTAAAAAGGAAAAGTTGCAATGTTGGAAATGTTTATACGTAGAAAGCTATCTGGATCAAATCGAAGTTAAACTTGGGCTCAAGTCCGCAAAAAAAAAACCTATTTCAATACCTCACCGATTGAAAAAACGACTTTTTAGGGAAACTAGGGTGCGCCCATACAAATGGGAGCGCACTCTAACATGTACTTGGATGCGGTTACGCGTTAAAACGAAAGTGCGATTCAGCAATGCAGATGCTGCAGCCGCGAAGCAGGTGCAGAAGATGCGTCACAGGAAATCCCGACGTTCGGAACATTAAAAAGTTTTGTCTACGTAAATCCTTTAACCTTGAAAACGAAAAAATATGTGATAAATTTCAGAGCTTCTTCGGGCGAAGCACGACTTTGTTTTTAAAAAAATATAATTCTAGAGAATGTGGGCTGGTAGCGCCTTCGCCAGATTCCCAAGAAAACTTATTAAATAGTAGGCTGACATACTTCAAATGTTTTTTTATCAGTATCGGTATTTTGTGCTGCTATTTAATAACTTTATTAACCAATCCTATTCCCAAAGGCCCGAAGCCCAAGTCCCTAAATTCGAAGTAATACAAGAAGAAATTCTAGTACCGTAGTACGTGAGTTCACGACTAGCTTCCTATAATGATAGCAGTAGATAAGGCCATGTATGTTGGAAGGCCTATTTTGAGGCCTTAGTAGTAACCCATTGAACGCAAACATGACTTACCGATAATCGAGGTAAAAAAGAATGTTAGCTAAAAAGAAAAAAAAACGTTTTAAAGATTTTTCTGTCGAAGGTTAGACTTTGTCCTTATTTAAGAAGACTAAGTCTAACCTTTAAAGCATCTCCTGGCTTTCATATCTGCAATAAACTGCTTTGTACAGTATCCATTTCAAAACCTGTGAGCGGATCTTGAGATTTATTTGTTAGGTAAGAGCTCACAGATACAACTCCTGATGCACTGAGCTGTAGTACTAACGGATTCGTATGGCAGCGAAATATATCGATGCCCGCGATTAGTTACATGCAGTTTGCAATATGTGTGGGTATAGATCGAAAACATACCCCGAAGCGCGACCAATGTACATGTAGACCGCTGATCACAACGAAATATTCGTCGATGCGACGCTCCCCCACCCCCACCCATCTTTGCATAACTAAATTAGAACACATCGCTGCTTGTCGTGATATTATATCTGCCACTATTGAAGATGAGTTCCTCCATCTACGCTGTTCGCTCTTCATGGAAATTTCTATAGTAAGCCATTTTTTAGTCATTAAGTCAGCATCTGTCTTCTCTCTTCTTCAGCTTTAGAAATTAATAACCTGGTTGAGACGTTCTGTCTCCACCAAAAAATATCGCCACATCTACATGATTTCTAAGAAACCATGCGACTTTTAAGATTTATTAAACGTTTCACTTGGACAAAGTGTAACGGGCCAATTATCTCGTACGGCCTTGAGGCGGATTGTCGCTCCATAGTGGTACACTACGGCGTCCGCTTCGCCAAGAATAGTAACTTCTTGATCGAGTAATACACAGTAGTGGCCGACAGGATCCACTTGACCCTGCGCCGGAACGTCCACCACTTGTGTCCGCTCCTACTTTATTATCAGTAATAGACTGCCTTAGCCACTTGCTTGTGCAACCTACACGCCTCCTCCAGTCACAGGTACGCCGGATTCCCCGTCGGCACGCACGCAACCTTCGAACGCGTTCGCAACCAAGACTCGTCCTTGAGTCACACACACACCGGATTCCCTGTCGGTACGCACGCAACCCTCGCACTCGTCCACTCGACTCGCTTGCCCTCAATCTAGCAAGATGCAACCCACCTGCTCACATCCAGGCAGATTACAGACTGAGCGGCTCACACCGCTTTCCCGCACCCGATCACTGGTATCATCGGGGAGGTACAGGACGCACGTGCTGCACGACAATGCCACTTGCATCGTTTGCGCCACTCGTCGCCTCATACAACCCAGTATTTTTCCATACTTTGCTTGTGATCGCCCGGCACGGCAAGTGCCACTCGTTCATCCCATCCTCATCCAGACCGGCCCCGCTGTGGTCCACATGACCTCGCGGTCGGTCGCACTCCAACTGCAAGTGCTCATCCGTCTTCTTATCGTCCTGATCGGCTTCGTTGTGGTCCACTTGGCCACCCGATCCGTTACACGCCTTACTCCACCACAGAGTCTTCCACGCCTCTGTCGGCGGCAAACAACTCGTCGTACTCTGCAGCTGAGACCCACGTGCGCTCGTCATTTCCAAGTGCTCGCATGTCTCTTCGTGCAGGTTGGAGTTCGTACTCCAGTACGTAATGGCCGGCTTCGTTCCGCCGTCTTCGTCTCCGAACTTCCACCAGTGGTTCGCTCGTCCTTCGCCACGATGCTTCACCGCCCATTGCTCTCGTCTTTCGTTTTCCAGTACTTACCGCTGTTGCCGACTGCACAGGTGTCGACGTTGTGCCAACAGCCACTTCTGACGTCTCTTCATCGCCTTCGAACTCGGCTTCATCTTCGTACATCAGTTGCGAGTCGATGTCGGCTGCAGCTCGTTTTAGCAAGTCCACCGGGTAGTGATAGGTAACTAAAAATGAAACGTGAGCTATAAATCGCTCAGGTGTTCCATCTTTGTCTTCGCGTTCAACCAAGAAGTTCTCGAAACCTGCCGGATTCACAATCCTCAGAAGTCCAACCCACTGATGTACGAACTTCGTAGCTTTAGGACCCCGAGGCGGCCTGTACATCCACACGCGGTCGCCCTCATTGAAATCCCGCATCCTCTTCATTCTCCGATTGTAGTACCGAGCTTATCGTCGCTGCTCACGCTCGAGTGCATGCTCTGCGCACTAGTGACTCCTTCGCTTCGACAACAACAACCTCTTGTGGTACGCAGCCAGCTCACCCGCCTCAGTCACGTTCGTGCCCCGCAACAGCTCGCTCGGGCTACGCAGCTTCCTGCCCATCATGAGCTCGTTCGGTGAAAGCGCCACCGTCGAGTGGCGTCCCGAATTGTACGCGTACACTGCAAATGAGATCCACGCCGCCCAGTCATCCTGTGCGTCGGCCTGCATGTACGTAGATACGCAGTCCTTCCAGGTTCTGTGGAACCTCTCAACCACATCAATCATCTGGGGCCGGTACGGCACCGGGTTGATCTGCTGTGCCTGGAGTAGCATCACTAGCCGCTCGATCACTTGTCCCGTCAGTTCCGGCGCCCCATCGATTAACAACTCGCGAAACACGCCGAACTTCAGTACAACGTCGTTCATCAGAAAGTCCGCCACGTTCTTGACCGTGTGTCTCTCCACCGCCTTCACTACAGCATAGCGAGTCACATACTCCACCGCTGCGATGACGTATCGCTGGCCACCATCAGCAACAGGTAAGGGGCCCGCCACATCGAGTGCCCATCTGTCACCAACGTCGCCACCACGAATACTGCGTAGCGGTGGGATATTTTCCCGTGGCTTCGCCTTCCTACTGCCATAGTTTTGGTATCCATGCCTTCCTACTGTCATAGTTTTGGTATCCACGCACCCAACGCTTCACCTCGCGTTGCAGATTCGGCCACCCGTAGAGTTGTGCGATTCGTTCGTACGGGTGTGGTGCCCTCATATGGCCCGCCCACACCGAATCGAGACACTCCTTAAACACGATAGGCCACAGTTCTGGCGGCAACAATATTCGCAGTCCCCTCGTCGTGTTCACCATCACTAAATTGTGACGCATCTCCGTCTTAAGTCCTCAGTATTCACCCGCACCCCTGGCACGTTGCACCCTCCGACTGCGCTGCTGCGCGTCAACAATCATTTTGTCGGTGAGTTGGGGCGTCGCTTGCTCCGACTCATCCTGCTGCACGCGCCCGACTCCTCGCCGTGCATCTCGAATCACGGTTTTCTGCTTCTGCCTCCCAACACCGTCATCTCCATTAATTGGCCATACTCGCTGCTCATAATGGTTTTGCGTGACCGTCACCGGCTCGGCCATCACGTCCAGCGACGCCCTGGGCCAATTCGCCCGTCCTCTCCGTCCTGTTCGAGCACCACTCGTCACCCCGGCACTCGCATCTTGCCCACTCGGCACGTCGAACCGCACACGTCGCTGTACTGGCGGCTCGTCGTGATCTCCACGGCTTCCGACACCAGCTCCGTCGCCGTCACTGGCCTCCACGGCCGTTCTCGTCGCACTACTCGAGTCTCCAGTCTCGTTCGGCCCCACGTTGCTCGTCGTATCGTCCTACTTGGTGACGCCCTTGTTCCTCGACTATAATCGTTCACCTCCGTCATCCGTGCCTCTTCCAGCCGTCTCCGGGCCGCTCGAGTCGAAGGGCCCGTGGCTTTCACCACGCCCGTTGCACTGTGGTCGTTCTTCGCCTCCTCCAGCGCTGAGCCTCTCTCCTGGGTCTTCAGGGCCTCGCTCACTGCTGCCGTCTGTGCCGCCGTCGCTCGTGCGTCGGTCTGGCCGCCATCACCCATCAGTGTGTAGTTCTCGAGCTGTCGCTCTCTGAGTGCGTCGTCTCCGTCTGTTGGGACGCCTCGTTGTTCCTGTGCTCCACCTGATCGTACCCCAGAAGCTCCAGTCGCTCCACTATCGCCCGCTGTATTTTTCGCCTCGAGTGTCGACGCTCACGCCACCAGTCGTCACGTCGACAGACACAATCTCCGCACTGGACTCGCTCGTCACACTCCTAGCTCCCGCCGTGTCTACCTCGCGCACCACGCTGTCCACAGCATTGGGCGCCACAGTAGCCGCCTGTCGTCGTCTGTCACGTCACCGTCTGCCCCTGGCCGCTGCTACCATCGCTGGCGCTCTTGAAAGAGCATCTGCGACCACGTTGGTACTGCCCGGCCGGTATTGAACGTCGAACTCGAACTCCTGAAGCGTCAACGCCCACCGATGCAACTTCCCAGTCAAGCTCGGACTGGACATCAGCCATTTCAGTGCAGCGTGATCGGTCACGATCGTGAACGTGCGGCCGTAGAGATAGGGTTTAAACGACTTAATAGACCATACTACTGCCAAACACTCGAGCTCCGTGATGCCATAGTTCGTCTCTGCAACACTTTTCACCTTACTCGCGTAGGCCACCGGCTGCAACCCATTGCCGTGGTCCTGTATTAGGCAGGTGCCGAGCCCCTCCTTGCTCGCGTCTGTCACCAATCGGAATGGCAACGTAAAGTTCGGGTAAATTAGTCGTGGCTTGATCGTCAAGACCGCCTTCACGTGCTCGAACGCCGATTCTTGCGCCGCCGTCCACTCCCATGGCGCGTCCTTGCGCAGCAACTTCGTCATCGGTGCCATGAGAGAGCCAAATCTCTCAATAAAGTGCCTATAATACCCCACCAAGTGCACGAACCGTTTAACCTCCATCGCATCGACCGGCCGTGGGAAGTTCTTCACAGCCATCACCAGCCGTTCTAGCGGTCGCACGCCTTCAGAACTAAGCTCATGCCCTAATTACTCGATCCTCCTCGTCGCGAACAGACACTTCTTGAGTTTGAGCGTGAGGCCAGCCGCCTCCAGACGCTCCAACACCCACGCCAACTCGAGCACGTGACTCGATCCCTCCGCGCGTGAAAACCACAATGTCGTCTAGGTACACGAGGCACGTGAGCCACGTAAGCCCCCTTGACACACTATTCATCACGCGTTGGTAGGATGACGGAGCGTTCGTCAACCCGAACGGCATCCGCGTCAATTGGTACAGTCCTTGCTTCGTCGTGAACACCGTGTCCTCGGCCGCAACTCGTATTTGCCAGTAACCAGCCTTCAGGTCGAGTGTAGTTAACAACAACGCACCTCCGAGTGCCTCCAACGTCTTGTCGATCCTGGGTAAGGGGTACACGTCCTTGTTCGTCACCTTGTTAAGCGCTCTATAGTCGATACAGAAACGCACTTCGTCATCTTTCTTCTTCACGACCACTACGGTAAAACCCCAAGTGCCTTCTCCTTCTTCTATGACGCCCGCAGACAGCATCTCCCGCACATTGTCTTCCACTATCACGTCCTCCGTCTGTGCGATACGCCGCCGTTTTAACATGATGGGTGCTGTGCGCCGCGTGCGCGATACTTCAAGCAGCTTTACGTTGGTTAGTGCGAGTGCTGCTGCTACTAGTTCGGGTGAATCCACCTTCTGTCCGCGTGGAAATCACATTAGCCCACCACGTGCGCGACGTGCGCTCTTCTTCAAACAGGATCGCGCTGGTTAGTGCGCGAGGTGCTGCCGCTACGAGCTCGAGTGAGCGAGAAGACATCTCCTGTCCTCGTGGAAGCCAAATGAGCACACCACGTGCACGTCCCTCCCTACTTCAACTTGCAGGGTGTGTCCAGCAAGTGCGCGCTGCTGCTTTCCGCTTCGTCTCTGCGACGGCACGGCTAATGGTTCTCCATGATATGGCCGTTCCGCCGGGCTGCGCTGGAAGCACATCGGTTAGAAGAAGAGGTCTTGGTTGCTAGCAGTAGAATAGCGGGGTACTTTATAAATACAGCACCTACCCGTTGCCGTGCCAAAACGTGCCAAAAACTGCAATCCGTTTGGTCCGTTAGTCACCGGTTTTCCCGCTACCGTGCCCGTGTGTGAGTTGCCGAAAAATTAATCTTGTATTTTATAAGATGCATACTGACAGCCAGTTTTAGAAAACCGGTTAGACACCGGTTGTCTCCCATTACCGGTCCTCGTGTGCGTTTTTTAAAGTATAGTTAACCGACCATAAAATGGGATTGAATCAACAATCATAAATAAATACCGGTAAGCTATCACAATCGTGGTGCAAACGACAGGTCTAAACGAACTGCGGCTCAGTCTGTAAACTATCGACTCATGAAAGCAAGTCAGAACAAAATCGCGCCACATAAAACCATATGCTTTCTTGGCTCTCAGAACTCGTACTTAGTGGAGATCCACAGTCATCAAGGGCATGGGCGATTGGCACATTGAACCTATTAATAGCGGCCAATCCAATTTTGACTAGAACTCGCAATTACAATCGCCCAATTAAACCCTGGCAATCAAATACTACTAGTAGTAAGATTTGTTAGGCTGTTCAGCTGTCCTCCCAGTATTATGGTTCTGTAACGGAACTCTCACTCAATAAACTCCGTCGCGTTTTTTCGCTTCATCATTGTTGCTGGTATCCCCTCGAAGTGCGGTCTTTCGCCTCGCTTTCATGAGTCCAGCTACTCCTCCACCAACCACCATGGGGCCCTCCGGCTCGCCACCGTCGAAGGTCATCATCCCAAACATGTCACCTGTTTTCTTACTTGATCCACTCGAGCCAGGTAATTGTCCAAGCCAAATAGGTTGCTGCTTGGTGTTGTTTTGCTGATGTGGCTCCACATAACTCCCATCGTTCATGGAGTCATCGTCGTCATCTCCAGCGGTTCGTCGACTCATTCCAGGAGCCGAATTCGGTGGCGGGAACACATCGACCATCATCTGCTTCTCCTCTACAGGAACCGACCGTGGGGGGCGTAAAGCAGCAACACGCCGTACATGTGAGGCGCGACTTCCTCGTACGCAGGTCGTTCGGTCTGCATCAAAGTGATCTGCGTTGTTGCCTTCGTCGTCTTCTTTTCTCGCCGCTCTGACCAAAAGAGCTTGAAGTCTTCGCTGCAAAGCTGGGGAGCAGCTTGTTTGGATAAAAGAGTTAACCTCTTCTTCCCTTGTAGAGCGCAAGAACCTCATGATCTTGGTCGACGCAGTCTTCACTAATGGACTCGGATGGGTCGCACACGATCCGAGGAACGGCACGATGTTCTCCAAGCCTAATGGCTCCGACGCGGACGATTTCGAGCGTCTTGTGGTCGGTTTGCGCCTTCCTGAGACCGATCCGACTCCACTGCTATCACTAATAACCAGAAATTCATATACAAGTTGCAATCGCAGTGTCAATTGCCACCGTAGTTTGGTAAGAGCGAGTTTCCTTTTTGCGATGGATTCTCCAGCACTGCCGCTCATATCGCTTTGCTCGGGGGCACTGAGGATGGCGTTGCACACAGCGTTCTTGCCAACTGCACTCTTACCCGCTACAAGACGCAGTATATCGCGCACTTGTGAGCGGACGCGAACACTCTCACTGGCACTTTGTTGAACGACACTACGGACCGTGGAGCCCAGTACGAGATGCACACCCCATTCCTCCCACGGAATCGCGTAGCTAGCACTCTCGTCTCCGTAACTCTGAGGGTCAATTAGCAACTGGAGCAGATCGAAAGCAGCCAAGCAGACGGTGGGCGATGCGTCTAGAGTAAGTTGCTTGACTAAGAGACAGCATGTCTCCCAGGCGCCTTTGAATTTCGGATCCGGAGAGGAATCCAATAGATAATCCACCAGTTTATCCACACCCAGACATCGTTGAGCTGAATTACTCATCGTCGAAGTGAGCAACTCCGTGATTTCAGCGGTGCAAATCTGCTGCAGCTTGTGAGTGTCGACACCTAATGCTCTTTGTAGCGTCCTCCCGCTATCAGTCTCCAATCGGCTGCTGTCTGTGCTCTCTTTATTAAGAGAACTTGTAGGCAGCGTCTTGGTAATCTGTACGACGCTACGTGTGATAGTCTCGCGGATCGAAGGCTTAAGCTCAGCCAAGAAGCTGTTGAGATCCACTGCGCCGTACGACTCGGTCATACCGCCATTTGTGGCTTCGTAGATACTTACGTACGTGGTTATAGCGGCATTGCGTACGTCAACGTGCTTGTTTTCTAACGCCGCTCTAACGATACCTAAGATAAGAGACACATCTGGTTGCTCGTGGTTCTCACCTGCTGGCGCCTCTCTCACTAGCATCGTGAACAACCTCAACAGCTCTCCAATAACCAGTGGAGAAGCTGCTGCAGCCTTTGAAGAAGACGCAAGTTGCTGGTACTTTTCAGCCAGCATTCTACACATCCGAGCGTGGCCCACGTGAGTCAAAGCGGCCATCGAGTGCAGCAGCGTAAAGCAATCTTGTCGTAGTCGCTGCTTGGTATCTCCTAGTTTCTGTAGCACCAGACCCACCACATTTTCCAAGATTTCGTCCACATATCGATGCTCGGAAGACACCAACGGTAAGAAATCGGTCGCGAGGACTTGGAACAGACGCAAGGCGCACTGGAAAACGCGTGCGACGGTGTCGTTCAGCCCAATCTCCAGCACCTGAGCCAGCATCCCTAGAGCTTCTAGTGTCTTCGGTAGTGTCGTATCACTAGCCACTCGACCACTTGCACAACACATAACTTGGCGCTCTACCTCTCGAATCGCAGCTTCGCGCTGAGCCCACGCCTTGTCCAGAAGACAACGCACCAGTTCTTCCCCAAAGCCTTGAATGATAGTAGAGAACAATTCCTTCTGTTCGGTGGTTAGAGCGGTGCCATACGGAAGCTGTACAGCTTCCGACTGACTCGCACTGCTCGATTGAGCTCCAGAATTCGAAGATAGTGAAGGGTTAGCGAGAGCTGGTCGATGCTTTGTGGACGAACCAGAGGCGGTAGGCGGACCAATCACCCCTGAAGTGCCAGGTCGAGTCGTATCGGTGGGAATGTCGAAGTCGTCCACCTCGTCCATGAGCATATCGGACTCCATCACGCCTCGTTCCACCAGCTTGGAGATGAGTTTCTGTCGAGTAGACCGAGCGAGGGCGTCCAGAAACGGCATGGCGGCACTACGAGACACTTGCATCGTGTCGGCCACAATCTGTAGCGACATCTGACGCACGTTCTGGTCCTTGTGTTCACAGACTTGTAGTGACAACTGCAGCACATTACGGATTGGCAGCAGACCTTTGTCACCCGACGAACTCTCGATGATACCGAATTCCAGCATCAGTTTCGAGACTAGAGCCATTTTGTTGGTCAAGTAGACAGCCGAGAGTGTTTGAGAGGACGAGTTGCGGTCGCACGCGATCATTTCTTCTAGTAGAAACACTGGGCCGATACACGAAGTCTGTCTGGATAACAGTAACAAGGCGTCTTCTGTCGCGACATGCAGGCGGTTCTTGGAGTCTCCTAGTTTGACCAGAAGTCGAGGGATCAGTGGACGTACTAAGTCGTGCACTACGTTCACATCTGATGGAGATCTCACTGCATTCTCACACGCGATGCTAGCGTCCATCAATAGCGAAACTCCAGCCTCAAAGACCGAGTTGACGCGGTCTTGAAGCGCCTGTAGTAGCGTCGTCTGCATCGCACTTACGAGCGTTCGTCGGGACGGATTTTGGTTCTCGAATGAGAGTTGACGCGTCTCCACCAAGTACTGCAAGTAGCTTAATGCCTCAACACGTGGGGCCCACGCATTAGAGAATAAACACCGAGTAGCTTTCTCTCCGAAACACTCCAACATGTCGCCTGCGAGGTCCTTGTTCTGGCCCTGAATCGGCTCAGCGTAGGGCAGATCATCTTCTCGTTGAGACGCTTTAGTGCGTGGGGATAGAACTGCGGTGGGGACGTCGATAGCAGCGGCGTTGCTGTGTCTAACACCATTCCGACTATATGTATCGGAAGCCTCGTCAGCTCTGTTAGACAAGCGTTTACTTTTTTGAAGAGCATTCTTCAGTCCAGTGTTAATCTTCGCTTGAATGGAAGGTTTTAACTGTTGATTCTGCTGTTTAAAGAGAGATTCACACCAACTCTTAGTGTGTTCGTAAATCGCTTCAGTTGTTCCCTTCATTTCTAAAAGAAGAAGTCAGTAATTTGAGTGGAAAATACAAGACACAACTACATAACTTACCAGACTCTTCGCATCGAGTTACTAGGCATTGCACCAGTAGATCGATAGCAGCGGTGCGTACGTGAACACTGGAGTTTTCTAGCGCCAACATACTGACTTTCATAGCATCAGCGAAGCTCAATCCGCTAGTTTTTACGTCCAAGCGATACTGGTTGGCAATTGCGGTAAGGATCTTGATCGCTATGAGCTGGTGTCGCCACGATACATTGGTACTGGATGGAGACGGCCCCTGTGGGGTGGGAGACAGCGGTGGCGTCGAAGAAACCATCATCATTTGAGAGATCTGACGTGTTAAATAGTGTGTGATGTCTGCGCTCTTACAGATCAAAAACAGTAGCGACGACACGGCTTCACCCGCGTCTTTCTCGTTCGAACCCGCTCCTCGTAGCAGCAAAGTAGTAGCGATACGCTGGATCACTGGACGTTCCTCGTGGAACACTCTGGTGTGGAAATCCTTGTCACTCATCGCCGCGTTGAACGCAACTCGCAGTAGAGACGTACAGCAGCATGAAGCCACTTGCGCGACAGCGTCTTGAAGCGCTATTTCTATCATGAAACACGCGCCATCGAACAATTTCACGAGCTTCTTCTCTTTAAATGCACTCTGGAAACGCATACCCGCGTCCGTGATCGCAGTGACGCGAGTTCTCCACGTTTTACTCGTAAACGCTCGAGCAATCTCAGCCCCAAATGCACTTTTAACTTCCACTAATCGCCTTTTGGTCTTGTCATCGCCCTCAAACTCGTCGTCTTCGTCATTATCTCCTGAGCCTGTTTCGAGATCATTATTCTCATTCTGAACACCATATTCGTCTGGGAGTAACAATGACAACACGGCACTATTAGCCACATCCACTGGGGTTTTCCCTTCGCAGTCACAGGTGTGAACATTGGCCCCTGCTTCGATCAATAACTTGACGATCGCTGGGTGGTTTTGAGAACTGGCGAAATGTAGCGGCGTCTTGCCGTTCCTCCTTGTACCTGAGAGCTCAGCATTGCATTCGACTAGAAAGTTCGCGACGCCTTCATGGCCACTGAAGCAGGCGATCTGTAGTGGTGTAAAGATGCCTAGATCACCGTCTCTCGGGACGATATCTCTGCGATCACTATAGTCCGTATCAATATCCGCTCCATTTGAGACTAGCCATTTAACTAGAGAGAGGTTACCGCTGCTCGCAGCGTAGAACAAAGGGGTGTGGCCAAAGGCATTGGGCTCATTGAGAAACGCTGTGGCTAAGCCTTCGCACATGAGCAAATACTTGCACGCGTCCAAGTTGCCATTGTCACAGGCATAGTGCAGTAACGAGTTGTTGGTTTTGGGCTCTACAATCGTCTCGGTCGCTTTCGTAGCGTCGGATTTACCCTCATCGTGGAGAAAGACCTGGAGATAGTCTTGAACAGCATCGAAATCGTCCTGCTGCGCGGCTTGGAACAATTCTTTGAGCGTCAATAGCTGGGCATGATCCTTGGGCATGATCACTTGTGTCTTCTCGAGAATGTTGATATCTAGATTGACCCCGACGACTCGTTGGAAAGGCCGCGACGAGAAAGCGACGTTTGTTATTTCACAAAACAAGTTAACTCACACAAATTTGTAGCTTAGGTCGCCGCTATACGCGATTCGGGTCATTGCTCCGGTTGAGAACTCGATTTGTCTAGCAATAAGACGAAATCTTACACTGGGGATATATTTAGGTATAGACAGCCCTCTCCAGATTAATTTCAGAACTCGCTCGCGGGGCTTACATTTTGTTGTAAGCTGATTGTTGACCAAATGTCAGACATTCTGTTGCAAGGTATATTTCGAATAGATACAATTCAACCAGAATGTTTTTGCGCGATGATACTGTCCAGGTTGTATTAACATTTATAACATTTAAATACTGGTGCGTTGTAAAACAGGTTTCCAGGTTGTAATATTAATTTATTAAAATAAATTACATGAACAACATTTATTACCGCCCTTCAAATGAATCGTTATTCTCTGGATTTTATATCCAGAGTATTTACAGAGGTGCGATTCTGCCTAAAAAGATCTATACTTAAGTACGCTTCTTCTCAACACTAAGAAAAAAGTCGTTTTCAATATTACACACAAACTAAACTGTAGTACTTGATGAAACTGTTATATCAGAGGGACGCCAGAATCTTTTAGCCAAAAGTGCCGCTACAGACAACGACGATGAAATCCGCCATATCATACAAATCTTGAAGTTCAAAACACAAGATTTTGAATTAGTAAATAACTTTAGACGATAAAGCAGTAAAACGCATTAAATGGTGCTCAAAGGTTGCCAGAAATCATAGTGAGAGGCTTTGGGAATGCTATATCAATGTTCGAAGTGTAATATCAATCGAAATACTTCACTTTCATTTAATTTTGTTTGTATATTTTGTGTTGTTGTCGCGAGAATAAAAAAAGTACTACTATGGAGGATGGCTTAATTAACCCAATACTCGCATCAACACATCTTCTGCGACTGCTTCGCAGCCGCAGCATCTGCTACAAACAATGAAACACGCCAACAGTGCTTCTAATTTATATTAGGACGGTTGTGTTAGCAGTAGGCCACAACAAGCATTAAAGAAAGCAACGCACAGTTCGCAAGTGTTTTTTTTAATATAAACCACCCATTTTAGTGTCACTCATGCGTATAGAGTGTTTTTAGGCAGAATCGCACCTCTGTACATACTCTGGACTCTGGATATAAAATCCAGAGAATAGTACTCTTTTCGCTGCCAGATGTTAATTTTCAAACCTTACCAGCGCCATAATGAAGACTTAACAGCATTGAAGGAGACCGCATGCACTGTATCGTGCAGGGAAACGCAGTGCACGGTGTAGGCCTAGCGGTTGGGTGCATGTCCCCAATTAGGTGTAGTTGGAAGCAGTTTCGTCCTATTGAGAAGTTGTGTTGTCGCAACATACCCGTCAATGATGAACGATATTAGCAGCCCGCTCCAAGTTGATTCCCAGATAACTTCATGCGATCTCTCTGGATTAAACGGAGCTGCAGTGGGCGCGAATGTGGTTAAAGACTATCACATGTGCGCTAACATCTTCATGAGAAAGATACGTCTTACACAGGTGATGGGAAAGTGAGTGGACACCCCTGAAAAGAGCAGTCTCTGTTGCTAATGTGACAGAGTAAACTACTACGAGCTATCGTCTGTTACGGACGCTGGTAGTTAATCTGAGAGTGCTGAGGACAAACATTGAGCAGGCTGGTAAGGCCTGTGGTGGGAGCAGAGTGACTGATAATAATAATTAGATGCGATCACGCGTACTTTACTGTAGTGGTCAGATTTACCGTCGTTGTCTGTACATGGGTGGTGCACGACGTTTTCGCAGAACTAAGCATTTTTAATTGTTGACATGACATTTGATGGTATTTTTGCGAGGACTTGATGACACAAAAAACGGACATTTCAATCTACTGAACGACAGGAATATCGCCCCAGGATTTAATTGGTTGAAACTGGCAGTTTCAGCTTACACCATTTCCAGATCAAATTGAGAAATCCTCAGTTCAAAATGAGAAAAGCTCAATTCAAAATGAGAAAACCTGCCATCGCTTATGAGGACTATCATCACATCACCTTCAGTAATTAATACTGCGAACAGTGCGGTAGACTTGTCGTTTCTATGATGCTTCAAATCTGACCCCCAAAACGATTAGACAGGGCGTTTCGCCCTTCTCTTGAATTTTCTCGTTTTGATCTGAGCATTTCTTGTTTTGAAGTGAGAATTTCTCAATTTGAACTGGAAATGGTGTAATGTCTGGCACAAAGTACATAAATGGCTACAATAGGTACAGAATCGATACTTGAATCAACAGAACCTGAGTTGAATGAACTGAAACACTCGAATACGGGATACGGATGGGCTGCAACTTTAGCGGGTAAACCATGTTTGGACCCGGGCGTGTTTCAAACGTATGGCTGATTTCACCGTCGTTGTCTGTAATCGTACCCACGTATATTATCTACTTTTCGTAATCCGCACTTACTGCTAAACCGTCCAGCTAGTTGAGCCAAAAAAATGAGTCTCCATTGCTCATAACTGCTTACCGAGGATCCGGGAGAACTACGTGTAGCTTGCCTTAAAAAAAACAGTGAGGCAAATATCGCCTATCTTTTACACTAACTGATGTTTTGCTGCTTTACCACAATGAAATCTATTTTTGTTTTCGGCTTGGCCGAAAGAAAAACGACCTTACCGGCAATATGACAAACTGTAGCATTCTCCAGCATTTTCCTGCGGTTTTTACATCTCCGATTTGACAAATCGTTTTGAAACGGTTTGTCAAATCTGAGTATTTCTTAGAGAATATATAACGAAGTGCGAGATTTTAACTGTGAACCCCTTTCAGAGACTGGTTTCGGGTAAAACAGGTCATCATAGAATGACGACGCGCGATATACGATGTACGATCGTCCCAACTTACCTCCAAAAATGATTGTTTTTTATGTCATTTGACTGGATTTCTCTATTGTCAGATTGTATTAAGTATCAAGATAGACAGTTTTAGTAAGGGCCCACATAAGCAGTCCGGAGGAATCAAATCGTATCAAGTGCGATAGGATATCATGAGAGGACGTATGCTTTACACCAATTATCGTACAGAAACACCAAAACCGTGATCTTAGCACCGATACAATCCGAAATGCACCGTAAGACTAGGAGCTCCACCCGTTTTGAATGCAGAACACCACAACTACACAATTAGCACTGAACCTTCACAAGCGCCACTCGTAGATCATTTCACCCAATTGGCGACAAGATATGCTTAGGCTTTGGACCAATAACTAAGGATTAAAAGAGAGGCATTCCTCGCTGAGGTCATTTTGAAATCACCCAAACCTCCTTAAAAGACACTCCTCCTTCTCCTTCTCTTCAAATGGCCATCTGACACCCCTGGCAGGTCCTCGTGGCGGCAATGCCGCGGGCTGCGGCAGACAGTCTGCTGACCGACTTTAAGAAGACCCGCGTTGAGAAGAGCGATCTCTTCCCTTGTTCCGTTTGCATGCTCGCCGCACCGCATCTCATGCGACTCCAGCGCCTTCGGTGTGCGTGAAATGCGTGTTCGGACATCAAAACGCGTGGGCCATGCCTATGGCGGGCGCGTGTTATGACATGTCAACTGTGTTGATTCCGGTGATTTTAGGGCGTCTAGCTATAAGATACACCGCGTAAAGAGCAAGATAGCACATTGAAGGACTGCTACATATACGGTGACGTTTCGTGGGTCTATTGTGCAGAATAGTAAATCGGCGGCCGTATTATTTCGTGGAGCATGCAACTCAGTAGCTAGATACCGCACCAATGATTGCATACCGGAGAACCCAAGCCATCTGAATCATTTACTACGTGTTGAAAACATGCGCGAGTAAATACAACGTGGTATTGAGCGCATTTGGACCCAAGGCCAACGTTCTCCTCCCGATCAGCTCGTAACTTCGTTTCCTGGATTCTACTCAAAGCTGAGGCTTCGATCTGATGAGGCGTACGGAGCCGTAGCTACAAAAGGGAAGCCAAGAATCACCTATTCACGTAGACCATGGTCCGGTTATCACGTTTGTCCCACCCTGTCTTACGCATTGTTTTAAAGTTTGGTTTTTGCCATGCTTGCGCGGGAGCATTCAACTTATTGTGCGGTGCGAACACGCTAGGCAGGATGCTAGACGCTGCGAAATCATGAGTGCTGATTCAACGCCCAAGCGACGTGGTTTACCTGAACGCGCTGGTGTTTCATTCAGTACTCTTTGGCTTATTGCCAGGATCCCTGTAGCACAAGAAGTGGGGAGGGGGGGCATCACCCGGAAAGGTTGTGCTATTAGCTGAAGATAGACTCGCCTCGTAACCATATGCTACACACATAGAATCTAGGTCTCTGCGTGGCTCTCGCAGAGAATGGCAGTCTATCATGTCAGCCTTCTGTGCTATGGAAGGCAGAGAGTGGGAAGTAGAAAACTATGAGCAAGTGAAAGATCGCTTCTCGTCCTGCCTTCAAATATTTGCTGCATCTGCATCTGCCCGGACAGCCGCGAACGCAAAGTGGAACAAAAAAGAAAGAAAGACTTAAAGAAGGAGAGATTTGGGAAGCGAAGAAGGCGAAGACAGAGGAGAGAGCTAGAGAGTCGACGCAGGCAGGGGAAAAGAAACCTTTTGATATTTATAGAGGCAGATTTGATGCTTCAATATTGCCATGTTTTGCCGAGTATAGCATGTTGTGAGCTATTTTGGCTACGAAATAAGAATAAGACAAGTATGTATCTTTAGTTTGCAGCCCCGGTAATAGATATGGGCTTACACTTCAAATAAGCTAGGAGATTAGTGCGGAAAATATTATCTACATTTGTACAGACCCAACAGTTCGTTAGTGCTCTATTCAGAAAATGTTTCCTAAATAGAACACTATTCAGAATTTGTAAAGCTATCTATTACGCAGCCTTGATCGGATCATCACTTCTACGCGGAATATATAGCCGTCAGTGTGGTCAGCGAGCCGTTTGCAGCTGTTTGCACAGATTAAAACGGAGGCAACACATATGTTTTCTTGAAGTCATTGGACATTTATAAAAAAAACTTTCAATCGTGCACCAGGGGTGAAGATATTGCGCAGCTGCTATCAAACCACGCCGAAATCATGTTTCCTTAAAGTTGTGACACAGCATACGCATCTGTTTCAATCTTTTTACAGCGTGAAGTATGTACTGAAGCCTTCTAAGAAACTTCGAAACTGACGCTGAAGTGTCCATGTTATACTAAAGTCGCAGCCGCGACCGAGAAACTGAGAGTAGGCGACTGACATGATACAGGCATCATCGACATGGTAATTATATGTACTTCTACATACGTGCACTCGGCAAATAAACTTTGTAATTTACTGAAGTAAAAATGTCATGATTTGTCTTTAAATTTGTTACGTAACTCGCAGCCGCGTGTCCATAAGTAATCGTATAGACATTGAATCGCGTATGATCATCTCAACACTCCATTGTCTTCAATACAGACAGGTTATACCTCGAATGCATGCAAAAGGAAGGGTATATCTGTGACCTATGGCGGGTTACGGTTGGATTCGAGAAAACGTTTTGATGAGCAACCCGGTTATACTTCTGTCTAAAACTCATGGGAATCGTATCATTAAAAAAGATGGCATTATCCAACTGAATGCGCACACTAGATTCACGAAATACATCGCTATTTCCTATGAATGTAAAGGGATCCAAGCTATCTGTACTCTCAAAGACGTTATTATTCCATCTCCAGAGCTGCTCCACTATTACGAGAGCGTCCTCGATTAAACCTGCATGTGAAGGGACCTCGATTCACAAGGATCGCGCGGCCCTTAAGGTCTAGTGTTCCTCGATGCTCCATTGCATACAGTACGCGCACACACGATCAATGCTTGTTAAAAAAGAGGCACGGCCAGGTCGACGGACCACCCAGTCGTCGGCATGTCGTGTGTCTCTATAGAAGCGGTCCACGTGCTCCGCTGCCCTGTTACAGGCAAAACCTCCACTGTTTTGCGATGAACCTGGTTTAACACTCATGGACAGGGCCTACTTACCGCATGCACCTCGTCCTTCAGGTCTTCCTCGGATGTAATGCCAAGGAGAAAGAAATGCTGAACCTTGAAACTGTGCGAAGCTCGAGTAATCCAGCTTGCTTCATTGCTCTTACTCGTCGTAAGAGGCGAGCATCAGGCGCCAGAGGATCGGCAAATGGCCGGGCAGTAACGGATTCGCTCTCGCACAGTGGAAGCAGTTGAGGTAAGAAGCTCACCGACCTTGAGCTTCCTTCTCCGAGTTACGTCTCTCTTGATTGCAGCATTGTAGCTTTCGCATGGTTATTAGTTTGGCAAATCCACTAGGGGTGCCAACGCCAAACCCGCTGATTCAGCCAAACCTTTGAAAAGTACTTGGATAACTTCGCCAGCTCAGGGTTCTTCGCCCACTTCTTTTGAACTCGAATCCGTTTTGCAGCGTAGTCGCTCTCAGTTGCTGCAAAGTGCATTTCGTGAATGTCCGCCATGATGTCAGCTGAAGTCGTGGCTGGCAATACACGAGTATTCTCGTAAACTTTCTTTGCTACATGGAAGTAGCACATTAAAAACACGTAGTCGCTCTCTTCAGGAACGTATCGTTGACTGCATTCCACTGGGCTGCGTCGGCGTCGCTCATTACGTATCGAACGCGGAGAGACTTGCCCACTACTGCTAGATAGGTGCGGCTCAGAATAGATAGCATTTCCGTTTAGTGTTGCTCTTGTAGCTGGGACACAATGCAAATTGCCAGCAGGTGGAATCGGGAAGCTCGGTCCGACATTCCAACGACTATAACCGGGTAGCCAACTTGGGTGAGCTTGTAGGTGGCGTCCAGATGAAAGATAAATATCGAAGGGTCTCGGTCAGCATGTCGGAGGAGTTGCTTGGAGCTGACACCAACCACATTTGGGCTTTCATCGCTTCCATTGCCAGTTACACGTCTGCCGTCTCGATCACTGCCACTAGTAAAAGTGAGCGCCGCTGCTTTATAGGCCGAGGAGGGGGAGCACGATCCGGAATAGTGTGCTCGTGCGCTTCCTCCATAGTTACTAGTTTAAATAGTTAATCATCCATTGTATTTAGCATCACAGTGTACAGCGGCAACACTGTTCTTAAGAAGACACTGCACAGCTTCACACACGAGGCGACTTCACACACAACGCCGCCGAGACGGGATCCAAACAGGAAATCGGCAGCTTGGTCGGAGGTACCCCTCGCACGCCGCGGGGATGCGAGGAAAGACCAGTTCACTGACGCTTCAAGGGTTGTTGTCACGTGCGCCTTGCCGTTAGAGGCGATTTGTATCGGTGCGTTCTTCGTAGTAAAAGATAAAGGATTGTGATTCATAACTACCGTTCTGTACAAGCTGTGCCCAAATAATTATGTCTACAACTGTATAACCATCTGGATGGCTGAGGAATCACATCCGAGGTATCCAGTTTCTATGTGCAAGTGCCAGTGCTGGTTATGAGGTGCAGAGTTTATAGAATGTTGGTGTTTTTGCTATATCCTCATATCATAATCTGAGACTGCCTGCTTGCGCAGTTTTTCTAGAAGGAGGTGAAAGGGTTAAAGACTGGACCAACAGAGGCGAGCTGTAGCGAGGTCGCGTAGCCGCAGCAAACCCACGCAGAATTTGTGGAGGCGGGTCCAGCGCCGAGCGGTCCAGCGATCCGAGCATTGCACTCTACAGGTGAGAGAATGGTTATATAACTGGAGCACAGCGACTGCTTTTGCGACGCGCAGCGGAGCAAAACTCATGATGGAGATGACATCCGTCCTCCTTCCCGTTTCCCCATCTCATGATAAATTGACCCTTTACAAAACTTAAGATAAATACCGTTTTTCGACTAGTGAAAACTTTACAAGCAGTCGCTGTCATCATGATATACGAGCACGGACAAAACACCACGACGAAAACGCACGAGTTCTCAATTAGATTTGACAGGTAAAAGACTGGTTTGGGCCCTAGTGGGCTAGTTCACACTAGTAAATGTAATGCATGATCCGGCATAGTGTATACACATCGCTCCGGCAAGCTTTTGCGGAAACATAAAACAAAGTTAATATGTGCATACCAGCTACCCCCAAAATATACACCAGCGCGTGGTATCTCTCTTCCGGAATAGTGCGGATCTAACGAACTAAACTTGTGCCGGGGCCGGGAAGTGTGAAATTGGCCACTACGCCACAAACGACTGCAGTTTTCACAACACAGGAATGAAATGGCCAGGTTCGGAGTGATGGTCATTGCTGGTTCCCCACATCCAGGAATCATCTGCAAGAAATAATGGTATCACTCACCAAAAAGCGCTTGGTCTGGATAGCATATGTATCTAGGATTTTAGCATTATTCGTGCTGTAATTCGACTTATTAGCGGCGAAATACCGCCCGCTACGTATTTATGGCCAGCAATGCGAACGTTACGAATAGATACCTTGGAAACCACAAAGTCTGAAACATGGTCATTAGGAGCGACAAAAACATTCGAAAAACCTACTGTCCAGGTTGAGATTGCATGAGACGGGACATCAAATGTCCACGTTAAAAACAGGTTGATCCTGGACCATCTAAGTTGGTAAACATTAGCGAAACTTATGGTCATTTATTTTGCACATCCCAACCAGGATCACCTAACCTATCCGATCATAAGAGCTTCGGGCGCTTCCTATTAGCTCTTATTTTCTAAAAAGCGAGGAAGGGAAACAGGCGTGTCTTCACGGGCTGAAGCATCGCAAGCGACGAAAGAGGTAAGTGTGAAGGAATCGCAATGGTGTCATTGACAAATTAGATGTCTGATGTTGTGTAGGGTCCGCGGGTGGGAAGGGCGTGCGTGGGCTGCATCAAGGGGGTTAGCGGGTAAACGGACGTATGTACGCCATGTGGACCCCTGGCATGTTGATCACCAGGTTATGTTACAGGTTGTATTACAGGTTGTGCTGAAGTTCGCGTGCAGGTTGACTTCACTTATGCCATTTTGCCTATTATAAACCGATTGCAGTTTTAGTTTAACATGAAATCCAATGCCAGCTCTACCAGCATTTTGTCTTAAAGCTAATATCAATCTGTTTATCAACCTGTTTTTTTCAAGCTGGTACATCACATGGCTTTAGAAATTGTTTTTGCACTTTTTTGAACTGCCAAGGAAATATACTTTTTTGGAATACCATGTAAGATCTGAGTCTGAAAAAAATCAGAGCAACTTTTTATAAAAGTTTAGAAAAAGGTAACAAAAGCTGTTTTTCATAATTTTGATTCGAAAAAAGTAAAAATATATTTTATTGCTTTTTCTGTAAAACTTTTTAGAAAATAGTTTGAACATTTCTCAACCCCAAAGTTGAAAACATGTTGAGTATTAAAATACACAACCTGCTTAATTAAAATGAGAAAGCGTTTAATAAATTCAACCTGAATAGTATCCAAGCTAACATTTCAAACTCAATAATATCCAAGTAGTATTGTATTTTGCAGTCCTTTTGGCAAATCGGACCGTTTGAAGTGCCTCCGTTCAGCTTAGGGCTAGGTATAGGGCTTAGTTTTACTGTGTCGACGATTAGCTGTTAGTGGTGAGATCAACCAATTAGATCTCGCAGCAGCGACTGGTATAAACGGACTCTAGTGCTCCTTGACGGTACCCAGTCAGCCACAACAGCCAGATTGGCGGGTGACTTCCCGACAATCAGAATTTTGCGAGTAAAAGTCTATTATAATTAGAGTACGCAGTACAAAGGACTTATTGACTCAATCTGCGGTGGCGAGTAGTAGTTTTACTGTACGTATATAGCATCGATATGAACACAGTGAGCGCAGTGCTAGGGACGTCAGCCCGGAGCTTAGAACGGTGGTACAGACTTTTTAGGAAGACAGGCAACGTGTCAAGCAACCAGCAGTGCAACAACAAGACGCGGGGTGGCCTGCAAACGTTTGCAGCTTTGTGAAGGCTTACATTAAGGTTAACCCTTTGTTTCTACTTTGAGGAGCTTCGCTCGAGCTGCGAGCCAAGTTTAGCACCCTGCGCAATTTATCCGAATCTTCTATTTGCCGAGCTCTCCGCTTCGATCAACGGCTAACCCCCAAGATATTGACGAAGCGAGCGAGCAAAAGGGTCCCCAGGGAACGCCGCGAGTACATGCAGCGCCTGCTACCTTTCTACAGTGGACCTGACCAACTAGTTTTTGTCGATGAGACTTCAAAAGATGCAAGGTATTACGATCATACTGGTTTAAAACGGAAACGCCTCATTTATATTTTCTGCCTTTTTTTGTTTCTAGGTCTATATTTCGCAGGTATGAGTGGTCTGCTAGGAATACTCCAGCACACGCAACCCTCCCCTTCAATCGCGGGACTCGAGTCTCGACTTTTGCTGCTATTGATGTTACCGGCTTTTTTTGCATGGGGCCACGTCGAGGAGACGTTCACAAGACAACATTTCCATGACACGTTTAAGATGAAGATTCTGCCGTTCCTGAATCCATGGCCACTACCGCGCTCGATAGTGGTCATGGATAACGCAAAACTCCACATGTACAAAGAGCTCCAAGACACGGTGAGCACAACTGGTGCTCTCCTTTTCTTTCTTCCGCCGTACTCGCCAGATCTAAACCCCATCGAAGTGGCGTTTTCACTTCTGAAGCGCTGGATCCAGCGGCACGCCGAAGCTGCGTTTCGTCAAGACCCGCTAGCTGTTTTTAAGGTTGCGTTGTATTGGTGCACACGCAAGCAGGAGTTGGTTGGAGAAAACCTGTATCGCCATTGTGGATACGGAAGAAATGAGCTGTCGATTAACATCTCAAATTAATCCAGCTTGCCTATTCGTCATGATCTAGTTCTCGATGATCGACGTCTTCCATGTCTACTGCTGGGTCTGGTACGCTGCTTGTCGACGGCGCTCGAAATGGGGGGCGCAACGAATGTGACGGCAGCCCTAGAGCAAGACTGAGATCGTCAATACACATCTTAAGTGGTACTGGGACTCCTTCAACCATAACTCGAACAACGCAATATTCAGCACGACCCTCCTGCATTTGACGGTCTTGATCTGCATGCATTGCTACCTCTTGTTGGTCGACGAACTGCAACTGCTGAAAGGCTCTGTCTTCAGGCACCTGAATTGGCGTCTCGTCCGGGAGACGTGCTTGCCTTACGCTCATGTAACTTTGGGTCGCTGGGCCTGCGGTAATTCCGTGCTGCTGGATGAAAGCTGCAATTCGTGGAGCTTGCTCTTCTATCCGTGATGCAGTTGCAAGTCGAAGCGTTGTAGCTCGGACTGGGCGCGGGACGTACGCAAACACCATCAATCGGAAGTCGGCTTGGCCGTTTTTGCGGAGTCGGGCAGTATGCCACACAGTTTCGAGTTGCAACTTAAACTCTCGCTCTTCTCGACGAAGTGCAGAAAAATCTCGCTGTGGTGCATTTTTGCTTGGTTTCAGGTAGAGTTCAAGCTCGCTACTCCATGCGTTGGGTAGGTGACGAGCAAACATCTCTTCCACTGTTCCTCGTAGGCCGCCGTAGCCTGACGACACATGAAAACAAAGCTAAGAGGCGGGATTTTATCCCTGCAAGCCGTTAGCGGCGGATCTCCATTCTTCACTGTGAGCTGAACGTTAAGCTGTTCTGGAAATGGCATGGTAACGGGACCGGTCTGCATTGTTGAGGTTAGAAGAGAAAGTGAATATATCTCTAAAGCACTCGCACAACAATTCCTTCATCACGGGTTCCAGCTCTCCCGTATCTGCCATATGCTTGTCAACGGCAGAGGCTTCACTAATTGTCAAATTAAATACACGTGTGAGAGAGAGTTGACTATAGTATGCAATGTTGACAATGTGTATTACCGCAATGCGTCTTGCCAGCACGACACTAGAACGACAACGCGTCGAGATTACTAGCTGCACGTATGCGTGATTGTGGCCGGTGTAGTGTAAAAGAACTAGGCAGCACGCTATTGGTATCAATTGCAACGAGCTAACATACAGCAATACATCAGTTCAGCGTAGTAGGCACACAACACAGCATCGAATTGCTACCCAACAAACCTTTATACTAATGCTACTCATAGTTACGTCGGAAGTGGCTTCGCACAGAAAACTCTCGCAGTAGGCGCTGGGATGTGAATGATCAAACGTATATCACACACAAGTGTCATTGCATGAACTGTCAGAAGAACAAATAAACGTAGAACTTCTTACGTTTGAGTGAGCTGCACGTAGCAAATTCATCTCATCCTGCTTGCCCCTACTTGGGGTTCCCGCTCGCTCACGCCCTTCGCAGCCACGAACCGCTCGAGTCGCTTGCTGCTGGCCTTCTCGGGCTGTCGCGGCAGGTGGCGGCGAGCACAGAGATACCACGCCGCACTCCACTAGTATCTGTTTGTGCCACGCAACACGGAATCAGGAGTCTGTCGTTAGTGTGTCAGCCTAGTATTCGTCCTCGTCGATACGACGGGTTTTACCGAGGCTCAACTGCCTTTGCCGCTCTGTAGCCGTTCGTTCTGTTGGCGCTTGGCGAAACACTTTGTGTTCCCTACCCAACTAAAAATTGGGAGAACCCTTGCCTACGATTAGAAGATCTCGGATCGGAGGTGAAGTCCGATGAATCCAGCTAAAAACGGGCGCAAAACGACAGGAAAGCACAATACATGTATCCTGTTTCAACCTGGACGCTACTTGGATAATATCCAGCTTGAGAAATGTCAACCTGGATGCCTCTTAACCCTTTCGTGAAACATCTATTTTGATTATACCGTACAAATCCAAGACATCGAGCTCTCTAAAGGCGCCTGGTGCGCCCTTAAATGGAATCACTGTACTCGTTTGGTACAGTCTCTTGTGACAAATCATTAAAGATGATTTGAGGATGCATCCTGATATAGAAATACATGTTGATTAAAGTATACTTGATGATTGCGAATTGTACTGTATGCCATTTGATATAATAGACGGAACAGAATCAGTTGAACTTGTGCAAAAGGGCGCGCCAGGTGCCCTTAGAGGACCTGATCCGGTCCCTTTTCGCAAGAATAGTCTAAGGGTGCACCAGGCGCCCTTATGCCACGAAAGGGTTAAGTAATGCATGTATTCAGATTGAATAATCAACCTCTGAGCTATCAGGATAATGTGCAGACTGATATTATCAGCTTACATATCAGACTGGATTTTTTACTCATGTAAGTTTAAATGTCAAGCTGCAGTAGGTCTTCCTGTATTTTAATTATCGCTGGTCAGGTAAAGCTTTTTGCCATCTTCCGGTAAGTATCGGCTAAGCAGAGAGCTCCGCTAAATGGTGAAATCACTTCAAACTGTAAGTATAGATTACTTCTACCGAGAAATAAATATTCATGATGCCCCCAGCCGGCCTCGATGCGTCTGGGAAGCTTCACAACAGCAATAACACCGTCGCCATTCTTCATTGGCTTAGCCACCAGTCTTTTAAGGTGTCACCTAGGTGGTGGACCTGTGGTACAATCGTGATTAGAACGACTGATCGACAAAGATTTGTTGCATCGTCTGCGGTACATTAACTTATTGGTGCGGGTACCGCCTCGCCAAGTGCAAGCTAAAACAATGGATGTAAGCTTCTTCGAGTGCATCTAGCTACAGTTATTTAACCCAATTCTTAATCTAAAAATTGGATTGAAGAACTCTTTTAAAAAAAAACTCTGCATAAGATGGCATTTACATATGTTAACAAAGAGTTCGCGAGTCAAGTAAAGACAATCTGGTAGGTATCGCCAAAAACATAAGCTCCGCGTATACTTTTAATTATTAATTTTCAGATTAGATGTATTTATCGCGTCTTAAACATGGTAGAGACGTTCCAAAGGAGGCTACGAACAGTGGGTAATAGTAACTTGAAAGTTAGTATCTATCGGGTAATACTAATCCCAATATTTTGGATATTGCCATCTAGATATTTGAAAAAGTTGCGATTATGTCGAATAGTAAGTAGTAGATATACTCATTTCTTTCGTATCACCAAATATTAGATATTTACTACTTTTTTGGCTTTCTAAATCTCATGACGTGGGTGGAGCCTTCGAAATCGAAACGGCATAGTAAGTTAAGAGCTACTATTGCTGTAGAACATTTAAGGACACATTACTCAGTTTCACATGTCAAAAGAAAAGTGGCACTATATTCTTCGCCGATGTACACAATGGCGTGTGCATCTGTGTACTACATGTATCTGAACGCCATCTTTCGTATAAAATTAAAGTATTTCACGCGACAGGAATACACTCCCAAAGAGTTAGTTGGACAAAAGCCCGATAATTTGGACATAGTGAGGTAGATATACCGTATGTCCAAGTTAAGATCAGTTCATTGATAACAAATTATACTTCACCTACCGAATATTTAGGTATCACTGTCTCAAAAGTTTTAATGGCGAGATCGCTTGACAGTTCCTCCCAAACGCTCGTAGGGTCCGCTCAATCGTAGCTCTCTTTTCTGCGTCAACCGATTGATGTCGCTCCTCGCAATCCTCGCGCACACGCACACCTCGGCGTATTGGCACTCCACGGTACATGTGCATCCACCTGTGCATAGGCAAGTTCTCCGCATAGACATTCTTCGATGAAGACACATTCTACGTCGCACAAGCACCTCCGCACACTTGCACTCCACTTCCTCAGTCACCGAGACATCGACGCTGGACTCAGCCATCCACAGGGCTGTAATTCACTTTTTGAGGAGTCCCATGGCACCCGCATCTAATATCTGACATACAGCCGTGCTGTTAGCAGGAAGTGCGCGTACCGGCCTAGACGTTGTCTCCGAAACGAATTCGATGTCAGCAACCGACACATGAACGTCAGCATTGCCCACTGGAAGGACGAACAGTGCGTCCACTTCATACTGTTGTAATTCCTTCACGTAGTGTTCCCATACCCATGCATCCATCCATTCACTCTTCTGAACAGCTCAAACGTGTTGCGGAGGGTATGTCTTCAGCTCTTGTTTTTCCAGACGTCCTCCAGGTTTACCCCTAATAATACATATTATAGGAAGTTTTTCCCCTACATTAACATATACAAGTACAAGCGAGCTATATACAAACTATTTGCTGGCGCGAATGGAGATGCAAGAAACAACGCATTTAAGGAAATCAGTATTTCAAAGCGGTATGTGTGATTTACGTTCGTACATATTTGTTTATCAAATGAACCAAACAATGTAAACAACATGACCTGGACGGCTAATTATGAAGTATTTGCTCACTGTGCTATATTCCATCGGTTCCAGTTTTATTGAATGCTCGAACTGTGGCGCATCTTCGGATTTTGTTTTACCTGTTTTTTAACCAAAAGTTCTTAACCAAATATGGCATGAGATGACTCTCGATACAGCCACACTATTTTTGCGCGTGCGCGCCGGGGGGGGGGGGGGGGGGGGGGGGGTGTTAGTGTATTTTTTTCAGTCTATTAGTCTATTCTAGACGAATTTATTGTTTGTCAAAATTGTCTCAATAATCAACTATATAAAGAGATTATTTACACCCAAGCAGAAGGACGGATTTGTGTAACATGACAGACAGACTGACAAACAGACAGACAGACAGACATTCATTTTATTTATTAAGACTAGCGCTCTGGGCGCTTGCTACGCGGGGGCTATGGGCATGGTTAGTTGGGGTAGTACTGGTAGTAGCATCCGCTTCGCTGTGGCGGGTTTCTATACATTATTTAATTTTTATGTTATATCATGCTACACTAAATCAAGTCGTATTCACCATATAGAGTCTTGTCAACATGTATAACATGTAGGCACAGTGTGCAGGGTATATCCTCACTATTTTAGCGGTATCGCCGATTACGCACAGATGATCATCTTCAATCATTGGTATAGTTTGAAATTACGCCTAATCCATTTTTAGTTACCAAACGCCGTTTTAACTGCAATATTTCCGTCGCCCTTTGCTTTCACAAAAGTATATAGAAGCACGCTACGGCCCAGATTTAGAGCTAATCCTACTTGCAACGCTGTTCGATATTACTCCCTGGGTATTTGGTACGCTGACGCTTTGGACCTGGCTAATTGGAAAATAAGGACAGATCGGCCCTCGCAGCGCTACGACGTTTAATTATCTTTATTTTCATATTACTGTTGTACTTTAAGATGAAGGGTGCATTAGTAAAAATAGTTACAGTTCGTGCTGTTAAAAGTCTTGCCCTTTAGCCTCTGCTGTGCGGTTTTACTTTAATCACAAAAATCACTACTTTTACTTTGAATGTAACAATTGTCTGTGTCCTTTAGGCTACTCCAGCAAAAACATTTTTACCGTATTCTCTGCTGTACATGTGAAGATTTGTTCGAACTTCAGTTTTCATCAGCATGTAGATGTTGCACTCGCCTACATCAAAGCTTGTACAATTTTTGATAGTTCAAAAGATATGTGTAACTGTCTTGATTCTTTATTATTAAAAAAAAAAGTAAAGTGTTGTTGCATGCAGCTATTCAATCCGACTCCAGCATCTAGACCACCCAGAGCTTATGTAAGTAATCTCGAGATGCGCTTCCAGCCCTTCAACCACAAAAACCCTACTTCTAATAGATAACAGTGTTTCAGCGCGTTCAAAGTCATCATCGCTTTGTTTCTAAATTTTTATGGTATATATATGCCTTTTTTGCTGTGTACGCTGTCGCTGAATAGCATCCTCAAATACTTAATATTGATTCTAGTATTTTAGCACAATGTCGTTTCAAAAGTATTTCCCCTTACACTTCCTTACGAATATGTGTTGCTGAAAGTACGTTTCTACAGTTCTAAGAAAATACTTGAAAAGTAATAGCTCCAGCGAAATAAATAACTAAAGCTCTCAAGATCTAACGATCTTCGTGCGCTTTGGTTCGCGTTATGGGTATCCATGTGCTATCCGGGCGTCCTGATGGCAGGCAGTATTTGCTCTCGCATAATGCAGCGTCTTCTGCCGTATGAGAGCGCATACAAAAAAAAGTAAAACAGAGGCGCCGAATGGTAATGGTGTATGCAGAACAGGCCACTTGGCTACAGTAAGCATATTTTACCTTCTTGAATAACGCCATGCAGCTGCAACTTGTGTAAGAAGGTAATAGATCGTAAACTTGCCAGGTCACCATTAATTTGACTAAGATACGCTATTTTTTATATTTCATGATACGCGATGCCATGAAGGCACATGTAATACCTTTTGTAACTACATGAGGCCAGTACAGCGGTACAGTATGCCGTGATATTATAAATCAAAAGCACTGGCGGCGTAACCAAATACTACCGTGTCCGATTTGCAGTACTTTGGGCAGTTTTTAAGTCTCAAAATATAATTATTCAGATCAAGCAGGACTGGCCTCGCAGTATTCAGCCAACCGATCTGATTCGTCCAGCAGAAAAATGTTTGTCTTTCGTTCAATTGGAAGGCGCAAATCCGGTTTGATAGTGCAACCGATCAGAGTCAGTATTGCAGGTGTCGCGCTTATGTTCGAATTTGTGCTGTCTGTCCGAAAACGTATTTAGCAAGTAGCCAAGCAGAATGCGTTTTATTGTCTATGGTCGATTGCCTAATGCAGTCAGGATAGTCGTGCAAATCAATGTTGTGGGCGATTGTACAGTCTAACGTGTTGCTGATGAAAAGGCAAAAAGCGGGGTACAATCTGCTAGAGAGTGGTGCAGATAACAATGCAGAACAAAAAGTCTGCTCTGACCGTTATCACAGCAGTTAAGCGCCCCGAGTGTTTTGCGCTCACTTCATCTTCGCCGACCCTTTCGCTTTTTTAAAGGCCCAATTCTAAGCGTGGGCATGTCATAATAGACGGTCGTCTCGTCGACATTATAAATTACAGACGCTGGGAAAGACGCGTACTACGTCCAAAACTTAACGGCAAGCTGCCAGTGAGTTTCTTGCACGACCTCAGTAATTTCTTGGTATATTGAGGTTTCTGACATGTATATCCATGGCTAAACAGGGGTTAATAAATAATACCGATGTCAAGGTACAAGTTTAAGAAAAAAATAACCGAGTTGCGAAACGCTGGTATGGCTTCATTAGAGAACTTAATCCATTTTCGAGGCTGCCCTTTCCGGCTACATAACTATTTAGTCATTGCGACTGATCGTGCCTCATGTATTGGATCATCAATCCTGTACACAAATACTAGCCCATCAAAACCATAGAGATATTAGACTACAGTCAAAATAAAAAAAATACAGTTGATAGACAGCTTTCATCTGTTCTTCTCTCCTAACATATTTCACGAACGTGACCAAGTCGTGTGTGAAGGGAATATTGCTCGCTGCGTCTTGCCCCTTTAGTGTATTGCTTGTATGTGGGCCCTCAAACGCTTGAATACATCGCCTGTTATCCAGCCAGTCTCGCTGGGGCGCAGGAGAATGTCAAGCTTCTTTGAAGTAGCTTGCCCACCTAGAGCTTCGGCTGCTGCGATGGCTTCGCGTTTGGTGCGTATAGTGTACGAGCGCTGGGGTGCCCTTGTCGAACTGATGTATTACTGCATGGTGAGGATACAATAAAAGCGACGAGCTTCTAGCATCCAACCACTTTTTCAACAATGATACTGGCTAATATATATACTAGAGTTAAAACATCAACTTTGGAGAGCTTTTCCAAAATTCAGTACCGATTTGACCCTATCGCACTACCGCCCATATTGAAAACATGACAGACGGAGGTTCGCATACGGTAAATGTCCATAGTTTCTTGCGCCAACACATCGACCGTAGTAATAATGCACACCAACACAGCGTCTATAGGCATGTCCACCAACTAGTGCTGTTAACATTTTCCCTAAACCAGTAACCTCGCTAACGTTTATTTTTAACCTCGAGGTTTTCAGTGTGTGTGGCCCAGGTAGATACCAGCAACTCGGAGATAACACGGTCATACCCCCCCCCCCCCCAACTATATGGTCCAGACTGCGCGCCTCACGCGAGTGGCCAGGAATGCGCGCCGATACCTGCCATGCATGGTACATTACAGAAGATGAGCTGTACATTTTTTGTCAAGGTCGTGATTGAGGTGAGTCTGCATGTCATGAAAAAAAACGTCCCTTTCTTTGGGATGATATTGTTGAGATTTGTGCGATGTAGTAACGCTTGCGCTTAACAGGCGGTCCCGGAAAGAAGGGCGAACAATCAAATCGAGGGAAACGCAAAAATGCGGAAATAGCCGAATATGTTCAGTATTTCGGTACGAGAGATCGTCGAATTTTTCACGAGGACGAGTATTGGAGTATTTACGCAACCCGAAATGCATGCAATAGTGTGCTGTATGTTGCTAGCAGCACGATGTAACTCTGTTTAAAGCATTCGTAGAGATTCTAGGAGATTTAGACGTGATATATAGAGACGATGTGCGGAAAAGCCCTCACCTGAGGTACCGTCTCGGGCTTCACAATACAAAACGCAAATGAGAGGCATCAACATTGGCAGAAGCGGCAGGGTGATGGGTTACTTTCACTGATACATTGCCAAAATGCAGAAAACTGTGCTTCCAATGCCCAACGATCGATCGGTCGAGGCGTCCTGTTGTGGCGCTCGCATCGAGTCGGTGAAACATGCCGCCATCGTGAGGGCGCAATGGTGCTAAGTTTTAAATAGGAACCTAGCTGACGGTACTATTTACCAAACGCAAGTGCCATCTCCGCATATACTTGCCTTTCCAGTTTTCCCCATTTGGGGGTCTTTTTTTGCCCTTCTTACCGAGACTGCCTGTTAATTTTGCGATCAAGTAGTGCCGACACCGTAGCCATCATTGATGCGATTATACGCTACAACCGGAGTACAGTAATTTGCCTTAATAGCGAGGCCGGGGTTGGTATACATTTATCAACTAGATACTATAATAGAGTTGGAGATAACTCTCAAACATATGTCAGGTCCATAATAGTGAAGACATTTTATAAGAGGTAATAAAATTATATGACCTCGCTATTGAGGCAAAATACTGTACTGCTAGCAATTCATTGAAACTACACTAGGCACTTAAAATAAACGGAGATGAATCGGTACGCTTCTCAGAACGCGACGGTGAAGGATAATAAGCCAAAACGGTCATGAAATAATTTTTGAGCAAAACGAGTGCGACGAGAGTCGCATGCTGGACTACGCGGCAGGGAAAAAGTACTTTTGAGTACGTTCAGACATACGTCGGGTATACACGGCTACGGTCCATCACTTTTACTGTGGGACTAGTGTTGGGCTATGTGGCTACAATCTTGTAATTTTTTAAACACTGATACGGACAACGTTACGGCCTGAACGAACCGGACCTGAACCGCCGTTCACGAAAACAACAGCGAACCTGAAACCCCCCAGAACCGTGATTCTAAGGTTTTATTGGTTTACTTGCGATTAACTTAGTTGGAACGAACCAAAGTGAACCAGAACTTAAGCGAGAGGCAGGTTCGTTTTATCGAGCTATGATTCGCTAAAAAGAGATTCTCTGATTCGACCGAGGCAGGGCGCGGCTTTCTGAGAGCGCGTTCATCATACGTATCCAACTACGAAGCACAACCAATGAGCACTTCCGTGTGTTGACGATGCGTTCTTGTCTCTTCTTCGAACCCGAGCGAACAAGCGTCCACTGCCCGTGCTATCGATACGGCGACGGAGGCCACTGGTGGTGTCTTGTCTTGGCCACTGATACAACAGTAGTACATGTAACATGTCATTCAAACGCGCACCCATGAGCGCAACAGCCGATGCGGCTTAATCAGAAGAGTGAGTTCTGGCCAATGACGCTTCGAGAAAACGAACCAAGACTGTAACTGTTCATGAGCTGGTTCACTCTTTATTACAAAAGTGGTAATAGAACCAGGTAAGCCGATATACCGACTTCTTAAACTGGTACTTGAAACGTTCGAACCTGATAAACCGGTTTACCGAGTTTTACACGTCGCAGGTTCGTTCAGGCCGTGGACAACGTGGTGGCGTACATGACTATATCCATATGTGGGACGACGTTGGGCTACATGACCATGGACGGTCTATTGCTGTACTTGACCATGGAGGGCATGTTGGACTGCATGCCCGCGGACGGTCTGATGGGGTACATGACTACGGGTGACGTGTTGGTGTACATGCCAACGGACGGTGTATTGGTGTGCATTACAGTAGTTCTTTCGGTGCTACTACAGTCCATGTAAATCATCCATGTATTGTCCATGTATTGGTCCATGTATTGTCTAAGTTTTACGAAGCTATTTGTTTTCGTAAGCTCTTCAGACAACGTGTTTTGGGCTCCAATTATGAGTTTAGCCCATGTATCAGTCGATGCATGTGTCTATGTATTAGTCTATGTATTAGTCCATGTACTAGACCATGTATCAGCCCATGTATCAGTCTATGTATCAGTCGATGTATTGAAACTTTGTCCATGAATCGGTCCAAGCTTCCATGTATTGGATTCCAATCTATGCAATAGTCTATGTATTGAAATGTTTGGCCTTGAATCGGTCTTGTCTTACCGATCTTTGTCCACGTACTGGCCCATGTGGTTAAACATGCAACTGACCAAGTATTGGATCATTCGCTTACATTAGTCATGTAAGTGCACAATGTTTACAAATACATTTTTTCTTTATGCTCCGGTGATCTATAGCGAGGTTCATTGTCACAGCTAGGATAGAAGTTTCGAGAAAAAGACAAGGCTTTTTGGAGCAAACTCCAGAAGACGTGCTACTTACCCTGGTACATACACACTCATTCAGATAATGTATGCACGAATCTTAAGGCTGACAGCTCGTTCTACAGATTCTCGGCCTGACACGTCTGGCCTCACCCCTCCAATGGTACAAGACCCAAAATTGTTGACAGCTGCCCCAGCGAGGCAAAGCGTGGGCGCTTCAACCTTAGAATCAGCTGAGAGTGGTGGCACTGCAGCAAAATTATGTGATAATCTTTCTGAAGAGGACGTCGAAAGTAAGTTTGCGCGGAGTACTTACTATTGTCTGCCTCACACTGCCTTCTAGCATAAAAATAGTGTTACCGTAGCGGAGACAAATAAGCAGGTCCGTCAAAACTCATCTATCGCTTCACGTGTCATCGCAGATACTGGAATACAAAGCACTGAGCTAAATATTTATGTATCACCCCCAAAGACACGCCATTCGATGTGGGAACTCTGGGAATCATATTTAACTGAATATCAGTCAAATACTTGGTAGCTGATCGTAGTCGCGGAGACGGTAAATTCGTCGATTAGAAATCAGCGACTCTCGACAACTAAGGCTGCTCAGGAAGGGAAGCCAGTAACCTACGTTCCAGAAAAATGGGAATGGTATCAGCGTACATATATTTGCACGCATGATTGGAGAGAGAAAAACAGGAGCCAAAGTAAAAGACCTCGTCAGCCAAAACGTAGTACCGGTTGCCCAATTCGCTTTGTTGTTCAACTGCAGAAAACCAGCTCTGAGTGGTATCTCGTTGTAAAATTGGGGGTATTTTATCACACGCACCCAATAGTGAAGAGCACTACAAAGCTTATTCTCCCTACCGAGGTATCCAGGCCACCGAAAACAAAGTTGTTGTCAACGAAATGATCAAGCATGGACGTAAACGTAGTGCCATTTACGAGTTTTTTTGGAGAAAGGAGAAAATGAATTTAGCAAGATGTTGATAATCTGGTACAAGTCCATCGACAATAAAATAAGCAAGACGACAATGGTGCGCGCGCGTTGTTGCTTGCCAAATTTACAACAATTGATGAAAATTCCGTTTCTGTCGACGAGACAAGTGCTGGTGAAATCGGGGTAATGAGTATCACATCGTGTCACATGAGATACATGTTTTGCCGTTTCCCCGAGCTTCTACTCGTAGATTGTACACACAAAAAAAACAGGTGAGTATTTATTTATCTTTATTTACTTGTGAGACGCATAGTGTCTCTTTTTTTTACTTTTTGTTAATCTAGATACAACTACCAATTGTGCACGCTGATGGTCGTAGATGATAATGACGAAGGGCAGCCAATCCAACACTCCACGCTGGAAAAAAGTGCTAATTGGCATATGATGCGTGCTCTAGATCATACCAAACAAGCTAACAGTGAAGTCGCAATGCAGGTTCGGGTTATAATCGTAGATAAAGACATGAACGAGATTCGAGTGCTCAAAAACCACTTCCCTGAAGCGAGGATCCTGATATGTCTTTTTCATGTGGTAAAAAAAACTTAAAAACGAGCATCGCGAAAGCTCGAATTGGGTAAGCTCAGTTCCGACGACCACAATGCAGCCGATACTAATCGTCCACAACATGATCTACGCTCAAAATGAATTCAGTTACGAAGAGAATCGTTTGGGTTTACAGACAAGTTGCAGTGAGGCTGCACACGTTTTGTTTTCCGGCTACATGGACAGGAATTGGAACAGTTATACAGAAATGTGGGTTGTATACAGAACGGCAGATCTTCCTCACTTTCGAGTTCACCCGAATAACCACCTTGAGAGCTGGTTTGGAAAGTTCAAAGGATCTGTCACGCTGCCGTGTCCATGAAGGACAGCATTGAAGCTTAATCCGAACTGATACCCGACAGTCAAATGGGTACAATTACAAGCGGCTTCGGGTTGGCGCACGCACTGATGCAAACTACGATGAAGAAATGCATCAAGTGCTACTGCTCACAACTCACTTCGCCGCTGGACACATAAAAACAGTATGTCCATGCCCTTTCGAAGGCGGATGCATACACATACGGGTTGTCCCTAAAATGCCAAGCTGTAATATCCGGGAAAACAGGAGTGAATGCAGTAAACCAGGAGACTTGAACCAGTACTTGTTCTTTTTCTAAAGCAATGAAACTCCCGTGCCGACACACCATAGCATATTGAAAGAAATTAAACACTTTCGGAACCTGCATTCCTATGGTTGCCATTGATGAAAGGTAAGCATAACATTTGTGACTCCTACTGTCTACACTAATTGTTTTGCTAATGTTTTTTTTAAATAAATTCAAAGTATTTCTTCAGATGGAGGCATACTACAACTGATCTTGCATCGTTCATCTCTTTCAGGTTCACCGCATTCCAACCCAGAAGCTCTGCAAGGAGTCCAATTACTATGAATGAGAAGTACATCGAGGCGGCGAGTGTTACGCAAGCTATACGCACTGAATTGGCTGAGATGAGTGATGACCAGGAATACAACAAGTATTTGGCGTTTATGCTCGATATGTGGTACAAAATTCGGCAGAGGACACTATTTAACGATACGCAAGAAGAACATTCCTTCGATAATGCAAAGTACCGCAGTGATCGATCTCCTCATTTACTACTTAGTGAGCCAAAGCTAAGCCATCCAATACGCAATCAAAATGAGGAGGCCATTTATATGGAAGAAAAAAGCAGTCAACCACCAGTCTCAAGTACAAAGGGATATCAAGATATATGCACTTTCGCGGTGGATGAAGGTGATAATGTCGGTGGAGCTATTCCTGATAACAGCGTAGGTGATACGCAATGTGAATCAAGTAATGCGGAGTCAAATTCATCTTTCAATAACAAACAACGTCAAGATGCTACTTTAAAATTGAAGACAAAGATCGAGACATCGACATCAACAATCCCGTTCATCTAGTTGTACTTCTGAATCCTCGATCTGGTAATGGGCGGCCTAATCTTGGCCGGGGACAACGTGCTGCAGAAGAAAAACAACAACGTGTTCGTTTAAAGGCCGCACAACAGCACCGCAGTGCACTTGGAGGTATAACCCTGCAGAAACTGGCAAATTATTTGGAACGTGAAAAGCCTGATTAGATGAAACGCTGAGGCGAATCCTCCCACTTCAAGTCAAATACCATGATTCGGCTAATAAACTGCCTAAGTACAGCATGGAAGTCAACCCATTGCTTAGCACAACCATCTTTTACCTACTTCCTGAGAAACTTCTGAAACAGTGCATGCAGGTGCTACCAAACACAAGTAGCAAGGATGGTCCTATCGACCTCATAAAATACAGTGATTGCGATGCTGATGAGAATGGAGAACAAGCACAAGTGCAACTTAATGGACATTAAAATCGACGTTATAAGAATTGCTGGAGTTGGATCTCTCTCACGCCAACAAATCGAGACGATGGTAAACATAAGCGGTAAAAACTTAAAATCTGTTGCGGAAATACTGAATGACCTGTTATCCCCAAATCTACTGAATACCTGTTATCTTAATCTGAATGCCTGTTGTGTAGATTAGGGTAGATTGAGCAACAGATTTTCAGAGCTGAATTTCTGTTACAGGTATTTCGAATTGCTATTTCGGCTCCTAAGGAAAACATACTCAAAGTGGTGCGGGAAGTATTCATCATCGTGCAGCTTTTTTTTAGGCTGGCTGGCTGATCCAACTGTGGCGGTGTGGTTCAATGCCCGCCAAAATTATGTTCGATGTGACCAAGCGGCGTGGCAATTATTTTAACCCAAGTGTTCAAAGGGCGTGACCAACTTTTCTGACCCAAACTAAGAACCGGAACTAGCGCTACTGATTAGCGATGAAGAAAAGTCTGGTATAAGTGGAGACAAGACGAGAGAGTTGGGCTGGTAGTGCAGTCGACAGATGGGTTTTAGGTTTTAGATTTCTACGTTTTGTCACTATCGAAGTTAGCAGGAAATGTATTAAAAAAAATACGCAAGACCCTCAAAAATTAATTTTAAGGATCGTGCGTAATTTTGAGTAGTTTTGGGTATGAATAACTCGCCTCCTAAAACTCTTTATTTAAAATTTAGAGAACACAAACTTATTCAAGAAGTGATTGAATTGGGATTCACAAAAAAAGCAGCATACTACTCACTCAAGCGATTTTATGGCCCAGAATCATGTTTCGACAGCATCTAGAAACGAAAACGTCGTAGATAAGCATGGGCGCGTGTGCAAATCCGAGCAACAAATTGATCCAAAGTCATCAACTAGGTGATATATTTGTCGCCCTAGGGAGAAATAAAGTGCTGATAACTTGGACCATGTGAAAGTCAGACTACAGTAGTATGAAACTGGCACTTTCCGTAAGTTGGCAATTCTGTAATTCATTATGTCGAGTTGATCTGCAAATAGGCAAATCAATGAATGGTTATAAACATGTTGAGCAATGAGGCGTTCGATCTTTCAACGTCACCGATCACACTGCACAACTTATCAAAGTCATCATTACCATCGTGGTTAGCCAGGAGAGATTTTTTCATTCGTGCTTGCCGGACCCACTGAAATATTTCATATCTATCGCTTCTGATGATTAACAAAGCGAAGCGCTAGGAGCGACACGACACGCAGGCAGGCGATCCACTAAAGGACGAAACCAAAATTCGACCAGATTTCGCTGTGCTTGGCGGAGAAAATCTCATCCAAGTAGTCAGAGACCGAAATGTCGTTTCCAAGTGTCGGAGGTGCGCCCGTCATTCGCTGACAACCAAGCTGGCTGCCATCACCAGAGCTTGGACAGTCACCAAACACGATCGCAATCATACTCGCAAACGTGTACTTGTGCGGAGTAAGGTGATACAGCCATCGATAACCACGAGGTATTGACGCTACCGGTGGGTTAAACCCTGTAAAGGAAATCCAGACGTAGTTGACGAGGATAACGAACACCGAAGCGACTTCCAGGTTCGGAGATAAGTACACTAGAAGCTGACCAAAGTACGCTTGAAGGATCACGAGGCCCGTCAAGTTCACCCAATACGCCAAGAATGGCCCCACACCAGTGAAACCTGCCATCGGGTAGTAGATGACCATGAAGAGTAGTGCCTCAACGAAGCAGTACGGGATCTCGACAATCGTCGCACCAATGAAGTACCAGAAGGCGTTGTATGTCTGAGCGGACCGTTCACGGTAGAACGAGGCTCGTTCTTGGATCGAGATTGGCACTACACTGCTGAACACGATGAACGTCATGTAGGATTGCGTCATGAACACCATGCCGAGTCCCGAGTTGATCCCTTAATACGATGAGTACTCCGCACCAACGTATGCGATCCCGAATACTAATCCGAGCATAATCGAGATGAGGAACCGAGCCAAATTGTACGAAGAGGTTCTCCAGTACATGTCGAAGAAGCGCTTGATTAAGAACTTGGCTTGGATCAAATTTCCAGCTGCTCGTTTCTGTTCAAACACTAAAGAGGAACAGATGCCGACGGTCGAGTGATGTCCTCCTGATCAAGGTTAGCAGCGAGTAACCGGGCTGAACACTGGGCTTGTATATCCCCACGAAATTTGTTCTATCACCGTTGTCATTGCCCACACCAGCACCGATCACCTCCAACATCCAGGTGGCGGGGTTGAAGTCTTTCTCGAGCTTCGGCACACCATCAATCAATTCGAAGTAGTTGCTCAAAACCGAGGCTTTCTCACCCAAATCACCGAAAAAAACCATCTCACCCCCACGTTTCAATAGCAACAAACTATCGAGCACACTGAAGACCACAGATGAAGGTTGGTACAAAGAATGGTTCGTCCAGTATCCGCCACTTTACGGACGCCGTCCATATGAGCTTGGCGGAGCGAGCGTTCAGGCCACTAGTCGGTTCGTCAAGGAAGAGCACACTGGGCTGCGCTGCCAGCTCGACACCGATAGTAAGTTGCTTCATCTGCTCTGTGGAGCTGCCACGGATAATCTGATCAGCGATCGGGTGAAGGTCTAACAAGTCCAGACATTCATTCACCGAGTCGTATTTCTGAGCATCGGGTACATCAGCACCTTGGCATAAGAAGGCACTAAACGTAAGTGCCTCACGGAATGTAGAAGCCTCCGAGTGGATATCCATCTGCTCACAGTAACCTGTGGCTCGGCGGATAGCAAGGTCGGTAGCTGGGTATCCGTTTAGCAGGATATCTCCACGGATCTCTCCACCAGTCTTCCTACCAGCAATAACATTCATAAGCGTCGTCTTACCGGCACCAGAAGACCCCATAAGCGCAGTGATAGTACCAGGAAGTGCAAACCCACTCACGCTCTTAAGCAGATCGATACTCGCTTTCGAGTTGGAAGGATCTGGCACAAAATACCACAAATCTTTGAAAGCCAATGTCACGGGAACGAAGTTTCTCTCTCCAGAGCGAGTTGCTGAAACCAGTATTTGGTGTTCGTCAGGGGTAGTTGCAGCCTTTGGGGTGACGACAAGAGCGTAGTTGTCTCTCAAAGAAGCTGTGCCCTTGTCTAAGTCGGTCAGGCCGTCGAGAGAAATCGACTCCGGGGTCTCGTATCGCCAGTATTCCAATGCCAAGCACGATAGAGCCATGAAGAAGACGTAAGAAGCAGCCAAGAAAACGAGACCGAGCCACAGCCAGTAATTCTCCGACGGCACGCTGTACATGCTAAGCATGTATTCCCCCATCTTCATCCCGTATTCCGAGCAGTAGTCCAGTCCTTCATACACACACGTGTCGAAGCGGGAGTCTCTGTACTGGTTCACCGCAACATCGTGAATGCCCCAAGCATGCGGACTGATCCAGTAGACCCACGAAAGATACACAGGAATCGTATCCTTGGTGATCAGAAAGCCCGAGAATGTAGCGAGGAACAGTAGCGACAGTAACGCGATCGGGTTGGCGACATAAATGTTCGGACACGCGGAAGCGATGAAGAAGAACCACGCAGCGTACGCCATATTCTCGAGGAACAGCACCGCTTGGTACAGGATATAGCTCTGAACACTAGCGACAAAGCCACACATCCAGTACACACACAATCGATCCAAACAATAGCGTCTCCATCAGAACCACCGGGATCTGCTTCACCGAGCTTGCAATCACAAACGAAGACGTTCGATAAAAGTTGGCACCGCGTTGTTTGTAGATCACATCGCGCGTAGCCAGGATAGTAGGGATCATCGAAGACTTGGCCACGGACAAGGTGTCGATTGCAGTGTACGCCAGTCCCATGACGACCTGAGAATTGATCTCGTCAAACTGATAAAACGCCGTTCCGTACAGCAAACCAATGACCAAAGCCATGAACAATCTGCTCTTGACTGCGGCAGAATCCTGGAAGAGAACCCTCAGCTAACGTGCGATAACGGAAGCGGTTCCCGTCAAGAAGTTCTGTTGGAACTCAGGTGTATGCTTGACGTAGAGTTCGTTGTCTTCAATCAAGCTTGCGTCTAAAGGAGCACGCAATGAATCCATCATACGCTTATGAATGTCCGATTTCTCGAAGGCATCGGCAAACTGGTTTGGAAACCTCGGAACAGGGCCAGTCTTGTACTGACGCTGCTTGTCCGTTCCAAGATTCATCAAGAAATCTGCAACGTCGCGGTTTGGAGGGCATTTGAAGCCCATGTCCTCAAAGTAACTCTGCGCCTCCAAACGAGCTCCGTGATACACAATGTATCCATCATTCAGCAGAAGGACATTGTCGAACAGTTCAAAGACCTCAGGAGACGGCTGTAATAACGAGATTACTATCGTCGTGTTGAACGTCTTTGCCAAGCTGCGCTGCATCGAGATGATGTCGAACGTCGCAGCACTGTCCAGACCGGTGCTGATCTCGTCCATCATGAGCACGAACTTGTTGCCAAACGCCATCACGCCCGTTGTCACTCGCTTCCGCTCGCCACCAGAGACACCACGAAGCATGGCATCGCCTACGACAGTGTTCTGACAGTTCTCAAGACCGAGTTGGCGAATGACGATGTCCGGGTGATGCTTGTACATGGCGCTAACAGCGGTTAGTGCGGCTTGGTTCTCTTAAGGTGTTCCATGCAACAAATTCTGCTGGTCGCGTTTTGATAGCCCTCCTCCATTACAGGCGTGGGCGAACTCGAGCGTCTCCTTAACCGTCAGTGTAGGTAGATGTTTATCGTTCTGAGGCACGTACGCAACGAGTTGTGGTAGTCTTCATCAAAGATTCACGTGGCAGACTGTTGAACGTCACGTCACCTTCAACGGAGACGTTTCTCCCAGCAGGGAACCTCCCACTTAATAGCTTCATCAGTGCCGATTTGCCTGACCCAGGCTGGCCAAGAATCAACGTCATGGATCCCGGCTTGAACACTCCACTCACATTGCGAAGGATGTTCTTCTTTACGTCGTGTCGTGTAGCGCCCAGCTGTCGCGCACTCTGCTTGATAGTAGTAAAAACCGGCACATTACGCCGGCAGTTTTTTCCTTACCGTATTTTACCGCCGAGAACAATCCTGGAACGGGCCAGGTGCTATTTCGACGACGCAACCTCTCGACCACCTGAGAGCGAAAGCAACGTCTTTTGGATCTTAGGGTAGTTTTAAAACCGCTCGACCACTGAGAGCATACAGCCGATAGTTTTGTCTGAATTTCAGAATTAATTTAGTTTTTTCTCAAAAAAAGTAAAGACCCTATGTATATAGATACACATAACTAATAACATGCCGAACGAACTAACGTTTGAAAAATACAAGAACACGCCGATCGAAGAAGTATTCACTTCCGATCTTAGCTATTGTCGCTGGGTGCACAACCAACCAAGTCTCAATATTAGTGAGGAAATCAAGATATTCCTCCACTCCAAGTTTCTAAGCAATGATAACTCGTATATGATGAGTTGGGGAAAGTATAAGGGTAAGACGCTTAAGCAAATTAATCGCATCGACTCTAATTATATCGATTGGCTCCGTAAGAATCCATTCGTAATTGAGAAATGCCCTAAGCTTGTCGAAGCTTTACAGGTTAAGTAAAAGAATATTATTCTTATTAATGATAGAAATATCGGTGATCCTGATACATAAAGTCCTATGATATAATAATGAAAGGATATATCTATAAGATCACCAACGCTGACGAATCGATTGTATATGTGGGTAGCACCACACAGACAATTCACCGCAGGTGGCAAATGCATCAGAAAGATTACAGGACATGGATCAATGGTAATCACAGACCATGTGCAATTTATCACCACTTTAACCAACATGGAATGGATAATTTTAATATTCACTTGGTGTCGGAGCATAAGATTGAAAACCGACGAGAGCTAAATGAATTTGAGCAACATATTATTGATACAACCAACTGTGTTAATCGCCAAGCAGCCTTCCTTGCTGAGGAACAAAAGCAGATGAAAGTTCTGGAGTATCGTGTAGAAAATAAAGCGAGACTAAAAGCACACGCCTCTGAAAGAGTTGAATGTGGATGTGGAGGATACCATAGACGAGGTGATAAATCACAACACGCTCGAACTAAGCGACATCAGAAATGGTTAGCTGATCACCACTAAACCAATCATATTTTTTTGTTTGATTATAGACCACCACATCATCTCTAACTAAGCTGTGGTAAAATCTAAAATCTCGCCCGTTAGACGGTCGTAGGAGAGCTCTTGCTCACTCACAACTAAAACAAGCATGTTTGTTCCCTGACAACCAGCATTGACACCTTGGATCTGAATTGCCTGTGGTATATCACGTTCTGTAAGGCGACTGACATCAGCAATTAGAACACGGTTCGTTAGCGACCAAGTCTGATAATCGAGAGACCATTCACTAGCTCAGGAGTCAGATCACCGTTAATCGAAGCAATCTTAGCGAACTCGTTTGTGAATTGTTGAAAGTCGTAATCGTGGCTAATATCGAAGCACTGTGTCGAACCGATACGGACATTGAAGTTTCGAATCGAACTACCAGGCTGAAGCGTCCAAGGAGCGGTATCAAATGGACTCTGAAACTGTTGAACAGCAGCAGTGGCAAAGTTTCCAGTTTGCTCAGCAAAAGGAAGAAGGATAACACACTTAGCGTTCTTGACAGAGGCTGATAGCTGTAGATCAAATGCAGCATTTAGTTGCGTCGATTGCTTACCGATACCAGCGCGTTGGTAGAACCATTGAGCGTAGCAGTCGTTGTAGCGAACCTTTTTGACAGGTTTAGAGATGATAGCCTGAGGATTCTCGAGATGTACAAATGGAACATAAAGACGAGAAGTCGTGAAAGGCATGTAGGTTCCATCAATTGTAGGCTCAAGGGAATTGAAAACAGCTCCCCAAGAAACAGCAATAGATCCAGCACCAGAAATGACACTGTACATAGGGTTTGGATTGGTGCCTGAAGCAACCATTAGTGGACAGGTATTACCACTTGATAGTGTAGTACTCGATAATGTCATTCTACTAGAGCTATCAAAATCAATAGCAGCAGTACCCTGATTAACGCGGAAACGAAGACGGGTTTGAGGATTAGCCATAAGATCAAGCTCCTTGAAAATCGGGTGAAGATCTACAAGCTTGATCTTAAGCATGTAATTCCACGTTCCCATAATAAGCCAACTGTACCAGCACCTACTACGAAGGCACCACGCTCCAGTTGATTAGCGATGGTGGTAATGGAAGATGCGCCACCCGTAGACGGCGATGTTGTAGATGAGTCAGCGCCAGCATTTGGTGGATTTGCCAGAAGGCGCTTAGCAAAATCATCATTTGCTACCAAAGCCGTAGCCGAGACAAGGCCGGCGTTAAAGGTGGTCGAGATTGGTGTGTTATTCGAATATCCGTCTCCAGTAGTAGCGGCAGTTCCACTGTACTTGGTTGATTGAGCAGTATCCGGATATAGGAAAGCTTCAGCACCATGCATCTCAACATACTGAGGACTATATCCAGTCTGAGCACGAATATTGTTCCAGAAAAGCTTACAGTCAGCCATCGAGACAATAGTCTTACCATTTAGCTCCAGAGACATCGAATCGATGACGTTCCAGTTGCCGCACTTCAACGAAACGCTGAAACGGTTAGCAGCACCCTGAGCATTTGTAGCGTGTGTGTTCTTCATCGAAACCTTGTATGGAAGCATGATGTAAGCATCGCAAAGAGAAGCGAATCCTTCACTGCCATTTAGCGGACTAGTGGCATCAATCGTAATGACTCCATTTTGGTACGATCCCTGGTTAAGATCGATAACAAAAGGAACGCGCTTGCCAGAGGAGACCTTAATCTCCGGATCGCTCTTGAGCGAGCTCTGGTAAAGGTATTGGTCTGAAAGTTGTGTTTCGGACATCGTTGAATCTATATCTCGAACAATATAGTTTTGTTAAATTAATTATTTCTGATGACGAGCCTCATCAAGCCAACCACATCAGACCATGATCTCATCGAACTCGCCGAGAAAATTGGCGTTCATCTCGATGATATCTTTGAGTCGAGCGAGATCACACAGCCGCTTCCGAAGAAAGGGTCATTTCTCATTTTAATGCGGCAACCTAAAATGGACGTGGGACACTGGGTTTGCGTTTATGATGGTGAATATTTTGATAGCATGGGAGAAGCAGCTCCTACGAAGTTTGGGATCGGAAGGTACAATCCAATGCAGCTGCAAGGAACCTACGGGGATTATTGCGGTCCATTCTGTATCTCGAAACAATACCATAAGCCGACTGTTTTCAAAAATATGAAAGATTTGAATTTGACTATTTCGAGCTAGCTCTTGTAAGTATTGTTGATGCTTCATTATTTATCATAATAGTATGCAATTTCTATTGATATAAATATTACCGATCATGTATCGCGAATTAACGATTTCCAGCGATGTACCAGCCGCCAAGCTGACCAAGGCTCTCAAGACAGGTAAGCTAAGTCTTTCAGCTGATCAGCTCAAGGGTCCAGGGTCTGTCATTCACCTCCATCCAGCTTCATATGAGAAGGCGATCAAAGCTCGAAAGGTAGGTCGCGGAGTGCGTCTTGATATCACTTGTCATGAGATCAAGAAAAGCTACAAGATGCTCCAGGGATGATCCATTTGGAGTAAAATCAAATCTGGATTATCGACAGCATTCAAATTTGTAAAAGATTCAGGACTACATAGCAAGGGGCTGGATGCCGCCGTACCAGCTCTTGCGACAGCGTTTGGAGCCCCTCCAGCAGCAATCCCCGCAAGAGCAGCTATTAAGTCATTGACAGGAGTTGGTCGATACGAATCTGACAGCGACGTCGAGAAAGAAGGAGGACGTGTATCTGTAGCGGATGTTAAGAAGGCGGCAAAAAATGCTCTATCCTACGCTAAACCAAAGGGTGTTCTAACAGATGCGGTCGATGCGGGAGAGAAGTATCTACTATCAAAAGCAACCAATCCGGAACATGAAACTCTAATCAAGTCAGTGCAAGGTGAGGTAAAGAGACGTTATGGGGTTGGCGTTCCTAAGAACCAGCTAAAGGCAGTCCAGAAATGAAAGGTAAGATGGCCGCTTTGCGTGCGAAGCGTAAGAAACCAATGGTTGCTGGATCTTTTGGATTGTAAGAAAAAAAATCATTGAATGCTTAATTTTTTGCCTCAGCTACAACATGATCGATACTGAAGTATCACGGAACTTAACTTTCAGATCGTTTTACTGATCATGATTGAGGTATGTGCGCCGTTGTAACAGTTCATCCAAGCATAGTGACTCGGCTTATAGCTGATTAGTTGTCCAACTTCAGCATCACCGCGATCAAATGCACTAAGAATATCACCGGAGGCAACATACTCGTTTTTGATCAGGTCGCATCGAACGATGTAGCTCGACGTTGGGTGAATCTGAGGAATGATATTTGATAGCTGAGCACTTGAAACCGTTGCAGGCGCTGAAGGATACGTAGCAGCAGTTAGTCCTACTACCTTACCAAAAGCGGCAGTATCGATGATTAAGCGTGGAACACGAGTCGTCGTAGGGAGACCAGTACCACACGAGAAATAAAGACCACTTGCCGGATGCGTCCAAGTACCACCAGCGGTAGGAAGTGTCGTTGGAGTAGCGCTAAAATCGAACTGAGCGGCGTAATAAACGCTGTTTTCAGTTAATTGTATGTAGAAAACGTTTTCACCGGATGGATCGATCAAATAAGCTCCGACATTTACGAGGGCTGTCTGAATGCTTCTATTAATATCACCGTCAGGTATGCTAACAGATACAGCGGGTGTGGTTCCAGCGGTTGGAACTTCGATTTTAAAGCTATTGTTAGAGAACTGAACCGCATCAATGTTGTATTCAGAGATATACATCGAAATCGATTGAACCGCACATGCTACGTCCTTAAAATCGGCAGCACTACCAGGGAAGTTGTATTTCCATGTACTGTTGTATCCATCTTGAACGAGGTTAGTGGAATCGAGCTTAACAAAACTTGCCATTGTAGTGGTGTATATTGATAAACTCAAAATATTTCTAAATTATTGCTCAATATCGATCGGTTTATCAAAATTGTATCGAAGCTGACCTTTGACAGAATCCACGAACAACATCTGACCTTTACGCTCAGTGGCTTTGTTGTAGTAATAGACTATGCTACGTTCATCAACTCCCCGAATATTGAAATCCTTGACAACCATGACTAAATCACGTTTCGAGTAAGCTTTCAGGATAGAAACGTACTGCATTCAAACGAATCATCTTGTCAGTGGCAAAGTAGCTGTGGGATAGGAAAATAGTACTAATTTTGAAATGCCTACCTCGAGTAAAATAATGAGAGAACAGATTCTTCTGAAGTAGCTTATCATTGCTGTAATCGTCTATGATCACAAGCTCGGGTTTGTTAGAGCTTAATGGAGTATGACGTACCTGATCAACGCTTTGGGGTGAATCAGGGTCAGCGAAGGTAATGAAGTCTTCCAACTTATCGCGCAAATATTCGTATAGTTCTTGGTGTGGATTCCGGGCAATGATCGTTAGATGAGCAAAGACATGAGGTGAATACTTGAGAATGAACATACAGAGGTTGTTCTTTCCTGAAAACGAAGGCCCCAACACAATCATTCTAAATAGTGATTTGATATCCAAATCAGGGATATCTTTCATCGATGCAGACTTGAACTTTTTTGGCAAGGATGCGCCAAAATCAGGAATACCGCTCATGATTATCGTTTGATCTATATAGGATTGAACAAAATGAGCTCTGGTTTTTCATGTCCACAACCAAGTTTCCAATCATCCATCTATAACCCCTCGTTCTATCTATCATTAGATTCAAGTGGCTATCTGACCCATGACTATGCGCAGACATTGTATCTGAGTAAAAATGATTACAGGATGAGCTACCTTAGTGGAGTAGTGCCCGGAACGGCATCGATAGGATCTGCTCTCGTTCTCAGTGCTTCTGGTAATATTTCAGGCATTTAATCTCTAAGTGCTACAAACCTAACTCGTACGCTACAGACAGCGGCTCAACCGAACATTACATCTATCGGCTCTTTATCCGGCCTTACGATCGGTGGAAATTTACCGTTACTGGATCATCGTGGTCGATATCGTTAACGGGCACTTCAAGCTATATCGATGCTCGGGAATATCGACAGAGCGGGACTATCTACGATTTGGGCCTACTCCAATATATTTCGGGGGTGTCCTTTGGTGCTGCGACTGCGAGTAAATTTTTACTATGCGATTCAAGCTCGAATATTTGGGGTCTAAGTTCGTTATCAGCCTCTGCTATCACCTGCACGAAATTACAACAAGGATCAACGTATTATGACCTCTCTAGCTTTCTGACGAGCGTCCCAACCTCCCTCTCGCTCACTGATTTGTCAACGACTGGTGATATCACCTGTTCCGGAGTTATCAACGGCTTTTTAGCCTATGGAAACCAATCGACTATAACAACAGTAGGGTCGCTTACAGAACTTGGTATCAACTCTACAGCAACGAATGATTAATTCTCGATCACTCGTAGTGGTTTTGACTATCTGGATGGGTCTTACACGCGAATGATGACTCTTACCGGGTCGAACGCTACTCCAGTTCAATTTCAAATACAGGTCCATAACGGTAATCGAGCAACCGCAGCGAACCCGACCTGGATAGGCAACATCACAAACAACGATCTCAGATTCGGGACCAATAACTCAACGACGATGATCTTAACGTCGACAGGCCGCCTCGGCCTAGCTACTACTAGTCCGTCCGCACCACTGCATGTCTCTAACGCCAATACTTTTGTATTTGGAACAGGTGGAACGACAGTTTATCGATTGCAAACGAGTAGTGGCGTCACCGAATCTGCACAGGGGCCTATTAGTTATAACGTGGCGGCTATATTCGGAGGATACATTGCCTGTACAGCCATGGCTATGACCTCTGACCGTCGATTGAAGAAGAACATCCAACCTTGTTCTATTGACCGTGTAAAGAGACTCTACGATAGCTGCGAGGTTAAATTATATGAATGGAATGAATCTGTAAACAAGCCTGGACAGGAAGTTGGATTAATCGCTCAGGATCTGGTCTCAGCTCATCTAACAGACCTAACGAGCGTCTTCTATCGCGATGACTAGAAGAAGGGGAGGACCCATCTCTTGAACCGGCACATGCTCAGCTCAACGTTGACTATAGTCGGATTGCAGCATACAACATGAAGATGATTCAATATCTATTGGGGGAGATAGATAGATTAAAAAATCGTTTGGCTAATATAGAATCATGAAGATTGAGCGATGGGATTTAAGTCCCTTGAGTTCCAAGAAGTATCAGGTATGGATAAGAGATGGAAATCGATTATTCAGAGTCGACTTCGGAGATAATCGATATCAGCAATTTCGAGATCGAACGCCTTTAAAAGCTTTCAGTCATATGATAAGGAGAGACGACGTAGATACTATCTCAGACACAAGATCAATTACCCCGAACCATCTGCGGATTTTTATGCTAAAAAGTATCTCTGGTAGATTATATAATTAAATAATGGGCTGCAAACCGAGTAAAGAATTAAAATCGAATTTAGCTACCGACCATCCGAGCCAAACAATAGGATTTACGACTCTACAAGCTGATCAAATTGTAGTACTCGGGGTCAGCGTATTCTTACCAACGAATAGCCCCGATGGTGAGTCTGCTAACCTCGAGATCTCACTGAGTAAAAAAAATTAGCATATACCGCGGAATGGCAAATAGAGCCGTTAGATCTGGTATTGCTTAGATTGCAAAAGTCTTCACTGTTTTATTTTTTTTTCGGCTGGTAAGCCCAAACTTTTCCTTCCTCCGTCAGAGTCGATGCATCCACCTTCCTAATAGTCTTATCAAGGTCGGTTGCCCAAACAGCTGCCTGAGTCTTCTGAGGACGGTCATTGATGATTATGTTCTTCATGATAGCTTTTAGCTCGGCTACGTTGAGATCAGCGTTGTCTCCTTAGCTACCGCCTGAGCTGGAAATAATTCGAGGGTTAAAGAAGAACATATCTATATGAGACGAACGATAATATCTTTAAATTCAGAATCTGAAATCAAACGATTGGAGTACATATCTACAGATAGCGACTTGAGCTGCTTGATGATCGAAGGATTGTCATTGCCTAACTCAAGCTCACCCTTTAGCTTATCATATTCAGCTCTTAGAGAGTCTAACGGATCCTCGAGCCGATCATGGAAATTGTATTGGAGATGAGTGATCGCAAGGATCTCTTTGAACAGTTTTTTGTCATCAATAATGAGCTTGTCATACTCTGCCTGATCGATGTGTTGCTTGAATGCGAGACTTCGAATCATTGATTGAAGGCTATTGCTAAATATACGCTTCGGTCCATATTTCCGTCTGTTAGGCTGTACGATGACTAATGTCTTGGCGTCAAGATCAGGGATGCGGATATACTTGCTTCCGAGCTGTCGATCGACATAAGCCGAAGGTGTGGCTAAGCCTTGAATCCCATTGAGGTTATAGGTTCGTCCTCGTCGAACAACACCTTCAAGCGGGGCTACACCTGCCCTCTGAGACCGCGTCCTTGAAGGTTTTGTGCGCCCCTACCGAGGGTATTAAGCATGCTGTTCATGGTCTGTTTCACTGACCGACCCGTTTGTCTATCGTTGAAGTCATCAACGCCTGCAACAGAGGCGTCATTATATCTCTTCGATTTAATATCGAATACCGCTTTTGTAGCCTTCACAGCGGAAGAAGCCGCCTTTAGAGCAGATCGCGCAGCCTTCGAATTACTGTTCTTAACTTTCTGTTTTGCGGCTTCAAACCTCTTCTGAGCCTCGCCATACTTCCGAAAAGCAGCTTCCGACTCATCGTGCAACTTCGGAAGCGGATCTTCCTCGTATTGGTCATCACTTTTCGAGGTTTTGATGCGGGTAATAGCTTCGGTTGATTTAGTATTTGCGAGCAGTACCTCGTTCATAATCTTTAGATTATCATCGAGATTCTTCCGTAGCTTAGGATCGGGCTCTTCATGTAGATATTTATCAAACTCTTCAAATCCATCCAGTAAAGTCGTGAATGTATCCATCCACCTAATTGTCTTCAAAACATATTTCAATCCATCGCCTGAGACAGGCTTGTCCTGATCATTTCTAATGTTAAAAGTTTTCAATGCCGTAGGTTGTCGAAAGTAGAAGGATGAATGAGGTTTGACTCCGTCCTTAGTCTCAACTATAGGTTTTAGTCTGAAAGGGATTTTAACATCATCTTCTTGAAGTTTCGTATAGTAGTAAGTTAGGATTTCCTTAGCGTGGTTATCAGCGCTAGTTAGACTCTTATCCATGTCCTCATCAATGCCGGAAAGCACTCCATGACGCGATTCGCCTTCGCCAGGGATAAAGTATTTGCTAAAGTCTCTGACGGGGGTTTCACGATCACCCTGGGTGAAAACAGGTATATCTACACCGCGATCCTTTACCAATTTCATAAATGCTTCAAATGTGGGTAACCAATCTACTTTCTTGGTGATAGCCGGCTTAGCCCTATCACTATCCTTGCCAAATACGCTAACAGATGATCCATCAATCCAAATGTAGCTGTCTTTATCGACGACCGGTGGAAGCTTATGGTCATCGCCTTTCAGAACTGGTTCAAGTGCCTTCTGCAACCCAGCTGACTCAAGCAATGACTTATTGCTCAAGAGGATCCAAAGTAATTGATATTTGCTATCTTTTTGATCGCTTGATGTCGAGGTGGATGTGTCAAACTCAAAACTATCTTCGAGACGTTCTTTCGATCGATTGGAATCGTCATTCTGACGGATTAGTAATTTTACGCTTGCGATCAAGTCTTGTCTTTATTAATGATGCATGATACAGTGGGTCTTCAAGTCGCATATCACTAATCTCATCAATCGATTTGCTTTCTCCATCGTACCAGATGTCTCTGATTTTGTTTTCAGTCTCAACCCAGTCAAACGACTGATAGTTTCTATTCTTTGTACCACTTCTGACATTTATTACTGAACCATTTTTCCCGAGATAGAACTTGGTGTTGTCGTTTCCATCTATACGTCGAATAGGATTGATACGTAGTGCAACCCAATTTCCATTTTCCTCAAACAGCTTCTTAATCCATTTACGAGCTTCGACTTGCTCTTCATGATCAACAAATTTTGTGTTCATTGATCCATCAACTACTTCAGGGTGAGCAGAAACAGCAGCGTCAGTCATTTTAATACCATTATCTATTCCAACATCAGCCATTTGTGGTCGTGCTTCAACTGCTGCATCGGATGTTGAGACCTCAGGGTTTGTTTGAGAGTTTTTATCGCTCAGTTTTTTTTAAGTCCGATTGAGCAATTACCTGATCAATCATATTTTCCATAGTTTTCTTTACTTATTGAGGGATAGTATCGTCAGATCCAACACTCATATCAGTCTGTGTTGATTCAGTTGTTTTCTTAGGGACTGTAGTAATCCCATTCGCGATATCACTTGCCCATGAAGCACCTGCAAACATCTCTCGCTTGACTCTAGCTTGGGAACGCGGCGCTGAGCTCTTTCAAGAAGCTCCTGCCGTTTTTTCTCTCTCTGAGCGAGCGATGTAAAATTTGGAAACATTGTTTATATCAACGAATCATAAAAAAATGAAATGAGTAGCCTTAAATACTCTTACCAGTAGCTCCGCATAACTGAGTCATGACGGAAAGGTAGATAGATACGATTTCGCTCATTTAGAAGATTTAGATAAGGATCCTTAATGGAATGGAATGGAACTCCAAAAATTGCTTCCAACTCATGGCGATACTTATGATTTACTACTGTTTTGCGGAAATTCGCGGCTGCATCAAGATTCAGCAACTCATTCTTGATTCGACTCACCTCCTGAATAATCCAAAGTTTACGTCGAATCTTAACAAGGTCACGTTCTTTCTGTACACAACTTGGGCACATTACTATCTTATTGCTATATATCAAGTCAGATATTCTCAAACTTTTCGCAAAAATAGATCGAACAATATACTTGAGTCAAAAGCTTACAGAGGATGTCTCTATCGAATTTATTTACAAGCAAATTATGACTCATTTTTTGCTGCCTCCCAGTACTCATTTTCAAGAGTCGATCTCCTACTCTTGTTAACTAATTTGAGAATATCTTGCGGCTCCCAGGAGTCAGGTTCATTACCAACCCACTGAACCGGTACTTTGGTGCGGGCATTGCCCCACCCGGACCGCCTACGGCAGGTCTTCCATTTCGCATTTTCTTGTGAGCTAAAATCTTCTCTGCTTCAAGTATATCGCCTCGATTGATGGTTGCTTCTGTTGTCTCCGATTGTACCGTCTTAAGACCATTTGGATCCTGGTAGAGTGTATGCCCATTCATGGAGCGGATCTGGACTCGATAGCCGTCCATACCAACGATTGAATACACCGCCTTGCTCCAACGGGCTTGTTCCTTGTCAAACGTTTTCTTCTCTTAAGTCGATATAGGACATTAGTGCCAACCTCGAGCTCGTTATCGATTTTATCAGCTTCGACTTGGTTATGATTCAACTCAGCCTCAATTACCTTGCCTTTGGCTTCATTAGGTGCCATTCCAATTGACCGGTGAGTGGTGCTATTATAGTTAGTAATAACGTCGCTGATGAGTTTTTGCGTAATCCTCTTGGGAAACATTTTGGTTAGTCTCTGTTTCAAAGTTCTATTGAAGCGCTCGATTTTCCCCATAGTACCGTGATTCCCGGGCTCGTTGTTGTAGTGTTCGATCTTCTTGGTTTTAAATAATTGCTGAGCTTTCAAGTTCATGAACTCAGACCCATTATCGCTTGTGATGATATCTACTTTGTAAGATCGGATGAAAGCCTTTAGTGCTACCAATACTGTAGCAGCTGTCTTGTTCGACAAAAGTTTTGCGTACCCAACGCGGGAGTTAATGTTGATGCATGTTAGAACCGGTTGTTTTCCCCAAAAAGCAAGGTCAATTTGCCAAGAGTTCGGGTTATGTGAGGCGATTTTGAACCCATCGAATCGCTGCTTTTGTTCTTGAAACCTCTGAATATCTGATTGTGTAGCATACCAATCCTTCACCTTTTTAAGCGTTATCTTCGAATCTATCTCACGAGCGTTCTCGTGTAGAGCCTGAGCACTGATATAACCGGTTTTAGGATCATAAAAAAGCTTCCTGAGTATTGTGTCCATGTTATATGTTAGATGGACAAAAAACAAATGAGCACTTAAACGTCGATTAAATATCAAGCGGTACTGTAGTAATACCATCTTCAAGCACACGCCGCTTGTCGTAGAAATATGATAGAGCTGTCTTTGTCTGACTGTATGTGATGATAGATTTAGTCTCTTTCGATAGTCTAAACCCCTTGTTAGTACCTTGGAGTGTGATACGATCCCGCACAACAGTCTAGAATCCCTTAGGACTAAAAACATCATTGTTGCTCCCCCGACCCTGTTGCACACCCTTGGCTGAAACCTTCACCTTTACAATTCGTCTGGTAGATAGCAAATAGAGCTCTTCGAGGATAATGAGACCATAGCATCACCTGACCATTCATCCTTGAATAGACCAGGGGTACGGAGATCAAACTTAGCCACATCCGTGCTGTAATCGCATGGGAACCAATCATACTTGTGCTGAACGAAGTGCTCACGTAGCTCAGGTTTGATACATTCTTGGAACGGATTATCACAGCTGAATGCGATGTAGGCAGAGTCTGTATCCATCTCCTGATATCGAAAGTCTGAACGATCGAAGTAAAAGTCGATGCAATCATAGTAGAACTGGAGCATGCGTAGCTTAGCGAGCTGGTAGATAGCAATCGACAAATGGATCGGGTTCTTGTTCTTAAGTCTGCGTTTCATCATAGTACGTTCGCAAGCACCATTGAGCTCCTCCAATCCATGAAAGGTGAAGTGTTCAATCTTAGACTTAATAGCCTTGTCGCATGACTCATACTTGATCTCTTTGTGCTTGCTCATGTCCATACCAGAACAACCGATAGCACTGTTGCCTACCAGTTTCATAATCTCGGCAATCATAGCCTTGGACTTGTCGGCATCGCCCTCTCGTCGCGCGTTCGATACAGCATCCATAAATGGAGGTGTGAGCTTGCTTTGATGAAGCTGTATGTCTTGGTGATTTCCATACCATGCGATAGGTAGCTACCAACCAATTTGCGAGCTGGCTTTGATCTGCTTGTCTCTCGTGCTTGGTTGTAGTCATACATATGCTTACCAATAATATTCTCATTCGTCAGTCAATCAGCGTATTTTTGAAGATGGGGGTCATCTCACCGAAATACTGCTTCATGTGTTCTGGTGTCTGAATGTCACACTCGAGAAAGCCGAAAATCTTATCGTTCTTGATGTCCTCAACAATGTATGGATAAGCTTCGATAGTTGTAAGTCGTCCGCACGGCATGTCATTGCCGAGAGCCCAGAGATATAGAGCATTAGCATCGTACCCGATCACCTTCTTACACGGCTTCCCACCACGAATCTTCGTCTCGTTGCGCTTAGCGTAGCGATTGAAGGTAATTGATGGACCACCAGCAATGTTAGCTTTCATACTACTGTAGATATCCTTCTCCTTGTCAATGGAATAGACTAGTCTGTCTGAGTTGAAGTCAAGCAGCTTCTTGTAGCGGAAACCCTTGAGAGACATATCCTTACGAGCGGTGTTGCACGAAATGCAACTAATCAAGACGTTGCCGTCGATGTATCCAAGATTGTTATTGATTCGATCAGCTGAGGCAGTTTCAGCGCTCAAAGGACCGTAGCAAAGACCACAAAGGTACTTCTGTTGATTTAACAGTCTATCTAGATGTCCTAGCGGCATACCAAACTCACGCTTAGCCTCAACATCCTGAGTCTTGTAGCCACTCATACGCTTACTAGGGAATCGAAACGCTTGAGGAGACTTCTTGGGGGGGATATTGGAGATTGTCAAAGCATGTTTGATACATGACTTTCTCCGATAGACCTGGCAGCGATACACCATCGGCAAACATGTCAAGATCAAAACGCTTGAACAACTCACGGTGAGCCTTGATGGCCTTTATGAAAGGTACCACATCCAAGTTATTGTACCAGATCAGCAGGTCCTTGATCGACTTCATTCCATAGTGCTTCCAGACGAATTGTACGCGCTTATAGTCATCATCACTGATGCTAGTTCCACGGAGATCGCTATCGAAAGCTGACTGGGGAGGAATCGTAGTCTGGCTCAGAACGTGGAATGAGGTAATGAACTCGTACGGGAAAAGTCCCTTACCCAAGCCGCAGACACAACGAATCTTGTTGTCGCATTTGCAGTCGTCTAGATACGTGCTGAGGTACTTTGCATGGCTCGTACCAGCTGGTACATAGTTGCTAATGTCGAGCATTTTCATGTTCGACGTCGCAATGCACATGTAGCTAGGATTTTTGATAACCGATTTGATGTTGTCTGTACCAATAACAGCAAAAAGATCGTTCTTAATCAGATTGATATCGTAGCGACCGCTGTTGAAGCCAAGCACTGGTACTTGATCAAGTTGCTGCTTAATCCTACCATAGTCAGACCTCTGCTTACAAAAGCCAAGACTTCTGTGAAAGTCAAAGAAGCTGTCATACTTCCTTCTCCAATCCAGCTCTCCACATCGGGCATCTTATAGGTCTTACCAAGTTCAGCACCTGGAATTTCCATACCTGTCAGACCGTGAGCATTGGCGATTTTCTGTAGAAGCAGCTTGTACTTATTGACATTGTACTGCTGGATCTTCAAGGATACATCAGCAATGTATTTGACCATATCCGTAAGCAGAACCTTTGGATCGTCATTTACAAAGCAGCGTACCTCCTCGGTTAAGCTATCAGCTACCGATACAGACACTGGAATGTGCTCGTTTGTGAAGATAGTACTCTCACCGTGTTGAGTCTCGGTAGGCTTAAGAACGGCCTCGAAGTCATAAACGATAAAGTGGTCGATGTAGTGGTCAACATCCTTGATGGAATACTTGGTTAGCATTGATCGAATAGTATTCGGAGCTGGTCTGTAGATAGTTGGTTCAGCTGGAAAACTCTCGATGCTTACAAGCTCACACTGATTGTTGGTATGGTCCCGTAGCTTAGTAGAGCTAACGAAAACCATTTCACACTTTGAGCATTGGTACTTGGACTGAAGCATACCAATGTTCTTGACGTACAAAGCATGATTCTCATAGGAAAGAATATCCATAGCCACTCCTTCTCTCTCCGAACGACGGATACACTCAACATTACCAGTATTTACATCCATAGAGTAGACGTTAATACCGAAACGAAAGCATTCCTCAAGTTCATCGAGCTGCAGGAGGTCAATTGGCTTGAAGCTTCTAAATAGGCTCAACGAATATTGAACCCCCTTGTAGGAGCAGTAGCGCTTGAATACTTCCTTCACCTGGCCTGGATCCGACGAGGACTTTCTTAGCATGCTGATGCAAGTGCCACGCGATACAGTGAAACGCACACTTGTTGTTGGTCTTGGGGAAGCTGATTATGTGCTTGTTGTCGCGGATAATCTGTGGGATAACAGCTTCACTATCACCGAGTGCATGCTCGCGGAAGTAAATGTAAATCTTAAACCCCGTAATCGCCTTCAGCTTATAGCCAGATTTGGGATAGTTTAGCGTATTAATAAAGTCATATCAACGAAGAATAATATACCCAAGAATATATAGGCAACATGTTTGTATACGAGCTCGAAGGATTAAAGAGATTAAATATCCAAGCTATCAAATGGGGTAGTAGCTACCGTGTTAAGATGCGTGGTAGAACGGGTAAGATGGTTTATGTTAGCAACGTTTCCCGTCCTACTAATCAGAAGCTATTAGCGAAGCAGTACAAGATCTCCGTCGAGACTCTGAAGAAGCACGTGTCCCCGGACTATAAGAAGGATCCCAAGTACCGTTTTTACAACGGTAAGCACATGGAGTCCCACCTGTATGAAGATATCCAGCCTGCTGAGCCAGTTCCATGGACCATATCTCTGAGATAATTTTCTTACGGATGTCAGATCGTTGATAGCAACAGGGGTCTTAAATACGTAAGTGTTAGCCAGATTCGGGTGCCAGTACTGGGTAAAATCACCATCCGTTAGGCTTATGAGACGTACCCAAGAGCAATGTTTACCTTAGAGGCGTTAGTTTGGGTAGCAATCACATTCTTGTCGTAGAACTAATATTTTGGATCTTGTATCAGGATCGACTTTATATCACTGGCGACTTTTTTCATCTCAAAAAAAATTAATTAATCAGCTAAGTTCGGTTTCAGGGCTAAGTTCGTTGTCACTTTGATTGAGTTCGATTTTGGGCTTCCGCTTCCGAGCGCGAATCTGGTCTATGTTCTTATCGTCGTAGCTCTTCTGATAGGACAATCGCGCTTCGCGTGTGCGCTGGTAGTAGCGCTTCTGCGCTGCTTTAATACGCTCCTTGCTAGCTTGGTATGGCTCGGGTGAGTATGTCATCTCTATCTATATTACAAATTTTTTATTTATCAGGAATAAAAATTATTTAGTGCTGTGCAAGCACTTGCAGTGTGGAAACCATAGCCGGGTCTATCAATAAAACTGATGAAAACAACTTCCAAACACGGAATGGCATTCGTAAGAAAATATTGTACTTGCGAGACTATTAAGTGCTATTCGTGAGGAAACCACAAATCATGCCGACAATTTCCCTAACTTCTTTAATTGAAGGCACCGCTCCATAGACTTTGAGCGTTGTATTCATCCGTCGAATTTTCTCATCGTCATCGCTGATGAATACCCACTCCAGATAGTTGGTAACAATACCAAGTGTCTGCTCTAATCCCTCCACGTCAGACAAAGCTTCGAGACCGGCCACGTTCTGAGCAATTCCTTGCGGGATATCATCACGTTTTGCTTCGACGATGGATACACGCTTCCTGCCATGCTTCAGCACAAACTCGAAGCGACCGTGCACATGTACGTTCTTTCCTTTCACATCCTCTTCAACAAGAATCGTGGCATCACCAAGCATAATGCATACAGCTTCAATAATAGCCATAATAAAGACTTGACGCTTGGCTTCCTTTCCCGAGTAAACATCCCCATACAGTTTACGTACTTGCACAAGCCGATCATGTAGCTCTTCCACAACTTTTTGCGGAACAGCACTCGCTTCGAGATTAAAGTCCTCCATTGGCAGAATCGGTTCAAGATCGGTCCACGACAGGCTTGAATACGGCATCGAGCTATCGACATCTCTGTTCTTTCGCTTCTTGTTGGTGTCTTGAGTGCTCGTCTTCTCGTTTCCTTCCTGATTCTTCTGTCGAATCATTTCGTTAATCGCAGCCCATCGCTTGAGACGTTCGGGATGACGATGAATTGTCGTTGGCGCAGCCGAGGGCTTAACTGACGCCACGGCACCTCCAGCCCCCTCCGGAACCACCACCAGCACGTGGATTTCATCGGTGGATGGCGACGGCATCTCCGCCAACACTTTCTCGAGGCCGGACTCTCCCTGCAGCTCCTTGTCTTCTTGCGTTAGAGATTTGATGAGAGCAGTCTTCTCGCCCTTCTTCAGCTTCTTCACGTCTTCACTAAAACTCGACAGCCACGCGCCGTCCTCCGCCTTCGCCGGGAAGAGCTTCAGGTCCTTGGCTGGACCCGTGTAATGTAGCTTGGGTGCGATGGCGTCCTTCAGGAGAGCCACCGTTTCCACTCTTCAATGATGATAGAGATCACGCTCCCATCTCCATCGAGCGCACAGTTTAGCAGGACCATCTTTCTTCGAGCCGGCAGATTCAAGCATGAGGAAGAAGGGAGGGAGAAATGTCCGTTCGTATTTAAGCGGAAATGAACAAGGAATAATTTATTTTTACTTGAAGAGACAAAAACGCAATAGCTTACGGTTTGAATTTCGCAATATATTTTTCAGCTATAATATCTTGATTAAAACCACGAAAAACAACGCCAATTTTGCTGCCGTGCAGTCTACGGCTCAAAAACAAACATCTACAACGTAAATTCTCGGATCGTAGCTGCACAGGTTAGTCATTTACTTCGAAGTACTTCATAATTTGTTCACTCTCACCGAAAAATAATTGCATGATAGTACGGAATAATTTATTTTGGATCTGTATGAATCGCCGCGGAATAACTTATTTAGGGGATGACCCAAAATGGCATTGCAAAGCAATTCTCGGAGGGCCTGGACTCGCACCAGCGACTACGCGCTACATGATGTACCTGTGTAGCCTACATAAACTCAGAGCTCCCCCACCCAAGCAAGGTCTTGACGACGCAGACGATTCGATTGTGAAGAGGTCAAGAGGTCACAATCGAATCGTCTGCGTCGTCAAGACCTTGCTTGGGTGGGGGAGCTCTGAGTTTTATAATGGCTAGTTCTCTATTAGAGAACTAACTCAAGATTTTGGGACAACAATTGTCAGAAAAAGGGTCAAATCCGTTGGGCCAAAATTATATTCCAGTGGCACAACGCGACCCGCTGTTCCAACAACTAAAGTTCTCCAAAGTGGATTTAATTGATCAAATTCTGATTAAAAAATGATATTTAGCCTATTCTGCATTACGAATTAATATTAGTGCAGTATTGACATCAAGTTCAAGTAATGGCCAACAAACCTGGCGAGACGATACGTGCATCTAGACAACCCAACCGATTTGACAAAATCGTTTGCAGAATCCCGAAACTAAAACGGCCAAGCAAAGCCCAATGAAGATTCAAAGTTGTCATCGTTAAAAGGAACCTTCGACTCCCCAAAAAATCCGCCGAATTAAGAGCTGAGCGCGCGTCGTCCGTTAGTTGGTCCCACATGATGAGGTCGTGGTACTGGCCATCACGATAGGAAAATGTCAGCGGCAGCCAGTCGAACGACTCAACAATTATTGTAGCAACGCGGGTAGATATGTTAGAGCCTCCCTCATAAGTGAAGTTCGATCTCCACCTGGAAATTCTGTTCTTTCGAACCTGCTTGGTGCCCACGAAGCCAACAGGAGGAATGCTGGTGAATTTCTCGTATGGATCTTTCTCCTTCGCCATCTTTAAGCCCATCCATCTAGGTGGCTTTAATGGATGTTGCGATAACGACGCACCAAGCATCTTGGGCGTCTCTAGTGCTGGGTTGTCAAGCCACAACACCATACTCATCCAGTAGTGGCGGATCCGCGCTTCGCCAGTTACAAAGCCTTTAGGAAAGTACCATGCAAACATCATGGCCCACCGGTCTTGGTACCACTTCGATCGGCCGTACATTTGAGACCCCAACGGAGCTTCCGTGCACCCGTCAGCCCCATTCGTTGGTTTGAGCCCGCCTGTATTCATCGGTAGGAGTATTGTAGAGCTGCTGCTGTGTCTGGTACTTCGAAGTAAAACGAAAAATGAGGGATATTTCTCCCTAGGTACTCCCAGGATTACACTGTGTAATCGTCAAATCCCAGCACGATTCTTACAGTACATGTGAACATCTAGACATAAGGAAAATGGAGGTTATATATATATATATATATATATATATATATATCTAACAGTACATTGTATTAATACTTCGAAGTACGGTAGCTGTCTCTAAAGCTATAGAAAAAAGCTAGCGTATTATACAGTAGTGAAGATACTACACTTACTTGGTGCAACACAGTAATAAGAGGATGCTTACTTAAGTAATCTGCACCACATCATTAATAATTACGTAGTGCATTACAATGAAGCAAAACCCATCATCAGCGATTGCTTGACCGTGGCGTCATCTATTATTAATAGCAGTCACATAGAATAAATGATGCTTTCAGAAGCATCAATAAAGACAATAAGCGGTATCAAAAATACGTGGGGAAATATTTATTTTAGAGGGTAATGGTTAACTTTTTTGGGTCGTATTCGGCCATGACCTGGATTTAGGTCGGGCGTTCTTTTAGCGGTAACTGCGTCATTTCTGAGCTTTCTGTCCACATCTAAATCAATGCAGCTCGAAATGACCCCTCCGACTTTCTCCTTCGCCACCTACCACCCACATAGTGTTGTTATGTTCATGTGCACTAAATACTACGTATTACTTGATTTCAGTTAAAGATGTTGTGCATTATAACTGTTGATAGGGGGTTTCAGACATCAGAGATTTCGCGCAAATCTGTGGTAAAAAATAACATGAACGATGAGACGAAAACTTAGCTGTAACTCCGAAACCTTAATTTTCCGTTCGTTCTCAAGTGCAACATTTGTTTCCGCCTACCGTCCTTCAGAATACCGGAAGCGCAAGGCTTCTCGTGATCTGGTAGGCGACGTACTGGTCTTCTTGTGTCTACTAGCCGTCAAGTGGGGCATCTGACGTAGACGGTGATAGCATCAATAACACCTGCGCCCCCATGGATCAAATGGCGGCAATATACGGACGGAGATGTAGCACTCGGCAGGCAGAACAACATAAGCGCCTACGAGATGACTAGATTGGGATCTACAAACACATGAGCTGCACCACGGGAATTTGCGGTCGAATCCATCAAAGGCAGGCGAGGAGGCCTCGAGCCTCCGTAGCATTGTTGGTCTGAACAGTGGCAAAGACGAGCGTTTCCAAATAAAGTATCGATTGCTCTGTGTTCCAGACACACCATGCGTAGGCACACCGATTCGATTGGGTGCGGCTGTCGCCATCGAAGGATGCAAACACTGTGGTCAATGGGCAGTCCAGACATTCGTCCGCCTTCCTTTGCGGGAGCGCTGGCGTAACATGAAGCCATGTGACTGCATCAAACGGCGATGCACCGGCCCTGTGTGGATCTCAGACGAAGACACGGTGTGTGCGCATGACGCTACCTCAACAAAGGTGTCTGCGTCAGACGCAGATATTTGGTCTGGGTGTGAGCCGACCGCAGATACTGAGCAGGCTTCAGGTATCAGCGATGGCTGGACGCATGACGATTCACGAACTGCTAGGACTGAGGCGGAACCATTGGAAGGTTTGGAGTCTGACGCAGTGACGAGCCCAATGTCCGAATTTGCCGTTAATTTGGTGTGCGTTTGACGCTACGTTGTCAACTGGAGACACGTCGGACCCAAGTGTAGTACATGCAGGCCGAGAGCAAATATGAGCTGAGATCAGTCAGCGTCAAGGGGGTGTCAGACACTGTATGGGAAACGGTAGCGTCAGACGCATTAGATGACACGGGCGGGATTGAAAACGACGAAGTCATGGTATCACCGGATAATATGAAGCCAATACGATCCCTGCCCCCGTCACTTCACTCATGCTGGGGATGACCGGGCTTCAGCCGTCATGGGAGACCGTCACCCATTGGAGAACGTCTGGTGTCAGCTGGTGAAGCTCGGGGGCGTGAGTATGCCGCAGAAAGGTATAGCCATTTACCACCTGGAAGCGCACACAATCCTGGGTGCCGTTGATGAGTGGAATATGTGCCCGAGTGGTTTCGGAATGACTGGCAACTGAGTTGAGCGTTCTCTTAGTGGACCTGGCGATGGCACCTGGCGTTTGCCCCTGGGACGGTGTTGCGATGAATTAAGGTTGGTGTGGCTACGCTGACCACGGAAGGGGCCCTGGAGCACAGTGCGGACCATGACATCATTTAAAACACGGGAAACGTACTGCTGATACATTGGGGAGTCGTCCCAAAGCCCCAAAGGACTCGCGAGTGCGCGATCGATCAGGTCTTGGCAGTGCACATTATGGGTAACATCACTGGATAACCCCCCGAACACTGTTTGGTATAGGTTGCACATGGCATGGATGACTGGGAGGGGGGCACCAGAGCAGTGTCATGGACGCGGGCCTCGTTAACACTTGGTCGAGATAGGTTGTTTCCTGTCAGACGCGGTCCGGGGGATGACCGGGCTCTGGATCGTGATCGTCGCCGATGTGGTGACGTCGGCCGAGTGCGGGAGCGAGACCTACGGCTCCGAGATCTTGATCGAGAAAAACGATCCGATCGATGGTGTAGCAGACGGCGGCTGCGGCTACGAGAGGGATAGCGCACATGGTGCGGCGAGCGGCTGTGAGAATTTCTTCGATGCGTCTGACGCAAGGTACGAGGGCGCGAACGGGATTTGCTCGGAGAACACCGGTGCGGTCCGCGCTGTGGAGACCGGTACTGATAACGAGAATGATCTGTCCACGATGCTGGGCGCGAGTTGGAGTTCCGTAATGGTGCCTGCAGCGGACTGATACGCCGGCTTGTATTGCCCATCAGGCGTGTTAATCGAGAGGTATGGCCCACATCAGATTCAGTAACGCGAGAGTGATTATCCTGATAGCCGGAGGTGGCTGAGATTGCTGCGTACGTTGAAGCATAGTGGTCCGCTCCACAATTTGCGCAGCATAGCATGAGTAGCTTCCGTGGGTGCGCGCTGCTAGTCCAGCAGAGCCAGCACCAATGGGCTCACCGCTGCTTCGAACACGGACGGTGCCGTGCCTGACGCGGGTGCGCCAGCAAGAAGCGTTGCTGTGGAATTGGACCCTGGTCTTTGCGACGGATACCCAAGCGCCGGGCGTGTTTGGAACAGGCCGTGAACTAAGAGTGAGCTCGTCAATGGGCGTGAGTGTCGTATCTGCCACACTCAGCAGTGGTAACACGGGCTGGGCAGCCGCGAGGTAGCCTCGCCATCGATGGTCCCAGAGCTCTTGGCCAAATGGGTGAAAGCAGCAACGGTTAAGGAAGTCTTCTCTCCTATCGCAGATGCAGGGGTGGCACCAGGTACAGCAGATGCTCGATGGATCAGATCCGACGTTTGCAGAAAGTGCCGCCCACGCGGGCGCGAAGTACGGACGTGGTGCTGCTGTAGACGCCCCACGGTAAAACCAAAGCATATACTCCGCACGAATAATGTGGCTGACACAGACACCATCCAATGAGATGGCAACTACTCGGCGAGATTCATCTGCGTAATATCAAGGCAGACATAGCCGTAACCCGGCTCCAACATGATGCCGATGTCGTCAACCAGCTCGAGCTTCGCCGCCCGTTTGTATTGGACGACTTGGCCCTACAACGAGACGTCCGATGGACATACTGCTGTCATGTGTAGGCGAAATCACGTAGAATACCGAGAAGCGAATGAAGCGGAACTGCGACAGTAGTGGCCGCTGCTCGAGCTCGACTGAGAGGTCTTGATCTGGTCGTGTAAGCCGCCAGTGCGGGATCCAGTACTCAACGTCGACATGTTCCTGCATGTGCGAGGGAAGCTCGGCGCGGCGCTCTCCATGCGGCGCGGCGCATACCATCATCTTCACCAACGAATGGTCCCGTGTTCGTCGGCTGCATTATTTTTCTTCTTCTCCCTGCCAAGGGTAGCGTAAAAAGGTCTTTCCCATCCACCACCAAGCCCCCTGGGACATCCAGTATCACGCTACGTCCACCAAACGCTGGGCTCTGCGAGACCCGATTCGGCGGGTTCCGGGAGTGTGAAAGGGAGCGGAGGCGACAACTGACACCATAAATCGTCCTGGGCTGCCTGGCTGCGTCTTCCTGGAGCGAGGAGCTCTTTTTCGTGGTCTTCTGAGGTACTGGGCTTCTGATAACCAAACGGCGAATGGTCTTGGAGATCACTATTCTGGTCGGTTGGAACCCCAAAGATTCAGCCACGCGTCCACCCTCGTACTTAACCGGCAATTGAGCGAGTCTCGGAGCGAAACTCCAGGAGCAGTTCAATCGGCCAGTTTGGAATTTTTATTAGAACTTGCAATAAAATGTTTTCATCTGTTTGTCATGTCTACCATTACCGGACTTCTGATTCGATGTAAGCAGTCACTTATCACAGTATATTTTTGCAACAATTATGCCAATTTTTGGCTCTGATCTGCGCAGCATCTGCGCTATATGTGCAAGAAATTGGCTTGTGGATGTAGTATAACAGCGTGTTCTCCATAAAATAGAAAAAAACGCTTTTATGCGTGTTTTTATCACTAAAGCGGACATCTCAGTGAAAATTATGTTGATTCGGATTTAAGCTTCGAAAAGTGGCACGTTATTGTGAGTTCTACTCCAAATTTCCATCCGCGGTTCTTTGAATGAACCGCACGATAATCGCGCAAATCGGCAAACGACTTCGATGAAGTAATCACCCACTTAAGCGCGACCTGTATGTACTGTTGCCGGTGCAGCACAGGGCGGTTTCGAAATAACACGTTGCACAAGTGTTCATAATATGTACTCAACAGAGTAAGTCAAACTTTGCGATCGTGAGCGGCCTAGCCCGTTTCTGGAGCCACGAGGACTTGACCAAAATTATGACAGCGTGCATTATTCTCTATAATATGATCGTAGAAGACGAGCGTGGTGAAGATCTACCAAATGACTACGAAGGAGCATCGCCTGTTGAAGTTTCCCGCATCCTGCCTGAAAGACTTTTGAAAGAAGTGTTGTTTAGACATTGACAATCCCAGAACATTGACGATCCCAGAACGTCAATGTCTCAACTTCTTGATGCACATGTGCTCTACCGCGAGCAAAACAACACTTCTTTCAAAAGTCAAGCTGTGGGGTCAGTTCTGTGTCACTCCCCAAAGTGGTTCGAGGCTATAACCTCTAAGAAAATTGCATCGAAACAACGCAGCGATGCCATCGACACGGATGCTGCGAACACCCAGCCCAACACCGAGCGTCCTGTGGGAAGAAAGCTGTTAATAAGACACTTGAGACCGAGAATACTTTGGCCTCGCTGGCCGCTAAGCTGGCGCGGGAAAGTGAGGTCAAAAACCGCCTACTGAAGGTGGTAACAAATGAGCAGATAATGGCTCGAAACCTGGACGGGATGAGTACAACGCAGCGTCGCTACTACGAATTGAAGCAAGAGCAAATATTAAAGGATTATCAAGAGGAACTAGATGCTTCTAAGCAAAGCTGATTAATAATCGGAGCTACATCCTTTTAGCTGCCAAATATGCTCTACTAAATCCTGTTTCAGTTGAAAATGTACCTGGGAAATTCGTATTGCATGATACTGAGCAACAAAACTTAGAAAATCATTTCCAGGCAGAATGCGGGAAACTTCAACAGGCGATGCTCCTTCGTAGTCATTTGGTAGATCTTCACCACGCTCGTCTTCTACGATCATATTATAGAGAATAATGCACGCTGTCATAATTTTGGTCAAGTCCTCGTGGCTCCAGAAACGGGCTAGGCCGCTCACGATCGCAAACTTTGACTGGAGAACCCCGAAGCCGCGTTCAACGTCTGTTTAATATTTTTCTTGTAGTGCAGCGTAGTGACGCTCCTTGTTGTCTCTTGGTACACTAATTGTTTTGCATCAATGTCGCCCATGGTGGATAGATCCCTGTGAAAATTAAAACAAAGGCGCGTTCAAAAAAATATTTCGCCAAAGAGCTGATAATAAATTACCGTCAGCTAAATAGTATCCCATTTTGTACTCGTTTCCATTTATGACGTAGTTACACGTGTCGCGTTGGTGTTCGCGAGCTGGGAGAAGAGGTCCGATCGATCTAGCACGTTGATGTCGTTGTGAGAGCCTGGTATTCCAAAGAATGCGTGCCAAAACCATATATCTTTTGACACCACACCACGGCTTCCGATACTGAACAATGGCTGGCGTGTCTTCTTTGCCTGTGTACTGCCCTGCTCATGCGGTCGGGCAGTTTTTCCAAGGCCAATGCATGCAGTCCAAGCTGCCAAGCATGCCGACGAAGCCCCTTTCTCCGTGCATGATTTGTAGCCGCTGAATGTCCGCCTCGTTAGGAGCTCGCAGGTATTCATCTTTGAGCCTTGAAATAATAGCTGAGCAGAAGCGCAACAAGCTTTCAATTGCTGTACTTTCGCCAATCGGGACGTATATTCGTCCACCGCATCCGCTGGCATACCATACGCAAGCTGCCTATTGGCCGCAGTGTAGTTCTGAAGTGCTGATAGCCCCTCTTCCCTGTTGCGTCGCGTCGCTGCTGGAAGTAGCTATCCTGCTGCTCGACAGCGCTTACAATACTCAGAAAATGAGATCTCCTCATTCGGAAGATCACTGTAGACACTATCATCGGCAAAATAGTATCGTGTTAGCCGGACGTGACCTTCTTCTGCGCCGCGGTCAACGTTAGGCTGACGTCGTGAGAAGGGACCGCGGTTCGGCGACAGAGCGGCTGGCGCGCGAGCAGAGCAGGCAGCTAGAAGAGCAAGGAGTTCGTCGTCGTGTTCGTCGAGCTGTTGGAAGAGCTTCAGCGCACTGCTGTCAGTCTCCATGGCTTCGATAATGACTGGGTATGCTTTAGCTTTAGTTTTACTCATAACGACCGGTGGAGACATGTACTGGCTTCGACACCGTCGACGCATTGTCAGCTCGGATTTGTGAGCAATTTGCTTTTAGTTTTACGCACCACCGGTGGAGATACTCTTTGACCCTTGCTCAAGTGCCAGCACGTGCTCTGGCCAAAACCAGGGTTAGGTTTCTGAGTGCGATCCTCCTGTGTGCTTTCATGCACAGAACAATGTTCTTCAGCTTGTCCATGTAAAAGCTCACATACACCGTTCACTCTAATTAGTCGTGCCATGACTAATAATGGTGATGAACCGAGAAGTCTGAAAATAGTCATGATTATTTTAGGTGCACGACTATATAAGGGGCATGACTAATAATGGTGAAATTGACCGTCTATTTTAGCGACTACTATACAGTCGCCGATGCTGCGCACTCTTCGTAGCCTTTATCAAACTCAGCACGATATTTTTTTACAATCTCTCGCAAAGGCTTGCTGAGTTGCTTACCTAAGTCTAAGCCGCACAGCAACATCGACTTCTTAGCCCAGTTGACCCTCTCCTTGTCCATCTCTGCATTTACTAGACGGATGCATTCTGCTGCAGTCTCTAGAAAAGACTTTCTACCTGGGTTTGCAAGAGATCCCGACGACTTGGCACCCTGCATCCAATCGCCGCGCCGAATTGCTTCCATGTTTCTTTTCTCACACAACCGTCGCCAGTGCACTTTGACCCTCTGTATAGGGAACCGGTCGGCTAGCTGAACGAAGTCTGTAGAGTTAGGAGGGAAGAAGCGGATGCGAGGCTTGAACTCCTTTCCAAGGGACACAATGTCGTCACCTGCGTGCCCACTTGCGTTGTCCATCCATAGCACACGCTCTTGCCCAAAAGGTCCCGACGGGCCCCAGCAGCGAACGTCCTTCAGCCATTCCTGCACCAGTTTGTTGTTGATAAAGGCGCTGGGCGACGAGCGGTAAGCAACCCCTTTAACAGTGTCGGATAAGCCTTGATAGGGTAGCTTGGCTTAGCATTCTTGAATACTAGCATCGGACGTAGCAGCTTGGCGTCTCTACCTCCCTTCAACAACACGCACATTGTAATTCCTATTCGACCTACTGAAATATGTTAATTCATTGTTAGTAGACTGTCTTGTTGCAGTAAAAGAGAAATGATTTGTTAGCAAATAGCAATCCATCGCACCTGGTACAATACTACGGTGTTTCACACCGTCGGCACCGCGGAAGTCCAGTGTCTTGCCGTCATCCAGATCTATGACAAAATGTGATTCGTCCATGTTGTACTGCTGGTCAGGGTCTAGCCGGTCGTCGTTAATTCTCGTTTCAGCATGCCAAGGTGTGACGCTATAGACTGTTCAATTTGTGCCATCTTTTTGTCACTAACCTGCTTCTTGCCTTTCAATTTTCGGTACACGATATATTATGCCGTTCGGTGAAGTCTTGAATACGTCGAGGCGTGACCAATGTACTGAATTTCTTTCCACTAAAGCAGTACGCGGAATTGTATACATCGTGCTTGCTGTCTTCGATCATGGTCATTGCCATGTCCATCAATAGTCAGGAAGAAAGCTTTAAGCCCGCTCGCCGCAACCGCTCAAACTCAGCAAGTAGCAACGGATAAAGCCAGGCCCAATGCCCATCGAGCCTGCGCCCACGACCGACAAGAGCCTTGTGCGTGAACTGGTGTCTCCCGCCGCTCGCCGTCCTGGCGTACTTGTGTTGCTGGCCGTCGTCCAGTGCAGCTTGCAGGACCGAACGCTTCGCCCACCAGTCTCGCGCTTTGTTGAGGTTGACGCGGCGGTCGGTGGCCCGGAAGAGGGAGGGGAACTGGTCGACCGTACGACCGTAGAGACCCTTCTCTCCATCCTCAACAGCGTTGCCCTCCATCCAAGCTACGCAACGAGCCCGATCGGCCACCCCGACAACACGCTGCAGTGATCGTGTCTTTGTGTCGTTCATCCTGTTTCGGAAAGTGAAGTCTCTGAAAAGTTGGGGCTGTCGACGTCCGACGACAACTTGTCGGGGGATTGGTTGGCGTCTTGGGCTAGGCACGATTAATACTGGTGCATGACTATATGTGGTAGCTGTACAATAGTGTCTCATATAAGTATGATTCACGACTAATTTCGAAGCACGACTAATTAGAGTGAACGGTGTACGCAGCAACATTGCCACATTCCATTCCACTTTTCAAAACATGCTGATCACCAGTGTGAACATGGTCTCTCTGCCTAGGTCCTAGTCGACGCTACAGCGAACCCGCCTACTATAGGCAGCGGTCGCATGTAGTACCCAACAAGTGAGGGGGGCGACTATGTGGGCCCCCCAGTGGGGTCAATTAGCCCCGCCACGGCGGCAGTTTGACACAATGCGAATGCATGGATGCCGTTTTGAAAGCCAATCTACACCGTCCATTGCGTGAAGTAGCATTTGCAATTCCTCTAGCACAAATGTGCTGAGGCTGGAACACCTAATTTTGGTGTTCTGAAAAACAGCGTCCTGGAACACGAACCAGCCAAAGTGGTACATTGTACCTGATACATTTAGCCAATCAAATATCTCCGTGGCTCAAGCTCAGAACACGTGCTGGCACTTGAACAAGGGCCTTAGTGCTACATTTGTGTAGTTCGGACAGCCCAATTAATTCGATGGTGTGGCGCACCAAAGTGTAGATACTACAATTTTTTAAAAATAAATTCTCTGGATATTTATATCCAGATGTTTAGGGGCGATCGAAAGCCGTCGAGGATACTGCTAAAACGCATATCTCTGGTCATATGGGTAATTAAGCTGAGCCTAACTTTACGTATTTATATTTGAAAATGACGCATAAACTAATAAACTGTAACATTATATCGTGAAAATGGTAAATGTTGACCCAGTCAGCCTAGAACGACATACAAGCGACCTTACGTTGATGTTGATCTAGCTTACATTCAAATACCCTAGACGGCGTCGTGCGAAGGTTTCATTCGCCTCTCCTGCGGTCCGCTGAAGATGCTTATTGGCGACGCATTGCCGACCACCGAAGATGGTCTACACTCTCATAACGGAACCAACCTTCTTTCGTCAATGGCTACATGAGGTAAACTGCTCCGGCTACTTGCTGAATCTACCATACATGCAACCGCCCAGAGTGGACGCCATACGCCCGAGGTATACCAGTGAAGCTCAACTACCTCCCTAGAATATCTCATTCCAAGGAAAAAACACTTTGCGAGAGAGTAGCCGACTACAAGAAGCCAAGTTGCAGATTCAGTTGCAGATTCAGTAACTTGAATTCAGTATATTTGTTGATACTAACAGAAAATGTGTCGAGAGCACTAGATCGTCTGCGACTTACGCTGGGAATACTTGTTTTGTTTTTTACTTGATGACTTGTTTATCTGCTATTCTTCCGAATACTGTATCTGTAGTGATGTTTATAATATACCGTGTTCATTACAAAAACCAGTCAAACGTTTTCCGAGTGAAATACCTTGCATGTTACTGTACAGTTTGTAGGGTATACCATAATAGCACTATAAAACCGGTACTTTAATCGGAAGAATTAGAGATTGACAAAATCTGACTATGATAGAAACTGAGCTACTTGTGAAAGGTGACAAACATTGCATTGAAAAATACAAAGAATTGACTATTCATTTTCGGATTTGCGCGATGCGTACCAACAAGTCGAAGAAGCTTGAGATGGCGAAGATGACGTTCATGGCGATAGGTGTCGATATGATTTCGCGCGATCCCAAGCTGAAAGGTCTGTGGCTTAGCGAATGGGCTGACAAGGTCGTGAAGCGGCACGTTGCTGGCTTAGGAACGTTGTATGATATGAAAAGTGCGCTGCGCAAGGTTTTGTACGCGCTCCGAGCGAAGACTAATCGCGACGTGACGCGCAAAACCCTCGAAGCTGCTGGACTATGCGTGGTGGAAAATCCTCACGCAGACCAGACCAAGTACACGGTAAAGAAAATTATCGCCCACGATTACACGAAAGAAGGATGTGCAGCTACGGTGCGCTGGAAGGATACTTCTGAGCCGGTACGTGACCTACCACCAAACATTGTCAAAGCGTATTTCCGCAAATGCATTGGACCCGGCAGCGCTTTTGAGCGAAAATATGTGGAGGCAGAAGCGGAAAAAAAACTAATCGTCAGGCAAAGGCGCTTTATGATCCGAGAAATATAAGGCCTTTGCACTAATGCGGCAATTCTTTTTGAGAAATTGTATTTTTTCTCTCATAATGACAGGCAGTCGCTTCAAGATGATGCACACCGGTAATTCAAACATGTTAAATATTATGTGCATGGGCGCACTACTAAATTCAATGAGTGACAGTAGTATAATACACCAATGTCAAATACTATTTTTGTCTATGCTGCGTTAAATATATAATACAACTTCCATATCACTATCATGAGCGCCAGTTCCATCGTGAAAAATATCATGTTTGTCTACGGTTAATTTGTCAGTCAGTTTATATATTACTCTTCATTCTGTTTTACAGAAAACAGTACTAAATTCTTCCGGTATTAGCAGTATAATACAAGATCAAACTTTCGTGCTTGTCTATGTTGCGAACAGTTTCTGTTTTACTTTTCACCCTAGCTTATAGGATTGCATAGTAAATAGATCGGATAATAACGGAGGAACATAAAAGTTCTTGTAAATTAACGCAGTAAACGCCAGTTATACGATCGTATGGCATACTTAGTTGATCGAGTTCACGCTAAACTGTCAGCAGCTACTGAAGTTTACGCTTCTTTTGGTCGGGCTCAATCTTCATCGGAGGTTCATCAGTCACCATGCCTCGCCCGTGGCAGAGGTGGCAGACCCTGGGAGAACGATAGCATCATCATTCGTCGCAGTATTGTTGCTGGTGGCACTCGTACCAGTGCTGACAGAGGAAGCCAAAGAAGTATTCGGGGCAGCATTGTCAGCACCAATATCGGTCTTGTTGGCTTACGCGGAGGTCAACTCCGTTGAAGCAAACCGCTCAAAACTGAGGTCCTTGAATCGGGTAGTAAATTGGCAGCATTCGCTTCGGTATATTTTTGGGTTCGAGAAGCGTAAGACCTTCACCTTCTGACCTCGGAGGGGGAGAAGCGGCACGGTGTCATCGGAAACCCAAATCGTACCAGTCATTAGGTCCTTGTCAACAGAGTAGCGCTGGGTGGTGTACTTATCCTCGTACTTCTGGAGTAAATATATAGTAAGTAATTGAAAAGAAATAAATGTGCAACCATAGAATGAAGCTTACCGCTTTGAGTCTTGCAGCCGATTCGGGGGCGAATAGATCAGTTAGATGGATGCGAACAAGGCGGCGATTGACTGCGACAACGTGCTCGCTTTTCCAGATGAATCTACCATAGAAATACGCGTTGTCCGTGCTTTTGAGGCTTTTCGTTCACAAACTCGATGAACGTTGCAAATATAGATATAACATCTGATTGTTAGGTTGAAATTGGTGGAGCGCAACCTGTAGGGAGAATCACGCGTACCTTTGCGTGTTGCAATAGGACGTAAAGGTGCATCTTCTTCACTCTCTCCACGTTCTTGAAGCGGCGATTTGTAATCCTTCGGTATCGAAATCCTGCGATTGCTCGGAGCTGCAATTTAAAAAATGTAGGTAAAAATTCAGCATCAATCATTTGATTATTTAATGGATTTATATAAATTGAATTATTCCAAAAATTTGAACCTAATGCACATAACGCTTTCCCGATGCAATGGAAATCCTGCAGTTGTTTGAATCTGCATACATGACTGTATTTTACAGGGAGTCAGTGCAGTTAGCCGTCGATTTCCATGCGTGCTTGGCTGAAAGGGGTCTTGCTTCGTCCACGGAAATTGAGTTGTGACAATTGCTTCGAGTAGCTACAGTTGTAGGTAGTGACGCTGAGACCGTTATAAGCTTAGACGAGACCCGAGAAAGTTCTTGAAGCAGAATAGTCGCTGATTTCATCAATATTTAATTTCAATACCCATGTAACTGCTCATCGGGAAGATTCTAGAACATACTCGCAGTGATTTTGCTCAGTTAGGTTTGGGCTGTGGGGGCGCCAGTATCCATCACTTCCAACATCCATACATCACTTTGTGGTGTCTGGATTTGGCTGTAGTCGCTTTAAACGACTTTTATTGAAAGCTGGCGACAGTGGTAGGCAGCGCAAAAGACGAGCTAATCTCACACGCGATGTTCCGACGTAAAGATGGTCCAGCCATCATTTCGGCGCCCCGGGTGTACCCTCAAGGAAGAGTAAGACTTTCCGAAGTGTCGCCCCTTGGGCTTTCCAAACAGTCATGACAAGCGCTAATTCAACGGCAAGCTGAGAGTATTTGATCTCGATAGGCTTGGGAATAAGGGTTCGAGCTAGTTTAATGTGGTATTTGCTGTGCTTGCTCGTCACAACGCCAATCGGAATGATAATACTGCTTTTTTCCATTCTCCGACCATCCACACCTTCTCCCCACTCATTTTCCAAATTATTCTCGGAAGGACACGTTGTTGCGGGAATGACTTCTCCAGTCTGTGTAACCAGCTGCACGTTTATAAAATCAGGCGCGCGGGACAGATCGATGACAGAGCCACATCAAGCTGATTGGGTTGCCAAATACTGGAGAATACTTTCGGTATCTTCTACGTTATTCCACGCTAAAGATACGAGCCTGGCCACCGTGCCATGCAACTCCCTATTCGACGTTGCCATTTTCATGATCAAGAACTTGAGCACACCCACCTTCCACGAAGTAACCAAACAAGCTAGGGTAGTCCTTTTCATTGTATAAGAGCTCCAACAATGCTTGCGGAACATCGTGAATAGGTTTTCTCCATCGAAACACCACCGTATTCGTATGAAGCGCAAGAACCTGAGCTGTACATGCTGTTAAAGCAGCTTTGTCAACGTTGCTAGTAATCAAAATAGTAGATTCATCCATCCACGCAGGATCTGCTTCGACATCTTGCACTATGAGTTCTTTCGTGATAGCACTAATCACATCATCGTCGAGAAGTTGAAACGCGTTCCATTGGGGTCGCCAGGATAAATTGGCGGTAGTGCCCGAAATCAATCCAGGATTTTTAGCTGAACGGGGCAACTGTGTGCCATTTGATGGAACTTGAGAGAAACACCCGGAAGCGTTTGAAAAGATCGCGCGCGTGGATAATATCAGCATTGCCATTAACTTGTATATCGCCTTACAGAGTGGTGTTCCCATAAGAGCTTCCAAAAAATCTCCGGACTGGCCAAGACATGAACACGCAGGTTAATTAATTCACAAGCTTGTAGCAGAACCGTTGCAGCATCTCACACAGTGACTATTACCCATAGTACGGATTTCCCTCCAAATGGTAGATCAGGATTGTAGACCAATCGCAAATTGTCCATCTTAACTGCAATTTCACTTCCAAGCATTGAGATTTCGTCCGTAACAACCAGGCCGACGGCATTATCAAATGTCAGACGCAATTCGGATAAACTGGCTGCAGAAAAAAAAATGTGATCCCCCTCGCGGTCGATCTTAAATGCAGCGTGGCACGTTTTACCACCTGGAAATTGGCTTGCGGCAGCTCCAGTTGAACATGTAATCGCGGTTTTCAGTCCGCGTTTCAGCAATTCTTCATGAAGCCTGTGAATAACAAAAGATTTCCCCGTTCCAGCCCCTCCGTGCATAAGCGTTTGAGTTTGTTCAGGATTAGGCTTGTCCAAGTTGCTTAAAATCCAATCGATTATTTCCTGTTGCTCCAAAGATACCGTAGCAATTGCAGATGTAGTAATAGGCTCACTGATCGCAAGTGAGTCAGCTACGGTGCCAGCTCGAGCCTGATATGGCAAATCGGTGCTGGCAGAGTCTGAGGATCGATTTTGTGAGGGCATTTTCTGGATTCTTTGCGCAATCATTTGAAGACTTTGCTGTGGCCGTATGACACTGTTTTGATACACAAACGTCTGCAAGGTCGATAGGGGCACCACCCTATTTCCAGAAGCGGATATTAACCCATCAGCTTCATCTACACCCATTAATGAGAAATACATCGATTGCATTGCCTTGATGCTATCCCGATGAGTCGGATTCCCCATAGCCGCAGCTCTCGTTAACCAGTATAATAGTTATTGCCTTCCGGCAAAAGCCCGTCAGCCTCCGGATCAGAAATATTATGGCGGCAATGTTTTTTTCTAAGATAGATTCACCTTCCATCGAGTAGCATTCCTAGCGCGCCAATCTAAACACATTGTCTCATTTTCACTGCTGCGAATGCGCTTCTGAATGAAGTTGTGGACCTGTCGATACCGTTGCCTCATCAGAAAGGGGTGGGATGAATTATCCCATAATTTACACAGTCGTGCTAAGCCAGAAGAATTTAGATCAAACTGGGGTCGCTGGTTTTGATCCCAGGGCACTGCAACCGAGATAATATACCTTGCAATTGCATCCATTTTGTTACGGTCATTCTTTTTACGCGAGCACGAAGGGGGTGGGGCCCCGCCAAACATCGGTGTCAACATCTTTGCTCGTGTTACAGCTTCATAGTACTGGTAAAGGGGATGGTTGGGATCCAGATCAAACGGTTTACGGCGTTTTCGCCCGCATGCGGAATCTCCCTTTTTCGGACTTTGACGAGGCACGATATCAACAATGCAAGCGAATTCAATCGGTGAATAATTCACAAAATGATCTTCACGATATTTGTACGACTCCACTGGAGTGACAAAAAACAATTTTCCGTCCACCTTGTATCCACGTGCTCCACCAGCCATATGACGTTCATTCAGTCCAGCACTACGTGCCGGTAAATCTTCCGAGAGGGCAAGGTTTGCTTGCTCTTCAATAGTTCGAGCAACCGGGACATTTATGTCGCTTTCCGATTCGATAAGCGCACCATCCTCATCATCATCACCGAATTCCTGATCAGAATCAGCCGACAACTCACTTTCGCTATCGCTGGCTTCGCGGTTATCGAGCTCTTCACGTGCGCGCGATGTACGTAGATCACCGATGAAACCATGCGGGAAAAAATATCAAAACGATTCAGACGATATATACGATCTGTGCCCAAGCAAAGCGTACACCATAAGAGATAATGGCCACTCATGGGCATCACCAAATGCATTTACGGTCCTTGTTGCCAAATATTGCGCTTGACGAATAGGGGTTCCACTGTCTTTCGCAACACTTGGATACTTCAATACATCTTCCAAAGCTGTTAGCATCACAGCAGCAGCATTTTTCAAACCAGAGCCTTCTTTTGTCATGTAGTTCTACTGATACTCACCAACCATATCTCCAGCATCTTCCCCATTCATGACGCTCGAGTTGCAATGCGACCCGGCCAATCCTGATAACATAAGATTCGTTTCAACAAACATACCATCTTACTCCGGGCAAAACTGCTCCCATATGATTGGGCCTTGAATATGCGGACGGAGGAAGTCACCTTGTTCTGGATCATAACCAGCATCCAGCTTTGCTTCTTCTTCTGCGCTGAGAGGCTTTCCATTGTACTCACCGCCAGTCTTACTAATATGCAACGGTTGGGTCTTCCGCTCGTGAATACCTGCAGGGCGACAGAGCCGACATTGCGTTTTGCCGCGCTTTCTTTTAATACACGTTCGGGAGTGGCTGTGGATATTTGTTGCAGCAAGCGACTTCTCCACTGCATTTTGAAACGCCTCCAGATTGTCGTTCACGTGAGGCAGTAAGATTTCATAAGCACGTGGTAGAGGAGTTGCGTCCTCCGCGCTTTCCCATTTTGTTAACCAATTTCGCGTTCGTGGGGATAATCGGTTAGTACAGACTGCGCCCATCCACTCGGCAATGCGGTTGCGTAACTCCTCGCAAGAAGCTCCGGTGTAAATGCTGACCCATAAACCGTTATGTGCAAATGCAAACGCCCGTCGACCTGAGGCTAGATTACACCGTGAAAACCAGCCACTTTCCCGTAAGCTCCTGCCTCCCGCTCTGCGTAGTTGCGGCTTTTTCGAATATTTTGAGAAATCGGGCATCGCAAGATTGACGTCTGGATAAGTTTCATTTTTCTCTCAAAAAAGAATGCCGCTAAAGTTGGACATCTAGCCGAGATAGTAAGACGGAGTCTTGGGCTTTCCTTGAGATTCTGAGGAAGCTGCTGCCATTGAAAGTTTCCTTGGCCATAGGTACAGTCCTCATCATTCCATGCATTGAGTTTCGTAAGTTGCATAATTCAATGCAGCGTGATATCGTCTTGCTCTGGAGGTGCCACGGTAGCCCAAAACTGGGGGAGGCCAAACCGAAAACGCATAGCAGCAAGCTTTGGCCGCGTTGCAGCACGCTCTAAAGGGGAAAATGGCACCGTTCCTCCAACGACAGACAGGACTTCAGTAGACCAGCATTCAACCGTTTTGCCGCAGGTGACTCCGGGTTAGTCTTCGCTGCTATAAGCGATTCCTTAAACTCAGGAGAACTTGCTAATTGCCCCAGTCTCGTAAGTGTCTTTGCCTGCAAATTTACAGCTCTCGCTGCTTTTCGCACCGCGGAATGCCGCTGCAATTGATTGAAAAGAGTAGCGATAAGCGTCACATTACTTTCAAATCTTCCATCGTAATAGCGCATCAAATATTTCACCAAGTTGTTAGGAAACGACCCAGAGGGGAGCATATCTCCGCTCATCATAAACAACGTAGGGAACGCGCCAGCGATCATGTCGCCATTTTCATCCCACTCGACGATAGGATCCACTCCTCTTCGTACTGCAGCGATATCATCTTTCAAACCGACTGCATCAACCATAGCGTCAACTATAATCGATCCCACCTTGTCAGCCTGACTCATCACCGGTTGTAGCACAGCTGACTGTTGAATCACTATTTCAGGCGCCTCTCCAGTGCTTATGTCAGAGCCATAGCGCTCGGAGTGAACAGCATCATCAACAGAATGCAAGGCAGCGGAGTCGTTCACAATAACACTGTTTTCTATCGATTTTTGAAAGGCAGCTAGCCTTTCCACCCCAGCAACTGACTCGTCAATGCCAATAGATTCCTTCCGAAAAAAACTGTGGGTTTCCTTCAGAACTCTCAACACAAAAATATACTTTCACTAGGAAGTTCATACAATCCCCGGAATAAATGCCTCCGCACCCTCCACTCTTCTGTTGGCCCGATAAACGTGACACGAGACTTAAGTTCCACATCCGTGACCGGGAGTATTTTTGCACACGTTTGCGGACCACTGGAGGGAAAGCAAATAGCGTGACCACTACAGTGTTTCCCAGAAAGAGATAATTCCAATCCCAAGCACTGCGCAGGCGCAATACAATTTCTTGCAAATTTTTCTGAGATCAGGAAGGGATCCATAGCGACCGTGCTCATGACCACTAGCAAGGCTAAATTTGGATTTCCGGGGGTTATATGCGCACCTCGTACATAAATGGATTCGCTCTGTATCACGTACTAAATCCGGATTCAGAAAATGTATCCTTCCGTCCGGTTGTTTCAAAACTTGCGCGTGGTTCGTGATTGTATGATTGGACAAATGACCATAGCGTTTTTCGTACTCTTCCGCGGAAACTTGAAACGATTCAGGAAGGAGAGACAACGGTAAACATACGCGGCCACAGTCGGTACCAACTAGGAATTCACAGCATGATGCGCAGGCAATTGGCAGCAATGTACAACCGATCGCATAATCGGAAGCGTCACAGACGACGCTGAACGGCTTCGTCTCGTCCGGCAAGACCAGGACCGGTGCCTCTTGAAGGCTGGCCTTGGCGCTGTCAAAGGCGTCCTGGTGCGTCTGCTCCCAGCGCCAGTCGACGTCCTTCTTCAGGAGGTCCGACAAGGGTTTTGCGAGACCCGCGTACCCTGCGCTATACTTGTGGAGGTAGTTGGCCAAGCCCAACCACTTCCTGGGATCCTTCTGGGATCTGGGCGTCGACCAGGCTGCAATGGCCTTGACCTTGTCTGGGTCAGCCCGAACGCCCACGTTGCTGACGAAGCAACCGAAAACCTTGATCTCTGGTGACGCGAAGACGCACTTGTCGATGTTGGCGTAGAGCGTGTTCGCTCTCATCACGTCCAACACTCGACGGAGGTGACCAAGACGCACCTCCATGGCCGTCTTGCCTCCCTCGACGAAGATGTCGTCGAAGAACGTCTGTACGAAGGCACACAGCGGCCGGAACAGCAGCGTAACCAAGCGATTGAATGTCGCTGGGGCGTTAGACAGGCCCTACAGCATGACAAGCCACACCCAAAGCATGCCGCTTAGAGTGATCACCGCGGTGAGCGGGATGTCGCTCTCGCGCATCAGGATCTGGTAGTATCCGTCTACCAAATCCAGCGCACTATATAGTACGCACCCCGCCATGTTGTTCAACAACACATCCTTTCGTGGGATTGATGTCCGGGCCGGCACCGTCGCGTTGTTCAGCTTGCTATAAGCGTGAACTAGACGCCACTTCCCGTTCGGTTTTCGGACACAGAAGGTCGTCGTCGAGTGCGGGGACTTCGGCTCCCGCACCATGCCCGCCCTCGCCTTCGCAGCGAAGAAGGCATCAATCACCTCGCACTGTTCGCGAGGTAGAGGCCACTGCTTTGTGATACAGTACTTTGTGCCAGGCATGAGATCGATCTCGCGCCGTACTCCACGATCTGGTGGGAGTTGGGTCGGTGGGTTCTTGGTCACCAAGCCAAATCATCACCAAATTGCTGCAGTCGAGCCACGTACTCTGTAATAAAGTTGACGCAGTTAGATCGTAACAAGTTTTTGATAGCGAAGATATACACACCTGCGCGATTTTTCTTCTTCTTTTGGTCAGCCCGATATTTCCGCATGTGCTCCGCATCTCGCCGTCGCTTCTGCATTAGTCTGTTTTCTTCAGCGGCCCCCTCACTTGCGTCGCTAGAGACTGAATCATCCACGCCCATTCTTGCCTGGGGTGTATGAGTTAATTTACGAGCAGCGCTGTATTCACGCATATACTGTGCTTTGCGCCGACGCTTTCGTTCCTGAACCTCATCGTCTGATACAGGAGGTTGATCTGCCGTCGACGATACCACGCCATAACAGGCCTCAGATGCAGGCACGCTTGGTCATCGTCTCAACAACGATCCGCCTTAGGGAAAAAAGGACAGGTACCCCCTGTGCCGTAGGCAGAGATCTCGGTACCCGCCCTTCGATGACGACCCACACCCGGCAACGGACAAGTCCACCGCTCCAGGATCTCTTGATGCCACCCCTACCACACGGAACTGTCAAAGATACACCACGTGCTCAAGCACTCAGCCAATACCAGCGGGGTTAACACGGCACACGCAAACACACCAAAATAATACGCGCAGATGCACTCGACTAGCCCCTGCGAGCGTTTTGGTGCAGAAAGAAATGAAATGTAAATGAAACGACAAGACGCGACTAGCACGTGAAGCGAAGCGACTACCTTGTGATTTGTTGAAAAAAACCTTTCTTTTTTACCACCGCTTAAAATTTTTAAATGTTATTTTTAAACAATCTTGTTGGTGCTTTTATACTAGTTTTGTAAAGCTAACACTAGCTTACTTAGTTCTGCTTACTGACAGTGGTATCAAAGTAATACCATGGCATGTATAAAACAAAAAGTCAGTCGCGTCGATATTGGTCAATAACTACTGGCCATGTTCGCACCTTTGGAGGGGTAGAAGCATCGACAATAATGTGAATGCCGCCTGGTCCCGCATTTCTTGGGCATGGGAATGCAAAGACTTCGTCTCCCATGCTGGCTGCCGGATTCATCCAGTCATCCAACGTGTTGAGCTGCTGCAACCGGTGGCTATAGTCTCTATCATTCTGGTGTAGCCATCTGCCGTTTGACCTCTCAAAATCTGGCCTACGACGCCGAGATGTTGTAGCCGATGCCGTGTAGATCACCTTGATCTTGTCGCAGTCGGCGACATGTAGGCCACTCATAGATCACCTTGATCTTGTTGCGGTCGGTGACATGTAGGCCACTCTGATTTCACGTCTGCCTGGCCCTACGACGATGAAATGTTGAGTTAACAGCCGATGCCGTGTAGATCGCCTGATTTCTTCGCCCGCCAGGCCCTGCGATCAAACGAGGCCGATATGAAGTCGATGCCATATAGATCACCCTGATCTCTACATCTGCCATCACCGGTGAGCCATTATGGACAAGTACCGAGCCCAATATTACACAACTACCAACCTTCACTGGCTCTGGTAAGTGCAGATATGGGCACGAAGCCGAGAAAACGAAGTAGAAGAAAAGATAGACGAGTGAGAGTTGCAAACCGACCACATCTTCTTTGACTTTCATAAAAACGTTTCCTAGTAAAATCATAGGTGCTGACGTTTCCGATTAAAATCGTTGATGTAAATGAAATATTTGAATGTAGTAGGAATGTTGACTGAGGTTACGCTCACGCAAGTACCGTGACATTAATCCGTTGGGGGCTGTCCAGCCCTCAGTCTGAGGTATTCCCAGTATAAGTATTCAACCGCTGGGTTACCCAGCACTGCTCACAATTGTCCAAATATCCAGAGCTTCCCAGCATTAGTCTGATAACTTGCAAAAATACCAGATTTAGAAAAAGGGTTTTCTAAACCCTTTTTAGAAAAGCCCATGGAATGGGAGCCCACGGGATGGGAGCCCACGGGTTATGTACATACAATTAATAAGTACGCAATTCCCGTCGTGACGGCGCTCGACTCCAACGGCATTCTAAGTCGAGATGGCCAGCGCCACCAAGAAGCGCGTGTCGTACTTCTACCACCGTACGTCCGTCCCTCTGCCCTCCCCACATTCCTTCCTTGCACTAACCCAACATACTATCCCTTACCATTCCCAGCCGAGGAAGGCCACTTCTACTATGGACCGGGCCACCCCATGAAGCCCCACCGCATGAAGCTGGCGCACCACCTCGTGGTCAACTACGACCTGTACCGCAAGATGGACATCTTCGTACGACAGAACAATACGTACATGAGTATACACAAGTATGACAAAGTGCTGACCCCGTTCTACCTCGCTTTACCTCTATTCTACCTCTACAGGAGCCGCACATCGCGTCGGCCGAGGAGATCAAAGCCTTCCACGCGCCAGACTACATCGACTTTTTGCAGAGAATCAGCCCCAGCAACCAGAAGGACCTGACCTCTGAATTGCAGAAATGTACGTGTACTACCCGTAATCTACCCGAAGAAACAGGAGGAGAAAGCTCATATTTTTTTTTATAAATGCAGACAACCTGGGCGAGCTGACGGACTGCCCCGTGTTCGACGGCATCTTCGACTTCTGTCAGATTTACTCGGGAGGAACGTTAGACGCCGTGAGTCGTCTAAACCACGGACAGTGCGACATTGCTATCAACTGGGCAGGAGGCCTACACCACGCCAAGAAATCGGAAGGCTCGGGATTCTGCTACGTGAACGACATCGTGCTGGGCATTCTCGAGCTCCTCAAGTACCACCCGCGTGTGCTGTACATTGATATCGACGTGCACCATGGAGACGGCGTGGAGGAAGCCTTCTACGTCACGGACCGAGTCATGACGGTGTCGTTCCACAAGTACGGAGACTTTTTTCCAGGCACAGGAGACATCAAGGTGTGAAGCAATGGATGCTGGAGTTTGTTGTGGTGGATAAATTCTGACTGGATGGTGCGTGTAACAGGATATTGGCACCAAGAACGGCAAATACTATGCCGTCAACTTCCCACTGCTCAGCGGTATGACCGACGAGAGCTACGAGAGCGTGTTTAAACCAGTGATCCAGAAGGTTATGGAGACGTTCTGTCCCTCAGCTGTGGTGCTGCAGTGTGGCGCAGACTCGCTCACGGGTGACCGTCTGGGTTGCTTCAACGTCACTACGAGAGGTATCCACGCTGTTGTTTTAACGTTATAACAACGATTTTATGGTTATATTAAAACACTTGGTGCTGCGTAGGTCACGGTGAATGCGTCAAGTTTGTGAAGAGTTTCGGTCTGCCGATGCTGGTGCTGGGAGGAGGTGGCTACACAATCCGAAATGTCTCGAGGGCATGGGCGTACGAGACGTCGATTCTGCTGGACGAAGAAGTGTCCAACAACATCCCATACAACGACTACTTCGAGTTCTACGCACCGAATTTCAAGCTGCATTTGGAGCCAGACCCAGATCTAGAAAACGCCAACTCCAGGGAATATCTGGACGAATGCAAGTACGTTATACCAGTCTGACTCTACCGTCCTACCTGTACCAATTTTATTGTTTTTTTACTAGGCATAAAATCTTTGAGAATCTCCGCGCGTTGACTGGAGCTCCGAGCGTTCAGATGAGTCAAGCGCCTCCTACACACATGTTACGCGAAGAGGACGAAGACGCAGCGGACCCTGACGCACGCACTGATAACGACGGGAAGCGACAGCATGAGGCGGAATTCTATAGAGACGATAAGGACCAGCGAGGGAATGCAGACGACCAAGCGGATACCAGCGCCAGTGCAGCAAACGATTCTGTCCAGGAGGAAGCGAAGGACAACACGGCGCCGGACGTCATCCCGATGGATGTGGACTAGGACAGCACGGAAGAGAGGGAACGTCTGTGACCTTCTTCTGTTTCTTCTGCTTATACTACGATGCAAAACCTTGGACAGAAACACCATTTTTTCTATTTCGGTTGCTGCTGCTGGAGTTTGCGTTGCTTGTCTCGCTCCGCTTTCTCGATCTCGAAGCGTTTGAGATCCAGTCGCTGCAAGAACTCCTGCTTCTCAATGTAGCCATCTTTAGTGTAGTGCGTCAGTTCGTCCTCGATGCCCTCCTTCTCCTTAAATTTGTCCCAGTCGAGCGACGATTTCTCCATCGTCGACACCTTTTTAGGCTCATCGAGCGATTCCAACACCTTATCCAGCCCTTTCTTACCGGATTTAGCAGTACCGGCACTGGTCGATACGCTGTACTCTTGACCAGCGAATTTAACCACTCGCTCCACCTTCTGGTTGGAGGCTGCAAACTCTGCTAAGCCCTTGCGCGACTTCTTGACGTCCACACTGAGAATGGGCATGGAAAACTCGCGTAGCTTCCGCTTCTTCTTCTTGTCGGCTGCGCGTTTGGTTTTCTTAGTTAATCCACTTAGTAGCTTTGCTGTTTTGTCTGCTGCCGTCTTGGACACGGCAGTGGACGCATTAATGTCGTCCCAGAGTTTGTCCAGATGCGAGTCAGTTGTGACGCTTCGCTGCTTGTCTACGGTGCCATCCGCTTCAATGACGTCGTCGTCGTCTTCTTCGGCGGCTACGAGGTGTATTAACGGTTAGGAATTGCAGTAAGGGGGGGACTGGGAAGGGATGCGGCGCACCGTCGGGAATGTAGTCGCCATCGTCTTCGTCTGAGCTGCTCATGGGTAATATTGTTTTCTTGTGTATTTTTGGTGTGGTTTAACTGTAGTTTGCCAATGCTATTTGTTTTATATGAGCATTTGTGTTGGTGGCTTGCCCATGACAAGTGTAGCCATTCTAGGGCGAGGGCGAGGACATCTCCTGCTTGCTGTTGAAGCAAATAGCCACACCCAGGAGAATTAACACCATACCGGTGTACGTGGCTACAAGGAAAGAATGGTGTCAGCGTTGAATAATGTTGGCAAGGTGTGGCAATTCAAGGTCAGTGAAGAAGTTATAGTGCAGATGAGGGGATTCCTTGCACGTACAGGCAGGACGCTGGGGCTTCTCTCCGAGCAGGCGACTCGTGATGGCCGTGAAGACGAATGTCAGCGAGTTGCAAATGGGTACAGCATTCGAGATGTCTATCGAGCATTACAGAAGGTTAAAACGTCAGCAAATACCAAACAAGGCAAACTAATCCCGTCACTTGCTGTAGCTATTAGCTCGAAGACTCTTTGACTGAGAGAGCTGTAGTAAGTAGTGCTCTACTATTAGCGAGACGCACCTGCCGACCCAAGCAAGTAGACGTAGACAACAGACCCAGTCTGATTCAGAGCGAAAGGCAGCACAAACTGCACCGTCGACAAGAACATTCCAACTCTGTAAATCTCCCATGAGAAATACCTCTATGCAACTCCCAAAGTCTCGCCTGCCAGTTCTTCACCAGCCCTGCAACTTGCTTCACAAACTCCCCCACGCTATTGTCCTTCCTGGTATACATGGCGTCGTCATTGCTTCCTGTTTCATCCAAACACCCCATCATACACAAGCAAACTCATCAGCTCCCACTAATAAACGCTCTCTCATCTACCGACCCAGTCCCTCACCTCGCTTGATAAGCGGGTTGGTGCATCCCCATAGCGCCCCTACAAACAGGAAGGACAGCAGGGTCGACATCGTCGAGCTCATGCCGCACGGATCTGCCACGTGTAACGTCCTTGCGCCAACCGGTTATTATCGGTTTATCATACCTACTGTAGGCCATGACGGCGGGCAAGTGGCAGGTGCAGTCAGACGACTATGGCAACATTTACTTCTACAACAGCCTCACAGGCGAAGCTGTGTGGGAATTACCCGACGAAGAATCTGAAGTTGCAGATGAGACCGTCGACAGTCCACGCAAAGTCGTTGAAGTCGAGAAGCCGCGAGGGCAAGACAGCGTCTATACAGTCGCAGTTGGTGTGGCGGATGTTATGGTGAAAATCGTGGAAACTATTGAGAAAAATGCCGAACAAGTGAAAAAATCAAAAGTTAAACGAAAATTCATGTCCCCCGCAGCGGAAAAGAGGTCCCTGAAAAACGCAGCTAATGAAGACAAGAAGAAGAAACATCTCCACGATCGCACACTCACGACGTATATAAACGTATTAATACCGAAGATTGAGCCAGGAAATTCACAAGAGATTGAAAAACCACGAGAAGTAGGGAGTTTATTCACTGCAGAGGAGTCTCGAAGATGGCTACAAGAACGTGATCAAGAACGAGAAGCAAAGCGCCGAGCCCTGAGAAGAGCTCGAAGACAACATCATGCAAAAGTCGAGTCGTTGCAAAGGCACCAGCACATGTTGATCATGTTTCGGTCCGATCTTATGAAGTATCTGCTGGGGAAGATCAAATGTAGTACCGAGTTACAGAAGCAACGGATTTTGCTACTTACAACACCACAGATGCTGGCGGAGATGAAGGAATGGAAAAGAGAAATGCAAATGAAACTTGAGCCAGAGATCGCCGAGAAAACGATGGCAGAGGAGAGACTTACACAGCAGAAATATGACAAGAATGTGCGCAAGGTATTCGCTACGATCGATGAGGCTGGAGCGGGGAGACTACACCTGCTTCAAATCATTTTTGGTGTCTTCTCAAAGGAGTACGTACTCCTTCTTTTGAGTGGTATCTAGATAATATTTTAACTTTTTTTTTCCTGTAGAAAACCTCAAAAGTATGCTGCGCAAGTGCGAGGACTTGCTGAGCTACTGGATTCTCCAGAGTTGCAGCGATTCTTGATTGACTTTGTGTCTCAATCGACCAGGAATGAGGTTACTGCATCTCGTTTGATTACTGTGAGTGAGTTCCGCGAGTTTGTGAGTATAATAGAGGAAGTATTGGATCATTACGTGGGTGTTAAGGCCGCCGTCGAGGATGCCGAAAACGACATCGAAACGACTTTAGCTGCTGCTTCTTCTGGTGGAGTGAGTCTGGCTCAAGCGAGGATGGGAGCATTGTCAGAGAAGAAGATTAAACATGAACTTGCAGTCTTAAAAGAACACGAAGCGCAACTAGAGGCTGTTCGACAACGAGAAAAGAAGAAAGGCTTTGGTGCAGAAGGAGCGAGTCTTATGGCTTCGAAGGAAGAGTGGGAGAAAAACCATCACCATCGACTTATTCGTTTAGAGGAGAATTCTCCCGTGTATTGCTGTTTGTGTCGAAAGAGAAAATGGGAATTATGGAGAAGAGAACAGGAAGAACGTGAGAGCGAATACCGCAGCCATTGGTCTACAATGCTTGCGTTACGAGTAAAGGACGAAGAGCTGCGCTTTGTCAAAGAGTGTGATAGAGAGAATGGTATTCCTATTGAAGCGAACGGACCAGTTCGACCTACTGTGCCAGATAAACAGGAGCACGACTCAAGTATAATGGAAACCAAGTACGAGCTTGTTGGATTCGAAGGGCGTACGGATGAATCGTTCCTGGTTGTACGGGAAACTTTAGTTTTTCTCGTTAGACTTGTGGAATCAATAGCCGATGAAGAATCATCCGAGAGCGAAAAAACTAGTCGAAGAGCTCATAAGAAGCCAGTAAAGAGGTCGCCAAGGAAAAGAGTCAAGGAACCGCCCACGACTGAGGTGCAGGAGAGAATAAAGGTGTTTGAACACGAAGAACAAGAGCGGAAAACTATGTACTCCGAAGAGCTTCACATGGTAATCATGTTAGAGCGCAATCGACGAAGCCTCGAACGCCCGCTTCTGCGTGTTGAGGACGCTGCACATGACGCTTTCCTGCGATTGCTTGAACGTTGCGTGAATCCTTCTGGATTTCTGCTGCGTCTTAACTTTGAGCACTGTTTGTCTTTTTCCCCGCCTCAAAGAATGGTTCTTGCAGTCTACGACAACAGTATTAAGGCAAAAAGGCTCTCCAACCGTCTCGTTCTTCATACCATCCCATGTCGGTCAGAGCAGATGGCGGAGTATGTTTTCTCACAAGTGACGAGCATGCAGAAAACTTTACAAAGTCCCTTTGTTACCGAGGTGGTGTCTGTAGATAAGCACATGTTCCAATTGTTCTCGGAGTTGGGTCTACTGATTGAGTGCTGGCCGGTTGTAATCGTCGTGACTGAGTATTTCGAATGCGGCAGTTGGCTGATGCATTATCGCAAATATTTTATCGACGAAAATGCCAAGTATTCGGCAGTGGAGCAGCATTTACGGAACGTATTCCGAGAGGTAGCATCCGGACTTGCAGCGATGCACAGTCTTGGTCTACTGCATTTAAACATAAATTTGGGAAATATCTACGTCTCGGAAACTCAAGAAAACGTTATCCACGTGAAAATCGGCGGAATATTATCGTGGAAAAACGACTTTGAAGTCGTCAATCTCCAGAGTTCCAACATGCACTATTCTTTCGACTATAACTACATGCCACCGGAAGCTGTCAAAGAAGCACAAATAACTGCAAAAGCTGACGCCTGGATGCTTGGTTGTGGTTTGTGTGAAGCCTTGTTCATGTGGCAACAACAGCAACTGATCCTATCGACTCCGAATCAGCAAGCTCAAGTCATGCAGCCAATCATTTTCCACACTAAAAGCATCAGTGAACTATTACAAAAACTCCCCATTGCCACAAGTGCAACCATGAGATCACTCATTGGGATGCTACTACAGCCAAATCCAACGCAACGACCGCAAATGAGTCAAATCGTCGACCTACTCTGCAGAAACAACACGATGTAGGATAAATTTTTTGAGACTCTCGTAAAAACCTTAGGTAATACTAAAAAATTTTTTTTAAAATTGTGCCTAATGTTGTAGGTTCAAATCCTACCATCACTTAAAAAGTAAGCAATTCTCAGGATTTCATATTCAGAGTGGTCAGATCCTTTATTCTCGTATTTTTTGATAGGCTCGATGAATTCGTCTTTCATTCCAGAACTTGTAAAACCAAGGAAAAGATGGCGTTAATTTCGCTGCAGTGCATTTTGGTCGGTCACGCCGGTGACTCGTTCGATGTGGAGATCGACGATGGTATCAAGGTGAGCCGGTTGAAGGAGGCGATCAACGGAGAGATTGCGAACACGATCACTTGCGATGCTGTAGACTTGGATTTCTTCCTGGCGAAAAGGGAAGGCGCGTGGTTGTCGAGTTCCACTGAAGATGTGAAGAAGCTGAGGAGGGCGAGAAGGCTTCTCTCATCGACATGCTAACAAGTAAATACCTAAAATTACAGGGGGGGGGGAATCCAATATCCGCTGTTCTTGCCGATCTTAAAACTCCGATGGCCGAGCAGATTCACGTGCTGGTGAAACTCCCTGCTACTAAGAAGCAGACGGCGGTGACGGTGGTTTACAGAGGCTGGACAGCGGCGTGGCTGGCAGAGTTCCGCAAGAATCACCTCGCACCTCATCAGCTGCCTCCATTGAAAGATCTAAGCTTAGCAAAATTAATTAAGAACGACATACCTGAAAAAATCACCATGCACCAAGAAATGTACGAAGTATGACGATTGGATCGGCAAGATGGACACACCGTCTCACGAGCTAATGACGAAGATATTCGAAATTGACAATTCGAAGCAGCTTGTTGCTCCGGATTGGATGTCGTGTTGTGTTGGTTACAAATCCTGGTGGCACAGAGACTTCGTTCATCTCGTTTTTTGACGACTTGATTCGCAACTTTTTGGACTTCGTGCTATCCGACGTCGGTAAGAGCGAGCGGAATTCAAGCCGTTCTACATCGACAGAATCGAGTCGTCCGGACTACCTTTTCATTGTGGATTCTGTGTTTCGAGGTGAGGAGGTGAATCCAGGAGAAAAGATAGAGACGCCGCGGCGCAAGCTATTTGAAAAACATCATTGGAGCTACGGTGACGCTTCATACTTGTTTGGGTACGCTGCCGTTGACTATGATGCCAGATTTTATGCTATCACTCGTGTGAGCGATGGTGTGGATGCAATTGAGCTGGGGAGATATAATCTCATACGTCTTGAAGAACGGTTTCGGTTGCTGTTGGCAATTCTGAACATCGCGAGACTGCTGCAAAGTATCGCAAAGGTGTGCCCGGCCAGTTCTCGTGATGAATACAAGAAACTGATTCGCGACTTCGGAATCAGAGTAAGCCTCGAACCATCCTGCGTTGTCAAGCGTTTTCCTGAACATCTGTTTAATGGAGCAAGACGCCACCTTGAGACGGTATACATGTACACGGTGTTGAATAAACACGCCATTCCGAATGTTGATCGTCTGGTTCATGTTGATGCAGCGACAAACCGATTGATATTTAAGCCACGCGGTCACGAAACAAGATCAAGGAATCTTTTGGAATTTTCTTACGCGCTAACAAATGTGTTGCAAGCATTAGTGAAACTGCATGGCGCTTCGTGAATGCATCGATATATTCGATGGCCGAATGTTATCAAGAGTCGCGAAGACAACTCGTGGTTTCTGATAGATTTCATGGACGCAGCTCCCAGTCCCCAGGATACACTACGCGACCATAGCTTGAGTCGAAATAAACACGCACCAGAGATCTTCAGTGATTGCAGTCACACCACTGCTGTTGATTTATGGTCTGTAGGGCGGTTGATCCAAACTTGCGGAGATGAAGTCTGCAAGAGTTGGTATGACATAGGGAGAGAGAGGTTCCAGTTCTTAGATCTGATAATGCACAAAGATCCGCCGAAAAGACTCGCTGCAGCCACTGCATCATCTCCGCCAGCTCGAGCAAGAGTCAAGAGCTAGACGAAAGGAAGAAAAGGCAGAAGCTAAACTAGCTCGATACGAGTTGGCAAGAGCGAAAAAGACGGAAGAAACCCAGAGGCAACACTGCTCGAAAGGATATTAGGGTGAGTCGAGTCTGGGTCGTGTTCGCTGGACACCTTACAAACGTTGGTGTCAGTGAATTTTCTTTCTGCATGAATTTTGTGTCATGTTCATTTTATAACCAATTGATTCTGTAACCAGCACGATCAATTATAATACTTACTGTATTACCGTATTCCGTATGTGCTTACTGACATGCATCTGCATGATTTGTAACACCGAGGTCAATAGTGGTATTGGTCATTAGTAAGTCTGTTTAGCTTGATTTTTGTATAGTGTCTGCAAGCACATAAGTAACAACGGTACGAAAATAATAGTCTCCGATTGGCTATTATCTACTGTCAGTAAAACGACTCCGTCAGTAAGCACATACGGAATACGGTAATACATAATAAATTTAATTAGACTACACCAAACCGTAAAAAACAACGTACATGGAAGCACTTAGATGCTGAAACAACGACATGTAGACAAAGTGAGCAATAAATACTTCTGAAGTATGGCTCTTTCCACCATCTACGTGTAGAAAGTGCTCTCGAGTACCAGCAGCTGTATCGACACTAACTTAGCGGTTTCTTTAGACTAGCAATAACCAATCTCGTCGGAAGGTCGCGGTTTCACAAGACGAGTGCGTCGAACATAACCATTGATCTCCTGTACAAGTACGTCTTTCCAAGTGTCATTTTACATTCCAGCGAAACGAAACAAGTCTGGCGAGTCATGGTCTAAAATTTTAGATTAACTACAAAAATGAGATAAATTGTGAGCGAACTACGCGACTGAAACACAGTCGCGTTCTGATATTCGAGGCCTCTCTCAATTTTACTAATTTGCTCTTGTGTCGTCTCTATAATAAGGCCACATACATGTACATGTATACGTGGCTCATGTAAGACAAATTGTCTCAGACCATAATACAGTACATGTATTCGCTATATCCAAAGTGAATACCGGATACAGTACTTCTACATGTTTCAGACGGGATGTACTGTACAGTACTTTGTATCCGACCCAACTCGACTAATTCGTGTGATTAGTCAAGATCCTATAGATATTTGTACTTTGCCAGTCAACGATTACTAGGATTGATCGGCACGATTGATCAATAGCAGGACGACAGCAGTAAGAACAACATGAACAGCTCCATCGAGCCCGTCGCGTACAACGAAGGCAGGTCATTCTCAACAGAAAGTTATAGCCGCGATCAATCCTGCCTTTGGCTTTTCTGATAAAATTGATAAGGAAATATACAGCCAAGTTTTTGAGAGGGAGGGTGGAGCAAAACACATATCCCCGCAGACAAAATCGACCAAGTGGTCTTACGCAGACTTAGCCCAACGACGCTTTAAGTGCCTATAAATCAACGTTTGATTAGCTACAATTTACCTTAGCCCATAGCAATTTTTCAGCGTTATTGCCGTGAGCCGTGACGCCCGTCCCAAACGTCAAAACATGGACCATGATTCCATGTTTTATAACAGTAAATGTCCATGTATCAAAACAACAACAGTACATGTATCTTGGTGCAGTTATACATTTTTTCGACACACATTTATGGACGAGAATACCTTTTTAAAAACGATTTCTTCGATATACTACAAAATACAATTACCGAAAATCACAGTTTTGTGTGGTAGTGTTCAGGCTTAAAAACGGACACACCGGTACTCACATAGCCCCAAGACAACACTTTTTCTTTTAGTGCTTTAAAAGAGGTTTCTGAATTTTTCTGAATTACATCTGTGGGATATTAACCCTTTAACTACTCATTAACCCTTTAACCCGTCGTATTAATTGAGTAACATTAGGAATCGATGCTGAGCTACATAGTATAATAACTCCATTATTAACATTTAACAATAATTTCTTCACGTACAAATACCTTAATCAGGTGGCGTGTGTCACGAAATCGCAAAAGCTTGGCAGCAATCACCACCTAAGCCTCAGTTCGTGAGCACCGTGACAGCCCGACGGAGCCCTAGATAGGATATTTGACCCGCCCGTCGAATCACCACGAATGCTTGGCGTGCCATTCGACATCGGGTTCACTCTCTCCCTTCTCAAAATGTATTAACACAAAACGACAGTCAAATCAATGTTGGAGATAGACCGATGCTGATGGTGAGTGGCTCGATTATTCCTACTACAGAAGCCAGTTCGCATACCAAATGGAATTTCGCCATCCGTAAAAAAACTTTTGATTATCATTCATAATACCGTAAATCACGACGAACCGACAGTGCGTCATCCATAAACACTTTTAGCATCTCAACTACCTATCCCAATACGTACGGGTGCACGTGTCATTCGATCATTCTCAAATTTAAGCTTACCCTCACAACCGACCATCGATCACCATGCTCAAGACCACTTTCCTTGCCATCCCCGCTCTCCTCGCCGCCACAGCCACCGCTGGTACAGACCTTCCGCCGGCCCCGTACCACCCGCCGCGCCCGGTCACGCCTTCCCAGCAGAAGGCCATTTTTGATCGTTTTGCCGATGGCTTCCTCCTGTCCGGCACGCCACTGCCGTTCCTCGAGGACCACCTCGCCGATGACTACATCCAGCACAATCCCGACTTCTTGTCTGGCAAGTCCGCCGTGGTTCAGGGCTTCAGCGGCGACCTCTCGGCGTTCGGGCTCGTCTACCCCGCCAACATTATCACTCGTGGCTTTGATGAGGACCTCGGCCAGGGCTGGATCCACTACTATTTCACACCTGCGGCTGGCCAGCAACCGAGCGTGGTCGTCGATATCTTCCGCATGAACGGCTCGGCCATCCAGGAACATTGGGACGTGATCCAACAACGCCCAGCGAACGCCACCAACCCTTTGGCCATGTTCACGCCGCCGAACTAAACACCGCAAACCCAGTCGGTTGTTTTGTACATTATCGACCGAGATACTCTTCCTTGTCCGTACCCTACAACTAGTTTATAACAGATTAGTTGAATCGATGCAATTAACTTCTTTCTGCTTCGACATGGTTTTCTTATGCCTGCTGTATTAATAGTTGGTTACTAGTATGCTTTAGTATAGTAAAGCAGCTTTACTATAAACCCTGGTTACCACTCTGTTTCATTTGAAACTTAACTTCTCCTTTCTTGGCATAATCTCCACCGGGGAATTCAAATCTGTGTTTTCCAGTACCGTAGATGTAAAAAACACGCCAAAAGTTGGCATTTTCATCGATTTGTTTTGGGAAAATGACAAAACGCATTAGATATTTTCTATTAGCATAGAAACGACTTTCTATAGCGATTAAAAAGTAGGACGATGCTACCGTCCATGTATCGGTCCCGGTATCAGTCCATGTAATTGTCCATGTATTGTCCATGTTTCCATGTATCGGTAAGTAAATTTTTTTTATTATTAAATCTTTCAAGTTCTGTAAGGTCTAGCTAGAGCTGTGAATTGATGTCGGCCACATGCGAATGTAATGCAAAAGTCTAGTTTCTATTGTTAATCGTGAAACAAAGTAGCTACCCGTACTAAGATGAGTAGTACCTCATCGTACTAAGCTGATTTCATCAGGCAACGGATAAAGGGGTAGCGCTGCTGTAATGATCCTCTTCCTTCATCACCGCGGTTCCCGCAGAGTCCACAAAGCTCCAAAACTTTAGACAGACGAAAAGGCCACAGCTATAGCCATCTAGTTTGAGCGGACCATCGGCACCTTTCACGTTGTAGTTTCTACCAAGGCTGTGAGCAAGATTCCACGCAATATTCTCAAGAGCTTTCTTATACGTATTGGCGTTCATTGAGTCGTAGAACAGTACGAGTTGGCGATCTGAATCCGCAATTATACAATGCCAGTGTGAATTCCCAAGTTGATCGGAATGAGGAAAAAATTAGCTGCTGCACTTGCGGCAGTAATTTTCACCATTATTTCTTCGGAACACGATTGTCGTCCACATCGTCGGGAGTGAGGTTTTGTGGATGCAATACCAAGGAATCGTTTTTACAGCTGAATTATCGCAGCACAAGTGGTCACAGAACGCTGTGCTTACAGCGTCGTTAAGCCAAAGTGGGGGCTTAATCAGGTACAGCATTGAATAGTGATAGTCCCGCGTCCAGGTTGGAATCGTTGCAAACAGGAAATGTTGTTCAATATCCTCAGCCAAGGTGTAAACTCAGTCTTGAAGTTCTGCAGATACAGATCCAGCTACATCTTGCCGTTGCCATCTACAAAGCTGTTTTCCCTTCTGGCACTCTCGTTTCAAAATGCTTATGCTGGCTGCTACTTAAAATCTGTTGCGGAAATACTGCATGACCTGTTATCCCCAAATATACTGAATACCTGTTATCTTAATCTGAATGCCTGTTGTGTAGATTAGGGTAGACTGAGCAACAGATTTTCAGAGCTGAATTTCTGTTACAGGAATTCAGAATTGCTATTTCGGTTTCTATATGCCCTGGCCTAAGTAAAACTGTACTGATTGATATTATAGTGTTTGAGAAATCACTTAGCGACGTTGTGGTCAAAGAAAGTAGTATTTTACGGCCAGAAGCTGGTCAGAACAAATTCTGGGTTGGAATATTTAGAATGAGAAGATGATGAGAGAGGCGGGAGAGAAAGAGCGACGCCGTGCAGCGCATTCCAACTCGCCAAGGCAAGATCACTGCAGTGTACTCGATCGTAATGTTTCCTTGCGACGGCTCTGTACCCACTGAAGTAGCCGTTGGTGAGGGTGGAATTGTTCAGCTCCCTGTAGTACGTCCCAGGAACTTAACACCAAGATGTACGGGTGGCGGCCCGCTGAAAGGTTGTGCTAAGTGTATTGATGGCTACGGAGTAAATCCGGAAGTGAGTGACGGCTCGATCTGGTCACGAGGCCGCTGTCCACTCAAGTAGTTCTCTGATGGACATTCATCGGAAGTCCAACAGAGAGACATGTAGTAAAGTGCACTAAGCTATGCAAAATAATAAATGTAAAACACGCAGTTGGCATGGCCACCTGAAGACCAACCAATATATAGGTTGGACCCATCGCCGCAGCTGTGAGCTGTATGACACATAAGGATGTCGACTGCGTGGCTGCCTGTGACCCACCAGTCAGCTAGCCAACGATCTTCGGATAGTCCTTCAGGACTGCGCCGTGCGATTTTCACGGTGGAAGCAAGGTGGAACCTTGGAATCCACTACACTCCCTGCCCTTCCAGCAATCCTGACACCGCCATCAATGAACCGAAAACGCGCCACGGAAGCAAGCCAGCCACTGCAAGCATGAAGCAAAAAAGGCAAAAAGAAGGTTAAGGTAGCGGAATCTACAGTGTCACAGCGCTTAGTGTGGACAAACGCAATGATCTCAGCGACGCTAGTGATGTGTTTTGATGACGATGCCGTCAAAGAAAGAATTAGAGCCGCGAACACTAATTTAAAGAAACGGCTGGCATGGCAGTATTTCGGCAGTCGTCTCTCTGAGTCACTAAACGGTAGCCTATATTTTGCAAGGTTTGCAGATTCCACAAGGGATTCATGACTGCTATAACTTCGATGGATCCCGACGACAAGCTGACTGCCGTTCTGCAAGAGTTGAAAACCTCTCACGAGGCTACGCGTGTGCTGCAAGCTAAACAGACCACTCTTCTCGAGCATCTTGTGGCAAAAACGAGTCCGCAAGTAGATTTACTCACTTTGTTTGGAAGTTTTATTGGTAGATAATGATCTGCATAACATCTTCATAGAGCAGGTAATTTAGTTACGTTTCTTGTTATTTATTGAGTCGTCCTTAGCAAACCTCTTCTGCATATGAGCAAAGCGCTGTGTATCTTGAGCAAATGTCTTTTACTTACGTTTCTTGTTACTTATTGAGTCTACCTTAAGTAAAACTCTCCTAGATATGAGCAAAACGCTATGTATCTTGAGTAAATTATTTCTTCGTGTGTTAGCAAAAGCCTGCGTATCTTGAGCAAGCCTATTCTAGTCGTGAGCAAAACTCAAGCAATCTTGAGCAAACCCCGTATAGATATAGGTAAAAGGAGCTGTATCTCATGAGAAAATCTCTGTCCGTTATGAGCTAAGTATCTGCAGCCTTGACAAATATTCCATAATCTCTCGTGTTTAGCTAAGCCTTGCTCGTGACTGACATCATTTTCATCCTCGAAAAACAGAAGTGCCATTGCTGGAGTAGGAACATCATCACAGCCAACAATTGCGTTCGTATCATTGAGCTCGATAATTAAATTGTGAAGAACTGAGCAGCTAATGATAAGACGAGTTACGTCCTGCGGTGTTTTCTGCTCCAGCTTTCGGATAACGGTTTTTCAGGATGCCCAAGGCTCGTTCCACTGTGATTCTTGTCTGTTATAATTCATAGTTATAGCGTCTTACTTTAGGGGGGAAAGCTTAATTCTGAGCGGATTTGGCGGAATCCTGAGCGGGGTATTGGTACTAAGATTAGGGCGACGGAAGGTCGATCAAGTTCGAAAATCAAGAAGATGGTAGTGGAAATATGAATGAACTACTAAGCATGCGACTATTTCATCTACAATAAGTTTTGGAGTTGTTAGTGGACATGCAATTTGCATTTGCACATCAATTTCCGAGCTCCTGCTTTGAAAATGGAGCGACTCGTTTTCGTGAGCACACGCATATAATGGCTGTGTATTTTGCGTTGGTCGACCTCTGAGAGCTAAGAGAAGATGTTGCTCTATAGTTGAAGTGTCGAACTCAAACAGGTTGTCAGCTTTGGCCAATCCACTAAGAGTTCATCTTCGTGGCACGCAGGATTAATCCACACCCTTACTTTAGTGGTACACTCGACCTCGCTCTCGCTAAAGGGTGTCAGGAGATGGCGAATATTCGTGTATCTTGCATCACCAAGTAGATCCATACCCGAAGGAATAGACACGACATTACGGGTCGGTCCTATGATGCTTGGTAATTGGTTGACCCTGCATGAATGCAATAGGATCGGAAACCAATTCTACTATCTACGACAGCTTGTATATTTACGGCGGGGTAGTTCACCACTCTGGTTCAAGGCTGGAACACAGGTTTCGACTGGTCGTCGCTACCGCCCACTGCGGATCTCAACGTATTACAACTGTACCACCAGACGCGACCTCTCTCTCAAACGTTGAATAAAGATAATCGAGCTATTACTAGCTTACTTAATCCATAGGCATGATGTTGGCATCTGAACCAGCCTGGCATATGTAGTACATGTATCGGATACCTCATTTCACAAAAAAAATCTTGGCTGTTGAGGAAGCCCACTCTCTAATCATAGGCAGGCCCACGAATAATGTCGACAAACAAGGCGAGTTGGACATCCTCAAAGACCAGGAGTAGTTTTCTTTTCTGTGAAAATGAGGTACATGTAGCGCCATAATCTTCGGCGTCATTCCTATTTGTCGCTATAGTAGCGGGCAGATCAGCTTAATTGTGCGCTTCTTGATCCCGTGTTGTGAAGTAGAGTAGAACACAGTATCGACATGGATGTGAAGAGATGGCCGCACTTTCCTCTTCTAGTGCTGGTACACGATCAGAGCAGGAAGACAGACTGAGTCAGTCTGTCTTAAAGATGGGATTGAAATAGTTAGTCACTGATAAAGATGGGATTCGCGATCACCGATGGTGAAAGCCTGTGATGTGGTAGACATTCGCAATCTGTGATCAGCAGAATTCACAATGTCTCGATCCAACCTGTGTCTTCCTCATAGACAAATCGGTCACAAATACAATGGACCGCCAGAGTATTATCCTACTGACCAATCTTGCCTTCTTGGTGGGGGCTTTAGCAAGTGTACCCTCAGACCAAACCTACACGTCAAACATGGCTGCTCGTTATTTGACCGCCGTACCAAATCCTCTCGCCGTGGATGGAACGCCCTCAAACAAAGTCTTAAGAACCCACGACTCAGCAGTCTTACGCAAAGGTAATAGCGAGGAGAGAGTTAGAGTACCTGGGATGTCAAAGCTCGATGATCTGGCGAACAAAATACTTAAGTCCTCCTCGTCCCCCGAAAAATGGAAATTAAAGAGTGGACCAAGTCCAAAGTGCATCCGAAAGAGCTCTTTGAAACCTTGCGACTTGGAAGTGGCGCAGCGAAGCTGGATGATCCAAGTCTACTCCAATGGTCCAGACTCGCGCAAATCTACAGACAGAAGAAAGGAATCAAGGCGTTTTCGGATTTGGATATATACTACTTGCTGTTGAAGACAAATGGGCGGATCAGCTGACAGCACGGCTTAAATCTATATCCAAGACCCCTGACTTAAAGATCATCGCAAAGAGTATGCAGTACTCTTTATCTGGTGCATGTATCTCCAATGCAATTGAGAAGAATAGCCATCCAGTGGACGTTTACAGTGCGCTTCGTCTTAAAGAAGCTGGGACGAAGCTGGATGAAACGCCAATCTTCCATCAGTGGCTGCAGTACGTGCAGATGTACGGTAAGAACAGAGATAGCACACTCTTAGACATCAATGTGTTTCTGTTGATTCGAGAGACAATACCAGAAAACGACGTCGCAAGACTTTTTATTCGCTTCGGAACGTCCGCGGCACGAATGATTAGGCCGACAAGATGGAACGAATGACGCTGGAGTTTGCAACCAGCCCCAAACCGATGATCGACTTGTGGCTGAAGTTTAAGGAACCCCCCCGAGGAAATTTTCAAAATTTTACGTCTGGCAGATGCTAACTTGGACCCATTCTCTGATAAAAAATTGTTGATTCAGTGGCTCAGGTATACACAAACGTACAGAAATAACGTCAAGAAGGATGCATTCTCCGACAGACAAATACTGCAATTTTTGGTGAAAGACAGAGAGGTGTCCACTGGCGCCTAGCAGTACTCTTTCAATCGCTCAAGGAGATCGACGATTTGAAGGTAACCGCTGAGAACATGCAAGCTTATTTATTCAAGCAATGGTTCGGTACCAAGATTGATCCGGACAAAGCTTCGAAAGAGTTGACGCTTAGCATCTATCAACCAAAGGTGGTGAATCAACCGAAGGATGATGTCAAATACAAGACCGAAGAAACCTACATACTATACCATGTAAGAGAGACTAACGGAAACTTGCTGAAGAAAGTGAAGGAATTGCTCTCCAACGACGATCCTGTAGGTGCACTTACTGCAGTTATGAAGTTTCAGTAATTAACTTCGTGCATGGTGACCTCACTGTGAGTCTGATTGGTTTTTATTCGATCACAAATCAAAAATTTGGCCGAATGAGGGTAGGGTAAAGCTGTTGGCTAGCGGATGGTCAAGCGGGTCGTCACATTCGATTGGGACTGAATGCTCAAAAGTATCGCCCTTCTTAACCGAAACTTTTGTGAATAATGTATCCACTAAAATAGCGTGTCGTTGCCAACTTTTTTTCTGATAATCTACGAGATAAAAAAAGTACCCGACGCCTACGCCACACTCTTCGTATTCGTCGCTAGAACGAACGTTGTGCAGATCATCTTCGTTGTGGAATTCTAGGCTGCGAGACGTGATGGACGTATGCTTGCTTGAATCGTGAGAATAACGCGAGATCTTGGTTAGATCAATAGTGGCTTATGTTAGGACAGTCCAGTACTTGGAAGGGAATTACGAGAAGCAGTAGAATATCATCTTCTTACTGTTCGTACTCTTCAAATTAAGAGTCTCTCAACTTGAGACAGTGGATTGCAGAGATTTCAAAATTGATGCGGTTGCCTACTAGAACCGAGGCTTGCAGTGACCTGATATGTTTGGGTGGAGAGCTAGCGCTCTGATCGCATTTAGTGAGTACCTAACTATACACAGCGGATACGACTGGTAATTATGCCAGTCAAACGAATTGTCGAAGAATATCAGTATAAATTGTTTTGACGGGTGCTCACTTAGTTAACTCAGTTACTAAAAAAGAAACCATTACTTCCTCTTGGCTTTAAAAATTTAAAAATTAAGAACATAGTAGTGGTAATTGAGAATAGAGTAGTATTTATTAAAGTAAATAAAATATTTTTAGTACATTTTTAAAATAATACAAGTACGAATGGATGCCAAGACCTTAGGCGTGTAGTTGTCTGTGACACATCTTCTGCGTGGGCATCGATTCGTCGTTGACAGCTCGTGCGCAAAATTCGTGACACCTTACGTGCTTCTGCGGCAGAAGCCTAGTTTGTAGCCAAGCTTAGAGGGCGATCTTGACGGAAATTGCAAGTTTTGAAATGTTTGCAGAATTGGCACTGTGGCAATAATGACTGGAATAATAAATCGGCGCTCTACTCTCGCTTAAGACAAGTTTTAAATTCAAACTCAATCACCACTATCTTTTCAATACGTCACAATCGCAGTTCTTGATGCTATTTTTTAGATATAGAGCGGTGGCACAGTAACATGCAACTGGTATTAACCTGTTATGAATGGAATGCTACAGTATTAGGCTTTAAGCTTAGCATAGCAAACAGTATCCTGTGCAACATGGAAAGTGATGCGTAACTGGTTTTGAGTAGCTATTTACAATAAAAAGGCCAGTCCATATGTTTTTTTTTTTCAGATTATCGGGGATACTATTATACCAATAACCTGATCAAAAATGGATTTCAATAATACTTTAGTAAAATTTCTGCTAATCCAAATTTTTTGGATTAGCCAGTCAGAAATGCTACGTCAAACGCGAGTGGCGCCAAGAGTGCCATGGCGCTCGTTCTGCTCGATCTCTACACCTGCCTCCCTGCTCGCCTATGGCGCTCGCATTTTGCGCTGCTCGGACCCACACGAGAAGGTTTCACTCACCTTTGAATGTCAGAAGCGCTGGCAGTCCGAGGCTCTCCCGATCTACTGCGAGTCTCAATGGGGGGCACACATCCCTCCACCACTCCCTGCGCGTGGCCCCAAACCCGAACTCCTGCCCCCTAAAGAGATGCCCGGTATGAAGCAATTGCAGATGCAAGCCAGTATCCCAGTCATCATGCTCCATGCATTGGCGCACATTGAACTGGGAGCAATCGACAATTACTGGGACACCATTGTGCGCTTCGACCCAGTCAAGCACCAGCTGCCTCGAGAGTTCTACGATGACTTTCTAACGGTAGCAGACGACGAGGCTCGACATTTCGCTATGGTAGACGACAGACTGAGAGAATTAGGCTCCGAATACGGGGCCCTGCCGGCCACTAGAGCGTTGTTAGAGCATGCTGCTAACACAGCGGCAGATCTGGCTGCGAGGATTGCGGTGGTGCCGTTGGTACAAGAGGCAAGAGGACTGGACTCTGGACACCGGTTAATTAGTAGGATTAAGTCCATGGGAGACAAAAAGTCAGCCAAAGTCGTGGAGCAGATTGTGTGGGAGGAACGAGACCATGTCAGATGCGGCATCAAGTGGTTCCAACATATCGCCAAAGTGCAGAAGAGAGAGGACCAAGTCGCGTATTTCCAAGAGTTGGTACTGCAGTTCTTCCCGGACGGATTACCAGGTCCGTTTGACGTGGAAGCGAGACTTGCCGCGAATATGGGGACGGAATGGTATCAGGCTCTGGAGAACAAGGTCGCACACTCGTATCCATCTCAATCGAGTGTGGACTTAAATAAGGACAAAGCGCAACAGCAAAGCGCCAGTGTTGCAGCATTCTCTGCAAGCAAGAAGAAGGTGATTTTAGCTGGATCAGTGTGGCCTGAACGTACAAGCTCCGCTGCTGGAGTGCGCAGTGCTGACCTAATTAGTGTGCTGCAAGAACGAGGCTTCCAGGTTCTGTGTGTATCACCCAGTCGTCTGAATGACCATACTGCTCGGCTTGAAGAGGACCAAGACGTACGCTGTGTACAGGCTGACGCGAACACGGACGCGTTCCAGAAGTTGCTGTTGGAGACGATGCCGCAGCTCGTGGTGTTTGACCGCTTCATTGCCGAGGAGATGTACGGCTGGCAAGCCAAGAAATACGCGCCGGAAGCGCTGCGAGTGCTGGATCTACAGGACGTGCACTTCATTCGACGTGCTCGGGAGTTTGCAGTGAAGAAACAAGGCGTGGATTTTAAGGACACGCTAGATGGAGCACAGCTGGATATTGATCCGGTTGAGAAGCTTGCAATCCGTGAATTGGCATCCATTCACCGCTCTGATCTGACGCTGTACGTGTCGGAATGCGAGCGTGAATTGCTGGTGTCCCGCTTCCAGGTGCCTGATCTGAGTCTGCATCGATGTGACTTCTTTTATCCAGAGATTGAGACCTCGAAGCTCCGATTTTTTCAGGATCGTCAGGATATTGCTTTTATTGGCAGTTTTAAACACGCCCCCAATGTTGACGCGGTGGAGTGGACCAAGAAGGAGATTCTCCCGTTGTTCCGCAGTATTGGAGGTGAGGCGGAGATCCACATCTACGGCTCTTACGGCGAGTCCAAGTGCCTCGCCAAGCTAGATGATCCCAGTCGAGGCTTCTTCGTGAAGGGGTTTGCTCCTGATGCACACGAGACGTTGAGCCAGTATCGAATCAGTATCGCGCCGCTACGGTTTGGTGCTGGCATCAAGGGTAAAATTGCAGACAGTTGGTTCGTCGGGACGCCATGCGTCAGTACTTCCATTGGTGCCGAGGGCATGGCGTCGGATGACGTTCCTTGGGGAGGCGCGATCGCCAACGATCCTAAAGGTTTTGCTTCGGAAATGCAGCATCTGTATAATGACGAACCCAATTGGAGCACTGCACAAGATGCTGGAGTAAGAACCTGCTCAACACTTTACAATCGGTCACGGAACGCTGACAGCTTGGTGGAACGTGTCGAACGCTTTATGCATGAAAAACATAAATTACGACAGGAGAACTGGATGGGACGCATATTGTGGTCCGAGAAATTCCGCGCAACGGAATATATGTCCAAATACATTCGTGGGAAGAATCAACTAAGCAACAGAGACAAATAACAAGAACTGTGCACCCTCGCCATGCTGTTGCTGTATTTGGAAATTACCGTCGGGCAACTGGTAATTTCTCTCTCAGAAGGGATGCAACTACATCTCCTGGATATTGCTTTTGCAAGTTTTCCAGAGCATCTCCTTTTAGCGTTTTGGTCAGATGCATAAAATACGACGCTGCGTACTTTTCCACGATAGCTTGCTCTACTTCAGGCGTCGTAACTCGGCTCTTTGCCAAGAGAGCCTTGAGATGAACCGGCCTCAATTCTTTGCTGAACCATTCTGCGTTCAACGCTAGCTCCATCTTCTTACCGATGTTGTTTAGATCTGGCACCTTCCTTATCGAACGAATGAGTACGCGCAGTTCTGCATCATTCCTTCCCGTTCGTAACAGCGACAATACCATGGAGTCAGTAAAAACAGCATCACCATGCTTAGCCCGATACTTGGACGTGTAGTGTAGCCACCGGAGTAGCTTCTTGTTGTCAAATTTCTTTCCGAGGCCCATGATAGTGAATGCTTGGCCCGGGGTTTTGCGAAATCTCAACAGTAGCGTATCCGCTGCAGATGGACTGGCTTTTGATGTCAACGCCATAAGCTTTGCTAGACCTCCGCGCTCTTCGTATTCGTCGATGCGAGGCATTTCGTGCATTGCTGCAGCATCGTTGGGTTTATTGGCTCTTGTCGTGGCTGCCGCATTCTTGCTTCGGACGACCGAACGACGGAAAACCCCGTTAGACCTTGCAACGTTGCCATCTTCGAAGTTGATGGACGCAGCACTGCTCGCGAGCAAGAAAACGAACACCAGGAGACATGCATGCTGAGAGCCCATTTTGTTTTTACTAAACCGATATGCTTAGAGCTGGTACGTGGGTCACCAACTTGGACTATTGAAGGACGAGTCAGAACCAAAGTGGCGTCTGATGTTATGTCGAGAAAAGCATAACTTCGACGTATGTATTCACATCGCAATCACATCTGCCTTTGTCAAGTTCGCCCCACAATAATACATGTATGGCAGCGCTGCCACCCGACTCGTGTCGCACGAGCACATTCTGCTGCAAATCTCTAAATCGTTCTGCCATTGGGTCCACCGTGGACTCCACGGACTCCACCCTATTATAATACCTGGTTACTTCCGAGAGGATCCGGTGTACTACATTTTTCACGTTTCGGAAGATTACATTTACGAATGTAAATATCGTCACGTTTCGGAAGATTACCGGTGTAGTGGTACACGACGATGTGACTGCTGGCGGCTCTCGAATTTTTGGGGTCCATTTAACCACCTATGAAAACTCTCCTCAAGCAAATTCCTAGTCTAACCAACTTCCACATGTTTTATTTTATATTTGTTTTTGTGTGGGGCCGGCCCACCTTCACAAATCTCTTTTTTGTATGTGCTCTACCCTATAAAGTGCAAAAGCGCGAACGCTGCAGTTAAAACCGCACCTTAAAACGATAAAAATTGACCGAGTTATGGGCACTCAAAGAGGTGGCCGTATAATTGTGTCCAGGAGCGTATAGATTCCATCTTAAGTGACAAGATCAGTATAAGCGGATGGTGACCAAGATTACCGAATAGGAAATTAAAACGGCAGTATTTGCCAGTATAAGTACATGAATAGCCAACTCTTCTTCTTTTGGCGAACAGATTCTGCAATGCGCTCCGCTTGTGTCAGCAACATACAACCATTTCTAAACGAGTCTAAGCATCTCTAGTGCCCCTTCCTCCCACCTCAGCCTTACTAGTAGCGCAGTAGCGTCGAGTTCAGGTGGCCACAAAGCAGAGTAATCAAGTTGCTGATTTAGCTACTCGCCAATAGAACAGCATTTATCACTGCCAATGAGTACACTGTCGATAGGACTTGTTGGACTATTCTGATGGCCCCACTTTATATTTGTAACTCGTGATTGCAACTTCGTTTGTCGTTACAAATTCGACCCTTCCTCCAGTATGCATTTCGTAGCAGTGCCGACAACATACCTTGTGATTCACAAGCTGTAAATGATAGCGCGACGGAGCACTGACGCCACGCGGTTCATCGGTCTCACTCCAGAACTAAGCCTCAGCGTTTGTAGACTTGCGGAACGTGCGAATTCTCAATGAGGTGGCGCTGTATGTTTGCCTATCGACTCGAGTACAGTAGAAACACTCAGATTGCTTTACAGTTTCCATGTCTTCCAGCTAATCAAGCTAGGCACTACTGTTTCTGTGGCGGTTTTCAATTTCTATATACTGATCACTGGTCGATCCCACGGAAGGTCTTACTGGTACAGTCGGGATTATTACCGGTGTTGTCAATTAGAAATGAGTATATACTACTCTTGTCAAATCCCCCTTTCGGAAAAGACTACTTCGAAGTACTTCAAGTGTACATTTACATGTACATGTACTGTACTGTATACTGAAGTACAGTGTTCAGTTAATGTAATCTTCCGAAACGTGAAAATGATACATGTATGATTTGCAATGTTTTCGGAAAAGACCACAATGAATATGTAATCTTCCGAAACGATTTGCCCGGGTTATACGCAGGCATCAACAAACTAGGACTGTCTGCCTGGTACATTGTTTAACTTAAATTGTATAGTCTGAGATTCTGTAACTAGGTACTACGAAGATCTTTACAACAGTGAGCTTAGTGACAGGCAACCCGTTGGCGATGTTCCACGAGAAGCGCTTCTACTGCCGCACTCGGTTCCTATATCCTTGTGTCTCTTGTGAATGCGACGGCGGACTCTGCAAGCGACACCAGGTCAAAGAATTGAGTCGCATGCATCTCGCCTTCCATCGAAAAGTGTGCCAGACGCGTGCGGGTCTGATTTCGAACTCGCTTAAGGATGCTGAAGTCGCTTTCCACAGTGTGCATCCCAGGAGGGACGCTAGCAAGGCCAACGGCGAATCGCCTGAGCTCTCCGAATCTACTTGTAAGGTCGAAGTCTTTCCAAGCATCGTTGGCTGGAAGCGCGGACGCAGCGTCCATCTTTAGTTTCACAGAAGTGATGCTATTGTACTCCTCCTTGAACACCTTTCTCTGAGTCCAGATTTTGTGAATGATTACACTGCCGAACTGGTCCGACAACCGCTTCCGATGAAGACCCTTTACGTTTGCAAAGTCGTTGTCAGTGGCCTGGGCAATAGCCTTCGGTGTAGATAAGTCGCATCGCTAACCTGCTCGTCGACCGCCAGCGTGATCTCCAATGCGCCGTTAACAAGCTGAGTGATGGCTTCTCCTACGGCTAGTACTAGCTGCTGCTGGTCTTCGATAGCCAGATCTTCATATAGTTGTCGTGAAAACAGAGATGCGTTGTATAGTTCTCCTTCGATTTTGAGCTCACTTAGCATCGATGATTCACCGACAGACTCCTCAAATCTTAATTGCATTGTATGAGCTAGAGCATGCAGGGCTTGGTACTGCTCGGCAATAGTGACGATTTTGTGCTGCAACTTCGCAAAGCACCTCTTAATCGTACGTGTCAGGTCGGTGACCATAAACAAGCAGAGCCACCACAATGAGCAAGAGCTTGCTCGCCTTTTCTCTCTTAGAAGTGTGGTCAGGTCCACGTAGTTATCGGCAAGAAATTGGCAAGATGCATGAACTGAATCCCAACGTGTCGTAGCATACGTCGGGCAGCTGCCTAGTCGCTTCTTGACCGTCTCGTGCGTGTGTGTGAACGCGATCTCGTAACCTAAAGTCGATCGAAAGTCAATAAACTCGTAAAATACGCCTAGCATGGCGTCGACCACTAGATTTAGCTGGTGACTTCAGCACCAATTGGCACAATGCTGGTGCCAGCCCCGACAGCAACACACGCTTCTTTGAGTTTGGTGATAAAGCCACGATTGCATCCCAACATGTTTGCTGTACCGTCGGTGGCGATCCCAAATAACTTCAGCAGAACATGCTCGCCCGCCCCACCCGCAATAACCCTGGCGTCCAAAATGTTAACGAGGCTTTCACGGTCAAACCTCAAATAAAAAGAAACGTGCTCAGCGCCAACTATACCTACATCGCTATGAAATGGAGTTGGTTCTTCAGCCGAGAGACGCTTCTGGCACTGTTGTTAAGGCAATTTGCAAATTTTGCACACGATTTGGGCGAGAAGAGACTGTCCCGGGGGCCGCTGTTGACCCTTATCAAATCAAATCGCCAGCGTCTTAGCTACACCAAAGCGCAAAAAAAAAAACCAAGAACTCAAAGGTGTTCACTTTATTCCGACGTGATAATATCACAGATCACTTAAGCCAGCAGCACCAGAGCAAGTGGACGGAGTTTCCATCCCTTCCGCTTGAAAAAGCCTCTCGAACGGCCTTTTCGCTCAGCCCGCAACGATTGCGCGTTTCTTACCTACAGAATCGGCTTTTGATATTCGGGTCCCTGGAGGCGTAATGATGACTCTGTGGCCTTTGTTTTTAAGTCCAGCTGAAGCTGGAGAGGGTGTTGGGGTTGCTACTACAATAGATGGATTCGTTGAGCTGGAGAGCGATGAATATCTCATCACGATTTCGAACAGATATCAGTTTGAGGCAATTGTGCGCTGCGTTGGATAGTGTGTCAGCTATAAAAGCACTACCAAGCTTTTCCAGATTCATGACCAGGCCCTTGCTAACATGAAGTTGGGGCGTCCAAACGAGCAAAAGGTGAGACAATCAATACGCTACGTGGCGGCCATCAACTTGACTGTGCTTAAAGATCTACTATCCAGAGTTTGGCGATGGCGGACGGTGCAACACACCAATCAAAGGGGTATTTGGACGTCCGGATCACCTTCGAATTAAATGGAGCATCTCATAACTTTCATTTCTTGACAATTCCGACTCAAGAACGCGCCCATACGGGTCAGACATACGCTGATCTGGTACTTGGCGCTCTAAAGTATGTTGCTAGATTGGAGAGAAGGGTGGTTGGCGTACGGTAGCAGCAGTGTTAGACAGATCGATGAGTGTTTAGAATGGCAGCTCGCAGTCCCACTAGAGCTAAACGGACAGTTAGATGGCAGGCCTGAAGCCACCCTATTAAACCAGGCTCTCATGAAATCTTAAAATAGGTAGTGTGAATATGCTTTATGTAACAAGCGCCTTGTTTGTTGATGCCTGGTTATACGGCAAATCATCTCAATTTTACGTTTCCGAAGATTACATATACATTCGTACATTAACGAATTTTACGTTTCGGAAGATTACATAAACATTCGTAAATGTACGAATGTATATGTAATCGGAAGATGTACGAATGCGTAGATAACCGAATGTATATGTAATCTTCCGAAACGTAAAATTGTCTTCGTAAAGTTGGTACATGTACCATCCTTACGAAGACACATGAAGTATGTGGAATGTATTGTCAGAACCGGCTGCTTTGTCTTTCTCGTTTCTTAACGGCCGCTTTGTATTTCCGATTGATTTATCCCACCTCAGATATTCTAACGTGATACAGAGATAGGAAGCACTTTAGAGCTCGCAAGCCAGTCCAACAAAGATTATTGCGTAGGGGCCGACAACAGTATGTAACGGATGCAAATATGCCTCAGGCGGTACGGACCGGTATCAACGATATGTACCGTTTTGATATCGGGGCAAATATGCCACCACAGAAGGCTTAGGGGCGTTCTTAACAGCGGCGTTATTGTAGAATTTGTGCACCGAGCACGAGACGGGTCGAATGCCCAGTAACAACAAAACACACCTATGTAGAAAATGAATTTGTACCGTTCACCAAATTTTGTCCGGAAGATAATGAATTTGTCCGTTCCTCAAATTGTGTCCCGGTCAAAGTAAGAACTGAACACTACGAAGACATGGAACACCGTGCCGGCATCAATTTCCGCACTGGTCTCTCGCGAGCGAGTCCATTCGTCGACGCCGACGAAAGAGACAGTGGGTGCTGGGACGGTATCTCGCTCTTCGACTACTACAGTGACGGCGACGCCGATCTGTTTGCCAATGGAAGTGACTAGGATGATGATTTCATGGAGGAAGGCGGCCTTATTTGCTTGTCGGCTGCCTATGTGGACCCGAATACCAGATAAGGATACTACGCTCGCCAACGTCTACTTTGGGGTGAGCACGTCTATCGCCTGCGACGCGAAAACATGTTTAACAGAGCTTACAGAATGGATGAACGACACTTCGATCGCCTGGCAGTGCTACTTCAGGAAGACCTTTCAGTTTATGGCGGTATGTCCTCTCGAAGAACTGGTGTTGCCCCTATTTCGGGGGAAGTAGTGCTGCACCACATGTTGCGCTATCTTGCAGGGGGCTCCTACTTGGACGTCCGAGATGTGGCTCACATCAGTGCGTCTTCGTTCTATCGCTGCACCAAGGGAATTCGGCAATTCTGAAATGTGAGTATCTCGGTATTAAGCTTCCTACCAATTTAAATGATATTGAGACTGCCGCCTCGGCATTCAAGCGTGAAAGCACGAAAGGTGTACTGGATGGCTGTGTCGGCTGCATTGACGGAATGCTAGTTCAAATCATTACTCCTTCATCCAAAGAGGCAGGTAACGTTCGCTCTTACTTTTCCGGCCACTACTATCACATGGGCTTAAACGTCCAGGCCGTTTCCGATCACTTGTGCCGCTTTATCTACTTTGACGCCGCTGCTCCTGGTGGTTCGAGTGATTTATGGGCATTCGACAGGACAGAAGTGGCCGACTTTGTCGACCGACTAGGACCGAATCGTTATTTGATCGGCGATGGAGCTTACACGCCTTCAGAGCACTTCTTAACGCCATTTGGAGGTCCAGGACAGACTAACCAAGCGCACAACATTTACGATTTCTATATCAGCCAGCTACGCATCAAGATCGAAATGGCATAACGAGCGTAGCTCAGCATATTTGGTCTCTTTGGTCGACTTGCCCTTGATGGTGACGACGATAGGGACTTTCACACGCTTGCCGTCTCGCTGTGTAAACGTTTCGGTACACTCGAAGTCATCCAACTCAGCAGAAGCAGATAGGACAGCTACGTTGTTTTTGCATTCTCTAGGTACACTACCACCCCCCACAAGAGCACCAACGTGCTCTGTGGGGTTAGAGTCGTAGTCCAGTGCTCGCATGATCGATCTAAACTGCTCGTCACGCGCGCAATGGACTCCTTCTGAATCAGTCAGCGTAAGAAATTGTTGCGCAAGCGGAAGAGAGTTCGGTGTTGATTCGTCGTAACTCCGTCCTGACAATCGACTGAGATGAGAAGAGCTGGCATGTACACTTCCTTCTGAATAAGGCGCAGCGACTTGGCTAGAGACGCTAGAACCCACTTTCGGCGAGCGGCGGGAAGCTGGTGTGTCTTGGCCGCTGTTATGAGCAGAACTTGGCTCGCTATGAGGAGATAAAGCGGCAGAGTTCATGCTTGGTGTACAGAGCCCTTGGAAAATAGTGCTCGTGCAAAAATTCGGTTTTCTCCCCGTTCTCCCCGTTCAGCCGTGCACCTCTATCACGAGCGTGCTATGCATCATGCACTCGTGAACAGCTTTTATGCACATTCTAGCGATTTTTTATTACGCAATCCTTCGTGCACCGTGCACGAATTCTACAATCACGCCGGCAACCCATTCTTGTTCGGTGCGTGGCGGTTACCCCAGGAAGTCGGCGGCTGGCTTCGCACCGATTTCACTTGCCAGCCGGAGGGCATCACGCTTCTCTTGTATAGAAAACGTGCGTTACTTTGTAGGTATTGGTGCGGTAGGCATCGGAAAATACAAAGTGAGCGCAAAGATCCAAGCACGCGTCGCGCAATTCGCGCTAAAACATTTTATCTACAAACCAGTCAATATATGTGATATACGATTGGATAATATTATAAATATGCGGTGATCCTATCGGTCAAACTTTTTAATCATGTATTGGTTTACGATAGGGTTTTCTTTGATGGGTTGCCTTGTGGCGGATTTTTTAGTTACGGGTCTTTTTCCGTCGTTGTCTGTAATCCCTATGGGGCTGTACGTACCGTATTTCACAGGTTTTTTGCAACCACGTAAAAAGGTCACTTCAAGTATAAGGAAAAAGTGGTAAATACATTGAACATGCTAGTTTTGTATGTACTTTTTACGCCTGTTGCAAGAAATCCGTGGTTGCAGAGAATCTGTAGGATACAGTACTACTACTAGTAGCATTGATCGGAGTAAGAGCCGCTCTTAACAGTCAGAAAGAAGCCATTTTCAGCTTCGAAGGAGCCCAAACAAGCAAGACGCTTAAGGGCAGGGTCGGAAGGAGATAATTCTGTTTTCGCACGGGCTCCTGACCTTTATGAAGGATATGCATCGTGATGAAGAGGTGGGTTACACTATTATTACTGCCACTTAACGGCTTTATATAACATTTTACTTTTGTTTGTAGCCGTTGTGCACTACCATGATGCTGGAGTATATAAAAATAAAGTACAGACGCTGGCTTAACAATTACGTGACGGGTAAGAAGACAATTGTCTCTGCTGACAATGCAATTATACGCTTGCTACAGCGCTTTTCCAAACGGTATTTTATTATTTTTAATTGTATTATTAATATTATGAATAAATGTACGCTACGATTTACTGAGGTTTTATTTAGCCATGGTTTTACATTTCAGGTAGCTCAACACACGAATAAGCCAGCGGTGGATCTAGAAGAAACGTGGGTGAAGTTAGCGATAGAGTTCTGAAAAAAGTTCGAAAGTCGCTTTACGCCCTCCACTATCTACAACGTTGACGAGACCGCTATTTATTTTTGATCTCACACCAAAGTACATTTTGGCGGAAAGAGGTCGCAAGGGCTCCGCGAAGGTCAAATATACCGAGAAACACTCCGCAAGACTGACCGCTGTGAAGCCTTTAAAGACAAGCCTATCCAACGTGCCCGTCTTGATGCTTCCAGCTCACTCGAAGCCCTTCCACCTGGTCTGAGACGTGAGCAACGTTGCCATTGGGTGCTGGCTCATGCGGTTCGACGACGATGGACGCGAGCGCCTGGTGAGCTACCAGTTGAGCCAACGCAAGCCGGCAGAGTGGAACTACCCCACCCACGACAAAGAGCTCTGGACCATGCGCTACGCGCTCATCAGATTCCGTTGTACCTCTTGGGCGAATAAACGTTCGACGCTTACACTGACCATGCGCGTTGCTGCGGACGGCAACGAAGAGCCCGCATCTGTCCCAGCGCATGGCGCGTTGGTTGTCGCTGCTCGCTGAGTATAACTTCGTCGTGCACTAAAAGCCTGGTACCAATATTCTTGCGGACGCGCTCTCGCGCCACCCCGACGTCGATCTCCGAGTCCAGCCCGATCGCCACGCTGTTGGTAATGAAAACGATGACGAGAAACGCGCAGTATGCACCGCGGAAAGCGTCGCTGCGCTAGAGGTTACGGCGCCCTGCCTACTTCGTGGTAGCCGCCGCATACGAACACGACCCAGCGTGCTTCGAGATGATGAAGTTCTTGAAGACGCCTTCAGATTCAGCGCGGTACTACTTATCAGCACGCATTCGGTATCGTGTTGATCGATACGCCATTGATGGTGCCTTGCGAGCTTTTCGTGTGGACCAACTGGATACCACACGCATCGTTGCCCCGATGGACGACGACCTGCACAATCGGCTCATCCAGGAGTTTAACGACACACCAAGCACCGGTCACCTCGGCCGCGAGAAGACCTACGTGGCGTTGTCTCGATACGCCTACTGACCTCCTATGTACAGGTGGGTGCGGAAATGGATACGGTCCAGTCAAGCATGGAGCGCGTCATGCCCACGATGTTGCATCAGGCCCCGCTACATCCTTTGCCAGTCCCCAATGACGCATGGATATCGATTTTGGACTACCTCGTGGCGCCAAGGATCGCAAGGGTGTCCTGTTTTTCGTGGGTCGGTGTAGTAAGATAGTCCACCTCTCCCCTGTGGCCACGTCGGCCACCGCCACCCAGTCAGCGGTGATCTTCACCGACGCCGTAAATTGCCACCATCGTCTGCTCGGTTCGTCGATCAATATCCCCGTTTTACGGCTGCATTCTGGTCCGAACTGTTCAAGGCTTTGGATACACGGTTGCTCATTTTTACGACTTCTCATCCGGAGACTGACGGGCAAACTAGCGTCACCCGCGTCCTTGGGGATACGTTGCGTAGTTAAGCCGCGTCATACAAGTCCAGGAGCACGTTCCTCCCCATGGTCGAATTCGCGTCCAATATCGCCATCCACACGTCTACAGGCATGGCGCCGTTCTGTATCAACTTTGGCTGTCACCCTCGCGTCCCAGCTCTCCTCGGTATGGGGCGCTCCGACTCTTCCAACCGCGGAGACGCTCCTGCGGCTACATCAAACAACGACGTCACAGACACAACGTCTGCCACCAGTGATCGGCACCCCGATCTCGCTGGCCAGCTTTTGAATGCTGTCGAGACCCGATGTTCTGCGCACACGGCGCTAGCAGCGTGTGTACCCACTCCGCCGTGTGCGCGCAAAATGAGTCTCCCCAATACTTGGCGACCTGGAGTTCACGGACGCTGATTAACTCCGACCAGTGTTGCGGGCCTGAGCCCGAGACACTTCCTACAGCTCAGCTCCTCCAACACTCGCGACTTCGTTGGCGAATTTCGGCGCGCTTCCGGCGCCACAGGCTCTGGACACTGTGGCCGTCACCAACTTTGTACTACAGCTACCCTCTGTTGTCCGCATTCTGCGCGGCGCCATTGTGCCTGCTGTTAATCGCCAAAAGGAGAAAGCTGCCCTACGCGACAGAAGGAACGAAACGTTTTTGCTGTGGGTGGCCGTGTTTTGTTATCCGCCGATGACATTCAACCCGGTTCTGTGACCCATTTACACGCGAACAAACTCGCGCTGAAATATGTTGTTCCCTTTATGGTCATCAAGAAGTTGGGCGATGCGTATACGTTACGGATTCCTACGACGCAACTATCCTCCCGCAATTCCTAGTGGCGCGGCCGCTTCGCCGTCGAAGCGCAGTGTTCTTCGCTCTCAGGGTCTGGAAGTCTCGCGCCAGCGTATGAGACAGATCTCCCAGCTGGTGGAGTGGGGTAGAGGGGGATGAGCTTATCGGCGCGGGACGTGGCTCCATCCACGTCCGTCTTTCCGGGTAAGCTTGCGTTTCAACGCGACCTCTTGCCGATAGCTCCCGGTAACCTTCGCCACGTTGCGGAGGAAATTCGTAACCACAACGATCTCCGTGCCTGACCATCTCGCTCCACTGCCAGTCTCCACCGTATGGGTCGTTCCGGATCCTCGCCAATATCTTTTGGCCGTTGGCTCAGTCCAATGCAAGATAGCTTAAGGCTCGCTCGACGTTGCTGCAGGACGCTCCTGGCGCGGTGGTGGCGTACGAGCAGGTTCGCCCCGGGGTCGCGGCCCTGCGCCGCGACTAGCTTGGTTCAGGGTGGGGCAGTACAGACCAACCCAACATCGCTTTTCATGAGACAATGAGTGACTCTCTAGCATGGCTTTCCACCCAGTTATGGAGGGTCGCGGGCATCCGCATCTGCGACAACTTCCACATCCTTCCTCGAAATGGACGCGACAACTTGCACCATTGGCGTCCGACGACAAGCGACACACCCGCTCCACCAGCAGCCCCAGTGAGTATCGCTCGCGGGTGATCTCCCGTGACTCAATCAGGTGCTGGAACTTAGGGCCGCCGTATCCATTCCTGCGCTGCACGAACGTTGACCAAGACTCGTCCAGCGACCGTTCAGTCGCTGCGTGCTTCACCGTGTCAGGCTTGCTGCGCGTGGCGCGAAAGCGCTCAAACAATTCGTGCATCTCGTCGTCGTACAGCGGATCTTCAAAGCCGCTGCAGTCGTACAGGCGCCCCCACCGCAGTGATTCCCCGTACTCTGCTTCCTGACGCGTGCTCGGTGCAGGCGTCTCCAATCGCTGTGCACCGAGTGGCGCTCACACGATTCGGCCATTATCGGTGGCATGACCACTCCACTAAGTGCTACCCTTACTTTGCAGCTTGCTCCACGCCTCGATAAATGCTATGGTGCCCTCCCAAATAAGCCAAGACCAACCGACCGCTACCGCAAGATCACATTGCCTAAGAGACCCCGCACTGGCTCAGCTCGATGCTAAACGACAATCGGGACGCGAACGAGCTTCTTCCGTCCGTCTGGACCCGCGGCCGATGAAGTCGACTCTCCATCCCCAGTATACCACTTCTTCTTGCTCGAAGATCTTTCTAACATCGCTAAGATGATCCATTATGCCCCAGTCGAGTTTGAGTAATTCGAACCCGAGGGGGGGGCACAAACGTTTTTGGCAGAATATGTACACTGTGGTCATTATTGACAAGTATGGGTGGGGTGAAAGTAACTATGACGTGTTATTCAGGGCCTAACAGACTACCACGTTCGTATCCTACCTCTTTTCAGCGAAGATGGCGATAAATACCAAAACTACATGAAGCGACTCCAGATTATCGGACATGACGCTCGAGCAAAAAAGATCGCTGTTCATCGTGAAAAACGCAGACTGTGTGCATAGGATGCCCGGTTCTGGGTGTGTAACTAGAGAATCCACTGCAGGGAATTCACGAGGAGGTAGTAACAGTGACGAGGAATCGAAGATTTCTTTTACCACAATGGTATTCCCTGAAGTGGCAGGTCCAACACAGCAAATGCTTGCTTCGTCGATACCACCAGTTGCGTCTCAGTATGCAACAGAGTTGTCACTGTTGTAGAAGGAGATGAATTAAAAAAAATAATGACACAGAACGGTTTAGAAGCTGCTAAATATTACGCGATTTGAATAATCACTGGTCGAGTACTAGAATATTTATAAGAGTGGTTCAAAAACTACAAGTAAATGACAATTATGCTGGGTTGCTACAAACTGGTTTTGAGATCTAATACGTAAACCAGCGCTATGTATTCTTCCTTTGAGTACAATTTCCTAAATTGTATATCTGATTCCACAGAAGCTGTGTCGGCAACACAAACGGCTTTCTTGGGCTTCCAGTAATCTTGCGTATTCGTCTACGCTTGATCAAGTTGAAGACTGCTCTCAACAATGTTTGCTTCAAAAGAATAAAAAAAACAATTGCAAAACGAATCAGCGTTTTGTCGGTGTCAGTACCGAATTTGGACAAATTGAAGACCACCTTTCATCTGATCAGCTAGGCGCTCATGTAGACACTACCGAGAAGCACGAAAGCTCGGCTATTTGCTCTCAAAACACAGACAAAAAAGGAAACAGCCGCGCATTGTACGACATACAATATCTATGTGGGGCGCTGTGCAAATGTTTGAGCGCGACCGGCAGACACCAGCCAGAATGAGACGACCAAGGCACTCAGTGGACTGGGGAGCAGTCAGTTTATATCTAAAATGCCTATCCTTGACTCTAGTTCAGATAGATTACATGAAACGAAAACAAACAACAGCAAAGACCGGGAATGTTTCGTTAACAATGGACAAATTTATCATACGTTTTGCAGTTAGAAAAAAAAGTTTTTTTGAGGTGACACAATGTTGACCCAGGTTACATTACGCTTTTCGATCTACAGGAATTAATCCGGTGTGGGCTGTCCATACTTCCATGAGGCATTCCCAGTATACGTAGCATATATCCACATTCCAAAACGCCTTGTCCCCATTCTTCTGCCTGAACGCACCCCCATTCTTCTGCCTTACACGAGTCTAAACCATTGGAGAACACTCGGCTCATCCAGCGTAGCTGCCCCATTTCAAGTCGTAAGGCTTCAAAGGAGTCGTTCGGAGCTCTTGCTGCACTGTGTCCTTTATTCACTAGCTTATTTGTTTTTCGGGGGACGAAGCGAACTTGGGTAGTTTGGTCGCCAGGTCGTCGATCTTCGACTCCCTATTTGGTTTATTCACCGTCGTTGAGTTCTAAGTCATCAGCTAAACGATATTCAGTATGCAGAAGTCTCCAATGCGACCACTTTGTCTATCCATAACACGTCGAGTACGGAGCAGGCAAAACCAATGTCCCCACGAGAAAAGTACACATAAGCAATGACTGTAATGAAAGATACCACAGAAATTTCGCAAGGGGCGGAATGAACAAGGAAATTCTCAGTGTTTTGAAGAGCTCTTGCGATAACCGCGGCCACTGCTATGAAACGAATGTTTCGAAGGCAAAGCATTGCTTCGTGGTGCGATTCTTACACAGGAGAAGTGACCGGAGATATTGGGGAAGTGGATAGAGAAGCCGGAATTAGCTAGCGAGTTCGCTTAGACGGCAAGGTTCTTTTACAAGATTCAGAAGAAAGAGATGGATTAAATGTGCTCTCCGCAGGCGAAATATAAACAAAAGCTCTACGACGTCAATTTCATCGCCACAGAATAAATCACTTGTAAACCAAACCCTGATGAACGCAACTTCTCAAACACATCGGGCGGCTTTGCATTGCAAAACGCAACTAAGCGCGTTGGTACCGTTCGTCGGCGTCAAAGTGAGATAGTGGCCGCATTACAATCGGTCAAGTAAAGGAAAAAGCGAATGTATTAGCCTAAGGAGAGCTCATAGAAGTTCCAGTACTGTCTGAAATCCGAATGCTACTGAACCAACGGTATCCATTCAGCCTATTTGCCCCATTAGTACGAGTTTTGAAACTGAACCACAGTGAAGCAACATTTTGCACGTTCGCGGGCGTGTTGCAGGCTAGTCCAAATCATTGTATATCTTTTATTCTGCACGTAAAAACCGCTACGAATGGATGTTCAGACGACAAACCAAGCATATGGACCAGTCTGTGTGTTATACACCTGCATGCAATGCTATTACGACGAAACCAAGAAGCTTGTAAATAGATTATTTTGCTCAACGTTTTTGGGGAGACATACTATTCGTTCAAGCCACTACTGAGCTGTTCAGCGATGGGGTGTATTGTGGTGCTCTCTCACTACTATCCATTGCATTTACGCTTAGCGGACAAATGTCATGGTCTAAGGATACGCCATTACGATGTGACTACTGGAGGCTACGTTATCTCAGACAATCCCTAACCTTCATCGTGGACGCGCCGTAAGTGAAAACGATGGAATGGACACACTCGCCCATACTAACTTTACAAATACGTGTTTTTCTTATTTTATATTTAGTGTATGGACTCGGAAACGTGCCGAATGCTACCAAATACTACCAAATGCTATCAACTCCATCTAAACCCACACTGCATGTCAAGCCCTACCAAATCTAACGAAGTGTTCGTTTGCCGAGTCGTTTAGAACCAGTGTCAGCTACCGATTACCGCCAAGTACAAAAAATCTACTTCTCTGCGCACTCCAAAATGACGATTGGGGTTTTTCAGTGATCGTACATAAATGAATAATCAAACTTTATTGGATAAAACTCAACGGTGATTACAATTGTCGCAGAAAGCTAATTTTATGGCTTGTAATGCTAATCACTTATTCCACCTTGCTTCTAGGTTATCTATAGCTCACTAAGAACGAGCCCTTGGCCCCAACAGGTCTCTTAAACGCGCTAATAGTCCGCGTATCTACGCTAGAACATCAGCGTCATAGTTAATATGGAGTATATCCCTCCGCTGTAGACATTCTTCTGCGGATAAAATGCGCCTTCCAAATCGTTAATATTAGGGTTAGTTTGAAGTCGTTTCTGATTGGCCAATGGAAGCTGGTGGCTTTCGCTAACCCATCGGTATTTTGAGATAAACCTCGCTCTCTTTGCGTCCAAATTGTAGCGCTTCCAGCCCGGTTCTGCGTACGCGTGTGCGCACACCGGTAGCTAATTGTCTGATTAACCCACCCGAAAAGTTGGGTGTAATATCGCTAAAAATTGGCTGAACTGCGACAAAATGCATAATGGTCTACGAAATGCAGCCGGTTTAAATGCAGCGTGCTCCCGCTTAACTGGTGCCTAGGCAACAACAAAAAATATGTTCACGTGCGTTATATCCGGGGGGTTGATATGGTGTGCTTTTCGTTTACCGCTGAGTCCTGGTTGCAAAGTTATGGGTCAAAATGTGTAATCGTAATCTTGTGGGCCAGAGAAGTACGATGATACCAAAAACTAATCAGCTACTTGTCCGTTCCACTTTTTTTAATAAATACATGTACTTATTGTGAACACCACCTTTTTTGTCCTTTCTGATTTACTCACTCTCAAGGGATTTGCCATTACCAAATGGCAGTCGATTTAAATTTAAATCCCTCAATATGCCGTCTGCTACCTGGGCATTCTGGTCGAATTACATATAAATCTACCTTTTCTAGCCCGATCGGCCAATCAGCGCCTTCAACGATCGTTGTATGCGCAAGATCGCCGCTAAATACCCCAGGTGGTTGGCTTATACAGAGATACAGCGATCGGTGTGTCCGATCTAATAAGTGGTAAGAAGAGGGAATATATATACTAATTTACGGTAAATAGAGCATTATCCCCGTAATAAAGATCCATTTAGTGTTAGAATAGGACAAAAAGGGTGGTGATTACAATAAAAATTACTCGATGGTCCGCACCTAGGTGTTTCATTGGTCAACTTTCCTGGATGTGAAATTTCAGCCAATGAGATGGTGCCGAATTTTCTGTCCTAAAATGTCTTAATCGTCCAAAAAAAATCCTAAAATTAGACTTGTTTTTTCATATGAGATTTTAGAAGTACCATATTATCTGTCCCCGGGCTAAACCGCCGCCCCGCTCGCTACCGACAGAACCCTAAGCCCGCTGCGGCGCGCCAGCGCGCCTCCGCTTGCGAGAAAATTTCGTACTTAACGTCATTTTTAGGAGGTATGACATTTTAGGACTCGTTTTAGGACAAATAATCTTCTTCCAATGAGATCTTTTGTTAGTTGACATATTGTGCTCAGCTATGCCCATCATTAACGCATTAGGGGAAACATTTAAATTTATTTTTATATTTTTCTGGAAGCAGCAGATCTCGTCGATCACGCTCAAATATTTGTTTACTCACAAACACAAATAGGACTTGAATTACGGAGGGAAAAGCAAACCCTCCTGGTAGGTGACCATGTAAACGCCCCCACATCTTCTTCGAAACAGACGCCGGCGTCATCTAAAAATTTGAGCAAGAAGCGCGCCTTAGGAGCTTTCGCATGCTGCCTTTAGCTCCGGAATCTAAACGCCCAAGATATTGTATGTAGCAAGTTTGCTTGTCAACAATCAAACTCGACCAAATCTACATTTATCTTGGGCCTACCGAGGGATAAGAGAGTGAACATCCTCAAAATCCATTTTACAAAATGGAGACGAAGGCATTGTGTCTTGGACGACTCGCGTTAGAGGCGTGCCTAATAATACTTGTACCGAATGCTGCCATGGGAAAGTATACATTTTTTGTATAGGTATCCGCACAGCTTTCCCGAAGTATGTACCGAATCAAATTGTGAAGCTAAGCATATGTTTTGAAATATCACTTTCGAAGTGATATTTTGGCGAAAATTCACGTGTAGGTTACGATTCCGAATGCTACAGGGGGTACCAAATTTGGTAGGTAATGTTATCGTTCGTAAATTAACGTTTGCCCAAAATGAACACCACACTCCAATTTTATCCAGTGGTATTATCTAAATAGCGTGCGGAACGCTAGCAATTAGTTAAAAACTGACTGTAGACAGTCGCTTCAATCTCACAAAAAATGTTTATCCAGGTTTTCGCCGTGAGTGTGATTAATTAACTACACATTCACCAAAGGCACCCCGCTCGAATTTTTTTATCATCACTACATCCTCAAGAAGAAGTATTATGTGGCTGTATTGAGAGTGATGTCATGGTATATTTGGTTACAAAATTCCGAAGATGTGCCAGAATTCGAGCATTCTATATGAGCCGTCCAGGCCACGTTGTTTAATTTTTTTCTATTAAAAACAGAGTACCAATGTAAATCAGACTAATGTACGGCTTTGAGCTTCCTTTTTCTTCCACCTTCATTCACGTCAGCAAATAGGTTCTCTGTCAAGTTTTTAAGGTGCGAGTTGGCTGCGCCGCTTTGCAGCGCAGCGAGCTCGCTTGTTTGTATAAACTTCACAGGTTCCACTCCGCAGAAAAAGTTTAGTATGGGTATAAACTGATAGAAACTTAGTGTAAGAAGCAAAATACAGCCCAGTTTCTTCGGGAACTTCTCGACGTAAATGCTGGCATTTGTAGCGGCAGAATAGGTATCAACTCAATACAATTTTCTGGGCAGGAAAACTGTCCGTATCACGCGGTGTGGACGGCTGCCGAGCATGCATGAGTACAACGCCCATTTGGTTTATCGGCCGCAGATAGCGTCTATCAACTACGGGTTACGGCCGCGCTAGTAGTATTTCCTAGACAGACAACTACAAGAGCATCTGTACGGGTAGTGCAATGGATTGCTTAGTGGACATCCATTGCACTATTTGCATTTTGCTGGCTTCACCGGCGTAGTGATAGTGAATGAAAGTAATTCTAAAGCAAAGTGATTGCGTATGCTTTTTTCACTATCACTATTCTGTAGTAAAAACCGACCCTGTTTTTCACTAACTCTACTGTCGCTAGTGCACAATAGTGAGCTGAAGTTTCCTCCTCTAGTTATCAGCCACGACAACGCCAGTCATGCCGAAAGCAAAAGAGTGGGAGCGACAAGAAGAAATTCGCCTATGCCAGGCGCAGGTGAACGTCACAGAGGACCAAGCTGTTGGTATGACCAATCGATGGCCACCTTTTGGGAGCGCGTTCACGCTACTTTCGTGGAGATCGAAGGGGGGGGGGATACTGCGCGCAACACCAACGCACTTCAGACCCACTGGACAAGCTGATTCGACCTGACGTCACTTTATATACATCGTTCCATGCTGCTGTACACAATTAATGATAACTGAATAGGTCACTACCACTACAGCCAGTGCGATGTCTTTTGGTAGTGCAGACGTAGTGCACCAATCTTGCGTTTTTATGCTCCAGAATTTTCGTTCACTACGCTATAAACTACGAATCCATGGCACTACCGGTACAGATGCTCTAAAGTGTGCACGTACTTGCAAGTAACGCTTACCGTAATGCTGCACGAACCACGATAGTCATAACCAATACCGTGACCCAAAGGGAAACGCCAGGGAAGGTTTTCAGCTTATTGTAGCAGGATTTACAATCAGAAACGTTCCATCCCGAGCCCGCTGTGCTATAACTTTCTAGAACTTTCTCTTTTCCGAATGTGCTTTTTGTCATAATTTGTCTCAACAAACTGAACTGCTATAAGGGGTTGTTTTCATCCAATCAGAAGTTCGCATTCTGAAGACATGACAGACAGACAGCAAGACAGAAAGACAGACAGGCGGACAGATTGATAGATAGATAGATAGATAGATAGATAGATAGATAGATAGATAGATAGATAGATAGATAGATAGATAGATAGATAGATAGATAGATAGATAGATAGATAGATAGATAGATAGATAGATAGATAGATAGATAGATAGATAGATAGATAGATAGATAGATAGATAGATAGATAGATAGATAGATAGATAGATAGATAGATAGATAGATAGATAGATAGATAGATAGATAGATAGATAGATAGATAGATAGATAGATAGATAGATAGATAGATAGATAGATAGATAGATAGATAGATAGATAGATAGATAGATAGATAGATAGATAGATAGATAGATAGATAGATAGATAGATATTCATTTTATTGTTTAAGATTGGCAGGAAAATAAGACCTACTCACTCAAATTTGTATTGAATCGATATCTACTACTGATGTGTGACATAATCTCGAATTACAGACAACGACGATAAAAGCCGTATCGACTTGCTGCCATAGCACAACAAAGACGGGTGCAACAACAGCTTTCAATTAGCTAAAATCAGTTCAGCATAATGTATTTAGTTAATGATTCGTTACAGAAAACGTTTTTTACATGCTAAAAAGGTCAGTTTTATTGAAGTTACACCGCAACTGCTGGATATCTTGAAATGACTTTTTCAAAGCTGCTACCAACGCACTCCGTATCAATCAAAGCCCACGCCCGAATAGTTCGCTTAATAGAAATTAGGCGTTTTTCACTGGCGGTGATATAACCTTTACGAAAGTCGGCTAACCACAAAACTCGCAGTGTTTTTAGTGGCCCCATGACTCCTACGTCTAGGGGCTGGCAAACTCCCGTGGTATTTCCAGGCAATGGGCACACAGTGGTGTTAGCCTTCCGTCTAATAACCTCCTTCCCTTTTTTCCGTCACATGGTAATCGAAATTGTCCGCAAGAAGGACAGAAGGTATATCTATTTCGAGCTTTAAAAGTTCTTTAGCATAGATTTCCCAAACTCTGCTATCCATCCAGCCGTTTTCTTGAACGCAGTAGACGTGGCCTTGGCCCTGTGGGTAAGTCGGCAGTTCTTCCTTCTCAATGGTCCCGCCAGGTTTCCCTTTGACAATAAAAGAATTGGTAATTTCTTACCTTTAAAAAACAATTAGCAAAAAATTATTTTAAAAATAAAAAAATTGTAGACGTACCGTCGGCAGTAGTTCGCTAGGAGGAATGCGGCTCGAAGCTGTTTGCACAGCTGAGCCCGTGATGTGAAGCATCCAGGCGAGGTCCTCGCCTCCCGCGTGTACGCCTAGCTCTTAGCACGACCGCTCAGGTTGGAGAGCGCGAAAGCAACTCGGAAATGCTTGGTCGAGATCAGAGTCGCGACCATAGCGAGATCTACTTCGCGAACGCAGAAGTGGAGGTTCTCACCTTCCTTCCCTTCATACAGGTTCACCTTCAGCCGTAATGGCTTCTGGTCTGGCGGCTTTGATTCTGCCGCCGGAGCCTGCAGGGCTCCCCGCACATGCGCGATGAGCCCTTGCTGGTAAGTGTAGCGGGGTCCCCTTGAAGCAGTTGATGCGGTTGAGTCAAAGACCACGCATCCGGGTCACACAATCGAGCACGGTCCCCCGCGCGACCAGACGGAAGCCATTGATGCTTTCTTCGAGAACCGGCGTTGAGCTGGACACGTCCGTAAAAGCGTGTCTCCGCACTTCATCCCACTACAGCCAACGACGCAGAAATCCGGCCGACACAAATATTCGGCAATCGGTCAGTGCACATTTCTGACCCGATAGTAAAAATAAATCTAATATCGACCAATAATATCTCATCTCGAGTTGTCTTTGAACCAATAACAAGTAAACTAAAACGAATGGCTAGGGCATAAAACTTACTTTTACAGAGCTAATTATTTGGTTCATTTTGCGCTATGCGGCGCATCGAACGTAGCTACACAGTCAAGCAAAAGCGCGAGGCGCTCACACTCGTCGAGCGGGTCAGCCAAAGGGAAGCCTCCCAATAACTCAATATCGCACGGCAGACTATCCAGGGATGGACTATGCAGGCTGAAGCCATCTGGGGGCTTCAAGGGTAATGCTACTTCAAGGTCTCTAAAAGGTCATGGACGAAAGGAAACTTTTCCTGGCATCTCTGAACTATTGAAGTATATGAAGGACGTGCGGAGAGATCAAGCAGAAAGTAAAAAAAAATTTGAATGGTTTTTATTGTCTTGTTCTGGTTTTAATAATTTTATAATACTATGCTAGGTCTTGTCTACAGCAGGCATGATAAGTTTCATGTGGAAATCTCACCCAGAATGGATGGCGGCCTACCTACACGAGAAGGAGACTAAGGCGCTTGCTCTCGAACGCATGGTTCAACGTATCGCTAACCGGTAAATGTAATATATATATATTTGTTACGGTTCTGTTTTTTTAATTTTATTTAAATTGGAATTTGTTAAATAGCAATGGGTTCTCTTTCCAGAAACCGCAAGCTGCAAAAACGTCGTATGCTGATCTGGAAGAAACACGTGCAAAGTTTGCTCTAGAATTTTGGGATCAGTACGGAGCTTATGCAGGAGGAGGAATTCTAAATGTCGATGAAACAGATATTTAATTCGACATGCCGCCTGTTAAATCGTGGGCTGGCAAAGGGTGAAAGGATGCGGCTCCCATTGTAGGCCTGAACAAGCACGCAGGCCGTATGCGGTTGTGTTGACCGTGCGGGACGACGGTAAGATTTTTTTAATCACTATTTGTATATTATTTTTAACTAAAATTGTTATTTTTACAATTTATTTGTATTTTAGGTGCAAAATTACCAGTTCTCTTTATCATCCGTGGCGTTCCGGGTGGCCGCATTGAGAAGAATGAGCTAGAAGAATATCCAGAAGGTCATTTCTACGCCTTATAAGAGAGTGCACGGATGGATAGATCTGTATGGGAATTCTATGTTGAGAAACTGCTAAAATTTGAAATAGACTCTCCTTCTGTCCTTCTCCTTGACAATTTCAAATGTCACGTGTCGGACGAGGGGCAGCGGATAGTAGCAGAACTTGCTAATGCAAATGTGGTACCATTACCTCCCCAATAGCACTGCTGTGTGTCAGCCCCTTGATGTGGGAGTAATGGGTCCACTTAAGGCTATTATTCGCAACAGGGGCAGACAAACTACTAGTGGCACCGCTAAGGAGAAGCGTATGCGTGCTATTGAATCCACTATTGCTGCTTGGGAGAAGATAACAACTAGGACGCTAATTCGTAGCTTTGAAAAAGCAATTCCGAAGCACCCAGAGGTAACAGTTTAAAATGCAGACCTTTTTTTGCCATTCATGTGTTAGTTTGAGCGATTTCTGCACATATTGAATATTTTTTACCAATCACGTTTGATGCCAATTTTTTTGTCGGCGCCGGTGATTCTCTTTTTATTATGGAGGATGGTATTCAGTGACACCGGATTTCTGCGTCGTTGTCTGTATTCTGCGCGATGAATGCTACAGGTGGATGGCACATCGTGCACGCCTTCAACAAACTCAACGACGCCACGATCCCGGCGCAGACGCTAATCCCGCGCAAGGACGTGTTGTTGGACACCATGTCTGGTAGTACCCAATTCGACTTCATGGACGGCTTCTCGCAGATCTTGATGGGAGAAGAGGACATGCCGCTGACTGCTGTTAGCACCTCAGTGGAATAAAACACAGTGGGAACGGCTCGTGATGATGCCGGGGTAATAAAGCGCCCCTGCCACCTTCAACGAGATGGTCTCCAACCTATTTCATCCCTTCCGAAACTTCGCGCCGAGCTACTTTGACTTCATCTTTGTCCATTGTCGTGCCGAGGGTGGCGTGACCGACATCGAGGTCCATCTCCAACACCTGCGGCAGGTGTTCCAAGTCATGCGTGACAACAAGCTGTACGCCAACCTGAAACGTGCATCTCATGCGCGCACGAAATTTCAGTCCTTGGGAGCTACGTCATCAAGGAAGCGTCCGTGCTGCCCCGGTGAAGATCGCAGTCATCGGGGCCTGTCTCACACATCAGCAACTCCGACTGTGGCTAGGACCACTACGTCCCTCCACAGCTACTCGAAGAAGGTTGGGTGGACGGCACGTCCGTTGTCGCAGCTACTCAATGCTGACACTACGTGGTCGTGGCGTCCGGGACACCATGCGAGTATCGCCTGCGCTCACAAATCCTTTCATGCAAAAAAGAGAAGCGTGGCGCTGCATGAGTATATCCAAGCGATGCGAGAGCCCACGGCATCCCTAGTGGGCAACCCACTCAATGAACACATCAAGGTGACAGTGTACTTGGACGGCCTTCGTGTGGGCCCGGCGCGAACCCAGTTGTTCCAAATGCAGTCAAGCACCCTCCAAGAGGCGATTCAAGTGGCTCTTGAAGAAGAATGCAGTTATCGCCAGGCCCGTACGCCTGTGTCGATCCCCAATCGGGCTAATCCCACTGGACCAGTTCCCATGGAGTTTGGGTCCGCCGAACAGCAAGACATTCGCTGTTTCGGTTGTTGGAAACTGGGCCACTTCAAGCGCGACTGCCCCGTGAAAAGACACCGCAGGCGGTTCAACCCCAAGTCTGTTCGGAAGGGTCGCTTGCAGAAGCCAAGACCCCGATGCAGTGCCGGAAACCAGTAGGGACGGGGCGCCAGACTGGGCAAGAACTAAGTCTTCTTGAGCGGTACGCGGGTGGCGCGCGTCATGGGGAGTTAGCCCCTGAGTGTCTATGTACTCTCGAATCGGCGAATGGCAGCGGTGGGCCGCTTGTAGTACACGGATGTGTACGGGGATACGATCATCCCTATAGAATCTCGATCGACTCTGGGGCTTCAAGGAATTTCGCAAGCCGCCAGACGGTTGCTCGCAACAGCAGCAAGTTGTCCGATGCTGTGAGAGAAGCAAAGGCAACGTGACAGTGTCAGTGCGACTGACCGACGGGAGGGTGGTCACTGTCCCCAACAACCATCTAGCTGTCAAGTTTGAAGACTTTTACAGCACCGAACAGGTTACTGTTCTTGACATGGATCCCTAGGATATGATCCTGAACATACCCTGGCTCGAGAAGCACGAGCCCTGGATCGACTGGTGAGGCAAGGCTATTGGTTCCAGCCTGCCTGCAGTGTTCAGCAGTGCATTGGTGAGTCATGTCCCCGCCTCTGTCTGGGCCCTGGGCGCCTGCAAGGCCCGCCAGGATACCGAAGTATCCAGCGAAAGCTTGTGAGTCGTCGACGTATATGAAGGTTCCGAGGAGGCTTTGAAGGTGGCGGTGCAGACAGACGGCGGCCAAGTGGGTAGCTTAGGTTCACATGCGGGTAGCATAGTTCCGCATACGGTCGCCCAGACCGTAAACCAAAGAGGAAGACGCGATGTGCGATTCCTGTGTGGGTAACATCGTTCCAATCGAGATTTTGAGTGCTGCAGATGTCGCTATCAAGACACCACACGACGTGGGTGACGAAGGCACACGTCGCGGTCGCCGGCGACTCGGAGTCCAGGGCCGAGGCTCTTCCGACGCAGTCGGTGAAATAGTGTTATCACATCTTCAAAGGCGAGATCGGTTTACTCATCCGGCATCCACTTGGAGCCGTTGCCCGAGGTGTCAGAGATACTGACCCTCGAGAAAATGCCGGCGGAGGATTTCCTGGTCAACGTCAAGGCTGTACAGATTGCCGAGATGGTACCCATCAAACAAGAGGCCACTCAGGAAGAGTTAAACTCCTCCTCTGTTCTGGACGAGGGCGTCCTAGAGAAGTTGAACAAGCAGCGCCAATCGCGCTTGGGTTCTGAGATTTTTAAGAACCCCAAGGATCCGGCGCCTCCTTTGGTTATGGAGAATGTGGACGTGGTGACGAAACACCCACTGACTCAACTCCCACCGGATCGAGGAGTACGGCACGAGATTGACTTCGTATCTGGCACGAAGTACTGTGTCGCGAGGCAGTGGCCTCTCCCTCGTGCGCAGTGCGAGGTCATTGATGTCTTCTTCGCTGCGAAGACAAAGGTGGGTATGGTGTGGTAATCGAAGACCCCGCACTCGACGCCGACTTTCTGTGTTCGGAAGCCGAACGGGAAGTGGCGTCTGGTTCACGCTAATAACAAGCTGAACAACGCGACGTTGTCGGCCCAGACGCCAATCCCGAGAAAGGATGTGTTGTTGAACAACAGGGCCGGCTGCGTACTGTACTGCGCGCTGGACCTGACGGGCGGTTACTACCAGATCCCGTGCGCGAGAGCGATATCCTGCTCACCGCAGTGAGCACTCCAAAAGGCATGCTTTGGGAGTGGCTCGTCATGTCACAGGGCCAGCCTAATGCCCCTTCGACATTCAATCGCTAGGTTTCACAGCTCTTCAGGCCGCTACGTGCGTTCGTACAGACGTACTTCGACGATATATCCGTCCACAGCCATGCAAACGGAGGCAAGACGGCCATGGAGGTGCGCTGAGGGCACCTTCGTCTACTTCTGAAGGTCATTAGATCCATCAAGCTCTACGCCAACACCGACAAGTGTGTCTTCGCGTCACCAGAGATCAAGGTTCTCGGTTGCTTCGACAGCAACGTCGGCATTCGGGCTGACCCAGACAAGGGTAAGGCCATTGCAGCATGGCCGACGCTCCGATCCCAGAGGGACCTCAGGATGTGGTTGGGCTTGGCCAACTACCTCCTCAAGTACTGCGTACGGTACGCGGGTCTCGCTAAACCCTTGTCGGACCGCTTGAAGAAGGACGCCGACTGGCGGTGGGAGCAGGAGCACCAAGATGCTTTTGGCAGCATCAAGGCCAGCCTTCAAGAGGCGCTGGCCCTGCCGGACGAGACGAAGCTGTTCAGCGCCGTCTGCGATGCTTCCGACTACGCGATTGGTTGCACATTGCTGCAGAACGATGCCGACGGACAGAAACGAGTCATCGCGTTGCAGTCCAGGCATCTCAAGGCCGCCCCAAAGAGCTCCACGCCATGAAGGATGCTCTCGAGAAGTTTTGGTACATCTTCTGAGCTCAAAGCCCTTTGTGAGCAACACCGACCACGCGTCCTGGAGAACGGATATCAATTCGCCTCACCTCTCCCAAATGAATGGCGAGGTGGCTGTCCTTCTTCGCGGAGTACAACTTTCGCGTTGACTACAAACCGGGCAAGCTCAACATGCTTGCCGATGCTCTGCCTCGGCGTCCGGACTGTGCGTTGGCCCACATCGCGCGGGTGACAACGAATCTTTACGATCGAATACGCGTGGCGTATCGAGATGGCGAGGCTATCGCGCCTATCGTCCGGTTCCTGGCTGCAGACGAGGAGGCCAAGTCCGAATGGCTTTCGCCGCTGCTGCGCACGGACGGCCTTCTCTATTATTGGGTGAGGCCTAGTGACCCTCCACGGTCGTCGTGCCCAACGACGAGGATCAGAAGTTCGATATCCGCGCATGATGCGCCCTCCAGTGGACACTTGGGCCGTGAGAAGACCGTCTGTCGATCTCTAAGGCCTTCTGGTGGACCCACATATACAAGTGGACCGCAGGTACGTGACGACATGCGAAACATGCCAACGGGCGAAACCCGCAAGGAACGCTTCGGCTCCGTTACATAGCCTGCCCCGAGCCTGCCGACTGATGGAAGTCGATGAGTCCCGACTTCATCTTCAGACCTTCAGTCGATGACCACGGCAACAAGCGACGTGCACTTGGATCAGAACAAAAATGCTAAGGACACTACGTAAAGTGGTCGACATCCTTGGAAAACTTTCTTCAAGATTTCTATAAAACTAGGGTGCACTTGCTAGGGCTCGTTTACATTTCTCTTTTTACCTGCTCTCTTTGTACACACTTTCCCAACCTGTTCCACTCGCCGAACAAAAATAGACTCTCCGAATCCATCCGTAAAAACCATTTCCCTTTTGCTGAGGCTGTGTAAGTCGTAGAAAATCTGCTGTTGAACTCTGTGTATGAAAGGTCACTATAATCATCTTTCCACTTGTCAATTCGCTGCATTTCCGTCGAAGAACCGTCCTTCAGCAACGATCTCGCCCAAACCCATGTCGCGCAAAATCGTTGTTGATCATCATACCACTGTACCAAGTAAGCGTTGTCTGTCTGGACAAAGTTGGCTCGATCCAACAGAGCATAAACAACCCATTTGTCACCCGTATCCTACACACCACCAGACCCCACTATGTTCGGTGCATTCGTCACAGGATGCAACAGTGGTGGCGGTGGAAGCTGAAGGGAGGCTGTGAATGAGTGCTGTTTCGCCGGCATCTTGGCGCTCGTGTGTCGGCTGAGCAAGATAGTGCATCTTGCTCCGGTGCCCGATACGGTCACGGGTGAACACGCCGCGAGGCAGGTCGTGGATGGTGTGTTCGCTAGCACGGTCTACCGGAGAAAATCGTCTCGGACCGAGACCCACGGTTGACTGCTGCGTTCTGGAAGAAGCTGTTCCCCTTGATCGGTACTCGTCTGCTGATCTCAACTACAGATCGCCCGCAGACGGACGGCCAGACGGAGCGCGTCAATCGAGTGCACGAGGAGAATCTGCGCAGTGTTTGCGCGGAAGTCCCACGCACGTGGACGGCGCAGATCCCGGTTGTTGAGTTGGCGATCAACAACACGGTGCACGCGTCCACGGGTTTCACGTCGTTCTACCTGAAATGGCTTCAGCCACCCCAGAGTGTCGCTCACGCTTCGAGGAGACACTGCGCCCTCTATTTTAAGTGTGTGGGGTGTGTGCGGGGGGGGGGGGGGTCTAAAAGCGCATTCCTCTTAAGTCTCGGGTTTGAGACTGGTTTCTCGGAAGAAACAAGTGCAGTCCTTTTTAGACACCAAGCTGAATGTTATCAGCAGGGTCCGCGATGCAATGGCAGCGGTCCAGGACAGACAAAAGGAGTACTCAGACAAACATGGACGAGGAAACTTTACTGTGCTTAAAGTGGGTGGGTTAGTGTTACTAGACACTAGAAACCTACCGCTAGACACTGCTAGCTCCGTCGGCAGCAACAAGTTGAAGCACCGCTTCATCGAACACTTCGCAGTCCTGGCCAGACACGGTGCGTCGTACACCATCGACCTACCAAAGTCAATGAAGATGCATCCGGCGATTTACGTTGGACGTCTTAAACTGTATCATGATCCGCAGGGGGTTGCTGACTCGCAGACCCACCTTGGCTCAGCTCCTCGAAGCGAGGAGCGACCTCGGACGTCGACGAGCGCTTTGGAGCGAGCGTCCAAGCGATCCGGATCGTACGCCGGATAGGCCCCGTACGGTTGGACCCCAGGAACATACTCCGGGTACGAACCATACGCGTATGGCTGGGAGTTCGCATAACGTGGCTCCAGCGTTGTTGTGCATCATCAACACGTCGGATCAAGCGGAAGGCCTCCTACAGGTCGGACGAGAAGGCCCGGCGGTCGGACCGCGCATGGAGGTCCGTAAACCTCCCGACTCAACCGATCCCCAAGTTGAGCAAGGCCCCCTCGGTTCCCGGCGTAGGCAGCAGCATCACCGCCAGCCCCTAGGCCAAGTGCGATGTCAAGCAGAAGGACGCGTTGACGAAAACGGTCAACTTCGGGGCCTATGATAGACTCGCAGGTGGAGCACTGGGGCGAGAGGAACGCTCCGGAGGCGTCTCGTACTATTACGAGGGCACCTCCGCCCCTGCTAGACCGGGATGAAGAAGTCCATACCACGTGGAACGGGTTCTCCAAGGGCGGCGGGTTCGCGGTAAGCGCCAGCTCCTCGTGAAGTGGAAGGGCTATGCCCATTTCGAAAACTCGTGGGAGCCAATTGAACGGCTCCAGGTAGACTGCTCGAAGGCTGTCGCGATCTGGAAACAGAGCGGCAGCAGCTTCGTAAGTAGTCCGGGGATTCTTGCCCGAACGGGGTACGGACGTTGTCGACACTCCGTTCCCGCGCTAATCGTGAGGGCTAGAAGCCGCGCGCTTCTGAATGTCCCTTGGTAGCAGCCGCTTGCTGACCAAGTGGGTGAACTGAACCCGAAGATCGCGCTGGTCCAGTATGCGGGACAGCAGCCGACCTTCTTAGAGTTTCAGTAACTCGTGGGGTGAGTACTTCAAAGTCTCAACCCGCTCCCAGAACATGTCTTCGCATGAGCTCCAGCTCGGGAAGTACCCAGGGGTAGCCCCATACAGGGTAGAGACCACCCCGGTTCTCAGGCTTCTTACGACTAGTCGTGAAGTCCTTGAGAGGGGTCCGGTGCTGCGCGAGAAGTACACACCGGGCCGCCTCCACGTTGTCGGTAAACAACTTCTCCTTCTGCACCAGGGCGTGTTCGTAAGTGCCCTTAGAAGTGTGGCCGCCAATTAATCCACGAGGAGAAGCGGTTTCTCCAGGAAGAGACCGGCCCTAGAGCTCTCTCGGGAAGCCAATAATCTCTCGGGTGGATGGCCGCTCGCTGGCTGACGGGTGTCGCCATCGGACCCCCACGCACCTGCTGCCGGTCGAGGTCGTTCGTGATCTCCCGGGGCTCATCAATGGCACCCTTCTCCTCTTCATCCGAGGATCCGAAGAGATCATGGTAGGAACAGCCGGTCCCCTTCTCGAAGTGGGGACTGCGAAGCCAGGCGCTTCTTAGAGTGCTTGGCCTCTTCGACAGCGGCTTTAGCAGCCTGAGCACGCCCAAAACGTCTCGGCAAGCGAGAGGTTCTTCAGCGGTTTATCTACCTCGTGATCGCCAGCTTTGGTTGAGCTCTTTGCCTCGTCGGCGGGGCTAATAGAGCGCTCAGGCGTCTTGGGACCATGGTCCCTAAGACCACTAGCGAGCGATTGCACGCTGTCGTCGTCGTGCTTGCTGGGCACTGGAGTGTGCCCTCCCATGGAGCTCCCAGACCCACTGTTGTGGCTTCTGGCCTTAGCTTCGTCCTTCGTACCCGGACTGTGCTCACGGTATGTGAAGCGTGGGCTCGGACGGCCGTCAGGAAGCTTGAAAGGCGACTGACTTCGACGTGGATTTGCTCTCGGCCGCGTCGCCAGTCGTATCACCCGTCGGAGGCCATCTTAGTAGCCTCCTTGAGTGCACAGCCTTTGCCACGAGGCATTGAGGTCTTGTCTTACGCCTTTTACGGCAGTAGCCTTGGCGTGTGCTTTTGCACCGCTTTCCGCAGTACCACGAGGCATGTTTATGGTCGAAGTGGAGACCGCGAAAAAGAGCGCGTGTGCTGCTCGAGGCTCCAACTGTGAAGTGAGCCACTGCCGCGTTCTCGCAGCAAGTCGATGTCTTTTGACTTGGAGAATGAAAGTTTGCGGCTCATTCTCCCTCATTCTGATTTGTCGGTAAACCGAACCTAAGTGGACGAGGATGTACCGGGGTACAGGCCGGTGTACCGAAGCTACATGAAAAGTGACCTGTCCCTCTTCGAAAGGACTGGTACACGATGTACCAGGGGCTCTAAAAGCCAACTATGGGATAACGACATAGTTTAACTATTGGAGACTTATAGTTTGTATTAAAACTCAAGTTAAACCTACTCAGTCTAAAACTTACTTCTTACTGGTAATCTCGCTCCCTTGGTCAAAGGACCTGTGAACTGCCGTTCACTAAGATTTTTTATACTCTCGGAAGCCAGCTTACACAAGCGCAACGTGTTGTGTGGCGTCCCGTTACAACATCCGTGAACATCTGGGCGGTTGGCCAAGTCAGGCCGGTTTCATTGGCTGGGATCATCCGAAGAGGGACCAGATGGTAATTATATACAGGCAGCGAAAAGCGCTGAACGGGCGCCACCCTCGCTCCATTTTGATCGCCAATTGGCTCATCCGACTGATATTATTGCCAATGAGAAAGTCGCGCACTCGGCGAGCTCGAGCCCTCTCTCAGAGACTGAGGAGCCTGAAGCTTGCTCCACTAACCCACGCCACCGGGCTGCAAAGGTGCTTACATAAAAATGATCCTATCGATAGCCCAGCGATCGGTTCTCGTCATTTCCCCGGTGACCGGTATCCAGCTGATAAGAATGAATCTTTCAGGATGAGAATATCCTAGATTGTCTGAGAAACGTAGGCGGTATCATGGACTTTGTATGCAATCGTAGGAAAACTAGCGGAGAAACCGTCAATAATGTCAAAATGTTGCATCACAGAAGTACTATTTTATCTATGCATCTCAAAAGCGATCAGCATTTGCTCGATTTCGTAGCCTAGGTTTCCTATGCGGGGGCAGTGCACAGGATTGTTGGAAAATTTGGACCACCGAGGCAAGTGAATATTTAGCACAACTCAACCATAGCCAGCCCCGATGCCAACTCCAACCACGTCAGAAACTCGCTCCACCAACGAGGCCAGGCCCCAAACATAGGCGACACGAAGTGACCAGCGCCAGCAGCATCTCGACACCGTCAACAACCAGAGCCAGCAGCATCTCGCCGGCGTCAGTAACCAGAGCCAGCAGCAGCTCGGCATCTCGGTCCCGCCAATAATTCTAGCAGCAGCGCGACGCCGCCAATAACCAGCAGCAATTCCGAGATGTCGATCCCGCTCACCGGTAGTCTTCTACAGTCGTGGTAACACTGACTATCGTATATAGCAGCATCTCGATACCCGTGACCAGCACGGCCAACAGCATTGCTACGGCCAGTATGGCCAGGCTCAGCAGTATCGTGTTGCCCTGTACGACCAGCGGCATCTTCTCAACGACCAATAGCACCGCAACGCCAGTGCTGGCAAACTTCAGCAGAGCATCTCACAGGTCGGCACTGAGAAGACACTGGGCGAGACGATCGCAATGCATGTGTCCAAGCAAGTCACAGGGAGCCTATGTGGATGATATGTGCAGTTTTTTCATTAGATTGAATTATAAAGCTGCTTCTTCCCATATCTGTACGCAAGTATACTGTTGACGCCTTTGAGGCATGATTGTTGGAGCAATGGATCCTTGCATCTTATAACAAATAAATTACCGGTAAATGACAAGGCGCGGCGATAAACATTTAAATAACGTGCAGTTTAACAGTGGGTGCCTTCCATAACCTACATAAAAAGTATAATAAATAGGGTTTGCTGTGATAAAACACCCCATAAAACACGATGATAAAACTGCATTTATTTGATGTGACCAAAAAGTGGTCTCATCAAAAAAATTATTAAACGAGCTTTTGTCTGGTTTAATGACGCCCCTAGTTGGCAACTTTAGAAAAAAAGCTATCTTTTGAACTATCTATCTACCAAAACGGACCCCTCACCTAGCGATCTTGCGTTTGAATTGAAGTTGTGTATCTTCAAAAGATTTTGGGCGCGAAACGCAAAGGTGCTTGACGCAGGCGCTTCCGTTCGAAATTTGCGGCCTTACACTCAAACCGCACTGATATCTTCAGGTGTCTACGCCTCCGTATTCAAGCCAGCACGTCTTTGGGGTGTTGTACTTGTCTTTGAAAAGGATAATGTTCTAAATCTTCCGGCTGTGGTCTTGTCGCTAGCCCGACCAAACATTAACCACACAGTTGCTGTGTAAGTATTGCATAATGTACTTGCTGTTTCTACAAAGACTAACAATGCTGTGGTTCTTGATTCTAGATAATGCCCCGAGAAACGAAGCGGCGTCGCTCATGTATAGACGGCGACACCGATTCTGACGACTCGTCTTAAACGCATTGCACCGCGAGGCGCAACCACACCCTGCACCGTTACGAACCCCAGCACAGACGCCGGTGATCGTCCAACCAGTTGAATAGCGTTGTTCCTTGATGAACTCGACGCCTACAGGCCAAGTGTCGGGAAGCCATTGTGCCCAGCGTGAAGATGCCTTCATCCCTTCCAACAGCTTCAGCCCCGGGGAGTCATGGCGCGACTCCACGGAGCGACGCCGCGAAGGCGAGATCGGGCGAGAGACGAGCATAAGGACCTCGGTGTCGTAGCCGTCGGACTCGTAAGCTTCGGCGAACCAATGGGGGATGTCGTCGATCAACTCCCTGCCAGGAGGAAGTTTCATGTAGCCACTCTGCGCACCCCCACGGAACCGAAGTCGTCGACCACGACCCGGGTGATTCCGGCGACCGTAGATCAACGATAGAATGAGGTGGAGGACGAGGTGTGCGAGCCGGAGACAGCATACCGACCGCCTCCGTCACGGTCGAGTCGCCGGACGCCGCACTCGTTGTACTCGAGTCGGAACCTCGTTTCTTCGTGTTGTCCTTGGGAGACTTCAAGTCGGCCAAAGCAGCAATCTGCATGGTGGAGGCCTCAATAACGAGCGGATGAGGCTGCACACGACCGGACCGCAGCCAGAGCAGCTCCGTCCACGCATCAGCTGCCAACGACTTGATGCGTGAGGTCCTCGATCGCTTGAAGGGGGGACATCCTACGTGCCTTAAACCGGTTTTGCGCAGACTTCAACTGTGCCATTGCTGGGGTTTGTGGCAACGCACTCGCTGAAAGCCCAGCACTGGTCATTGCACGAAGCGTCCGAACTGGCATGCGTGGGCTTGTTGCCGTCGACTTCATCCCAGCTGGGGAAGCCGTTGGGCAGTACCTCGGTGACGTGGAGCTGTTTGGCCCTCCGTGTAAGAATGCTCGAGCAAATGAAGGGTACAGAAAGCACTTGAAGACTTGCGCCAAGGGCAGAAAATACGTGGGCATCGATGAGGTGGATGCAGGCGGCCTTCTCCGCCTTATGAATCATTCATGCAATCCGGCGTGTAGATTTCCCGAGGTGCAGACCGACCAGATGCTGACCGTGGTGGCCGTCTCAGTCCGAGATGTGAATCCCGGCGAAGAAGTCACCGTTTCGTACGGAAACACGCTGTGGTTCGTATGTAAGTGTGGGTGGAGCGGATGCCAGCATCGCCAACTCCAGCACTTGTCGAATCCGACGTCTACGGCGGCTTAGTGACGTGCTTCGATATCCTCAACACGTGCATCTATCATGATTCGTAAGAGGCAACGTTTAATTTCCTGATAAGTGGTTGATGATCAATGAAAAACAAAGCGAGGTTTTTTAGTATACTTGAATTAAATAAAACACACCGTTTGTTCTTCAACTTTAGGTTTTTTCACTCTCATTCGATTTCCAGTTCTTCTTGGCGCGAGACCTCTTGTTGTGTAACCATGGTCCGTGAAACTCCAAGTGAACTACTTGCTGATTCCCGGCTACTAACCTAAAAAACAAGATTGCCACTCCTGCTGAGCCGTCATTTTCACTCCTGCTGAGCCGTCATTTTAGATTCACTTGGTCGTGGAAAAACCGATACAGCGAAAATGGCGAGAGTACAGACTCAATGTTTAAGTTATTTGCATGATTGTTAATTCAATTATTCTGTGTCTTTGTATTATCTCTGTATTAGCGTAGACGTCGCAAAGGCTACCAGAACTACTCCATCGACGAGCAAATACTACTGTGTAGCATTGTCGATAAGATGAAGCCGCTTAGTCGCAAAATAAGGGAGGAAGTGGCGTCCCAGTACAATGCGAAGCGGGGAAGGACCTCCCTCGCACGCGATTACGAGTCGCTGTGGAGGGAGTTCAGACGTCTCTACAGTAAGCAAAGCCCAGCGGATTCAATGGGGAGATCCCCCCGCGCCTACGACCCATCGCGCTGGCGCAGGAGATCCAGCAAGATCTGGAAGAAAGGGCTGGCGCCCAGAAGCTAGACGATGGCGCCGACGATGGAGCGGATGACGAGGATTTGGAGCGTCACGTCGACGCTGCTGTGGGCTCTGGCGGTACGGGCAAGGATGCAACCCATGCTGAAGTGACTCCCACCGATGGCGATGGCTCCGATGAGTTGGTCGCGGTCGTGGCGGGTGTGACCGGTGAGGCGGCAGTTCGTAATGACCCAAATGAGGGCCAAGCAACGAACGATGTTCACTCCGAAGCTGGTGGAATTGGCTCCCACCAGTTCGGAAGCTCAGGTCGCGTCCCAGGACGCGGTACGATTGTAACGAGCTCTGGGTCATTTGATGCCGCGTTCGGGGGGGGGGGGGGGGGGTATTTGTTCAAATATTGAGGACGACGTGGTCGCCGATGACCGCACGGGGTCGTCCAGTTCCAAGAGCAGTGGAAATTGGGAGGAGCCCGGTGGCACTTCGGTAGCAGAGCAGCAACCACCCCTTCAAGAAGCAATGGAGGAACCAGCGGCGGACTCAACAAGGACGGTCGGTCGCCCGCGTGGAGGTAGACGTCAGCCTACTTCTACGCGTCCGACATTCGCGAGGCTTGACGGTCCCGAACTAACTGATGATCCTGGCCGCGCCCTAGCTGACGCGAGTCGGTTACGCACGCGAATAAAAGTACGAGTAGCCATCGACTCGGAGGTGGCGACCTCAAAGTCGTTCGCGATAATCTACAGGATCTGACTGGAAGGGCCACGCCGAATCCGAAGCGGCATTCTACCGACAGCGCCCCTGGCACGACGACGGGAACCTACGCGGCAAACAAGCGCGTCAGAGCCAAGAAAAGAATAGACGAGCTACGTAGAGAGCTCGAGGATCTCGAAGAGAAGACAAGTGGGAGTAAATCTGAATCGATGCGTCTCCTGATGCTCCTTCGAGAAGAGGGGGGCCGACGAGCCGAGGCAGAGCATCAACGCCGACGCGAAGACAGAGAGGAGCGCCTAGTTGCTGAACGCCAGGAACGCGAGGAGAGAGAGAAGGTGAGGCACGAAGAAGCTGCTGCTGCTCAGCAGATACGCGAGGACCAGATCCGTCGCGAGGCCGCAGCTGCAGTGGAGATCCAGCTTCGTTTTGAAGTGCGCCATGCTATTGAACGAGACGAAGCGAAGCAGCGCCATGAAGCGATGATGATGCTGATTTCCACGCTTCAAGGTGGCGGCAGGACCAAGGAATGAGGTCAAGCGACATGGAAAGTAAGAATAACTCTAAGAAAGTCAAAGAGAAAGTTTGTTGCAAGTAGGTTCAATTTGAATTAATGAAAAAAACATGTTTAAACATTGTCCTCGTGGCCGTGAAAGTGTGTGGTTCGTATCTGACTGGTTCCAACGGTTCCCACTCGGTAGTTGGAGAGGCGAAAGAGGTTGTCGAGCCTCAGCTTTCTCTTGTTCGTATCGTAAGGTAATGACAGCAGGAGTCGGAGGTATACCATCTCCACTGACCCCATGCCCCATTCAGCTGACTGACGAAAAAAAATTATGGCTGAGGACACGACGTTCGCTGTAGCTCGCACGGATGGTACCAACCGCACAATATCCCCCTCGTTTAGTGGTGTTAGAACTCTTCCAGCCAGCTCGTCCCCGCATGGGAACGCGCTGTCAGATACCACTCCGTACCTGGAATCTGGATTGAGCGTGGCGTCCAATAACCTGCGTCGAAAATCCAAACTGGTGTCGCCGTCGTTCCAGCTACCGGGGCAGTTGTGCTTAGCCCAGACGATAAGTCCGTCTGCACTGAAGCACAGCGTCCCGGTAACAAAGACGGCATGTAACCATCCGTTGTATTGGGCATTCTGTAGATCCCTGTTCGTCATTGTAAGCAGCATAAAGCTAAAATAATAATAATAAAAACAATAATACCAATTATAAACATAACAATACCTTGTAGTTATGCCATCCAACAAAGCCCCACGTGAACTGAAGTAGGGGCTGGCGCCGGGCTACCAAACGTGCTAGAGCTTTCTGCCGAGCTGGCGTCGGCCATGAGAGATGCGAGCGAGAGCAAAACCGCTCAGCGCTTGCCCCAAAGCCTCCTCAGCACCGTTTATAACTCGTGGTAATGTGGACGGCGGCACTCCAAACTCTTTGCAGAGTGAACCCCTCTGCATCGACCCCCTCCATAGAAAGCAAGTAGCAAACCAAGGACCTGGTGATGCTCTTTTAGACGAGTAGGACCACCCCCTTCGCGACTGTAGCCAGGAATTTTGTAAAAAGGAACAAACCGCTCCAACAAGCCGCAAAAGGAATCATTGTTGAACGTAAATAGACACAGTGAGGTAAGCTGTTTACTACAACAGAGCAATCATATCAATAGACATGTACATCTTACCGCGACAAACTGGTTGTAGCTAAGAAGTTCTTGTCCGTTCCTCGCTCCCACGTATCCATCCACGGCACCACACGCGGACTCTTTAGAACGTCCAACGTGACGTAGTGACGCATGCGGACCAACCTTTGCCATTCGTAGCGGATGATCTTGTCATGGACATGCTTCCGGAGATCACGCAGCGTCTCGGCAGCCCTGCGCTAAGAGTATAGTTGAGCGTTGATCATGAGAAAGATCGCTTCGGTATTCATTGTGTATGACGAATCAAATGAGACAGATTGAAATTGGTCAATATTTCGAAAGTTTTTTCTATTTGTATGGATATCAAGAGTCAAGTTGCCCCACGCGCGCAATTGATGCAAGGTCACGTCGGTTTTTTCCACACGTCGTTTCCCCTGCCTAGCAGATCCTACCGCCTCCGTTTCCCTTCTCTCATTTGTGCTGCGGATTGAAGACAACTGCACTGATATTTACAGTTTCAACAGTTCACGACTGGCCGTTATGCACATTTATGGATGACAGAGTTTAATCAAAATCTACGTCGAGCTTTTATCCAATCGCTAGTGTGATAAATAGGGGGACAAAATTCCAGCGATTAAAAAATAATTATAACAGTTATGGAAGGCACCCAATGTCGAAGCACTTAACCCCAACAAATTTTGTCCTTCAAATGAGGACCAAATAAGATGCCAAATTCCGAGCGATTTTGTCCTTTTTTTGTTGGGGTTAATCTTCGAAAATGGCTCAGATAGCAAATGTTCTCCCTAATTGGACAAAAACACCTTTTGTCTCAATGTATCTACCAATAGGAACCCACTATTTGTTGTCCGACGGCTGCTACGTTTTCCCTAGATAAGTGATTATCCTTACGTTGAACTATAATAGTGTGGTGCACATGGCTGACCAGTGGGTTTTATTCTTCTTCTGGATGGACGTGATAAAGGTCCATGGAGATCTTACTCGGTGTTTGCTGGCTGAGGCTTTGGCGCACTCGTTGGAGCGATCTGCCTCGCAGTGTCAGGTAAATAGCCTCATTTTAATCTCCGTGGGAGATGCAAGCATCGCTGACCAAGGAGCTCTGCTATCTGCACTGGTGGAAGCGTTTTTACGTCGGAGTGAGGCTCTAGCAGGCAGTAACTCAACTAACATGGATAGCTACATGCACGCACACGTGGAAAATATTGGCAAGTTGCGCGAATGGGTACTCGGTCGAGATACCAGTAGAAAATTGATCGTGGTATATGCACCAGGTGAGGACAAAGTTGCAGCGACACAGATCGAAGAGATAAACTCAACGCTGCAAAACTGTTCGAAGAGAGGCATACTTTTAATACTGCACAATCCGGCTGGATTGTTGGGGCTGCAGGCGGATAATCGAGCAGCAACTAGTAGTCTCACAGCGTATCATCTCAGTCAAATTGGTGCAGTGGAGACAGAGAGCAACTGGGAAAGGACTTCAGAGTTTATTGCTCGGCCATTGGATTGTCTGCGAACTCAGTGCGGATGGTATTTCGTTTTGGAGATTGTTCGATGGATTTCTGGATCAGTAGAACGGAGGAATGGAGCGATGTTCTCGACGATTAACCAGTTACCGTTCCAGTTGTTGTTTCTGATACTGAGATGGAGTCACTTCCACCCAGAACTTGTCCGAGCTTGCTCCAAGAAGCTCCGGAGACAAACTCAGCTCATCCCACAAGCGCATGTACGGCGTGAGCTTGAAGAATTGCAGAGGTGCGAAGAACAGGTTTGGAGAGGCTTGTATCCATCTGTAGAACAACTGGAGAAAACTACAGCAATGGTAAGGCAGGAACCAATACCGTCTCCGCTTTGTCTTGAAACATCCTATCGCGCTCAGGGACTATCACCAAAACTCACTCGACTTTCCGAATGTTGTCTGTGGGATTCGCAAAAGCAATTTTACAAGGATCAAGGTATTCGTGCGTGGAGCTCTGGTAAAATTCCTTTCGGTGTATCTAGCAGTTCGTTCCTTGCTGCATCATACGCACGCATTGTGGTTGATTTTTTATTAAATAATTCTGACTGTATCACGTCTGCGAATGGGTCTCCGAATTGCTTCGTGTGGGAAACCGCAAGTGGCTCATGCAAGTTCCTGCACGCGTTCATGCTACACTTTACCGAACTCGTGGACTCAAGCGTTGAATTTAAGAGACGAGTTCTGGTGCCGTTGGTTGTCGCCACAGATTTGAGTGAACAAGTACTGAACTCACGGCTTCAAATGGCTTGCTTCCGTCAGTTTATCGAGCGTGGACTACTGGATTTTGCGCTTTTCGATACACAGGAATTCATTAACGGGAACTCTCCGGTTTCTGTGAAGAAAACACTCAAACTAGTGCATTCGCAACGTCAGTGGAATGTCGGAAGCGATGGTCCTGTGGCACTGATAGGTAACTACTTCTTGGACTCATTGCGAGCTGACATTTTCACGGTGGCCATACAGCAGGATTCCTTACCATCAGCGAGTACTAATGACGCTGATCTCAGTGCTGAGAAAGAAATCGAGCGCGTAATTGTACAAGAAGCGCTACTTGATAAGGACACGACAAGCATTGCGAACATGAACGTCACTCTCCGTCCATTTGCAGATCCACGGACACAACCCGCACACGACGATGACCTATTCAACGGGATTCTAGTGGAAATACTAGATCAGTTTCACTCTCGGGTCGATGCTACTACTACTTCAGAATCAGTCTCATCAACTGGACTGGTTCTCTTCCCTGTTGAAGCTTTCGAGTTCTTGTTAACTCTGTTCGATAACGATGTCGAAGCAGAAGCATTCCCTATCGCGATTCTGGCTGGAGATGCGCGGTTTTCCTTCCGAGACGCTATCTCAAGTGCATTCATCACTACTACAACTGTCGAGAGCTCCACGGGTCCCATGGAGCAAGTGGGTCTAGAGCTGCCGCAGTTATCTCCTCATCCGGACTGCTTCTGTCTTCCTGTTGACTTCGAGATCTTTGAGCTGTTTTTTAAACTTCTCAACAGGAATAATGCTGGCGTTTCTGCGAGCTCACAGATAGTCTCCACTCCCGCTAGTGATACTTTCGATGTATTCTTCGCAATAGTTGAGCCAAAGACGCCAGCTGTAGAACGAGGCAGAACCAATTCCTCGAAGGCGCTCCACGCTAGCTTCAGGCACCAGTTCGCGTACTTTACCCCTGGAGATTGCGATTTATTGTGGGGGATGATGAGCTTTGACGACGGTGCACGCTACTTTTCAATGGATACGCTTCTTGCTCTCTTGGCGCAAACTGGCTGGGATTTCGACTTGTTTTCAGTGTTACAGTGGGAACTGCTGAGCCGTTGGAAGAGGCAAGAAAACAGTGAGTCGACATACTACCAACAAATCCTGATTGAAGCAGGTGTCAAGTCTTGGCGAACGTTTTACCACATGGAACAGGAGAGCGAGACGGATGCCACTACGCGAGTCATTCGCTTACAACTCGCACGTTGGTTTTACGGTAAGATCTGAATTCTTGGGCTTTCTTCGCATTCGAGTCGCTCTTATTTATAGGATGATGCTACAGAACTGGAAGCGCTCGATAATGTTCTGGAGGTGCTGATGCCTTGGAGCGATGAAGCACACAATTCTAGCAGCTTGGACGATGTGGACATTTTGTATCTGCTTGGGGTGAGTAGCGAGAACGTTTTTTTTTACGAATATTTTCTTTTACTGAAGCATGTTTGCAGCTGACGAGCTTGTGGAAGGACGAATATTGGACTGCACTATCTCGCTTTCGACATTGTGCATGTTTAGCTCCAACCAAAATGAAATTTCAACGCCAAGTAGCCCGCACATTGCTCGCTCTGCAAACATTGCAGTCTTCGTCAAACAGCTCCAATGATTTAGCTTGAGCGCATCAAAAAGTGAAAAAAAACACACACACAACTGTGAATTGTCTTATCCACTGTTTTTTGTTAGTATTTTCTTTTCGTACATGGTTTTTCAATGAACATCTACATGTACAACATCTACAATACATTCCCTTACACAGACGTTGTTACCCATCAAGCTTCATCTTCGCGAGATACTCCTGTACAACTTTAGCGCAATCCTTAGACTCGTCAATAGCGACAATTAGCTGTTCACTCCGCTTTGCATGATCAGCAGAATCTGGTGTTGCCTCAATTCGATCCTACAAGTACACAAGCATAGCGTTAGATCTTAATATCATCTATCACTCCAGTAGCTCGTACTACCTTGAAGTGGAAGACGAGAGAGCTGCTTAAATCACCGCGTTCCTCGACCTTCGTTAGCGTAGTCAGTGGTCGCCATTCTTCTACTATCGCGTATCCGTTGGGAGTTGACGCCTTCACAACGAGCACAACAAGAGCCGAACTCGAGACGACCAGCTCCCGATCCCCCAAAATACTCAGTTGTCGATGAGCCTCTTCGTCCTGCTCCTCAAACTTAATTGCTTTGTAAAAGTGGAAGTCCTTGTCAGCATTATTCGACGAGGACTTCCAGCTTGCCAGGTTTACGTATCGCGCTGAAGACTCGTTGTTTTTATTATCGTCACACTGTTGAGCTTCATCTTCTTCTTTACTCAGTGGGGTCTCATCACATTGCTGATGGTTATTAGAGGAGTTCGAGCGTCGTCTCAAGCGTGACGCGACAGCAACTGCCTTGTCCAGAATGGTGCTTCCAGTGCGCATCGGCGCGCTCTGCGGCTGTGGCTGTGGCTTCTTCCCATTGCCACTCGACATGACTGATGTCTCGTCTTCATCGCTAGAGTTATTCGCCGAAACTTTGTCAGTCGGGAGGGTACGGCAGCACTCGCTTGACTCGCTGTATGGACTCCACTTGTTGTCTTCAGTGCCGCTGCGAATACGGAAGAGATAGGGTGTGCTCGGTTGTAAGCCTGACACCGAATACTTTAGCGTATCCGCTTCAATATCAGGCTTCACAGTCCACCACATCGCAGCCAGACGATCCTTCACGTACTGGATCTGGTACTTGGTCACGCCTGCATCGTTCACTGGGTCCCACGTAACCACAACTTCCGAGCTGGATGCAGCAAACACCTGTAAAATACGCGGCGCGACGAGCGCATGAGATGACGAAGGCGCACTGTTGCCGCCACTGCTACTAGCTGCAGTAGAGCCCATGGAGCTGATCGATCCAGCGCTACTCGAATTGACATTGTCGCCAACACCTGGGGCGATTCCACTCGAGTTAAGGAACGACTGAACCATAGACTTGGCCTGTTCTTGGAGCGAAGGTCCAGTCTCCTCCGATTCAGGAAGCCGTTCAAGGACTACCTCGCCGTCGGGGGTGTTTTCGAAGGCCCACACCCCGTCCGCGTCGTCATCCGCCTCCCTTTGGCCATTCCGCAGCAGCATCAGTTCACCATCTGCTCCTGCGTACTCCCGATCTTGATCACCAGCGTCCTCAGTGTTCCCAAACGCAAGTCGGACGAAGATCTGGTTGGTGCCTGGACATACAAGCCTCTCTGACCCTCTGATCACTATCCCCTTCTCCAATGCAACATCCAGTTTCTCTGCATTGAAATCCGGGCGACGGCGAGCTTGTAACGACAGTAGAACGCGGTAGAAGAAGCGACCTCGCTCGACGTATTCAGGACACACGCCGGGTAGAAACACCGCTGAAGTCAAGTCTTCATGGCCCACAGATGTCGGTGTTACAGCCCCTGACTCTGGTTTTGCAGCACCGGCTGTCACGACACTCAACGTCCTCATCGAGCCACTCGATAAGCTGTAGGGTCCCCACAGTTGTCCGTCTCCGCAACGCACACGAAAGACTAGAGACTCCCCGGGCTCCAGTCCAACCATCGTCCCATTCGTCTGGTCCGTGATCCCCGTTGAATCCACCTCCGCTGTCGTCCCTTCCTGCTTCATCGCGACTGGGAGCCAGGGGTTAAACTCGTCGCCTGATTGCTTGGCAAACTGGAGCTGGTAACGCGCCACTGCAGGAGACGCGACCGAGGCAGGTACTTTATCCCACGTGATACAGATCGAGTGCCGTGTCGCGCTAACAAGTGTAGGAGCCAGTGGCGGGATATCAGAGACAGTCGCAGTCTTTTCCCTCTGCGAACTTACAGGAGTAAGGAAGCGTAGCGTTACTGGTCGAGTTGCTTCGATGACACGCTCGATCACAGTGAGAAACGCCACGTCTTCCAGACTCTCTCCATTGATCGCAACGAGCAGATCTCCAGCGTTGATGAGGTCGGTAGCGGACGCTTGACTGTCCGGAACGACGCTATCCACGACGGCTTGGAAGATTCTGGACGTACGAGACTTCTGAAACAAGATCCCGATAGGACCAGGCTGGAGCTCGACATCAGTCGTTTTCCCAGCATTCTTTTCCACTGTATCGCTGGTCTTCACACGCACTTCGACCCACCCATCGTCACTTGTAGAGTTGCTTTCTTCGACATCATTTACCTCAGCGGGTACGTTGCTGTTGGACAGGCCGATTGAACTCGAGGTGGACGACACAGCGTCTCTCGCTGCTGCCTTCAACAGCATCAGGCGCTGCGACAACGTCGACACTGCTGAATTCGCCGTAACTTTCGTCTTCTTCATCACTTCTTTTGACGTACTGCTGCTACTTGGAGCTGATGAAACAGTCGTCGATGAGCTCACAGTGACAGTAGTCGAACGCCCGCTGCTCGTATCTGATACTTCAGAGCGCTTATTGACATCAGCTTCAGCCACAAAGTCGTCTTGCGAAGGCGCACGCGAACGATTCAATCCGATCTTTGCGAACAGGTTGAAGCCTCCAGTCGACGAACCCCCAGTATCAGGTGGCACCATAACCTGTTCAATGATAGGCGGTGGCAAAGGAGAGGACACAAGAAGCTGCTCCTGCGTGAACGTGTCCATGGCTCGGATACTCTTCTCCAGCTCGTCAAAGCCTCCGTCCAGGTGACTCACATACTTAAATCCCTTTTGCAGGAACATCAGCACAAGTCGAGTCACAGACTCATGTTCCGCATGGACCTTCGAGGCTCCGCTACTGCCGATCTCGCTGGCTAACGCTCCAGGTTCTCCTGGACTCTGCTTTCTTGATAATGTGGCGGGTCCAGCTGGCAACGCTGCGACGTCATCTGCCACATGGGCTTCACTTGGCTTCTGACTCTGCTCGACTGCAGATTTATCGTTGGAAATGACTCTGGCCAGACGCACAATAGTGTTCAGTGCTGCGTTATTCGACGAGGAACTTGGTAAAACGGTCGGCGACTCGACCGAGGGCCCAACGAAGCAAAAGTGGCAGCCTTTCATGTATGAGAAGCCCTTCATCAGCGTATGTAGAGCGTCTGGGCGCCCCATAATACTCGGATCGATGTGGTGCGAGAGGCTTAAATGCGACTTGTGGTACTCCTCTGCAGGTCGACAATCCAACACGATAAACTTCAACGCCGTCACTTCATCCCCATCGTTTCCAGACGAATACAACAACGGAGCTGCCTCGGCAGGAGACAGCAACGGGTTCAGTGAGTCTTGGTCTTCTTGCGTAGCTGCAGTGGCTGGTGACACACGCTCCTTCGCTTTCGTCGCTAATCGGTCCATCAAATTGCGTACCAACTCCTCTGGATACACTTGCAGACTGGAGCACGCGTACAGTTGATCCAGAAACGGCACCATGGCGTCTGTAAAGCCTCCGTAACACACCGAGTATAAGTCCCGCTTAAACGATTTTGGTGTCAGCTCCGAGAACGCCAGTGCATCAGCACAAACCTGTTCCAGCTCGTCACGCGACGAGAACGTCAATGAGCTCAGTACTTGAGGCAGCATGGCGATATCCGCTTCAAATATCTTCGCTCGGTTCGCAGCGACCAGTGCGTAGGCCACAAAGTGCAGCAAGTATGGGTCTTCTTCCAGTAAGAAAAAATCCCAGAGATAAAACACAAAATCTGGCGGTAAAGAGCGAGCAAACAGCGTCATAAACCACGGCGTCACGTAAAGTTCCGGTGTCATATCGTGCTGGTCCAGATAGTGACACAATTCCGGGTCGTGGTACAGCATTAAGAGTCTGTATAACTGGAAGGAACACTGCAGCGACCGGAACTCTTTATCCACGAACACGTGGGGTAAGAACTTGTCGATGAGCGCGTAAAAGCACTGGAACACGACTCCTTCAGCCAATGGGGTCCTCTCTGGAGCCCCATCGCGCTGCTCTGTGAGCAGTAGAAACGGAGCGAGCACCTCGTTCATTCCCTGTTTGTATCGGATGCTGCGGCACTTGCAGTAGTACGTGAGCAGCTTGACCACGAGCTCCACAGTCTCTGGCTGTTTAAAACGAGGCTCGTTGCCTCTGGTTCTGGCTGCATCAGCAGCGATGACTCGCTGGTTGTCCAGATCTTCCTCTACCTGTAGGATACTCTGGTCCAGACTCCGCTCGGTGCGTGCCACGCCCAAAAGCTCCTGCCACACTTGGGATCGCAAGTTTGAGGGCACGCAGCCGAGAGAGCGACACGTTACGCCAATTACGAAGTGGTCAGGTCTTCTCTTCTGCATCTCGCGCTCCAGTTGGAGGGTTAATAGTGTGCGTGTGGTCTGTTTGGGGGCGGAGTCGGGGAGAACGTCGGGAGAGGCGATTGCGGGGGATTGTGAAGCTTGTACGGAGTCCTTTGAAGCAGCGAGGGCGGCGTTGGGTGTGCTGGTGTCTTGGCAAGACGTCAAAGGTGTAGGAAGCGATGAAGTCGCGTCGTCTTCGCTGGGAGCCTCCATATCGGCGCACCCCTCGACTGGTGCTCTTTCCACAGACTGACCTTTACGATTGAAATTCTGATCCCCGGCGGTTACGATCTGATCCAAGAGAAGTGGGTACAGTACCGAACTATTCAATAGCGTATTTGTGGACGACACATCAGTTTTGTGTGCGCTACACACCACAATCTAATTGCTCGATTTCCGCTTCCAATCTCGCGATGAGATGACCTATTATTGGAGACTCCAGCTACATGCCCCAGCAGCAACGTCGATCGTGAAAGAATCCACATACTAATGGGAAGGGTCCTCAGTATCGAATTTACAGCGCTCCGCCTTCACCGCTAAGAATTCGAGCTTTCATTTTTTCGGAGCTTGAAATTTACCAATCGACTACCGAAACCCAACATCTGCGATGGACCAGGATCTTCGTAAGCCTCATTCTCGGCTAGAGGTTCGATTCAAGAGTTTATCCGTCTCAGCCGACATTATTGTGAAGGATGAAATGCAGTTCAAGGTGGAGCTCCCGACGCTTTCCAACGTCGTCAAGACGGAAGTGATGCGCATGACTGCCTCGAAACGTGTGGTCAAGAAGCAGATACTTCGGAATATGAACGGGGTGTTAAAGCCTGGAACGATGACTCTGGTTCTAGGTCAGCCTGGGTCCGGCAAGTCGGCGTTCATGAAGATTTTGAGTGGACGCTTTCCAGTGAGGAGTAATATTACGGTGGAAGGACAAGTGACGTACAACGGTGCGGCTCAAAGTGAACTTCGAGCGAAGGTGCCACAGCTCGTATCGTACGTGGGTCAGCGCGACATGCACTACCCGACACTGACGGTCAAGGAGACACTCCAGTTTGCATACGAATGCAGTGGTGAAGATCCATCCAAGCGGGACGAGGATGATACCCTTACTACTACTCAGGCAATTCGTCAGCTTGGTCTCGAGAGTTGCCAGAATACGGTCCTGGGCAATGAAATGCTTCGTGGTGTGTCGGGTGGCGAGTGTAAACGTGTAACAACGGGCGAAATGGTTTTTGGTAACAAACCGATACTCCTAATGGACGAGATCAGCACGGGTTTGGACAGCGCTGCAACGTTTGACATCGTTTCGACGCAACACAACCTGGCTAAATCCTTCGGTAAAACGGTGGTGATTTCGTTGTTGCAGCCGTCTCCTGAGGTGTTTGAGTTGTTCGACGATGTGCTCTTGTTGAATGATGGATACGTACTGTACCATGGTGCTCGGTCGGAGGTGTTGAGTTACTTTGAAGATCTCGGTTTCAAGTGTCCCGGGAGTCGTGATGTGGCCGATTTCCTGATGGACTTAGGGACAAACAAACAGCATCAATACGAAGTGGGGGTAGCCCCAAGGAAGCCAGACGAATTTGCGGATCACTTCGAACACTCTCACGTTTACTTAAAAATACCGGAAGTGTTGACTGCTCCAGTAAACTCTCCACTCTCGAAAGAGTACATGGACACAGTTTCAGCATTCAACCAAGGATTTTGGGCCAATACCTTGACACTCATCCAGCGCCAGCTTAAGGTGTTTTCACGCGATCGAACATTGATCGTCAGTCGCGTCTTCATGTCGTTTCTACTGGGTCTGCTCAATGCGACTTCTTTCTACCAGTTCGACGAAGTGGACGCACAGCTTGTGATGGGGATCGCATACGTCGTCGTCGGGTTTATAATGATCGGACAATCCGCTCAAGTGCCAGCGTTTGTCGCGATCCGAGATGTGTTTAAGAAGCAGCGTCGAGCCAACTTCTTCCGTACGTCGTCTTTTGTCTTGGCAACTTCGACAAGTCAGATCCCTCTAGCGGTGATCGAGACGCTGATTTTTGGCTCCATCATGTACTGGATGTGCGGGTTTGTGTCGACAGTTCAAGGCTTCGTGGTCTTCGAGCTCATTCTGTTCCTCTCAAGTATGGTTTTCGGCGCGTGGTTCTTCTTCCTAGCAGTGGTGTGTCCGGATTTGAACGTGGCCAACGCGATTGCGTTGCTGTCAGACTTGCTGTTCACAATCTACTCTGGATTCGCAATTACTAAAGGAGAGATTCCGTCCTATTTGCTCTGGATTTACTGGATCAGCCCGTTGACTTGGGGGATTCGAGCGGTGGCGGTGAACCAGTACACGGATTCTTCTTTCAATGTGTGCGTCTATCGGGATGTGGATTACTGTGATAAATATGACATGACCATGGGAGCATATTCGTTAAGTTCTTTCGACGTACAGACCGAGAGATACTGGCTATGGCTGGGCATCTTCGTGTTGATCGCAATCTACATAGTCTTCATGATCATGGCGTGGGTTGTTTTGGAGTACTGGTGCTACGAGAGCGCGCCAAATGTGACGTTAGATATGAAGAACGAGGTCTCTAAGACTGCGGTTGTACAAGCGAAACAAAGCTACGCTCTGTTAGAAACGCCGAGGAGCGCAGACGTAAGCGTTCAAGTCGATGAACCAACGAAACACTCGCAATTAATCCCAGTGACACTGGCCTTCAAAGACTTGTGGTATTCAGTGCCAGATCCGGAAAATGCCAAGGCCAGTATCGATCTGCTGAAGGGTATTAGCGGATTCGCTCTTCCTGGTACCATTACAGCACTAATGGGGTCATCGGGTGCAGGCAAAACTACGCTTATGGACGTCATTGCCGGAAGAAAGACGGGCGGTACGGTTCGTGGAGAGATCTTACTAAACGGGTATCCTGCCACGGAGCTCGCTATCCGCCGAGCTACGGGGTACTGTGAGCAGGTGGATATTCACTCGGACGCGTCGACATTCCGTGAAGCACTGACGTTCAGCACATTCCTTCGCCAAGATGCAAAAATACCCGAGGACGAGAAGTATAACACGGTGAATGAGTGCCTTGATCTGTTAGACTTGCACTCGATCGCTGACCAGATCATTCGCAACAGCTCTGCGGAGCAGATGAAGCGATTGACTATCGGCGTGGAGCTAGCAGCTCAGCCCAGTGTCTTGTTTTTCGACGAACCTACCAGTGGGTTGGACGCTCGATCTGCCAAGCTCATCATGGACGGCGTTCGCAAAGTTGCGGATACAGGACGCACCATCATTTGCACCATCCACCAGCCATCCGCCGAGGTGTTTTGTGTGTTCGACAGTCTGTTGTTGCTGAAACGCGGTGGCGAGACGGTATTTTTCGGAGATTTGGGTGAGAGTGCTTCAACTCTGATCAACTATTTCGAGTCGATCGATGGAGTGATGAAGCTGACAAAAGACTATAACCCAGCTACGTGGATGCTGGAGGTCATCGGTGCCGGTGTGGGTAAAAGTGATGTCAAGCTCGATTTCGTGTCCTACTTCAAGACAAGTGACCATTTTCATCGTCTGCAGGACTTCTTTCGTGTTGCCAAGCCAACACTTCAGCCTCTATTTTTTTCGAGGAAACGTGCGGGGGATAACGTGACTCAAGCTAAATTCCTGCTCAAGCGCTTCTTCGATTTGTACTGGCGGACCCCGTCGTACAACTTGACGCGGTTCATCGTCTCTATCATCATCGGAGTGGCCTTTGGAATCACGTTCATAAACGCAGAGTATTCCACGTACCAGGGGATTAATTCTGGGCTGGGTACAGCTTACATGACGACGTCCTTCATCACGTACATCACGTTCAACGCTGTTCTACCCATCGCCTACCGTGAGAGAGCTTCATACTACCGTGAACGATCTTCGGAGACATACAACGCGTTCTGGTATTTTATAGGATCGACGATCGTGGAGATTCCGTATTGTTTCGGGGCGAGTTTTATCTTCCTGGTAATTTATTTTCCGCTGGTAAAGTTTACGGGTGTTGTGGAGTTCTTCTCGTACTGGCTCAACCTGTCGATGCTGGTGCTGGTTCAAGCATATTTTGGGCAACTGTTGGCCTACTCGCTCCCTAGCATCGAGGTGGCGTCGGTCTTCACGGTCTTAATCGGTTCCATCTGCACTTTGTTCACGGGCTTCAATCCTCCGGCCAGCTCCATCCCTCAAGGCTACCGATGGCTGCACCATTTCATCCCGCACAAACGCACCTTCGCCAGTCTGTCGGCTATTGTCTTCAGTGACTGCGCGAAACTGGCATGTGAGGAAGTCTCAGACGCACCACCAAGCATAGCTGAAGGAACCCTTGTGAAGGAGTACTTGGAGGTGGTATTCGAGGTGAAACATGGTGATATTTGGTCCAACTTCGCTATTGTGGTAGGTTGGGCCGTTGGGCTTCGTCTTCTCGCCCTTACAGCTCTCCGCTTCATCAACTACCAGAAGGTAGAGTAGGCCTTACTACAGAGAGACAACCACGTTGTTCTTCCACCATCAGAGAGATCGCAGAATCAAAGTTATATTCCTAAAAAGTAATTGCTACTGAAGTTTCATAACAGTCAGTGCATCAACAGGGTTGTCATCGGCTAAGAGTGTCTTCACTTTCTCCAGCATAGCTTCACCGCCCCTGCGCTCAGCATAGTAGAGAGTGTAGGCCTCCCACGTCCTGTATCGGTAATTTATCTTTGGAAAATGCATGGCAATGCCTTTTGATGGCATTAACAGCATTAGGATTCGCCAGCATATCCCCAGGTTAAGCTTCGTGACCCATTTCTGAAACAAACTCATTTGCATGTTTTCAGCGAGTTTCGTCCAGTCTGGGACGTCCTGAAGCGATTGACAGAGGGTTGCGAACTGCCATTCTGACCGCGCCAGACTCGCCTCCTTTAGGTAACGCATTGTTTCCGCGTCGGAGAATCCACTGTTCTTAAACTTGTTCCTGTACATTTCCGTGTACCTGAGCCACTGGATCAACTCTGGAGTACCGTTGAAGGCGTCCATTGGAGCTTTTGAGAGACTTAAAATCTTGAAAACTTTCTCGGGAGATTCTCTAGACTGAGCCACACCGTATTCATCGTGTTGTGACTAATTTTCGACAGCGTAAACAGCACTAGTTGCTTTGTATCGGCGTGATCCCTTATGCCTGGAGTGCTCCGAAGCGAGTGAAGTAGCGTTACCAGATTCTCCTCGGGCATTGTCTTTTGAAGTAAGACGAGCATATCGTGATCCACAAACGAGGAATCCTTGTTCTTAGCCCGGTACGTCACCACATACTTCAGCCACTGACGGCAAACAGGCGTCTCATCTAGCTTTGTGCCAGCCTCTTGAAGGCGTAACGTGCTGTAAACGGCAACTGGGTCGATTTTGTCTCGTGAGGCTTTGGAGATCCATGCCCCTGCAAACTCGCATCGACCTTCCCCAAGCCAGGCGTGTTCTTTAGAGATTGGAGAAGAATTGTCAGATCTTGTGCGCTATTTGTCTGCAGCAGCAAGTGGTAGATATCCAAATCCGAAAATGCATCTTTTCCATTATTCGCTCTATAGGCCGCAACGATCCTAAACCATTGGAGAAGATTCTGATTATCGTCCAGTTTTGTTGTACTCTGTCCAAGCCGCAAGGCTCCAAAAAGTTCTTTAGGGTGTAGAGGGGACTGCACCCACACTTTGACAACCACATTCTCCGATCTAGACTTGCGAATTTTCTGCACCAGATCGTCGAGCTTCGATAGTCCCGGTACATGTACGTTAACTCTCCCGTTTCTATCTGCGTTGTAGGATCTTAAAAGTCTTGGCGAGGCAGTCGTCTTGGAAAGCGAATGAGAATCAACGGCCACGAAGGGGGCAGTTATCTCCGAATTGTAGGCTTGATCAAGGAATTCATGTGCCAAAACTACCGCCAGGGAGGCAACAATAGTCAGCAGCATAATGTTCGGGTAGGCCATGACCGGCATTGCCTCCTTATGATCAAAAGTGCCGAATGCGAAAGCTCAGAAGGTAGTCACCTTCGATGAGTCGTGTCTTTTTTAGTCACCTTGATCAGTGATTGCGATGAGCGAATGTCAAATCTACAGTACAGTAGGATTTCATGTGCCTGGGCCACCGGACCAACTCGCGATTCTAGGGAGTATGATTTGGTTGCATGTTGTCTTCAGTTGTCGTACACGTGCACTGTTCCATCCGCTAGCGTCAACTTTCCCTGCCCATTCAACGCCACATGGTTGTTCTCCCACTGCCCCACAAAACTCTCGCCATTAGCGAAGAAGCCAGAACCTGTTCCGTGCCTCTTGCCGTGCACCCACATGCCATCGTACAGATCACCTCCAGCGTACTTACAAATTCCACGGCCATGAGGTCGACCGCCCACACATTCGCCTGTAAATTTACTGCCGTCGGGGAACGTGATAGTCCACTCGCCGTCCATGGGCTCATCGCGACACCACTGACCTTCTTTGATAGCTCCTGAACTTCCGATTGTGAGTGCACCTGCTCCTTCGCGACATCCACGGCGCCATTGACCCACATAACGATCACCTTGAGTCGACGTGAAAGTTCCCTCGCCTTCCTGAAGATCGTCTCTCCACTGTCCCGAGTACCTTGATCCATCAGAAAATACTGCATCGCCCAAGCCTTCACGACAACCATCGCGCCATTCGCCAGAGTACTGCTGTGTCTGGTGTTGAACAGTAGAATCCGAAGCGATGAGCTTGCCGACGCCGTGTTTCTTGCCTTGAACGAACTCGCCTTCATAGATATTTCCCTCGGCGTCGGTGTATTTCCCTGTTCCGTGGAAAGCATTCCCCCTCCACTGCCCACTATACGTCTCTCGGCCTCCACTAATCACGCAGTGCCCGTAGCCACAGCGCTCATCATTCTCCCAAGCACCGTCGTAAATAAAATCCTTAGAACCCGAGGTTAACACCCCGCTTCCGTGACGTAAATCTCGCACCCATTCACCCTCATACGTGCTACCTGTTGCACGCTCAGTGAACATACCAAAGCCATCTCGATGTCCGTCGTTGAACTCTCCTTCGTATACGTCTCCATTAGGGTATACATGCCGATGTGTTCCAGTCATGGGATGCTCCACTTCACCTTCAGTATAAGCTACTGGTGAACATTTGAGTGATCTTGGGGGCGAACTAGACGACAGGGAGACATCAACAAACCGGGATCGCACAGTCTTCACAAACACACTATGTTGCCATTCTCCTTCGAGTATCATTCCATCCGGGTTGACACAAACCCCTCGACCTTCACGAAGACCGTCCACCCACTCGCCAGTGTACGCAGCGCCGTTGGCGAATTTGCATGTGCCTTTACCCCACGGTCGTCCACGACGACATGCGCCTGAATACTTGTCACCGTTGGCGAATGCGATGAGCCATTCACCGTCACTGACCTCCACGCCACGCTTCCAAGTGCCCTCGCGAGTTGTACCCGATGACTTGGAGAAAGAAACACCTTGACCATGCCGTAATCCTTGCCACCATTGTCCTTCATATCGGTCTCCTGACGCCAAGACAAGAACGCCGTTTCCGTGACGCTTTCCTTGATTAAAAGCACCAGAATACTCTGATCCGTTCGTGTACTTGCACGAGCCAATACCGTGGAATTTCCCTTCCATCCACTCGCCAACATACTGCACTATATTTCCATGTTTGGTCTTCATTGGACTCGCAACTGTCAACTTACCAGCTCCATGCCTTACACCATCGCGCCATTCTCCGTCGTACACGTCACCTTCGCTGTTAACGTAGACACCTCGACCATGGAAGCGATTAGCACGCCACTGTCCAGTATAGCTCTCTCCTCCACCTGTACCTCCGCCTCCTCGTCGTGTACTGTGTCCTTGTCCGCAACGCATATCATGTACCCATTCGCCATCGTAGATATATCCTCCACTCGCTTTGGACGTCAACATCCCCCTCCCATGTCGCTCGTCATTAAGCCATGCTCCATCATACTGATTTCCTGTTGAACGCTCGATATACACACCATATCCTTCACGTTTGCCTTCGACAAAGTTGCCTTCGTACTCGTCACCATTCGGATAAGTATACGCCGCGTGTCCTTCATTCGGCGGCGGTCTGCGCGTTCGAGAAGTACCACTTGAGTCACTTCTGGTAAGTCTCCGTTGACGTAGCTCTTGCTCTATCCACTTTTTATAGTTATTCGTAGACTGCCAAGCGAGCGTCCAACTCCAGCCATAGTCAGCGCAAAATGCAGAGCGTGGATTAGCAGGTTCGTCTTCGTCCCCATAAACCAGACTTCCCAGTACTGGAGCTGCAATTTCCTCGAGCATCGAGCGAAATGACGCTGGAAACAAGTCGCTCATGGTTGAGGTATCCTCCGTATATCTGTCGCTTTCACTCTCCGTTTCTGTATGGAGATTGACTGCCACTTCAGCGTCCAGTAGTGCCTCGAAATACGAACGACATTGAGCCACCACCCACTCATTATCACGAGTCCGCTGACCTGCAATCGGCATGTGAATGGGAGCCACTGGACCTGTAAAACGCCGCGTGAGTCCATCAGCTAGTGCCGACGTCTTTGTCCCAAACGCGAAAGCACGTTCACTTGTGGCAGTCGGGTGGGCCGTCACCTCTCCAGCATCCAGATCCAACACGAGATCAAGCTGCGCGTCCTCGGTCTTCAGTAATAGCGGACTGTTTGTCCCCAGCAAGAATCCTCCACGCGTCCTAAAAATCTCCTCTCCTGACTTCAGATCACAGCAAGGCTGTACAACGAACTCTCCGTTGTGCTCTTGCAGCAAAGAACGTGTCAGTTGCGACGGTAGCATCGCCAGTAGAGCGATCACCGCAGCCGACGCCGCACTCGCACTGGCCGAGTAGCACACCACTCTCCCTTGTAGCAGTAACGCATGCAACGTCGCCACCACGTCACTGCCTCCAAGTCGACGAACCATCGCCGCGTTCGGCAGCAGTCCGCTCTCCATCACTTGCTGCTTCTGCAGCGTTTTGTAGAACAGCTCAATCCCCTCGAAGTCTCCGTATGTCTCATCAGTGAAGAGCTTGGTTGCTACTTCTCTCGATTGAGTTCGTAGCCACCCGAGAATCTCTAAATTTTGCGTCTTATTAGGGGCCAACAGCAGCATCAAGAGCCGTTGCTGCTTGCTCTTCCTGGCTCTAGTATCTTCAACAGCGATTCCTAAAGCTTGATGCTTAAAGTCTTCGCCTTTTGGTAGACAGAAGAACACACCGGTACCTTTTGTATCGGCGTCGGCCGCCTGCATCTCCCGGCTGAAAAGTTCTTCGTCCTCATGGCCATCAAAAGTTGCTTCGACCTCGTCTTCGAGTCCGAAGCATAACCCACCATCGATTGAGGCGGCGGAGAGCTTAACTGATGAAGCCACGATACGGCTACAGTGTATTAGTTGCTGTGCGCTGAGTATTGAGGTTTCAGAGTCCAGTGGGGGGACGCAGAACTCGACAGATGAGGCTTGCGCGGTGTTTTCGGGGTTTTGAGAGCGAGTTACAGATGGATATTGAGAGGACACACGCACGACACATAGAGAAAGAGCTCGAGGTAACTCGGTAGCCGGGAGGGACCCGTTGGAGCGAGTAGCGAGTCGTGGACGAGCACTGGTGGTGTCGTGATCCTTCATGCGTGTGAGTGGTAATTTGTGAAATAGTCCCGAGGGGTACAATTTTTGAAGTTTTGTGCACTTCAACATCTCAAATTTTAGTCCGAAAAAGGCAACTTCCAAGAGCTCCGGAAGGTGCTGCATTCTGCTCGCTCGTTGTCTGCTTTTAACTTTACAGTAAGAAGACAATGATGCAGACGGATGGAGAGGACGGAACATCCTTTGACATGTTCAATTGCGGCAGCGACTTCAGCCGAGACTGCTACGCGTCGATGCACACTCCACCACTGCGTTCCCAACCTCGAAGTGATGCTCTTACGCCACCTAGCAACTGGACAGTGCTGTCATCTCTGCGCCATACAGCGATCCTTGGAGAGCAGAAGGCGACGATGCCACTACTGATCCGTGTTCGCGACGTTAGAGTGTTGACAGGAGCTGCTGCGTTTGTGACTGCTCTGATGCTGCTCATTGTCATCTTCACGGAAGGTGTACCAGTGGGTTCTCGAGACTCTGTTGCGTCAATCGACGAGCTCAACAAGTATAACTTTTATACTGGCACAGCTGCAGCGATGTTGGCTAAGCCGTTCGAGATGGCGCTCGCGTTCTTTGTTCCTGTGCTGAGTTTGGTGCTTTCACCCAGACACAGCCTGCAGAACGACTCGATGGCCTGGAGAGCTCTGCAATTCTGTGCACAAGGCACTCTAGTAGCGCTGCTAACCGGAGCTTTTAGTACTCTCAACGTACAGCAGCTGGATCCGGAGTTGGTTCCTGTGATCATCGCTTCCGACTTGTCATCGTCATTTTCGACGGGGTCAACTGGAACCAGCAGTGATCTAGCGTTCTCGCTACGACCTACGCCCGACACATTACTGCGTACTGCAATGCTCCCGGTGTACGTGAAAATGACCGAGGGCACTTGTCAGGGTCGCGGTGGCTGGCCGAACATTGCTACGACCTACGCTTTCTTCGCCAACGACTGGCTCATAAACCTGCTCCCGAATGGTCGAGAGGCCGAGTTCTCGCTGCACACGAACGTCGGTGGAGGACTAGTTGGGTCAACTACCAGGACGGATAACGCAGTCAGGTTCAACGCTACCCTGTCGGGTAATCTGTTGCTGTACGCGATGTTCTTTTCACAGACGCTGCTGGCGTGGGAAGGGCTCTCTTATCTCGAGAACAACTCGTTGGCTCAATTTCAAGAAGTGGTTAACTCTTGGCGGAAATCGGAAGCTGTCACCGATGCCGACTTTCAGCTAGCTGCGAGTGCCATGCTGCAGACGACACTCAACGAGCAATCCTCACGTGTTGGGCTGGCGTTTGACACCAATGCAGCTTCATTCAACACATCGCACGTGACGTTGTCGGAGGACATGACATTTGATGCAGTCACGATTGAGATCCCTTTCAGAGAGCACGCTATCACCGACAACGGATCGCCAATGACTTCATCTTCAACGAGTTCAAACTCTTCTCTTCTCTACAGACTCAGCTCCATTACCGAGTGCGGCGAGACGGCGTGTTTGATCCCGCCACCTGGAGATTCATACACAGCGACGGCGACGCTGGGGGATACGACCTACACGCAGTGGAACGTCGAACCCCAGATCCAGGCCTTCGCAGCTTGTATATTTGAGGACGGCACCGAATTCATGACCGTAGACTACCTACACGGCGCCAGCTGCACTCGCCGATCGTCGACGTCCTTCTTAGTCTACAGCTTCGGCCGTCGGGTGGTCGCCAACAATGTGACAGTCGAGGCGTTGAGTTCATCGAGTGTTGTGGAGGTGACGAATTTACAGCGCTACCACACGATTACGCTGGGGCGGCTATCCTGGCACACAAAAGATCTGGCCAACGACTTCAACGCGGCCTGTGGCGATAACAATACGTGTACCGGGATCAGCTTCCTACTCGAAAATGAGTCTTCATTGTCGTCTGCGCGTTACTTGGTCGTCGGTGAAGAACACCTCCCGGTTAGCTCGCTCGGCGAGTTCGACGGACTGTACTCGCGGTGGACACCGCTTGCGATGGTGACGACACCGAACGACATGCAAGGAGATCTATTATTCCTACGGGACGTCCGTAACGGTCTCAAGTTGGACCTCGACGGACAATGTTCGACCAGTGTGGACGTGTTCGCCACGCAGGTGGAGCAGAACCATTGGTACATGAGTTACGGACTGCAAGAGGCGTACACGGCGGCGCTCTTCCTGCTTTTCCAGAACGCTGTCGTTCGAGAGGAGTGGCAGAGCGTAGACGGATCTCGAACGCTCAACTTTGATGGAAGTAGCACGCAGGTGATACTAGAAGCGAGGATTCCGTTTCCGTCCGCTCTGATTTCCATTGTTGGCAGCATCCTCGTGCTGGTAGGAGCTATGTGCATCGCTGTAGCTAGCCGTCGTAAGGAAGGCGTGATTCAGCGCGATCTGGGTGTGGAAGAGATCGCTAAGGTGCTGCTCGTGGATCACCGCTTCCCGAAGCTCTTTCTGGACTGCACACTGGACAACCTGGACGACCGTGTGCGTCGTCCGCTCCATACTTTCCACATCAGTGCGCTCGTACTGCACCATGAAGAATCGCGGCCCAGTAGTAGCAATGGCGCAGGTATCTTCACCGTGTACCCACCTCACACGTGAAACGATGGGGAGTGCGCAACTTGAACGAAAAGCAGACGTGGCTTCAACATGTAACTATTATTGCGAGTTCTAGTCAAAATTGGATTGGCCGCTAGGTTCAATCTCCCAGAGAGCCGAATCTCCGCCAATCGCCCATGCCCTTGATGGCTGTGGATCCCCACTAAGTACGAGTTCTGAGAGCCAAAAAAAAGCATATGGTTTCATGTGGCGCGATTTTGTTCTGACTTGCTTTTTGTAAGTGAAAGACTCGACACATTTGCTTTACCGCCCAGAATACTCAATTTTAGGCGGAATTCACAATAATACAGCCAACACGAACACAACTGACTTTCGCAACGATAAGATAGAATCTCTCCCCACTTCATTCCCAACGAAGATATTGCTGTCCAAAGTTACCGTACTTGGCAAGAGTTCTTGCTTGTGATTGCGAGCGCAGTTGACAGAGACAGCGCTCTCTCAAGTGTCGACACCACAACGCCAATAGCAAATCTCCATCAACATGCCGTGCTTACGCAGAGCCTCGGCGTCGATGTTTGCTCTACACCGAGTCGACGTGGTGGCACCGGCTGGTGCTTTTTGAGTCAATCCAGTTGCACTGTTCGACAGGCCGCTAAAAGACTAAAAGGTGTCGACGCTGTTTCTATAAAAGGAAGAGAATAAGGCACCCGAGCCGTTCCACTCAACCGCCAGTGTGTCGAATTTCCATCTCACTATGGCACGTCAAGTTGACTTGGCAATTTGGCAGTCCACCCCTCACTCAAATTCGAACAACAGCTTGATGCTTACAATCGCCAAGTATAACAACTGGCCCGATTTCGTACTTAGTCGAATCTCTCTCTCTTTCTCGCGGTCAGGACAGTAGAGAATAGGCCGGCCACAGGTGAGGAGCTACACCATATCCGATACGCGCTCCTTCCGCCTTGCTGCCATGTCCAGCAGTGGCGACGGCATCACGAGCGAGGACTATGGCAACGTGGCGCTGCTGTACGCGAAGCTGGTTGCGCAGGTCTTCTCCACGCTCATGAGCGCGTTCGTAGGCACGCGTCACATCCTGCAGGTCGTGGCGTTAAAGAAGGAGATTCGCGCCAGACGCCAACTACAGACGCCCATGCTAGCGGCTGCAGACCACCGACGGCGCTATACGGGACACAGCTGCGACCCCGCGCCTCCAACAGTCCTGAATCTCTCAGACGGCGTGCCTCTTTCGAGTCAACAGAGCGGCCACACAAGTGGCACACAGTCCAATGCATCAGACGAATACAGACGCAACCGTCAGGCCTCGTTCCTGGTACGGGAAAGAGAGAACGCGCTCTACGCACCCATAGGCGGACCAGACCTTACGACCAACGAGAGCGACGACGATCGTCCGCGAGTCTCCGTGGCGTCGAGGATTCTCCGCGTCATGTGTATCACAGACTTCATCTTCTCTTTATCCGGCGCCGTCGTGACGGCCGTGGAGCTCTGGGCCCCCGCGGCTGGCGGCAGTTTCCAGCTCACGTTCTGGGCTCAAGCTCCACACTGGTGCTCCCAGGTCGCCAGCTTCTGCTGGGTCGCCACCTTGGCGTTATACATCGCCAAGCACAGGAACCGAGCGAGTTTCGACGTAGCAATCGCCCACGCAATTATCTGGATGGTCGTCGTGTTCTATTGGGTACTGGAGCTCTATTCGAGTTACTACGAGACCAAAGGTTTCGTGAACGCCGCTAAAATCATCTGGAAAGTCATGGCTGTCGGCTGCTTCCTAATTATCACGTTCTGCTGGTTAAATTTCGCGAGACGGTGGCGCAAACAGGAGCGACGCAAAGGCGCGTACGTCGTGTCCAAGCTGGCGTCCTATACCCTGGCGTTCTTCGTGTTCGTGGGGCCGATTGTAGTCACCGACTTGGCTCTCGGTCTTCACAGCTCAGGCGACGTCATGGACACGTGTTCGGTGATTCTAGCCATGTGGCCCTTTGTGAACGCCGTCATCTACCTCACCAAGCCCACTCTGTGTCTTAAGCTCTTCCAGTCCAAGCCAAGTCGAGGACAGCGTGGGCAATACGACTCTGCAGACGGACAAGGGAACGGCCTTAACCGACTAGGAAGTCGACGGTTTATGAGTGCCGGCAATGGATCAGCAGGAACCGCCAACGGAATGGGAGGCGGGAATTCAGGGGATACAGGGCAGAAGCTGCTGATGTCGCCGTCCCATCATGAGCTCAAGGGCTTGGAAATTGGCGATAAAATCGGCGAAGGCGTGGCTGTGGTTTACCTCGGTAAATGGAGAGGAGCGAACGTCGCGGTGAAGATGAAAGCCGTGCTGGCAGCGCTGGAGAGCGCCGCAGATCTCGCCGAGTTCCAACACGCCTGTAACGTCGAGATTCAGGCCGAAGCTGAAGTCATGCGAGGCTTGTGCCACCCGAACATCGTGCTGTTCATGGAGGCTGGCTTCTATCGTGGCTCGATCTGTATTATCTCTGAGTATTGCGCACGTGGATCACTGCGTGATGTACTGAAACAACAGACGCCAGATGTTAAGAACCTGAACTGGCCGACTAAGCTGCGTCTCGCACTGGGAATCTCGCATGGAATTCAGTATCTGCATAACGCCAACCCGCCGATGATCCACCGAGACTTAAAGTCTCCGAATGTGCTGGTAGATGACTCGTGGCATGCCAAGATCGCGGATTTCGGGACCCTTCGCTTCTCCGAGATTGTGTCATCGGCAGCGCAACTCCAGTCGTCGCAGATTAAGCCCAGGAGCTCAGCAAAAATTCCTGTTGTTGAGATGACTGGACTGGTGGGTACTACACGCTGGATGGCACCCGAAGTGATGCGAGGAGAGCGAATCTACACTAGCAAAGTAGATATCTACAGTCTCGCGCTGATCTTGTGGGAGCTTATCGAGGGAAAGTTGCCGTTCGAGAATACGCGATGGAACCACGAGGTCGAGGATTTTGTACTCAAAGGCGTTCGGCCTAATATCCGTGCGGATTTGTGTCCGCTGCGTTGGAAACTGCTGATCGTAACGTGCTGGCAAGCAGACCCGAGAGAACGACCGACGATCCAGCAGGTTATCAACAGTCTGCAACGTATTGGACGCGAGGAAGTGTGGGATCCCACAGGTCCTCGGTTCACTGGCGTTAGTCAGCTCGGTACATCGATGTCTTCTTCGATGTCGTCGTCGTATCTCGAGTCGCCGCCTGCAGGACCAATTGGACGTAACTTCAGTCGACATCCTGCTGCTCTGGACGAGAACCATGCGAGCGAATCGGATTCCGACGCTGAGAGCTTTGCGGAGGAGTTCTCGTACGTCCCAACGCTCGATTCTCTGGCGTCTCCAGCCATTCTGGGGGCATCGGACGCTAGCTCCAAGAGTTCAAAGAGATCCCGTTCGAGGTCGCGTCATAACTCCATGGAGACTTCTGCTAGCAGTCGCTTGAGCTGTGTGAGCACAACCAGCAGCACTGTAAGTATGGGCGTCAACGACAGTGGATACTTCGGTTCTAGCGGCCATGGCATGGACCCAAGTGCGAGTTCGATCAGTGTGGGCACTCTGCATGGTAGTACGAGTTCGTCCATCAGTGGTCACTCTGTGGGGGGATCACGGACGCCCAAGATCAAGAAGAAGAAGCGTCCCGAGTGGCGACGTCGCACCGACACTATCGAGGAAATGCAGCCGACAGATCTTATCAACGCGCCACCGCACACGTTTGTCGAGTCTTCGCCGAATGGAACGCCATTCATCGTCAATATTTAAATATCCGGATCAGGGTGGATGTAAGGTATGAGGCCAGTAGCTCAGTGTTTTGTTGCTGTTTTACAACATGTGTGGTGATTGCTTTAGTATATTCACCGTTTTACTCTCTTTTGTATTATTTCTTTTTCTTCTTGCCACCTCCTTTCTTGCCTTTCTTTTTGCCTTCAGCTTTACGTGCGCGATTAAGTTGCCGGAAGAGATCACCAGGAAGTGACGCGTCCACCAGGAACGACTGAAGTTTTGCATTCTAAAAAAAAAATTGACAATATTATCAGGCAACTCAAATTTTCGTTAGTGAACCAGGACGTACGGAGGTAAGAGCTGGTAGCAGGACGTTGGCACCGTCGGATTCGATCAAGTTGAAGGTGAAGTCCACGTGTGTCAGCGCTTTGCTTCGAATGAGAGCGTCGCGGAAAGCAGAGAGCGCCTCGATCTTCTGCAACACACGAACCAGTTCAGTAGCCTGAGAGATTGTTCCAGCACGAACTACGTACATTCCGGATGCCATTGTCCGATAAGTTTAGAGTAACGAGTCTTTGTGAACGGGCGAGGCCAAGCGAGAGGTGGTGCAGACCTTCACCTCCGATGTTATTGCCATTTAGTGACAAGACCTCGATTGCACATGTTGGCAAGCTTATCAGTTGTGCAAGTTTGATACAGTCATTCGAACCGACATCGCAATAATCGAGGTGGAGTTGCTAGTCAACAGGATATGTAGGAATTATGTCTGTGGATCCACTAATAATAATGTAAAAAATTGTACCTTCAGTGCTGTGTTGTTGAAGAGTCCGTCGACTAGCACGTTCACGCCTGCATCCCCAATTTCAAGATTGTAGTCGAGGTTGAGCGTTAGCAGACCGGGTGCTTTTTGTAGCGATAACACGTCAGCTATTGCTTTGCATCCGTCCATTCCGATGCCGCAATCCAGCAGTTCTAAATACGCAATATTGACACCCGAAGTTGTTTGTAGCAAACTTGCCTACAAGCTTTTATTAGCGGCAGAAATGGGGCGTATCCAAACTATACAGACGTACAAGTGCTGCGGCGCCTTCATTTCCGATCTCTTGCTTCCAGATGCGAATGTATCGGAGCTGAGTGTACGGGCCATTGGTGAACCCTGGGCCAACACCGTGAACATGACACCGTCAAGGATAACCTCACTCAGTTCACAAAAAAGATGGTAATACGTCTAGGATACAAATTAGTGGAAAGGATATCATGATGGCTAATGTGAGTGCACGAACGCCGCCTGGACCTAGCGTTCCCACGTTTTCGCCTTCGAGAATGAGCTGTACCAAGACAAAACGATCAGATTATCTGCTGAAGTTAAGCGATTCGTTCAATGCTTACGTTCACGAGGTCTCCATCTTCCTCCTTGCCCCGGAAAATCTCATTTACGTGTGGATTCACCTGGACGCCTATAGCTCTAGAAAAGTCAATTAGCAATTGTTACGGAGCTCGATTTTGGTAGTCCCTCACTTGCAGGCTTTGCCGTAGTTGGTCGCAACAATCTGTCGCGTCACGAGATTCTCGTCCACAACTGCCGCGTTGGGCTTGGGCTTAGCCTTCTTGCTCATGCTTGAACGAGATCAAGTACAAACGAAGCGACGCCTACGGCTTTATAAATGTAGCCATATCTGGCGTCGCCAGTGTCAACTGCATTGACGCCACATGTATAGCTTGCTTAGCTGCTTTTGGCAAAGGTTGCCCAAGGTGACATGGCCCATGGAGACACCTCGCATATCAACCCTCAAAACAATCCATTCTCACAGGATTTCTTATATTCCACTCAGTCAAACCTACATAACGTCATCGCATCCTATTTTATAGGCCATTCTCCTGACACAGGATATCTTGTTTTTACCCTAGTTGAAGCATTCCAATATTCGATTTTTATCCAATACCCGAGACGTCACCTTCGTCTTCATGGCGCCTCCCGACGGCTGGACACCCGAGACCCCGGTGATCATCGCCGCCAACCGCCTGCCCGTCCGCCTCTCCAGGACGTCCGACGGCCAATGGCGCGTTGAATGGGCTGGTGACCGCATGATAGAGTCACAGAACACACTGTCTCACTACGAGATCTTGGAGCGCGCTACCATCAAATTTGTAGGCCGCGTAGCCGACGTGGACGTGCCTTTCGAGGAGCGACAGCAGGTCGAACTTCTTCTACGCGAAATCAACTGCTTCCCGGTGTTTCTCGAGCCCCAAGAGGCCAAATTGTACTACGAAGACTACTGCAAGCAAACCCTCTGGCCAACATTCCACAACGTCGTAGACGTCTACAGTCCCGTGGACGTAGTTGTCGACGTCCAGGCCCGGCAAAATTTAACACCTAGCGCCCAACTTTGGAACCCTAATTGGCAGAAAGTGGCGTGGCAAGCTTATGCCAATGTGAACCAATTGTTCGCTCACAAAATCTGTGAACTGTACGAACCGGGAGACGTCGTGTGGGTACAGGATTATCACTTGCTGTTAACACCGAGTTATATCGTACGGAAACTGAGAGCGGCCAACGTGGGACTGTTCCTACACGTGCCTTTCCCGTCCTCCGAGGTGTTTAGAACCGTTTCTATGAGGAAGGAACTGCTGCGAGGCATGCTAAATGCCGACCATATAGGCTTCCACTTGTTCGAGTATGCGAGGCACTTCATGTCGGCGTGTCGCCGTATCTTGGGGCTGAGTTACGAGTCGATATTGAGAGGACAGTTGGGTATTGACTATGGAGGACGTCGCGTAGCTGTTACCTGCAGTCACATGGCTATCGACGTACAGAGGATTGAGGAGACTCTAGTTAGTGCAGACGTACGTGATATGGTCGTGGCTTTACGTCAGAAATACCGAGACAAGAAGATTTTTGCTGGCTGTGATACAATTGAGAGACTGAAGGGCATCCCGTCCAAGTTGTTGGCTTTTGACGGCTTCCTTTCGAGATGTCCAGACTTTATTGGGAAGGCTGTACTGGTACAGAAGGGGATTCATAGACGTGGTCGCGTGACGGATTATTTGCAGAGCAAGAAGGAGATTGAGCTGGCGGTGCAGACGATTAATTACAAATACCAAGACGTCGCTAAGGGGAATGTGGTCGACTATGAAGAGGTGGATGAGTTCCCATACAAAGAGCGTGTGGCGCTGTGGCGTGTAGCTGATGTGCAGATCACTACAGTACTGCGAGACGGACTCAACACGACGCCGTTCGAGTACATTGCCACCCACAAGTACGGATTCTCACCATGTATTATTATTTTTTATTTCTAATGTGGCTGTTGTATGTAGAACGTCTCCTGGTGTACTGATTTTGAGCGAGTTCTCTGGGAGTAGCCGTCTGCTAAGTGGCGCCTTGACTGTGAATCCGTGGGAGTTGGATCAAGTGATCGACGCGCTTCGAGATGCTGTATATATGCCTACCAATGAACGCGAACACCGGCGGAACTGCGACTTTCAGTTCGTGGCAGCGAACCCTCCACGTCGCTGGGCCAAGTGCGTTCTGACGGACATCGTGAATGCAAGGAAGAAAGAAGAGTCGTTTGTGTACATGGGGACCGGCTTCGGTCTGGATTTCCGCTTGATGGAAGTCAGCGCACAGTTCCGGGTACGCTACACGGTGTCATAAGCAAGAAACGTCGTTATACTAACCACAATGGCTGTGTTTTGATTTAGAAATTGACAGGACAGGAGCTTGCCCCAGCTTATCGTACGAGTACGAACCGTGCGATCTTTCTGGACTACTATCGGACGCTAGCCCCAGACGTATCAAAGCTGATGGGCGTGCGATGGCCTGACGTGCCTTTGAGCGCGTTGTCAACACTTGAACAGCTGTGTAAAGACCCTCGAAACACCGTGTTCATTGTAAGTGGCTGCAACTGCGACCTCCTGACGCAGAAGTTCGGCGGCGTCCCAGGTTTGGGTCTCGTGGCAGAGCATGGATACTTCATCCGACGTGCGGTACTAGGCAATAACGCTCGTATTGGACGACCGTGGGAAAGACATGGAGACATTCTGCAGTCAGACGGTGGACACCAGCAGTGGCGCGTTAAAGCCGAGAAGATCATCCAGCTATACGTTGATCGCACGAACGGTTCCACGTTTGAGCTGCGGAGAAGCGCCGTGTTGTTCCGGTACGGCAAGTCCGACTTTGATTTTGGCGCATTGCAGGCAGCCGAGCTGAAGCTACATCTCGAGGGCGTCTTTGAGGTTTGGTGGATGGTTTACAGCGCTGTAGATGGAGATCTAACGTGGCTTTTGTGTTTAACACAGGGCTGGCCGTTGAATATTATCCAGGGCAAAGATTACATCGAAGTGCGACCAGAAGGAGTTGGCAAGGGCAAACTGATTGGCCACTTGTTGAACAAGATGCGCGTCGATGGGAACCCAGCAGATTTCGTTCTGTGTATCGGAGATGATGTGGCCGACGAGCTCATGTTCGAGCAGCTCAAGACGATGGTGGCGCACGAAGAACTCCCGAAAGGTGGGCACGGTTTTGATAATTTGTTGGGGTATTGCTAACGATGGCATTTTTGTGTTGTAGACAAAGTATTTACATGCACGGTGGGTCAAAAGCCCTCCAAGGCCGAGTTCTTCGTCGACGACTACACCGATGTCATCGCCCTGTTGAAGTCACTGAAAGTGGTCGCGACGAAGGTAATGAAAGCGCTGAAATGGGTCTTATTATGCGATGGGGTCTAACTTTTCGATGTGTATTATGAACAGTCCAACCGAAACTATTCTCTGTCGGATATGCAGTCTTTCGTGCGAGACACTCGTCCGTTCCTTTCGTCGTCATCGCATGGCACCGGTGGAGTTTCCAGGAGTGCGACGTCGGATACGGTGATACGAAAGTCATCTAGCCGTCACGCACTCTACAATCATCTGTACGTGGCGCTTGTAGAACACGGGAGGTGTCTGAATATGAGCTTACTCGTTTCTTGTGGCTTCTAGGACGCCTGTGATTGAGGATCAAATCGTGTCTACGGATGGAGGCGGAGTTCGGTCTCCTTCGCCAAACCGCCGCGGGAACACGTGGCTGAATCGTCTACAACAACTTGGAGCTGTAGCCATATTAGTCGGCATCCTCCGCTGGCGTAGTGGGGTGAAAAATCCTCATGAGAAGAAGCTGTTGATGTATCTCGTAGCGTCACTTGGGATCTCGTGGTCCATCCAGCGTCTACGATCAAAGCCACACAAGTAACGACGCATATACGGATACAACCACGGAAATTATGGGCAAGAGGTACTAGTAGTAGTAATAAATAACTTGTTGAATCAAAGCGAATTGATATAAATTACGGCTCGTTTGTGACCTGCAGGGCTCATACTTTGGTTGCCTTTCAGACGCTGATTGCGCCTCATTTCTTAATGATGCGCACAAGGTACTCGGCCTGCGGCTTGTTGCTCGCTTTGAAAATTCCCAGCACTTCACCGAGTTCCACTCGTGCACACTGGAAACACCCACAAAACCGTTTTCCCTCCCAATACCGTACATTTACCCCTCTAGCCCCGCCTTTTATGACAAAAGTTACTCTGTATTCTACAGGATAAAAAATTATCTTGTGTTTACTATTTGCGGAGTTTTCTTCACTTCACAATCCAAGAGGCTTTCAGAAATACCGTTACCGACATTTGCAAAAAGCGGTATCAAAAGTACGTAGCAAGAAAGCTATTTTCGGAAGGAAAATTATTTTCGGACACTTTACGTACTTTTCAGATACGTAAAAACGGTAGATGAAGCGGTCCTCACGTACTTTTTTTTGATACGTGTTTTTCGAAAGTCAAAATTCTGCGACATTCTACCCTATTTTAGTGACCTTTTTTTTGGAACCCTGCAACAGCGCGGACACGCCCTGCGCGCGTTGGATCGAGCACGTGTACAAGATGAAAGATCCTTTTGATTTAGTAGCGCTATGAAGTAGGTACACTAAGCTATCCGTTAAGCTAGGTAATACTCAGTTCACCTTCCTGTAGCTGCTGTAAGCATGCGCGGCGGCGGATCCATTGTCCGCACTTTTGCTGTTTGCTTCTCGTTTTGCAAAACGCGGACTGAGTGATACGTACTTTTGCTACGTAAATTTGAAAGGATGCTCAGGTCCTAATGAAAATGGCGACCAAACATCTCGCTGGGGGCATTACACTAGCTAATCAGAAGGCTACCTTCTGTATGGCATGTCTTGAAGGAAAGCAAAGCCGCAATATTTAGCATACAGAAGACACTTCGGATTCGGCTCCTACTGACGAGGTCGGCGCTGTTATATGCATGGATCTGTAGACAGACCTCCGTCCCGATCGCTGTGGCCACCGGCACGTCCTTACTATCGTAGACCATGCATCAAGCTACAATTAAGTCTATCTCCTTAACACCGAGGACGAGGCGTTCGACACGTTTCTGCTCTTCGCGAATACTTTCCAACGGCGGTTTGACCTACGAATCAAAGTCATACGTACCAATGGTGGGGGAGAATTTGTAAACGCGCAGTTTAAATCATTCGCGGCACGTCACGTAATTCGTCTACAGCATACTCACCCTGGAACGTCAACCTCAAATGGAAAAAGGCAGAACGGTTCCATCGTACACTGATGAATTCTGCTCGTGCAATGCTGTGGGCGTCGTCACTACCGCAACGATACTGGGGTGATGCTGTTCTATACGTGTCATACATCAGGAACCGCGTCCCGACTCGCGCGAACCCCGATTACAAGTCTCCACTTCACGTTTCGACCGGCAAGCCCCAAAAGTCTCGCATATTCTCCGTTTTAATTCCAAGTGTACTGTACATATTGCACGCAAGACCGGCCGCAATCTCGCCAAACGGGCTGAAAAATCCATCGTCGTTGGGGTTTCGTCAACTATGAAGGGCTACGTTCTCATGCTGCCATGAACAAAGCGTTTTACGACGAGCCCTGATGTACAAAATATCAATAAGCTCTACATCCAACAGGCAGAAACGGCGAAAGTTCTAAATCGTCTCTACGAAGGGGACGAAGGCGCCACGACGACACACAGTCCGGCTGATGATAGCACTGCAAGTGGAGCAACCTCGGCGATACAGAACAGTAAGGTTGAGCAGAATGACGAGGAAGGAATTCGTGGGGGCTATGGACGTCCTATCCCTGCTGGAGTCATTAGGCGCGTGTTTGGTAGACGTCGTACCGACCGAGCAACCGATTTCGAGCTTTCCCCGTCTTATATCGACGCATTTGCAGGCCCAGAATATGTTGACGATCCGAGCTTCAGACCACATAAAAGAACCTCGGTCGTTTGCCGAAGCTATGCGGAGCGAACATCGGCAGCAGTGGAAGGAAGCTATGGCCAAGGAATTCTCAGAGCTTCAAGCGAACGGGACCTGGGAACTGGTCGTGGCACCGAAGAACGCCAACCTCGTGTCGTGTAAGTAGGTCTATAAAATCAAGTTCTTAAGCACAGGGAGAATTGGAGCGCTCTAAGGCCCGACTGGTTGCGAGAGGCATCTTACAAAAATTTGGAGTTGACTTCGAATCGACCTCCTCCCCTGTGCTGAAAATGTCCAGGTTACACTTTATGTTATGAGGGCTGAACTGTGGAAGGCAAAGCTGCGCCAAGGGGATGTACCAAACGTGTACCTGAAGTCAGCTCTCGACAAGCAGATCTTCACGAGGCCTCCTACTGGTACGACAGCACCCGGTGATGAGAGAGTCTGGTTGCTGCTTAAAGGGCTTTATGGTTTGAAGCAGAGTGGCAAGCAGGGGAAAGATCTGATCGACAGGTTCTTCAAGGCTGAGGGGTTCTCACGAAGTAAAATGGACCCGTGCATCTACTTCATGCGTCAAAATGGTGCACTGTGTGTACTAGGCCTCTATGTCGACAATATTCTTATCGTGAGCCAAGATAACAAACTGTCAGACTACGTACTTTCACGGCTGGGACAGCGATTTGACGTTTAAAATCTTGGTGAAGCCCCGAAGTGCCTCGGTGTATGGATTAAGTACACGTCTGAAGGGATCGTGCGTTACCAACAACCCACACTTGACGACTTACTGGAAAAATTCGGATAGACCAGTGCAGACCTGTGTGCACTTCTATAAAGGTCAGCCATGGGTTCTTAGAAGAGAATGGTAAGTCATTCGAAGATACTCAGCTAGTACGAGAAGCCGTTGGAAGCCTTCTATGGTTGTCAAATTGCACCCGCCACGGTATCGCAACTGTGGTTAACTGCCTAGCAAGATTCGTGGCTCACCCTACGACGACTCACTGGCTCGGCATCAAGCGTGTCCTCCGCTATCTCAACGGTACTGCATATGGGACTTCTCTACAAGTTCGGAAACGGCTGCAACTCTGCGCTACAACCAATAGTATACTCCGATGCAAACTGGGCCGGGGACTCTACTTCGGCAAAATCGACCAGCGGTGCTGTTCTCCAAATCAACTCGATGACTATAGCATGATCCTCACGCAAGCAGACGACAGTGCCTCTATCAACTATGGAGGCAGAGTATGTTGCTACATGCTCGCGGTTCAATAATGTATCGGCATTCACCAGCTGTTAGGGGATCTCGAGCAAATTCACGACGACGTTCCCATTTTTTTTCGCCAATCCGCCATTAAGTCCATGGAAAATGCGGCGACAACACAACGCACGCGACACCTGAGAATTAAGTACCATTTCATTCGAGACGCTAGTGCCACCAAGGAAGTACGCGTGGAATACTGCCCTACTCAACAACAGCTCGCTGACCTGTTCACCAAAGCCACGGAGCGTGTGATTCTCAGTCGTATGCGCACCATGCTTTGCCTAACGACATTCGCTCGTGGGGGAGTGTTGCAAACATAGTTCTCGTCAGCAATGTCCAGCACATGGAACCAATGGAAGTTCCCTTAAAAGTTCCATTAATGATCGTGCCGGCTGAGATGTTATAGTACGCAAGCTCATTTGAGTCCGATTGAAGGACAGGCACTAGTTTGTCACGAGTAACGCGCTGGACATCTACTACTTTCTATATCTTCACAGAGGAGACTACAAGGGATAGCCCTTGTGTGTGTAGTACGGATACCTCGCTCCAACTCTTTCTCCTTCTCACTTTACCTGCTTAACAACAATCTACTTTAAGTCTCCTACATCGCCGCACTCTCCGTCGACTTCTCCCTTTCAACACACCAAACTTCTACTCCCAATAATCGTTTCTCAGATTGTGCTTCTGCTGCTTCCCTCGCTGCTTCTGCTTCTTGGACTTGCGCGTGTCTCGGTATTGGAAGTCCGAATCCATACCTAACTCCAGAAAGTCCAACCACTTGACCTGATCAATCCACATGTAGTTAGACAGAAAGTCGATAGTGTTAAGGGGTACCTGTCCTTCTTCAAACTGTCGAGGACAAGTGGCTTCAGGTTCTGCTCACACGCGATGACCAGGAAGCAATTGTGGTGTAGCGGGATCAGCCAAAATCTGCGAGATTGCTGGATCCGACTTCCCACCAGTACCCAGACACCGACTAACGGAGGGGGTCCCCCGATGATCCGTGATCTGCCGATTTTTTCTCACCTTGTGTACCCGTCATAAGGGCGGGATCTTGCTCCTCTGGTAACTGCAGAGGTGTTCAAGGGGTAGAAGCTTGAATGTCTTGGCGAGAGTTGGGGATTTGGTGGAGTAGTAGTGGGAGATCTTCACGCAACGTCCGATGTAGGGTCCAGATCACAAGTGAGTCCTTCGAGCTTGTAAGATCTGGTGGTCTTGATCTGAGATCCGACCGTAGGGTTGCCTTGCGGGTGTGTTCCCTTGCCTTTAAGTTCCTTTTCGTTGTACTTACCGCTTCCTATAGCGGGATCTTGACAGTTGAGAGGCGATAGATATACCCAGCCAAGTAGTAGATCTGGTTAACCTTAGACCTGCACTCGTAGGATAAGTTCACTAGGTGGTATGATCTGGCCAATATATTATCCAGGTATCACAACCAACGCTAGATCTACTATATCCAACTTTTTATTATCCCGTAGGCCCAAGAAGTCTGGTTTGTTGGGAGCAGGAAGGCACTTGCGAAGTACAATGCAAATTCGTCTCTGATTTAAAGGTTAAGCCTATACCAGCCTGGATCTCTATCTCCTCTGCCCTTTACTCGTCAAATCGTTTGTCAGGCCTGGCTACTTGTCCTTTCTCTCCTTGGTCCATCTCCCCAGCTGTATCCACACCTGACTTCTCCAGATCCGTGGCGCAATCATCATATCGTGGCCAATCGTAGATCCATCCCCAATCAGGCATACCCCCGATCAGGAATATTTCTGGATCGTGGTTTCGGGTCCTGGGCTTGTATCGCCCAGATAATCATCTTACTCACCAGGATCTCGGGTCTCACGATATCCAGATCTCGGTCCTTGCGGTATTCCGCTTTGGTCCTAGTCAGCTTCGTCGCTTCACGTCCGAATGGTTATGACTTCTGCCCCGATCCACCATCTCCGGATCCAGATCTTCATACTCGGATCGGCCGAGTCGTTGATCCGGAATAATGGCCAACTGTCGCTTCCCATCTTCTCATTTTTCGAAAAATGCTTCACCACACAATGACCAACTGTGTAGTCCACGACACTCGCAAGATACGTCACTTCTGGTACCGTACGCAGGTAGTCATTCAGGAGCTTGAAACTTCCAATAGAGTTTGACAACCTCGTTCTTCATCACTCGATTTTTTTCAGAGGCACGCTACGAGACCGATGAAACTCGAAGAAATTCTTTACATTTGCTCTGATAACGCTGTGCCCTACCTCGGGGTTGTCCTTTTTGAACTCGTACCACATAGACTGAGTCGGCATGTCTGGACGCCCCAAGTTGAAGCACATGCTTCGGAATTCATCCATAAAACACAGCTCTGCACCCGATAATTAATCGCGACAGTAGTTCTTTTTTTAAACCGTTGCCACGTTAGATACCGACCAGTTTCGTCGTAAGGATTCTCTTTGCGTAAGAAGAGGAAACTCCCTAAACTCCTCTTCCCACGCCCAACTCAACTGGAGTGGTGACTCAGGCCGCTCAACTAAAGAGCAGTGATGTGGTAAATCACCTACCACATCCTGTACAGACTCTCTCGTTACTGTCTAGGAATAGTCCCAACCTGCACAAAGGTCGTAGTGGTTTGCCTGCTGTTACTCGGGAAAGTAGCAGGCGGCTTGGGCAATGCAAAGGGATGAATATGTGATGAAGTAATTGAACGTCCATTATGAATGTATTCGATGCCTAACGATACTTGCTTGCCTTCGCAGTAGTTGCGCTGTAGCCGAAGTCACCGTCGACGAGGGAGCAGCGGTAGCCGACGTTACCTCAGTCACCATCGGTGGAGGCGCTGTCGTTACCGTGGAAGCCGCAGTAGAGGGATAACAACCTCTACCTCACGCGAAGCGACCGTCTGCATCGAATCACGAGGTTCCTTCGGTGTACGAACACGATCGGCCGCCAGTGTTTGAGGTCGAGGAGCCGTCGGCGTCAAAGTGCCGGTGTTAGCAAGCTTCACAAGCATGGCTGCAGCCCACGATGACAAACCCACTGTGTAAACCTATCAGTGCCTGGCATAGTTAGGCAAGAGCAAAGGTACGTCAGTTATACTACGTGACCTGATAGTAATACCGTCTGTGCGGGGCACTGCGTGGCCTATCACTTTATAACACGCTTGTGCGGCTCTGGATGAACGGCGGGTGATTTCTAACTTGGCCGTCTACCTGTACATGGACCAAACGTATGATATTAATAGGCTCGGTTTGAAGCAAGTGCTTTGTTGCCACTTGATTTTTCTGACCTGATGGACTTCGAATGCTGCACGTTAACACTAACCCCGTATTTCGACCAATCACAGCTCTAACATATCTAAACAGTGAGCGCTAACTCCAAAAAATGTGTGAGATACGGTCAAAAACGTGTGGCCGATCTAACCTGACGCCGAGAGTAATGTCGTTTAAAAAGTATTAGCTGACTACTGAAGAGCAGTTTCGGCAGTACGTACCCTTACACTGCTTCCAGCTCGCAAATCGGGTCCTTTTTTGTTTATCCGATTGTGGTAGATGTTAGTTGGCATATTGTGCTCAGCCGTGCTAATCATACACTCGTTAGGGTAAACATTTAGAGCTCGTAGAGCTCACAATTTGTGGTAGAAAGTGATATAACAAACTCGGTTTTGGAAAATATATACGATTTCTAATCAATGTGACGTAGCCAATTTTTCAAGTTGGGATTTTTTTTGTAAAACATGTGGGTATACCACATGTTACAGTTGGACATCACACTAAACTTGAAGTATTTTGCAATGTTGGGTTTGGCTGCACAAAAATAAAAAGTCCATTAACTACCAGTCAAACCGCATTATCATTCCAGATAAGTGATTGAACGAAGCACCTGCGCAAGCAGCACACATCTACAGTTAAAGCCCCAGTTTACCGGAGAAGTCCCTAGCTCACCAGTCAACCAATCAAAATCAACCTAAAGGTTAGGGCTCCACCATCGGAGAAGTCCCTGACCAATCAACAGACCCCTAGTAGCGAGTAAGTTACTTAACCCAATTATAACCCCCCCGAGTAAGGACGGCAGATTCGGACAACAACAGATAAGTGATTATGAATATTTCCGGTTGATGAATCGTCCAATTCAGGAACAATAATATCGTTCCTATATTATAGGCAAAGCAGCCGGGTCATACCATTATATGGTAGAACGGATATCATCTTAGTGCCTAGCTTACATTTTCCAAGCAAAATAATAACCAGTATTTCATGACTATTCTACTGTAGCTGACAGCCAGGACTAAAAATACTATCAATCCACCGTATCTAAAATATGCACTTAAGACAATCGCCGCAGAAGTAATTCCTAGGTCAATGACGCGGGAGAAGTACAATCGTTTGTAAAAAAACACGTGAATTTACGAAAATATACAATATAATTTCACACTAAACTTGAAGTAGAATATTTTTGCCGATCAGTTAAGCTTTTGAAAAAAAATTAAGACATCAAACTGGTTGGCAAAGTACATGTATTCTACTTCCAGTTTAATGTGACATGAAGGCATAAGCATCCCGACGAACGGAAGTAGATGTGGCTGCAGAACAGCGCCGGGTCAAAACTGCGGTAAACCTGTCAACCAAGAGCGCAAGTAATGCATCGGGGGAAAACGCAGAGTCGAGGTTCCTCTTGGATGATTGATTGTCAAAATTGCATGATGTACGGCGGCAGTCGATATCTGATAATAGTTTCATTATATGTAGAAGCTCCCCAAGTTGTGAGTTGCACTCAAATAGAAATTCAGCACACAGCTTTGCGTCAAGTCGACAACGACACCAGAGATCAAATAGCTCAACTTTGGAATTACCAACAAACCAATCTTGAAACCATCATTAACGCCGTTAAATATGGCTCTTGGCATTAAGTTGGGGGTTTCAACATGCGAAGGCACTTGCAGATGGAATGATAGCTACAATCCCAGACAAGGTGGCTTCGCCAGAGAGACAAGCCGCTATTGACTCTACTGAAGACGTTTTGCGGTTGCTCGGTGCGGCTCGGACCCAATTCGTTTTCTATGACACGAAAGAAGCGGAAACTGACGTAAATATTGTTATGAATGAAGATGTCTCTACATTATCAAGCATCATTCAAAGTGATAATGATGAAACAATGCTGAGGTCCCATGTAGTCCCAACTGCCCAAACCGACGATCGAATCCCTCGCTTGCGATAGAGTAACACTCCCAAGGATCGGGGGTGCATGAAGCCGACCAGGTCCGCGGTCAAGAACCATTTGTGTCTATTTGGGTTGGATGATTGTGAGAATTGGAATGATTTCCAACGATCTTTGGCCCAGTATCGTGAAACCAACTTTCCTGCCTCTCGTATCCGAGATTCTTAGAGAAATCCAGCAGACACCGAGTACGTACAACAACATTTTCCATCCCAATGTTCTGATTTAGACAAATAAAACCTTTTTTTGGAATACGGCTACATACACACTTCCAGTAATTCTGCAATTTCAACAAGGTTTGAGCCTATTTACAAGATATATCGTTGCGCCCATAGGGTTTTGGAGTAAAGGGAAACGAGATCAAACACACGGTATACTGGTGCGATGGACAGCTCTGAGTGCGTTTACAGTTTGGTTCAGTTCGCCGTCATTCTAAGATCATATTTTAATTTGGTTCGTTAAACTACTCTTTTTAGAACGAACCGTGAAGACTCAGGCAGCCCTGCAAACCTGCTGAAAAACAATCCTGTTGAGGTAAACCTCCGCAAGTTTTTTTTAATAAGTTCTGTCAACACGATGGTTACGACGAGATGGTTGCGGAAGATCAAATATGTATCCCGCGCGCTACTGCAATTCAAACTAACGCGCAGAATGTGATATTTAACGCTAGGGGGGGGTCATTATTTCACGGTTGGACGTCACACGGGTCCCAAAAGCTCAGTTTTTTCCTTGGAAAAAGACTACACAGTTTAGGTAGAACGCTGTTTTGCTGTACTTACTGCAATTGCAATGTTTTTCAGACAGTTTGTTTATCACATCGTCAACAGGTCGTGGTATTCCCGCCATCGATTTTCTTGCTGTGGATCAAACTGAACAAACGATGAGATTTATCATCAAGCACTTCAAATCTACGAACCCGACGTGGAATACAGCCGTGTCAATAGTTTCGATAAAGACTTCGTTGAGTGGCGATTGACGCAACGGTTCTTGTCTGAGAATTCCAAGTCATTAAATTTTGGAAGAAGCTCTTTGCCAAGAAATAGTGCAATCTCAAACAAACCGATTGAGGCAACATCAGGTATACAGGTCACAGCAACAGTCGGCCTCATAGATCTTCACCTCTGTGTGCGGTTTTTCAGCTGCTGCGTCTTTGTTTCTTAGACTTTGTCGATGTGATAACGCCTACCGTGCCAGTATGACTGATTCTCTACGTCAGCCATAGACATATCCCCACCGGGTCATACTTAATTGGTCAGTCACTGTGGTACAACCAAGCATTACCAAGCCTTGGACCAACACACCGTCATCTTCTGGAAAGTCCACTCCTTCAGGATCTCCCTTAAAACTCTAACCAGCTGCGCGTCCACCATACTTCTTGTGTGTGCCCCCGTTTTCTCAGTTATACGATATGACTTCAGTTCTTCAGTTTCTGTTACGATTGCTGCCTTTTGCATTTCTGCCATCATTTCAATCCATTCTAGAGGTCTCCTTTTATGCGGGTTGTCTGTGTCATGATTTCAAGTTTGTTGTCGAAAATGTCTTGACTGGAGTTTATTTTTTGCTGGTGGAGGTTGTGCGAATTGCTCCCTACACTTCTGATTTCAGCACACCAAGTGATTGCAAAACCTCCGGGGTAGACAGCTCGGATAAATCATTCGAGAGGGTTCAAGAACGCTCGGCGCCTGCCCATATTTTACCTCAACAGACAGCAGAACGCAGTTTGCGTGCTCCTTTCTTTTCATGCGTACGTACACGAAATTGCCATTAGCTAAGCGCTTTGCTCGCTGAACAACAGATGGTGTATGTTTGTATGTATGTTTGTGTGTATGTTTGTGTGTGATGTATGTATATATGTATGTATGTATGTATGTATTATGTATGTATGTATTATGTATGTATGTATGTGTGTGTGTATGTGTGTGTGTGTATCTCAAGTCAACAGGCGTCATCTCGATGCCTTAAGGATTCAATACCTTCGTGAACCGTATCAGTGGAGGATCCGCCCGAAAATGTATTTCAAGAGAAGTCAACATCCCCACTGTATTCTCCAGCAAAAAAGTAACTTGAACTAAATTGTCCATTCGCCACCTTGTATGTAGTGCAGTCTCCGCAAGACATTCTAAATTAGGTTTGTTAGAAGCCGCATACGTGATGCGCATACAAAGTTACCACGTGCTAGTATAGAAAAACACATGCACTTCCAGTCAATCACATCCATACGTGGATCCAAAGACTCCAACCTCCCATATCCAACTGCACTTTTGTTCACATTGCATGCGATCTTTGTAGGGTTTAATACTATCCCACTGCGCAAAATAAGTGTTGCTGCTCATCTGACCCGCAACCGTGTCTAGAAACGGCGATACAGAAATCGGCTGTCTTGACTTGCTCGACATCTCAGTAGCGACCGAAAGTTGCTGGCGCAGAATCGCTCCTTGGTGGTTGAAAGTGCCAGCTACAGTTCTATCCATCCGAGACTTTTCCCCGAACAAAATATTTAACTGCTTCCCGTTGCACTCGACAGGATTTTTTGTTGTGTTGCCAGCCGTGAAAAAGACTGACTTAGCAACCTTACGCCTACATTTTGCAATAAGAGTGCCAATTTCGCCCCTTCAAGCGACGACTTCGGTGAACCGGCTGGACATCTTCCCATTCGGCAATGCAAACCTTGTTCGTAGCGCGAGTGTTTTTAGCTCTAGCGACCTCGTGAGTCATGCCATTGTGACTTACACCGCTTCCCGTCAAGTTCATCGTATCCGCAACAATTTCACGGGAATACAAATCCACAGCCCAAAACCCCATGCGAGATCAATCTTGTTCAACACAAAAAAAAAATCTTGCTCCAAGCACCGCAGTTTTCTTTGACCGAGTAAAAATGCCTCAACAGTCCAACACAATTGCTGTTCAAATGACATAGACATTGATAATAGAAGTAGTAGTAAATCTACGAGGTTTGCATAGCTCACAAATATAACTTAGTATAACTTACATTGTTATTACAGCATCCGGTGTAATGGACACCATGGTTCCCTCGACTTTTCCTCCCATGTCAAGGAGGTCCTTCGGTGAATGCCGTCGCGCTCGTGATCCTCTTCAAGATGAGCGAGAAATTCGATCACCCGATATGCGGGAAAACGTAGTTGTATACAAAAGCAGATGGGTTAATCCATGGTTGAGAGCATTGGGGGGAAGAATTCGTCATCCAGCCCACACGGATACTCTCGCAGCGTTTCGAGTGCGCCGCCTAGTGACACGATGTAAGGCACGTATTGTTGGGAAGTCGAGAGTTCATTGGCTGGTCGGGACGATCGGCCCGGTAATGGTGTAAACGACACGTGGATTACTATCGAAATGGAGCTGAGTGGAGCTCGTGTTCGCATCATGGATATGCATCGGGCCCTTAAATGGGAGCTTTCGAATGGAGAATCCCCAACCGGGATCATGAACCTGACGATAGGTAAGGGCACAAGGGAGCAACAAGAGTATGAAAGCAAAACGAATACCGACATACCACCTATTCTGAAATAATGTGGAACGCAGACAAGAGCAAAAATAAGCTTCCCAGTAGCTGCAAGTGTCCTGAGAGTCGAAGATATCACCAAATTGATGATTCTGGTCGAAGGGTAACCCCGGGCGGAGCATTCCCGGACGGAGAATCCCGGATGTAAGAATCGAGTATACAACGTAGAAGATAAAATCGACCGGCCAGTCTGACCGACCAAGAATCCACAAAGATTCCCAGAACAATGAAGGACCGACGAAGTACCTCACGATGACACACTGCCAGAAGCATACAAGAAGAAGATCCAAAAACGTTTACAATGACAAGACTATACCCAGCCCAAGTGAAGAGAGGATGCTTGTACAAAAATTAGAAGAAAATAGCCAGATGGTTACAAACTAAATAAGAGTTCGTTTTACCCGAACGGAGCGAAGTCGACTTGGATTGCCTACCGGAAGAAATGCCCGGGGAGGGCCAAGCGACCGCAAGACTGGATGTGGTGGGGCCCGCTGCTAGGACCAACGTGCAAGAAGTGCGCCCTAGATGAAGGATCAAGGACCGTGAACCTGAGCGTGATGGGACAAGTAACGTTTGAGCATCCTGCCGGATTCACACCCCGAAGGACCAAGTAACACAAGTCGCGCATGAGCGCGTGAATTCGTCATTCGGAAGAATGCCCGGTTGGAGCTGTGCAGTTGGAGGCCACCGTAGCACGACCGAAGGTGAAGATTCTCCAGATGTTGGGCGACTGGGTGTTGAGCATCACTCAAGATTCAAACCCAGTTGGGGTAAATAGCGGAGTAAGTCCGAAGGTAAAAGCTTCCCTAAATCATATTACCAGTTGCGATCGTTCTTGCCATTAATGGACGCTGTATTTTATATTGTTGATTACCTGGGAATAGCCTCAGCTCAGGAGTACGGATATGAGATCTATTGTGTGGTAATAATATTGATTTATGTGAATTTACCTCAGAACTTGAAGGTAGTGCTCGTTTGAGAAGCCGACCGGTATCTCGGACGCCTCGGCTATCTAACTGGAGTTTGGACCGACTCCTCCACGGTCTGAAAGAATAAGGACGTTCAACCTCACTCTCTGTACCTACACTTAGAAGGCAACTCACGTGGTGCAGGTCCCTGGTCTAGAATCCAGTGATCGAACCTTAAGGGGATTGTACACAAGGAACACACGCCAACACCTCAGCCGGAACAGGCCAGCCGAGGTCGATTCATCCCTAGGTAGCACTGCTAAAGTAAGTAGGCGACGCACCCGCAACAATAGCACCCCTCCTGTAGGCGAAAAGGGTTCTCCACCCATATCGCCTCACTAGGTTAGCAGTCCAACTTGCCCATTGTACAAGCCGCTGTATGCTAACAGAAGTATCATTGTTATCAAAATGGTTTACAGGTGCGCGATCAGTATTAGACTTATATCAGGCTAGGATTGGGCATAAACTGACGATTGTTGCTTTTGTGGCTGTTTTAACGGACCGAGTATACAACAAGGCGTATTTGCATTTTCTAGGATAACGTCGATCCGTGAGTAAGGACCGGTGAACCGGGCCTTGCATCTGGTCAAGCGACTTGGAATACTGCGCTGGCCTTTACCGCGGGACTTCTGCAGGTAGCAGCGGATTTGAGGCTTCATTTAAGAAAACGTACCACGCGTCAAAAGCTGTATTTCGGATATTTTGGGGCGGGTTTCCCCCCCAGACTACTGATATGCCGACGCCCCCCTCGCCATGAGATCTCTACGCAGCAGGACCGATTCACCAAAGCAGACGCCGCAAGCATGACGTATATTAAACTGGTTGTGTGGCTTACTGTGCTATTCTCACATACAATTTTGCTAGACGAGCTGGAGGCGACGATGAAGACGTTAATGGCGAGCAAGACGGTTCATCACCTCCCGGAGGCGATGACCAAGCTGACGGCGGCGACCAGGACGCCCTATCCGACCCCGGTTCATCTTCCGGAGACGAGAATCAAGATGACGACTTCGAGCCACCGACTGCTTCCAGCTACTAGAGCGATACGCTGGAGAAGCTTTTGAACGGGGTTGGTGAGCGCTATATTGTTTTGAATTGCATAGTTTCTTATGTACGCTAACATATTGCTTTAAACGCTGCTATGAACAGACGCTGGAGGTGCGCGGCGGAAAAGAAGAGGTTCGTGTTCGAGTTGATATTGCTAAAAAAAAAACAGTGTACGCTTACTATATTTGACGCAGTTCTCAACACAAAGCAAAAGACGGCGAAAGAAAGAAAGAAAAAACCACGGAGCGTCAGAAGACCTGAGAAGCATAGGCGACACGAGCCCGACGTGGAGAAGAAGGGCACGGATGACGATAGCGTAGCGGGGACTGATTCGCTGATGTCAACGGACGAGGAACGTATGTCGAAGATGCGCAGCTGTATGTCCAAGATCCAAATATCGACCGCACGCCACGCAATAGACGCACCGAATCATATCCGATCTCGCGTGGGTGTGGTGATTAAATCCCACCAATGCAGACGCTTTTCTTTTCGCCGTGGAAGGAGCTTAGTGACGAGTTGGAGCAGTATTGCTGTGATAATTACATGTTATTCAGAGCCCAAGACACTCGGATCGTGAGAAAATAAACTCCTTCGTCTTACTATTTCAGTTTTAGGGAAATATACTCAAATGGAGAAGTGGAGAATCGCTCTACGTAATTGGGTAAGATTTAGTTTTTGCAGTTTTATATAACGGTGAATGATTTAGTAGCTAAAACATTACTTTGGTGTAGACCGGGACGCACAGTCACCGCACGAATGCCTCTATGGACGCCAGCTACTTCGGCGCAGAATCAATTCCAGTACACAGTCTGGTGTACGCCCAAGCTGGAGTTCTCGCTGATGCCAACACTGGATCACATAACATTCAGGAGTTTCTGTCAGAGGCACTGGAGAGACTCGTGGCACCCCAGCAAATCAAACATGCAATATCATTTGAAATGATCTGAAGAGCACGTCTTCGGATAAAACAATGTCTATTATACTGGATACACTTGCAAGCTTCGATGATCACGAAGTGCTTGTTCTTCGAGATTAAAATGACGTCACCACTGGAGCCGTGATACAGACAGCCGAGCAGAAGTTAACCTTCGAGCAGTGGTGGGGGGAGACACTTTGCATGGATTGGACTTACGGAACGAATAACTTGAAGTTTCACCTTGGTGAGCACTCTTTTATTTTTGAGGCTATCTCAGTTGGTGCACCATTGTCTCTGGTGATCTAGCATTCGAAAATCTACTGTGTGCCGTGTTTGCTGTAGGAAGTCTTCTCGTCGCTAGTGCGACTGGTTGTGGCGTACCAGTTCTGGATTTCATCGCACTCGATGAAAGATGGAGTCGAGCGAGACAATATTGGAGTATTTCACAAGAAGAACTCGCAGTGATCCGCGATCGAGACTTTTGTGATTGATAAGGACTTTAAAAAATGGAGAGTTCTGGAGAAATGCTTTTTCCAAGTGATCGTGATATTGTGTCAGTTCCACACGATGGAAGACTGGAAAAGGTTGTAAAGCGCGCAAGTATGGGATCAATGGGGCTCAGAGGGGCACGGTGGAGTTCTCGGTGAAGCAGATGATGTACAGCACAACCACTGAGGCTTTCAACAGATCAAGAAACGGGTTCAAGAAGTTTTGCAAGGGCAAGTGTCCTGACATCTGCAAGAAGTCCTGCCCTCAGCTTTTCCAGTAATTCGAAGACAATTGGGAGTGGTGTAGTGAGATGTGGTCCAACCATGGGCGTGGCGACTACCTTAGGGCCGGAAATCCAACCACAAACAGGACCGAGACCAACTGGAATCAATGGAAACGACTTCTAGGCAGTAAGACAAAAACTAATCGGACAATTGCTGGTTTATTACAAATCCAGGTTATTGTCGTGTATCATTTGCTGAGATCACTACGCAAGTTCTTAAGTCAGTCTCGGAGAATCGGACCCACATCCTCCTTTTCTGGAGCTTGTTGCAGCTCACTTCTCGAACGACAGTCTCACAAACATTTCGGCACAGTGGGATCTGTTCATGGCGAGTAAGAGCGAAGCCAAATGTGTGCATGTGGGTTCCACACAAACAGATTGGAAAGTGCATCTACCTGGACAAGAAGCAAGGGTCGACGACGTCGCGTGGTCATGCAGCTGTATTTCTACAGGAGTCGTCGGCTGCCGTGCCAACATGTTATGATGGTCGCTCGCAAGCTCAGTTGGGGCGGTTGAAAGTCGGTGGAGTATGCCACAAGCCGAAGAGATGTACGATTCACTAGAAAAAGGCTTGGAGCCGCTTCGACAAGTTGTTAATCTGGAGAAGGCTCGACAAGTTCCAGCTCCCAACCCGCTGTTGCACCCTTAACTACCGGTTGTCGACCTCTTGGAAGGAACTCTGTGGAATACGTGCGTCAATGGAGAGAGGAACAAACCGATATGATTGTCTTGTCGGATGCTGAGAAATACGCAAGAGATCAAGCTCTATTTCAACCACTTATTGACAAACTCAGTGAACTGTCGAGCCTTTTTCACTGAAGACCAAAACTAGTGGATTGCTGCACTATGCTGCAAGAGTGCATGAAGGTCTGGCGGAGGATGAGCGAAAGAAGTATTCTGCGCTCTCGCTGATGACAATGTTGAAGACCAAATCCGGTTCTTCATTTATCAACTTTGTCGATATTACGGCTGGGATTGGTCGCGACGTCATGATGAACTACGCGGTTATCGACATGGGCATTAACATGATTGTAGATATTTTGAAAGGCTGTGCGGTATTGTCCTCACTGATGCTATGGCTAACGGCACCCAAGGAGTGACGCCATTTGTTATTCTACCGATGCCTCTCAGCATAATTCACTGGGGTGTGATTACTGTGGAAGTTTCCTTTCCCACTACACTGCGTGTACATTTCCACGAGCATCTACACCAGCTAACCCATCGGAAATAAGTCAAGAGCATATGGAAGGACAAGCTGAGGCCTTACTTGGAGGAGTGGCATTTGGAAAGTAGAGCCAAGGAGCCATTTCCATAAGAGATTATTACGAAGTGAAGTAACGAGCCAGCCCAGATTGACGGAACAAGCTGTGGGCTTATCATTGTTGGTATGGTTTACGCTTTTGTGCGCAACGCATACCGATTTAAGCGACACTGCATCACGGAGGCGTACATGCCTGTTATGTGATTGAGATTGATGTGGCTACTACTGTGTACGACAAAGCGGGTTAAGCCCAGCGACAAGAGCCTTGGTGAAATGCAGAAGCGAGTGAGAAAATTAGCAAACTACTCACAGAAGGATGAGCGAGGCAATTGCATATAGCATTGTGTATTGATGTTATCAATTTCAATAAAATAATAAAAACCTGCTATATTCATCAGCTTTGTTCACCTGTGCAGACCTTAGCTTGCTGAAAGACTTAACGTAGGTTACCACATCACTGGTTTGTTGATTTTCGCGTTAGGATCCAGATGACCCATCAGCATTCCATACGACGGCGTATAGCCACTTGGCCTAGGTTGAGCGTCGACGCTTGCACCCAACTCGTTGATGACCTCGGTTTCGCGTAGCAGCATTGCTGCGAGCTCTTCTCGAGCATACGGCAGCTCATTGAGTGCCTCAACCATCATACGTATATTTTCTCGCAACTCCTGCAGCTCTTGGGCTCTGAGACGCAGAAGCTGGCGCACCAAGACTTGGTGATCCATCGTCCTTGGACTTTTGCCTTCTGGAAAATCAAATGTGAGATTTCGTAAAGTTGTCAATACAGTTGTCCCTATCGTAAAACTTCGCCTCTGTCTGCTAATTTGTTGGTAATTTATTCCCTTTCTTAAGGGTGCTCTTCAGAAAAAAAGGGTGCAGGAGTCATATAAGGGTGCTTGTACGCTGTTGTGTTGTTGTAAGCTTATGGTGCGCAAACGCAATTCCACTATCTACTCGACACTACCAACTATTACGCGACGTGCCACGGCCTCGGCAAGGCTGGTTCGGCGGACAAGCACAATCTACTCGACACTACCAACTATTGTGCGGCGTGGCACGGCCGCGGTAAGGCTGGCTCGGCGGCGCCACCTACCGGCAGACAGTACCTGCTGTTGGCCGAAGGACACCGGACGCTACATCCAAGCTCTTGATTTCAAGAAAAAGGTCGACACTATCTATCGCTGCAACAGTGTGTGGATCTGTTGCTGCAGTGCTTGTGAGGAGCGGGTTGAAGGGATAGCTCTGCACAGTTCTAGCTAATGAGAATGTGGCATTGGAAAAACGATCGCATCACGCAAGACCAAGGAAAACCTGAATAGTGGTCTTAAAGCAATTATGAGTGTTTGCTCTTAGTCTTCCTCAGCTTCCGCTTCAATGTAAGCGCGCTCCACTTGAAGGCGTTTTCGTTTGTGATGCTTCTTGATCTCGTTTAATGGAAAGTTAGCAGCAGGCTCCCATGTTGACCCATGACGTCAGGAACAACGCGCCCGTCAATCCGCTGGCCATCCACAATGGTGCGCATCTGGTACGCTGGAAGACGCGCAGGTTCACACCAGTCGGCAACACCTATCCTTGCTCGCCGGCGTCATCACCATGAGCGGTCGCTTCAATGAGAACGGGCCGTGGTGGTACGGGCTCGTGGTGTACTTGAGGTGTCGTATCGCGGGAAAAGACCCCATTTCCTCAGGTAGCGGGCAGCGGCCTCATCTAAGCACCCAAACCCACGCTGGCGAAGGTGCTCCTGACAACACTCGAAAAAAGCGTCGACGCCGTTGGGGGGACTTTGGTCGCTGCTAGTCGCACTTACCATTTAGAGGAGTAGATCGTATATACCACTGAAACAAAGCAGAGCAGTGTTGGTTTTCGTTTAATAATATTTTTAGACTCGGGCGGTTTGCCGTAGGCAAATCAAGCATTGACAAAACAAACTCATAGTTTGTTGGTGTATTCTTGCTGTTCAATAAGGTATAAGAACTTACAAACATTTTCAAACGTGTATGAACTCCAGAAAAATACCCTGTCGTGGTTGGTTCGCGATCTGAGCTTAATAGACACCAGCTCGGTTCTACTGTCCGCTCCGAGTACATCCAAAAGACTCTGGCACGCTTCAAAAAGTGTTTCAGATGTCTTGTTTACAAAGAGGAGGTTTGCTAGAAGATTTACGTTCTCCAGTTAACCACTCAACACACCCGAACACGAATGTCCAAGTATGAGCTCCCAAATACAGAGTCCACATCAAGAGCTTGTAAGAGCCCAGGATGGCCCCCACTTTCTAGTTCTCGCCTCTATTTTCCTCGGAATGGCCCCCTCTTTCTTATTCTCGCCTCTTCTCGCCTTTTATAGCTTAAATGGTAAGAATCGCGAACTGAAGTTCTAAGAGTTAGTAGGCGTCCATCAAAATCTTCCCACTGGAATGAACTTTTAAGATGTGGGACGGTGTGGGGAATCTGGTCCATTTCCCACTATTAAAGAGGCCTGGTTATGAGCTTCCAATCAAAAGCTAGTATTTTGTGCTCTTTGATGATGATTGGTTGTAAATAGTCCAGGATAGGTATGAACTGTCCGGATGCATATTAGGTTAGCGGTACATGTACTGTACGGCTGTTTCGTGCACTTGCATCAATATTTATTACATATATAGTCATGATCGACGTAGCAACGTCCTGGTGAACTCATTGCGCCGTCCTAGATCCCGCTTCAAGCCAATAACCTGTTGTGACTTGCGCCGTGCGAAGGTGCGATCCCAGGGTTCCGCACTCGTTATCGGTGGGCAGATTGTATTTCGCCACAAAATTTGGTCCAAACTAAGTTTTTATTTACAAATTTGACCACATCGGGACCAACACACGAAATAGCATTAATCCCTCTAGCCCCGCGTATTCTACAGGATAATAAGTTTCGTATCCTGTAGAATACAGGATACTAAATCACGCCATTTTGCCCTTTACAAATAATAAGTCATTCGATACAAACTTCAAGTGACCACAGCGATTAAAACGTTTCAAAATCATGTTGCTAACCTCAGGGCAATTATTCACGGCCAGAAATTTAGAAAAAAATAGCGCGCTGTGGTTTCCCGTCCGTTTTTGCGGATTGGACGGATCGAGCGCACGGGCAAGCGCAAGAACATCAGAAAGCTGGCCTGGTCGCAGCTGTGGTCCAAGCTAAAAAAAGCTCGGGTGGCGTTTTGAGAAACCAAGGCGGTACGCCGATTAGAACCAATACTTCACACCCGCTGGCTGGGAGCGGAAGGCAAGCGCTGTCCACCTTGTGGACTATTCCGAAGGAACAGACGTAGTCTGGCGGCATCTTCCCGTCGAAGATTTGCAAATAAATTTACATTTCATATCAGAAACTAAAGCTATATCTGTTCCAGTGCTCCAAGACGCCGAGTATCCTGCCAAACGACCTACCTCTACTCCTGTTGCAGCGTCGGAGCCGACGCCGGCCACCACATCTCCTGTTCAACCGCCCGTGCAACCTGCTGCTCTACGCCTTGCGGAAGAGATCGTGTGATTTTTACATTTCAGCGACAATAATTCTGCTGACGCTAAGAAGATCAAGACGCGGAAGGTCAAGCCTGTAGCGAATACGATCATTCGGACGTTCAAGCTCGGCATGACGGTAGGGCAGCGGATCGCCTTCGACGAAGGGATGATCCCAATGAGGAGCAAGTTCAATCCTATGCGTCAGTGCATCAGAGGCAAGCCGCATCCATGGTGTACGAAGCGCTTTCTGACGTGTGATACAGATAGCGGCTATTGCTACAGGTACGAAGTGTTCATACCGAATTATACAGGATAAATTCTCGCTCGTTATGTATTTTATCCTGTCTAGGGCCGAGATCTATCAAGGTAAACTCACCATTGACATCGTCGACCTGAACCAAGGACTCAATGATGTCATTCGCAATATCAACGAAGTCCTCGATGGACTGCCAAAGAAGCGGGTCGTCATCAGTGACCGCTTCATTCGAGTGTACTGTTGTCTTCAATACTGCTACAGCGAGGACTGTACCGTGTCGGCACAATCCAGACAAACCGACGCGGGTATTGCAAGACAATTCCCTACAAGCACGCAAAGCGGCCCAAAGCGATGGCGAGAGGATCGTATCGCATCGCGCAGTCACAGGTGGAGCCCAGCATGGTCGCTGTGTCGTGGATGGACAATCGCCCGGTGCACTTCATTGCCACTGGTTGCAGCACTCAGGCCGCAATGCTGCAGGGTCGAGCAGGCGCTACCATTGTAGATGTGCCAGCTCCTCAGCTTGTCAAGGACTACCAGGATGGCATAGGAGGAGCCGACATACACGACCAATTGCGCTTGCAGTGATACTCAATTCAGGTATTCGTTCAAACAAAATTGTATTTTCCTGTATTCTACACTGCTATTGTATTGTACTAACCGTTTTATCCTATATACTACAGAGTACTACGAAAATGAGGAAGTATTACCACACTATCTTCCTCGGTCTCGTCGATATGGCTCTTGTCAACGCATATATAACCTATCGGCACGTTCACGCCACTCAAGCGCCGGGGAAAGCTTCACCTACCCATGCTGAGTTCATGAGGCTCATGCAGGTGACGTTGCTCAATGAAGGCCCTGCAGATTTCGAAGGCGATCTCTCAGTGGAAGCTCTCTCCGACACTCCTGTTCCCGCTTCAGCATTACCACGGTGCACGCTACCAGCACGTCACACAAAACCGAAACAAGTTGATGCGTTCCGCAAGACTAAAGGTAAGAACGGTAAAGAACCTGAAAAGCGTCGACAATACGGATGCAAAGTGCGCTCGTTACTTCGCCCAGGCAAGAATCCGTGGGAGCCAACATTCTATTGTGTGGAGTGCTCAGAAGCAAGGGCCTGCGGCTTACCTGACGACAGCACCAATGCCAAGGGGAAGATCTACCTCTGTCAAAAGGTACGTCAACATGAACCCAATGGACCGGTGAATTCAGCAACATGCAGCCAAATATGGCATGACCTTTGGCGAACCGGATCTAGCATTGCACCAGGCTTGAAGACGTTTCGAGTACATGCACCTACGCGTTGTGTACGTCGTGGAGCTTGCGAGGGCGATCAGGTAGAGAGTAGTGAGAGCTCTGCCGCAGAGACGGGTAGTGCTAGTGACAGTAAGGTTGTGCAGACTGCGTGCATCTAGGTGCATAATCAATAGACACAACGAATATCATTCCTCAAGTCACTCGTTAGAATGAATGTTTTTGTTAAAAATTTCAAAAATAATCTCTATGAGTCCAACTCCAGTTTTGCCTGATCTCTGGGCCTAATCTGTACTGCACAGTGTAGATAGTAGATAGAGACTTTCAGAAGTACCGATAAATGAAAAATACGTAGCGCAAAAACACGTAAGGGAGATACGTAAAAATCGTCGCGGGTTTAACGTAACGTTTGCGTTTCAGAAGCACAAGTCTTTCATGCCACTGTTGAAGCGAGCTCGCCGGCTTGTTTACAAAGTGTGCGTGAGCACAGGTACTTGGTGATCCTAGCGTGGTGGAGTTTGCTACCCAGAGACCGCCTTGCTCTTTGGTCTCGCCAACAACAGTACCGTCGCGTGAATGGAATGTGCACGAGTCTAAAATGGAACTTAATCCACGACGTCGAAGTTGACTTAGTGACAGAAAATTTCGGCCAAGGGCTTCACAAAAATAGAAATAGACATCCGTCAGGAGAACCGTTCGCCGAGCTCCAGCAACAATAGTTTCCAACAGACAGTTGCCCTTGAGAGTCGCCGTCATTGTGGCGGAGATAGCGACTTTTATCTCGAGGCTCGCTGGTTCCGCACCGAACAGCAACTTCTTGTCTGCACACATGTGGTGGGTTGCTCCGGAGTCTAGGATCCATTCAGTAAGTGCTGGTTGAGCATTTCCTCCGCTGCTGGATGATGCATACCATAACCCTGCATCACCTATGTCACTTGTCACCGTCTCGGTGGTCGGGTCCGTCGCATCATTCGTAGCCGCTACGTTATGCGTTTGGCCTTGTTGCTTCAGAGTGGCTTTAAGTCGCTTGTGACCAGGACAATTGGGGCCTCGATGACCTTCTGTGTCACATACATAATACACAATCTTAGCCTCGGACTTGACAGATGCTTGGTAGGCTTGACCGTGGTTATTCCGTTGATGGTATTGCTTCTGTTGCTTTTGCGTGGACTGTTGCTGAGTCTTCTGGCCACGTGAGCTGCTGCCCTTCTTGTCTTGCGAGTCACTGGGTGCCTGTAGGCGGCTAGACTGCCCACGCTTGCGCCCGTCACCGCGCAATTCAACCAAGTGCGCAAGCATACGATCAGCTTCTAGCAAATAATTGTGATTTGTTCGGTCAATCTGAGCAATCAGGGTGCTGGCGAGGTCTGGGCAGGCGTTCGCACAGAAAGTCTCCAGCAGAAGTAGGCTGTGGTCTCCGGTCATTAAGCGGGCCACATACTTGAGGTAGTCCAAGTACTCAGACCACGTGTCCTGAGAGCGCTTAACAGAGGTGAGGCGCTTACAGAGCTGCACCTGGTTCAGCCTACAGCCCCATTCAGACCGTAGCTTGAACTTGAAATCATCGTCGTTGAAATCGCGCTGTTCAATGCCCCATTGAGTAACGTTGGAGTGAACGAAACGGGCAGCTTTTCCTTCCAGAAAATTGACGAGCACGGATGCCTTGAGCTGTGAGGTCCATTTAGAGTGATTGAGTAGCGATTCAGTAGAGACGGCTTGTTCGTCCTCGAGGATAAAATCCTCAAAGCCTGCACTGAGCCCAGGGTAGACCTTCTGCCCGCTAAACTTACGACACAGAATATCCTTGATTTTTGGGGTAGGCCGCGTTGAGGCCGTCTGAGCTTGCGGTGCAGTAGGCGTCCCGTCTCGGGCTGATTGTAGTGCCGTTTTGAGCTCTGATATCTAAGCATATAGCTGTGATGTAGTCTTGGCGTTAGCCCCTGAGCTCACGGAGCTCAGCTTGATGTAGCAGCTGTTCCGCGTTCTGTTTGTTCAACATTTTAGCAAATTGAGCTGGCCGTGCCTCCATCTTTCTTGCCATATTGGCCGAGGCGCTAGCTTGTGAACACAGTACAGCGATATCTGCACGCAGGATTGCTAACTCGGGTTGTTCGATTTTTACTGAAGGATCGGTCGCAAAAGCCTGGAACTCCATCTCCAGGCTCCGTTGCGTCCGACTTGGTTTCATCCCTTCGTCGGGATTCATTATTCCAGTCGGCATACTAGGACGTTAATGACACGGGTGCAACAGGCACAAGTCACAGGTATCAAATATGCCGGGTATCAGGAAACGCAGGTATCCGGTTTCGCGGGTTTGTTGGACGCAGTCTCAATTTTGCCTGGTCGTATGACGTATCACTCTTCAGTACGAGACGTTCGTTGGGCTCATAACCTGTTGGAAGGCTAATGGGGAAGTCGACGGGGAGTGCGGCGATGTAGGAGACTTAAAGTAGATTGTTGTTAAGCAGGTAAAAGTGAGAAGGAGAAAGAGTTGGAGCGAGGTATCCGTACTACACACACAAGGGCTATCCCTTGTAGTCTCCTCTGTGAAGATATAGAAAGTAGTAGATGTCCAGCGCGTTGCTCGTGACAAACTAGTGCCTGTCCTTCAATCGGACTCAAATGAGCTTGTGTTCTTTAACATCTCAGCAAACACGATCATCAATGGAACTTCCATTGGCTCCAATTGCTGGACATTGCTGACGAGAACTATGTTTCCGACATGATCATCAACAAGCAAACGTTGAAAACGGTGGATGCATTTGGTTAATGATTATGCATTCAGATCATGGTTCGTGAGAAATATGCATTGTTTTCAGCCGTCGCTGAGAATGCATATGCATTAGTATTTTAATGCAGATTCAACTACTAATTACGCATAAGCAATTAAAACGACAAAGTGGCAATTACTCCGACAATGTTCGGTCCGACGACGGGGATAGTCAACGTTCGACAGACTAGAAGTCTCTCTAAAGTAGTACAACTTTACGACTCTTTGCAACAGCACAAGACGCTTGGTAGTTGTAGTTTTCTACAAAACTACTAAACTAAACAGTCTGAAAGTTGGTGACAACCTAGCCTCTCCATTCAACCTTGGGTCATCGCAACAAGATACCGGATTCATTTTCAATTTCTTTAAGATGAATGCAGACACCATTGCAATGGCACAGCTACACTCAGATGCATCGTTTTCGGCCCAACAGGGTCCTGGGGCTTCATAAAGGAGAGGCGTTAAATCAAGATTTGTTAAGACGGTGGCTGCTGTACCCACTTCGCCTCACACCGGTAACACAGCGCAGGGATGATAATGTCATCGTGTCTACAGCAATCGGTCGCTACCTTTTGCATTAATCCGGACGAAGCACCAAATCTTGAGTACTGCGTTGCACATCGCAGAAAGTCTTGGAACGCTGCAAACAGGTAATTCCGGAAATTACAAGCAGCAAGTCTTAAAATGCTGCAACCAAGTAATTCGGGAAATTACAAGCAGAGGCTTTCCGGGCGCAGGACTGGACCCTGTGCTTGATTGTCATCGAGGGTCTCCCTCACAGCCGACGACTGCTGTTTCTGCTCGAACACGATATACGCAATGCTTTGGAGCACGCTGAGTTGCGGCTTCGCTATCACACTAGTGGGACGGGGCCAATGTCACGCGATCGAGCCGTGTTTTCAGGTATGCATTGTTCCGGCATCGAGGCCCCGACCTGTTTCGTGTCTACTCTGAGTCTGCTGCACCTCTTGATGAAGTCCGCCGTATTGCTTCTGAGACTGTTGATCGCATGGACCAGCAGCTCTCGCAAGGCATCCGCGAAGGCCGGCGGGAGGTGAAACTTGCGTATCGACACAACCCGGATAGAATCCGCGCGAAACAGCGCAGAGAGTTTGTTGCAACCAGCGCTGCACAACACGGTCGTGGAATTCTTCAAGACGTTGTTCAAGCTCATTTTTCAGCGTTGTGCGCCGTGCACCAACAGGAAATGATGGCTACTCGACAAGAGCACGGGCTTCAACGTGCAGCGTTAGAGGCCCAATTAGCAGTCGAGTTTTCATCATCGAGTACGGCCCGTGTTCTATGAGCGTGTGCTCTCCCCGATCGGCAGGCAGAGTTGGCTCTTGCTGCCATGGAAGGCGAAACGTGGTTGGCTGATTCCAAAATAGAAGTTGCCGACGGAGGTTCGTAACGAACAATATACTATCGGAGTATATCGGCAAACTCAATATATACGACCGTTTCTTACCATTCGTGAAGTTCATAGTTGTGTTGGTATCGATTAGCAATTCAAAGGAACTTTCGGTTTACCATGTTTTTAACGTTAATACAGTTACCCGAGGCTACCCTACATTGTCCATCTAATCTCGTTCAAAAACAAAAGCAGCCAAAGTAGCAAGGGTGGCAGACACTATCAACTAAGAGCTAATGCACACCTACATTCTTCGATGTTCCTTCAATCAAATGTGATAATGTGTTCACCTTTAGCAATTGCATCTGGCTGCGTGCAAGCTCAAGGAATCTGCGCTCAACAGCTAACAGCGCACCTGACTCACCTGGACAGGCTTGGTCCCGCCGCAGCCGAAAATGTTGAACCAGACGAAGAATAAAGCAACGTTCATAAAACTTGCGGCGTTGGGCAGCTCATAGTGGCCCGCAGCTTCCATCTTTACTTGCGTGTCTGCAATTATGAGGCGTCCACCCGGTCGGGGACTTCGCCACTCTGCCTGCAAGAAACGGTAGACATCCTCTAACTTGGACACTGAGTTATCGGAAACGACATTGTTCACAGCAACTTGCGTTAAGACGAAACCAGTTATGACATCAACATGCGTCGGGTAAATTTGCTGGTAGAGCTTGATTGGTGTACCCACCGTCCCTACCGCACGTAGTCCTGCACCTTGATCCCCACCGTCAAGCTGCTTGCGCGAAATCGAAAGTATGCCCGGCGGCGTACTCATGAACCGGACAGATGCGGGGTGGTAAAACCTCAACAGTCCTGCCGTCGCCAACCCGAGAACCCCGCATGCTCCTCCAGTATGTAGGAGGTGGCAGGGCGAGAAGAACCTCATTACCGGAATTTACGGTTTTTTTGCAACCGGTGTAAAAAGTCAATTTCAAGTCAAGTTGTAAAATCTGCAAAGGTAGCAGAAACTACTACATGATTTCTTGTTGCATTAAAAATAAACCGTTCCATCTTATACAACTTTATACTATAAGTGGGACACTATCTTGGCTCAAAAATGAATGGCATCTGGATGTTGCTGAGCAACGCGCGCTCATTTGCAATCGCTCGCAATGCCCAAGACAAGACCCAAGAATAGTCGAAATAAGTATGACGTAGAACCACACGATTGGTGCTGTTACTTTGTTTTATGTGTTATCTAATATAGAATACTATGCTAACATTGATTAAACACATAGGCTGTGACAGCGGCTTTGGCCAAAGCGTCACCAAGGAGCTGGCCGCTTCATTCGTTGTACACCGCACGACGCTGTGGCGCTGGGTGCGTGCCCAAGAGGCTATTTAGGACGCGGCGAGTAATATACCGAGCAAAACATACATTTCAAGAGGAAAGCGGGATGTTAAGCCCCGATACCCGGAGATGGACAAAATATATTATCACTCTTGATTCAATCGTTGTATGTGTACTTTCAAGTTGCTAACTGCTTTCTATACTATGCTACTAGAATGGGTCCACGAAATGAGATAGAGCAAGTCGGGTTGTAAGTAAATAACAATTATTATGGTTTACGCTAATGATTTTAACTGTTTCCTATCGCAAAGGTGTCACAACCGAGTGTGTACTTATTATGGCAGGCCGTTTTGAACCGGAGTTTCGTTCCAGTAGGTCACGGCTGGCCGCGGTGATGTATTTACACCGGTTTCGACGCCAAAACCGACTGTCCATCAAGTGGATTACTCATTGTGGAACCAAATAAAACGTAACGAAATGACGGTAAAATATTTCAAAATATTTTTCCGCTTTTTATTTTGTCATTATTTTGGTTTTTGTAGAAAATTGCTGATGCGGTTTCTAAAACATCCAGTATTACATCGAGGAAAGCGGTGCAGTCGCGCTTATTAAGGACAATGACAAGTTCTAATCAGTCTTTAATGTGGACCAGACAGCAGTATGCATCGACACGAATCCAAGCACCACAATAGATTCTCCCGGCGCTCGTCATGTCGATGTGGTACAAGGTATGTATTGTAATAGTTGTTGATTAAAAATATTTCTTACTTGTTTGATATTTGCAGGTATTAGTGAAACTCGTTTAGAGCTTCGGTCTTTCTGTGCGCCTCGGCAACGGGCCAAAAGCTGCCTCCGATGATTGTATTTGCCGATGTTGGGGGTGGCACGGTAGAAGAGGAGTTGCAAGCGCATCCTATTTTTCGATATGGGGGGTTTCAATGGAAGGCTTACTGCAACGAGGTCCGCATGTTGCGGTGGATTGAAGACGTAATATTAAAACTGGGCGAGGGTGTTCTTTTTTTTATTTGCACTTGGCGGTCTTCTACATCTGGAAGTAGTCCTCTTTTTTTGATATCTTGAAGAGTCATAAGATGGAGTTCGTCCGCGAGAAGCTGGAAGATGAATGCTGTACTGATGTGGTATCTATTCCACCGGGAATAACAGGGATTACTCAATCGATGGACGTGTCTGCTATGGGGGAGGTTAAGTGGATTTGTCGCGGCTTATATGTCAACTACCACATAGATCACGTCTTTGCTGCTACAACCGAGGCTCGTCAAGATCTAATCACACGTGTGGTAGTGCGTGCCTGGCAGCGGATCGATACAGACGTAATCGTAAGAGGTTTCAATTGAGCTGGAGTGGTGCCGTATGGGCCTGAGTCGAAAGCGGTAGATTTCACATTGCTAAACCAAAAACATTAATTCTTCATTTTTTTTGTATTCACTCGGATGGATGTTTGTTCTAGAAAAGGGGTGAATGGTTAATGATTTGGTCGTACTGAGGAAATTTTACAGGCGGTTGTAATATATCGATCGGTTACAAAAAAGCCGTAAATTCCGGTAGCTCCTCTATTAGCTCTTCTACCATCGGAACGACACGCGCCATGTTCATTGCTCTCAATTCCGCAACGTCCCAGCGCTCGTGATTCCACTTCCTCTCGGTACTTTAGAGGCCATGACGTGGGGCGATGAAGTCTCCCGAGGATTCCCTCATCTTGTCAGGTGTTTGAAAACATGAACGAGAAAGTCGTAGTACACGTCATGACGAGAGCCATCCCCCCCCCCGCGCCGCTAGCTCCATCGATTGCCTCCATATTCTCAATCATCTACATTCGTGCTCGCGACGCGAGCCATCACCCCAGTGGCCTCGACTCCGGCCGCGGTGATGTCCAATACGGCAGTCCCAGCACCACAGGCCAAGTTGAAGACATCTTGGAACAGGACAGCCAGGCAAACTTCCGAATAGTACCAAGGGGGGCAGCTTGTGGCCAATGAAAGGTCCACCATGAACATCGACATGCGGAATCCATTGACCTGGCTTCCTATATTTTATTATGTATCTGAGTAAAACAAGTCATACAGGAATATACATCATTACCATGGACTGCCCCCCCCCCCCCCACACACACACACCACAAAGGCGATTGTTGTGCGCTCATTGCACATTCATGTTTATGTAGACAGCTGTTTGGTCCATGTTGTAAACAGAAGGATGTTTTTCATTCCTGTTCAGATGGGAGAGAAACCCGTTCTTCTTCACGGTGCGCTGAATATAATGCAATTACTCTTGCGCAACAGCCTACATAATCATGCGTTTACAGACACATAAGTAAAACAATTTTTATCAGTATAAAAGAAACGGCAGGTGACAAAATTACTTATTTACCTCCATGTCAGACCTTTTTTACGCCCCCTTGCGGGTGATCCACCGCACCGTCAAACGGTTGCGCTTCAAGAAACGCTGGATGAACATTAACCTGGTTGCTCTTGAGCGCGAAGCGAAGAAATCAGGCTCAGATTTGCAGTTCATCAAGAGCAGACAGTTGGTAGACACGCAAAAAATATCTGTTTTGCGCTTACTTACAATCTATTCGATCAGCCCGCATACACATATAGATAATTGTTAATTTTGAAACTATTCCAGCGCATACAATTGAAGGTGGAGCTGGAGCTGCGTACCTTGCTCAATCTCCGGGTGCTGCATATATTCATGCGTGGATGGAGGTGGGCCGGCGACGCATTTTTTGCTTGGCGCGAAACGAGGCGATGAGGTCGGCGTCCTTCTTCCCGCGGTGAAGTATGCGATTGTTCAATCTAACAGCAACAGCCACCACCGTAGAGCCTACCGACTCCAGTGGCTTGAGGACCTTTAGACCCACGTAGTTAGCTAGAATTTCTATTGAAACCAATAGCAGTAACTCAGCACATAGACGTAGCCCCTCGTTGTTGGTGTTTTATGGCGCCTCGCCATTTTGCGCGCGAGACTAGAATAGTGAAGGTCATTTACGCGCGAGTTGTTCCAGCAGGTGGACATCAGAGCGAGTTGGTTTTTTACGGGTAAAAACTAAGCAACATTTATATAGACAACGTCTTTTACATCTGTTGCATTGAACCCGTGGAATGCGGTAGTGTGCGTAGAAACCATGTGCAATCCTCTATGCTTTGGTCAGGTAAAAGTCACTGGGTTACCGGTAATAAATAATTCATTTCAGCCGTTGAAGTAGTGCTTTCCAAGAGTATATCATACTTGTTAGTTTGGTTGCACAATCCATCACTAAGGCGTCACAGTGTAGATTGTATACGCGCAATGTTGTTGGAAGATCCCACAGAAGATACACAAGTTCATTTGTCCCAGGATAGGACTCATAGCGATAGCAAAACTTGGGGTGATCGAATTGCCAAAAAAAAACTTCCAGAGGGGTTTGCACTGTCAGGTTTTCGTTTCGTTTCTTCAGCTTCGACTTACAGGTATCTCTAGACACATGGATTGTTGTGTAAAATAGATGTGCGAAGTTTTACTAGGTTTGCGACAAATCGAGTATCAAAATCAATATTAGGATCAGGGAAGACGAACTCGAAGTTCATATACTGTTAGTTTCTTGCTTCTCATGTTTGCGGCTTACTAGCCAAAGGCCTCATCATTTTCTGGGGCCAACTGGTATTCTTCCGGGTGACTTTGTATCCAGCCACGATTACTAGAACTAATTCTAAGTTCCGTGCATTACATGAGCCAAGGACACAGCTCAACGCGAAAGTCCTGAAGAACACGTACTGGCTCATCTGTGTTGTGACCCGCCGTTTTTTAGGTGGCAAAGCACACCCGAAAAACGAGCAATTCTCGAAAACCTAAGTTTACCAAGGGTAACCGGTGTATTTGTTAAGTTACAACGACACATACAAAACAAATTCAGTTGTTAGAGCCACAGATATCGACTGGATCATGAATCGTCAAAGCTGTTCGCGTTCGATCTGCTGTCATTGCAAAGCCGTAAAGGTCGTTGTCTTCTACTGCTATCCACATGCCGCTGCCCTCTGTTGCTGGTGCAGGAGCAAGCGACTTTACCTGCGACGTGCCGTTGTTTGGTACTGTGGCTGCACACTGAAAGCTACTGTCGTCACGATATGAAGGACGCTGTCACTGCAAAGCTGCGGCACCGATGCATAACTATAGTAAATACAGGTACTGCTTAGGCAACGAGGGTAAGCGAACTGATCACGTGCGCTGTGCGCATTGAGCTGCGGTTCACTTCCGCGATGAGCAAAGCCCCTCCAACCCCGGCAAGGCTGAGTCTTGCCATCGGTGACCTGTAGTCCCACCTCTAGTGGTCTCTGTAATACACAAGCGCATTAACAAACAGCAAGGCATGGAGACATGCAGCGAATTGACGAGCTCCTGTCTCGTCTCAGGTTATAACCCAAACTCTACCGAGGCACCGACGTCAACACTTTGCTACAACATTGGTAATGTCAACCAGCAACACAGCCACTGCCATATCGTCCGCGTCAGCCCAGCGACGCATCGGTGTTTTTTACTGTCACTGCCAATTTTTTCTTCCGAGAGATTTCATCATCGTGGAGCCCACACCACCTACTCGGAACAGCCGCGTATGCTATTGCTGCCGATGCCGCATTCGCTGACATACGGCGAAGCCCACTGTCATCGCAGGCTTCAGTAGAGACAGCGGATATGCTAAAAACAATCGATGCTGTCACGAAGTTTGATGTGGACAAGAAGCCTTCGCAACCATCTGACTATCAAGCGTGGAGAAGCGAGGTGTTAAAACAACATAAAATGTCGTCCGTTCGTCACGGAAAATGTTGCTCACTTTAAAATAAACCTTAATACCGTCTGATCGTCATGCGATAAGGTTGCTCATTTTAGACTAGTAACATTAACGTCGCCTGATTGCCATGCGATAAGGTTGATCGTTTTAGGCTAGCGTCTGACCGCCATCAATAAGGTTGCTCGTTTGACACTTTAAACTCGCACAAATTTCTTTTAATTCCAGTACTGTACATTTAAAATTTAGTGCAACCATTAAATGCTTTTAAGAATTACACCCTAAAAAGGGTGCGAGAAAAAGAAAGACAAATACTTCGAAGTACGGATCAGACTATATTTTGGAACGCGGTCCATTTATCACGGACCAGATTATATTTTACACATATCGATTCCCACGACACACTAAAAAATACTTCCTCTGGTTGAAAATGATCACCGGTAAACAATATGACAGTTTCATAGGTTAAGATTCTAAAATGAGGAATTGTATTGTGTGTATAGATGGTCCGTCAAATTGAAGAGTTTTGACGGGCAACAACAGGCTAGGGAAATTTCCGTGTACATCCGCGACTCTCCAGTGTTTAATGGGCGTCGGTTTGGGCAACACTTACTGAGGCATCAGAGTTGAATAGACTGGGGCAAAATCGGTAAGTTAGTACACCTTGTTGCAACGAGGGCTCATAATATGGTCAAAATGATTGGCAAATGCAAAAGACTTTTATTTTATTGTACCGCCTCATCTCCCGATGCCGATGCAGGTGGTAGTGTCATTATAGATAGACTTGGAGTTAAGGCCTCTTTCCTGCTTGAAACTAGTCATGTGAAAGCGTGGCGGGTCGGCCTAGGACCTGGGGGGCGATGTACCTTCATATTTACAATTGTATGACAGTGTCAACGTGTTACTATCTCATAAAACGATGGGATTGGTTAGCTAGAACAAAAATGTATGCTCTCGTCCAATCCGCATAAAAAAATGGCAAGATTAGCAAAAGTTATGACAGCCAACGCTAGTTTCCGGTGATCATTTCCAACCAGAGGAAGTACTCGCTTAAAACAGGTATGGTCAAATAGCCGATTTTAGCACTGGCGAGGTCAATCGTGAGTCAAGTCACGTAAAATCGCTCTCGGACAGGACGAGGAGCCAATCGTGACAAGCATAAGTGCCTGTAATCTGATAATCTCAGTGTCGAACAAGCGACGGCTATGACATGCTCATAGCAACCTTAATAATTGGTACGAGTGGACATGGCCCCAACATTCTATATACACGACCTTCACCATTTATGTAAGCCTGTATGGGCGCAGTTGAAGCGATGCTGCGATAAAAGATCAAAGTAGAATCAAGCTGGAGATTCTGCGCTCAGTTGAGCTTGAGTTCACACAATAGGCTCCATGTCGGCATTGACACCGCGTTTGCAATAAAGGGGGATGGAATAAAAGTCGTACATTGTTATATCGTAACGCGCCCTTTGCTGACTTCTATGTACAGCACGCACACCGTTTGTCAGAGCACGAGTCACGTGCTCTGACAAACTAGATTGCGTAAGATCAGGAGGGGGGGCTCCGATGTTCTTCGATCCACAGCGGGATCCACCGTTGGATCGACTGTTTCTACCGGTGCTCCTGAAGGCGCCGGAGATATGGTCGGTACGTGGCTGCGTATGTTAAACCGCGTACAACGGACGTTAGACGCAGCCGGTGCCTATTGCTTCAATGTCACATGGGTTTCCCCGTTGGAAGAAGTGTTGATACCAAAGCAAGACTACAGAACGGCATGTTCTACGACCACATGCGAAAGACCCATCCGGAGCTGGATTTGGCTGCGCCAAAATTAAAAAAGTCAATTAACTACCAATCACATCACATTATCATTCCAGTCGAAATCCGCATAAGTGATTATGAATATTTCAAGTTAATAAATCGTTCAATTCAGGAACGATAACATCGTTCCTACACTATAGGCAAAACAGCTGGGACATACCATTTATATGGTAGGACGGAATCATCATAGTGCTTACATTTTCCAAGCAAAAGCTTTACCAGTATTCCATGTCTATTCTACTCTAGCCGACAACCAAGAAAAAAATTTATCTTGAAATCCACCGCATCTAAAATGTGCACTACAGACAATCACCTCGGAAGTAATTCCTAGGTCAATCACGCGGGAGAAGTAGAATCGTTGGTAAAACATGTGAATTTACGAAATTATACAATATAATTTCACACTAAACTTGAAGTAGGTATATTTTTGCCAATCCGCCAAACTTTTAAAAAAAATTAAGAAATCAAACTGGTTGGCAAAGTACATGTATTCTACTTTCAGTTTAGTGTGATATGAAGGCATAAGCAGCCCCGACGAACGGAAGCAGAAGTGGTTGCAGGACAGCGCCGGGTAAAACTGAGGTAAACCTGTCAACCAAGAGCGCAAGCAATGTATCGGGGGGAATCACAGAGTCGAGGTTCCTCTTGGATGATTGAGTATCATGATGGCATAATGGACGAAAAAAGGACCGCAGTCCATAACTGTGAATAGTTTCATTATATGTAGAACCCCCCCAATTATCAGGTGCACTCAAAAAGAAACTCAGCACACAGCTTCGCGTCAAGTCGACAACGAAACCATAGATCAAGTAGCTCAAGTTTGGAATTGCCGACAAAAAAAAACTTCGAAAGCACTATTATTGTCCCCGCCACCAAACATCGGACGGACTTTGCACTAAAATTAAGATCATTTCCCATTACAAAACTTATATCGATATTTTGATATTCAGAATAAAAAAGGGTTCTGAGTCCGAATTGGAGGTTCTTTTTTGCAAATCGACGTCCTTCCCCTTCATTCTGGCCTTCGAAAAGACTAACTATTTCGTGCAAAATTAAAATTCTTTGCAATGGAAAGCGTAGCCACGTACCAATGTTTGAACTACTCTATTGGCTTATTCGTGATAGCAGATGGAGATTCCCAATCAGTTCTGGATATTTTACGATAATCCAGTCATTTATCATGAATGTTTAAAAAAGACGGGGTATATGCTAGAAAAACTTTGAAATGGAATGTTCTGTGGGTCAATGGGTCAGTCACTGTCATCACTGTCTTCACTTTCTTGCTCATCGTCTTCAGTGTCAGATGCGAGTTCACAGTCGTCAGCTATCTGTAGATACTTTTGCTCGTACTCTTGAGCGTGCCGATAGGCATCAGTCCAAGTATCCGACTCTAGAGATGCAAACCTGGCGTCGAGTTTTGTACGAAGCTCCGCTATACCAGAAGCAGGCCGTCCGTGTTCCCGCCTTTGATGTTAGCCCATATAAGCTCTATGGGCTATAGTTCGGGGTGGTATGGTGGAGTATAATACACCAAATACTGATACAAAGTCGCAATTTCGTAGCCCTGTAGATTGGTTTAGATTTGTTGGCACGAACAAGCATCATCAGCTCAGCTTTTGTGTAGCTGGCGTCGTACCAAATTTCTAATTCGGGACAATGTAAAGTTAATAGTTGTAAAATAACGTTATAACACTACACAATTTGCACCTTTTTCGTCAAGCCACGCTAAAATATCGTATTTGAGAGCTCTCGAGTTGGGTGCCAAGTTGGTTTGGTTTTTGTGAAAGCTTGCACCATCCATGTATATTTTGCAAAGGGTCATACGAGTTTACTTGTTGGCTAAATGTGAGCACAGATTTGAAACGATCTCTCGAATTGATCTGTGTTGAAATTTCCGTGGTAGTGCTCATCGTGCTTTTGTTTTAGGTTGGATTGCCACACTTCGCTCGATTCTTCTATCAATTCACCAGCAGTTCCGTTTTTTTTGCAGGGAATTATGCCAGCTGCAATAATACTAAACCTGTTGGTGCACGAACATAACGTAAAAATTAAAAAAAAAAACAATTTATTAAAATCAAACAAAAGCAAAATATTGTAATAGTATCGCACCTTAGGTCTCTGCCGCTTATTGAAAATCGGACTTTATCTTCATCGACCCAATACAGCTGAGCAACGTGGTTCAAATTGCAAAACGTTTCATCCAGAAACACTTCTGGACGAATCGAAAAGCTCCGCCAATTTTTTTGGCCACTTTTTTTCTTCAAATACTGAGTGTGAAAAGCAATATTAGCTGTGGATTCAGCCAAAATGTTGCGAGATTTCCCTTTGAAGAACCTCATGCCCATTCGCCGGAGCACCCAGCGCAAATACCGCACTGAAATCGAAATTTCAAACTCTTCAAATAGCCGTTGAGCCAGTGTTAATGCTGCCACAGGCTTGCCGCTTTTATTCATTTCAGAAACCAACTTACGCACCAAAGGATGCAGGCTTTCACCGTGATAACGGGGCCTACCAGCTGGTTTTGGCCCTACCGTCTGGCAAAATTTGTAATACGACCAGTAAAATATTAAAATTTTATACAACTGCAAATGCAGTCAGAAGACTTACCGAGGCAAAGGTCGGGTCGTGGTTCTTCTCTCGATGGCTCCATATCGCTGAAATCGTGCTTGGAGCACGCTCAGGTATTCACTAACATGATTGCGCACCTCCCCCTTCCACAGCTTTGGCGCCACCGCTTTTTTCGCAAGTATGTATTCGTAAGTCTTCGCCACCAAGTGCTTTTCGGCCGCGGATACCGGACGGCATTTGTCGTAGTAGTGACCTTACAGCAAGATTGGACACTTAGCTATTAATATTAGGACTTTTTATACTTGCTTGTAGAGACAGCCGCAGCTAAATCGGGCTGTTGATTACTGAGATATAAATATTTAAAAATGGATTTAATAAATTACCGTTTTCCATCCGAGCCTTTATGGCCGGGATAATATTGCCGTCCAATGTGGCTCTTGGCATTAAGGTGGAAGTATCAAGATGCGAAGGCACTTAGAGATGGAATAATAGCTACAATCCCAAACAAGGTGGCTTCGCCAGAGAGATAAGCCGTTACTGACTTTACTGAAGACGTTTTGCGGGAGCTTGGCGCGGCTCGGACCCAATCCGTTCTCTATGACGCGAAAGAAGCGGAAACTGACGTGGAAGACTCAAAGCAATGTCCGGGTAGCTGCTTGGGCTTTGGCCAATTTTACAGATACGGCTACTAGAACAAACTATGAGTTCCGTGTATTGCGTGAGGGAAGGACGCAGCTCAACGCGATTGCCTAGAAACTTGGTGTAACTTCCGATATTGAGCGCCTTGGTCACTCGTATGACTACGGCTACACCGTAGTGGGTCTGAATGCAGGATCGGACCATCGCCGACATATCTTCGAACAGGGAAACAGCTGGCCTCGCGGGTCTTCCAGCTCCTTGGTCACGACGTCATAATGTGTGTCGCGTTACAACAAACAGGTCCGTGTTCCAGCTGAAGTTAGCATCGCTGCGAGAGGCGTCGTACTGGCTCGAGATAGCGTGCAATTGGATGTGATGGATAAATTGCGTAAAATCAGGAGGGGCCTTCGAAGCTCTACGATCCACAGCAGGATCCACCGATGGATCGACTGTTTCTACCGGTGCTCCTGAAGGAACCGGAGATATGGTCGGTACGTGGCTGCGTATGTTAAACCGCGTACAACGGACGTTAGACGCAGCCGGTGCCTATTGCTTCAATGTCACATGGGTTTCCCCGTTGGAAGAAGTGTTGATACCAAAGCAAGACTACAGAACGGCATGTTCTACGACCACATGCGAAAGACCCATCCGGAGCTGGATTTGGCTGCGCCAAAATTAAAAAAGTCAATTAACTACCAATCACATCACATTATCATTCCAGTCGAAATCCGCATAAGTGATTATGAATATTTCAAGTTAATAAATCGTTCAATTCAGGAACGATAACATCGTTCCTACACTATAGGCAAAACAGCTGGGACATACCATTTATATGGTAGGACGGAATCATCATAGTGCTTATATTTTCCAAGCAAAAGCTTTACCAGTATTCCATGTCTATTCTACTCTAGCCGACAACCAAGAAAAAAATTTATCTTGAAATCCACCGCATCTAAAATGTGCACTACAGACAACCAGGTCAATGACGCGGGTGAAGTAGACTTTTTTGTAGGGCATGTGGGTTTACGAATATATCCAATAGAATATCTAATACTTTTGCCAACCAGCAAAACTTTTTCAATAAAAAAAGTTTAAAAAGTCAATTAAAAACTTTTAATCTCTATCCCTAGGTGTACCACCGGTAGTACAGATTTTAAAAACATCAAAAGTTAGTTGTGGGCGGCTGTTTAAACGCGTTTTCAGAACTAATGCGTTATATAGAAACAGGCGTTTTCTCCGCCACTCGAACCAAAAAAAATCGGCTGAGTTCGCACGGTAGTACGATCGCTCAAAGTTGGTGATGGCTACCAACCCATGAAATTCTACTATGTAGAGCACCAAATACATCTACAGGAAGCAAAACATATTCTTACCAGTAAAAGGCATGTAAGAGGAAGTATCTATATGTGTTTTACGCCAGAGAAGCACGTTGACCGCTGGATACTGGCGCGCCCGAACTCATACGTAGGCACGCATGTAAAACTCATTGTAAGGTTTTCAAGCGACTGTTACTGCTATAGCTACATGTACTTACCCTTTCCTATGTCAGCACAACCTTTTGTAGTGCTGTACAGTGCGAAAAAAACGGCGTTAGCGTGCTCACAACATTGTGCTGGACTTACGACAATGTCTAGTAATGGGGATTTTGGTTTTAGTTCTTCGAGTTAGTGGAGGATATTTTATAGTAAGTTTTTATTGTGAGCACCAGCTCTTTTGTTCTTCAGAATTACTCACTCTCAAGCTATTTGCCATTACCAAATGGCGGTCGATTTATATTTAAATCGCTCCGTATGCCGCCTGCTACCTGGGCATTCTGGTCGAATTACATATAAATTTACCAGCTCTAGTTCGATCGGCCAATCAAAGCCTTCAACGACCGTTGTATGCGCGAGATCGCGGCTAAATACCCCCAGGTGGTTGGCTTATGCATAGATACACCGATCGGTGTGTTCGACCTAATAAGGGGTAAGAAGAGAGATTTCTATATTAACTTAGGATAAATAGTGCACTATTCCGTAATAACGGTCGATTCAGTATCAAAATAGGACAAAAGGGTGGCGATTACAATAAAAGTTGTCTTCTAATATGGATGCTACTCAGTTAGGGTAGAACGGCTTGGTTCGCTTTTCAGGCGCGCGACAAGTCATCCAATAGCCTGGTTACCATTTCTATCTTGTTGTATTCTGATGCGCTCAGATTTATCAGATTTATATTTGTTTTTTGTATGGAAATTAAGCACGTGTCCCAAGGGTGGGACTGATGCGCGGTACGACCTACCTGGGGGGTAGAGATTAACTCTGCATATCTCTCCTGTTCAGGCGAGATATAGGTGGTCTCCGGAGGTCATCCACAAATTGTAGATTTTGAACCTGCTTGTACATTAAGATTTTTATAGGGTAGTAAGAATCTACAATTGTAAGCATAGTGAGAGGGTTCTGAAGCTTGAAGCCGTCGTAGTTGCTGCGTTATAGCTATCCAAACATAGGCTCGGCTTCAAGTTGTATGATGATGTTTTCATCTGTGGAGGTACATATAATCAGAACCTTAAGGTACCCTAATATAACCCCCACGATATGCTTGCCACCTTGCGGCGGATTTAGTGAGCAACTACAATGCATTGGGATGTGTCATGGAGGATATCACTAGGATGATCGGTTGCGCCGACACGGGTGGGTGACATGATGAACAGCTTGGTTATTTGATGCTTTTTTGTGTACCCATACCGTAACCCATTTTCTCGGTTACAACGTGTCAATTAACCGACAAAAAGGGAGGTGGGTAGCTTGCCTTCAACAGAAACACCGCTCTCGATCTCATTGTTGAGAGTATGGCGAGTTATGTCGGTATTGAACGAAGAAGAAGAGGAGCAGTTTCTGTGAGTTGTCAAAAGACAAAGTGAGTGTATTGAGAGAGAGCACTAGCTCCTGCAGATGATCGGTGCAAGGAGGGTGAGCCTTACGTTATGGTTCACTCTATAGCATACTCTACTCTAGCCTAACGGCTTTGAAAAGTTTTACTGACTGGATATCAGCTCTTAGGTACACTATACCACTTAACAAAGAGGCTACTTCAACAGGCTCCCTGCTTCTTTAAATGGTATGCGATAATCCAAAATTATATGATATTGCAGGTCAATAAAAAAATTAATTTTTGTGTCAGTCCAAAGACGAAACCGGGAGGTACGTGACTGGCTTCTCTTAGCGCTCTCAGTTTTGCTGTTTGTGAAGAGAGCCACGTGGGCACGCCCGACGGCCAACATCTGGAGGACGGGCGTCAGCAAGGGTGCCGAGCTCCGTCGTACAGCGCCGAAAAAGAAGAACAAACGCAAACAAAGGAAGGCGGAGGAAATTCGCGCGGCAAAGCAAGCTAGGGTGGCTCGTCGAGCAGTCACCGAGAGCATGGACACGACGGCAGCTGTGGCAAGTACCGGTGGCAGTGGGTGTACGGCCGCGAGGGGCAAGGGGAGCAGCGCCGCGGGGGTGAGTAAGCAGGGGTTAAAGCCCAACGCCATAGAGCTACCACTATCTCGTGGTGTCACTAATGCGAGGGGAAATATTGGCAATTGAAAAGCCAGCGCAGTTGAGCCCTGGGTGTGCCACATCTGTACCGTTTTGAACCATGTGAGCCTTCATCGATGCGCTAACCGCAAGTGTGATCGGGCGAAGGTCGTTATTCACCGATCTGCTGACAATGCACTCGCCGACGCCATTGCAAAGCCCTCGGTGTAGTCGAGTCTGACACTGCCCCAGTCTGTACGAATGCTGTAACCGACCGGAAGTCTATAGTCACTGGTCGGAAGGCTACTGCCACACACCAAAAGGCTACTGCCACCAACCATAAGTGTACAGCCACCAACCGAAAGACTTCTGCTACTGACGGGCATGCTACGGCCACCGACCAGATGTATTAGCCGATATATATGCGGCCAAGCTTAGAGAAGACGACTTTGTGGAAGAAAAGGATCTCGTCGACCGCTGGAAGGCTTCATCTGTGCCGCTCTTCGAGGATTTCTGGAGGGCAGATGAGGTTGGCATGGGACTGATTGGGGCAGACGACGATGGACTTTGCGCGTTCAACGCATTGAAGCGTGTCGCTGAGCTGGCAGGGCGTCCGGACATCGTGATCCAGCAGGACGTCGACCAGTATATCGATGATGTACTCGTGAAATATGGTCGTAATATTTAAGAGGGGGCAAAGTGGACAGATGTGCGCGATTTTCTGATTCGCCTTCGGGATGCTGGACGCGACCTCGCTTATAACAAGATTGTCAAGAAGAACTATTCGATTCCAGGTCGTCGTGGAGCACGCATGTTGGGAGAGATCAATGTCAGGGACGGAATTTACATCGTCGGAGCCTACAACCATCGCCACATCGGTCACGGAGCGATGCTCACGGTTCAAGGAGACAAGCGGCTCATCTACGGCTTGAAGGAAGGTAAGTCGATCTCATCCGCGAAGGCAACTTCTATGCATTTGTTCGTCCATTCAGTGTCTCTAAGTAGATTCTAGGATTCGGTAGGATTTCCGCGGGTTTACCTAACCGATAATTAAATGAACTTTCCCAGCAAGTTGGTCGCTATGCATGGATTATCGTATATAAACTCGTGTGTCTAGACAATTCGGTACTTGACCGGGGAAACCTCAACGAGGGAGACTCTTGTGCGAACAAAAAGATAACACCCAGTGGGAAAAAAAAATCGAAAAGGACGCAGGAGATAGACACGTTTCATGCAGTTGGATTGTCAGTGTATTTCTATACTGAGCGGCCGGATTCAATTTTCAGCGACTTTATCCTGAGCTTGACCTTTAGCTCTCTAAACATGTGCCTGTCTAAGGCTTTAATAAAGATTTCGTATTATAGTAGGTGACGTTGAATTCATGCCGCTCTACTTTTTCTTGCTGAAACAGTATCGTACGTGTACATACTTTGATTGTCCGTGAAGTTCGGAGTTGGAGCAGATTTTGATGCAGCTCTGACTGTCCTCGTATATAGCGTTAGCCTGCGTTGTAACAAAGCCAGGTTCTTTGAGAAAAAGTTTGAGGAATATCATCTCTTGCATGCAGTGACACAGGGCGATATATTCTGCTTCTGTTGTAGATAGAACCACAGTTTGGTGTTTTCGTGAAAGTCATGAGATTGGACTGTGTGCTATCATAGTCACAAAACTACCGACAGAACGTCTTGTGTCAGGCCAGTTGACATAGTCCGAGTCGCTGTATGCAGTCAGATTATCAGCTAGATTCTCCGACGTGATGTCGGACGGGCCTCCCAGAAGTAGACCGTAGTCTTTGGTTCCTGACAGATACTTAACCCCTTAGTTCCCGGGCCCTATTCAGGAGGGTATATTTTTATCCCGTCCCATATATTGACATATAGGCTTTTGTAAGAGCCGTCATTTAAGTACGGAATTTGACGTGGAGGTTAGAGGTGTGCATAAGGATAGACTGACGAGTAAAGCGAAGACGCATCCAACATAAATTTCCCGTATGTTGGCTAAAGTAGAGCAATGAAATGCTTTATGTAGGCTTTATCTACATAAGAAATGTCCATTTTATCGATGCGTCCGGTTTTACGCTGTTGCACCAATGAGGCAAATAAAAACGAACGATTCAATTGATTGCATTATGCATTGTTTCCTGCCAGCAAACGTGGATGGCGCGCTACCTACACAACTGCCACCGAAGTCCTTTCTCCGGCACCTTGTTCGGTATCTCCTTCACGATTTCCAGCTCCATCATCACCTGGAGCCGGCTGCCCACTTACCTGACGTCTCCTCTTCTTGTCTAGTCGCGACGGAGGCGGGCGGTCGCGCGACTTGTGCGCTTGCTGGAGCTCGGTTGGGATGACATTCCCGTTGTTCCAATCCGTGTGTCAAATGTCGAAGCATGTGCTCGCAATACTTTCACGAGGCACATTACAGAGGTATTTCCTGTAGCATTGCATAACGCATGAGTGTAATATATACGAGTTCTGAACACGCGTACAGTGCGCACCTTTTGTTGCCTTCTGAGCACTCCGGGCAGAAGTACTTTGTATACTTTCGCGGTTTGACCTTGAAACAGCGCACATTTTACAGGAGCGGTGACGGCGTTTTACACCTTGATCGCCCTCCACAGTATCAGGGTTTTCTTCTAATCGATGCCCAAAGTCAGCACAACGACCCCGTTCAGTTGGCTGGCGGATTGATGCTGATCCTGTCCTTGATGGCGATAGAGCTGTACGCTCACGTGCGTATGTTGCTTTCTATACAAACAACATAATGGCATAGTTATGTTGGATGTCAGAATAGCCCCACATATCTTATGTTGGATAGACAACATATTGTACCTCAATTTCTGTGAAAGCCTCTGCGGAGTCGATCGCCAATATCTGCTCCATCAATTCCTCGAAGAATGCGAAGTGTTTCGGCGGACGTTTGTTTTTCACTTTGCTGTGGTACAGGTATATAATGAAAGCGTTGACAAGCGCCACGTCGAGCAGCCCCAGGAATAATGTTCGGTAGTACTTTCGGGACTTATAGCCCAGCTGTACGCTGTAGCGCTGCATGCGGAGCTGGTCATGGACGTCAACACCGCCCATCCAGCGGTGGTAGTTTCGGACCAGCTCCGGCGCGGGTACAGGCTTCATCTCGCCATGGATGCGTCGCACTACATTCCATGCAAGATATAGTTAAAATCAGCAGGCATGATACTAGGCTCTAGACCACACTTACTGACGTTGCCAGGCTGGCGGCTCCCCCACACTTGATAGGAAATGGACGGGGTTTCGACCCATCCAGTTATCTCTGGGACCTGCTTGTTTTGGGCAAGTTTGATGGTGCCTTGTGGTGGCACCATCTCCTTCTTCCTGTTGATAGTTATTGTCTGCTTCGTAGTGATGGTGACTTCAGCATAGCCGGTCCTGTCCGTTTGAACGGTTCCCGTGAGGTAAATCCGACGATGCAATAGCTCCAGTGCCAGCTTGACGGAGGTGTAAAAACGGTCGGTGATCACCAATCTCCATGGGGATGTTGCTGATGGCGGCAACAGTGCGGATAGGTTACAAAGAACGGCTGCCTCTCCACTATTGTTGTCCTTCAGCACCGGTGTACGAAGATTCGTTTTTGCTCCGCAATATACCTCAAATCCTGTAGCATAATAGCAACAACAACAAAAACGTTAGCGCTATGTTGGATAGCTTCGCAGGACCGACCATTTATGTTGATAGCAATCCAACATAAGCACTTAGGCCAAAAAACAAATGCCGTGGCAAGCTGAAACATACATACCTCATGCAATATGCTGTTTTCGCACAGACAGCGACGAACACCTTCGTGCCCCACATGTGGGGCTTGTCCTTGTTGAAGATTCGCATGGGATTGATGCGGGAACGCGACGGCAACGTCGCGTCATCGAAACTGATAACCGGTGGAGCCTTGTAGCCTCGAGCGAATGTCCGCTGTAGCACAACGATCACGGGCCGTATTTTCCACGCTCGGTCCGTACGCGGTTGCGGTAACTTATTGTTGGAAAATGAAGATATCTCATGATATGGAAGAATCTATTCTTCGACATGTACACGCCGAAACGGTTTGTCGGTAAGGCGCCAATCTTCTTTGTCGACCAGTGAGCAGCGATTCCTTTTCGAATCGGCGCCAGCATTCTGGCGATCAGTAGTGCGACCACGCGCAGCACCTCCCAGAGCTCTATATCCACAACGTGCGGCGACGTATCTCGCTCAAGTCCTCCAATAAAGCACCAGTACGACGCTGCTGTGCTCGAATCGCGCGCGCACGAAGCGGAATAGACTGTGCGTGATAACGATTGCTCTCAACAGCAATCTGAACCCACAATTTCGGTGGCATGAAGTAGAATAGTACCGCCAACGGGTCATTCGCCACACTAATGGTGCTGTCGCTTGGTCCGAAGGGTCCTTTGAACAGGTCGTGATATCTGGGGTCAGGGCCGAAATTGCTTTGATCTGAACACATTGTCAAAAACAACAAAGCGTTATGTCAGACTTTATGTTGGCTTGTAAATATCTCCCATTTCGTTATGTTGGAAATTGCCAACATATCTTACGGTACTCCCATCCACTGTGTCGCATGGACGAAATTTGCCGAGCGTCCTTCGCGAATGAAGACCAAACCGAGTCGGAAAGCTCCTCCACCTCTTCGTCCTATTCCTCATCGGTCAGAGCACCGATATCCTGATCCTTATCTCACGGGTCGTCATCATCAGCATCCGCCTCTTTTTTTTGGCTCTTCACACACGTCCGGATCTTCGCCAGAGTTGAGTTCTGTACACTGTTTCGCGCCCTCCACCATCAGGTTCGGGTCCGCGTCGATAACGCAAGAGGGTATTGCAAACGTAGGTTCCTCTGCGTTGCCCTGGTCTTCTTCACCACTTGATGATAGCTGCATGTCCAGGCAACAAACAAGTTATGTTAGATGTTAGGTTGTACGCCCTTCACGGGCGGTTTTTTATGTTAAATATTGCTAACATAACTAAACTCATCGTCGCTGTCGCTATCGTCTTGCAACACGGCGCGGCGTCTCTTGCGTGAAGACCCTTGGTCGGATTCTTTCGCCTTCCCGTTACTTGTTCGCCGCTGCCTTCTTCATTGCCACTCCACTCACCACCTCCTTGGCCGCCACAATGGTCTTTGCTGCCTTCTTTGCTCTCGTCTCCTTTCATGGCGCCACATCCTTCGCCTCACCGATGTTCGTAGCAGGCGGCGTGGCCAGGTCCTGTCTTGGGCTCGCTTTCCGTTTGCTCCGTCGAACGCGGCACTCTCGGCGCTGTGCCTCAACGCACAAGCGGCGCTGCTCTGTCGTTAGCTTGTTTCGCGGCGACTTTCCAACCGGGCCTACCATCTTTCGTCGCCGGCGCTTTTTCGTAAATGAGGGCGTTTGTGGTTGTCGACCACTCATTTGGATGTCGGCGGAGAGCTCTTTTCTCTGTACCCTTCAAATAGGGAAGGGGGGTCCTAAGTCTAAACATGCACATTCGCCTTTTTTCACTTGGATAATATATTAGTTTGATTATGGCATCTTCTGTGATTTGTCACCATACAAACTTATAGTTGCCGCTTTGTTGGAGGTCAAACATAGCAAAGATGCTTCGAAAAGCCTGGATTAGGGTACGCACTTCTTATGTTGATTCATCCAACATACGGGAATTAAGGGGTTGATCTCACAAATGGCTGCTTTCCAATGCTCCGTTCCTGGATTAGCTAAGAATTGACTGACTTCCCGCACGTAGAATGCCATATCCGGTCGAGTGCCTACCATTAGATATATGACACTGCCTACGACTTGGCGATACGGAATGTCTTTCATCGTATCTTTCTCTGATTCACTGCTAGGTTGGCAGCTTTCGGAGAGATGAACGTTCCGGTCTGCTGGCATCGCAATAGGATAAGAGATGTAGTCGCTGAAGCGGTCAAGGACCTTCGTAGCGTACTTGTGCTGTGGATATATATCGTTCGGTTCTTACGGCCACGTTGAATGGACCAACCGAGTAAGTACTTTACCTCCCCTAACTCGGTCATGGAGAATCTCTTTTTCAGCGCTGATTTGAGTTCCTGTACGAGGGCTGGTGTTGGCGCTATGATCAAGAGGTCGTCGACGTACGCTGCAATGTAACATGTGATGCCGGAAACCGTACGTCGGAAAACGCAACGATCCTTGACAAGTTTCTGGAATCCAAGACTTTCAAGGAAGGCAGACAAGGTTTGGTACCAGACTCGGGGAGCTTGCGTCAACCCGTAAAAGCTCTTTAAGAGTTTGCACACTAAGTGTTCTATGCCCGGGGTTTTGAACCTTCCGGTTAAGCCGTGTAGATCTCTTCTACAAGATAGCCGTTAGAAATGCTGTCTTAACATCCATTTGGTGGGCTTCAAGGTCCAGAAGAGCTGCGATAGTAAGCAGTAGTCTGAGTACCTCCATCCTGATGACAGGAGAGAATATCTCGTTGTAGTCGATGCCATATTCCTGTAGGAATCCTTTGATCACTAGACTAGCTTTAAAGCGGTCGATTTTGCCGGTGCCGGTATACTTCACTACAAAGATCCATCGGCTAGTTAAAACCTTCCGTACTTTAGGAGGGGATACCAGCACCCAAGTATTATTGACCATGAGGGGCTTGTATTCCGATTTAGCTGCCTTATGTCACTGATTAGCGTGCGATGGCTTCATCGCCTCCCGATACGTGGTGGGCTCTGACACATACCGAATAGCTAGTGAGGTGTACAGTAAATGCTGACGTTGCTCCTGTTCGCGGATGTCTTCTTCAGTGGCTTCCGTAGAGAGGTGGGGTCGAAGGAAGCGGAGGATCAGAGTCAGTCTCTGTTTTAAAGGAATAATGCATGGCTGTTCGATCAATAGCTTCCCTCAGTTAGGGCAGTACGCGTTTGTTCGCTGTGTCTGGCGCGGTTATCATTGAGGTAGGTGACGACGTTGTCACGGATTCTGCTACATGTTCAGATTCAGGTACAGGTGCTAGTGCAGTAGCAGTAGCAGTTGTAGTTGCAGTTGTAGTTGCAGAGGTACAGGTGCAGGTGTAGCGGCAGGTTGCTGCCTACTCGTGTGCTGTATGGGCTCTGGTGTAGACGTCAGGCCAGCGAGAGGGGGAAATTCGCCCTCTTGAAAGACTGTATCACGACTGTAGACAATGGCATGGGTATTGATGTCCATCAGGCGATATCCTTTCTTGCGGTCAGGCACACCACGATACATGAACAAACGGGCTCTAACGTCGAGTTTGTCTCGGTATTGCTCCGTGATGTGGACATATCCACTACATCCGAATACTTTGATGTACTGCATGGATGGAATGCGGTTGTGCCAAAGCTCGTACGGGGCTCGTCCATCCGTCTTGGAGCTAGGTGTCATATTGATTAGAGTAGTCACGTGACAGACACACTCTGCCCTCAATTGCTTGGGTAGCTTGTCGTCAAGCAGAAGAGCTCGGACACGCTACATGATAGTACGCATACGGCGTTTGGCAACTCCATTTTGCTGTGGAGTATATGCATTGGTAAACTGCGCATCAGTCCCATACTTTTTAAAGATGATGCGACCGAGCTTCTCATATTCTTTCGCATTGTCTGCTTGAAGTCGCTGAGCTTCAAGGTTGCTCTGAGTCTCTCGTCTTCAACGCTGAACGAGTACTCAATGACAGAGAAAAAATGTTCAGGGCTTTCTTCCTGAAGTCTTCGTAGCACTCATACAGTTCGCTACGGGTCTTCATTGGATAAGTGAACATGAATCGAGAGAAGTCATCGATGAAGATCAAAACGTAGCGACAGCAAGTAAGGCTAGACACAGGTAGTGGACCCCAGATATCTGAATGCACTTGTGATAAGAGTGAGGTTGCACGAACGTGCAGGCTACACAAAAGAAATTAGTCGTTGAACCTAAAGGTGCAGATCCATCGAGTCCGTGTATGGCTTGTCTCCTACATAAGTCATTCAAGACACGAACGTTAGAATGTCCGAGGCGTTTGTGTAAGAGCAGAAAGGAACGTTGCTTACACGAGACAATAAGTGCCGCTGGATGCGCCGCTGCTTTGGCTTGGAATTGATACAGGTCCGAGTTGGTAGCCATGAGAGCCTTGATCTTAAAGCGTTGGTCAGTCTGCACAGCGTGCTGTTTGCGGTCAAAATTGAAGCGAAAGTCGGGTTTCACGGCCGCTGGACCTGACAACAGGCTGAATTGGAGCTGGGGAGCATACAGGACGCCATGAAGGCTGAGCTTCTGTATCTTGCCCTTGGAATTAGTGACTTCCAGTTCAGCGCGTCCAATACCTTCGAAAGGGACCTGGTTGTTGCCGCCAACCGTGATCGAGCCACCACTAGTGGTGATGGCAGTGAACTACTGCGCTTCGTGGGTCACGTGGCGCGTGCGGCCAAAGTCGAGATGGGGTCGGGTTCTACCTTGGCTTGAGCAGTGAGGCTAAACGGAGGATTGATCGTGGTGACAACAGCGATGCGAGCGGTATCGCGGCATCCTTGACGAGACACCTTGTGGTTGTTACCCGAATCACTATCTTCATCGTCCTCATCGTTGTCAGATTCCAACGAGTGGTCCTTGTAGCGATCTTGACCACGATTCTTGAAGCCGTTTCCGTGTTGGCCCTCGTTACTGCCATTATTGCCCTTGGATTCACGGTTGGCGTTGCCCTTGTTGTTGCGCCATTTGTTCCCATTGTTCGAGTTTCGATAGGGATGATCGCGTCTCGAGCTACCCTTGAAGGCGAAATTGGCAGGAAGTACTGTTCCGGCCTTCACCCATCCATCTCGCAGGTCTTTTTGCAGGCCGCAACACTGACGAATGTTGTACCGTGGGCGATCACAGTACGAGCAGATATTGGCGTTGTCACGATTCTGTGATGCCGGCGGTCCAGTAGCCACTAGAGCTCGCTCACCCTTGGTTACGGAGGTCTCAGGTGTGCCCTTGTCCAGGGTGTAGCGCTCTTGGACTTGGAGGCCACGGGCCTTGCCTTCAAATGCTCTGCTTGAGGTCTTCATACGGGATGTACTTCCGTTGGCCTTTCTGGATGCGGAGATCATCTTTCCACGACTTGGGCATCGAGGTGAATAAGTAAATGGACTTCTCTCTCTCGGCCATCACCAACTTGGTGGCTTCTGGCGCGGCTCTCATCGCGTTCTCAAGTTTGAGAAAGAACTCAGTCAAGTCTGGGCCTTCCTCATACTTGATCTTCACCAAGTAGTGTTGGATGAAGTACGGATCACCATGAAAGGCTGCTCCCTGGTACTTCTGGCAGATGAAATTGAAGATCTCGTAAGATGTCGTGAGATTCTTTACCAGCGGCACGTGCATGTTGTCCATCGTTTTCACCAAGAAAGCTTTGGTCTTGGCTTCTTGGAGACGGCGCTCGCGCTGGCTAAGAGCTTGAGGCTTCTCTTTCTTGACATGTTTGCGGGCACGGCAAGCTTCGTGCTGGTTGAATGGTCAAACCGGGAGGTCCTTTCGCTTGATTGACATATCAGAGCTGGCTTCCGAGTCTTCATCCGAGTCTGAGGGTGGCTTGAGCTTGTCATCGCTCTCGTTGTAGTCCACAGCGCCGGCTTCACGTAGCCAGGTAGATGTTTGCCATCGAGTGCTGCGCACACGCGGGTCTTCTACACGTCAAAGTTTTCGGTGCCGACGAGGCGTGGGAATTCGTCGCTTGAGACTTGGGTTGAGCCCATAACCTATGTCAAGTTATGTCGGTATTGAACGAAGAAGAAGAGGGGTAGTTTCTGTGACTTGTCAAAAGACAAAGTGCGTGTATTGAGAGAGAGCGCTAGCCCCTCCAGATGATTGGTGTAAGGAGGGTGAGCCTTATATTATGGCTCACTCTATAGCGTACTCTACTTTAGTCTAACGGCTTTGATAGTTTTTTACTGACTCTTGGGTACATCGTACCACTTAACAAAGAGGCTACTTCAACAGACAGCATGTCCTGCGGTCTAGGAGCCACTTAAGCGTATTTGTAGAACGTGCTAGTGACGAGCACAGCGTGCTGTATATATTCATACAGATTATAACGTGTTACGACCATATATCACCCTGAAAACGAGTACGCATTTTACTAATAAATTCTACTGTGGTGACCGATCCAAAAATTGAATGTATCAACCTCAAAACATATAAAGGAGAAACGGCATATAATATAATAATAATAGTAATAGTATTAACACACAAACACGACTGCAACCGACTCGCCCAACCCCTTCTCCCTACTCGTCCCACTCAACCAACTCGTCCTCCCCGTTTAACTCGTTACTGTAAAAAAAACTGGTTGTCAATTTTAATGTGATATTCTATTGTATACTTCGACATGTTTTACAAAAATTCTACTTCACCCGCGCATTGACCTAGGAATTATTAATACTACCGAGGTGTCTGTAGTGCGTGCACATTTTAAAATGCGGTGGATTCATAGTATTTTTATTCTTGATTATCGGTTTGTAGAATAGACTTCGAATACTGGTAATGTAAGCAAGACAATATATTAATCTAAGATTAAAACGCTAGACTTTCTGGATGCGAGGTATCTATTCGAAACTTTCGCATTACAAAAATCTTCTCATTCATGTGGCGACGAACCGACCATGAAGCCGATCGTATCGAAACAGAAAACTAGGCCGGGAGTTAGCCAACACGCAGTAAGGAGCGTCTCAAAAATAAGTGCTTGGAGAAAAACCAGCAGATACCAGTAGAAAAAATATATGTTATTAATAACGGAGCCCATATACTCCAATGGCGTTTCAGCAATGTTTTTTCCCTTACCAGTTCGCATCGCTTCAGGATCTAAGTGCCGCCACGAGGCTGCGGCAGAACAGCGTTCTACGCGCCGCGGGAAATCAAACAATGGGAAAATGCTACGTGAAGAAAAAACTGGTATTAGTACATGTATTCCCAGCTAAGTCGAAGCTAGACGATGTACTGTTTTAAGCCGATTTTTGCCTCAATCTAGATGCCTTAGTAAGTGCTGCCTCAAATGAACCCTGCAGAATGGCGATAGGACAAGTTTGTTGGACTGCAAAACTCTTCTGCATGGTCGAAATATCGATGCAAATTTATAATTCCTCATAGAAAGCGTCACTTGAGATCGCGTAGTCCATCCAGCGTCTACGATTTTAATCGGCTTTAAAAAGCCACACAAGTAACGGCGTATACAATCACGGAAGTTGTTGGGAATTTGGTAATGAATTTGATATTGATTAAAGTGAATTGATAAATCGGTCTCGTATCATACGAGTCGTATGACCTGCGCGACTGATACTTGGCTGGCTTTTTTTTTTTTTTAGACGCTGATACCGTTTTCAGCGCCCCATTTCTTCATGATGCGCACAATGTACTCGACCTGAGGGTTATTGTTCGCTTTGAGAATACTCAGCACTTCCTCGAGTTCTACTCGTGTCGCTTTTCCCGCCACAGCACGCTGGAAAACACCGACACAAGCGCCACGCTTCCCCTCCCAGTACTCCGGATCTGGGTCAAGTCTTTCTAGAATGTCGAACGCTTTAGCAGCGTAGAGGAACTCGCCCATTTTGTAGCAGTCGTGAGCGATGAGTTGCAGCAGATTGAACGAGTCATCTGAGTTGTCGAGCTTTAAGTACAAGTCCCAAGCTGCCGACGGGTTGTGATTGAGGATGTAGCAGCGTGTCAACCAGCTCACGTAGCAGTAATCGTGGCGATAATCCTCTTGCTGCACACGCAATAAAGTTTCGAGAGCTTCTTGGTGAGATCCAGTGTTACACAATGCGATGCCGAAGTTCCAGTTGAAGTCGTCTTCGTTGTAGAGATATTGCTTGATGGAGTTAAGGTAGATGTTGACGTCTTCGAACTGTTTGAGTAAGTAGAAGCATGAAGCCATACATTGACGTCCAGGGATTGTATCACACTCGGTGGGGGAGGACCCCACGAGCTGGAAATACTGCTGCGCTGTCTTAATATGCTGTCGCGACGAGGTTGACTGGCCTAAAGTAGCATGGACTACACCTTTGAGGATATACTCTTGTGGTGTAGATGGCTCCACGTCTTTGATGAGGTCGTACGCTTCTTGTAGTTTGTCGTGTTTAAGGTAGTACACTACCAGATTAAGTCGAGCTTCGGGTAGGGCGTCCACAAATTGAGGTAGGACTCTCAATGCATGCTGTCCGTCCTCAAACACCACCATGTTATGGCTCACTAGATCGTTCTGTTCAATATTGTAGCCACGATCAGTCAGAGTTTTGATCTCGTCTTTGGCTGCTGCTCCGTTGTAGAGCTTGAACTGGTTGCAAGCCTTGACGTTCACAGCCACCACACTGTCTGGAAAGGCCTGGAGATACGCCTGCATGATCTCGAGAGACACGTCGTAGTAGTCGAGCTTGTAGTAGCACATGGCTACATAAACATTGAGTGCGATGTCATCTCGGTTCTCGAGCAGAAGGCGCTTGTAGATGTCTGTGGCTTCCTGGAAATGGTTCCGGAAGTAATGGATCGCTGCTAGAGACAGCTGATCCTCCTTAGAGTCTGTAAGTTGCTGGTGATATACTAGTAATTTATCCTCGTCGCCCATTTTGTGAGCGCAATGGAAGAGCAGGCGGTTCTGTAGCGGCCCCGCGGGTCCCTTTTCGGCCTCTTTGGCGGCCTCCATGTACATTTGAAGGTAAAAGAGACAGCAACCTCGATAGAGGAAGATCTCGGGCGTGTCGTCTACGTCTCGTAGCTGATCGTAGGCGTCCAGTGCTCGCTGGTAGTTGCCTAAATGGAAGGACGTGTAGGCGAGCCATAGAAGCGTCTTGCGCTTCCCCTCAGCCTTGGCCAAGCCCGTTACAGCTGCTGCGTCGTCGCTCTTGAGGTTGAACTCGAGAATGGCCGACGCACCTGTGAAGTCCCTCTTGGCTACACATTCCTCCACTGTGGGGCCTTTCTTGGTCTTAACGCGCGCGATCTCCTGCGCCTTGGCGCGCTGCGTCTGCTTGGGCTTGGCCACATACATCTTACGCGACGCTTTAAGATCGCAATTTCATTAAAATATACGTGCAATACATAAAATGATGTTTTATACACTAATTTGCTGTAACCAGCCCAGCGTTTTTCATTCGTTGAGGATCCTTGTGATCAAGCATGGGTAAACGGGAGGAAGAGGCCGAGGCGGGCCGTCGCCACGGGCGTCACAGAGCGTCCCCAAGTCCGACACGTGGTGAATATGATGAAGAAGCTATTCGCAACAAACTCCGTGAATCTGGATGGAAGAAACGCCGTCCAGAGAGCGACAGCACCGCAGACGCAGATGCCACCAAGGACCAGGAAAAGGCCAAAGAACGAGCCGATAAAGGCTCCCCACGGCCTGACGATGGGCGCCGAGCTTCCAGATCGTCACGCAGCTCACGGCGTTCGCGCTCTCCTCGGAAACGCAACCGAGAACACCGCAGTTCGCGCAGAAAGTCGTCGGGTAGCAGACGCCGGTCGCCGTCCCGCTCACCTGCGTCACGTTCTCGCTCGCGGTCCACAAGTCGACGGCGTCGACGTCACTCGTCAGCCTCAAGAAAGCGCCACTCGTCACGTTCGCCGTCGCGCGGGCGGGACTCAAAACGGTCTCGACGGGCGTCTCGGTCCCGCTCTACGTCGGCTATCAAGAAGAAGGCGCCAGAGAAGGAGAAAGAAAAGGAGAAGAAGGACGACGATGAGACGGAGACGGAAAACGAAGATGAAGCAGACACAAACAAGAAGGAAAAGAAGGAGAATGGAGAGAAGCAGGAGAAACCGGAAAAAGACGATAAGAGCGAGGGCCGCGCCAGGTCCAGGAAGAGCAGTCGCCGGTCCAGGTCGCCGTCTCCACAGTCGCCGTCACGCTCGTCGAGACGCAGACGTCACCGACGCAGCTACTCACGCTCGCGCTCTACGTCGCGTAGCCGCCGCGCGCGACGCGGTGGCTCCCGCTCGCGGTCTCCTCGCCGATCCCGGGGACGTGATCGTGATCGGAACCGTCGTCGTCGCAGACGGAGCTACAGCCGTAGCCGCAGTCCCAGCTACAGCCGGCGACGCCGCCGTGACCGCTCCAGCTCACGTGACCGGCCGCGCCGGGACCCTAAGGAGCCGACTGCGCCGCAGCCTGCTGCCACCGAGACATCCGCCCCCGCTGCTTCAACTGCAGCTCCGGCCGCTCCAGCTGCTGGAGTCAACCCAACCATTACCCAGTTGATGGCCCAGTACCCAACGATGAGTCTGCAGGACATTATCGCCAAGATGCAAGCTTCGAACGTGACGATGGCTGCCGCAGTGGCTCAGAAACCGGCGCGTGAACTGTACGTGGGCAATTTGCCTCCTAACGTCACCGGTCCGCAGCTCCAGGAGTTCTTAAGTACCATCATCCAGCAGGTCGGACTCACGACACAGCCAGGCAACCCGATCATCAACACGTGGACCTCCACAGACGGTCATTTTGCTTTTTGTGAGATGCGCTCGGTCGAGGAATGCAACTTGGCACTGCTATTGAACCAGCTGTCTCTGCTGGGTCAACCTCTGAAGTTTGGACGGCCGCGTAGCTTCATGGGACCCCCTCAGCCGATGCCTCAAGTCCCGGCACGTACGCAGACGGCTCTTACCAACCTGGGCTGTACGCCGAACCCGGCCTGGTTCGCTCAGCCTGCAGTACCAAGCACTGAGACAACGACAGAGTCTACGCTGGCCGAAGCTACGTTGAATGCGATCGCAGCGGCCCAACCTGCGGCTACTGAGGCCGGTTCGGCTGATCGTCTGCTCATGTCGAACATTCCAGTTGTGCTGGCTGAAGACCAAGTGAAGGAACTGGTGGAGCCGTTTGGGAAGCTCAAAAGTTTCACACTGGTCAAGGACACTGCGACCGGTGCGTCTCTGGGCAGTGCGTTGTTCGAGTACGAGGACAGCGACGTCGCTGCGCAAGCTGTCGAAGGTTTGAACGGGCTCAGTATTGGTGGAATTCTGCTGTCCGTCCAACACCAGCCTGCTAGTAGTGGAGCAGCTGCGACGGTGGTGGCCCCCAATGTGGAGGATCAGCCCAGTCCCGTGCTGAAAATGGTAAGGCCTGTGAATGTTTATTGGTGGTTTGTATGATTTGATATTGACAGTGTGCGTGTTGCTGTGTGCAGGCGAATATGGTTTCAATTGATGAGCTAAGAGATGACGAGGAGTATGCTGATCTTGCTGAAGATGTAGAGGAGGAATGCAAGCGCTTTGGAAGCGTAACTGGCATGGAGATCCCGCGTCCTAAGGTTTGTCTAGCAGTGTTATTTATGCGGTAAGAAGTGGCAATCACTAACGGATTTTGGTCTGTAGGACGGTGCGGAGGTCCCTGGCTTAGGCTGCATCTATGTCCGTTTCGGTAAGGAAGAAGACGCGGTTTCTGCCTTGAAGGTGCGTTGATAAATTGCACAAATTTTCTTCTCGCGTGATCTAAATGTTAACTTCCATATGTAATAATTAGGCTTTAAACGGACGCAAGTTCGGCGGAAACATCGTCAAGGTGACCTACTTTCCCCTGGACAAGTTCGAGAAGAACGAGCTCTTCTGAGCGTATGGACGACAAGCGCAAGACGTCGACTTTATTTCCTTTTTTTCTTGTGTTTTACGTGTGCTAAGAATTTGCGAGTTGAGCTACGAACGTTGCGACGGACTGGCGATTGAAAACTGCGATGAGCATGCTGCAAGGTTTGTACGGTGAACGTCCCCAGGACGTAAACCCCACGCTAACCCGTAACGTGCTGTCGCAATGTGTAGATCGAATCCAATGAACTTGGCCTTCTATGTTGTGTGCCCCCTGATCTTCGGACTTGTGCCTAATGTGTGTGTTCTTTTACTGCATGACTACTGTGCTTATGTAGAGAATTTGCAACTAGAGCTACGAACAACAAAACAGGGAAAAGCGCTATACGCACGAGCTAAACTTCACAAGATACCAACGAGAATGTTTCGAAAGCGCTCCATCCAGATAGCTAGCTGTCCAATAAACAAGTTAAACGAGACTGTGAGAGGCCATCAGGTACGTGGTTGTTGTTCTCTGCTAGAAGCAGTAAACAAGATCAATAGACCAGCTCGCCGGTGGCTAGAGCACTATAAACTTTTTTGTTATATATACGGAGAACTTGTACTAACCATCTTGTTGACTTGGTGGATGCGAGACGACGCGCTTGGAGATCCGGTGGTAGTATCGATACTCTCCCTGTGTGTAGTCGTAGAAGCTTTCCCAGAGACTCGCACCGTGTTCATCAAAGTCTTTTTCGCGATACAGGAGCTGCTTTAGCGGTCCGGCAGGTCGCTCTAAGCCATCGGTATCAGCAACGACAGCTTCGTTGTCGATAGGTTGAACACTGGTACTCTCGCTCATCATAGTGACGAACGCTAAGGCAACAGCAGGAGATGAAGCAGCAGTGGAACCTACTGCTATCTCGTCGTCCCAGTTACCCGTAGATACGGGTACAAACTGCGATATCTCCCATAACATGTCCTGGTAGTTGTCGCGAGAATCCAAATTCACAAAATCGTAGCCCCTCGAAGCATCTTGAATGATTTCCGAGGGCCAAATCGATGGGAACTCGCCGTCTCCATAGTCTCGACGTCGTCCGTAATAGTCAAACAACTTGCGCTTGTTGTGTTGCCGTCTTTTACCCCCACCGTGGACAACCGCATCACACTGCTTTACACAAATATTAGAGAGCTTGTCTAAATGGCGATGAGAAAGGAGATAACCCACATGGTCACAGAAAAACTCGGAGCAGGTAGCACATTCGAAGCTTGCACTCTCTGGGATTTCTAACCAAAAAAACTTAATTGAGTGCAACAATTTTGTCCAATCCCTCAAATACTAACCACATTGAGCGCAAGTCGGACGAATTGTGAGGGTCAACAGATCACGTGGCAAACGCCAGCGAATCTCGCCGTTAACTTGGTTCTACAACGTTTCAACAATAAAAATGAGTTCACGTCGACAAAAAATAATTTTACCGATTTACTTACGAAGAAAAATGGTGCTCCATGTCCTGCCCCATGCTGGTTGTACGTATCGACGAGTTGTTTCCATCGTGTACGTTGAATCTTCCGTTCCTCACGAACACGACCATAAGCTTGATGCCGTCTCCAATACGACTGCACCAGAGTCGATGCCCATCGCTTCATCTCTTCAGCGCGTTGCTGCACTTCCAGTAACTCACGAACCACATTACGTGCCCGACGACGCACTAGGAATTTCCTAACAAAACGTTGAATAACCACAGCTGCTTCCGATCGTTGCTCGTTTCGCACACGTCGTGCTTCAACCACGATGATCAACGCCAGTCGATCGCGTCTAGCTCGCCAATGTCTCTGCAATCGACGTGCAGCCATGTCCTGATCATTGCGCTGCTTTGCCAACGTCAATAACCCAGCAGCTTCTCGTCCACGTCGAGCTCGATAGACCGACTGGAGCTTGGTAGCTGCCATTTCTCGCTCGATGATGGCGTTTCGCCGCCTTGAAGCCTTGCGAACTGCACGTAAACGTCGGAATTGAGCTTGAATTCGCACTGCGCAACGCTGTTGAAGCTCGAAAAAGCGACGTTGATCCTCTCTCAGATCGAACGCCAATCGTCGAGCCTTATGACCACGATACCGACGTTGGATCAGTATACTAACCGAGCGTTCTCGTCTAGAACGAGCGAGCTTCTGAGCTTGCATTAACCGCAGTTTGTTACGATGAATTCTTCGTCGGAAATGACGCTGCACTTTGATCGCTGCTTGGGTCTCACGCATGAACTCGCGTCTTCGTCTGGCTACCAGTCGACGGGCTTGGCGTCCTGCTAGCATTGCTCGGTATCGACGTTGCACCAGAACGGCAGCTTGTAAAAGCTGCTTTTCGTACATTCCACGCATTTCGTTCTGCACGCGTCGCGCTTGTCGAGTGGCTCGATATCGTCGCTGAATTAACGTCGCGCAACGTTCCAGACGCGAGTATTTTATCTTTAAAACCAGCGCTTCTCTTCTAGCTTGTCGTCCACGCCAAATACTTTGCAGTTTTCTAGCAACAGCATGCTGTAGCGCAATTTCTCGCCGCACAAGTGCTTGTCGTCGAGCCACTCGGGTGCGAAAGAGATTCTGGTAAAATACACATTAGAATAAAACTTTACAGAGTAAATAAAAATAAATTACACACCTGGATAGTTGCTGCTGCAGCCCAAGATGTACAGAACTCAGCGACATATCGTCGATCTTTCGCCCTCAGAACAGGAAAAATACCCACCTGGGCGTTATTTCCTGCTGTACCGGCAGGTGGAAGCCGCAACTCACCAAAAGGCCACGAAGAACTTAAACTTTGCAGCACTCGAGCTGAAATTCGACAACCATGCACATCAAGTGTAAGTAGTTGAGGACAGGCAAACGCCAGGCGAGCTATCGGGTCTTGAGTGATTAAAGGGCAGTTTGCCAGCACTAAATGCGCCAGCCTTGGTCGTTGAAAAGCGTCGCACAGAGCGTTAAGTCCTGCGTCAGAAATTAAACGACATCCCGTGAGATCCAAAAGCTCCAGTTGGTCCGCACGTGTTGCGAGGTATCGGAGTCCAATATCTCCGACTCGATCGCACCCAGCAACAACAAGTTGAGTGATCGAGCTGCCGTACTTGATTATAGCTCGAAGCATGCGGTCATCGCATCGACGCACACCAGAGAGATCAAGGTTCGTCAATTTCTGACAACCTTTTAGCACTGCAGTGACGGCCGGTAATGTGATGTCATAACAAGCCTGTAAACTGAGTCTCCTCAACTCACAACAACTCACTCCAATTGCCACTAAAGCGCGTTCTTGGAACTGGAAACAGCCACTCAAATTGAGATCTTGTAGCTCGGAGCATTTACTAGCGATCGCACGTAAACCTTCCAGTCCAAAATCTCGGTTACTACCATCGGATACGAGATACAAATTCGCTGTATGCAGCAGCTTCAGCTTCGTACAACCAGCAGCTAGGAGCCGTAACCCCACGTCAGAAATCCCCTTCACGCCGTTTATCTTTAAAGACTTTAGCTCAGGGCAATTATCCCCTAAAGCTGCGCAAGTTGCATCTGTAAGGCCGATTGCGCCTGTAAGATCCAGTCGTGTAAGTTGCGGACAACGAGAAGCCATCAACTGTACTCCAGCATCCGTAAGAGCACTACTTCCTGATAACAAGACAACGCGTAGATTTGGACAACCTCCCAATGCTGAACACGTTGAGTCTGTGAGATGCTCAACGCCTCGCACACCAATAGGTCGATCAAGCGCGATATACTCGAGCTTCGGACTGCTCCGGGCGATTCGTACAATCGCTCGATCTGAAATATTCAAGCAGCTACTGAGCTCAAGTTTTTGTAAATGTAGACTTTGCGATGCCAATGTTTCGATCAATACGTCGCTCACCTGAGGACAGCGCGACAAGTTGAGATGCGTGAGTCTTGGAGAAGCGTAAAAGCATCGACGAAGCACCCAATCCCCCAACTGTGGACAATCTGCGAGACTTAGATGAGTAAGTGAACCTCCGCACCGGTCGACGAGAGCTGCTAGTCCAGCACCGCGCATGTTAGAGAGAGCTGACAAGTCTAGACGTTCGAGATGATGACAATACTCGCTCAGAACGCGGAGTGCTGCATCTGTAACGCGTACAGCTCCAGCAATCGCGAGCTCTTTCAAGTTTGGTACGGCCAGAGCGATCGCTGCCAAGCCAGAATCCGTGATAGCGTCGGCTCCAGTAAGCAGCAAAGCCTCGGTCGACTGGTTTCGAATGTCAGAGTATGATACCGACAGCTTTTCAGCTTCCTCTTTGGTAAACAAGAAGCTGCGTTGACGTGAACCAGCTAACAGACCTTGGAGCTTCTGTGCCTTGAGACTGGTACTGGTGATGCGGTGGTTGTGAGCTGCTATGCGACGTAAAGTTTGGTCCGATACAATCACACTCCAGCGTCGTAAGTCAACTCGAGAGCCTTGCAGTAGTTGCAACGGAATATCCGTCAATGTGGACCCTATCGTGCTCTGATCCGATCCTCGGGGCTGTATCAACTGTGCTAGTTGTTCCAGAGCTGCAGGTTTTCCGGTCTGGCGCTGAGATTCATGTGAAGATTGAGGACCTGAGTCTTCATGGTTTGAGAGCCCCTTGTCAGGTCTTTCTAGCGTTTCTGGCTCGCTACGAGATACCGCTCTAGGCAGCTCCTGCAGCTTGACATTATTGGTCGCTCTGAGCTTTCTGGCGCGTTGCCGTGTAGCTAATTGCGCGGTCTTTTGGTTATTCTCATCAGAAGTTGCAGGTGTACGACGTCCACTTTCACTGCCCGTTAGGCTACATGTAAAAAAATATTTTTCTTAATTGTAAGATACAAATGATAAATAATAGGAACATTTAAGCTACAAAACTTACGGGGTGAGTTGCCGCAGTCGACGCTTGTGATCCTGGTTCGAACGGGAAGCTGTTCGACTCTGGATAGAGCGACGATACTCATCCAGCAGCGTCATGGTCGTATCATGCAAAGAATCGCCGTTCTCCACGAGCGGTTGGAGCGTAATTTTAGCAAAATCAAGTTGAAGTGACTCATCGAAGCTCGCTACAGATCCCTGCAGCATCCATTGCTCTTCTCACGGTCGATCTACACGGGGCCGATCTGGGTTGCGACGGTGGAAACGCCGGAGTAGCTGCCCTTGTTTTTGATCCACTTTGGTTGAAAAGTGTAGCCTTCAATTGTCGCTGCCCTTCGCTTGTAGGTTTGTGTCTTCGGATACAACACGCAGCACTTTTAGGTCTTCGCTGCCTCAAACGTTCTGACGGTTTGGATACAGCTACAGATTTCTGAATCAATGGGGCTACCATGGATGCGAGTGGTGCTTGCAGCACGGTAAGACGATCTTGACGCATCATCGCTGCACTTGAGCACCGGACGACAGTTTCTTGACCTTCAATCTTCGCGCTGTATCGACATGAGGCGGTTCTGGCCGTTTGTGGTCTTCGTGCTCGTGTATTTTGTGCATCTAAAGCCTCATCCTGATCAACCAAAGCTTGAAGCTCTAGTAACTTAACTAACGCCTCTGTAGCTGGGTCCACGGGAGGTTTTCGTCGTCTTGCGGCTGCTGCGCGCTCCAATTGACAGCGTCGAGCACGTTCAAACACTTGCGACCGTCGCTCTGTATCGTCCTTGATGGCATTTTCATAAAACTTCACCATCTGAACGTATTGAGTGGGTTGTGTTCTCTCCAAAGTCTCAAGATGTTGCAACGGATGACTCGTCAATACTGCTGAATGAGCTTCACCAGCCGCTAGTTGAGTGACTCGCAGTCCGATTAATGAGGTCACAAGATGTGGGAGCGTGTAGATCTGAGGACACGGGTTCAAGCCACACTGACCCATTTCATCGTTACCCCAAGCGAATATTCTTCCATCAGGACACGAGACCAGAGAGTGCTGTTTGCCTGCAGCCACCGAGGCGATAATTAACGGAGGTAACGTATCCACAGCGTCAAAGTATGCTACTCTTGTAGGTACATAGCGATCCCGACAGTCCCCAACGCCCAATTGGCCACTCGAATTCCAGCCGAAAGCGTAAAGTTCATGAGCTCCTGTTACTGCTAGTGTATGCGCTGCACCACAAGCCACGTACGTGCATTTTACACCCTCTTTTGGGAAGACTACGGGGGCAAACCACGATGAATAGTCGTCATTTAAAGCGTCCGAAGCTTTGCCGTTTGCTAGTTGGTGACCCAGACGACCATATTCTCGCTGTCCACAGGTAAGCAGCTGGCCGCTTTGAAGCAATGCAGCAGTGTGTAAATCTCCGCAGGCAATCTGAACCACCCGACGGCCTTTTAGCGCCAAGACTTCCATTGGAGAGATCACTGTGTCGAAGGTTTGTTCGTGAGCGTTAAGGCCGTGACCCAACGCACCACTACGACCGATACCCCACGAGAAAACGTCGCCATCTTCAGAGAGGGCAAAACTGTGACTGGCACCGCATGCTACTTGAACGATGCGCTTGTGTAGTAGTGACTGGACAACTCTCGGGACACTGGAGCTCTCCTTTTCACTATGTAGCTTTCTCCTAGAGTCACAAGCTTCACCCCACGTCAGCAAATAGCCCTGTTCGCTTGTACCCACAACATGTTTGTCACCACAGGCGACATCAAGCAGCATGCGACTCAACGCGACATCCGTCCCGCCATTCTTTAAGCTGGCACAAGAAGAAGATCCTACCGTGACCATCTCTCCGTCATGATACAATGCCAGTGTCTTATCTCCATGACCTGTGAGCTTCACAACAGCGTTGCTATGGTCTAACGATCTTGTAGCAGTAGCACTTTTCTCCGCTCCCATCTTGGCCTTAGTCATAACCTTGACGACAGTTGCAGCAGCTGAAAGTCTCCGACGCGATTGCTGTGCTGCTTGGTTCGCAGCTTCCACGGCTGCTACGGCTGCGATCGCTCTTGCTGCCATTGGCATGAGAGTGGAGCATCGTGCAACCAGCGGTCGAGGCCCCTCTGTACTGCGTTGTAACTCTATTTCGGTGAACTCATGCACCGTCCGGTGTTTCAGCTTGAGCTGAGAGAAGAATGCTGCAGTTTTACCGGTTGCAAAGAGATGGTATCCGTCTCGAGGACTCACATAGGCCTGTACTGAGCTCGGAAGATATATTACTCGTCGACCATGGAATCGAGGGTCCAGACTACTTGTAGTGTGTTCGATAATAGCAGCACTGCCTCGCAATTTCTCAAAAACACCGCCATTTACAGCCGCCACACGAAAATACTGAGGCTGTTGCCAGTTTTCCGGTGTGAATACATGTAAAGCTGGTAGAACGCGTAGTCCGGTGGGTAGATTCACCGGCGATACTGTGACAGACTGCTCTGGAGCATTTGAGCAACGTAGAACAACCGAATAGAACGCTGAAATGCCGCCTACCGTCACTGACAGAGTAGACGGCATAAAGACAATGCTCGCAACACCAGGAGGGACGCCAGCTCGACGCATTAGAAGGCCATAATTCTTTGTAGATGACGCAGAAGGTGGTCGACTGCCATTGCGACTTGGCATTATACTCAATGAACCAGAACAACAGCAACCCAAGTCAATTTCTCCAATTATAACAACTTGATAAAGTTTTAGCACAGCAATTTTTAGCCTCGTCGGTCTCGTTAATTTGAAGGTCTCCGCCCACCAGCCACGAATGAATCATCTTGACGCCACGCGCAATCCACGTCTTCAAAGCCAGCTTTCTCTAGTGTTTTTAGCTGTTTAAACAGTGCCAATTGGCCAACATGGTCTGCAAAAATAGCATGTCCTCCAGGGCGTAATGTCCTCCATACCGCTCGAAAAAGCGCTTCGTATTCCTCTTCAATCGACATCGTCTTCTCCTCTTTTGCTTGGGTATAGTGCGCTGGTTTCTCTGTGAGTACGTGGAAGGCCAGACAGGCTACCACGATGTCCACATGTTCGTCACAGAGTTGCGTCGTCGCACTGGGTGTCACCTCCTTGGTGACAAACTGCATCCTCTCTTTGACTCCCATTTGTACAGCTTCCAGCCTCTGACTGGCCAGCGTAAGTCTCTGCTCGGATGAGTCCACTAAGATCAGCTTAACTGTCGGATATGCCTCTAGAACGGCTGCAGAGGCTCGCCCACTGCCTGCACAAAGGTCTAGCACGGTCTTGTTGCCACATGGAGGTAGTGCGAGTACCAGCTCCGTCAGCATTGGCTTAGCTAGAGGCAGACGTTTCTCCAGCTGCAGCTCGTACCAATAGGCATCACCCCAGAAGCCTCCTCGCCATTGCAAGTTTTTCGCCCAACTCCCATTGGATTGAGCATTCGTGGCGGCCTTGGGAGCCTTGGAGGGACTGGAACTGGTGCTGGACGAGGAGTTACTCAACGGGGACGACGTTTCGTCGACCTTGCGCTTCTTCTGGCGCGATTTCTTGGGTGATTTCGACTTGGACTGGGCTTCGCTACCGAACGGAGCGAGCGTCATCTGCTTTGTTCCCAACGGAGTCGACACGGACACGAACTGCGGGCTCGACGTGGAAATCTCCATCGTTGATACTCTGATTCGATTTAATTCTTTTGAAATAGTAAACTAGACTTAAGAGCATACTACATGTACTGCTAAATGCCGTAGTACTACTAATAGTACGAAATACTACGCAGTACTAGTACTAGTAGTACTTCGTACTTCGGCACAATACTTACTACTACTTCAGTGTAGTAGAACGTTTCTAAAATTCGTTTCTAAATGAGTTTACACTCATGCATGAATGTTGAAACAGTGTTGAAACAAAGGTGCCGATTGTTTCTGATATTAGGACACAACCCCTACAATACGAGTATAATACTGACTCACGTCAGGAGTCAAGTATCTTCCGCTGTTGTTGTCGCAATTAAGCCTTGTATGCCAAGTACGCCTCCAGCATGCTGGAAGTAGCGCTGTTAAATCCCTTAACAGGAGCGTTCTCGGTACGCGAGGCATTCAGCTGTGCGCGCACCTGCTTGGCAAGCACCTTTCCGAGCTCCACACCCCACTGGTCGAAGCTATTGATGCCCCAAATGGCGCCCTGGACCACAGTACGGTGCTCGTACAGAGCCAGAAGTTGGCCGGTCGAGTACGCGTCCAGCTTCTTGAAGAGCAGTGAGATGGACGGACGGTTGCCCGGGAACAGCTTGTGGTTCTGGAGCTTCTCAGGAACGCCCTCGGCCTTGAGGTCCTCAATGGACTTGCCACGAGCCAGAGCATCAGGCTGCGCGAAGAAGTTGGACATGAGCTCGTCGTGGTTAGACACAGGCTCGCCGGCAAGCTGCACGGGGTTCTGCGACTGACAGAAGCCTAGGAAGTCGCACGGCACCACGCGACCCTGGTGGATGAGCTGGTAGAACGAGTGCTGGCCGTTCGTGCCAGGCTCACCGAAGTTCACTTCACCAGCCTGGAACGGGAGGTCCACGCCCTCCAACGTCACACGTTTGCCGTTGCTCTCCATGTCCACCTGCTGGATGTGTGCAGCGAAACGCAGCAGCGCCTGCGAGTACGGCAGCAGCGCGCGCGAGCTGTGACCCAGGAACGACGAGTTCCACACTCCAAGCAGACCCATGATCACAGGCAGGTTGCTACGCAGCGGAGTCTCAAGCAGATGCTTGTCCATGGCATGAGCGCCGGCCAGGAACTTCTCCGTAATGTCAAAGCCGTACTGCAGAGCCAAGGGCAGGATACCCACGGCGCTCGTGACACTGTAGCGACCGCCGACCCAGTCCCAGAAGCCGAAGATGTTGGCGCGGTCAATACCGAACTCCTGAACGAGCGGCACCGCCGAACTGGCTGCCACCATGTGCTTGGCCACAGCATCCGCCTCGCTCGATCCCTTCTTGGTGAGGTCGTCCACAAGCCACTTGCGCAACGTGCGGGCGTTCAGCATAGTCTCGGCGGTAGTGAAGGTCTTAGACACGACCACCACAAGCGTCTCCTCAGGGTTAAGGCCGCTAGTGGCACGGGCCACATCTACGGGGTCCACATTCGCCAGGAAGCGGAGGTTGCGGCCCTCCGCGGCGGCCTTAGCCACGGGCTCGTAACGCAAAGCCTCGAACACGAACTCAGGGCCGAGGTAGCTACCGCCAATGCCGATAGAAATGACGTTCTTGATCTTCTTGCCCGTCGCACCAACGAATTTTCCGTCGCGCACACTCGAGGAGAAGGCACGGATGGCGTCCAGCACCTCGTGCACGTCGGGGACGACGTCGTGGCCGTCCACGAGGATCTTTTCGGTCTTGGGGGCGCGCAGAGCCATGTGCATGACTGCGCGGTCCTCCGTGGCGTTCACGTGCTCACCAGAGGCGATGGCCTGCAGTTTCTTCTTGAGCTCGGCAGTCTCGGCCAGCTCGAACAGCATGTCCAGCGTCTTGGACGTGGCGTTCTGGCGAGAGAAGTCGAGGTAGATGCCCTGCTGCTCCATGCGCATGGCGGCGTTACGCGCGTCGTCGGCGAGCAGCTCGCGCAGGTGCGTGGACTTAATGTCAGCGGCGTGCTCAGCCAGAGCCTTCCATGCGGGCGTGTCGTTGATCATGGTGAAGAGTGTTGGTCTGCGAGCTATGCGAGCTAGAGCAAATTGTGGAATGGGGAGGATCTTTTGATCCAAGGCGGCTGACGTCAGTTGTCAATTGGACGAAAAGTTTGGGAGGTTGTCTTTCACTGACGTGGTTGAAGTGGGGAGGGGTGTTGACTAGAAGATTGTAAGAAATGAAGTGGATACGAGCGATAATACTACTATAATGAGGAAATTTATAGTATTTTCATAGCAGGTTATGCAGAAAAATAGAATTTCGAAGGTAGATTGCGTGAATTGTAGTTCGCCAACAACGTGTACGGTATCCCGGATATAGCTGTTGACGTTGCCCGGTGCGATTGGCTCGATCAATTGTGAGATGGCACATAAACCCCAGCGAGACACTCGCAGGATGACGGAGTTGACGAACCCAGATATTCGCTGCTAAAAGCTCGCCATCGCAGCTCACTGAAAAAGTGGCGGCGGAAATCGCGGCAATTTGTCTACCTGTTTGCCATGGACCCACTTGACACGGAATACAAATTCAACTACTGTACGTACGCGGCTCGCCAAGCTGGACTCGGCGTCGAGGCTGATTTTTTTAATCGCCTCCGATGCAAATGTTATCACCGGCACATCGAGCGGATACCGTCGTCTACAGCAAGCGGTGAGACGAGCAGCATACTAGGTACTAAGTACAGTACAGTGAGTAGCTTACTAGCCAAATTGACAAGTTAGCTACAGTCAATGCCAAGTTGCGATGTTATGGCATCGACATTGCTCTCTCATCATGGTCGGTATGGTACATGGTGGTCGTGGTGGTCAGAAAAGGAGTACTACACGAAGTATCATTAGGTGACGAGCCGCTCGTCGAGCGAGCTTGCACCGTGCGCTGCACTGAGTGCAGTGCAGCCACTGTGCAACGCGAGAGCTACGCAGTACTTCAACGTTCTCGAAGCCATCGAACACTCTTCGACGAAGAGCCACAAGTCACCCGGCACAGTTCATCTTTGACTCAAAGACTTTGAGAGTGAGATATTAATACATACCCAACCTGGGAAGCGTGCCATTGGCACGAAATACTGTCTATCACCGCTATCGAGCGTCTAGTAGCCGCAGGAAGCTCGTCATCGGCCCACAATCTTCGGCCTACTACATGCAGCAAAATGCTCAGGAAAGACACCATGATCATCATCATGATGATGATGACACTGAGATGGATACATTTCCCTCTCTTTAACTAGCTAAAACATTTAGCTAAACTTTTCGATTGGCCAAATATCACTGGTGTGCCGTACACAGTCGCCGTTTTCCAAACAGCGCGAGTTGCTCCCATCACCGGGTGATTCACCCGCTATTATCAAACAACAAACAGCCACAACTTCCTGCTGAGACTCTGAGTGCCGTTGCTGGTAGAGGGAGAAGCATCGAGAACCTCGTGAAGCCCAAGACGACGCTCCAACGCTAAAGAACATCCTGGCTGGCCTTCATAAGCCAATTGGACTAATCTTGCTCAAGCAGACCATTCACAACAGACGCCTCCACCACTCGCAGTTCACGACCACCACGTCCTTCGTCACCCCCCGAGCCAGAGCCTGTCTTCTATCTGGCAGCAAGCAGCCGGCCAGCACCACGATATGCCCATGCAATTACCAAAGAAGAAAAAGAGCTACAGCACCAGCAACATGAAGAGACTCGCGGCGACGTCGTCTCGCCGCAAGCTGGCAGCCTTTCGTGCCACTCAGCTGGTGCTGTGGCGTCGGCGCTACTTTGAGGGCATCCTACGCTGGGAGGCGGCACTCAGGATGATTTTCGTGGACTTGCCAAAACTTGCCTTCAGACGCATTGAGGGCGCGCGCACTATCGTCTCGTTCTTCTTCGTGTATGTGATGCTACAAGCGCTTGCGATTCTCTGGGGCTTCTTGTTCAACGTCGGCGCCGTCCTGGGCGAAAATATGAGCACGATCGTTACGATGCCATTTATACAGGCCATCTGTGTACTCGTGGTGTACGTGTCGGTCATGGGTATCGTGTTGTCTTTCGGACGGGCCACATGGATCCTCACGTGGCAGTCACTACAGAACTTCCCGCTCATCAGACGCATCATTGCCTGCGAGTGCAGCCCTCAAGCAGTTATCCTCACGGTTGCCATGCCCATGCTGATCATCCTACCCAGCTTGATAATGGTACCTTCGCACTGCAGCAGCGCAGTGTTGTCAGGGTCGTCGTCGCTCGTTCAAGCCATGTGCGAGGAGTCGTATCTAAAGCTGTTGACCGATAAGCACCCGGTTTTTCAGCGTGCATTGCGTATATCAACTGCAATCGCAATCTGCCAGTTCATCCAACTTTGTCTGGAGATCCTGCCGCGATGGCGCTCGGCTCTTGCTGGACTCGGCACGATAAAGACATTTTTCTTGGGGATGTGGCTGCTGGGAATGAATTTCTTGGGCGGATTGTGGACTGTGGAATGGAGTGCGCGTCACTTTGGCCTAAAAATCACGCCACTGAGTGATCTCACGAACTATCAGTGGGAGATCTTCGGCATGACGTTGCTCGTGGGCTGGATTCTCTGGTTCCTGGCGATTACCTGCTTCACGCTTCCCAACGTCAGCGAGTGCGATTCAAACAAAAAGGCACTTTGTGGATTCTTTGAGCGACTCAAATTCACCTTCGCCGTCGGTCAGGGTATTGTGTTCTTCCGAGCGTGCGTTCATCCAAATATGGGTTTCGTCCACGCTCAGCTGGAGCTTACTATTATCAACTTGCTGTTGCCGTCGATTTACGTGGTATCGCTCATTTGTCTTCGAATGGTGAGTCTGCTGAGTGTACGTGCGGTGCTTATAGACGGTCCCTTGGCTTTCAGTATCTCCGGTATCGTGGTAATTGGGTCCAAAATGACGGAGAAGCCTCACGTCTTCGTTGTAGTGAGTTTGTTCTTTTTCGACCGCTTCTTGCGCTCAGAAGCTGCTTCATCGTTGAGCGAGATGGGGAAAACCCTTCAGCAAATGCTGCAAGAAACGTCATCCGACAAGAAACACCCACTTCTGGGTCATCGTACTGCCAAGAAATTCGTGTACCTTGCGCTCGCTATCCTGCTGCTGTTCGTGGGCGCCATTTCCGGATTTAGTGTTCTCTCGGTGCTACAGAAGAGCGCGAAATGGTTCCCCGACGCCACGTCGGTGGAATACCAAGACAACTCGATCCACATTCATCATACGGGAGTGGTGAAATTGCACCTTGGACTTGCAAACGAGACCAATGCTGCCATCACGGTGGATGATCCGCTGTACGCGAGCTGCTCGAATCGCTGGAATGGCTTGAGTTTGATCGATTTGGCTTTCTTCGCTGAGGCCGCCTACTTTAATCCACTGTCGAACGACACAGCCGAGTTTATCTCAACCATTTTCGACAACGAACTGGGAGATATCCACGTCCACTTACCAGCGTTGAATACCAAGACCGGGTCAAAGCTCGACTTCTTCGAGGCGTACATCCCAAAGCTCAACACAAGCGTCATCTCGGTTCGAGGCACGGACATTTGGAGATTCACAGACTTTATCGAGGATGTCAAGATGTTTTTCGAGCCTGTGGTGTTTTCGGTGCTGTCTTCGATTTTCCCGACCATCCGCATTTGGCCTGATGTGACGTTCTCCACTTTGATCGAGCTATACAGCGAGATGATCGGGTTGTTCGGCTTGCAACATGAATCGTGGTATTATCACGAGCTTTTGGACTACGTCACCTCTCGGACGGATCGTAAGGTGGTGCTCACAGGTCACTCGATGGGCGGTGGCATCGCTCGTCTTGTTGGGTCCATCGTCGGGACGACCTCAGTTACCTTTTCACCGCCTGGATTTGTGCAAAGCTACAGCAAATTGATTCATCACATCGGTGGGACGTCGATGAAGGTTGACCGCACAAGTCTGCACCACCGTAACTTTGCTGTGGTGCCCGAGTATGATCCGATTACCATGATCGACGCCCAAGCTGGAATGACGCAAAAGATCTCGTGTGATACACCTCATCTTTCGATGCAGTTGTCCTGCCACATGCTCGAAGGAACGATATGCAACTTGGTCGAGCACTGCGGCTCTCCCAGACGTCGGATTGCGTCATGCCACTTTAAGCATAACATTGCTGGAGCCACCGAGGACATGCTACCGAGAGTGCTGGCGACGATATCCAAGCCTGATATTTACGTTTCGTTTGGTGTGACGGTATCGATCGTACTCCCCATGTTGCTTCGTCGCCGTCATCGCAAGATGCGTACACCATTATCGTCTCCATCTAACCGCAGCGGAAAGAAGAACAATGTCACAGGTCGTTTCCCACACAGCTCGAGAGACCTGCAGCCGCCGCATCCATCACTGTACGTTCGGCGCAACTCAGTTATTTAGTTTACTAAAGTAGATAGATTCATATCACTTCGACATGTTCCCAACAAATAAATCCGGAAGTGCAATCGGAAGTTGTTTCTGTTCTCGTGCACGCTGCTGCCGTTCCGTTGACTTCCGCTTCAACTCAATGTTCCTCTGCGCTATGGTAACATGAACTCTTGCCGTAGCATCGATTTCCTCTTGGTGTGTACCGAGAAACCCACCGGTAAGGACTGGGGTATTGTTATGCTCCTGGTGACGTTGTCTCCGTTCTTCCTTAAGCAATCGCTGTTTTTGCAGGCGCTCTCTTTCAACAGCCTTCAGCTCAGCGCGAATCTTTTCGGCATGGTTAAGACGAGCTTCAGTCTCGTTGTGTAACAAGGGAAGTTCTTGCCGCTGACCAAGAGGAAGGAGAATATTTCTTGTTCGTGAGTACTTGACCAACTTTCCCTTTGTAGGCACTGCAGAGTGACCGGCTGTGCTTGTTCTGCGTGATGCGATGCTATCGTGCTCCATTTGAGTAAATACTGGTGCTGGTACAGGTTGACTTATCGCGGGCAAGTCTGTACTGCGTCTTTCATGTGGCGTGATACCCACCGAGATAAGACCAGGTAATGGAGGCAGCTCGTCACCCTCACGACGACTGTGCTGTCGTTTCGTAATACGTGAGTTCGATGGTCTTAAGCTCGGGAGTCTTGGCGATTGGACATCTGGATGCTGTTGCTGTTGAAGCCCCAGGACGGTAAATGACGCATTTAATGTTGACGTCGATTGCGACTCAGGCTTGGTCTTAGTAAACTGCTGACTCTTACTCTTTTGGTGTTTTTGCTGTAGATAGAGCAATCCGGGCAACAGCGCATGATCACATCCAGGGAACGGACATACATACACTTGTGATAAGATCGACCTAGCGAGGCAGCTCTCGTGGAAAACATGCTACGCGCACCACACAACACAACTGTATCAGAACATGGCTAGGCCAACGTGGATAGTACTACGCACCCCACACAAAGTCGAATGCAGAGCCGCTTTGATTCGGAGACTCTGAGCGCAGAGGGGGCATGTTGCCCCAGCTTCACCAAACGTTTTAGCGCTTTCAGCGCTAGCTTTGGTCCCAGAAATATATTTCACGAGATAGTCCTGTATAGGGCACTTATCCCCACGGTCAAGTTGCAGTAGCACATCGTAATCGTTCGTTGAGAGCTCTCGAGATTCCAAGTCTCGAATTAAATCCGAGCTGATAGCGGTCTGACGTTGGATTTCTCGTAGAGCTGGTATCCATGGGTCTGGAACATTCTGCTTCATGACAAACGCGTGATTCAAGTGGGCATTGGATTTGAAGCATCGAGCGCACAAGTCCACATTATTGCATTGAACGCAGCGATATCGCTCGCACCGAATTGGCTTCGTCTCGCATTTCCTGCACGAAGCTCCTTTGTGGACATTCGGAGCTCTGTTCACGGCATCAATCTCTTTCCGTAGTGCTGTCAGCGCTTCAACGCCCCAGTCCTGGCGACATAACGGACAAATGATGTTCTCTTTCGACTGACGTCGACTCTCTCCAAACACCTTCATACACTCAATATGGAAATTGTTGCCACAACTGCAGTCACAAACGATTCTAAGTAAGTCATACGTCCACTCTACTAGAACATGCACGTACCCTTTGCGGCAAAACGTCAGCAGCTGATTATCGTCCATGTCCTCCTGGCAAATAGCACATACCTCCCCCTCTACTAGTTCGTGTCTGTCGACTTCTGCGTCCTCAGGTTCACTAGCTGTAGCTACTTCTTTGCGTTTTTTCAAATAGGGCTTCGGGGCCGGCGTTGACTTCTCCCTGTATCCTCCGCGAAGCAACGTCTCAATCTGCAAAACGTAAAACCATCAGCAATTGAGAATACTAGTCGATTACCAGCAACTAAGGCCGATTTCACTTTACCTCCGAATCAATAAGTGACTTTTGCCACACGACCGGCGTTGTAGGCGGAACTCGATGTACCTTGAGCATCACGAACAGAATGTGGATGCAAATGTCCGCTGTACTACAGCTGCAGGTCTGCAGCAACCCGATTAAAACTTTGTACTTCTTGTTACAGTTCTGCTCCTGAATCTACCGAGATCAAGCCGTTAGATCGCGGTGTTCAGCTACTGAAATACGCTGCCGGCCAGTCTCACCACGTAGGACGTAGGGCCTGTCGTCTGCACCAGGTACATGGTGGTGTTGACTGTCTGCTCGATGCGTGCCGCCACCTCCTCCGACGCCTTGGCTCGATACGGCACAAGTCGATTCATCGTTTGTTCCCCAAAATGGTTCAGGAAGGGCGGAATGTGAATGAGTAATGGTCACTTCAACTTCACATATCCCGCGGGTCAGTAGTCCCGCGGGTTTTGCTAATGGTGGCCCGCGGGTCACTTTGTGCCAAGTGTCGTCATTTCACAACACGCATCACGTCGGAGGAAGAGACAGCAATGAACGACCCGCTCGAATGGTACTACGAGATCCCCGTTGTGTCGCGGCTTTACCTCACAGGCTCCTTCCTTACGACCACTGCCTGTGCGTTGGACTTGGTGTCACCCTTCTCACTCTATTTCAACTTTAACCTCATCTTCTTCAAGGGACAAGTACGTGGCGCTAAGCAACAGCGGAACCTCGGAGCATTGGGCATTGTGCAATGGGTATTGACACTGTCGATACTGTGTATCTATGGCCAATTGTAACAGGTATGGAGACTGGTGACCAACTTCTTGTTCTTCGGTCTTTTCAGTCTCGACTTCCTATTCCACATGTACTTCGTGTACGTAAACCCTCGAGTTCTTCTATTGCTAGGCTTTTCACAAAACTTTGCTGACTTTATGTGCATCGCGCTTTGTTGTGAACAGCGTTCGCTATTGCAGATTACTAGAGGAAGGGTCTTTCCGAGGCCGGACATCGGACTTTGTGTACATGCTACTGCTGGGGGCAGTCTTTATGATCGTATGTCCACGTGGCGCGTTGAAATTCTGTAGGTGGTAACGATGCTGACTATTGTGTGCTTTGATTCTGACGTTTTGCAGTTAGTGGCACCGTTCGTGAACATTCATTTCCTTGGATCGTCGCTGACGTTCATGATGGTGTATCTCTGGGGTCGACGCAATGAGCACGTCCGGATGAGCTTCCTCGGTCTATTCCCATTCACAGCACCGTACCTGCCATGGGTGCTGTTCTCCTTTTCCATTCTGTTGGGAAACAGCGCAACGACGGATTTGATTGGCATCATTGTTGGGCATATATATTACTTCCTGGAAGGTGAGCAGAGAGTTGCAATGAGTTCGTTGATCAGATTGACTAAGAAGGACATAACTCTGTGTGGTGATTGTATAGACGTGTACCCTACCATTGCTAGCATTCGAGGCTGGAAGACACAGCGACCGCTTGCGACTCCTCGCATCATGTACGTTCATCGTTTGTTTGAAACGGCAATAAATTTTGAGGAGTATCTGACAACTTTTATTTTCTGCACCTCTGAGCAGCCGGTACTTGTTTGATCCACGCCCTGTAGCTGTTGACGGCGAGCAGGTTATCAATGACTTTGGCGATGTAGGTGACAACGCTCACCCACACGAGGAGTAAACAGGACTTTTGATTGAACACAAGAACCAAGTGAAACTGGAACTTTTTCTCATCGCTACAGCGGCAATGTGTGCTGACTAAAACCAACGATGGAAATGTAAAACAACCCGTTTGTCGCAATGATAAAGCTGATAATTAGATAACAGTTGTGGACTGTGCCTAGCAGACTGGAGAGAATTGCTACTGTCGGAAACGTTTTGCTTCTTTCGCAAAACTAAAAGCAATAGGTGGAGAGAGCGCTGCTCACGTGGCACGGGATAGATATACTGCTCTGTGCAGTCAATGAAGTAGGGGAAAGAAAGTTACTTCGCTCACCAGGCTTGGCTGGCCGCCATCAACGGAATCAGCGAATTCCGAGCTTCCGGCACCTGCAGCATCATTAGCAATGAGTGCCGGTCGTTCTCGTCCCAATCATCCTCCGAAGATTCTCCACGCGGTGTGGAGTTGGCGCTAGTATCCGGCGACTTCTTCTGCGTCGTAGCGGGAACATCAACACCAGGCGGGTGGTTATTGGAGACAGCGCGTCTCAGCATGGTCGGCATTCCCATAACAAAGCGCGAGGCAGTATTGATAGCCGACGTCGAATGCTGAGGTGTAACAGCATCTTCGTTGCTCGTTTCTTCCTCGCTGCTGTTGTTGCTGCGCTGGGATTTAGTCTCAGGGGAGTCCAGTAGGCAGTTAGACTTGGTGTTCGCCTTGTCCTTGGAGCCGGGTCTGATGTGCTTCAATGACGGGATGCCGAATTTCTTGCTGTTGCTTGGCGCTGCGTTGGTCTCTTCCTTTTTCACGGACGACTCGGTGCTGGATCTTGATATCGATGGCACGCTCTCGCCCAGAACCGACGGAGCGGGAGCGGCGTTCCCGCTGTTCGCACTGTTGCGCTTCAGAGCTGTCGGGATCTTAACTGTGGACAAGTTGCTCTTGATCCTAGATGCTGCAGACGCCGCCGCAGCCGAAGAAGCCGTGGCAGAGCGGCGTAGCATTGGGGTGGAAAACATGCGTCTCTTCGTCTTGGCCATGGGATCCGCTATCGGAGCGGCGTCTTGTGTGCTGAGAGTCAAGTCAACTAGAGCGTTGAGCTCTGCAGGAGGCTGAAGTTCTTGTGTGTCGCTTCCTGGAGAGTGAAGCGGGTCTAGGGCCAGCGACGGCCTCTTCTCGCTCGGAGCGGGCATCGTTGGTGTTTGTTTGGCTTGGTGCGTGAGCTTACGGTGCCTGCTGTAGCTTTGTATCGGCGCTGCCAGTCTCTGCACGTGCCGTTCCTGCTATTCTTCTCGGCTTTTCCTCGCTTGACGCCACAAATCGCACACTGCGGAGAAAATGAACTCTACTGTGAGAGGTGCTTTTTGTCAAGTGAAGAGAAAATTCCCGCTTGTTTTTTTTTCGACGCTCGATGTGAGGATAGTGAAACCGACTTACCGTAGCGGCTAGGACAGCCGCCGCGCCTTTTCAACGTTGGCCCAAGATGCAACAACATTCAGCAAAGTTTGTCATGCACTCCTGTGTTCATTGTACCTGTTGGTAGACCTCCCGCTGCTTCTGCAGATAGCTCCTGGCAGTGCCTAAATGCAGGCTGCCATCCATACCGTGTGCTGCAGAGCCACCTGCGGGGCAAAAGAAGTGTAGGCGAAGCCCCGGCTCTTATAAACAGCAGCGAAATCGTTTCGTACACATGGCAAACTTGAAGCGATCGAGCGGTTGAAGTGACTTGTAGACGAGCGTGAGGGCGAAAACCGATTTTGTCGGCGAGTCGCCGATTGCCTTCTTGCCAGCAGGAAGCCTGCCAGGAACGCCAGGTGACACGTACGTTAACGCCGCCTTCAAGCAAAACGCTCGCGATGCTGCGCCGCTCGACCATAAGATCGTTCGTGGCAAAATTATTTTTTGAGCTGGCAATCAAGGCTGCTTGGAATTTCCGGCTCGCTGAAGTGCTTGATTACCACCTTGCAACGATCGCACAGCAGGTGGCGCTCTGGATATTGATGATGTTTGTCAGAAGTTGAGGAAGTCATGCCTGGACGCGTCGTTATCTAGCGGCGGGGTCTCCTCGCTCGAGCTTGGGTAGTCGTCGAAGTTGGTTGTGTCACCCGCACACGCTAGAGTCGGTATGAACGGGGCTGTCACTTGCTTCAGCGGGACGACATCCCAGTCTACGTTCTCGAACCACGCATGCTGCTTAATGGCATCGACCTCACTTAGCCGCTTGCTCGGATCGCACTGTAGCATGCTCCGAAGGAGGTCCTTCAACGTATTCTGCATGAACCGCGGCCAGTAGATTTTGCCCGACAGAATGCGATTGTACAGCTCAAAGTGCGACTCATTCTTTCGCGAACTAAATGGAGGCGACCCGATCACCAATTCGTATACGACGCACGCGAACGCCCACCAGTCTACTATACGAGAATAATTGCGTGCTTGGTGAGATACAGTTAGCTGCTCTGGTGCCAAGTACTCCGGAGTCCCCACGCTGGACGAAGTTCGGTCATTCGGACTGCGAAATCGTTTAGCGAATCCAAAATCCACGACCTTCAAATGTCCACTAGCGTCTAGTAAAATATTCTCGGGCTTTAGATCGCGATACATGAAGCCGTTCGTATGACAAGCGTCAATGAACATGACGAGCTCGGAGGCGTAGAATTTTGCTTCGTCGTTGGATAGTCGTCCAACAGCATGGAGTCGATGGAAAAGCTCTCCACCGGGGACGTACTCCAGCAGGAAATGCACATGTGAGGATGTGGCCAAGCTCCCGAAGAACTGGACCGAAAAGGGATGTCGGATTGCGGTCATCTGTTCCATGGCGTCTCGTTCGGCTTCAAGTTGCGGGATCATCTTTTTTACAATCACATCCTTCTTCTTGACCGACTTAAGGATGTAGTAAAGGTTCGAGCGCTTGTGCCGAACCAGACGCACCTTTCCGAGCATGCCGGTGCCCACGATGTCCAGCAGTTCAAAGTAGTTTTCTACGCTAAAAGGCTTTGGCGGCATGTCCAATTTCGTGCCGATCCATGATGTGCCGTCACTTGCCTTGTCGCCATCAGCTTCACCATATCTGTAGTTTGAATTTGACGCGCAATCGACAGACGCTGCACCGCCCATCGGCAATGCACGCCATCTACTGTCAAGTGACGGACTGGAAACCACAGGAATCGTTTCATGACAGACGATCGAGCCACCTCAAAAATACAACGCGAGAAATATCCGTTAGACATCAAGCTCCATTCTTGTTTACGAATGGGATAATAGAACTTCAGGGTTTGGAGATGCAGCACAATATTGGAGACGTGTCCTTCACTTGTCTATGAGTCAGCTTTCTCTATTGGAAACGGGTGGGCTTCAGTATTGAAGACGATCTCGTCCAAAGGCAGCATCGAGTCGTCCGAAAACAGTAGGAATAGATACTTGAGCGTCTCGGCGATGAAGAAGCTCTCCATTTCGTTGCGGAAGCCAATGTGAATAGGTCCCTTAGCCACGTTGCCAATACTGGCATACCCTCCACGCTCTAACCGGCAGTTCTTCTCGAACGCTTTCATGATTTCACGACCGTATTCACGGTACTTTTCGTCCTTTGTGACACGGTACAGCACCATCAGACTCTCCACCGTTTCAGGACGCAGGAGATTAAACGCGTCGGTTGCACTGACGAGCAAATCCTCTTCGACGTTCTCCTTCATGTTGAAGTACATGATCTCAGGGGCGAGCTTAGCCTCCATCTGAGCGTACATTTGGTAGCAGGTCTCCATGAGCTGCTTTGCTAGAGTGAGGTGTTCCTCCGGCATGCCGTTCTTGTATCCCAGTGCCAGCATACCCGGCACAAAGCAAACCAAATGATCCATCTTGGGCTCAAACTTGCCGTATACGAGCTCGCCGATGAACACGAAGCTGTTGGGTTTAGATTTGCCCAAAAGCTTGTCTGTGATGCCATCTACAGCGGTCATGTACTGTGTCTTAAATTTGTCGTCCTTCTTGCCCGACAGGAGCCACTACTCAAGGACAGAGGATTTTAGATCTTTGCATTCCATTGAGGACAAACAAGGCATTCGTACCTGTTTCAGTAGATACTCGTAGTAGCTGTCGCCATTTGCACCCAAAGTGATCTTAGACGTTGTAATCTTCCCGTTCCCTTGATTAATTTGAACCGGCAATAGTCCGTTTGTGTACTTCTCTTCCACTTGTTTTGCAAGCTGTGATTGTGATAGCAGTTCGGTTAGTTGCTTTACGGGATTCTCAGCTACTTTACTACTTCGACGTAGTAATCTAAACGTACCGAGTCGGAAATACGCTCAACGTGCTCTTGGTACTTTGGGTAACTAGTAAGGCGGGCGAGGTACTTGAACTCCATCTGCAAAGTGCCTACTTCTGCTAGTGAAGGATCAGCCCGTGTGCGCTTCGTCTGTAATTAATAGTCAAACGTATCAGAATCTTCACACATTCTTTCCCATAAAAGCAAAAGCGGAGCGTACCACAATATCAAAATCCTTGGCGGGAACACCATGCTCATACACCTCAAACGCCGGTGAAAGAGCCATTCCCAACTTATTCGCAATGGTAAGAAGATGCACATGTCCCGACATATAGTACGACGACAATAGCCCTCCCATCAAACGAATTGTCGTCTCAAAAAAGCTGATGAATCCACTGAGGAAGATCCTCTGCTCCATGTTGTTAGCGACCCACTCACTCGCTCGGTCGAACTCGTCAAACATTCCCACAAGGTACAATGTGTCCAATGCATCCACCAACGTCAGCGCCATATCATGATCAGGTAGCCCCGTGCCCTTGTACGTCTTGACGTTCAATGAGTCATGACCGTACGCGTACTCCGAATAGCCCTTCCAGGCCCATTGTACCATGTCAACTACCTGTTTCTGGTCCTCATTGTGCTTTGATGGGTCGTAAGGTGCTCGTCGTTGTTGCTCCTCCTCGTACGTCGGGTCACTGGCCGGCGGAACGAATTCAAATGTGTCCACTGCCGGCGCAGGTTCCGGCGTGTCCGCCCCATGCTCGATACGGCGTAGATGGTTCATCCAGCCATTGTCCGGTTGGTTATTCAGATTGCTGCGCTGTGTGCCTACGACGCTGAAGCTCCACATGACCCACTGGGCGATGATTCCGACACAGAGGAGGCCGAGCAACAGTCGCAGCACCACTGCGGTGGACATTGAACGAACCGAAGTGGCGTTACGACTGACACCTCGACTATAACTCTTGGTAGGATAGTGCTGCGGCGCCAAGGGGGGCATTGGAGGCTCCCGGGCATTGCTGAGGCGACGAGCACGCGGCTCCATGGTGACGGGATCAATTGGGAATGAAAAAAGCGAGTTCAATTAGCAAGTCACTAAAACGAAGGAAATCAGATGAAATGATTTTGACCAATAAAGAGAGACTTGAACTGGTGGGTAAGAGCTAACCTTTTTACACAGCCTAATGGGCGCAGCAAGGATGGAATAAGGGCAAATGACGAGGAACAACTTGTTTATGCGTGTCAATTGAGAGCGTGCTGCGTCTGCTGGGATCGCTGAGGGATGGAGGAAGCTCTGTTAACTTCGCTGGATCGGTGGACGCGTGCGCTTCTTGAGAAAACGACGAGTGAGCGATCCAGGTCTCGCGATCGGGATCCTGATGCCCTGCACGTTGACGAGTATTGCTGAACGCACTTTGTGTCGATCAAAAATGTTTTATGAAGAATGCAGAAGTATTTGATGTAGCCAGTATAAAGTGGATTTGGCGCAGCGCCTTTTAATGAGAAGAAAGAGGAATGTAGAGGAAATATTTCAGTGAAGACGGGAGCATAATATGACGAGAACTTGTCAATTGAAAGCGTCTGTTGACCCGAAAGGAAGCTTTTTCCTTATCGCTGGTCCGGTGGAGAGGGTGGACCATTCGAGAAAACGGCGTGAGCTATCCGTGTCTCGCGATCGGGACGCTGCATTTTGATGATTGTGGATTCTAGACGGTGTTACTTCCATTCAAGAGTGCTTCATGACGAGGATGAAGAAACACAGTGTGATCAGTGTCAGCAACAAGAAGATGCACCGCTCAGGCCGTGTGTTTCGCTGATATTTCTCCGCTCGCTCAAGCTGACCGAGTCCCGATCGCATTCTCTCGACGACCTGGCAGTAGAAAAACAAGAAGTTAGTTTTGTCCTAGAATTGTGAGTGAGTGTCATTGTGTTACCTGCTCCATGTTGTAATCTATGCGGTCGATGAGTGTGCCTTGGTCAATCACCATCTCGGCTACTTCTTTGAACATGGTCGCCAGCGTCGCGACCGACTTCGCTATGCGTTGGATTTCGATGTCTCGAGTTCGTATATCGAGTTCGGTGTGATCCATTGCCAAAGCGGTGGTCTTACTCCCGAATCGGAAGCTTCCACCTGTCTCCCCCTTTTCCATTCCATCGACGTCAAATATCTCGCTTCCAAACTTCTGTAATTGAAGACGATGAAGGTACTCGCGCTGCCTCGTTCGAAACTGCATCGATATTTGCTGCAGTCGCCCTGCAATGGCTCGTTGTGTGTTCAACCGAACGAGACGATCTGCTGGTGATGGACTCGTCTCGCCGCCAACAAAAGCGCTGGTAATTTTCTTAAGTGCTCGATCTGCCTTGTGAAACAAGGCTGTGATCTCCTCGGTAAGGCAATTGATCTCGCGCTCTTGCTGGACTTCTGAATCGTCGAATCGGATCATCAATCTTCGAGTATGTAGCAGCTGCAAATATTCCACTAGGAGCGACGGCACGAACCGCGACAGCAACAACAGCCAACAATCATTAGTCATCAAGATCGAACCTGCAAAAGGTCGCTTGAAATATTCCGTACATTTAGCGTGCAGGAGGCGAATGGATTCGTCTGCGCTGTTAGCAAAGCGTGTCCACTCTGGCATGTGGACATTACTGTGTTCTCCATCGGGAAATTCATTTGCATCTTGAAGCAGGGCCTTCTCCATCGTCTGCGACTTGTTTCTCTGCAGTCATTCGTTCATTAGATTGCCCCTGACACCTGCGCAATCATTACGTTACCTGCTTCGAGAGGAACAGCGCGCCCAGCAGCGGCGAGTTGTCCAGCCGTGGCCGCATTTGAAAGCGCAAATTGCGCCTGCGCAGGTTTGCTCGTCGCTCCAGGAAGCGGCCTGTCAGATCGCGATACGCCATTGCCAGGTCTCAACTACCGAATTGGTACTATAGAAGATCGGCAAATGGATCTTGAAACGTCGCGGAAATCTCACATTGGTCGAAATTATGCGATTTATTAACCAATCCGTGGTCCGTAAGTTCTCAAGTTCAACCTGAAAGGTCCTGGCGCAGACATTCACTCCGAATCCGCGCTCGATGGCGGAAGTTCCTGGTGGCGTAGGCGCAGCGCCAACGCTGCGCTGGAGCAAGCTTGAAACGGTAGCCAGACGCAACGAGGAGCTGCCGACGCGCCGCTCGGGTCACTCGCTGTCCATCGTGGGCTCCAGTGGTTACTTGTTCGGCGGCTGTGATTATGCGGAGCCTCCTGGTCCGACCAACGACCTGTTCGCACTTAAGATAAATGCCAATGCTCCGAGCGAATGGGAGCGGCTGCGCTCACCGCTGAGTGGTGCGTGGCCCCCACCACGGTGGAAGCACTCAGCTACGGTCGTGGACAACAAGATCTACGTCTTCGGTGGCTTTCAAAGCAGCTCCACGAGATTCAACGATCTGTGGATCTTCAACCCCATTACACTGGACTGGAGCCAATCCGGAGCAGGCTCTGGAGGCAATATTCATCGTGCCAGTGTGGCCAAACCTGCGGCTGCAACATTGCCAGCACCAAGAGGAGCCCATTCAGCGGTGGCAATTCGGCGCAATATTTACGTGTTTGGAGGGTATGGGGGCACGGGATACGGTAGAAGAGACTTTGACGACTTGTATATGCTACGCACTGACGATCTGAGCTGGACTAAAGTGACGTGCAAGGGCAAACCACCGGACAAACGAGCTGGTCATCAGGCATGCGCGGTGGATGATCTCATGCTTGTATGTGGAGGTTGGAACAGTGTCGCGCAGTTCAACGACTTGCACATCTTTGACTCGACGGTGAACTCGTGGACTCTAGTGGAAGGCACTCATATGGCCACAACGCTGCCGAGATGGAACCACGCTTGCTGTGCAGTGCTAGCTATTCCACATGCTAAAGTTTTCGTGTTTGGGGGTGTCGTTGGAGAAGACAACAATTACAATGCGCAAGGGACTTACATGAACGATTTGAGTGTTCTCGATACGGGTGAAATGAGCTGGGGCATACCAGAGATCGAGGGAACTCCGCCTTGTGGGCGAAGTGACACTACACTTGCCTACGACGATAAGGGCAGTCGTCTCATTGTTTACGGTGGTTGGGCTAATGTATGGCTCAACGACATTTTCTATCTTGACGTAAGCTGCGTTGTGGGGCCTCCGTATGGTATTGCAGGCATTTTCCCGAACTTTGGACCGATAACCGGTGGTACACCTCTGGTCATTGAAGGCATTGATTTCGTTAATAAGCCGGTTACCATCAGATTCTCGTGTCGAAAAGGCTCTGTGGATGTTCCAGGTGAATATGTCAATGATCACATACTGAACGTTGTTGCGCCCGACTTCACAGCGTATCCAGCTGGCGATGTTCAGATACGTGTGGCACTGCAGGGTGACTCGTTCACGACGACGTTTCAAACGTACAACTATTTCTCTGTTACTCATGCGCCTCTATGTTTTGCGTATGGCCCTGGTGTATTATCTGGAGGTGCTAGTGGAGAACCTACTTGCTTCGTTATTCAGGCGAGAGACGCCCAGCGTAACTTGCGGACGCGCGGTGGAGACGAATTTATTGTTGAAATATCTGCAGATGAATCCGGTCCAATGTTCTTGCCCAGTTTACAGATTCAAGACCTACTTAACGGCAAGTACTTAGTAAGTTACACGGTTCCGAGCCCCGGGGAATATCAAGTAAATATTGAGTTCCAAGGCACATTCGGTGGCAAAGCCGGACCTATTCGAGGATCACCATACACGGCTACATTCGACGATATCGTCACGCGTGAGATGAACTTGATGACAGGAAAACTTGTACTGGATCAAGTGCTGCATGACTTGCAAGGACTCCAGCAGTCGACACGAGAGTGCAATATTGGTTTGGAACAACCATTGTCAGATCCTACGTGGACGCCCGATCAAGTCACAGCTGCGTTGATTCAACTTAAAGAACATGTCTTCATGGTCGAGAAGCGAGGCGAAGCGATATCTCTATCGATTGAAGAACTTCGAGCAGAGATCGCTTTTCTTAAGGACGCAGGAATTGTGGTAACAAAAGAGCAAGACATATTGATGGCGATTGAAAGTGCTTGGGGGGAGGTCTTGAAGAAGGTCCCAGCTGCAAGTAAGCGTATCGCACCATTAATCGCGACACAAAGTGTAAAGTTCCGTGACGAGGTTGCTGCCTACATGGAAGAGTTGCAAGCAAAAGAGACACAGCTCAAGACAAAGAGTTTCTGGGCCTTTTCTACTGGTGTCAATGCTGCCCTAACGTTAATCAACGAAGAGCAGCTAAATGCAGGAAAGGATGAAGCAGCTTTCAAACGGAAAAAGCATATTGCCGAAATATTGGAATGTGAAGATTTGATGGACCCCTGTGCTTCCATTTTGACGGCTATTCAGCGGACACTGGGACATTGCCATCAAATGTGGGACTCCATTGCGGAGGTAACAAGAAAAATTGATTTATCGAGAGAAATTCCATGGAGCATGATCGATGGTATTGTATTGGAAGAAGAAGCCAAGGCATTCTTATCGCTGGTGAAAGCTACTCATAAGGACATTCGGGACTGTGACGCATTCAGAAAGTTTGAACGACTCGTAAAAGATTTCTTGAGTACCTGCCCGCTGTTTCAAGCTTTGCGTCATCCATCGATGCGCAGGCGCCATTGGCAGGATCTCATTACAGTCACGGGCAAGACTTTCGAGTGTCCAGACGACAACCCATCTCTTAAATTTACAGATATTCTGGCGTTGAACTTACATGAATTCCAGCGCGATGTGGAAGAAATTACAGACCGAGCGCAGAAAGAGGCCAAGCAAGAGTCCGTTCTGCAAGAACTCGAAAACCGCTGGTCGAACATTTGTCTGACAATGACGCCGTATAAAGGAACGACGGTGCCCTTACTTCACATGGCGGAAGAGGACGTAGAGATGCTGGAGTCTGATCAGTTGCTTGTACAAGGCATGGCGTCAGGACGGAATAGTTTCTTTCAAGAGCAGACACAACATTGGCGATCGAAACTCATGCTCGTTTCCGAAATCGTTGGAGCTTTGCAGGATATTCAGCGGTCATGGTCGTATTTGGTGCCACTTTTCATGCAGTCGGAGGAGGTAAAATGGGAGCTTCCTGACGAAGCCGCAAGGTTTGAGCGTGTGGATGAGCTTGTTCGGCAAATGTTGGATCAGATGTGGGGCCAAGAACCACCGGGAAATGTATTGCTAGCCTGTCAGCTTCCTGGCTTGCTTGATTTGCTGAACGACCTTCGTACAAGGTTGGAGAAATGTCAGCAAGCACTGAAAGAGTATCTTGACTCTAAACGCCGCATGTTCCCGCGCTTTTATTTCATCTCTGAAGCTGATTTACTCGATATCTTATCGAATGGCAGCAACCCACAGAAGATAATGGTTCATCTCGAGAAGGTATTCCTGGCTACGCACACGCTTCTACTGGAGAAGGGACACAGTGGAGCAGGTGGCTCGATGCTGGCTACTCACTTCGTGTCCAATGACTCCGCCAAAGAGACTATCTCATTTGAGAACAAGGTGCATCTGGAAGGCAAGGCGGAGGTTTACATGCAGACGATATTGGAGTCAATGCAACTTACCTTGAAGAGCCACGTGACTCGATCAATCACGCGATTTCCAGAGCAAAACCGAGTGGACTGGCTGTTGCAGAAGGCTCCACCTCCTAGTGAAGCAGTGACACAGAAGGATAACATGGATGCGGCCCAGATTGCATTGCTTGTGGCGGGAGTTGAATACGCGAGAAGTGTTGAGAGTGTTTTCGAGTTACTATCAAAGGGCCATGCGACTGCCATGAAAGAGCTTCTAGAGAAAATTGTGATTCAGCTCACAGACCTGATCAAGTTGACTCAAACTAACTTGCCCAAGGGAGATCGCCAACGAGCAATGTGCATGATCACGATGGACGCACATTCTCGAGATATTGTCCAAAAGCTTCTTTACGAAGAGATCACCACGCCTAGTTCGTTTCTTTGGCAGTCACAGCTAAAACAAAGACGGTCGGATCATCAAAATCGCACATATCTGGAGATTTGCGACGCAACGTTTGACTACGGATTCGAATATTTGGGTAATGGCCCAAGGCTCGTGATTACTCCATTGACCGACAGAATTTATGTTACGGCCACGCAGGCTCTTCATATTCAAATGGGGTGTGCTCCTGCCGGGCCTGCTGGAACAGGAAAAACTGAAACGACGAAAGATCTGGCAAATATGGTGGGCAAGATATGTTACGTATTTAACTGCTCGCCGGAAATGGACTACAAGAATCTGGGCAATATTTTCAAAGGATTGGCGAGTGCAGGAGCGTGGGGCTGCTTTGACGAATTTAACCGACTCGCTCCCGAAGTGCTGTCGGTTTGCTCTGTCCAATTTAAAGCTGTCTGTGATGGAATTCGCAGTGAAAGCGATCATGTTGTGGTCGAGGGTGACTCTGTCAAACTGGATCCCACTTGCGGTACCTTCATTACGATGAATCCTGGCTATCTCGGACGATCAGAACTGCCCGAAGGATTAAAAGCATTGTTTCGACCCATTACAGTTATGGCACCCGACCTTATCCTTATCTGTGAAAACATGCTGATGGCGGAAGGATTCCGAGAAGCCAAGCTGCTAGCTGCTAAGTTTTTCAGTCTGTATTCACTACTTCGCGAGCTTCTTTCTAAGCAAGATCACTACGACTGGGGTTTAAGAGCAGTCAAGAGCGTCCTTGTTGTCGCTGGTTCGTTCAAGCGTGCCGAACCCAAATTATCAGAGCAAGAAATCTTGATGCGTTCTCTTCGAGATTTTAACTTGCCCAAAATTGTGAAGCAAGACCTCCTCGTGTTTAATGGGCTGCTCAGTGATTTGTTCCCCGGTTTGAACTTACCTCGTAAAATCGACGAGGTAATGGAAAAATATGTACACGTTGCATGTGAAGATCGTGGGCTTTGGCCTCATGAGCAATTCCGGCTTAAAGTCATTCAGCTCGAAGAGTTGCTAGCTATTCGCCACTGTGTCTTCGTAATGGGCCCACCGGGTAGTGGAAAAACTGAGTGCTGCGAAACTCTTGTCGCTGCTCGAAAGAAGAAAGGAGAGGAATACGTGACAAAAGTTATTGATCTCAATCCCAAAGCGATGTCTACTGAAGACCTGTACGGTTATATGGTACTCGGGACACGGGAGTGGAAAGATGGTCTGCTGTCTAAGATAATGCGTGATGTGGCCAGTGGTTCAGTCACAGATCCTCGACCAAAATGGATTGTGTTGGATGGAGATCTGGATGCTAATTGGATTGAATCGATGAATTCTGTCATGGATGACAATAAAATGCTGACACTTGCATCAAACGAGCGCATTCCCGTGAAACCAAACATGCGCCTCCTTTTTGAAATCCGAGATTTGAAATATGCAACTCCCGCAACAGTGTCCCGTGCAGGTATTTTGTACATATCCGATGATGATGGTTTTCAGTGGAGATCGTTCTTGGCAAGCTGGGTAGCGACTAAGGGCACGTCTGTTCAACAACGTACAGCATTGGGAGAAGCTATGAACAAGTACATCGATCCTATTATTGCCTTTGTGAAGCGATCTTGCAAGACTATTGTGCCAATGCAAGAAATAACTATGGTTCATTCCTACCTCTACTTTCTTGACGCGGTGCTGGACGCAGAGACTCTACGGGATTCTAAGAAAGTTGACATTCTGAGTGGATTTATCTCGGTCTGGGCATTCGGTGCTGCACTTACTATCACGGACGATGGAACAGATTACCGCAAGTTATTTAGTGAATGGTGGAGAAGTGAGTTCAAGCACATCAAGTTTCCTGCTCGTGATACGGTCTTCGATTATTGGCTTGATCCTAACACACTTTCGTTCGATACGTGGCGAGCATCGCCGTATTTTAAGGCAGTTAACTTCGACGGATCTGTTTCCATGTCGTCGGTAACGGTGCCTACTCCCGAGACAGCCTCAATCACGAGTTGGATGAGCATTATGGTCCGCGAAGAGCGTCCTTTCATGCTGTGTGGCAATGCAGGCACGGGCAAGACTCAGCTGGTTCAAGGTCTACTTAATAACCTAGACGGCCGGGGAGCTGTATCCTCGGCAATATCATCAACGATATCAACAAAAGGACCAGCTGCTAGCATGAGTGTCAACTTTAATTACTACACGAACGCCTACGCGCTTCAAGCTATACTCGAGTCAAAGCTTTCGAAACGAGTTGGCTCGACGTTTGGACCTACGGTTGGAGACCAGTTGATTTACTTCCTCGATGATCTGAATCTTCCTCAAGTTGACCCGTATGGAACTCAAAGCGCCATCGCTTTGCTCCGCCAATATCTGGACTATGGTCACTGGTACGACAGGGCGAAGTTCTCTTTGAAACAGGTCGTAAATGTGCAGTTCTTGAGCTGCATGAACCCCAACGCCGGAAGTTTCAGCATCAACCCGCGTCTTCAACGACATTTCGTAACATTTGCGCTACCCCAACTCAGAGCAGCAAGCCTACAAGTCATTTACACAACTTTTCTAGAAGGTTACGTGGCTGACTTCGTTGAAGATATCCGTAAGATGTCCCAGCCGATTCTGAAAGCTGCACTAAATCTTCATGTGCAGGTTTGCAGTACATTTCGGAAGACGGCTGCCAATTTCCATTACGAATTTAATATTCGTCATGTGGCGAATGTTTTCCAAGGCTTGCTTATGGCGAAGCCGCCGACGTTTGAAGATCCGCTCAAGTTTGCGCTGTTGTGGGTGCACGAATCCGCTCGCGTCTATGGAGACCGCTTAGTATCTACGCAAGACCAAGCTAAATTCACATCCATCGTACAGCAACAAGCACGCAAATGTTTCCCTGCGATGAATTTCATGCGCTATTTTGCCCCTGCTTCCTTGGGCTCCGAAAATGGCAACGAGTCATCCCTGATTCAGTCAGACCCGATTCTATTTTGTCATTTTGCAAATGGTTTACGTACGAACGAGTACGACCAAGTTGTATCCTTCCAAGTCCTGCATGCTACTGTTGAAGAAGCATTGTCAGAGTACAATGAGCTGAACGGAAAAATGGATCTGGTATTGTTCAAGGATGCACTGGAACATATTGCTCGGATTGTGCGTATCATTTCAAATCCATCGGGTCATGCCCTACTCGTTGGTGTTGGGGGAAGTGGCCGCAAGTCATTGACACGTTTAAGCTCATTCATTTGTGGATACTCACTGGTCGAGATCACAATTACGCAGGCATATTCATTGCTGGACTTCAAAACGGATCTTCAAAACATGTTCGTGAAAGCAGGTGTGAAAGGCGACGGTGTCGTTTTTCTTTTCGACGACAACCAGGTCAAGAATGAGCGCATGCTCGTATATTTGAACGACTTGCTATCAAGCGGAAATATTCCTGATCTGTACAACGCTGATGAGCAATCGAATCTAATTCAACAGTTCCAGCCAAAGATGATGGCTGCGTTGGCAGCAAATGCTGCTGCAGACCCTCTCGGTGACTCCAGCGCCGCTGGTACTGAAGGCTCCGAAAAAGAGCGTGCGTGGCGATGGTTTATACAGGAGATTAAACGCAACCTGCACGTTGTTCTCTGCTTTTCTCCGGCAACATCCGACTTCCGGATGCGAGCTCGCAAGTTCCCAGCATTGGTGAATTGCTCGCTGATTGACTGGTTTCAGCCGTGGCCTAAAGAAGCATTGCGCTCAGTTGCAGCGCGTTTTATATCGTTTGATAGCCTGCCACAGCTGAATCCTCCCGAAAATGTCGCGATGGCTGTGCAAAACTTCATGCCCTTTGCTTTCCAAAGCACAAATACCGTTGCCAAGGAGTTCTTAGCACATGAAAAGCGTCATGTATATTCTACACCAAAGTCGTATCTCGAGTGCTTGACGTTGTACCGGCGACTGCTACTGCAGAAGCACACAAGCCACCAAAAGGCAATGCAACGGCTTCAAAGTGGTCTGGAGAAGATGGAGTCAACTGGAGAAATTGTGGCAACGATGGAGGAAGAGTTGAAACGCACACTCGAAGAAGCGGAGAAGAAGAAAGTGATTGTGGAGGAGCTAGCAGCACGACTGCGGAAAGAAAAAGAAGTTGTAGAAAGCGAAACAGCCAGAGCAAACGTCGAGCGTGAGAAGTGTGCCGTTATTCAGACCGATGTATCAGTAAAGAAAGCGGATACGGAGGCTGATCTAGCGCAAGCACAACCAATGGTCGATGCCGCGATGGCAGCGCTGGACACACTCAACAAAAAAGACCTCGGAAACTGTAAGACTATGGCAAAGCCTCCTGCAGGCGTGGGTGACATTTTTGGTGCGGTAGTTGTGCTTTTCGCTGGCGTCAATCCAAACATAATCATCCAGAAAAACGGCAAGGTGAAAGACAAAGATCGCTCTTGGGAAGCCTCGAAGAAGGCATTATTGGGGAATATTAACGCGTTGATTGAGGAGCTGAAAGGATTCAAAGAATTGGTGGATAATCAGCAGGTTCCTGAAGTCAACTGGAAGGAAATTCGTCCGTTCTTACAGCTCGAGTATTTTAACGTGGAAGCGATCGAAAAGAAGAACTCAGCTGCTGCTGGACTGTGTGCCTGGGTGATTAATACTGTCGCCTATTATGATGCCATTGTGGTGGTTGAGCCAAAGAAACGAGCATTAGAAGAAGCTAATGAAAAATTGCGGGTTGCAAACGAGAGGCTTGACCTGGTAAACCAAAAAGTAACAGCTCTGGAAGAAAAACTTTCCACTTTGACCGAAGAATTCGACAAGATAAATAACGAGGTTCTAGATGCAGTGGCGTTGCTAGAGAGAGGCCGACTTCGTATGGAACTCGCTCGACGGTTAGCAAATGCACTGGGAAGCGAAAGTGAACGGTGGACTCAGGAACTCGAGCAGCTTCGCGCAAGTGCTGAAATGTTGATCTGCGACGTTGTGATCGCTGCAAGCTTCGTTTCTTATGTTGGTGCTTTCACGAAGCCATTCAGAGATTTGCTAATCAACGAAAAGTGGCTGCCGTTCCTGCGTAAATCTTTGACTGATAAGCCATCAACGAGTGACAAAGATAAGGACAAGGCACCACCCACCGCTATGACTGAAGATGGCAACCCTTTGCAGGTTCTTGCGACACAATCTGAAGTTGCTGAGTGGAATACTAAAGGCCTTCCAAGCGACCGTGTGTCGGTCGAGAATGGCGCTATCGTGCGTAATAGCTCTCGTTCCCCGCTACTAATCGATCCACAACTTCAAGGTATATACTGGCTACGAGAAATGGAGAAGCATGCACGACGCGCGGCTCCAAGTTCACTACAAGTTGTGCGTCAAGACCAACCAAATCTGACTATTCTATTGGAAACTGCAGTGGAGCACGGCAATACCGTGATCGTAGAAAATATGGGTGAAAATCTTGAAGTGTGTTTATGGCCTGTGATTTCTCGGTCCACTACGGTGCGTGGGCATAAGACTTTGCTGAAAATGGGAGACAAGCTGGTCGAATTACACCCAGATTTCCGTCTATATCTACACACGAAGCTGTCGAATCCACACTATCCTCCTGAGCTGCAGGCGGAGACAACAATGATCAATTTCGCCGTGACTCAGCAAGGTTTAGAGGATCAACTTTTGTCGCTTGTAGTACGCAAAGAGTGGCCCAAGATAGCTAAAGTCCGTACTGCGCTCATCCACCAACAAAACGAGTTCAAAATTCGGATACAGACGTTGGAGGACCGAATTCTATCGAGTTTAGCGGACGCTGAAGGAGACGTGACGGAAAATGTGCAGGTAATCACAGATCTAGAGACGACTAAAGCAACGGCACAGGAAATCGCGAAAAAAGCGGCGAAAGCGACGGAGTATGAGACTCAAATTAATGAGCTGAGCGCAAAGTATCAGTCTGTGGCGAACCGTGGAGCACTGCTGTTCTTTATCATGAATGGGATGCATCGCATGCATTCGTACTATGTGTATTCGCTGAATGCGTACGTTGTGATCTTCCAGCGCGGTATTGACCTGGTTCAGCCCGAGAAGGACCCCGGGAGACTGCCATCGTCAAGTTCTGGTGGTTTGCTTGGTCGCTTGAAGGCTGCTGCAAAGAAGGTTATCGTCTCGCAACGTTTTCAATGGAATTCGGATTTACTATTGGCCGATCGTGTTATGGAAAACAATCCAGAGCAGGATCTGGATGTGCTCATGAAAGAAACGGATCAGCAAGAAATGCCTTCTAATGCTCAGGTTGAAGCGCGATGCACACAGCTCAAGAGTTCCATTACCGACGTTGTTTTCAACTACATCCGTCGTGGTCTCTTTGAGAAGGATAAGTTGACGTTAGCCACGCAGCTTTGCTTTGCGATTTTACGGTCGGAACTGAAGCTCGAGGCAATCGATGTACGGCAGCTTGTTACTTGTGGCACTGCAAGTGACATGGGATCAGGAATGGGACTTCTTAGTGAGTGGATGACCGAGACAATGTGGCTCCGTGTGCGCAAACTTGAGGAAAACATAACGGGGCTGCAAAAGCTTACAACGTTCATGAGGTCGGATAGTGACGAGTGGAGGGAATGGTGCGACGCGGAGAAGCCCGAGCTGAAGCCCCTTCCAGGACAATACAAAACATCGGTCACACCTATCCAGTTGCTGCACCTTGTGCGAGTGTTGCGTCCAGACCGAATAATCTTTGCGCTGCGATCGTTTCTTAGTGATACCTTCGGTAAGCAGATGGTACGGCAGCCACCTTTCGACATGGAGGCTGCGTACCAAGAAACGAGCGCCTCAACTCCCATGTTCTTCGTTTTATTTCCTGGTGTGGATCCAACTTCGTGGGTGGAAACACTTGGCAAGAAGTTCGAGGTTACGTACGAGCGAGGAAATCTCACCAACATTTCGATGGGTCAAGGGCAAGAGGAATATGCTGACAATGTGCTCATGAAGTCCTCACGAGAAGGAAGCTGGGTGATCCTTCAAAACATCCACCTTATGCAGTCATGGCTACCTAGGTTGGAGCGTTCACTAGAGGTCTACTCTGTGTTTGCAGACCAGAATTTCCGCTGCTTCTTATCATCCGAAGCCCCAGCATTAGCGTCACTCAGTAATCTCCCAGAGTCGCTGCTTCAAAGCTGCATCAAGGTTGCAAACGAAGCTCCGACCGATCTAAAGAGCAATTTGCGTCGTGCGTGGGCTAATTTTTCGATCCAACAACTCGAGAATTGTGCGCAGCCTAACGAGTATCAAGGCTGTTTGTTTGCACTTTGCTTCTTCCACGCACTGGTATTGGGACGACGAAGGTTTGGGTGTCAAGGTTGGAGTCGCCCGTATAGCTTCAACACCGGGGATCTACTTATCTGCTCGGATGTACTTCGACGATATCTTGACACTGCTGCGACTAGTAGATCTAAGAGCTTGCCCTGGGATGACTTGCGGTACATTTTCGGAGAAATCATGTACGGAGGCCATATAACGGACCATTGGGACCGTATTACCAACAACACGTACCTAAACGAAGTCTTCACCCGAGATATTCTACAGGGCAAGGAACTCACTGCTGGGTTCAAGTGCCCCGACCCATTCACTTGCAGCTATTCCAAGTATGTCGACTACATTGAAACGCAGTTACCAAGCGAATCGCCAACGGTGTATGGCTTACATCCTAACGCGGAGGTGGGATACCTAGTGGAGGCGGCTAACGAATTATTTGCAACCATTGCCAAGTTCCAACCATCAACAGGACCAGCTACACCTCCTAGTGGTACAGCATCAAAGAATACAGGTGGATTGGCAAATGAGAACGCTCAAGTGTACGCAATAGTCGAAGAACTATTGGAAAAACTCCCACCAGAGATCGACCTAGCTGACTTGCAAGCTAAGGCAGAACCGTTGTTAACAACAGATCAATCTCCATACGTCGTGGTGGTACTGCAAGAAGCTGCTCGTATGCACACGCTGCTCCACGAAATCCAGACCAGTCTGATCGAGCTTACGAAAGGAATCCAAGGCACGTTGAACATGACGGAGCCGATGGAGGATCTCATGGCTGCTTTGCTGATCAATCAAGTTCCTGGTCGCAACGTTCTGCACATGTGTTCCTGGGAGCGATACGCGTGGTGGTCTCGCAAGTCATTGTCTCTTTGGTTCGCTGATCTACTGGATCGCATCACGTTCCTCTCGAACTGGACTAGCGAGTTCCGGTTGCCATATTCGATGTGGATATCAGGTCTCTTCAACCCGACAGCTTTCCTCACCGCTATTAAGCAGTGCACGGCACGAACGCACGGCATTCCACTCAACTCGATGGCAATTGAGACACACATCTCTCCGATATCTGAAGCTGAAGGTGCCGAATCTTACCCTGAAATGGGCGCATACATCCACGGTTTGTTCATGGAAGGCGCGCGATGGGAGTTCCCAATGAAAGACGGCGAAAAGACATCACCGTTTTCGTACGAAGTCGATTCCATTGCCTGTGGTGGCCATTTGGTGGACCCAATGCCGAAGGAATTGCTAGCTGCTGTTCCTGTAATCTACGCACGAGCTGTGGTGATCGACAGCAAGTGGGAGGCGACTGCAGTGGGGCATTTCCGACGCACCAAGGACGTGTTTGATTGTCCTGTGTACCAGACAACACTGCGAGGACCGACGTACGTGTTCCTTGCCACACTCAATACAATCCACCCGAAGGCGAAGTGGACACTGGCAGGCGTGGCGCTTGTCATGCAGCGAGATGCGTAGAACGTTTAAGAAAGTAGTCACATTGATTTTAACCATATTCCAGCTGCTCTGTCCTAGGCTTGCTTGGGGTTGAAGAACTTTGGCATTTGCTGCCAGCATTTCCAGTAGTTCTGGTCGTTGTGGTCGCAGTTAAGTGCATAGTCCGTCAACTTGACCAGGTACGTCGACTCGAACATGAAGGCGAGTCCACCGTCGAACTTGTGTGGTTTGAGATCTGCATTAGAAGCAGCGAGGAACGTTGCAGCGTCCGGGCCGTGCGGTGTATCGACGCTGTGAAGAGAAGCACCACCAGGGGCGAACCCGTCCTCGCCTCCCTTCTTGGCGTCGTAGGTGCCGTAGATCATCCCCATGTACTCACTCATGCAGTTGCGATGGAAGTACGGAGGACGGAACGTGTGCTCTTGAACCTATCCACAGAGTGGATGTTAGAACAAACGCGAGTTTAATGATAAGAACTGACTAACGTACCATCCATCTCGGTGGGAAAATGACAAAGTCTGCCACAGCATTTCCAGGCTCTTCCGTTTGACACGTAAGCACGCAGTAGATCGACGGATCCTGCAATATTTACATTTGTTAATTCAAATTATTTGGAGTTTGATAATAGTTTTGTTAGGTTCTTACCGGGTGGTCGAAGCTCACTGAGTTCATCGTACAGAACATGTCAAGATTGTACTTGTACGGGACGTAGTTTCCATGCCAAGCCACGACGTTGAACGGAGAGAAAGCCATACGAGCTGAGAACAATTGGCCACCAAACTGAAAAATACGGAGGTTAGACTCGAGTTCAGTTCCTCTATTTTGATGCAGTAAGAGCTCACCTTGTTGACGACTAGGTATTCGCAGTCGCGGTCTTCGTAGGCAGCGCTCGGGTGCTCAAAGTCTCGTGGGTTAGCGAGACCATTAGCCCCAATAGGACCAAGATCCGGCAGAACGAAGTGACGGTTGTACACTTCCAAAATGTAGCCGCGAGAAGGCCCGTCCAGCTCAACCGAGAAGCGGATTCCGCGCTAAAATACAGCAATATTCAATTCCAGATCAGGAAACATGCACAACCTTTTCTACTTGATCGCACTATCCCGCACCTGAATGACGCAGATCTCGTGTGGTGACACCTTGAGGCGACCAAACTCCGTCGTAATCTTGAGGTCGCCAGTCTGAGGAACTGCAGTAATCACAACGTTAGCATTAAGTTATTGAGAACCAACAAATATCCATAACGCACCGATCAAAAAGTCTCCGTCCGAGTTGTAGAAACACTTATCCTTCATGGATACATTGGCAGCGTACATGTGGATGGCCATTCCTGCCTTCATTGTCGGATCGCCTGCTCCACCTGAAACATTCACTCACCAGTCAGTCACTCTACTTGCAACAATAGTAATGTCAACGGAGTCTTACCAATTGTGCGCAGTCCGTCGATAAAGTCCAGCTTCTCCGAGTCTGCGGGGAAGGGCATGGGCTTCCACCGCATCTGCTGCGGCGTGAGCTTCTCCTTGGCAAAGTCTGCCTTGACAAACGGGTGATCCATCTCTTGGTACTTCTCGTGCACCACCGGCGGTAGGATGCGGTACAGCCAACTACAGAATAATTCCACGTCAGTCTGATACTTCACAATAAGAATACAATACTGCAGCTATTTCAGCGACGCACCTGCGCTGGTTCTTGTGACGCGGCAGCGTGAACGCAGTGCCCGAGAGCTGCTCTGCGTACAGTCCGTATGCACACTGCACCAAATGGCGTTAACATGAAGCGATAATTGGTAACAATGACGCAAATGGACAATGTGCCAACCTTCTGTGGGTTATTCTGCGCCTTGGGAAGTGCATCAGGCAGCGCCTCAGAGCAGAAATCATTGCCGAAGCCTGGCAGATACGACAGTGAGTCCCACGAGGCGTCGGTCATGGCGGAGTAGCGAATAGCGAGTGGCAACAACGAGTGGAATTGTCAAATGAGCTGCTCATTACAGCGATTGAAGCTTTTAGGGCGATACAAATGACAAGATAAACTTTGAGAAGGCGTGGCTTCAACCAGGTTTTTGTTTTGACGCATGCCCCGTTTTGACGCAAGGCGTCCTATAGGGCGTTTTAGACGCCAAAACAGCGCTTGATCATGAGGCGTAAAACTTGCACCTTATTCGGGTTAAATATGAGTACAGTCATCCCCGCCTAATCTGGAAAGGTGGGACCAATAAAAACTGCAAGGTTGCAAGATTCGCACAGGTCTTACATAGATGCCAAATGTACTGTGTTAATCTGAACTCTTGCTTCTCGCTTTTCACGATGTAGCAAGTGTGCACGTCATTATCCCCAAATTCCTTCTTTAGATTAGTACATGCTCTGGTGGGCAACAAATCGCCGCTGCACCAACCCATAACTGCAAGGTACAGATTAGGCGGGGATGACTGTATAAAACAGGTTATCCTGACCAATATGGCTACACTTTGATGTTGTCATTGACAACTTGTCACCATTGATTCACTAGCTTCGACTGCACCTTGTAGCTGAGTATCCTTTCGTCGAGCGTGTATCGTCGGTATCGATCGAGGTCCCGTTCTTCCGCACGGATCGCACTTCGCGTATCCAATTCAGCTACAATATTTACTGGAGATGCTTTAGGACTCGGGGCCAACACCTTCCGGGTCATTGCTTTGACCCCAGCGCATAAAATGCAGTTGGCGAGCGAGTGGAGAGCACACTTGGACTGGGTCTCGCTTTGGGTCCGGGAGTTGTGGTAGCCCAGGTTATTGATGCCACTGGCAGAGCTCGCTGGGTAACTAGAAGGCCCAGAAGTAGCAGATGCCGCTGTGACGTGAGCGTTACTTGAGGTCGTAGTGCTGTTTTTCATGCAAATGAAGCAACGAAGTAGTTGATGCCTCTCACAGGGGCCATCTTGGGGCTTCCGGTTCACTTCAGGTGAATTAGAAGCCATAGTACTCGTAATAAGTTCCTTTGTAGGTTGACGTGTAGGGGCTTGCGGTTGCCGAAAATTGTCACCCGCAGAGCACAGCATACATCCAGCAAGCTTGTGCTTGGAGCATGGCTCGATTGTTGAAATAGAAGTGCTGATAATGGGTGCACACACAGGCGACTTCATGCTTCCAGTGCTGGCGTTCTTTACTAATGACACGGCCTCTTGTCTCGAAACAAAGCTGCTGTAGCCATTTACCAGGCTCAGATCGATACGATTTTTATTGCTTTCTTGCTGTTGGGTCAAAATTGTTGGTGTCGATTTCGACGCCTGTAATGAAGACGTCCATTCGGTATTGGAGCTACATGTGGCTGCAGTGTTCGGATACGTCCACGAGTTTTTAGTAGAATCCAAGGGGGCCGTATTTTCGTGTGACCGGTGAGTTACAGGAGCTTTCCAGCTCGGTTTTTGGTTCATCTGAGATGGAACTGGTTGAGTATCTATCGAGTCTTCGCCTTGACTGGTAGCATCGTGTGCTGGATCATTCTCAATCTTGCTGGTTTGAGCAGTTTTTACTTGCTCTTTACTAGAATCGAGCGCGTATCGTTCGAGAACTTGCTTGTACGTTCGAGGAGCAGCACCACTGTCACTTCCAGCTCTCGTAAGATTCGCTCGTGACTGAGTTTTCCGCATTGCAGGAATTGATGAATTCTGTCGTTTGGATTCTTGACTTTCCGTAGCATTCTCAATATTTTTGCTGTCACTCGTGTCGATTTGATGCTCTAAATCTTTGACTCGACTTTCAAGAGCACGAATTTTCTTGACATCCTCATCTCTCCACCTCTGAAAAACCACGTTATCCCTCGTCAGCTTCGTGATCTCTTTATCCTTCCCTTTAAGTATGTCCTGAAAGTCTCTCTGCATTGTCTGGTGTTCCTTCACTCGTATTTCGTGTCTCCTGCGCTGTTCACTTTCCAATCGCTCCCGTAGCTTCACAATCTGTATCTTGGCCATCAGCAGCTCGGTCAAGCCATCCGCCACTTTATTCACTCGTATCGTCTGCATCACTGACCTCGCTCTATCCGCGAACTGCAGCGTTCGAATCGTCTCGTCACACGCCTGATGTGTTGCATTAATCGTAGCGATCAGACACGACTGGGTGTTCCCACCGAAAGAGTCCTGCAGCACGCGAGTCAACGTCGAATCGCGGTACGGAATGTGCTTCCTGCCTGTCTCGGTCAATGCCGCGATGCAGTTTCCTAGCGCTGACAAGCTCGTATTGATATTTTTCAGCTCCTGCGAGTGCGCGTCCTCCATTTCCATATCTGTATTCCACTTCTCGGACCCTGCAAGGTCCACCAAGTTCAATCTCGCTCTTCGAACAGCTTGTCCCTCGCCATTAAGCGTCGTCACATTTAGCTGGACGATAGCATGGCTTCTGCTGCTTGAATGATTCGATTCGGTCTCTCGAACGCATCGATTGGTGTGTCCTTGGTGGATGATCTGCATGGCATTCGAGAACGACGTTATCTTCTCGCTGGATAATCCTCGAACAGTGACACTAGTCGTGCCTTCCATCGTTGGCTGCTCGCGGAGAAGGAGAGGCTTCTGCCTCATGCGATCAGTGAGGAGATCAAATAGATGGTCATTGTAGATCTGCAAGAAACTCAAATGCAGCTCGACCTGGCAGTTCTGTTTCAAACTCGCTGCTTGGTTGAGGAAGTAGCTGAGTGTACGGGGCACAATCCCCCACGTCGACTTGACCATTATTGCGCCGTTATCCGTGCTAGAATCCAAGTCTCGACCGAACAGAGTGTGTGTTTTGCCTGTTCCAGTCTGGCCGTACGTGAAGACGGTGGCGTTATACCCTTCCAGACACGCTTGTACGCTCGGTTCGATAGCTGCAAATACGTCCTCTTGTGTGGCATCACCCATGAACACCCGATCGAACGTGCACTCCGTCACTGTACTGCAGGTTCCCTGAGTGGTTGTAGATTGCACGCACAGACTGGTTCCTTCCTTCTCGCCTGATGTGACGACGACCTTGCCTTGAGGACTAAACGGGGGACGGACACGGACTACAACTTGGAGTCGCCGATGCACACCAGTGTCTGCGCTCTCTTCGCATGGAGCCACCGCACTAGGTACACAGTTCACACCATCGGTGGCAACGCAGGACGAAGACGGAGACGCGCATTCAGCATTACTCGCCTGCTTATCGGGGACGCAACTGGTCCCTGGTTTATCTTCTTTCTCGCTCTGATCATCTGTCGAGTTCTCACTGTCGGTCGCCTCACCCTGGCCTACTCCAGTGTCAGCAAACAAATCCCATTCATCGCACGAGTGGACTTCCTCTCTGCTATCGATTGAACCCGCAGTCGAAGGCGCTGGGCTGGCAAACAATCCCGCCAGTCCGTCATGGTAGCTGATGTATGCGGGTTCTCCATTATCTGTTGCCCCTTTCGTTTCGCTCATTTAGCTATCGAAAGCATGCACCTGATTTTGACATCACCCATGTCACTAAAACAATTTAACATTCCAACGTACTCTAAAAATATTGTGGCCATTTTGGTCACTGCGATGTTTATTACCACACCTTTCGCACAACAGTTGGTTAGACTAATCCTGCTGAAGCCAAACACACAACAGAATAATTATCAGATGAGAAACAAAACGAGGTCAGCAGCAGCTCAAAAACGTACCACCAGCTCAGGGAAATGTTCAGCGACGACAAAGTCAAAATCATCGACTTCTTCGGGCACTGCCAGATTCTTCCACAGGTTCTTTTGGGCCTCCACTTCATCTTCTTGATTCTCTTCCTCCTCGCTCTCCGAGCCTTCTTGGTTAAAGCGTAAAGACTTTCGGCGAGAACTCCGGCGTGGAGTGTGATCTCCACTGTTCGACGCATCCGAATTCGCACGTGTACGTCGGCGCTTCGGGCTTCTTTCTGGAGTACTCACAGCTTCTAATGCCGAGCGCTTAGCAGCTCGAGTGGATCGACCCCCACTCGCAGCGCGAGGACTGTTTCTGACCCGGTTTCTCGAGTTCCGTGGCGGTGGAGGAGCTGCCTTTGCGCGATGCGGAACGTCCGTCAGCGTTTCTCCAGTGAGCTCCTTGTACACTTCCTTCATGTGAGGAGTTGGCCGCTTCTTCAAGATCACGTCAATGGATGCCTCCATGAGCGGCAGCTTGCACAGATTCAGCAGACGCTTGTGTTGACGATCTCGTTGGCGAGACATTTCCAGCAGCATTCTCCCCCGCTCGAGAGAGCGACGTAGATCTTGCAGCTGGCCTAGAATCTCCTGCGTGGTCCACGACTGGCGGTTCACATCGAACGCTGCATCGGGCGGCGGGTGCGCCTCACAATAAAACTTCCAGTCCGTGCGATTCGATCGCGCGCAATACAATTTTTTCTGAGCAGCGCAAATAGGATGGAACCGACGATGACACTGCGCACAGCTCGCAAGCAGCCCCTCTTTCTTGTCGCAGAACTCGCATCTTGCAGTTATTCCGTCAGATTTCAACGCAGGAGTGTACGCACAGAGCATGTGCTGCCTCTTGACTGTCTTCGCTTTCTGCCACTTGCTGCAGTACACGTGGATCCATTTGCTCGGCGAAGGATGGGAAGCCAGTCCATTGCTTTCCAGTCCCTTTGGCTGCAGTGGGGGTTTCTGTCCTTGCACTTGTCGCTGGTTCGCTTGTAGCCAAAGCTGCTGGCCTCCACCTGGTGCTGGGCGAATCGCTGTGATCGCTGCTTTAGCGTCGAAAACAGCTTTGCCGTTCGACTGGTTCACCGGGAAAGGAGGGTCGATACATGGCATCAAGTAGTCGGTAGCTTTAGCGCACACGACGCACTCTGGCGTCCCGTTTCCTCCCGTTTGCGTGCACCGCTCGCAGATCCAGTTACTTCTAAATATCGTAGCGGACGAGCCAATGTCGGAGATGCAGCACTCCGGGTGGATGTACACGTTGCAGTACTGGCACCGTATCATAAACTGCCTTCGATGCAGCATGTTGACGTCCATGAGTTCTCCAACGAGAGGCGCGCAGTATTCGAAGCACGCAGAGCAGACCGTCATGTCGGTCCAATCGGTCGCAGTAGGGTCAGTCTCGGTCGCGGCTATCTTGTTCTCGGCTGACAGCACGGCTTGAACAATCGATCCGGACAGCAACGAAGACGCGTCGTCTGCCTGCTTTTTCGCTCCACTACTGTAATTATCCTTGTTTCGCATTACGAAGTACGAATCGATACGGAATCGCGCTCGTCGACGTCGCTGAGCGAGCTGTTCTGACGCAGGATAATGCTCGGGCAAATGTCTCGAGCACAACATCTGGAAATTCAAACCTGCCCCGCCACCAGCGTACATGTACCTCTCGTCTCCAAGCGAAATCGTCATGGGCAGACCGTCAAACCAGCCGCAAAGTGGATGGAAAGAGGTAGAACATTCTGGATGGCAACATTGGATCGTGCGTCCACAAGCAATTCGGCAGTGCACGCACAGACTCCCCAACTCGATGGCAGGAACCTCCGGGTGGTCGCTGTTTTTCGGAGTCACGTGTTGTCCATTCGGCGCTTGGGCTATTCGTGCATTGATCTCTTGAACCGAATTCAAGAACCGCACTTGGTTTGTGGTTCCAACGAGGCTAATCTCCGAGAGGTCAAACAGGTTGCCAATCCATACTTTCGGACACCACAGCGCACACACCACATGGACCCATTTCCCGTCAATGGTTCGTTTGAATGCACCGTCACTCAAAGAGCAGAGCTGACAGAACACATCCCTGGCCGGATCCAGTCCTTCTCGCGTGGCTCGACAGCGATCGCAAATAAACTCATTGCTGGGCACTTTAGCCATTCCGTAGCAGCGCTGGTGGACGGCCAGCTCGCAGCGATCGCAGAAAATAATTGGATTCGTTTCCGGGGACTGGCCATCGAAGCACACGACGCAGGTCCCGTCATCGATCGCGTCGTCCTCGTCTTCCGTCGATCCCTCCTGTTCGTCACTTGCGGTAGCTTTCTTGTCTTCTTTTTCGGGTTGATCGCCGCTTTTATAGCCAATTAATAAGCTCGAGCACAGTCGCTTCCAGGCTGCAAACTCGCGGTAGTACATGTCGGTTGTCTGCGCCTTCAGTTGGAACTTGCTTTCGTCGACCTGCCCACTTTGCAGCTTCCTGTATAACGTGCGAATACGAACGCGGTTTTGCTCCGTCATCCCTTTCAGATGCTCCATGAGAAGGTTGATCGCAGGTGTAAATTCATCGACCAACGGGGTGCCAGCAGGAGCTGATAAAATACCAAGAGCTTGCGAATGACACTCGAGATTGTTTCCCAGCGGTATATTCTCCATTTGGTCGCACGAATCCAGAGATATGAGCAGCTTATCATCTTGACCCAGAGGGACTTTCTTCGTCTGCATATCAAACCCGGCCAAGGTCGACACAGCGTCATGCTGGAAAGTACTAGCAAATGTCTCGTTGTCTGCTGCATGCTGATTCAAAGAGTTTTTATCTTGTGAAACGCGCATCGAGTACTTGCAATCCACTACAACGTTCTCCCCGTTCTTAAACTGTACACACATATTGGCTTCTGCGCCGTCTGGAATGTGAATTGGCTCTCCGGAGTCGACAGTCGCGGCCATTGGTTTCGTACACTCGGGGTTATGACGTATCTCCATCATCGGCTTTGCTAGGGGATCGCTCAGACAGCGACAATGACTAGCTCGCATCATAAAATCGCATTTGTGCATACACTTTTGGAGCACGAGAGTCTGCATCGGATCTTCTGGAATGCGCTCCAACCGCATCGTGTCTCGACAGTGAATATCCGACGCTTGCAGGTTCCTTCGACGCTTGTTGATATCCTCCAGCTTTATTCCACACAAACTCTTGGATAATTGCGCCATACGCTTCTTCTCCAAGACGCTGCTGCTGTAAAAGTGGTTCTCCACCACCTTCCAGAAGTACGTTGAGTCCATCGGAGCCCCACTGTTCTGTCCAGGCCAGGACGCGAATAAAACATCCGTCATATCTGCTACCTCCTCGTCCCCCTGAAGGCCGTTGCGCGGCGACATTTTGCGCTTCATGGCGTGTTTACTTTTAGGACAGCTGTTCCTCATATGTCCCATCATAAGCGTCTCGCGTATATGTTCCCCACACTCTGGACACGGCCGCATGGGCGTCTCCTGGCGTTTAAACTTACCGTTGGTCTCTCTGGTGTTCTTGCGAGCATTGGGGCTGCTCTTACTTCTCTTGCCTTTCTTGGCTGGAGACTTGTCAGTGTCCTTGTACACGATCTCCACAGGTTTCACGCCCAATCGGAGCAGTTCTCGCTTCCTCTTCTCCACGTCAGAGCGACCCATCCATCCCAGCAGGCACTGGGTCTCGTGGACCTCTTTATTGGGCAAAGTGACTTTATTCCCGCAAAATCGGCACTTGGCCTCATTCGTGGGCGGATGTTCCTCCTCATATTTCTTCACCTGGGGCAGCGCACGCCACGAATTGTCCACCATCTCGTACTTGGTAGTGTCCACGTCGGATAGGTGCGTTTTACAGTGATACACCTGCTGGTTCTGTGTATTATAGCCCGTGAAAACGAGATTGGACGGAGATCTGAACGCACATACGACGTGGAAGGCCTTGGCGCAGCGTCCGGTGACGCACTGGATGCAGCCGCCGCGTGTGCCACAGACCACGCAACGGAGTGTGCTGCGGCTTTTGTCATATAGCGAGATCTGTACGGCCTCGTCCATGACGCCCGTCAGGCTGTGGTACAGCTCAGGGATCCAATTGATACACAGTACGTGGCACCAGACGTCGCGCTGGTCTGTGAGCCGCAACGCGCCGCCTGCGATGGGGCACACAGCGCACTGAGGCGTCGGGCGCGGCGATGGATCCGATGCGACGTACTCACAGGCCTGACAGAGCCAAGAGGACACGTTGCCGCCCTCGATACTCACGCCGTAACACTTGACGTGCACGCGGATGGAGCAACGCGAGCACTGAACGAGAAGCGTCCCTTGGTAATCGTCCGTACTCATGCAGATGCAGCAGGGATCGGGTGGAGACGCATCGGAAGCGGAAGACATGGCGAAGAGCTCACTTGCCAACCTCGTAAGTTTCCCCGCGTCAAGTCCACGAGTGACTGTAGTCGGACTTAAGGATTACTTTAGGAATAAAACTTCATTTAAGTACGAATAATGTGTTGAACCTCCCTTCGATCTTCACAACTAAAAGATGGGCTTCACTCTGGAAAAATGATGATTCTCCGCCGAGCAGTGAGCCTAGTCGACTGCGTTGTCGGCACGAAGACAACTCTTGCGAGATGTATGAGCGAGGCTGCTCGACCGCCGGTACCCCCCTTCACGCGCGAGACTACATTTCTGAAGGTGCGAGCTGCAGAAGACGCCTGGAACTCGCGCGATCCCAAGCGGGTCGCCCTTGCCTAAACTATCGACAGCGCGTGGCGCAACCGCTCGGAGTTTATCAACGGGCGCGCCGAAATCGAGGCCTTTTGACCCGTAAATGGGCGCAGCAATCGCAGTACCGGCTCATCAAGGAGCTGTTTGCCTTTGACGGCAACCGTATTGCTGTGCGGTTTGCTTATGAGTGGCTAAATGCTGAGCAATAGCAATGGTACTGTGCGTACGGAAACGAGAACTGGGTGTTCAACGCTCATGGCTATACGACGAAGCGCTTCGCCTGCATTAATGACGTCCCGATCGAAGAGAAGGATCGCCGCTTCCACTGGCCGCAGGGTCGTCGCCCCGGCGACCATCCTGGACTAAGCGACCTCGGGCTCTAGCGCCGTCAGAGATTGGCTTGCCTGTTGCAACAAGCTAGCTCTCACCGCCATGTCGCGAACTTCTGATTTCGAAGATCCCATTTTGGCAACAACAAGTATCGAGCGAAGGAACAAAACGTAAGCAAAAAATGAAGCGACAGTGGAGAGAGGTGGTCAGGATGACCATCACTCCATTTTCTAATAAAAGCTGGACGTTGCTGCTGCCACAGGTTATTTTTGTACTCCACACTATAACAGTTGTAAAATAGGACAAATCCTTGGCTCCTAGTTTAATAATCTTTTGTGTGAAGAATTTATCGGTAAGCTATAATGGATGGTATGCTATCAATAGAGGTTTCGAGTGTATACCGGTAGTGACATACACAATTGAGCTCCAGCCCCAGCCTATGGCTGGATACATATAGCGCACTCAACTAGTCTGTCTGCAAACATGCAGACAATTTCGCTAAGTACACATAGGTATTATCACGTGTCGTGAAATGTAGCGTCGTGTCAAAACGTAGCTACTACGTAGTAATACTTAAAATACGAAGTAGTGCAGAGTCGTAAAAAGGAGTTGGTGGAAGTGAGGACTAAGTATAATAATCGGACGAGTCTTGCTAGTGCGGCATGGGCATGGGCATAACCAGACAAGGCATCGATTACTTTTACTAACAGTACTACAAAAATCAAATCGTCGTGCATATATATTATCCAACGCAACTAGTCGCTCCCGTAGGCCACTGTTCGGCGTAAGATGCCGTGTAAGTCTCACCTCAGGGAGGCGTCCGACAGCTCCTTGCGTGAGCTTAGCCCCTCCCCCTATACGCACACACCCAGGCCGCATTTTTATAGCCGTAACCTGGAGTCAACTCTTATTGGGTTGCACCACTAGTAGTTCTCTTTGTTCGACTTGTACCTGTACATAAGAACAATGTACGCATCAGCCTTTAGGATAACATACGCACATCACACGCACTGCAGTCAGCGGGTTCTCGACCGGAGTTGGACAGACCGCAGCTAGCCACCTCGCCACTCGTCCGCGCGCTCTTCCGTGCCTTCACCACGTCTGCATCTACCCCCCCCCTGCGCCCGCCTACCACCAAGCCGCAGCAATCAATGGCGCGGAAGCGTCGGGCTGGTGCGCTCCTCTTCGCAAATGCTCTACTGGTTGTAGGCTCTTCGCAGCCACAGATGATATAAGTTTGTGAAGGTTCCGTATTATACCCCGCCGAAAATAGCTTCTCCCACCCGTGCGCTGAAAATAAATGACGTTCGACACAATCTGATTGGTTGAAAAGCGAAATGGCCCAAACAAGTATTGGCACAAGGCTACAGTACTGTATTGCCAAATTATATTCATCGTGCTTGCACGGACGAAGCAAAAGTGTTGGCACAAACAAGCGTACTAGTGTCCCAAAATTTGATACACCCTACTAGTACAAGCGAGGACGACACTATGAGTACAAGTGAGGACGACAAGTACAACTGAGGACGACAGCTCTATCGTTGTGGCGATAACCGCAACAAAATGGGCTTCACTTCAGCTTTCTCTCTCAAAGCTCTCAGGTGATATAGGAGAACCCATGGACCTACCTACAACAAGTAGGCTATACAGCGCAGCCATCGCCGCAGTCAGGTTTGCGGACCAGCGACTAGAGAGCCGGACGCGGACAGAATACAACGGCAGTCTTAAGCGCTTCAAAGCATTTTGCGAAAATAAGGCTACCCCGACCCGCTGAAGAATCGCTTTGTTGAGCTTACAGGTGTTGTTGCGGCGTACATCAACCAGCTCGCAACTTCCAGCTCTAGTCAAGGGCCTGCCGAGAAGCTGCGCGCCGCGCTAAGCTGGCACTACGCGAAGCCGGAGATGCTTGCAGGAGGTCACCCTCACGACCGAGGGATCGTAGAGAAGGCTTCCGACGGAACCCTTGTACCGAGAGGAAATCCAGCCCGTTCGGCCACCATCACTCAGATCCTTGCTGGCCTCAGCAAAGCAAAGAAACGTGAAAGGACCCCCAAGCGTGCGTCGCCAATGTCCCTAGCAATGTTGACAAAGATGGCTGCCTTCTTAGACGCTGACGCGATGTTCAACGAGACCATGTGGGTATGGTTTTCAGCCGTCTGTTCGCTCTGTTTTTACGGCATGTGTCGTATCAATGAAGTTCTCCTCATGAAGAAAGGCGATATCCAGCTCGGACTTAAGCGTAAGTCGCGCAAGAACGGCAAAGAGATTCAATTCGGATGTTTTACCATCCGCGACCGAAAAACGGACCATGACCCACTCGCAAGTCGGACCTATTCTCTTCACCATCTTCCGAAAGAAGAACAGGCAGCTGAGGCATTGACACATGTCGAAGGTGGTTCACGTTCGCGCGTACAAAACTACAACACTAGTAGAATGACAGTGACTACGCCTTCCCATCGCTGGCGAAAATTCCGCGCGGTACTTACAAAAGACGACGGTGTGGAACTAGCATCGAGGTAGGGGGTATTTCCTTCGCAAACATTGCCGTGAAATGGGGAACAGCAATGTCGGACAGCAACTTTACGCAGGTATTGAACATTGTCGCTGAGGCTGCTGGGATCAGTCGAAATCTACTCAGCGATGAGATTTGGTTTACTTCGCATTGCTTTGTCGGGGCGGAGCTCAGTACAGATTTATGTTTGCCCCCGAGAAGCATCGTTGGTCGCTAAAGCTTGTGAAGTGGTGGGCGGGTTGGGCTCCGAGTGAAAAAGCGGAAACCGTAACGAGATATCTCCTGGACAACGTGCTTGATCGGGAAGAAAACCAACTAGGAGACTCGTTGGCGCCCGATGCTATATCCTGCACAAGTGCGTCGCTAGAGAGCATCAGAGACATCGATTACGGTTGCTCTCAAGCTGAGATTGAAGATTTCGATCAAGTTCAGCAACCAACGAGCCCAAGTGGTGAGTACAGTACGTCAGAGGTATCGACAGGTGCTGTCGATGAGCTAAAGGTCATGCTAGAAGAACTGCGCGATATGGTGAAAAACATTTCTGACAGTCAAGTATCAATAAATCAAGGCGATCGGACTGCTGTGGCGTCAGTAGCGGCATCCAACGACATGGGCGACACGACGAGTCTGACATCCGAGCTTCCTGATACTAAATCGTGGCGAGACTATCTTAACCAGTATTGGAAAGCCAACCCAGCATGTCACCAGTATCGCGCTGGTATTGATATGCTTCGTCACGAGCAAAATCTGCGCCGATCACGACTATCGCGAATGAAGATAATCGCAGAATTTATTCGCGACAAATACAACAACGACCAGGACATGTTCGAGAAGGAGTTTACGGAGATTGTCACGGGGGAGCCGACTGTAAACAAGATACTAACAGCTATTCGACGGCAACGGCGACAGTAGATATTGTCCCCTGTTGTACTTGTCGTCCTCTATTATACTTGTCGTCCTCTGTTGTACATGTTATCCACTATTGTACTTGTCGTCCTCTATTGTACTTGTCGTCCTCAATTGTACGTGTCGTCCTCTATTGTACTGTCCCTTCTCTGGATGCATGTCGTCCTCTAATGTACAGCCCCTCTGTTGGATTTTCAACCCATCAACCGGAAGGTCACACAGTGCAATGGGTATAGAGGGTATTGTCGTCCTCAATTGTACTGTCGTCTTCAACTGTACTGTTGTCCTCAATTGTACTTACATTATTACTAAGTATAAAACGATTTGAATAAACTTGTTTATTGCAAATGTATTGTTTACGAAGTTATGTACATCATGCAATCGTTGTATGTAAACACTTTAATCATCATCTGGGTGGCAATCCTCATCCGATCGCTTGACTCGCTGTTGAAGTCGATTGGATGGTAATCGTCAACACTGTTGAAGTCGCTTCCCGCGGCGTCTCGTCCCTCCTCTTGCTCATCTTCACTTCCTTCATACTCGAATGCATAGTCGTCGCCATCGTAGACTTGGCGGGTTTCTTCTTCGTCCTCATAGCTGTCAACAAGGAGGGCCACGGGGAACGGAAATTTGCAGGCCGGGCAGACTAGATCTGCGTGTCTGGTCCGGCCCAGGTACTGTCTGTTGTACGCAACTAGACAATCGTAGTCCAATTTATGGTCACACTGCGACCCTTCAAGCACTATCCCTTGGATTGTCTCTTTACACACGAGACACGTCGCTAGTGCAGGAGCGTGCCTGACGACCACGGCTTCGTCGTCTTCCACCTCAACTTCGACTGGCGTACGACAATTACCACATCTTGGGTCATGTTGAAGGCTGTCCAGGATGCAGCGACGGTGGTACGGCTGCCGGCAGCTGCTTTTACCACACACCCAGACGGCACCACCAGTGTCGTCATCCCCATCGAGACGGTATAAACATATGGGACAATCTGTCACGCCGTCTCGGGGACGATTAGCGTTCGCCACGCGGTCTTCTGAAGGCGTTCCTTGAGCGATTTCCACAGGAGGTGTTTCCTCTTCGGCTTCAAGGACAGGTATGGCGTCGATGTCGATTTCGTTCCAATCGAAATCAGCTAAGGCTAAAAGGTTTTCACCAGTCGCGTCATCGTCACTGACAGCTGCCTCTGTGATTTCGGTCCCATCCACACTTATATCCCTGTTTACGGTTCCTTCGACACCTGTATCTGTGTTTACGCTCTCACCTTCGTGCGGTGCCATGCGGCGTCCCTCTCCCTTCGAGCTTGTGAAACGCGGACGAGATGCTCAGCGCGGTCCACAGGTGAACGGCACCGTGATGACCTCTGATGACGCGCAAGATGATGTCGATTGCCTCGAACAGAGCTCGCAGGGTTGGTCCGGGAGACCCTGGCAAGGCCGTCGCAGGTGTCGACGCAGGTTGTCGGGGCGCCCAATGTGGTGAAGGCAGGTTTCACAGGCATACTCTCTAGAAGCATCCATCCTAAATAATAAAATAAAAAATTAATTACGTCACACCAAATCTGACTCAATAAATTACACAGACTAAACTGGTATTGTGTCGCACGTGCGCCTTCAGGTCGTCGCACCATGGAGCAGAGCGCGGTCGTTTGGATAATGAAGGTCATATTTTTCTGCTTGTGCGCAAGTAGCGGATGCGGCTAGTGCGAAATGTATCCACTCGTGGTCTGGGTCGGCCATAAAAAGACTAAAACCTTACCCTAAATATGATTCTTCTTTACGTAGCTCCATACAAAAATATCTGATCTCATTGTATCTAATTAGCCTAACCCTTCATATACTCGCACACGCTCTACGAAGTCCTACTCCGCCTGTGGCGTGAAGTGGCATAAATCTGACAGGTCGTGCCACAGGTAGAGAAAATCATGTTTTCCTCCTGTGGCAGCAGACACTCCGAAAAAAGCTGTTTTCGAGGCCAATCACCCTGCCCCAACCGCCTCTCCCTCCTTTCGGATTAGTAGCTAAATAAGGGCTGAGAACGATTTTTGGTAAACGAACCTACCAATCGGTTTGAAAAGGAAAAAAATTGTTTTAGGAGGTTTGTATGAACAGCAAATATAACGAGAGTTCGCTGACAAATTGCCGCTACAAAATAAGAATCATTTTGTTTGAAGTCAGCTTCGGATTTTGCTGCTTAAGTTCGCACAGCGCAAAATGCACTGCAAAATGCAAATACTTCACTCTCAATTATTATTGCCCAAAATACTGCGAACTGAACCTGCCGATTGCCTGCGCCCACAGTAAAAAAGCCCAAGAAGTGCAAAGAAGAAGAAGAAGCTTCAGTGTGTGCTTAGCCAGCCAGCAGAGCTCGCTCTCACGCCTAGACCCAGAGCTCCAGCACATCTAGACGGACATGGCCACCATATACAGCGGCGCGCCATCCACTTCGCGCTTCCCGTTCTCCACACACACACATTACACGTCTAACGCCGACGCCGGTGCGGTGCAGATTCAAATGCACCAGTTCCGGTATGGCAGCTACGCCATGGAGAACCAGATGGAGGTCTCGTCACCGCCCTCCTTAGCGCCGCCCGGCGCCACCCTCGGCCTTCTAAGCAAGCAGCAGATGTACGCGGAATCCAACGCCATGCGCCTGTCGTCGCCCATGTACAGCAGTCAGCAGAACGTTTCGACCTCGATGTATATGCAGTCAATGATGAGCAAGATGTATCAGCCGCAGCAGCCTCATCCTCCCATGGATATTCCGCAGCAGCAGACAGAAGTTCTGCACGTGTCGCCTGGCGTCCCTACGCCGGTAGAGCTGTCTATTTATGAGATTAAGCAGCCCACGGGCTTTTTACACGTGACCGTCGGCAACCAGACTGTCGAGTTTCTCGACGGGGTAGCCAACATGCCGCAGAAGCGGTAGATGCATTCTTTCGCTCACAGAGTTAACGTGACAGCATCCCGCGACTGCAAGACGGGCCGTGTTCCCTTTTCCATCCAGTATTCAAGCCACCAAGTTGTGATTGGACGCCCTCTTCTGATAAAAACGATCCCCAGTGCCCAAGAACCAGTCTCCAGAGCAAGCGTCGCAAAGCAAGGTGGCGGAGTGCTATAGAAACTCTTCTCGTCTGTGTCATCGTGGTGTATTGCGTCAAGTTTCGAGCCAAGCCAGCCAGAGGCAGCTGGATTTTCTTGTGTGTGTATTTTATCGGCAGCTCGAGCATTTTTTGCTGTCGTCGACGCCTGTACTTCTTCATTCTCATCCATTTTCACGAGCTTTTCAATTTAATCCCAAAGAAGACAACAAACCAGTTTTGCTTTTTCACAAACGTGTATTTTCTAGCTCTAGGCAAGCTCTGACCTGTGCATGTCCACTAAACTTGTTGTGGTAATGCACCAACTCCGATGTCGCTACAGCTTATTCCTGTGTTGAAACAGGCCGATCAGGTGCGGGGGTGGTCTTCGACTGAGGCGTAGGGATGGAGATCCCGCGTGCTTTCAGGCGGCTGGCAATCGTTTCATGCTCAAACACGAGGCCGCCCACTTCAGCATCGTCTTCGAAGATAAGGATGCCGTCGCTTTCGTCAGTCAGCCCAAGCTCCGCCTCGGAGCATATTATGCCCTGCGAGACTTCTCCACGCAGTTTGGACTTCTTGATCTTAAGCTTCTTCCTACAAACCACATCGACACGACGTAAATACGCTAAGTTACCGCAGCAACAATGACACAGCAATGATCCAGCTTACAGCTCGCCAGTCTCGGGCTCCTTGATGGCCAATCGGGTTCCCACTTTAGCAACGGGGACAAGCGCACCTTGGCGCACGTTGGGCGCGCCGCAAATGATCTGCAACAAATTATCCTTGTCACCGATGTTGACAGCACAAATGTTTAGACGGTCTGCCTGCGGGTGTGGGTGGAAGTCCACGATCTCGCCGACCACCAGTGTGTTCCACGTCGTCTCCACGATCGGCTGCTGCTGCGGGGCCTTCTTCTTCTCTACTGCTTCGGCAGCCACTTCACCAGCCGCATTAGTTGAGGAAAAATAAGCATTAAACTGGCTGTGGAGACCACGGAGTAGCGCCGCGCGAGGCCCGAGACGACATCGGACTGAAAGGAGCATTTCTACTGTGAGGTTGAGAATGCTGCGAAATGAAAAGCTAAAACCGCCAAAATGATTTGCTGTCGATCACCGAGAAATAAAACGTCAGGACCAAGTTTTTTGGCGGTCACTTTTTGCTTGAGCTGCATGTAGCGTAGATTTATTGCAACAGAAACATTTGTTTAGCCAATGCTACCTCCTTAGCGTCCACTTTAGCAGCCATTTCCATCCATTGTCTAAGCACGCGCGAATGTTCGGCCGGTGATCGTCTTCTTTTGAGTTTTGGACTGATCCTTTTCGGGACGGGCACGGTTCAACACTTAGAGAAGCAACAAAGTTGGTCGTTAGCCAAATGGATGCGACAAGCAAAGCCAGCAATACTTGAACATGTCGTACCTTGCAGGAGCAGGTCCACACGCTTCCGCATGCGAATGTGCAAGTACGTTTTGGAGGCCTTAATGTGATAGTGGAGGTAGTTACGCAGACCCTGCACGAGGGTCGCCGCCTTGGCGCGCTTTTCGGTTGTGTCCACATGAGTAGGGAAGATGGCAAGACTCAGGTAGCCCACCAAGTCAGGCGAGTGACGCAGACCCGGGGCACCACGCAGCTCAAGTGGCGGGTCCTTGCCAAATGCAACAGGTGGCGCGTTGTTCACCGTGCGTCGAGTGTCAACGAATTCCTGTGATACAGCAAAGTTACAGCATTAGCCAGTGAGTAGTCTGGCATCCATGAACATGCCAATAGGATGCATCGAGCAGACCTGCAGGAAGACACGAGCGATAGCCTGGTCGGTCTTGTCCTCGAAGCAGACCGAGTACACAATGACGATACGGTCTGCCTGAGGGAGCACGTAAATCGTCTCGTTACGACGGTACGGGATTTGCACTGGGCCGAGAGTGCTTCCATTGCCGTTCTGAAGCGCCTCGAAGCACTGCTCAAATGGAGCACCCATAATGTTGCGCTTCAGGATCGAAATGCGCTCAATGAAGGACGCTGCATCGAAGAGAATAAACACCAGGGCACGTCAGTTAGCAAACCCTACCTTCAAGCTTAGCAAAGCCAGCACCAAGTACGCACCAGCATTAGCGGGTGTGATCAGGTCTACGTTAACCTGCAGCGAAAAGTCAAAACCGGCCTTTGGGGCGACGACTTGGAACTCCGGGTACCTCGCGGCGAACATTTGCGTGGCGCCCAATCTGCCAAAATCTCCACGAGTCAGAACCACACTGCATCCTTTTCTTGTTCTCCATGACTGTGCACGCACCCTTCCAGCGCCTTGTAGGGCGGGTAGGCCATAGAGACCGTGAGAAGGTTGTCTGTGATCGACATGTCATACTGTACGTCTACATAATTACAGTCAAACAGTCTGTACGTGGCCCCTTTTCACCTTCAATTGAAGGGCTTCCGATCTCATTCCTCTGCGAATACTCACCGTCGAAGTCGCACAGACGGATCTCCAAAGGCTGCACGGGGCGAGGCGCTCTGAACGAAGAAAAAGTCAGCGAAACAAGAACAGCGAAGCGGCCAAAAGCAGCTTAATTGTGTCTCCAGTACGAGCGCACGTACTTCTCCCCCAGACGGCCCTCCAGCACCTCCTTGATGATCTTGTTCTCCGATTCAAGGAACAGCATCTCGCCTGCAGTTAGAAATCCTCAGTTCCCAGATGCGAAATGCCATCACCTCCCCCGTCTTGACGACGGGTACCGTAAGCATGGTACACGCGCCTTGAAGCTCTATCTGTCGCAGACTCAGAAATTCTCAGATGTAATGCGTGTTTTTAACCAATCATACATCGCTATGAAGAAACCGTTTGGGTGTGTCATCGTCACATCCCGATCTGGTCTCCACGTAACGATGTCAACGCGCCCACCGCTGCCGTCTTCCACATCATCCATGAGCCTCGTTAGCGGCCCTGGGGAGCTCGAGTACGGTGTCTACGGTCGCGTGTTGTTCTGTGGCCAGCTGGAGAAGCGCCGCGACGGCGCCGTGCGCGGTGGCTGGGCCTCGCGTCTTTTCGTCCTCACTCCGGAAACGCTGCACTACTACCGCAAGGCCACCGAGTTCGAGCTGCTTGGAGAGGAGCGTGGCCACGTACGTATTGTGAAATTACCTGGAAGGTCGGAGACTTTGCATGCGATGGAAGCTAATGAGGATAAGTGATCCATGCACCTAACAGATTGCGTTGTCCTCCATCACGAGGGTGCGCGCCATGCCGGAGGACGAAGCGCCCTACTCGACAGTAGAACCGGGGGTAGAGCACTACTACCTTGAGATCTGTACGGTGAGTACTATGGAAATTTGCTGAAACCATTAGGATTCTGGGATGCTAACTCTATTGATACAGGAAGACCGGCTGTATCTGATGCGGACGCCAGTTCGCGAGGCGTCAACGTGCGAGAGCTGGTCGATCGCTATTGAAGAGCAGCGCAAGGTGCTTCGTTCGGGGAAGGCGAATAAACGTGAGTGCCCCTCAAACTCTGTCCCTTTCCCGGAGGCGCTACCGAGCCCCACCTTGTTAGCTCGCAATCATGAGCTTTTCTCCCATTTCGTAAGTTGGTCGTCTTACGGCGCCTGTATCGTGCTTGTCTTCGGTCTGTTTACTAGAATATAAAAGCGTCCTCCTGTTTGCGAACGAACAGGAAGCGTCGCCGCCACGGGTGGCCATGGTCTCGGTCGTGCACGTTAGCGAACGGGATGGGCGTCCTGCTGAGAAGGTGATCAAGCGACGGACCGAGTGGGGCGAGAAGCTGGACCTTGGAGTAATTCCACAGGGAGGAGCATGTGTCATTCTTCTTCAGGATGGAGGTCTCGGTCGTATTGGTACACAGGCTCTAATGAGCAGCTGGGATTCGGGACGCGTGTGCTGGATTGAAGTCACCGATGCCGAATTCCCTACCGAGATCGAAGTCTCGGTAACATGCAAGGTGCTATCGCAGGCAGCCAAGGTGAAATTTCCCAAGACCCAAAGCACTCAGGAAGGACTACCGAAGTGGGTCGAGTGGGTGGACGAAGGCTCCAGCGTTGGCTTTCTGTTGATGTGCCTTTTTGTTCACCTGCTTTATGGCGTTGACGGCTTCCACTGGTCTCACAAGTGCTGCCTCACGGTTGGTGCCGCGCTCGCCATCTCTACAATTCTCAACGGATCTACTAGAAACCCGCCGACCCCAGCACCGACGCCTAGACACTCGAGTCCCACCAATCTCCTACCCAAGCTACAGTTCACCCTCACAGTCCATCGCTGCCGGATAAAGATGGAGGGTACGGAGTACATATATCCACAGGCGAGCGACAAGAAGTAGAATGCTATCAATGCGTTCTACTACAAATTCTGCTGTAGCAAATGCAGCTAGTCGAACGTGGAAGCGACTCAGAAGTGAATGAAGCAGCTTCAAAAATAAATTACTTATCCTGCCAAGGTCTTCAATACGTGTCGCTTTTTTTCTAGTATATAAGTTTGTTGCTTCGAGATCCAAACAATCAGCCGACCACCCGTCCAGTGGCGCGTCGGGCCGTGTCCAGAAGTGAAATCACGGCTTGGCGATCCGAGTCAGCATATCCCAACTCGATTAGGCGCTGACTGAACTCCTGCAGTGTCAGCGCACCACAAGAGAGACTGCTCATTCCGAGCATCACGTCCATAAGAATTTCCGGTCGCTTGATCTTTAGTAGTGCGGCACGCTCAATGAGACCCATGGACGGGAACGACAGCTTCCACAACTCTCGGAACTTCCGCTCTGCCACCTCGGGGTCCTCAGGTGGGGGTGCTGCCGTACTCGCTTCGACATTACAAGTCTCCATTTGGAAAGAACGCGTGCGAGGCGCATCAGGAGGACGACCAGACGTCTCGATCTGCTGCAGCGTATCCACAATACCCTCGGACGAACTGCGCTCGCGGAAAAACCGGTCTCGGGGCGACTGCAGCTCCCGTTTGAATTGCTGACGCGTACGCTCCTGATGATTGCGCGCGTATTGTTGGCGGTGATTGCTGTTCGTGTATCGGGTAGATGTAGAAGATCCATTCAGTTGCTTCGTCACGCGATGGCTGCATTCCTGAATGTTGCCGGCCTTCCCTACCGAGACGAATACTTCGGCTTCATCCGGCAGCCCCGCGATCTCCTCCACAGTGCGAATAGGCTCGCCGTCATCCCGAGAAATGTCAATAATCTGGTTCTCCTTGACACCAAATCGAATCTTAAGCACGTCCATGATGATCTGCGGCTCCGTTCCTTCAAAGTACGAGATGCACACTGTGCGTCCAAATGTCGATAAACTGTTCACGTTCAAGTGCTTGCAGCGCTGCATGCGAGGCTGCAGACCCTTGCGAGATCGTGGGAGGTTAATCTGCCACAGTCTGCTCACACACACCTGGCACACACGACGAGGTCGTTGCTCATCTATTGCGCCGGTACTGGCTGCAGTTTTTTCGCGCTCCGGATTCGCCAGTCGCGTGTTGGAGCACTTGCTGCAAAAGGCCTTGCGGCAATAACTGCACTTGTGTTTCCACTCCAGCAGCGAGAACATTTTACGGCAGCGAGAGCAATTTTCTGTCCTGTTCGAGTGCACTTGCAACGGGACAGGTCGATCCGGGATCAAGTTCTGCAGCATCGAGTCAACTTCATCAGGAGTGATGCTGTTGCCCTTGTAAAGCCTGAATTCCTCCACCATCAGAGACTTGACGAAGCCTTGGTTCGGATATACGACGCCGCGACTCGCCATGGCGAAGTTCACAGCCGTGACGAGCGACCAGTTGTTGGCGCGCATTAAATACATGATAACGAGAGTGGCGGAGCGCGAAATGCCCTGCGTACAATGGACCAACACTCGGCCGTGCTGAGTGCGCTTGGCGGACTCGATGAATCTGTACGCGGCGTCGAAGTAGGAGCTGATATCTGCCTCCGGTCGGTCCTTAATGGTCACGTTCAGGTACTTGACGCCATCGTTTTCGAACGTGTTCCCCACGTCCAGACTAGCGTTCACCACGTGCGTAATACCCAAATGGGACACAACCTGCTTGGACTGGGCATGCCACATATTGCCTAGAAACAGGAAACCTTCCAGAATCTCATTGGGGTAGTTCAGGTTGTGGGTCCCGCTCTTGGTTCGAGTCAACTGTCCCGAAACAATCTCGTCCAGTAGAGCCGATGTGGTGTAGAATGGGTAGCGATACTTGAACGTGAGGAAGCCGTCGGACAGCAGCTTGACGCTCGTTACAAGGCCGTCCTCGATGATGAGTCTTTCGAGCTTCCTGAGCCAACTGCAGGTCTTGGAGTCGACAGCGTCGTCAGCTGAGGATTTCTTCACTGCGTTTCCGAACAGAACGACATCGCGCAGTTTCCTCTTCTTGCTGGAGAACAAATATCGCTGCTCTTCGAGCAGTTCTCTCTCTACATCTTCCAGCGTCTTGCAGCCTTTCATGGGCGGGATAGAGATGGCTGACGGAATGGAGTCTTCCTCGTACTCCTCTCTGCTTCTTGTGTCGATGAGGATCATGCCGCGAGAGGCCTGAACCTGATTGTACAGCCAGCGGCAATTCACTTCACCACGGCGCACGAGACGCTTACGAGGCGGCGGCACAGGCTCGATCTCATCCGTGGGACAGGCGGTGGTGTCCACAGCTGCATCCTCCTTAGCGACGTCTGCCGCTGCGCTCTTGTTGCTATTGCTGCTGCCGTTGCTCTCCTCGCCCACCGACATGCCGCTTTCGAGTTGCTGTCTGTCCGCACTAATCGTACTGGAACACGTAGTTGTCTGGTCCAAGGCGATGCAAGGCGTACCGCCGCGGCGTGTGGTTAGTGCTGGGCGGCTAGCGATAGGATATGTGCTTGTTGCCGACGACGGCGCTTCTGGCATTCGCTGGCTGCCTTCTTCGCCGCTTCGGTAGGCGAATGCGTTGCTGGGGGGCGCCGCGGCGGGGAGGCAAGTGGCAGAGATCCGGAGCCCGCGGTCTGGTTCATAACTGCTGGAGACTACACAGTGCACACGCAGAGCACGGCCAAGCAGCGAGATTGGATGGGGCCGACTTTGCCTGGTAATAATTATATAACGATTAATCGGATATTTCTAATCCATGAAAGTAAAAGAGTCTCGATGCTCGGAGGACCTTCGTAATCATATATGTATAAAATTATCCGACGTCCAGTGAGAAAAAGCGGCTCTTTCTCCGGCTCTAACACCTTGAACCTTACGTTGTGCAAGTAAAATTCTTTCTCATGGCTTATTGCGCTGCAACTGTATACATATACCGAATCACCTCGTTGGCGGTGGCGTTGGCCACCGCTGAGCATGGGCGCCCCACGCCGTGGGCCACGGCCCGTGGGGCCCGTGGCACGGGGACAATCACGACGATTGGATGTATTATAACGTGAGAAGCTCGCGCAGCTGATGCCGCTGCGGAAGCCATGTGCCAAGTGCCAACCGCATCTCCGCTTGGATACATGCACGTGTACATGTAGTTGAATGAAGTTGCTGCACGGCCTGTTTGTCCAAGCGAAGCAACTCCCGTCGGATGTGTGTGTGGGACGTGGGTTTGCAAACCCGTTTCCGCCCCGCTCACAAGATGGAGGTGTCGTCTTCGTGAACACAAGTGGAAATGTCTACATGGTCAACCGCGCTCTATGCTGTTGGCAACAGTGTTGCATGTTCAGCTTGTTGTAGTGCAACAGCAGTACCGGAGAGCACATCCTTTCCATACGGTCTTGACACCATGTAAAATGCAAGATGACTATGACTCTTACATGTATTGAGATTCGCGCCAGATTCGCTACCATCTCGCACTAAGACGTATCTTACATAAGGTTTACCGTTAATCGGCCAATCACATGACGGAGCACTGACCGTCCTTGGATGATTCCGCTGCCAGCTCTAGCGATGGAGACGTCCGCCGCTGCAGCCTTGCTGGTTGGCTCGGCAGACTACCGCTCGTCAACAAGTCGAGCTCGTCTTCTGTCACGCTGCACTTGTTGTGGAACAGCCGTCGCTCTTCTCGTAGCAGCGCTCGTAGGAACCCTTCGTTCGGGACGACTACGCCGCGGCCTGAACGCACGAAGTTGAACGCCTGCGCCAACGACCAATGGTAAGCGCGCATAACGTAGACGATCACTAGCGTCGCCGACCGCGAGATTCCATGCGTACAGTGCACTAGCACCCGACACGGTTTGCCGTCCGCAGTCGTCGAGCGCTGCGCCTTTGTAATGAACTCATACGTTGAATTGAAGAACTGCGTGATGTTTTCATCAGGCTTGTCATCCAGTTTGGCGTTGAAATACTTAACTCCGTCGTTCTCGAAGATGTTTTCCGCCTTGCGCGTCGCATTAACTACATGAGTGATCCCTAGGTCCTGGAAAACTTGTTTACATTGTGCCTGCCACATATTTCCGATGAATAAAAAATTATCGACGATCTCGTTCGGGTACGACACTTGATGATCGCCGCTGTGTAGCACACCGTCGTCCACGATACCCATCGACGTGTAGAACGGGTAGCGCTCGTGAAACTTCGTGAATCCCTCGCAAAGCAGCTTGATGCTGGCAGCGCGTCCTTCGTCGATGAGGAATTGCTCCAGCTTAAGTAGCCATGACTCCGAGTTAGCGACATCTTCCTCGTCTGCGAAGAGCAACAAGTCGCGCAGCGAGCGCTTGGTGATCGATAGTCCCAAGTTCTCGACGTACTCATCGCAGCTGCTGTCGTTGCTGTCCTCCGGTGGCGGCACATTGATGGCCCCGAGAACCGTATTGGCTTGGCACTGTTCGTTCGTGCGGCAGTCGATGAGCACCTCGCCCACGTGGATATTGTTGAATAACCAGCGGCTGTCCACAAGGCGCCGGCGCAGCGAGCGCTTCTTGCAGAGGACGGAAGTCGCCTCCTTCTTGCAGGTATCCACCGGAGCTACTTGTCCGAGTTCCGTTTCGCCCATGCCTTGATTGGTGCGGTGGCAAACGCCTTCCACTCAACAGCAATGATATTGGAAAGTGCCGCCACCATGCGCCACTGGAGTAATACATGTACCGGTACCTATTGAAACGGCGCGTGGCCAGTGGGAATCAAGGAGCCGGTGTCAATTACCTGTTTCACAGTATTGCCAGTGAAAATTGATATGTTGGTAATGACCTTCGCCGGCCAAATCCTGTTCTAGCAGACCTTCAAAAAGCGCTCTGAAGCCGGATCCAAGCACCAAAACGTGCTGCAAATGCGGATAGTGGATCACTGCTGCGATTACTCAGCACTGCCGCCACCAATGACACAGCAAGGCAATCATCATCTGAGCCTTCAAATGAGCTCGTCTTTGTGGGAAGTTGGCTACATCCGGCGGGTGTCTATGCGAAAAGCGCCCGCGCAAGACCCGCCTCTTGTGCATGTATTCCTGTCCGACAGGAATACATCGTGACGCACCTGGCTCCATTCCATCAGACCACCTTGAATCTTTGGTCTCTGGTATTCTTCAATCGAAAGCATTGGCAGATGGCTGCATGGTTACGTGTATGGCTGAAAATGCGTGGGTGGTCACGGCGAATCAGAGCCAGCCACGCACCGTGGCCCACGCTGACGTGCGGTCCGTCTACACCTGACCCGTCACATGCGGCAGATGTGGACATAGACGACCAGTCAGAGAGAGGGGTTATAGTTGATGTAGTAGTATTAGACGAAATCGCATTTTTCGTGTACTGTACAGCTACTACTACTATTTATTTATGAATAGCAGTTCTCTGGATTTTATATATTCAGAGGTGCGATTCTGCCTAAAAACACACTACAATGTCCATATTTAAATCTTTAAAAAGAGTTGGGCTGGTAGTGCTATTTTAATATTTTTAAAGTAAGTTGCGGTGAAATATTATTGTTCTATGATATTTTATTCGGAAAGGTATACTATTTGTTTTAGTATATTAAAACATTTTGATAGTTTTTTATGAGTGCTGAAATTATTAATACAGTAAGACCTTTCCTACCTGATATGACCCGTGGGCGATTCCTCTATCAGGTATAGCAGTATATCATGTTACTCAAATCACCTTGAGTAAACAGCCATTACTAGAGTTAGAAAGTCTAATTCCAAACATTATGGCCATATCCATACCCCTGTGCCCAGTGCGTTAACGAGGCGATTTGTTTTTTTGCTTGCTCGCCTTAGAACCCTTCGGCTTCTCTAAGGTGCAGCGATACAGTTTCGCCGATACTCTATGACGCAAGGCTTTTCATTTTATCTAGAAAAGACAAACAAATATTGTTTATTATTGAATATTTGAAATTGAATTACTTTTGGCAGTGCGGAACAGCTTATAACTGATCGAATTTCTTGTGCTTAGCGCCAGAATTAGCTGATCAGCCAATCAGTTAAACGGTTTAGATTCTGCTGATATCCATTTCAACAGTTTGATAAGGCTGATTTGCTGAACACACGATTACTTGTCTTTTACTTAACCCTCTGCTCTTCCCTTTCGAGCACTTGCGCGTTCGTACAATAAGAGAACAGCAAACAGAGCAGTTTGGGGCCGCAAGTTTGAAGTTAGCATGCAGCAGATCAGCTTGTTGTTGTTGTTGGGGGGGGGGGGGGGGGCTCCACCTTAACGTGCATCATTTATCTTATGAGTATCCTTTGTGAAACTAAAAACAGTTCTGCTTTGGGTCTAGGGGGAACCTATACCAGGCTGGCCTCCGTACCAGAATAACTCGTCACAAGTCGTCCAGGCGGTCAAGAAAGTCGTAGAAGCCGAGGATCTCGATGCACAAGCTGATGAAAGCGGTGCGAGCTTGGACCGTGCGCCACTTGTGTTTGCGGCGGGAGTTAGTGGCTGACTTGTCGTCCAGAGGGCAGCAAAACGCCCAGGCCCAGAAGATCGGACGTCCGTCCATCTAAAACCGGTAGTGAGCACGCAGTAGGATGGGTACTTGAGAGGGTCGTAGAAGAGCTGACGCCCTTTCCGCGGATACGCCATGTACCAGGGGGTCTCCTTCTAGACGCCCTCGATGGCGTGCTGAACCTCAGGCTTAGGAATGCGCTGATCTTCGGGAGTGCTCTCAGGATGTTCTTCACGATCTTCACCACGGCGGCCTTGCGTTTCTTGGTCAACGTCTTGACGCGGTTCTTGGTTGGCGGGGCGCTTCGCTTGCGCGACTTCTTACCTTACCGGTCTTACACTTGGGTGACTTGGAAGACGCGCTAGAGGCGCTTGAAGCAGCCGCTCCATCGGTCGGATCAGTGGTCGGAAGCAATAGGATGGTGCTAGCCGAAGCACATCGAAGTCTCGGTCGTTGACGCCCTGCACCACGCGGTCCAGCTTGTCGGCGCCGCTGGAGAGGGCGTCTACCGCGAGATGCGCCCGATGGCGGTCTCAGAATTATATCTTAGCAACCTGAGCGGTGGCCTGCGAAGTGGCGTCTGCCTCACGATCGAGGAGATCATCGGGATACTCCTTGGCGCCCTGAATTTCCTCCGCGGAGAGTAACTTTGACATGGGCGGTGGCAGGGGTGGCGACTTGCGTGACCTGCGGCAGGGTTGAACTTACGTCAATCTTGTGGAAAAGCCCAAGAGGCGAGGAATCTGAGAACAGTCGATGGGAGCGGACCCGATTGAGGGATGCTCGGAACGGCCTCGAGAAATTGCTTGCTTTGCGCTTGCGCGCGAGAGCTCTTACTGGCAATTGGATGGATGGGAACTACGGGTGGCGTTTGAAGATTGGTGATAGTAAAGACAGGTCAAAGAGAGAACAATTCGCGGTACATGCAATGGATTGGATTATCTGTGGCGTTGGAATTGGCGCTGCTAGGAGAGGACTGGTCGACTGTCGCGTGCGTAGTGACCACAGTGATTGTGCAGGTTTTGACGACGTCGCTTCGCGACGCCATAATGGTCTTTGGAAGCAGTGTGTACGAAATAGGAGCCATGGCATGCTTCTTCCTCGTTACTTATGGGGAACGCTCCATGGTGGCCGTGCGGAGTCCTGGGCGTTGCAGCTGGACCCAGAGGACTACGATGTGTTTAGTTGAGATTGAAAATTGACCGTGCGCTATGCTGGCGATTGTGTTCATCGTGCCGATAGCCGTGCTCCGAGATTTCGAAGAGCGCTTTGGAGCAGGAGGACTCATGCCGTGAATGTGGGGGATGTCTGATGCAGTGCAGGGAGCCTGGAAGAGAGGATGGCAGTACGGGCGAGCTACTTGCGCGGCTGTGGTGGCCGTTGGCGGGCGAGTAGGCGACTTTGTGTACGGGAGCGTGTCGTCAGCCGCTCACTTGCCGAAGATGGCCTACGAAAATTCGGAGGGAGTGCGCATGGACTGGAAGGGTGTCACATACTATTGACCGGAGTCAATGTGTGGTGCTGGTTCTCGACGACGGCAGGCGTGTTGAGTAGAGTCGTACTAGCGTGTGGCATCTGCAGTAAGCTGCTGCAGTAAGCTGCTGCAGTAGCACGAGTGTCGACTCGGTGGCACGACGCCGGTGGCCGTGACACAGACCGGTATATCTGCGACGCAAGAGCGAGTAAGGGTAAGGGAGAAAGAGGAGCTAGACACTGTGACGCGTCTCCGCGGAGACACCGAGGTGGAACAAGCACGAAGGACACGTAGGGCTGGATTTACGGCTCGAAAAAACGTACCCGTGGTTCTCGAGGCTGATCTTCCTCAAGTCGCGCGCCCCTCGACGGTCCAGGTCGAAGTCGGGGAGAGTTGTCACGGGTCGCGCTGGGATGGCCAACTGACAGGTCTAACCTGCCAAGTAGCAAGGTATGCAGAAACGGAGGCTGAGCGAGTAGCTTCGACCGAGCCACAAATTAACTCAATACTCGCATCAACGCAACTCCGGCGCCTGCTTCGCAGCCGCACATTTTGCTACAAACAATGAAATACGCCCACGGTTGCCTCTAATTTCGATTACGATATTATAGCAGTAGGCATTAAAGAAAGCAGCACACAGTTTTGCAAGTGGCTTTTTAAAATAACCCACCGATTTTAGTGTCATTTATGAGAATTTTTAATTAACCCAGCAACATCATTTGGGTGATAGGATTTTTGGTATCTTCCCTAAGCAACATCCATGTTCTTTTTGTCATTGTCATGCGGCTTTAGATTATAAAAGTTTCATATTCTATTGGTTCTAGAATTCCTTATTTACATATGTAGCCTCTTCATCTAGGGCCCATTTGCTCTCTTCCTCGACGCAATAAGATTGGCTTTGTGAGTGATTCCTACCCTTTGCCATTTTTGCCTCAGATTCACATATCATCTTGCCATTGGGGTGTCGCTTTGATGGTGGTCCTGCGTTTGATGTTGTCGTAGATAATTTTTATACGTCCGAGTCGGGTTACTCGCCGCCGCAGCCACTGGACAACTGCTCATCTCGAAATTGTTGCTGAGCGACGACATGCTGGTTGTTGGTTTCAGTGAGATCGATGTCGCTACTATGAGCGTCATCTATTTTCCCAGTAGGCTCTCTGCTCTGGTCACGGCGCATATGTAACGCATGGTTGCCTGTCGCCAAACATCGATACAGTATATTATCCAGTTCCTTGTACGTGAACGAGGGATCCCTCGCCTGTAGATGCACTTGCAGGAATTGCTCCCACACTGCCTCTGGCGCTGTTGGTATATCTATGACTGGATCCCCACTAATCTCGCTGTTGTTTTTAGAGCCGAAAACGTTTTGTACTTATTTTCCAATTGGGTGAGTTTGTTCTGAAGCTGGGTCTTGGCTGCTCGTAGACCACTTGGCTGACCCTTGTTAAAAGTGATCAGTATATTAGTCCACGAATCCTTCTTAAAATCCCCGTCGTACGATGAACCAAGACTCCCGACTGCATCCACCATGATGTAGATAAAGTTAGTTACATTGTCTGTGGCCCAACTAAAAGACATCGTTGTAAGAATCGATTTGTGCATCTGTGTACCCCGATATAATATTGAAAACGACAAAACAATTCAGCACATATTATGGTATAGCGGGATCAGCAAAATCTTGTGAGACTGCTAGATCCAACTTCTACTAAGCCCGGACACCGACTAACGGAGGGGTTCACCCGATGATCCGTGATCTTGTGCTCACCTTATGTACCCGATGGTAGGGCTGGATCTTGCTCCTCCAGTGACTTCGTGAAGGTCCAAGTGGTGAAAGCTTGAAGTCGTGGTGAGACGTTAAAGATGGGGTGGAGAAGCGCCGAAACTCTTCGCTCTGCTGCCGATACAGTCCAGATCCTAAGCGATTACTCGAGCTTGGATCTGGCGGCCTGGATCTGGATCCGGCCGAGGGGTTGCATTGATGGGTGTGTGCTTGCCTTTTTTGGTCTTCCTTTGCGTTTGCTTGCTGCTTCCTATAGCGGGGCCTTGGGGTAGTTGTGAATCGAAGGATATCCCGGCCAAGCAGTAAAATCCGGTCTATCAGGGATCGTCGGGTAGATCGCTAGGTGGCTAGATCCGGTATGTATATTACCAGATATTAATAACCAACACTAGAACACTTATCCCTGAGCTTGCTAACACGACGCGAGGCTAATGTTGTTCCTCTTCTTCGCGAGCGCGGAGCACTTGTTGTTTCCAACGCAATTTCGTTTCTGATGTGCGGTTAAGTAAGGCCCCATCCTAAGTCACTATCCCCACAACAACCAGACATCCACCTGTCAACGCCTTTATGTCCTTCGCACTTCTGCCAATCACCGGATACCTCCTTCAACGTGGGCTCGCCCTCATCTTATCGTAGGTCGTGAGATCACCTTCGATCGCCATGTCGGGATCCGAGATCCGATCGCCAGCAGTCTGGATTCAGGTCTCCTCACCTATAAGATACGGATCCACTCTCCCTCTTGAGCGCTGCCACTTGATCCTGTGCTGCATATTCTCAATGTCCTTCGGGGAACGTGACGTTTGCATCCGTGGTCCCTTGGTGTCTGATCGGGGATCGCCTCTTCTGTCCCACTGGATCTCCAGTGGTCACTTGGGGGGACTGACTGAGTCAAATATTGTCACCCAGGTCACGATCCATCCTTCTCTCCCCTTTCTCAAAACCATTTCAGCACAATATCATTAAATCTCTACCGCAATCCAACACCTTAATATAGCAAAGGAATGCATCGATCAATTGCAGAAGCATAGCTGGAAAAATGATCATTAAGTAATGGGTGCCCAAAACTGCATGTGCTGGCTGCGGTGCCTAAATCTCTCACTCTTCCTGTGTTTCTCCTAGTCGTTATTGAAAATCGATGAAGTAAACACCGACAGCGATAACAACCGATCTGAGTTCCAAAAAGGCAGCGATTCTGAGCTAGAGTATGGCATTCTTGTAGGATGGTTGCCCTTGCTGCAAGAATACTTGACAGCCAACGACGCAAAGGAGCCGTGCCGCACGTCGAAGTTGAGCGGTGCAGAATACTACCAATATATCATTTCCAGCACGAGCTCGGTTCGGCGCTACCAAGTGGCTCGGATGAGCATCCAAGGTTTTAAGTTGCTCCTTGCAGACTTTGAAACCACAGGGCACATTCCTCCAACACGGCGTATCTGCAGCGTGAGCGCCGCATTTCTTGTACCTTTTGTCAGGAAATAATAATCGAGATACTCAAGAACGTTTCCGACACGGTCCCGTCACTATTTCTACAATTTCACGTCAACTTATCGCTGCTGTTAAAGCTAGATATCATGAATATATTCAGCCTCCTAGCGCCACGACACCTACTAAAATTTGACAATCGACCAAGTTTTTTTTTTCATTTTTAAAGCCTGTATCGGGGCCCTAGACGCAATTCATGTTCTTGCGATTTCACCACCGTCGGTTGACCCGCGCTTTCGAAAACGGGAGCATATTTGCTCGCAGGACGTATTGGCGGTTTGCGATTTCGATATGACTTTGTCTATATGCTACCTGGGTCGTAGGCTCTGCTCATGGTGACCGAGTACTCAAAAACGCAGTTTAGAGCAGTCTTCACATACCTGAAGGCAGATTAGTTATGTTGATTTATTACGGCCCGTAGGACTAAAACAATTGCTCCATGCAAAGTACTCAGATGCAGGATATGCACTCACCAAGTAGACACTAACACCGTATCGCGGGATACGATACCGCCTAAAGCGTTTGCACAGGGGTCGCAAGGACCTCAATCGAAGGAGGTGCTGTGCAATCTGAGGCATTCATCTCAATGCAGAGTTATCGAGAGGGCATATGAACAAGTTTCCGGTTCTGAAGGCGATGCCCTCGTACGCCCTGAAAGAATAGATATGGATCGTACAGGCTACAAAAGCTCTTCATAACTTAATACGCAATAATGGGGGCGCCTTTACGGACGTTGGTGTTCCACGAGCTGATATCGAGGAAGAAGACGAGACTAGCGACTTTAACTTAGATGAACCGAGCGGCGAGATAATGGAGGTGCAGCGCAATGAGATTCCGACCAAGATTTGGTGACTAGTTAGCGGTTCTTTGAGAGCGAGACGGGGAGGTAGTTGTGCAGCAGTCGTAAGCGATCTGAATAAAGTACGGTTTTACAAGCGACCTTAGTTAACTCATCCAAAAGAACCAGCCAAAAGCAGGAAATCGAGCGTTTAACTAGTCGCGAGTTGTCTCCACAAAAAAAAGCAGCAGAATCATGCCTACTGAACATGATAGAATATTCACATATCAGCTAAAACGATAATATCAGCTGAAATGAAATAAATCAGCAGTAGACGTGTCCACTGAATACACCCTAAAAGAATTTGTGGCCCTTCGATGAAGTGTCCTTGACCTGGATAGTTCACGTCTATCCCACTGACAAAAAAAGTCTGCTAACACCTCCACACCAGAGCGATAGTTTTGTTAGTTATATGGTAGATTATTCTCGGCAGATAGATTGCTGGTAATGTTACTTGTACCGACATTCCGGTGAGGATTATCCCACCAAATTAAAAAGTGCATCATTACTCATTCTGATTTTCTGGGACCCCCCATTAAAGCTGCACTGCTGGCGTACTGCTACCCGTTACGATATACCTTGTTGGATACAGCGCTAAAGTGCTTTATATCCCAGAAATATTCGGAGCGGTACTTTAATCGGAAGTGTTCATCATGGTCCCGCAGCATAGGTCAAGTCTGGGGAGGTGGCGTGCGCTACCGCTGCGAATACAACAAGTCATGATGCCGAATCACGGCGTCCGCGTGTTGTAGTACTCGTAATGTAGCGTCAACCCTTACAAGCAACCGCTCTCACCCAGTATGCCGACCAAGGGCTGCTATTGATGTAGCAACGAATCCAAAAGGACAGGGAGACTGCTCGCTGTCTATATACAGAGCAATGATGTGGTGATTAAGCTCCAACACGAGAATACGCGCCACATGTTGCCATGGGAAGCTGCAGAAAAGAGGGACTGGGGGATGGAAGTGTAATATAGTCTGCTGTTTGGTGAGTATCGCGCGGAGGGAGGGGGTCGCTCAGCGGTGGACGGATATAGTGCGGGTTGGTATTGCTGACTAGTAAAAGCATAATGAAGTAGAGTATGGTGCTGATGACACATGCTGGCTTGCGTTGAAAACCGCGGGTGGCAAGCCGCAAAATGCGGTGGCGGCGGAAATAGCGGGATGGCGTAGCGGCGTGAGTCATTAATAAGCAACCAAGGGTGGCGGCGGTCGGAGGGCGGGTGGGTGGGGGGCGCGCCGGTTGCTGACGGCAAGAATGGATGAGTTGATACATGACTGGATTGTTTCTTTCATTTCTCTAGTCTAACTAGAGTGCGCTACTATTGCTTACAGATCTTTCTGCTCCTTGCCGTTCGCTCTCGAGACGACGCGCTTTGTTTCTCCCGCGGTATACAAGCCGTGCACGACCAAAGAGGTCGAGCCTAACGCGGGTGACAAGGCCGTAAGAACAAGGTTGATGCAGCGCCCAGTCTTGACAAATATGCGGCAGCAACAAGTCTTGTTCTCAACATCGATCTATTAGCCACTATCAGGCATATCAGCAGCCTTCATCGTTGCTTTCTGCGATGAAAGCCGCGCAGTTACCGGTAGTGCCTCTTTTGTCCGTCTGTCTTGCGGATCGTTACGTGCTCCAGTGTATCAGACACTACGTGGACGATATCGGCAGAGGCTGGTGCAGTGGTCGGCCTGTCAAAAAGCCGATGGAGTGATACCTCGCGAATGACACTAGCTTTCCGCATCTCCCGAGCAGGCGAAGTACGTCAGGGCGAAGATGAATTGTGGTAGAAAATGGTCTGCTTCGGATCCCTTGGGTGCGCACGCATAAGAGAAGCTGGCCGATAAGAATACCCATTTTCGTGCGTACCCTGAGGGTATGATCGCGCTTGATGACGCGATTGAATTGCTCGACTGGATTATTGGTAGCGGTGAATCCACGTGGAGAGTGATGCGCTTTCCAGCGCACGAACAGAGATTCAAGCCAAACTGAGGAGAAGTACACACAGTTGCGGCAGCTTCTACCAGTCTTCTAAGCTGTGCATTCGAATACGCTCGAACTCAGCAAGTGATGTAGAGTAGTGCATGTCAGCAACATCGCGAGAGACTTGTGCTGCCAGAGATATCGGAACCCCACAAGTTTTCTTGTATATTTTGGCAGCGACGTGAAAGTAGCATATGAGATATACCAAATCATATTGTCGGCACCGATGTACCACGTTTACGTCATTTCTTGGCCCTTGTCCACATCAGCCATGACATAACGAAAAGAAATCTGTTTGTTCGTCATTAGTGTGTACATGCGACACAGCATAGTAAGTGCCTCGGCAAAGTGATGTTCTGTCTGCTGTGGCAAAAAAAAAGTGAAAGGAGCTCATGCAGTCTGACACTCCGACCACCATCACCGGGTACTCCATCTGACTGAACTTGTAAGTCGCAGCAACGAAGGGCGTACGTGGCCGGATCGCGGTCGAAGCGCAGGAGTAACTGCTTAGACAGAATGCCCACTACAAACGCATCTACGTTCGAGCCACGCCCGACTACTCTTCGCCGGCGCTCGACCGCCAAGTAAACGTGAAAGGCTGAGCCTGCTCTTCCCTTCCGCGGAATACATGCTCGCGCACTTGAGCAGTTACATCGTCATGGAAGTCGCTCCACCGAGGTGGGAGCGATTAGTGCTGTACAAAACGCTGTATTTTGGCAAGAGGAGGTAAATCAAAGCCGCCTACTTGAAAACGTCGGACGATCCCGGTGAATATTTGCATGGGCTTGTGGTTATACGTGCACATCTCACAGGCAAATGCCTTCATCACCTCCGTCAGACGCGCACGTCGCGGCGGACGCAATGGGGACATGTGCTTACCAGCCTCTTGGATGTTGACCACGTTGGACACGGTGCAGATCTGCACCTTGCCCTTCCATGGACAACGTGCTCACGGGGCGAAGGCCTTGCATGCTGTGCACTTGCACATAAGCAGCGTCGTACGCACGTTGTGCGAAACAGGTTCACTACCCAATGTGCACGAAGTGAGAGCGATCTTGCTCACAACGTAGGCCTTGAGCAATTCCAACACCATGCTGCTGTCGTAGGAAAAGAGTCCATAGCAAGGAGGGCCTAAGCAAGTTTAGCACGAGGCATTGATGCGCAGAGGGCTTGTATGTGGCGATGGATGATTGCTGAGCAAAAACGTCTGAAGTGAGCTTTAATCTCGAGCGTTGGCGGTTTAATATGCTCAGACGCCAGCATATCATTCGCTGAAATTGCGATTTCAACGTAATATAATTGGTTATTTTTCATAATGGTGCCCCGTGTGAGTTTGTATATGCCGGAAGAATGACAGGCGGTGGCAGTGGGTACTCTTGGGCTAGTTTGCGAGCTGAAAAGTGACAATCGATGATAATTGGTCTGGTAATGTAGATTGCACGATATTTGTATATTAACGGTGAATTTTTTTTTAGGACGTTGTCGGCATTTTCGTGCTCCCCCCCCCTTCCGCTTTCGTCTTACGCAAACGACGGGTCGAAAATCTAACGGACTGCGCGAATGTCGAGAAAGGGAGCGCTCGCTAGAGCGCCCAAGGGGTGAAGTACACGTAAGAAAGTAGTGGCACCGAAAGTGGGAACGACGAACGTGATCCAGCGCAAATGAAAGACGGGCGAGGAGCCCTCGAAACCGATGGAGAGTGCAGAACATCAGGACGGGTGAATTAACACGGAAGAGCAGGTAAGGGGGCGTGTGAGCGAACGCCGCACGGTTATTCTATTGCATTTGTGCTACTTGTGTGAAACTGTATTGCGATGAACTTCACTACGCGAGCGCAGATGGGTTTTTGAAAGAAGACGGCGGAGATAACGACTACCAGTCCGAGCTCGGAGTGGGCGGCGAGTACAAAGACACCGACTTCGACGCGAAGGGTCCAGACTCATTTACCGGGAGGTGCGCTGCGGTTGCGAGTGTGAACGCGAATCTAGAGAGAACGTAAGTGTGGCGATGGCTGCGTGCGTGACGAAGAACGTGAGCATGTGGAATGATATCACAGGTATGGCGAAGGACGCAAGTGTAGAAGGACTGGAGTGTGGAGGAGTCTTCGAGTATGGAAGAGGACGGGTGTGTGGAGAGATCTGGGAGCTCAAACGAGGGTGTGAAAAAGAGGGCGAGTGGAAAAGAGGGCGAATAAGGCGAAGGTCGCGCGTGTGAGAATATCTTCGAGTATGAACGCGAGTGCCGAAAAAGGGTGCTGAGGCTGCAGAAGGCTTTAGTTGCCGTATGTTACCGCTTGATTATAACATTGACTATTGCTGTGCGGTTATTATCGGGGACCTGGTTTGCAGAAAACTATCCACCAGTTTGTTCAAACCACATGGGTGGAAGCAGAAAATAGCAAGTCTAACCAGAGTTGCGCATCTGGAGATGTTACCAGTACTCCAACTTGCGGTTGTCGCTAATTCTGCCTGTGACAATGTCTACGGGGGAGACAGGAAATACGGTGGGGGAAGCAGAGAGTATGGTGATAGACTCAGAGATTGCGAGGATGGTAGCTTGCACGATGAAATATCGCGTACGCACACCCAATATTTGATTTGATTACATGATGTACTTATCTAGTTGTGCTGTTATTTACGTTGCTGATTTTGTAGCAATACAGAGCAAAGGTCTCAGTACTTCGACTCAAGTAAACAAGAAAAGAGCCACGACGTCCGACCTGCTAAAGGTTATCGCTAGAAACCTGAAAGCCTTATATCGCCATGTCAGCCGGTCCAAAAGCCAAAACGTCGAACCAAGGCATGGGAAAGTCGCGAAAACAACATAAGAAGGCGTGCACTCGACGGCGTTGGTGGGTCTACACCGACTGATCAAAAGGATATATGAATGAAAGTTCACACGAGTGAACGTAGTGGGAGATAGTGCCGTGAATCTAAGATGTTTGGTTTTGGTGAAGCAAAGAGCATGCCCCAAGAGCAAGAAGATTCGGTACGAGTACCGATTTTGTTTTGGATACTGCCGGGAAAAAAAGCTAGCAAAGTGAGCTCTCGCTACTAGGGAAACCCACAGGGGCGATGGTTCGCTTTTGTGGTTGACGTGATCGCATACTCCTGTGTTGAATGTTTCCTTTTTTCACAGAATAGCTGTAGAATTGCAATTGTAGTTGAGGTTTGTGGCGTTAGGGTGAAAATATCTCACCTTTTCCGTTAATTAGCAATAATTCCGACTGCCGCAATGCCTTCCAGCGATGATGCCGATTCAGCTAGGCATGTCGGCGCCTGCATCGGCGCGAATCTAAAGTTTTGGGAATTTTCAGGGCAGTTTTGTTTTTCCTCTTCTTCAACTTTAATTTCACAGTTATTGCGCTTTGGGGAAACTTGGAGATAATATGTTTTTTCCCGCTGGTTTTAATTTCTCTCACGCGAAAAGCGAAATTGAGAATCGACAGCACAAAGGAGAGAAATTTATGGACGAGGTGTTCGTGAACGCAGTGATGAGTGGAAAGAGGGCACTTTGCAGGTTTACGTCAGCCAATCGTGTCGCTGAACAGTCCCCAACCTCACTAATAGTGGCTATCACGGTTGAAAACTACGTAACTAACGGCACCATATCTGGAGCTTCTCGTCTAGCGTTAGTGTGGCAGATTGAGTTGCCGGGGCCATAGTACGTGTTAGGGTGCGTTTGAGGGCTTCTAAATTTGGGAATGAGAGATCATTGTGACTGGCTCCTATCGGAACGCCTTTCCATTTTAGAGAGTCGTTCGCCAGCCAGAGCTATCACTTAGAGAGAAAGAGGGGTTTGGGCAGTTAAAGAGAGCTGAATAGTAAATCTCATATAGTCATTTTTGCAGGTAGTCGGATCAGGAGTGCATGGTCACTTACAGAGGCTCAATTAGAGAGATTTGATTGTAATTTAATGAATTTTACTAGGGCTTCGCGTAGGCTGAAATAAAAGCCAGAACGACAATTATTAGGTTATAAGCGAGCTCGCTGCGCCGGGAAACGGCGCAGCCAACTCGCACCAACAGAACTTGTTATAAACTCGACGAAAATGAAACGTGCAAGAAACACTAATTTGCGCAAGCAAAACTTTTAAAGCAGTCTTTTGATTTACGTTCATATATGTTTTGAATAAATGCATCGAACAATACAAATAGCATCGCCTCAACAGTTCCGAATTTATTTACGCAGTGTGCCCTATTATATCGCGTTCCAATCATTTAGAATGCTCTAATTGTGGTACAGCTTCAATTTTTCGTAAATCGAGACCTATTTTGGACCACAATCGCTGACCAAATATAGCATGAGTGCTGACTCTCGTATAGAGTGGGGTTGTAAAAACCTAATTTGGGCCACAATCGCTGACCAAATATTGCATAAACGCTGATCGTATTGATTGTGGTTCTTCTTTTGGCGGATCTAGTCAATGTTGATGCGTTGTTCCGTACTGCTTTCGTTGGAAGTATTGAGTGTACAATTTTTGAAAGTAACGCCTAGTGGTGCACGAAGCAACCATAGTTAACTGGTACTTCTATGCCCCACTTCAAATTGACGATTGGGGTGGGGGGGAGGGGTCAATGGTCGTACATAAGTGAATAATCTAACTTTATTGAATAAAACTCAACGGTGATTACGATTGTGATAGACCACTTATTTTATGTCTCGCAATGCTATTCCGTCATCCACCCTGGCGCTTAGGTCATATAAGTTTAGCTCCTTAAGCATGAGTCCCTGACGCCTACAGGACTCTTAAGCGCGCGTACAGTTTACGTCTCGATGCTTGACCACCTTCACGTTCATTACCATGGAGTATATCACTCCGCTGTAGACATTCTTCTGCGGATAAAGTGTGCCTTTTGATTCGGTAAAATTAGGGTTAATTTTAAGTGGTTTTTAATTGGTCAGTTCGAGCTGGTGGTTCTCGTTAACCCATTGCTATATTGAGATAAACCTCGCTCTCGTTGCTCCCAAATTGTAGCGCTTCCAGCTCGTTTTTAAATGCGTGCGTAAGCACAACGGTAGCTAATTGTCTGATCTACCCACTCTTAAATTTGGGTAATATAGCTAAAGTTTGACTGAGCTGCGACAAAAAAAACAAGGCTCTACGGATGCTGCACGCATGAGTGCAGCGTGCTCACGCATAACTGGTGCTAAAACAATAAATATATATGCATATGTGCGCTATATCTGTGATATGGTGTGCTTTCTGTCCACCGGCCAGCCCTGGTTGCGTTGTTATCGGCCAAAATAAGAAAACGTCATTTTGGTGGGCCAGAGAAGTATAAGTGACACCCCAGCTGTGCTGAGTGTATGTTTTTTTCTAATTTCTTTTATCAGAATTGACACCCCAGCTGTGCTGAGTGTATGTTTTATTCTAATTTCTTTTATCAGAATTTACAAATCAGAAACGTTTCGTGTCGAGGATAATTTAGCGCTTTCTAGAATGTTATATTATCGAATTTGGAATAGTCACAATAATATAGAGTGGTAAGAGATTGTTTTCATCCAATCAGAAGTCCGTATCCGGGGGACATGACAGACAGACAGATAGATAGACAGACAGGCATTCATTTATTGCTTAAGAAGGGTACATGCATGCCCACACTCACAATCACAACCCAATAGGTTCCACGCAGTCCTCACGATACTGTAGTGAGTGAAAAGTAAGTAGGAAGGTAGATTGTGGGGAAATGAGACACAACATATTCGCTAAACTGGAAATATTAGAATGACTTTGGAGCTTTGGCTGTTGTTCACAAAGAACAAATCCATCAAAACAGTATATTTTCAACTTTTATCGGCATTTTAGCTTAACCCAGCGTTTTTTTTCTCTCTCTAAAAGGGTTATTCCGCCAACTTCTCCCGGGAAACATTTCTGTACGGATATGAAACCGGTACATATCATTGATACCGACCCGTGTGTGGCATATTTGCACCGATATGAAACCGGTATTACCGTTGATACCGGCCCGTACGCATTAAGCCTTCTGCGGCATTTTTGCACCGATATGAAACCGGTATATACCGTTCCTTGGCAATATTTGTACCGATATGAAGCCGGTACATACCGTTGCCGGCCGTACGCAATAATCTTTGTTGGGCACTACAGTAAAGTGCTTCTTATCTCAGTAAAATATTTAGGTATTTTTAAAACAAAATACCGGCTCTTAGTAAGAACTTCTTACAATAATGTCTACTACCGTAGATGACAGAAAACACCCGCCCAAAGTCGACATTTTCGGTGATATTTTAACAGAAATCACAATATCGAGCATTTTTATGCTGTTAATATGACACTTGATAGCATTTTAGCAGAAGGAGGATAGACTTTGAGCTGCAAAAGAAGAAATTGGACAAGCCGCTCTTCTTCTCTACGTCTTTCAGCTAGTCATTACAATGTACCGTCACACGGACGTAGCGGCGCCAGGGCGGGAGAGTTTCTGTAAACACGGAATTGCAATCCCGAAGAGCATTCTCCCTGAGGCAGACCCAACTAGCAAAGCAGAGACGATTATTGCTGGTGTGGATGTGAAGGGGGATGGCAATTGCTTTTATCGTTGTATTGAGGAGAGTGGTACTCTTGGTGATCGTAATCACACCAACATTCCTGACCAGATTTATCGCTTTGCTTCTTCTGGAAGTTGTGAGTTTGCGAAGCGCGCATATGAGCTTTGGGTGATGGACGAATCCCGTTTTGGCGCTATATCGAAACGCGGCTGAAAGTATGTGGTGCATGGGCTGGAACGTTTGAGATGTTGCTAGTTTTGGATTTTTTTAACTTAAATATTGTGTCGCTCTCTAACACAAAAAGATGAATGTCGGTGTTCAATACACGCATGATAGCTGATTCGGTTCTCAAACCACCAGTATCAAGTCAGGAACCTAGCACAACCTACATGTACCACCATCGATTAGGTGCTCCGACAATCCCCGAATCTGCCACGTCGTTAAATCACTTTTGCCGCCTGGTTCCAGCACATTTCCTCCCTGCGGAAGTCATAAAGCAGCTAAATCCGTTGTTAAGTTATCGTCCATTCAAAATACCGACGCGGCGAAAGTTAAAGCGGCGCTATCATCGTCCGTAAAAGATCTCAGCAGGACGTCAATTGCAAGCATACGAAAAAAAACGAATTTCAACAACTAAAAAGCTAGCTGTCAAGACACTAAAAAGGCAAAAGCGCGACGCAACAATTCTCAATTTTTTGGAGTCAATGGAGATCGACGAGGTAGAAAAGTCTCGACTTAGCGAACGCCGGTGTCAGCGCGAACGTTTGTTGTACATTCAAATCGAATTGGAAGTAGCATCGGTATTAACGCGGCATCATCTGATCAGAAATCCGATCGTGTACACCGCTTGGAGACTGAGATAGTAGACGCGAACGGAAGTGGAATCCGCCCAACCTGTTCTCAACGAACTTGGAAAGCGCGCGCACTATTTTCTGCATCCGCTCCTGGGAAATAGCAGCTACCAGCAAACAAGCGATGTTTATCATGTGCCCGTTAGCACTTTCAAGACATGGGTGGTTCGGACAACTTTTGTTCAGAAATGGTTTCCCTTTGCGAATGAGTTTTCACTGTCGGATATTGTCAACGGCATTCCAAAGCCGCTTCGTGAATATCATTCTCGAATAGTGACCTCTCTGCCTAGTCGGCGTACTTCTCCAGAGCTTTGGAAACGACAGCTTGCAATTCAATCTCGTAAGCTCTTAACGGCGAAAACCAGCTCCACGACATCCCAAAAGTATATCACCTTCAACCAATTTCGCGATGCAAGTGTACAAAGGGCATTCGCGAATGCTGGTCAAGGTCCTTATACTTTCATATCGGTCAAAAGAAAAAATTGTGGAAATTTTAGACGACCAGTTAAGTACGAAGAGGCCATCAACTTATCAGGTTAACTGTCACCACACGATGGGAGGAAGGCAATCCTGTTTCAAGAAAGGAGCTCTATCGTATTTTGGAGGGGAGATTCAATGCGGAGAATACATCTCTGTTTGCTATTCGCATTATGCGTGGGAAAAATTTCCCGAATAACATGCAAAAGTTTGTAGAAAGCGCCCTCGACCGAATCGGCGTCACGGAACGCAAACCATCTATCGCTCAAAAGGTTCCTTCAGACTGGAAAGACCTTGCTATTGCCGGGGCACTTAGGTGTCACCAGCGATTCGAGGCAGAAGGAGTCGAGTCAATTCTGGCAGCCGACGAAACATGTATCCGGTTCCATGAAACAGACTCTTCTCTGGTTGTTCCGATGGGTGTTAAAAGAGTTGGTACTGCTTCAAAGAGGGACGAAAAAGATGGATGTGTGGTGATGGTCACGATGGACATGGCTGCTTCTTGACTCATGCAGCCTTTAATTATTTTTCGTGGTGTTTTTGGCGACACGTTGATGAAAAAATGGAAAACATACAAAATGTCGACGGTCCTCTTTACCGAAAAGCATTGGCAAACTGGGTCTACCGTAATTCTATATCTGAACAGTATACGATTGATGTACAGTGGCATAAAACAATTGGATTAGTGAGTGTTTTGTGATGAGCGCCCGATTGATAGAATCTGTACTCAGCTTTTCGAGATGGCTGCTAAACGCGCTCAGATCTCCGGATGGTGTTTATTGATTTAATCCGCAGATGTCAAATGATCGCTGAATATAGCGGTTGGAAATATTCTCGCGATGGATCCCTCCATACGACTCTTCTACCATTCCGACTAGCTCTTCTCTCGAAATCTCCACTCGCTCTCCTGCAGCAAACGGTTTCTTTCGATCTAAGATCAAATCCTGATATGCTCGCGGATTTGATTCTTGAGTGAGCGATTTATGGTTATCGCATCACCCCTGTCCTAATCGAAGTTTTGTCGTAAGTGAACTTCGATTATGGCCAATGGCAGCGCTTTATTTAAAAAGATGGCTTCAAGTAAAGTATCCTTTCGCGAGCTAATTATAGGCAGCAGTCACACGGGGCTTTGATAAAGAGGCAATAGGAAGAGCGTCAGCATTCAAAATAGCTAGAGCCGTTCGACCGAAATGCTATCAACAGCTCCCACCAGCGGACCATCCTGAAATTTATGGAGACAGTTCATAGACGAACGGAACATTCAACTCGATCAGCTATGGGTAACTTTACTTTTTAGCACTAATTATGGGATTTGCTAGTAATCCTACCCGTAATCTGGCGAACATGGGTGTTCGCTTAGGACAGGGGCGATGCGGTACGTCAGGAGGTTGATAAATCGAAGTGTTGTAGTCTTGGAAGTAGTTGTAGTTGTAGTTGTAGATGTAGTTAACCGTCAGACGAGGCGGCTAATTCAAAAGTGAGTGCCGTCCCCAGCTCTTCATCCGGTTGGGTTCTCTTTTCCTATTGTCCATGGTTGGTTCTGGAGTTCAGTAAATGTCTTAAGTACACTAACCCATACAATTACTAAGCTCCAAACATACGGGCATCTGTTTCTAAAAGAAATTAAAAACGATATGCTTTACGAAAAGTTGGTACCAAACCTATCCTATAACACTCCCACAAAAGAGACACTCAACCGTGACCCTTTGAGAATGCCTTGACTTTTTCTCTGCGAGCTGGCGAACGACCTTGTTCTTCTCTTACATTCTATTAACATGTATCTTGGGGAGGTATTCCTCAAGTTTCAGCCTTATACCTTTTCTGTCCAAGTCGGGGGTGCGAAATCCAACTATCTTTAAATCTGCCATTTATGTACAAGAAAATCGACTTTACGGACAAACTAGGAGCGCGTTTTCGAATTCCTCCTACAGATATCATTTCACATATTGGAGATACTTATACACAAAATCTTATTGACTTATCTTTAAAATTGAAGTGAGGGGGTGCAAAACTAAACTCCTGTCTGACGGTCATACCTGTACTCAATATCTTAAGATGGGAAAAATTAAGCCGATAACGTAATCAAATTATTATCGTGAGTAATGCGCCTCGGCATACACTTCACTTATCTTAAGTTGGACCGTGAGTCTCATTTTACCTATGCATTCTTGCCTTTGTTATCGGATTTGAGATTTCGCACACCCATTAGCTTCCGTAGCTTACAGAATTGTTCTTGTGGCAGAGCCTTTGTTAGTGCATCCGCTACCATATCTTTGGTGGTGCAATAGCTAATATCAATTCGCTTCCTTTCATATTCTTCTCGAGCGTACAGATAGCGAGTCTCAATATGCTTAGTTGAAGAATGATTTCCCGGATTCTTCACTATTCTAAAAGCTGCGGTATTATCGCACCAACAATAGATCGGATTCTTTTGTTGCCAACCTAATTCTTTTAGTAATAGCCAGAGCCACTCACTTTCCTTAACACCTTCACTTACGGCTACAAATTCCGCTTGTGCCGTATGCAACCTGACCATATCTTGACTGCAGCTCATAACCTGTCGCTGACTTTCTCTCTTCGTTAGCATTTGCGAAGCTCGCATCTGTGTATAGTTTGTAAACTACCTCTTTATTAGTATCATCATATACTAATCCATACATCGATGTTCCCTTCAGATACTTTAGTACCCGCTGAGCCGCCCTCCAAAGAGTATTATTATAACATGGGAGAAACTTACTTCATTCTCTTACTACATTGGCAATATCTGGCCTTGTGCCTCTAACAAGATACATGAGCGAGCCTACCAGTCCACGGTAATCAAATGGCTGCGCTGCTATCTGTTGAGCTGTTAGAGCTTTCTCTAATACAATACTTGCTGCTTGTGGAGTTGCTGCAACTCATCTCAAACTTGTCCAATAAATCCATAATATACTTATGAGTTGTTTTCGCGCCTGATCTCTTCTGATTTCCATTTTCAGCAAGTAATGGGCTTCACCAAGGTCTTTCATTTTGAAGCGTTCTGATAACTTAGCCTTAACTTCATTAATAGCCGAAAGTCTAGAACCGGCAATAGTCAAGTCGTCCACGTAAACACATATAAGGACGACATTGGTTATTTCATCAACCTCCCACTTTGTCTTGTGCAAACAATATTTCTTTTTGCAACGAGAAAAAACCTAACGATGTCAGGAACACGTATAGCACCCCATACCAAATTCTGGGTGCCTGTTTCAGTCCGTATAGGCTTTTGAGTAACTTTTATACTTTGCCATTGTGGCGGTTTCTAAACCCCTCAGGTGGAATCACATAAATTTCTTCCGATAGAATTCCATTCAGGAACGCTGTTGAGGCATCTATTTGATGGATATAATAATTCTCAATTGTTATAATTGCAAGCACTAATCTTAAAGACTCATATCGGGCTACAGGTGAGAATTTTTCTCCGTAGTCAATCCCAAATTGACGGTGATTCCCCCTTACAACTAATCTTGCCTTAAACCGATCTACAGAACCATCGGCATGGTATTTGATATCCAATACCCAGTGACACCCTAATGCCTTCCGTCCTTTTGGTAAATCTACCATTTTCCATGTCTTATTGGTGATAAGTGCCTAATATTCAACGTCGAGAGCACCTAACCATGATTCACGATATGGTCCTGTTATCGCCTTCTTCAATGAGGTCGGAATCGGTATGCGGGCTCTACTGACTCTTACCCCTAATACCGAATTAATTGTGACTTCATATCCACTTAACCTTGTATTTCTTTGACTTTTGCGCTGAGAAGGCGGGCGTAACACAAAAAACAGTCCTCATCTTGTCTTTTTTTTTCGAAATAGAAATAAGTGGTAGCCTTTCCATGACCGTTTGGGATTGTGGATCACTCTTACTTATCGGTGTTTCACCCTGACTAACTTGAGCGTTTTCAGCTCCCACAGTTACACTATCTCCCACAGCTCTAGTATCTCCCACATTTGGAGGACTGAAAGTCTAATAAGTGTCACTGTACATACCACCTGTGCACGCCATTATGACTTCTGCCTCAGCAGTGGTTAATTGGTGATTTCTTCTAGGAAAAGACTGACTTATCGCTGCTAACTGGTCTGTAGTGTCAAAGCGAACACTACGTGATACTAAAAGCATATTGTTAACTGTATTCAGTAGTCGACAGCCTTTATAGTCTTATGAAATCCCAAGAAATGTGCACTCTAAACCTCTAGACCCCAACTTTTTGTCTGTTCTCTTTGTGCTTGGGATATGGGCAAACAAGTGCTGCCCCATATCTGAAGGATGCTGCCATCAGGTTTCTTACCAGGAAGTGCCTCATATGGCGATGTATTACCAAGCCTAGACGTTGGCATTCTATTCGAATCTTCTGCTGCATACTTACTCGCTTCTGTCCACCACCGAGGTGGCATGGCAACTGTTAAAAGCGAGCTTCTAACCAGTCTCATTAATGTCTGATGGCATCGCTCAGCACTACCGTTCTCTTCCTGACTTTCCACATTTGATTTCTCAAATACAATTCCCTTTGATTGGAGAAACGTTTTCATTTTCTGGTTGACAAATTCCGTACCACCATCACTTCTAATCCTTTTCACTGAATATTGTTTAATTGCTTTCTGAGTAGCAAAATCAAATTAACAACATGTGTGTACACTTCTTTTGTCGATTTCATCACATAAATCCACTTAGGATGTAGCATCGTCTACAATGCTAGTGTATAGTGATATCCAGTTCCACCATACGTACCGTCCACTTTCATCTTTCCCATAGTGGCCATGTGCAAAGTATGCAATGGCTGTTTAATTCGCGACCCAATCTTATTGCGGTATGACATTCTAGTAGAATTTGCAACTTCACATGTAGTGCAAAAGAATGGAAGGTCCTTAAGCTCAGATTGACGTATCTGAGGTATTCCACTTACTAACTGATGTGCAAAAATTGTCGTTAGTCTTGCCTTATGTACATGACCTAATCTGAGGTGTCATTTCTTCATCGAAGTAATTTTCTGTTCTTCCGAATATTTCTTACTCACTGTGTTAGCTTTGCTTTGCTTAGATGAAGGCAAATAGTACACCGCTCTGTTCTGTACTGCTGCAAATAGAAGTTGATCTTTCTTATTGAAAAAGTATAAAAACTCCCCGTCCGAGACTGCTTGTTATTATACGCTTGTTTAGCCAAATGACAGGCACTAATTAGATTACTCCCGCATTGACGATCAAACGCAATGTTTCTTATCGTTAAACTGATAGACTTACAAATGGGACTTGCAACATGCATTTGTATTGAACCGGTTAAAGTAGTCTCTGACATACTACCGTTTCCATACTCAAATCTGTGACTGGTGCCTGCATGTAGGCTCTCGAACCAGCTTTTGTCCGAGCTTATTCTGCATCCAGCTCCTGTATCAACAATCCACAGCTCATCCGAAACTGTTAATCGACGTAACCAACTCAAATATGAACCATACTTCTTACGTACCATTGGGTCCACTTGTCCGAAAGTCAAAAGACATCCCCCGTTTTCCGGATCCGAATCGCTTTTATCGGTTTCCGTCATCTTGAACTCCTCATCCATCTCAACATCCGTTGGCGGTTCATGCGTCGTCTTTTGCTTCTTGACCACGTGCTGCACCGTAGCAATCTTCTTGATACTGCTGGTCGCCTTTTTCGACGCTGGAGCCTGAATGTTGGTCCTGAAAATGGGTTCACCTTCGCGATCACGGTCCCGATCCGCTTTCATTTGCTCACATTGGGCCTTCTGATGACCTTCGCTGAAACAGTAAAAGCACCCTTGGCCTTGAACGCTGGCGTTCACTTTTGACTTACGCTTCTTGGTGCCTTTCTTCACATGATTGATGCGGGTCACTGAGCTTGCATCGCTCTGTCCGACAATCGCTTCCTTGGATTTGTCACCGAACAGCTTATTCAGGGCGATCTCCACCTTTTCCGCTGTGAACGACTCCCCAGTCAGTTCGATAGATGATGCCCATATCTCACAGGGAAGTTGCGCCAAAGCTCGCACGCACATCATCGTCTCAGTCATCATCTCCTTTCCGAGTACCTTCTTCGACTTCCGATTCATCTCGTTTCGCGCTTGGTTAAGCTGCGAGAACAGGGTCATGGTGTACTTCCAATTCGAGTTGAGGATTTGATATCAACGGTTCGTCAACGAGACCAGACCACCAGCGTCACCGAGCCCAAACTTACGCTCAAGGTGTTGCCAAATCACGCAAACCTCTAGGTTCCTCACGTCTTCAGGCAGGGACGACAGAAACGAATTCGGTAGAGTAATGCTGAGGGCATGGCGCCTCGCGGCATCCGCCTTTCGCCACACCATGACCTCCCTTAGCATAGTCTTTTGCTCCTCCTCTGGAGCGGCCTTGACGTTCTCATCCGAAAGACGTGGCAGCGTCGACTCCAGGAAGTCTCTCATGCCAACCTTGGGTTCAGGAAGACCTTTCTCGACGAGCTCATTCTCGACGTCCAGGTCTAACTTCGCCACGTGCGTGAGTAGCTTGTCTTTCCAAGTAGCATACTCAATTTGCCGGCCGGAGAACTTTTCCAGGCCAACGTGCACGTTCTTCTCTTGGTTCTTCATGATAGTCATCCGAAGTATCTGAAATGTTGTAGTTGTAGTTGTAGATATAGTTAACCGTCAGACGAGGCGGCTAATTCAAAAGTGAGTGCCGTCCCCAGCTCTTCATCCGGTTGGGTTCTCTTTCCTATTGTCCATGGTTGGTTCTGGAGTTCAGTAAAATGTCTTGAGTACACTAACCCATACAATTACTAAGCTCCAAGCATACGGGCGTCTGTTTCTAAAAGAAATTAGAAACGATCCGATTTACCAAAAGTTGATACTTACCCTATCCCATAACACGAAGTTAATCCTGCGTCAACATAATCGACCACGATGCGGCGTCGATATTTTGTTTGTTGCTGCTAGCCACTCCGTGACCTCGTCTAATGTGTGACTGACTACTTGTTTTATCCATGTGATCGGGACATCGATTCAAAGGAGAAACGAGTGAGTAGAAGCATTTAATGTACTTCATGCAAGAACTTTGTGTTGTACGTACGTAGTCATAACTGCTATCTACTACTAATACTGTATGTGCAAGAAATATGTTACTCTGTCATAGTGGTGACATGACAAAATACGGGGGGGTCAGCGTGTCGGCATGGCAGAACCGAGCATTTTTGTGAAACCACGGTCTTAAGACATGACAGCATTTTGGACGAGACTGGAGGAAATAGCAAAAACACCAGCAGTTATTTTTGTCAGTACTGCATAATCAGCAGGAGCATCGGTGCAGAGCATGTACGATGCTCTTCCCATCGACTCGCGACGCGTTACAGCCACACACATAGACCTACCTTATGAGACAGAATAATACAATCAGTTGTGTAGACGACTGTATTATGGTCTGTTCCAAAAATCCTATTCACACAACCAGACCGTCCAAGAACAAGCTACTTGAATGCCTCCCAGATGATCTCAAGAGGACGCAGAGCGCGTATCGACACGCCCGGAGGTGGCGTTTGCTGAAGCCCTAGTGCACACGCTTCTACGCTACGATAGTCTGTGACGTGTTGGTAATAAAATGGTAGATTTTATCAAAGAATTGTGCGACCTTGTGAATTCTGGAGATTATAGAGACAGTAGAGTTAAGATTCCGCGCGTCTAGCCAAGATTCCTGCCTCCGCTGACCGATACATTGACGGTGGGTTTTCATGGAGTGATACGGTTAACAGCCAGGCTCCCGCGCTTGTCTTTCAGGGAGCCTGTAACGATGTGATACGCTTTCGCAACCAGGAACGACTTCCCGAAAACCCAAATCACTTGAATGACTTACTGCGCCTGGTGGATATGCGCGCCTATGTTCAGTGTCGTATTGACAGGCTGTTGTACAGGAAGATGCCAAGCCCACGCGATCAACTCATAGTCAAGCTTCCTGGATACTACTCTAAGCTGGTCTTTCCTGCCGATGAGGCCTACGTGTACCTAGTGGAGTCATGGCTTCAAGATGGTAATCGGGTCTCCCCGATTCACGTTGACCATGGCCGTGTGGTGTCGTATATCCCTCCAAGCCTTACGCACACCTTCAAGATTTGGGTATTCTTCAGGACACCTAAGTGTGCAGAATTATATAACTTCGCATATGGAGAAGGCACGCTAAATCGCATGCTCGACACAACCAAATCGTGCGTACTAGTGCAGCGCCCAGGCGACGTGGTTTATTTGAACGTGCTGGTGTATCATTCTGTTCTACTTGGATTTATCCCCGGTACACCGGATCACCTAAGGTGGGGGCCATTTCTGGCAATGTGATTATTAGCGCTGATGACAGATTGGCTTCGTTTCGCTACGCTACTCGCGTTGTCTCAGGCGCTCGACGTGGTTCACTAAAAGCCTGGGAGTCGACGTTGTCTGCGTATTGCGCCATGGAAAAAAGGAAATCGAAAATGAAGGAGTGTAAGGACGAAAAGGCTCGTCAGAGTTACTTCGAGAGTGAGCGCGTCCATTTCCTGTCCCAGCTTCCTATGCCAGCTGAAACGCATTCCGCACGCACTGCGGCGACTACCCGGCCGGCGAACAGGCACAAAATGAAGAAAATGCGAGCGGCGGCCCGGGTGATCCGGTGGGTCAGTAAGAAGAACGTAGTGGATAGTCTAAATATGGGTTATTCGAATTTGTCGTTTATTTTTTTGGAAACAAGTTGAAGTGCTAAAGTATCTAATAATGCATACAACGCTGTCTACTGTAAATTACAGTCTGTAACACCATGTCGCAGACAATGCAGGAGTAGCGGCGTTCTTCCGCGCACTTGACGATGTAGTTGAGAGCGAGATGTAGTCTGGTTGGGGTTGCCATGTTAGCAAAGTAACTACTTAACTTCAACTTCTGGATTTTTGACGTCGCAGCTCCGTAAAAACAACCACGATTCGGCTGCATCTAGATGTCTTATGATATGGGTAAGTCTCTATTCCGCCAAGACGTAAGAGTCATCTGTACATTATGCAATATTTCTAATAACTTCACGTTATGTATCTCGCAGCCCCAACCAGAAATGTTCCCCTTATTGCGATGCGAATGAAGGGTTACTTCGTAGCCATGTTTAAGCGTCTTTTGTAGAGGGCCAAGCTAAAGAAAGAGTTAAGGAAGTTATAGCGTAAGTTGCCATTAACGTTTATGTTGTTACATGAAATTTTCTTTATGTAGCTCGTAGCCCCGATAAGGCATGGTACATTTAGCGTTCTGCAAACGGTGTGTGTATTTGACGGCATGTTTAGCCATATTTCTTAAAGAGTAAAGTAGGTGAAAGATTAGTCGAATCCACGTAATGACCAACCTTACATATTTGAAACGGGACAGTGAAAATTGGTAAGTTATTCCGCAGCCCTGACTAAGCTAAGCCGTAGGAGATGAATATGACCGCGCAGGAGGTATTACCGTCGCAATAACAAAAAGTCGTAAAGAGTTAGCAGCCCTGTATATCAGCAAGGCGTGACTTTTATAGGGAATGTAGGGAAGGATTTTACTGACAAGTGATATGGAGGAGCAACGCAAGCGGGAAATTTGTTAACGTCCTTAACAATTAAGGCGAATAATAAACATGATCGAAACCAAAGGAAATGGACTTAAACAATGTGGAGATTTATGAAGAAAAGACATTAGACGCTTTAACATTATCTACAACGCCGGTCTTACTCCTTTTCTAGTGCCGCACCATTTTTGCGAGGGCGACCGCGGGAGCTCTTTCCATTCTTGCGAGCTGAGGGTCCTCGATTCACAAGTGTCTGGCGTCCGTTTAGTTCCACCGTTCCATGGCATTCCATCGCGTAGAGTGTGTGCACACAAGAGCCTTGTTTTACCGAAAAGGGACAAGGACACTTACCCGTCTTCATATCAATGAGCCACCCCTTGGAAGGCATATCTAGCGTTTCCATTGCAGCCGTCAGTTTGCTCAGACGGGATGTAACGGGTAAGTCCTCAACGTTTCGACGACGAATCTCATCCAGTACACGCGGGTAGGGCTTACTAATAACACGAACTGTATCCATAGGGTCCCCTCAGTCGTGGTTGCTAGCAAAAATGAGATACTGTTCCGAGACAGGGAGTGTAGCTCATGCAATCCCGCACTCGACATCGCACGAGTTCGGCGAACCAACCGAGAATCTGGTTCCGGAGACACGGCAAACGGCCTGGCGGTTACAGCCTCACTTTGACACAGAGTCAGTAGCTGGGGGAGCAGGGCGCCGACCTTCAGCTTTCTGCGGAGTGTGACATCTCTCTTGATCGCTGCATTGTACGTCTCGGACGGATTAGTAGTCACAAAGCCACTCGGCGTATGGAAGCATTGCCAACGCCACACCCTGTCGTTCAGCCAAACTTTCGAAAAATAGGAAGAAAATTTGGCCAGCTCTGGAGGTTTTGACCACCTCGCTTGAGCTTCTCCTAGTTTCATATTATAGGCCGCCTCGTCCGTCTCGAAATGGAGCTCATGAATGTCTTTGATAACGGAAAAGGCCGCAACAGGTCCCAACCAGCGAGTTTTCTCGTAAACCTTCTTTGCCACATGACAGTAGCACATCAAAAATACGAATTCTCCCCCTTGTCCAAACATTTCGTTGACCGCGTTCCATTGGGCTGCGTCAGCATCACCCATCACGTAGTACACCCGAAGAGATTTACCAATTACGGTATGGTACATCTTCCACACGAGCGCAAGCACCTCTGTGTAGTGCTGTTGATGTTGTTGCGAGACAATCAAGATTGCCAACAAGTGAATGCGTCTTCCCCTGTCAGTGATCCCGACAACGATAACCGGATACCCCACTTGGGTGAGCTTGTAGGTCGCGTCCAGGCGAAAGATAAAAGATTCTGGATCACGATCGGCACGGTGACGGAGTTTCTTCGAGCTGACACCGCACAAACGGATCGGCGTCACTGCCATTGCCAGTGATCGGCTTGCCGTCCGTATCGCTGCGGCTCGTAAATGTGAACGGAGTAGCTTCATCTTCCTGTCCCGTAAACCCTGAGTCCTTGATTTCCTGCGCACGGAGTCCAGGAGGTCACTTCCACCAAGCCGTCCCGTAACATGGTGATGTGAAAATCGCTGCACAGTTGGTAGAGAGGGGGCAGTCGCCTCGGTCAGGTTGAAACGCTGAAGGAGTGCATTATAGATGCGCTTGGGCTTCAGTCCTTGAGCCGCCCAGTCCTTCACCACCTCCTTCATTGGTGGGATCAGCACCAGCTTGCGGGGCGAGCGTGCTGGTGTGGCATGGGTATATGCCTCCTCGACCGTCACTAAGCCTTGATCTTGACAGGACATGACCCGGGCACGCCACGGACACTCTTGGGCCGACGTTATGTCTGCGCAAGCCTTGCACGCACAATGCAGGCGCTGAATTCGCATGGGATGCGGAGCAGGGGTCATGCATACGGAACACGGGGCCAGCTCACTCTTCACCACCTTGGTCTGCTTGAAGCCATCCAGAAGGGTCGCTGCCTGGACGCATGGCATTGCTGATGCGAGAAGCTGCCAGGGGTGTCGAATGATCATTTCGAAAGGAAGTAGAGGGGAGAAGGTGTGGTATGAGCTTGAGGTGGCTGGTTGGAAAATGATCTTGCTTTATCCCCCCCTAGCTGGGAAACTGCGCTGGTTGGACGATATTTCTGTGAAGATCTGGTTGCGGATTGGGCAAAATTAACGAGTGATTTATGGTTGGTGCAGGGCGTACTATTGCGGTGGTCAGTCATTAAAAATTGGTGGTGCTAACGATATTACTGTGCTAGCCGTGCTTTAGCGGTGCTGATAGTACAGTTTTGGTGCTTTTGTATATTTATTGGTGTAAACAGTACGTCCTCACGAGACTGCGGATTTTTTTGTCATCTACGGTACACTAAAAAAAAATAAGAAAAAACGGCATTTCGTTTTTCGCGCTTTCCTACACCTATCGTCGTTCCGTACGTATGAGTCTTACCTCTGCCCCGTTGGAAGTAGGCTTGGCCTTCGACACTGGCCCGGAGAGCGCGCACGCCGTTCAGGACTATGCACTCGCGCGCTACAAGTCCGTTCGCGTGGAGCGCGCGAGCGGCTCGGACCGACGTCTGGTGTGCTCGTCCGAGGTGCCATGCGGATTCTACGTGCAGATTTACCGTAAGCGCATGACCAGCAAGAAGACGTACGGCAAGTGGTACATCGCGTCGTTGGATCTGACGCACTCGGAGGGCTGCAACTCGGTGTGCCGTCTCACGACGCGGCAGGTTGCCGCACTTCCAGCCTTCGTGGAAGCCGTGCAGGCCAACCCCAGGGTTTCGATCGAGTCTCTTATGGACCTGGTGCTAGAGCGCCACCGCATATCGCTGAAGAAACAGCTTCGTCTCGTATACCGAGCTAGAGACTTGATACGTACCGGCAAAGCAGTCAACAGCAACCTATTGCCTAGTGAAGACGCGCCGCTGCCAGAGAGGCAATACGAGCGTTGCCGCGCGACGGATAAGAAGGCGTCGCCCGAGCTTAAGAGACCGAAGAGCGCAGGTAGAATGATATGGAGCGACGCGCTCATCGAGTCTCTACTCATCGAGCGCCTTGTGAAGCACGGAGAACAGTTCGTTGATGCTGGAGGTCAGTCGCAACATCGCGAGTTGTGGGAAGCCATTCAAAGAGAGTTCAATACCATGCATGGTGAGATAGTCTCGGTGACGCAACTACGTGCCAAGTTCAGGTATTTGCAGGAGCAGTACATGAAGATTCGTGCGGAGGAGGTCGTGGCCGCGAAAGACCGCACCAAGCTGGTGATATACCCGCGCTGTTGGGATATGTTGGCTGAGTACTTTGGAGAAGAAGGGGTACACAGTAGCTCTGGTGTGGATGTGGATCACGAAGAGTTCCATGTAAAGGAAGCGCCTGCCAGCCAAGCACTGAGCGTACCGGGTCAATTGAACAGCCAACTGCCTGTACAAGATCCCATGCCACCGTCTGTCTCTTCAGCTACAATGCAATCAAGTCAAAGTCTAGTGGTCAGACAAGCCTCGTCCCCTGCGCAGACCGATGTGGTTGCAAAGAGAAGAAGGCTGAGTATGTCCGAGACCTCGTCGATTGTTCATCAAGACGTGCATCCAGTGGCAAATGCTGCTCCTGAGTCAACCAGTGAGGTCGCACAGAAGCTGGAGACCATACAGAATGTTCAGAGCGATATGGCTCGATCCATAGACGGTATGAAACAACAAGTCGAGCAGGCCATTCACGGTCTTCAACTGGCCCTGAACCAGTCCAACCAAGTGAATGCTGCTCTGCTGGACTTCCTCAAACGCCAACCATCTGCATAGATATATACACAGTACGAATTGATAGGGACGACTTACATTTTAACGTTTCGTTACACTGGTACGAACAGTTTGTTCTTTTCCTTAGGCCGCGTTCTCCTTCTGGTGGTGCTGGTTCTCATAAGCCTGGAGCTCACGTCGCAGGATCTTGCCGGTCGCGCTCTTCGGGATGGCGTCGATGAACTCGACCTGGCGCACCTTCTTGAAGGGAGCAACCTTGGAAGCCACAAAGTCCATCACGTCTTCTTCCGTAAGTCCAGCAGCGTTCTTCGGGTCCTTCAGCACCACGTAGGCCTTGGGGATTTCCTCTCCCATTGCGTCCTTGCCCCGGACACAACACGCATCCGAGATCTGCGGGTGGTGGTTCAACACGTCCTCCAATTCGGCCGGAGCCACCTGATGTCCCTTGTACTTGATGAGCTCCTTGACGCGATCGACGATGAAGACGAAGCCATCCTCATCAATGAACCCAATGTCTCCAGTGCGCAAGAAGCGGTCTTCGGTGAACACGCTCTTGTTCGCCTCGGCGTTGTTGGTGTAGCCGAGCATGACCTGAGGGCCCTTGTACAACAGCTCACCGTGCTCGCCCACACCGAGATCTTTGTCGGTAGCAGTACACTTCACACGAAGCTGAGTGTTGGGCAGCAGACGACCAACACTTCCCTGAACATTAACCAATGTTAGTCATTTGGTTGAGCATTGGTTGGGTTCATTTGTAGTACTTACTGGCTTGCGGTTGGCGTCCTCAGCGTAGTTGACAGCCGGTGAGGCTTCGGTCATACCGTAAGCTTGCTTCACAGTGACCCCCAGTCGGTCCTTCACGAGCTTTTCCACTTCTTTGCCCATGGGTGCTCCTCCAGAGACAAGGAATTGTGTCGCTGAAATATCGTACTTCTCGACAAGAGGGTGGTGAGCTAGGAACAGCGCCACGGGAGGAGCAATGTGAGCTGCGCAGATCTACATAACACAGCAATAATTCATTAGACTTCGTCTAATGTTACACAGACTATGGGTCGTGAATTACCTTGTAGGTGGACAGGGCGTTGAGGAACGTCTCGGGTTCGAAACGCGGCAGGATCACCTTGGCAGCACCTTGGTACATTGATAGGTGCATCAACATCATGCCGTAGATGTGGAAGAATGGCAGCAAGCCCAGCGAGTATCCACACAGATCTTGCACGTGGTCGACCTGCAGGGCATTCGACAACATGTTCCTGGCGCTCAATGCGACGCCCTTGGGGACACCCGTTGTTCCGCTCGAGAATGGCAGCATGACATTGCTTTCCGGGTCGATTCTTTCGAATTGAAAGGTGCCGTTGTGCTGAATGAGATCGCTATACGAAAAGAGAGCGCGAATGTCAGTATCCACACCAGATACTTCCTCTATAGCATGGGAAACTTACTCGATACTCTTGAGACCTTCTGCGGACTTGCCCATAGTGTAGACGAACTTCTTCTCGACGCCGCAAGATCTACCAGCCTCAACTGCTGTCTTCTCCAAGTCCTTGTGGGTGATAATGTACTTGGCCTTTGACGCCTTGATCTGCACGGCCAATTCGTCCGGTAGGAACATAGGCGACGACGGAGAGCACACGGCGCCAAGTGAGGTGAGCGCTGCATCACCGGAATGATCATGAGCAACCCCAATTTTGGTTTAACATAGAAGTTCCATAGACGTACCAAGTACCACCGTCGGGAATTCCAGACAGTTGAACGAGTGCACGATGACCGCCTGTAAAGCCACAATATCGTCAATATCCGTCAGAAAACTACTGTGAAGACAGCTACGTACGTCTCCCTTCTTGACGCCATTTTTGGCGAGAGCGATAGCAAACCGCCGAGCTCGTTCGTGGAGCTCCTTGAACGACATGTGCTGGTGCGTGATACCGTCAATGAAAGCGGGTTTGTCCGCGTGGACGCTCAGTTGATCCCCCACGATGTCCCAAATGGTTTTGTCGGGGATCTCCACCTCCGGGTGCGGCGACTCGTGCACGATCATGGAGAAATAGCGGAACGTGATCGGGGATGTTGACGCAGACAGCGACGTTGGACGCCGCAGGATACGCGGAGCGGCACTGCGGAGACTCAAGCGAGCGGACGCGGAGCGAAACAGGCGACGAGCGAGCATGGTCACAAGTGGTTAATATATGAATAGAGCACAGCGGCGCGAGACTTGGAGCTAAGGGATTGTGAACTGCTGACGCGCTTCGGGCGATTTCGGCCGAGTTGAACTTTTTGCCACGAGGATGCGTTGACTTTAATCGACCAATGGAAAGCGAGTATTTACGGCTAGATGTAATTAAAATTAATATAATTACATCTAATCAGCTTGTTAAACATGTTGAAGCTGCTCTTGTGCTAATCAGGGCTTGTTTGCAAATCACGGGGACGACTACGAACTGAAGTTCATTTGCCATCGCACACCACAAGGATCGAGCTGTCTGGAGTAGAGCGGGCGTACTCATGTGTGTCTGGATGGATATCGACAAGTGTGTTTGTCTCTATATTCGTGTTCGCAGTTTTGCGCGCAATCACGAAGACTTGTCGGGCGTAGCGCAGCGCTACTAGCGCTAGCGCAGGCATTGATGGCAGATCAATCCAACTGTGTCACAAGGACGTTGAAGCCGCCCAGTCTGGGCGGTTGCAGCAACTTGGCCCTGAAGCTTCAGATGTCAATGCCGTAGCGCGCGCGAACACTTCATGCATGTTACCAGAGCTTCTTAGTGATGCAACCCTCCCCGTGCAGTGGGGACTGGGAGTCTAACAGCGCGCGAGGCGCACCGAAAATGAGTAGGCTGACAGCTGCAATGGGCAATGCCACCGTAGATACCTCCGGGATCAAGTTGAAGTAGGCCGTCATGTCATTGGTTTGTTTTCGAATCGCTGTCTCCGACGGAGACTCTCTATTGCTCGGTGAGCTCGAAGGCCAACAACTTGCACTAGTCGTCGTCTTTTGACGCTCTCTTCCCGAGATTGCTACATGTAGTTTGCATGATGTACGCCCGACGAATGCGAAGATTAAAACGTTGTGTAGTGCAACAGGAAGTGTTATCGTCACAGTGACGGGCTAGAAGAACTGGGCAGAGTGCAACCACCGTTATTCACATGCAGAGTAGCGGCTCAGTTAAACGCAGAAGGCGCTGCAGTACTGCTATACCAGTCTCAACCCGTCGATTGATAGGCGATCCCTCGAAACAACGGCTAATGTGCGATAAAAGATATCCTGCTTATCCCTAGACGTGTAGACGTGTACAAGTAAGCATCAAAAGAAGTCGAAATCTTCACTCGATCTATCTGTCGTTGTCAAGACCTGCGCAAAGATTCTTTTCTTACACCACCGAACGATAAGCTGTGTAAGCCGTTACACGCTGCCAGCATCGCACCAACGAACACTCCAGCATGTGCAGGGGAACTGCCGCCGAAGGTCTCCCATGAGTCTGAAGAAACGGCAAAGTTCAGAGAGCAGAGCGCGAATCTGAAATGTTCAGGCAACCCCAGTCTGACTTGGCGTCACGAGTCAGCATCGCTATTTAAGTAAGGCTCAGCCATGCTCGAAGAATTGCTTAGCACCGATTGTCCGACGCGCTTTAACCTTGGACGGTAATTGTTCAATGCTTCTCTGGGGTGCATTTATTCCGTGAGCCAAACACCGATGCGCATCTTCATCGGCGACGAGATCCGGAGCTCCCATGAGTGAACGATGGACCAATCAATTATCCCCGCATCAGCGAGGGGCTCAGCTTGAAGTTGTCGGACTGGGCGACTATGCCTGTCCCGACGTTTTCCACAATCGCTGTGATTGCTTTGAGCGCCGCAACGTGTTGGTCAATACTAGCCGACTCAATCGCTACTAACTCTCACCTTTTTCCATTCCACGGTTCTTTAACTGTTCTTCTCTTCCGGATTCCGCCATTGAGTTTCTGCGTTTGTCGGCATCTTGAGCTGGGATATAACGGCATGGCGGCCGTTTCCGTGTGGGCAGCCTGCATAGTCCTCCACTTCATGGGGTGCGCTTTTCCTTGTGTTCGGTCACTCGTCAGGTGGTCACTTGTACTCTTGTGCTGGAGCGAAACGACCTTGGGCTCATTGCGGCATTTGCTCTGAACTCCTCGCACCTCCAGCAACGACCAGCGCTTAACGTCGTACGTGATCACTCGTCACACACAGTTTTACTACGGCTCGTAGTCACCATTTTGGAAGATGAACCACACGCACAGCCATGCCGGGTTCCCATTGCGATCCGACTTCTTCCGCAGCCTCCCGCTGGCCAAGTTCAAGAACGACAAACTCTATCGGCTAGCCAAGGCTAACGCTCTCACCTGCTTGAACCAGTCATTCAATGATCAATGGCGATATGTTCCTCCCGAAAAGGACGGCACCCAGATCCGCAAGGACACGAGCAACATGGCAGTCTCGTACCGACTCGTGCGTGCAGCTACGGTGCTCCGTTGCCAGGAGCACGAGGTCAACCAGGTTGTCGCCAATACCAACTCCGAGAGCTGGCGCGAGTTCGTGCGCAAGTGCTTCGGCAAGTACTATGTGGACACCCTCATCCTCCACAATGTCATCAAGCCCAACGATGTCGACACCAGCACCGTCGACACAGTGCAACCACAAGGGCGTGGTGCTCGCTCAAACAGTCAACCGGAAGGCAGTGGCAGTGGAGAAAACTCGGACAACAATCAGGAAAACGATGAACATGACACAAGACGTGGCAGTGTTTGGGACAAGGGAGCTGAGTCGTTCCCCGGTAGGAAATCGGAGACCAGCTCGGTTGACACTCCTACAGGGAAACTGTCGTCGGAATGCAGCAGCTCCACCGAAGAGCGATTGAAAGAAGAGGCTGCCGCTGCTGCGGACGGACTAGGTGAACAAGCTGAGGAGCTGCTGACAGTGAAGTGGGCAGCTTTCGAAACAGGAATTTCAGGCAAGCGCGATGTGTGTCTTGTGGACTACCTCTCGTTGGCGTATGTGCCGAACTCTGAGCCACGCCAGCGCGTGCACGTGTGGTGCTTCACGTCAGCTGACGGTGAACGCGTAGGCTGCATGGAACTCAAGGATACTCACCACGTGACACGGACGAATCTCACAAAGCTGGGTCTGTTCTGGCGTAAAGTGTCCGAGGACGAGACGGAAGTCATCGTGTGTGGTAGCTTCCCGTCAAAACATGCGCCCATGGTCAGTGCTATTCTGCTAAGCTGCCTCAATCGGCTGCAAGGGATCGTCGAGGATCTACGCATGGGCAGTCAGCTCTACATCCAGAGAGCCACGTGGGTCAAGAACAATGAGCGTACAACTTGCAACCTCTGTACGCGCAACTTCCACGCCTTGCGACGTAAACACCACTGTCGACGGTGTGGCGAGGTCGTGTGCTCGGACTGCTCGACAGTCGAGACGATTGATCTGCCTGCCATCGGCTACTCGAAGCTGCGACTCTGCAAGGTTTGCTCCATCCGAGCACGTACTACTCCGCTGAAGCAGCTTGCCAAGACCAACGTGTTCGACCACCTCGTTCGTGCTCGCAGCCTCAGTAACGTCGGATCATCGGCTACTGGCTCGTCATTTGCTCGGTCTTCATACACTGAGAACAATCAGGCCAGCAATCACGAGGACAGCTACAGTCACAGCACCACCTCGGATGTGGCATCCAATGGCCTCAACAACCGCACGCAGAGTTCATTCCGAGCCAACAGCAGTGCCACTAACAGTACTATTGACGGCCATGCGGGTGATTCGTTCAGCGAGTACACTATCTCCGCGCAAAGCGTCGAACCCGTCGACAGTCCCGTCGACGCTAGCGAAGTCACAGCCGTGGTGCATCCCATGACGGCGTGTTTGGGTTCTCCTACTGAAGAATACGACGACTTTATTAATGAGCGCTGTCTGAAGACGCAGCTGTGTGCGATGGAGCAGAAGAAGCGCTCGACGGGAAGTAACAGCAACATGTTCGACCTCCTGTGCGAATTGGCGTGCCAGACACTCAACTGTCCGATTGCGTCGGTCTCGATCGTCGATGATAAGGACAACTTCATCCGTTCTGCTGTTGGTCTTGACGAGAACTCTACTCTGGACGGTGAACTGTCCGTCTTTATTGAAAAGATCATGGGGTCGACTCCGACTATCGTGTTGGATGCCAGCGTTGATAAGCAGGCGCTCAAGTTCTTCTCGCTGCGGTCACTCCCAGCTATCCGCTTCTTCGCTGGGTGTCCAATCTACTCGCGTACAGGAAAGAAGCTCGGGTATGTCTGCGTTGCTGACTATGCCAAGCGCGACACACTCGGAGCAAGCTGTGCTTTTACCATGGAGCGGCTAGCCACTTTGGCGGTCACGACAATGGAGCGAAACATCATTATCAAAAACAACAACGCCAACGGTAACTCGAGCCCAGAGGAAGCTGACTTCACGAAACGAGCACCACCACCGGCCCCGATGCACCCAGCGATGCTCTTCGACCGGCCTAATAGCTGCGGTGGCAATGGTAAGAGCCACAACAATGGTAAAGATCCTTCAGAGGCACTGGTTGGTCGCGTGTACGAAATTGTGGAAGATGAGATGCCGCCTATGGCCACGCCTTCAACTGTCAACTTAAATGCAGCACGGCCCGCCTCTGGTGAACGAAGCGCTGGCTATTACGAGGCCCAAGAACGCATGCGCAAGCTACTCCTCAAGTCTTACCACACGCAACAGCAGCTTGCGACTGGCGGGTCACAGTAGACAAGTGGACTCGAGAGTGTTGGCGTTTTCATCTTGTTCTTTATCCTTTCAAGCTGCACATATCTACACTATTCCACCTCATCTAATGATTAATGTAGCTTATTCGTCCGTAACGCAGCCCTCCGAGGCAGACTTGACGTTCTTGATGAACTTGTACAGCGTACCGCGAGTGGCCTTGAGCGGAGGAGCAACCCACTCCTTCTTACGCTCAGCCAGCTCCTCAGCAGTCACGTCCACCAGATTAATGCGGTTCTTCTCGGCGTCGACCGTGATCTTGTCACCGTTCTTCACCAGAGCGATGGGGCCACCTACCTGAGCCTCAGGTGTGATGTGACCGATGATGAAACCGTGCGAACCGCCTGAGAACCGACCGTCAGTGAGCATGGCAACGTCCTTGCCAAGACCAGCGACCATGATCGCCGACGTAGGGCCAACTGCATTTAACAATGTAAGCATTAGTGACGAGACGTTGTAATACTAAGTAAGACGAGTTGTACTGTACGTACGCATCTCCGGCATGCCAGGACCGCCCTTGGGGCCTTCGTTTCAGATGATAACGACATTTCCCTTTGTGATCTCGCTGTTCATTACAGCTGCAATCTTCTTCACAGTCGTACACCTTGGCCGTACCCGTGAACTTCAGTCCCTCCTTACCGGTAATCTTGGCAACCGAGCCGTCCGGAGCAAGGTCGCCACGGAGAATGCGTAGATGACAACTGGATGGATGATCTCGTGGTTGTCTGAGAGATCAGGGACGCCCTCGAGGTTCTTAGCTAATGTTTTGCCCGTAACCGTGAGGCATCGCCGTTAATGAAGCCCTGTTTCATCAGGTACTTCAACACGGCAGGCGTGCCTCCCACGCGGTGGATATCTTCCATGACGTATCGACCGCTAGGCTTCACATCAGCCAAGAATGGTACGCGCTCACTGACCTTCTCAAAGTCATCGATGGTCAGTGGAATGCCAGCAGCGCGAGCAATTGCGATCAGATGCAGCACAGAGTTCGTTGATCCACCCAACGCCATCGTGACGTAATAGCGTTTCAAAGGACTCGCGACAAAGAATATCAAGCGGTCTAATATTCTTCTCGAGTAGCAGTTTAATTGCCTCACCAGCACGCACACACTCATCCTGTTTCTCAGCAGAGGTGGCAGGCGAGCTGGACGAGTATGGAAGACTCAGACCCATTGTTTCAATGGCTGTAGCCATCGTGTTAGCGGTGTACATACCGCCACAAGCGCCAGCTCCAGGGCAGGCGTGGCGAATAATGTCGTGGCGCTCTTCTTCCGTGATCTTGTTGGTTAGGTAGGCACCGTAAGCTTCCGAAGCAGAAACGTAGTCGATCGTTTCTCCTTTCGACGTGCAACCAGCGCGGATAGTGCCGCCGTACACCATCAAAGACGGACGGTTCACACGAGCCATGGCGATCACACACCCAGGCATGTTCTTGTCGCAACCAGGGATGCAAATGTTCGCGTCGTACCATTGACCGCCCATGACCGTCTCGATCGAGTCGGCAATCAGGTCGCGCGACTGCAGGCTGTAGCTCATGCCGTCAGTGCCCATGCTGATACCGTCGCTCACACCAATAGTGTTGAAGCGCAGACCCACGAGACCGGCAGCGTTCACGCCCTTCTTCACCTCACCGGCCAGATCCAGCAGATGCATGTTGCACGGGTTGCCCTCCCACCACATGGAGGCGATACCCACCTGGGGTTTGTCCATGTCTTCCTTGGTCATGCCGGTGGCGTACAGCATGGCCTGCGAGGCACCGCGAGCCTTGGGTTGCGTGACAGTAGCGCTGTAGCGATTGATGCGCACGCCGTCAGCGGCCTTGGGGCTGTCGCCTCCGGAGGTAGCAAAGGTGCGCTGCAGCAGCGTCTTGCGCAGGGGCGAGGAAGCGCCCGAGCGCTGCATGGTCTTGCTCAGCATCTTGCGGGTTTTGCGAGGTACGAGGCGTCCAGGAATGAGTGCTGACGCTGATCGTCCGATGTCCATTCCAAGGTCCAAAACGGGCGTTTGGGCAATCACTTCAACATTGCGAGAGACGGGGCACAGCTGATATTACTGGCAAAAAAGCTGTGTCGAAAGCGGTAATTGGCTGAAAATTCAAGGTGTCCGGTTAACAGTGCATTGCGCGCACACATTGACGATCAAAAGGGTTCCCGCCTCATTCTTGGTTTCGCTTCACATTCTGTGCACTCTGGGGGATCAATGGTGAGGTGGGTATTGCACGTTAAGGTTGCGGATTGGTGTTGATCTTCTAACGTATATACTGTAGTATTTCTTTGCGTTTCGACTATTCCACAGGCAAGGCACAGTCTAACATGGAGCATTTACTCGTCGGTGACACAGCCCTCCGAAGCAGATTTGACGTTCTTGATGAACTTGTACAGCGTACCGCGAGTGGCCTTGAGCGGAGGAGCAACCCACTCCTTCTTACGCTCAGCCAGCTCCTCAGCAGTCACGTCCACCAGATTAATGCGGTTCTTCTCGGCGTCGACCGTGATCTTGTCACCGTTCTTCACCAGAGCGATGGGGCCACCTACCTGAGCCTCAGGTGTGATGTGACCGATGATGAAACCGTGCGAACCGCCTGAGAACCGACCGTCAGTGAGCATGGCAACGTCCTTGCCGAGACCAGCGCCCATGATTGCCGACGTAGGAGCAACTAAAAACGTCAAAATCAAAGGCACACCACGTCAGAATCGAGACAACTCAAGCATTCGACAAGAAGACACAAAGACTTACGCATCTCCGGCATGCCAGGGCCGCCCTTGGGGCCTTCGTATCGGATGATAACGACGCTTCCCTTTGTGATCTCGCCGTTCTCCAGACCAGCCATCATGTCCTCCTCGCAGTCGTACACCTTAGCCGTACCAGTGAAGACAAGGCCCTCCTTGCCCGTAATCTTGGCAACTGAACCCTCCGGAGCCAGGTCACCGCGGAGGATACGCAGGTGGCCGCTAGACTTCAGTGGACGGTCGACCGGGTGGATGATCTCGTGGTTGTCCGAGAGATCAGCCACCTTCTCAAGGTTCTCTGCAAGCGTCTTGCCCGTGACAGTTAGGCAGTCGCCGTTAATGTAGCCCTGGTTCATCAGGTACTTCAGCACGGCAGGGGTGCCACCTACGCGGTGAATGTCCTCCATCACGAACTTACCGCTGGGCTTGAGGTCGGCCAGGAATGGCACGCGCTCACTGATCTTCTCGAAGTCATTGATGGACAGCGGGATGTTCGCTGCACGAGCAATGGCGATCAAGTGTAGCACAGCGTTGGTGGAGCCACCTAGAGCCATGGTAACTGTGATAGCGTTCTCGAAGGCCTCGCGACTCAAAATGTCGAGCGGCTTAATATCCTTCTCCAGAAGCACCCTAATGGCTTCACCAGCTTCGAGGCACTCGTTCTGCTTCTCGGGCGAGTCAGCAGGGAAACTGGACGAGAACGGAAGACTCAGACCCAGCGTCTCGATGGCTGTAGCCATCGTGTTAGCAGTGTACATACCGCCACACGCGCCAGCACCAGGGCACGCGTGGCGAATGATATCATGACGCTCCTCTTCCGTGATACGTCCGGCAATGTACTCACCGTACGCCTGGAAAGCTGAGACGACGTCCAGAGTCTCGCCTTTGGAGCTGCAACCAGCGCGGATAGTGCCGCCGTACACCATCAAAGACGGACGGTTCACACGAGCCATGGCGATCACACACCCAGGCATGTTCTTGTCGCAACCAGGGATGCAAATGTTCGCGTCGTACCATTGACCGCCCATGACCGTCTCGATCGAGTCGGCAATCAGGTCGCGCGACTGCAGGCTGTAGCTCATGCCGTCAGTGCCCATGCTGATACCGTCGCTCACACCAATAGTGTTGAAGCGCAGACCCACGAGACCGGCAGCGTTCACGCCCTTCTTCACCTCACCGGCCAGATCCAGCAGATGCATGTTGCACGGGTTGCCCTCCCACCACATGGAGGCGATACCCACCTGGGGTTTGTCCATGTCTTCCTCGGTCATGCCGGTGGCGTACAGCATGGCCTGCGAGGCACCGCGAGCCTTGGGTTGCGTGACAGTAGCGCTGTAGCGATTGATGCGCACGCCGTCAGCGGCCTTGGGGCTGTCGCCTCCGGAGGTAGCAAAGGTGCGCTGCAGCAGCGTCTTGCGCAGGGGCGAGGAAGCGCCCGAGCGCTGCATGGTCTTGCTCAGCATCTTGCGGTCTTGGAGCTGCGTGGAGCGGTCGGATCGAAGAGTGACCGCCGCTGAAGGTGCTTGGGGGTGAGAGCTGCTGATGCTGGTGGTGCAGGGCGCAACCTAAACGTGCTTGCGCAAGCGTTTGCGCAACTTTAGGAGTAGGATGGCTCGACGGGATTGGCTGAAAAAGGCACACCAACAGATTTTTCCTGTTATGTGACTGATCAAAAGTCTTTGCCCCTCTAAACTGATATTTTCTCGTTGAAGTGAGATTTGGCAACTGAAACGTCACGCTCCCAATTCTCGTGCTGATGAGACTTGTGTTGATGAGACCAATGCACCGCAGCAACCTGATGAATGACTATCCATACGACTTTGAGGCCGTGACGGCGAGGCTGGAGGCCATGAAAGCCAGGAGGGGGAAGTGGCAAAGCCGAAAGAACGAGGGTCCAAGGAAGCAGCAATTATCAGAGCGAGAAACCACTTGTGGATTTGAATTAGCACCGGCCGATCTATCGAGTGGCGGGTCGGATGTCGACAGCGACGATGACTATCAATCTAGCAGCACCAGCTCATTGCCTAGTGACGATGATAAAACGACGGACTCGTGTTTGCAGTCGCAGAAAACACAGAACCGAGCGAAAGCACGGAAGATTAGAGTCACAGACAGCCTTGACCTTTCCATATCTGTGTCGACAGCGAGTAGATCCCCCCGTCAAGCTGAAACAAGGCATAGTGGCCGTATTAACCCACCAGCAACGTACTCCAAACTGTCACTCAAAGATCCTATACGAAGGCTTTCACAGCAAAATTACAACAACCAGGCATCCTCAAGCGCACTGCCAGAATGCAATGCCATGTGCAAGCCTTCGAGAATACCGAAGCTTGTACGACAGCGTCGCCAGCTACAGGGACAGCGCGCTGCTAAAGCAGGGGGTTATTTGCAAGCACCGACGTCAGAAGTGAGCTCTGTCGCTCCAACCAACCAGCGACAACCATCGTCTTTAGCACAGTCATCAAAGCATGAAATGTTACCACACACTACAAGATCTCCTACTCGTGACATATCGAACAACGGATGGGCTTCTGTCAATAAAGGAAAGACAAGCAATTCTGGTGGATCTCCAGAAGAAATCAGTTCTACCTCCGCTGAAGAGCAACGCCTGCTTCAATCTTTGGAAAAACTCGATCGACGATTATCAAACGTCAGTAACTCGGCTGTGTCTGTACGCGAAGGTGGTCAACAAGTCCGGCACAATGAACAAACCTTGAAAAGTGATTCTTTTCGGACTCGACAAACTCCCGAGAACCGCAGCACAGTAGGTACCACCAACGAGAAAACCGATGACAACACATTACGGGCTGCAGCGTACGGGGGAGGTACACACTGTAAAATCCGCCAGCCATCGTCAGTGTCTGTGCGTTCGTCCTCAGCGAAGCGTGCTGAGTTCTCCAGTGGTTTCCACAAATCTCGCGTTCGAGTGGGTGGTGCATTCGTCAATGATTCACGTCGAAACAGCCACACAGACGGAAGCGGGAAGCACAAAATTGTGGTGAAAAAAGATCTGGCACATTTGCTATTCTAAAACAACAAACTCCTTGATTCATTTTGTACTGCTTTACAGCTCGCCACAATCCACGATGGCAACTTCATTATCTGGAAGGGGGTGATTATTGCCATTGCTCACCTTGACACTCTGCATCGCATCCACAACGTCGAAGCCATCAATAACCTCACCGAATACCACGTGCTTCCCATCGAGATTCTTGAGGCCAGCCTTCGTCGTGATGAAGAACTGCACATGATCGGGTTACACAGGGAATGTTACAAAATTGTTTACTTACATAAAACCATGAATCGGAGTGAAACACGTACCTGCGAGCCATTTGTGTTCTTGCCAGCATTAGCCATTGATAGAAGCCCCACGTCGTCGTGGGGGAAAAACGTTTCATCCTTAAAGTTTCCCCAGAGATCACCATGTGGAGTGCCGCGGTAGATGCTCTGGCCACCAGTTCCGTCCCCGGTAGTGAAGTCTGCGCACAATTACATGTTAAAGCCCATATTTACATAAATAAGAGTCATGGATTCTAACCTCCGCCTTGGACAACAAAGTTTTTGATGATGCGGTGAAACTTGCAGCCCTTGAATGTAAGAATTCCACCCTACGAAAAGAATGTTGTGTTAGACGCCACCAATTGAAGCTGCAGAATCTAAACTATACCTTTTCGCCTGTGCATAAGCAACGGAAGTTCTCCGAAGCGAGCGGGATTTCGTTCTTAAGCAGACGCATGACGATCCTGCCGGCTGGAGCTCCAGCAATTGAGATGTCCATGTAAACAGTGGGATCGGTTACCTTCGTGATGAACTTCTTCTTACGTTCTTTGAGACTGGCGACGGACACATAACGCTCGTGGAGCTTCTGAAACAGCTCTTCTCCACGACCACTATATGTTTCCAGTGTCCGATCCACTGAATCTAGCTTGGACGGATTGTACTTGGTGTAAAACTTCACCAGCCGGTCCTTGAACGTTTCTTGAGGTGGTAATGAGGAGCCCTGGCTGTTCGGTGCACATCCAAAGCTCCTCGCGTCTACATTAGCCTGGTTGGAGTCCAAGCCGTATCCCTTCTGGAGTAGCTTTTCAACGAGGCTGACTTCAGTACTGCCATTCTTCCCACGCGGAGAAATCTTCCCTTCTACAATGCGCCCAGCCTCGTCTACCAATTCCTGATGTTGTTTGCGCCATGACTGCTGTGAGCGCTGTCGAAACGCCGTCTGCGCCTCGGAGTCCGGGCCAATAGAATTGCTGAGACTGCCTGAACCGCTCGATGAGCTGAGTTTCCGCTTGGCATGTTGTGCATCTTGCTCTAAACTGTCCAACACGGGGTCATTGCGCAGCTTCTTGGCCTCCTCCCACTTTTGCAGCGACTTTTTCTTGAACGACGCCGCTATCGCCACGCTCTCAGCGTCCGTCACGACTTCGGCGTCGGCATTTCCCCACTTTCAGGAGACGTAATGCCCCAACAACAGTAGACATACACGATCAGCTCAAACACATAGCTCCAACATGGGCAAAAACTCACGTTGAACAGGCGGATCGGGTGCCTTGGCAGCTCTCTGTCCGCCATCATAGCCGAAGGTACCTATGAGTATAATTGTGTACAGTACCAATATTAATTATGTTGTCCACATATTCTGGACATCTATTATGATTCGCTGAAAATCGTTGCGAGCCAGCGATTGGCCAGCGATAGCGAGTGGTTCGTAGGGCCTCAAAGCTTCCTTTGCAGGACCATTTCCTCTTTCTTCCCCGGTGAAACCTCGAAGCAAAAATGGTGTTTGAGAAGCCGATCGTTGTCGACTGCCGCGGCCACCTGGTGGGTCGTCTGGCCTCCCTGATCGCCAAGGAGCTCCTGCAGGGCCAGCACGTCGTTGCTGTGCGTTGCGAGCAGCTTGAGGTCTCCGGCTCGCGTAAGTATTCCTCCCTGACTTTTGTATTCCAGAGTTAGAGAGGTTCAGTAAATAGTCGCAGTCGCGCACGCGTCTAGCATCTCGCTGCCTATGGACGTCAGTGTGTGTCTTCGGAGTATTTGGACCTGTCGTGTCGGGCATTGAAGCAGAGTGTCTCGCATCGTAGTGATTTTTTGAGTGTGGCAAGGAGTGCTGCCTGTCGAGTGTATTTGACTTTCCGTCCGCGTCTGTAACGACTCATTGAATTCGTGGATCATATCGCGCGTCTTCTTCTGGATCTTCGGCTGCTGCGCTGCTGCATTCCGCGTCGGATTTTACTGCAAGGTGAAGTGTGAAGTCGTGGGATATGACAGTCAATCAACAATTCAGTGTTGAGTAGCGAGCCGAGTGAAGGAAGCCAAGTACCGTGTGACCTGTGAGCGAGAGTCGCTACAGACGAGGAAGCTGCGGATGCTATCGCTGCAAACCTCCCCAAACATGCAAAAGTCGCTGCGTGCAGTCACCCTGTGGAGCTGCTCGGCATCTCTGGATGTTGTTGTAGTTAAACAGCGGTGTGTCATGCCGTCTGGCTGTGAGTGGTCTTGAGAACGGATTGCTGATGTGATCTGCTCTTGCTTCCACGTATACAACAGACGTGCGCAACAAAGTCAAGTTCTTCCAGTTCTTGAACAAGCGTACGGCCACCAACCCCAAGAAGGGCCCCATCCACTACCGTGCCCCGTCGCGTATGCTGTGGCGCACGATCCGTGGCATGCTGCCGCACAAGACGGCCCGTGGTGCCGCCGCCCTGCAGCGTCTTAAGGTAAGATTTTGACTCACTTCCCGGTTTAATGTATTGGTTCTAATGGCTCACATGGCTTAACTGCAGACGTTCGACGGCATCCCGTCGCCGTACGATAAGCAGAAGCGCATGGTCATCCCCGCCGCTCTGCGTGTGCTTCGCCTGAAGGCCAACCGCCGCTACACCGTCCTTGGCGACCTTGCCTCGGAGGTTGGCTGGCGTCACGCCGAGCTGGTCAAGCGTCTCGAGGCCAAGCGTTTGCTCAAGTCGGACGCCTTCTACAAGAAGAAGGTCGCCCAGCAGAAGCGTCTGGCCGAGGCCGAGGCCAAGGTGCTCACCAACAACAAGGAGCTCAAGCCCACGCTTGCCAAGTACGGCCACGCTCTTTAAGTTGGTGGCTGCTGCATTTGAGTTCTTGGTTCACACCCTTGAAAACAATAGTAGACGCTTATCACATTGCGTCACTTCGTTTCTAACTAACAATGGAAACGTTTGAGGAAATTTCACCGTCATTACAGTGCGTTCTTGACAACGATTTCCGTACCGATCTAGTGGAACACAGTACCATTCGCAATGTTATCTGTTCTGCAGTGAGTCCCTAGATTCTCTACAACACGAAATGAGTTAAAAAGCTGCCTAAAGCCCGTCGAAGGCGCTAAACTTGTCTCCGCTTTGCTGCTGTGGTGCGTACGGATCGTAACCTGGAGCTTGGATCTGCAGCATCTGACCTGGACCAGCAAGCCCCATGTTGTTTTGACCGTAGCCGCCACCACTGAGAGGCGCCTGCTGCTGCATTCCGTACGTCATCTGCATCATGCCTGGGTTGTACTGCTGCTGTTGGTTCATAATGCCGTTGCCCATGTTCTGGCCATAAGGCACCATTCCTTGCTGTTGACCCATCGGGTTCGCCTGCATCCCCATTGTGTTCTGACTGGTGTACGTCGGCGCTCCAGCCTGAACACCACCACCACTCATACCTACGCTCATACCATTAAACATGGCGTTGCCACCACCACTAGAACCGGGAGCTGGAGCAGGAGGCAGAGCAGTGAGCAGGTTTCCTGTATCGAGAAGGTCGTTCGACGTGGGAGATGACTGTGCAAGAAAAATGACATAGCAGCAGATAAGTAACGAGAAATTCGCACAATGCAGCTTTCGAGCGCACCTTAGTCGCGCTCGCATTCATGCCAAGCAAATCAGCGTTTCCACCGTCCTTTTTGCCCGCACGACGGCTGGATCTCGCGCTCCCCTTCTTGCTTGCACGTCGACGAGCAGAGAACGACTCCGCTCGCTCTGCTGCGGACTCGCGCCGACCGTCTGAGTCCCGTCTTTCTGTTCTGGTGCTTTGTGTTCTGCTGCTCGAAGAAGAGTTCGAGTTATCCAGATAAAACGGGTCATCCGAGTACCGCTCAGGTCTCTGATTCTGACCAGCTTCAGGCTCTGGTTTCTTCTTCGGGACATATTCTTCAGACAGCAATTTGTTAGCAGCAGCAACTCCAGACTCGCGCTCTTTTGAGGCCTCTGCAGCGCGAACGGCTTCGGACATTCCCGAAGCGGCCGTGATACCTGTTGTCACAGAGCTGACGGAGCTCTGAGAAGTGAACGACTTGTCTCGCTCGCTAATCACAGCCTTCAGCATGTCCTGAATCTTCTCGCACACCATGTCGAACTGCGAGTTGTTGAGCGTCTGCTCCCACAACAGCGGAGCCACCGCAGGAATAATTAGTTTGGCAGTGAACTCTGGACCCAGATGCTTGCCCAGGTTATCATAGCATCCCAGGATGCACATGCACGCAGCGGGCGTCTTGTCTTCGTGGAGAGCGTGTTGAAGAGTGGGTAGTACGCTCTCAATCAGCAGATCCTTGTCAAACACGTGAAACGACTTGGCCAGCCACAGCAGCGCGTTTATCCTCACTGAAGGCTGAGGAGGAGTCAGGATGAGCTTGTTCACACGCGGCAGGATCACCTGCTTCAAGATGCGGTATTCGAACAGACTGGCTTGGTCTACAATCTTGTTAAGAACTGTATCCAAAATCTCGGGCACTGTGCTGTCCAGAGCGCGACACAACATGGGTACAATATGGTCCCGAATGTAGCCATCTTCAGCCTTCGGGATCAGAGTCTCCAGCTCCGAAACGAACATGAGCATACATTGCACCGGGTCACTAATAGCGAGCAGAGGAACCATCATAGGCGCGATCGAGTACGAGAACGTCTGTTTGTCCACCTTGGCCACAATCTTCAGCAATGGCGTGATCACGAATGGAGCCACAGCCTTGTTAATTACCGCTGACTGGAGCCCAGGAAGGACCATATCACGCAGCACGCGCGGCGAGAAACCATCGATAGCATCAGGCAGCGTCGTCAGGAACTTGGCCTGAGCTGCTGGCTCCTGTTCCACCAGACTTTGTAGTGTACGCAGCGTCTTGATCGGACCTGAATCGAAAAATGGCGACGCAAGGAATGCACGGGCCTCGGGACGTTTCGCAGGCTCCAGCGAGAGCAACGAGCGGATGGTGTTCTGCAGTGCAGTGGGTACAGACGCTGGGAACGAAATGGGGTGTAGAGACTGCACTTTGTAGCCATGAGTCATCTTGTTGCCGTCATGTACGTCCAGGACCGGGTTGCGCCCGCCGTCCGCGCGAGGAGGGACGAATAGCTCGTATACCAGCAGACCGAGCGAAAACATATCTGCCTTGCTATCGAACTGACGCGGCTCCGTCACCAGTTCTGGGGCACAGTATTCGAGCGGAGGCTCCCAACTCCCTTCAATTGCTCCTGTGGCTGAGTTTCTTACGCCTGTTGAGGCGTCAAAGCTGTAGTATTCGCTACGCGACGTCTGTCCAGGCTCCACGACTCTACAAAAGCCCATACCGCCGAGCTTCCACTCGCCCTTGGGCGTAATGAAGATGCTGCTCGGCCCCAGACTGAGATGTACGCGGCGTCCTTCACGATGCAGGAAACTGAGCGCCTCTCCCACGTGCATGAGCCCACAGGCGAGCTCAAATTCCGTGAGACCGATCTCCAGCACCTCAGGCGTAACGTTGGCGATGTTCGTGAAGTTCTTGCAGGCGTTGGCTAGTGAACACGTAATGCGCTCCGTAACGAAGCACAGTGAGCGGCGACTCTCCTCAAAGACCTCCTCTACTTTGAGCACATGTGGGTGACGAAGCACACGCAGCGTCTTCATCTCCTGGCGCAGGATCTCCAGCACGCGGTCCTGTGCCTCTTTGCTCTTAAGCCCCTTAAGGTCTTCCTTGTCGAAGAGAAACACGCTGTACTCGTGGTTGGTCTTGCGGTGCACGGCGGGAAAAATCTTCCACGACAGCTCATGCCCGCCTGATGCCGTGCAGTCCTTAGGCGTCTCGTAGTGCTTTAGGTACTCCTCGCTCAGCATACCCTGCAAGTTTTGCGCGCCTGAGACGGCGGCCGACGCCGCGCCGGACACAGCCGTTTGCACGGCGCTCGAGAAGCGGTTCAGCATGCTCATAGCGACTGCTGCTTGGAATCGATCGGAGATTGTGTGTGCCTGCGTGTCAGGCTCCGAAGGCAGGGACGGCATACAATTTTCAAGTCTACTAGGGGGAAATCGATGTACCATCTGAATGGTACTTCATGACATGGCTACACACGTTATCTACCGGGTATCGGATACTATACCGGTTCAGACATGACGAGACCATCGGATCTTTACGATGGTCTCCATGTACCGGTACCTCCCAAGTCTTGGAGAACTAGCTCAGCCATCTGAGGTCCTTAGCAAGCGTTTCGAGGTCTTTATTAAAGGCCTAATAAGGGTTGACACTAGAGCTTTTTCGTGCAGTGCACGAAATGCACGAAAATATTTTCGTGCAGACTTTCGTGCACCTGCACTAAATTTTATTACGAAATAGCCCAGACTAACGTACATCACAGCAGGACGCCCTGATGGCGACACAGAGACATCATTGGTGGCCTACTACACAGGGGTACGGGGCTTCAAGTTTGCAGCAACAAGGATTCACCTCGCGTTTTCTGGCGAGAAATTTGTGTTTGACCACAAAATTTGGTCCAAATAAAGTTTTCTTTTTACAGAAATAGCCCTACTGGGGCCATTGCACAAAACAGTTCTAGTTGCCACTGCCACCTTGAACACACCGCAACGATGCCGTCATGATAATGTTGTGCAGTTTGAGGAACGGGTAGCATATTCATTAATACCCTGAAACAAGCTATGCGGCCATCCCAAAGCTCGCTGAAAGCTATTACATGGCGCTTGCCAAGAGCAATAATTCTGGAGCACAATTCTCAACCCGATCATCACAGACGATGCCAACTTGGAGGGTCCATTGGCATGACTACGGAGGTCGTGCTCGAAAACTACAGCCACATGAATCTACATCTTCGACAGCATGCTAGTATCAGTCAGTGTAACAGTAAAATAGGATTTTCACATCCAAACACACTTCAACTTTACTACCTCTTATTTTTGATATCAGTTAGTGGGGGTGACGGAAATGACCAGCATTCTGGGAACTCCTGAAAAAATGCCGCTAAACGTGGCTTCCCCGCTGCTCTTCTCTGAGGCAGAACTGCTGGATGTGCTCACAGGGATAGACGCTGATAGTGTCAGAGACGGAGTGCCAGGACCCTCAGTTAATGTGGTGCTGAGCGAGGATGTGCTGTCGTCGGAGCAGGCCTTCGAGGACTTCATGGAGTCGCTCGGGTCGGACGACGAAGTGGGACTCGCGAGGGCCGATCGCAGCCAGTCCGAAAGTATCAGTTCTGCATCTTCGTCCCCACCAGTGATCACTAAAAGCAAGCGCAAAGGTGGCGCAACTGCCAGTACAGAGTCGTCCGCGCTGCCTAATGCGAAACCCAAGCGGAAGCGACGCAAACATGAGCTGGACCACCTTCGAGCGGTGGCGACGGAGCTTGAGAAGAAGCTTAAGATGCTGAACAGACCGCCGAACGAGGAACCTTCGGACGCCAACCACGTCTGGAAGAACATTTCCAACCAGCTCATGACCGAGCGGCAAAGGGCAGTGGGAGAGAATGCTCGACTGCGGCAGCTCATTCGGGAGCAGGTTAAATCGGTCAAGGCGATGCAGCGGACCCTGGATAAGACCCCCGATCTTAGTGTAGGTCAACGTGACGAATCATGAGGTTTTATTGCAGCACTTACGTGTTGTGACGTGTTTACAGAAAATGGGACTTGTACCAGAGTGCTCCGCGGGGCTGAACGGGATGACGCAGTGCCGATTGCCAACGTCGAAGGATCTCTACCGAGACCTTTTTCAAAACATTTCGTCTTCATACACCAGTGGTGCTGGAAACCGGTTGCTGCACCAAGCCTGCATGCCGACACCTAGTCTCGTGGGCAAGCGAAAAATGAGCATGGAGATGGAGACTGCTGGCGAGTGCGGACCTCGGATGTGCCTGCAGGTTGTGGAAAGTCGACTCATACCTTTTAGTCTTGTGCGGATCGGAGACCAGGCCTGGGACTTTCTGTCAAGCTCAAATGGTCACAAAGATTTTCAGATGGTAAGAGCTGGTATGTATTCATTGTCTACATGTATAAGGGTCTACTGAACATCCACGGGTGAGCAGGCTCTTCAAAATCAAGGAAATGAAATGTTTGGGCACTGCACGGTAACGGACCCCTCTGGTCTTAGGCAATCTTTGGGCAACATCGCAGTTCGAAGGTATTACGAGTCAAACAAGCTGACGTTCGTGTGGGAGTGTGACGGACTGTGCTCGCACGATAGTGCCTCCACATCCATGCGTGTGCACCAGAAAGGATGGTACGTCAACTTTTGGCATGATCCATAGGTGGGAGACCTTACAAGTATGCTATGTTAGGTCCGTCTTCGAGCCGGCAGAGGAAGACCCGCAGAACTCTACAGTCTTTCGTGCCTGCGTTCGAATGACTCCAACCGTCGAGGACAGTAGCGATTCCTTCACCGATTCGGCTAAGGCTGTTGGCCAGACCACCGAAAGTGTGATTGAGAACTACGAAAAGACAGTCGTGTATATTTTCGATGCCGTTTTGGACTCTCTTGCGTGCGAGGCTTTGCACAGTAAGGTTGTCTGATCTAGCTAGATCGTCTGCGACTTACCCTAAACCCTAGGAATACGTTTCATTAAGCAAAAAAAGTTAACCGAAAAAAACGTTCTTTTGTTAGGTATTTTCAGCATGAAACGTTTTTAAACCAATAGAAATGCTCGTTGAAGTTGAAGAACAAGGCACGATACACTAAAAGCGAGCTGTAACGGATGATTGTGTCGCGGGTCGCGGTGGGGCGCCAGACTGACAGGGGTGTCGAAGAGCGTTGAGCAGTACGCGGAGGCGGAGGCCGAGCGGGTGGCTTCGTTCGAGCCACTTCAACATGGTACGCTGTATCATGTGTAGCCACTTCGCGGGAAGACAGTCATCGCTGGGGATGACGCAAGGCGAGAAGGCGCTAAGGCGCCGCGAGGATAACAAGGCGGGGAGTCGTGCCTGCAAGTCGAGCGACGGTGAGCTCGGAGCGGACGGGGTGAAGGCCTGCGAGGGTGGTGCGGCCTACGAGAAGGACTGGCGTGCGGTCTTGAGGCTGCGGGCTGTCCGAAGGTACGGGACCAGTCGTGAACTTTCCAAGTCTTGAAAAGGACAACTACCGCTACAGAAACAAGTGAATCTACGTATATTTCTTTTCTTATCTTTCTTCTCTTGGTCCGACTTCCGCCAGAAGTACTCACAACCCCGGACTGGACTTGGAAGGACCGCGGCAATTGGGATGCCGGTATCGTGCCGATTGAACTGCTCAAGCCCAATTTTTACGTCGTTGACGAGATGCTAAGCTTGAGAGGGGTCGATACCTTCACCCGATGTTGTTTACTCCTCCCCGAGGAGGTCTACGAGCGTGGAAACCTTCCAGCCTATGGTACCATATGTTGCTCAAAATGTCCTTATAAAAGGCCAATAAAAAACGTTCTAACGTTTTTTTCGGTTTGATTCGCGACAATATGTAAACGATCATCAATAATAAATTGTCCAAACTTGCACGCAACATCTACGACCGTAGGTAGAGAGTAGGTCAGCACTGCACTTGCTGGTACAGTTATGGCTCAAATGCTATTAATGACTTATGCAGAGCTGAGGTTGCTCAAATTCCGTAATTGTGAGGTTGGTCGGTGGAAATCCTGTGCTTGGATGGAAATATCTTGAGACTGCTGTCAAACTGTAACTCACTGTTCTGGTATATTGTACTGCAGAGATCGGAAACGTTTAATACTTTATCAAGCGATAATTATCGAGATACATGTACATTATCGCAGCACCACCAAATAGGGGGGGGGGGTCGAACATTCCAAATAACCCCCAAAAGGTAAGCATCAGCAAGCAAAAAATCATAAGCCCAACTGCGACCAAGACGTAAGACGGGGGGCTCAGTTTCGTACTCAGTAAATGCAAGGTTATCGTTGCAGTAGCTACAGTACGTAAGTGATTTGAGGGGGGTCGAGGTTTTTACTAGGAATTTGTATTGAAATACAGGAAACACTTCGATAGTCGGACACAGCTCACCAATCATAACGGTTTTATTGACAAGATGACAGGCCATATTAAGACCTAGAGGTCATTAAGTTTTTGGGAGGCATAACAACATCAAATGGATTCAAATCGTTATAAATTATCCTCAATTATCAATTTATACCGGCGCAGAGGCAAGTACCTCAGGGAGGTAGAAGAATATGCGCGGTTGAAGTTGCGGCGAAATTGGCGCTTATCTCTCAAACAAGCTCCGGGGGTAGCTTATTTGAGAATAGGATCAGCAGGATTGTGAACAAAACATAAGCATCAGCAAGCACGAAACAGGAGCACGATTTTCGCGATGTTCGACTCCCCCTAATATCACAATTATCTGGTGGCTGTCATCGGTCAAATATTTTGAGTTCATCCCGATATAAACGTCGTCGAGCGAAGCTGATACTTGTGGACCGTCACAGAACGCCCTAGCCCAGCTCATCTGATAATTGTTATTCCTTAACTCGAAGATGGAGCAAACGGGGAGTCGAGATGTGAAAGACATTTAGCCACGCTGGCCATTTAGGCAGTAGTGATTGCCCTCGACGATGACAGTAGAAGAATTGAGTGTGGAAGAGAATGAAAGTAATGAGAGCAAATGGTCATGGACGACTGCGTGCCTATTAAGGCCTTCGTCGTTAACGAGGCTCTACCTTCTTCAGCATGACCGACACTTTGCGTGACTGTGCCTATCACTATGATATTTTATTCTATCAAAGTATCACGATTATTTATTGGCATCCAGAATAATAAAGACCTTTCGCAACCACGTTTTAGCTGAGTTTCAGCATAAAATTTAGAGACCGGCTGTACCGTGATTTGTAGTCTCTCAAAATCCAGATCTTGTACTCAAGGCGGCGCAACATGTGGGTGTGAATTTCCGTTTGCGTGGCCTTGTGGTCTAGTGGTATGATTCTCGCTTAGGGTGCGAGAGGTCCCGGATTCGATCTCCGGCAAGGCCCTGCTCTTTGCTCGCCTTTTTTGACGCTCACCAACCTCGCTCGTTTTTGCGGAAGTGAGCTTACTGGTGTGTCCGCTGAGTGTCTGATTGCGCGTTGGCATGTGTGGAATGCTACCGCGGCGGCTGAAGCGCTCGGCATAGGCTGTGTCACGTGGGAATACAGTGGCTCGTAGCGGTGTCGTGAAGAGCCCAAACTCGGTGTGGAGGGTGTGCATTTGGACGTAGAGTGTCCTAAGCGTGCGACAGGGCGTTTGCGGTCGGCGAGGAGCGCGTGCTGGCGGCGCGACATGTGGGTGTGAATTTCCGTTTGCGTGGCCTTGTGGTCTAGTGGTATGATTCTCGCTTAGGGTGCGAGAGGTCCCGGATTCGATCTCCGGCAAGGCCCTGCTCTTTGCTCGCCTTTTTTGACGCTCACCAACCTCGCTCGTTTTTGCGGAAGTGAGCTCACTGGTGTGTCCGCTGGGTGTCTGATTGCGCGTTGGCATGTGTGGAATGAATGCTACCGCGGCGGCTGAAGCGCTCGGCATAGGCTGTGTCACGTGGGAATACAGTGGCTCGTAGCGGTGTCGTGAAGAGCCCAAACTCGGTGTGGAGGGTGTGCATTGGGACGTAGAGTGTCCTAGTGTCCTAAGCGTGCGGCAGCGCGTTTGCGGTCGGCGAGGAGCGCGTGCTGGCGGCGCGACATGTGGGTGTGAATTTCCGTTTGCGTGGCCTTGTGGTCTAGTGGTATGATTCTCGCTTAGGGTGCGAGAGGTCCCGGATTCGATCTCCGGCAAGGCCCTGCTCTTTGCTCGCCTTTTTTGACGCTCACCAACCTCGCTCGTTTTTGCGGAAGTGAGCTCACTGGTGTGTCCGCTGGGTGTCTGATTGCGCGTTGGCATGTGTGGAATGAATGCTACCGCGGCGGCTGAAGCGCTCGGCATAGGCTGTGTCACGTGGGAATACAGTGGCTCGTAGCGGTGTCGTGAAGAGCCCAAACTCGGTGTGGAGGGTGTGCATTGGGACGTAGAGTGTCCTAGTGTCCTAAGCGTGCGACAGGGCGTTTGCGGTCGGCGAGGAGCGCGTGCTGGCGGCGCGACATGTGGGTGTGAATTTCCGTTTGCGTGGCCTTGTGGTCTAGTGGTATGATTCTCGCTTAGGGTGCGAGAGGTCCCGGATTCGATCTCCGGCAAGGCCCTGCTCTTTGCTCGCCTTTTTTGACGCTCACCAACCTCGCTCGTTTTTGCGGAAGTGAGCTCACTGGTGTGTCCGCTGGGTGTCTGATTGCGCGTTGGCATGTGTGGAATGAATGCTACCGCGGCGGCTGAAGCGCTCGGCATAGGCTGTGTCACGTGGGAATACAGTGGCTCGTAGCGGTGTCGTGAAGAGCCCAAACTCGGTGTGGAGGGTGTGCATTGGGACGTAGAGTGTCCTAGTGTCCTAAGCGTGCGACAGGGCGTTTGCGGTCGGCGAGGAGCGCGTGCTGGCGGCGCGACATGTGGGTGTGAATTTCCGTTTGCGTGGCCTTGTGGTCTAGTGGTATGATTCTCGCTTAGGGTGCGAGAGGTCCCGGATTCGATCTCCGGCAAGGCCCTGCTCTTTGCTCGCCTTTTTTGACGCTCACCAACCTCGCTCGTTTTTGCGGAAGTGAGCTTACTGGTGTGTCCGCTGAGTGTCTGATTGCGCGTTGGCATGTGTGGAATGCTACCGCGGCGGCTGAAGCGCTCGGAATAGGCTGTGTCATGTGGGGATACAGTGGCTCGTAGCGGTGTCGTGAAGAGCCCAAACTTGGTGTGGAGGGTGTGCATTGGGACGTAGAGTGTCCTAGTGTCCTAAGCGTGCGGCAGCGCGTTTGCGGTCGGCGAGGAGCGCGTGCTGGCGGCGCGACATGTGGGTGTGAATTTCCGTTTGCGTGGCCTTGTGGTCTAGTGGTATGATTCTCGCTTAGGGTGCGAGAGGTCCCAGATTCGATCTCCGGCAAGGCCCTGCTCTTTGCTCGCCTTTTTTGACGCTCACCAACCTCGCTCGTTTTTGCGGAAGTGAGCTCACTGGTGTGTCCGCTGGGTGTCTGATTGCGCGTTGGCATGTGTGGAATGCTACCGCGGCGGCTGAAGCGCTCGGAATAGGCTGTGTCATGTGGGGATACAGTGGCTCGTAGCGGTGTCGTGAAGAGCCCAAACTTGGTGTGGAGGGTGTGCATTGGGACGTAGAGTGTCCTAGTGTCCTAAGCGTGCGGCAGCGCGTTTGCGGTCGGCGAGGAGCGCGTGCTGGCGGCGCGACATGTGGGTGTGAATTTCCGTTTGCGTGGCCTTGTGGTCTAGTGGTATGATTCTCGCTTAGGGTGCGAGAGGTCCCAGATTCGATCTCCGGCAAGGCCCTGCTCTTTGCTCGCCTTTTTTGACGCTCACCAACCTCGCTCGTTTTTGCGGAAGTGAGCTCACTGTGTGTGTCCGCTGGGTGTCTGATTGCGCGTTGGCATGTGTGGAATGCTACCGCGGCGGCTGAAGCGCTCGGAATAGGCTGTGTCACGTGGGAATACAGTGGCTCGTAGCGGTGTCGTGAAGAGCCCAAACTCGGTGTGGAGGGTGTGCATTGGGACGTAGAGTGTCCTAGTGTCCTAAGCGTGCGACAGGGCGTTTGCGGTCGGCGAGGAGCGCGTGCTGGCGGCGCGACATGTGGGTGTGAATTTCCGTTTGCGTGGCCTTGTGGTCTAGTGGTATGATTCTCGCTTAGGGTGCGAGAGGTCCCGGATTCGATCTCCGGCAAGGTCCTGCTCTTTGCTCGCCTTTTTTGACGCTCACCAACCTCGCTCGTTTTTGCGGAAGTGAGCTCACTGGTGTGTCCGCTGGGTGTCTGATTGCGCGTTGGCATGTGTGGAATGAATGCTACCGCGGCGGCTGAAGCGCTCGGCATAGGCTGTGTCACGTGGGAATACAGTGGCTCGTAGCGGTGTCGTGAAGAGCCCAAACTCGGTGTGGAGGGTGTGCATTGGGACGTAGAGTGTCCTAGTGTCCTAAGCGTGCGACAGGGCGTTTGCGGCCGGCGAGGAGCGCGTGCTGGCGGCGCGACATGTGGGTGTGAATTTCCGTTTGCGTGGCCTTGTGGTCTAGTGGTATGATTCTCGCTTAGGGTGCGAGAGGTCCCGGATTCGATCTCCGGCAAGGCCCTGCTCTTTGCTCGCCTTTTTTGACGCTCACCAACCTCGCTCGTTTTTGCGGAAGTGAGCTTACTGGTGTGTCCGCTGAGTGTCTGATTGCGCGTTGGCATGTGTGGAATGCTACCGCGGCGGCTGAAGCGCTCGGCATAGGCTGTGTCACGTGGGAATACAGTGGCTCGTAGCGGTGTCGTGAAGAGCCCAAACTCGGTGTGGAGGGTGTGCATTGGGACGTAGAGTGTCCTAGTGTCCTAAGCGTGCGGCAGGGCGTTTGCGGTCGGCGAGGAGCGCGTGCTGGCGGCGCGACATGTGGGTGTGAATTTCCGTTTGCGTGGCCTTGTGGTCTAGTGGTATGATTCTCGCTTAGGGTGCGAGAGGTCCCGGATTCGATCTCCGGCAAGGCCCTGCTCTTTGCTCGCCTTTTTTGACGCTCACCAACCTCGCTCGTTTTTGCGGAAGTGAGCTTACTGGTGTGTCCGCTGAGTGTCTGATTGCGCGTTGGCATGTGTGGAATGAATGCTACCGCGGCGGCTGAAGCGCTCGGCATAGGCTGTGTCACGTGGGAATACAGTGGCTCGTAGCGGTGTCGTGAAGAGCCCAAACTCGGTGTGGAGGGTGTGCATTGGGACGTAGAGTGTCCTAGTGTCCTAAGCGTGCGGCAGCGCGTTTGCGGTCGGCGAGGAGCGCGTGCTGGCGGCGCGACATGTGGGTGTGAATTTCCGTTTGCGTGGCCTTGTGGTCTAGTGGTATGATTCTCGCTTAGGGTGCGAGAGGTCCCGGATTCGATCTCCGGCAAGGCCCTGCTCTTTGCTCGCCTTTTTTGACGCTCACCAACCTCGCTCGTTTTTGCGGAAGTGAGCTCACTGGTGTGCCCGCTGGGTGTCTGATTGCGCGTTGGCATGTGTGGAATGCTACCGCGGCGGCTGAAGCGCTCGGCATAGGCTGTGTCACGTGGGAATACAGTGGCTCGTAGCGGTGTCGTGAAGAGCCCAAACTCGGTGTGGAGGGTGTGCATTGGGACGTAGAGTGTCCTAGTGTCCTAAGCGTGCGACAGGGCGTTTGCGGTCGGCGAGGAGCGCGTGCTGGCGGCGCGACATGTGGGTGTGAATTTCCGTTTGCGTGGCCTTGTGGTCTAGTGGTATGATTCTCGCTTAGGGTGCGAGAGGTCCCGGATTCGATCTCCGGCAAGGTCCTGCTCTTTGCTCGCCTTTTTTGACGCTCACCAACCTCGCTCGTTTTTGCGGAAGTGAGCTCACTGGTGTGTCCGCTGGGTGTCTGATTGCGCGTTGGCATGTGTGGAATGCTACCGCGGCGGCTGAAGCGCTCGGCATAGGCTGTGTCACGTGGGAATACAGTGGCTCGTAGCGGTGTCGTGAAGAGCCCAAACTCGGTGTGGAGGGTGTGCATTGGGACGTAGAGTGTCCTAGTGTCCTAAGCGTGCGACAGGGCGTTTGCGGTCGGCGAGGAGCGCGTGCTGGCGGCGCGACATGTGGGTGTGAATTTCCGTTTGCGTGGCCTTGTGGTCTAGTGGTATGATTCTCGCTTAGGGTGCGAGAGGTCCCGGATTCGATCTCCGGCAAGGTCCTGCTCTTTGCTCGCCTTTTTTGACGCTCACCAACCTCGCTCGTTTTTGCGGAAGTGAGCTCACTGGTGTGTCCGCTGGGTGTCTGATTGCGCGTTGGCATGTGTGGAATGCTACCGCGGCGGCTGAAGCGCTCGGCATAGGCTGTGTCACGTGGGAATACAGTGGCTCGTAGCGGTGTCGTGAAGAGCCCAAACTCGGTGTGGAGGGTGTGCATTGGGACGTAGAGTGTCCTAGTGTCCTAAGCGTGCGGCAGCGCGTTTGCGGTCGGCGAGGAGCGTGTGCTGGCGGCGCGACATGTGGGTGTGAATTTCCGTTTGCGTGGCCTTGTGGTCTAGTGGTATGATTCTCGCTTAGGGTGCGAGAGGTCCCGGATTCGATCTCCGGCAAGGCCCTGCTCTTTGCTCGCCTTTTTTGACGCTCACCAACCTCGCTCGTTTTTGCGGAAGTGAGCTCACTGGTGTGTCCGCTGGGTGTCTGATTGCGCGTTGGCATGTGTGGAATGAATGCTACCGCGGCGGCTGAAGCGCTCGGCATAGGCTGTGTCACGTGGGAATACAGTGGCTCGTAGCGGTGTCGTGAAGAGCCCAAACTCGGTGTGGAGGGTGTGCATTGGGACGTAGAGTGTCCTAGTGTCCTAAGCGTGCGGCAGCGCGTTTGCGGTCGGCGAGGAGCGCGTGCTGGCGGCGCGACATGTGGGTGTGAATTTCCGTTTGCGTGGCCTTGTGGTCTAGTGGTATGATTCTCGCTTAGGGTGCGAGAGGTCCCGGATTCGATCTCCGGCAAGGCCCTGCTCTTTGCTCGCCTTTTTTGACGCTCACCAACCTCGCTCGTTTTTGCGGAAGTGAGCTCACTGTGTGTGTCCGCTGGGTGTCTGATTGCGCGTTGGCATGTGTGGAATGCTACCGCGGCGGCTGAAGCGCTCGGCATAGGCTGTGTCACGTGGGAATACAGTGGCTCGTAGCGGTGTCGTGAAGAGCCCAAACTCGGTGTGGAGGGTGTGCATTGGGACGTAGAGTGTCCTAAGCGTGCGACAGGGCGTTTGCGGTCGGCGAGGAGCGCGTGCTGGCGGCGCGACATGTGGGTGTGAATTTCCGTTTGCGTGGCCTTGTGGTCTAGTGGTATGATTCTCGCTTAGGGTGCGAGAGGTCCCGGATTCGATCTCCGGCAAGGCCCTGCTCTTTGCTCGCCTTTTTTGACGCTCACCAACCTCGCTCGTTTTTGCGGAAGTGAGCTCACTGGTGTGTCCGCTGGGTGTCTGATTGCGCGTTGGCATGTGTGGAATGCTACCGCGGCGGCTGAAGCGCTCGGCATAGGCTGTGTCACGTGGGAATACAGTGGCTCGTAGCGGTGTCGTGAAGAGCCCAAACTCGGTGTGGAGGGTGTGCATTGGGACGTAGAGTGTCCTAGTGTCCTAAGCGTGCGACAGGGCGTTTGCGGTCGGCGAGGAGCGCGTGCTGGCGGCGCGACATGTGGGTGTGAATTTCCGTTTGCGTGGCCTTGTGGTCTAGTGGTATGATTCTCGCTTAGGGTGCGAGAGGTCCCGGATTCGATCTCCGGCAAGGCCCTGCTCTTTGCTCGCCTTTTTTGACGCTCACCAACCTCGCTCGTTTTTGCGGAAGTGAGCTCACTGGTGTGTCCGCTGGGTGTCTGATTGCGCGTTGGCATGTGTGGAATGCTACCGCGGCGGCTGAAGCGCTCGGCATAGGCTGTGTCACGTGGGAATACAGTGGCTCGTAGCGGTGTCGTGAAGAGCCCAAACTCGGTGTGGAGGGTGTGCATTGGGACGTAGAGTGTCCTAGTGTCCTAAGCGTGCGACAGGGCGTTTGCGGTCGGCGAGGAGCGCGTGCTGGCGGCGCGACATGTGGGTGTGAATTTCCGTTTGCGTGGCCTTGTGGTCTAGTGGTATGATTCTCGCTTAGGGTGCGAGAGGTCCCGGATTCGATCTCCGGCAAGGCCCTGCTCTTTGCTCGCCTTTTTTGACGCTCACCAACCTCGCTCGTTTTTGCGGAAGTGAGCTCACTGGTGTGCCCGCTGGGTGTCTGATTGCGCGTTGGCATGTGTGGAATGCTACCGCGGCGGCTGAAGCGCTCGGCATAGGCTGTGTCACGTGGGAATACAGTGGCTCGTAGCGGTGTCGTGAAGAGCCCAAACTCGGTGTGGAGGGTGTGCATTGGGACGTAGAGTGTCCTAGTGTCCTAAGCGTGCGACAGGGCGTTTGCGGTCGGCGAGGAGCGCGTGCTGGCGGCGCGACATGTGGGTGTGAATTTCCGTTTGCGTGGCCTTGTGGTCTAGTGGTATGATTCTCGCTTAGGGTGCGAGAGGTCCCGGATTCGATCTCCGGCAAGGCCCTGCTCTTTGCTCGCCTTTTTTGACGCTCACCAACCTCGCTCGTTTTTGCGGAAGTGAGCTCACTGGTGTGTCCGCTGGGTGTCTGATTGCGCGTTGGCATGTGTGGAATGCTACCGCGGCGGCTGAAGCGCTCGGCATAGGCTGTGTCACGTGGGAATACAGTGGCTCGTAGCGGTGTCGTGAAGAGCCCAAACTCGGTGTGGAGGGTGTGTATTGGGACGTAGAGTGTCCTAGTGTCCTAAGCGTGCGACAGGGCGTTTGCGGTCGGCGAGGAGCGCGTGCTGGCGGCGCGACATGTGGGTGTGAATTTCCGTTTGCGTGGCCTTGTGGTCTAGTGGTATGATTCTCGCTTAGGGTGCGAGAGGTCCCGGATGCGATCTCCGGCAAGGCCCTGCTCTTTGCTCGCCTTTTTTGACGCTCACCAACCTCGCTCGTTTTTGCGGAAGTGAGCTCACTGGTGTGCCCGCTGGGTGTCTGATTGCGCGTTGGCATGTGTGGAATGCTACCGCGGCGGCTGAAGCGCTCGGCATAGGCTGTGTCACGTGGGAATACAGTGGCTCGTAGCGGTGTCGTGAAGAGCCCAAACTCGGTGTGGAGGGTGTGCATTGGGACGTAGAGTGTCCTAGTGTCCTAAGCGTGCGACAGGGCGTTTGCGGTCGGCGAGGAGCGCGTGCTGGCGGCGCGACATGTGGGTGTGAATTTCCGTTTGCGTGGCCTTGTGGTCTAGTGGTATGATTCTCGCTTAGGGTGCGAGAGGTCCCGGATTCGATCTCCGGCAAGGCCCTGCTCTTTGCTCGCCTTTTTTGACGCTCACCAACCTCGCTCGTTTTTGCGGAAGTGAGCTCACTGGTGTGTCCGCTGGGTGTCTGATTGCGCGTTGGCATGTGTGGAATGAATGCTACCGCGGCGGCTGAAGCGCTCGGCATAGGCTGTGTCACGTGGGAATACAGTGGCTCGTAGCGGTGTCGTGAAGAGCCCAAACTCGGTGTGGAGGGTGTGTATTGGGACGTAGAGTGTCCTAGTGTCCTAAGCGTGCGACAGGGCGTTTGCGGTCGGCGAGGAGCGCGTGCTGGCGGCGCGACATGTGGGTGTGAATTTCCGTTTGCGTGGCCTTGTGGTCTAGTGGTATGATTCTCGCTTAGGGTGCGAGAGGTCCCGGATGCGATCTCCGGCAAGGCCCTGCTCTTTGCTCGCCTTTTTTGACGCTCACCAACCTCGCTCGTTTTTGCGGAAGTGAGCTCACTGGTGTGTCCGCTGGGTGTCTGATTGCGCGTTGGCATGTGTGGAATGCTACCGCGGCGGCTGAAGCGCTCGGCATAGGCTGTGTCACGTGGGAATACAGTGGCTCGTAGCGGTGTCGTGAAGAGCCCAAACTCGGTGTGGAGGGTGTGCATTGGGACGTAGAGTGTCCTAAGCGTGCGACAGGGCGTTTGCGGTCGGCGAGGAGCGCGTGCTGGCGGCGCGACATGTGGGTGTGAATTTCCGTTTGCGTGGCCTTGTGGTCTAGTGGTATGATTCTCGCTTAGGGTGCGAGAGGTCCCGGATTCGATCTCCGGCAAGGCCCTGCTCTTTGCTCGCCTTTTTTGACGCTCACCAACCTCGCTCGTTTTTGCGGAAGTGAGCTCACTGGTGTGTCCGCTGGGTGTCTGATTGCGCGTTGGCATGTGTGGAATGCTACCGCGGCGGCTGAAGCGCTCGGCATAGGCTGTGTCACGTGGGAATACAGTGGCTCGTAGCGGTGTCGTGAAGAGCCCAAACTCGGTGTGGAGGGTGTGCATTGGGACGTAGAGTGTCCTAGTGTCCTAAGCGTGCGGCAGCGCGTTTGCGGTCGGCGAGGAGCGCGTGCTGGCGGCGCGACATGTGGGTGTGAATTTCCGTTTGCGTGGCCTTGTGGTCTAGTGGTATGATTCTCGCTTAGGGTGCGAGAGGTCCCAGATTCGATCTCCGGCAAGGCCCTGCTCTTTGCTCGCCTTTTTTGACGCTCACCAACCTCGCTCGTTTTTGCGGAAGTGAGCTCACTGGTGTGTCCGCTGGGTGTCTGATTGCGCGTTGGCATGTGTGGAATGCTACCGCGGCGGCTGAAGCGCTCGGAATAGGCTGTGTCACGTGGGAATACAGTGGCTCGTAGCGGTGTCGTGAAGAGCCCAAACTCGGTGTGGAGGGTGTGCATTGGGACGTAGAGTGTCCTAGTGTCCTAAGCGTGCGGCAGCGCGTTTGCGGTCGGCGAGGAGCGCGTGCTGGCGGCGCGACATGTGGGTGTGAATTTCCGTTTGCGTGGCCTTGTGGTCTAGTGGTATGATTCTCGCTTAGGGTGCGAGAGGTCCCGGATTCGATCTCCGGCAAGGCCCTGCTCTTTGCTCGCCTTTTTTGACGCTCACCAACCTCGCTCGTTTTTGCGGAAGTGAGCTCACTGGTGTGTCCGCTGGGTGTCTGATTGCGCGTTGGCATGTGTGGAATGAATGCTACCGCGGCGGCTGAAGCGCTCGGCATAGGCTGTGTCACGTGGGAATACAGTGGCTCGTAGCGGTGTCGTGAAGAGCCCAAACTCGGTGTGGAGGGTGTGCATTGGGACGTAGAGTGTCCTAGTGTCCTAAGCGTGCGGCAGCGCGTTTGCGGTCGGCGAGGAGCGCGTGCTGGCGGCGCGACATGTGGGTGTGAATTTCCGTTTGCGTGGCCTTGTGGTCTAGTGGTATGATTCTCGCTTAGGGTGCGAGAGGTCCCGGATTCGATCTCCGGCAAGGCCCTGCTCTTTGCTCGCCTTTTTTGACGCTCACCAACCTCGCTCGTTTTTGCGGAAGTGAGCTCACTGTGTGTGTCCGCTGGGTGTCTGATTGCGCGTTGGCATGTGTGGAATGCTACCGCGGCGGCTGAAGCGCTCGGCATAGGCTGTGTCACGTGGGAATACAGTGGCTCGTAGCGGTGTCGTGAAGAGCCCAAACTCGGTGTGGAGGGTGTGCATTGGGACGTAGAGTGTCCTAGTGTCCTAAGCGTGCGGCAGCGCGTTTGCGGTCGGCGAGGAGCGCGTGCTGGCGGCGCGACATGTGGGTGTGAATTTCCGTTTGCGTGGCCTTGTGGTCTAGTGGTATGATTCTCGCTTAGGGTGCGAGAGGTCCCAGATTCGATCTCCGGCAAGGCCCTGCTCTTTGCTCGCCTTTTTTGACGCTCACCAACCTCGCTCGTTTTTGCGGAAGTGAGCTCACTGTGTGTGTCCGCTGGGTGTCTGATTGCGCGTTGGCATGTGTGGAATGCTACCGCGGCGGCTGAAGCGCTCGGCATAGGCTGTGTCACGTGGGAATACAGTGGCTCGTAGCGGTGTCGTGAAGAGCCCAAACTCGGTGTGGAGGGTGTGCATTGGGACGTAGAGTGTCCTAAGCGTGCGACAGCGCGTTTGCGGTCGGCGAGGAGCGCGTGCTGGCGGCGCGACATGTGGGTGTGAATTTCCGTTTGCGTGGCCTTGTGGTCTAGTGGTATGATTCTCGCTTAGGGTGCGAGAGGTCCCGGATTCGATCTCCGGCAAGGCCCTGCTCTTTGCTCGCCTTTTTTGACGCTCACCAACCTCGCTCGTTTTTGCGGAAGTGAGCTCACTGGTGTGTCCGCTGGGTGTCTGATTGCGCGTTGGCATGTGTGGAATGAATGCTACCGCGGCGGCTGAAGCGCTCGGCATAGGCTGTGTCACGTGGGAATACAGTGGCTCGTAGCGGTGTCGTGAAGAGCCCAAACTCGGTGTGGAGGGTGTGCATTGGGACGTAGAGTGTCCTAGTGTCCTAAGCGTGCGGCAGCGCGTTTGCGGTCGGCGAGGAGCGCGTGCTGGCGGCGCGACATGTGGGTGTGAATTTCCGTTTGCGTGGCCTTGTGGTCTAGTGGTATGATTCTCGCTTAGGGTGCGAGAGGTCCCGGATTCGATCTCCGGCAAGGCCCTGCTCTTTGCTCGCCTTTTTTGACGCTCACCAACCTCGCTCGTTTTTGCGGAAGTGAGCTCACTGGTGTGTCCGCTGGGTGTCTGATTGCGCGTTGGCATGTGTGGAATGAATGCTACCGCGGCGGCTGAAGCGCTCGGCATAGGCTGTGTCACGTGGGAATACAGTGGCTCGTAGCGGTGTCGTGAAGAGCCCAAACTCGGTGTGGAGGGTGTGCATTGGGACGTAGAGTGTCCTAGTGTCCTAAGCGTGCGGCAGCGCGTTTGCGGTCGGCGAGGAGCGCGTGCTGGCGGCGCGACATGTGGGTGTGAATTTCCGTTTGCGTGGCCTTGTGGTCTAGTGGTATGATTCTCGCTTAGGGTGCGAGAGGTCCCGGATTCGATCTCCGGCAAGGCCCTGCTCTTTGCTCGCCTTTTTTGACGCTCACCAACCTCGCTCGTTTTTGCGGAAGTGAGCTCACTGTGTGTGTCCGCTGGGTGTCTGATTGCGCGTTGGCATGTGTGGAATGCTACCGCGGCGGCTGAAGCGCTCGGCATAGGCTGTGTCACGTGGGAATACAGTGGCTCGTAGCGGTGTCGTGAAGAGCCCAAACTCGGTGTGGAGGGTGTGCATTGGGACGTAGAGTGTCCTAGTGTCCTAAGCGTGCGGCAGCGCGTTTGCGGTCGGCGAGGAGCGCGTGCTGGCGGCGCGACATGTGGGTGTGAATTTCCGTTTGCGTGGCCTTGTGGTCTAGTGGTATGATTCTCGCTTAGGGTGCGAGAGGTCCCAGATTCGATCTCCGGCAAGGCCCTGCTCTTTGCTCGCCTTTTTTGACGCTCACCAACCTCGCTCGTTTTTGCGGAAGTGAGCTCACTGTGTGTGTCCGCTGGGTGTCTGATTGCGCGTTGGCATGTGTGGAATGCTACCGCGGCGGCTGAAGCGCTCGGCATAGGCTGTGTCACGTGGGAATACAGTGGCTCGTAGCGGTGTCGTGAAGAGCCCAAACTCGGTGTGGAGGGTGTGCATTGGGACGTAGAGTGTCCTAAGCGTGCGACAGCGCGTTTGCGGTCGGCGAGGAGCGCGTGCTGGCGGCGCGACATGTGGGTGTGAATTTCCGTTTGCGTGGCCTTGTGGTCTAGTGGTATGATTCTCGCTTAGGGTGCGAGAGGTCCCAGATTCGATCTCCGGCAAGGCCCTGCTCTTTGCTCGCCTTTTTTGACGCTCACCAACCTCGCTCGTTTTTGCGGAAGTGAGCTCACTGTGTGTGTCCGCTGGGTGTCTGATTGCGCGTTGGCATGTGTGGAATGCTACCGCGGCGGCTGAAGCGCTCGGCATAGGCTGTGTCACGTGGGAATACAGTGGCTCGTAGCGGTGTCGTGAAGAGCCCAAACTCGGTGTGGAGGGTGTGCATTGGGACGTAGAGTGTCCTAGTGTCCTAAGCGTGCGACAGGGCGTTTGCGGTCGGCGAGGAGCGCGTGCTGGCGGCGCGACATGTGGGTGTGAATTTCCGTTTGCGTGGCCTTGTGGTCTAGTGGTATGATTCTCGCTTAGGGTGCGAGAGGTCCCGGATTCGATCTCCGGCAAGGCCCTGCTCTTTGCTCGCCTTTTTTGACGCTCACCAACCTCGCTCGTTTTTGCGGAAGTGAGCTCACTGGTGTGTCCGCTGGGTGTCTGATTGCGCGTTGGCATGTGTGGAATGCTACCGCGGCGGCTGAAGCGCTCGGCATAGGCTGTGTCACGTGGGAATACAGTGGCTCGTAGCGGTGTCGTGAAGAGCCCAAACTCGGTGTGGAGGGTATGCATTGGGACGTAGAGTGTCCTAGTGTCCTAAGCGTGCGGCAGCGCGTTTGCGGTCGGCGAGGAGCGCGTGCTGGCGGCGCGACATGTGGGTGTGAATTTCCGTTTGCGTGGCCTTGTGGTCTAGTGGTATGATTCTCGCTTAGGGTGCGAGAGGTCCCAGATTCGATCTCCGGCAAGGCCCTGCTCTTTGCTCGCCTTTTTTGACGCTCACCAACCTCGCTCGTTTTTGCGGAAGTGAGCTCACTGGTGTGTCCGCTGGGTGTCTGATTGCGCGTTGGCATGTGTGGAATGCTACCGCGGCGGCTGAAGCGCTCGGAATAGGCTGTGTCATGTGGGGATACAGTGGCTCGTAGCGGTGTCGTGAAGAGCCCAAACTTGGTGTGGAGGGTGTGCATTGGGACGTAGAGTGTCCTAGTGTCCTAAGCGTGCGGCAGCGCGTTTGCGGTCGGCGAGGAGCGCGTGCTGGCGGCGCGACATGTGGGTGTGAATTTCCGTTTGCGTGGCCTTGTGGTCTAGTGGTATGATTCTCGCTTAGGGTGCGAGAGGTCCCAGATTCGATCTCCGGCAAGGCCCTGCTCTTTGCTCGCCTTTTTTGACGCTCACCAACCTCGCTCGTTTTTGCGGAAGTGAGCTCACTGTGTGTGTCCGCTGGGTGTCTGATTGCGCGTTGGCATGTGTGGAATGCTACCGCGGCGGCTGAAGCGCTCGGAATAGGCTGTGTCACGTGGGAATACAGTGGCTCGTAGCGGTGTCGTGAAGAGCCCAAACTCGGTGTGGAGGGTGTGCATTGGGACGTAGAGTGTCCTAGTGTCCTAAGCGTGCGGCAGCGCGTTTGCGGTCGGCGAGGAGCGCGTGCTGGCGGCGCGACATGTGGGTGTGAATTTCCGTTTGCGTGGCCTTGTGGTCTAGTGGTATGATTCTCGCTTAGGGTGCGAGAGGTCCCGGATTCGATCTCCGGCAAGGCCCTGCTCTTTGCTCGCCTTTTTTGACGCTCACCAACCTCGCTCGTTTTTGCGGAAGTGAGCTCACTGTGTGTGTCCGCTGGGTGTCTGATTGCGCGTTGGCATGTGTGGAATGCTACCGCGGCGGCTGAAGCGCTCGGAATAGGCTGTGTCACGTGGGAATACAGTGGCTCGTAGCGGTGTCGTGAAGAGCCCAAACTCGGTGTGGAGGGTGTGCATTGGGACGTAGAGTGTCCTAGTGTCCTAAGCGTGCGGCAGCGCGTTTGCGGTCGGCGAGGAGCGCGTGCTGGCGGCGCGACATGTGGGTGTGAATTTCCGTTTGCGTGGCCTTGTGGTCTAGTGGTATGATTCTCGCTTAGGGTGCGAGAGGTCCCGGATTCGATCTCCGGCAAGGCCCTGCTCTTTGCTCGCCTTTTTTGACGCTCACCAACCTCGCTCGTTTTTGCGGAAGTGAGCTCACTGGTGTGTCCGCTGGGTGTCTGATTGCGCGTTGGCATGTGTGGAATGCTACCGCGGCGGCTGAAGCGCTCGGAATAGGCTGTGTCACGTGGGAATACAGTGGCTCGTAGCGGTGTCGTGAAGAGCCCAAACTCGGTGTGGAGGGTGTGCATTGGGACGTAGAGTGTCCTAGTGTCCTAAGCGTGCGGCAGCGCGTTTGCGGTCGGCGAGGAGCGCGTGCTGGCGGCGCGACATGTGGGTGTGAATTTCCGTTTGCGTGGCCTTGTGGTCTAGTGGTATGATTCTCGCTTAGGGTGCGAGAGGTCCCAGATTCGATCTCCGGCAAGGCCCTGCTCTTTGCTCGCCTTTTTTGACGCTCACCAACCTCGCTCGTTTTTGCGGAAGTGAGCTCACTGGTGTGTCCGCTGGGTGTCTGATTGCGCGTTGGCATGTGTGGAATGCTACCGCGGCGGCTGAAGCGCTCGGAATAGGCTGTGTCATGTGGGGATACAGTGGCTCGTAGCGGTGTCGTGAAGAGCCCAAACTCGGTGTGGAGGGTGTGCATTGGGACGTAGAGTGTCCTAGTGTCCTAAGCGTGCGGCAGCGCGTTTGCGGTCGGCGAGGAGCGCGTGCTGGCGGCGCGACATGTGGGTGTGAATTTCCGTTTGCGTGGCCTTGTGGTCTAGTGGTATGATTCTCGCTTAGGGTGCGAGAGGTCCCAGATTCGATCTCCGGCAAGGCCCTGCTCTTTGCTCGCCTTTTTTGACGCTCACCAACCTCGCTCGTTTTTGCGGAAGTGAGCTCACTGTGTGTGTCCGCTGGGTGTCTGATTGCGCGTTGGCATGTGTGGAATGCTACCGCGGCGGCTGAAGCGCTCGGAATAGGCTGTGTCACGTGGGAATACAGTGGCTCGTAGCGGTGTCGTGAAGAGCCCAAACTCGGTGTGGAGGGTGTGCATTGGGACGTAGAGTGTCCTAGTGTCCTAAGCGTGCGGCAGCGCGTTTGCGGTCGGCGAGGAGCGCGTGCTGGCGGCGCGACATGTGGGTGTGAATTTCCGTTTGCGTGGCCTTGTGGTCTAGTGGTATGATTCTCGCTTAGGGTGCGAGAGGTCCCGGATTCGATCTCCGGCAAGGCCCTGCTCTTTGCTCGCCTTTTTTGACGCTCACCAACCTCGCTCGTTTTTGCGGAAGTGAGCTCACTGTGTGTGTCCGCTGGGTGTCTGATTGCGCGTTGGCATGTGTGGAATGCTACCGCGGCGGCTGAAGCGCTCGGAATAGGCTGTGTCACGTGGGAATACAGTGGCTCGTAGCGGTGTCGTGAAGAGCCCAAACTCGGTGTGGAGGGTGTGCATTGGGACGTAGAGTGTCCTAGTGTCCTAAGCGTGCGGCAGCGCGTTTGCGGTCGGCGAGGAGCGCGTGCTGGCGGCGCGACATGTGGGTGTGAATTTCCGTTTGCGTGGCCTTGTGGTCTAGTGGTATGATTCTCGCTTAGGGTGCGAGAGGTCCCGGATTCGATCTCCGGCAAGGCCCTGCTCTTTGCTCGCCTTTTTTGACGCTCACCAACCTCGCTCGTTTTTGCGGAAGTGAGCTCACTGTGTGTGTCCGCTGGGTGTCTGATTGCGCGTTGGCATGTGTGGAATGCTACCGCGGCGGCTGAAGCGCTCGGAATAGGCTGTGTCACGTGGGAATACAGTGGCTCGTAGCGGTGTCGTGAAGAGCCCAAACTCGGTGTGGAGGGTGTGCATTGGGACGTAGAGTGTCCTAGTGTCCTAAGCGTGCGGCAGCGCGTTTGCGGTCGGCGAGGAGCGCGTGCTGGCGGCGCGACATGTGGGTGTGAATTTCCGTTTGCGTGGCCTTGTGGTCTAGTGGTATGATTCTCGCTTAGGGTGCGAGAGGTCCCAGATTCGATCTCCGGCAAGGCCCTGCTCTTTGCTCGCCTTTTTTGACGCTCACCAACCTCGCTCGTTTTTGCGGAAGTGAGCTCACTGGTGTGTCCGCTGGGTGTCTGATTGCGCGTTGGCATGTGTGGAATGCTACCGCGGCGGCTGAAGCGCTCGGAATAGGCTGTGTCATGTGGGGATACAGTGGCTCGTAGCGGTGTCGTGAAGAGCCCAAACTTGGTGTGGAGGGTGTGCATTGGGACGTAGAGTGTCCTAGTGTCCTAAGCGTGCGGCAGCGCGTTTGCGGTCGGCGAGGAGCGCGTGCTGGCGGCGCGACATGTGGGTGTGAATTTCCGTTTGCGTGGCCTTGTGGTCTAGTGGTATGATTCTCGCTTAGGGTGCGAGAGGTCCCAGATTCGATCTCCGGCAAGGCCCTGCTCTTTGCTCGCCTTTTTTGACGCTCACCAACCTCGCTCGTTTTTGCGGAAGTGAGCTCACTGGTGTGTCCGCTGGGTGTCTGATTGCGCGTTGGCATGTGTGGAATGCTACCGCGGCGGCTGAAGCGCTCGGAATAGGCTGTGTCATGTGGGGATACAGTGGCTCGTAGCGGTGTCGTGAAGAGCCCAAACTTGGTGTGGAGGGTGTGCATTGGGACGTAGAGTGTCCTAGTGTCCTAAGCGTGCGGCAGCGCGTTTGCGGTCGGCGAGGAGCGCGTGCTGGCGGCGCGACATGTGGGTGTGAATTTCCGTTTGCGTGGCCTTGTGGTCTAGTGGTATGATTCTCGCTTAGGGTGCGAGAGGTCCCAGATTCGATCTCCGGCAAGGCCCTGCTCTTTGCTCGCCTTTTTTGACGCTCACCAACCTCGCTCGTTTTTGCGGAAGTGAGCTCACTGTGTGTGTCCGCTGGGTGTCTGATTGCGCGTTGGCATGTGTGGAATGCTACCGCGGCGGCTGAAGCGCTCGGAATAGGCTGTGTCATGTGGGGATACAGTGGCTCGTAGCGGTGTCGTGAAGAGCCCAAACTCGGTGTGGAGGGTGTGCATTGGGACGTAGAGTGTCCTAGTGTCCTAAGCGTGCGGCAGCGCGTTTGCGGTCGGCGAGGAGCGCGTGCTGGCGGCGCGACATGTGGGTGTGAATTTCCGTTTGCGTGGCCTTGTGGTCTAGTGGTATGATTCTCGCTTAGGGTGCGAGAGGTCCCAGATTCGATCTCCGGCAAGGCCCTGCTCTTTGCTCGCCTTTTTTGACGCTCACCAACCTCGCTCGTTTTTGCGGAAGTGAGCTCACTGGTGTGTCCGCTGGGTGTCTGATTGCGCGTTGGCATGTGTGGAATGCTACCGCGGCGGCTGAAGCGCTCGGAATAGGCTGTGTCATGTGGGGATACAGTGGCTCGTAGCGGTGTCGTGAAGAGCCCAAACTTGGTGTGGAGGGTGTGCATTGGGACGTAGAGTGTCCTAGTGTCCTAAGCGTGCGGCAGCGCGTTTGCGGTCGGCGAGGAGCGCGTGCTGGCGGCGCGACATGTGGGTGTGAATTTCCGTTTGCGTGGCCTTGTGGTCTAGTGGTATGATTCTCGCTTAGGGTGCGAGAGGTCCCAGATTCGATCTCCGGCAAGGCCCTGCTCTTTGCTCGCCTTTTTTGACGCTCACCAACCTCGCTCGTTTTTGCGGAAGTGAGCTCACTGTGTGTGTCCGCTGGGTGTCTGATTGCGCGTTGGCATGTGTGGAATGCTACCGCGGCGGCTAAAGCGCTCGGAATAGGCTGTGTCATGTGGGGATACAGTGGCTCGTAGCGGTGTCGTGAAGAGCCCAAACTTGGTGTGGAGGGTGTGCATTGGGACGTAGAGTGTCCTAGTGTCCTAAGCGTGCGGCAGCGCGTTTGCGGTCGGCGAGGAGCGCGTGCTGGCGGCGCGACATGTGGGTGTGAATTTCCGTTTGCGTGGCCTTGTGGTCTAGTGGTATGATTCTCGCTTAGGGTGCGAGAGGTCCCAGATTCGATCTCCGGCAAGGCCCTGCTCTTTGCTCGCCTTTTTTGACGCTCACCAACCTCGCTCGTTTTTGCGGAAGTGAGCTCACTGTGTGTGTCCGCTGGGTGTCTGATTGCGCGTTGGCATGTGTGGAATGCTACCGCGGCGGCTGAAGCGCTCGGAATAGGCTGTGTCACGTGGGAATACAGTGGCTCGTAGCGGTGTCGTGAAGAGCCCAAACTCGGTGTGGAGGGTGTGCATTGGGACGTAGAGTGTCCTAGTGTCCTAAGCGTGCGACAGGGCGTTTGCGGTCGGCGAGGAGCGCGTGCTGGCGGCGCGACATGTGGGTGTGAATTTCCGTTTGCGTGGCCTTGTGGTCTAGTGGTATGATTCTCGCTTAGGGTGCGAGAGGTCCCAGATTCGATCTCCGGCAAGGCCCTGCTCTTTGCTCGCCTTTTTTGACGCTCACCAACCTCGCTCGTTTTTGCGGAAGTGAGCTCACTGTGTGTGTCCGCTGGGTGTCTGATTGCGCGTTGGCATGTGTGGAATGCTACCGCGGCGGCTGAAGCGCTCGGAATAGGCTGTGTCATGTGGGGATACAGTGGCTCGTAGCGGTGTCGTGAAGAGCCCAAACTCGGTGTGGAGGGTGTGCATTGGGACGTAGAGTGTCCTAGTGTCCTAAGCGTGCGGCAGCGCGTTTGCGGTCGGCGAGGAGCGCGTGCTGGCGGCGCGACATGTGGGTGTGAATTTCCGTTTGCGTGGCCTTGTGGTCTAGTGGTATGATTCTCGCTTAGGGTGCGAGAGGTCCCAGATTCGATCTCCGGCAAGGCCCTGCTCTTTGCTCGCCTTTTTTGACGCTCACCAACCTCGCTCGTTTTTGCGGAAGTGAGCTCACTGGTGTGTCCGCTGGGTGTCTGATTGCGCGTTGGCATGTGTGGAATGCTACCGCGGCGGCTGAAGCGCTCGGAATAGGCTGTGTCACGTGGGGATACAGTGGCTCGTAGCGGTGTCGTGAAGAGCCCAAACTTGGTGTGGAGGGTGTGCATTGGGACGTAGAGTGTCCTAGTGTCCTAAGCGTGCGACAGGGCGTTTGCGGTCGGCGAGGAGCGCGTGCTGGCGGCGCGACATGTGGGTGTGAATTTCCGTTTGCGTGGCCTTGTGGTCTAGTGGTATGATTCTCGCTTAGGGTGCGAGAGGTCCCAGATTCGATCTCCGGCAAGGCCCTGCTCTTTGCTCGCCTTTTTTGACGCTCACCAACCTCGCTCGTTTTTGCGGAAGTGAGCTCACTGTGTGTGTCCGCTGGGTGTCTGATTGCGCGTTGGCATGTGTGGAATGCTACCGCGGCGGCTGAAGCGCTCGGAATAGGCTGTGTCACGTGGGAATACAGTGGCTCGTAGCGGTGTCGTGAAGAGCCCAAACTCGGTGTGGAGGGTGTGCATTGGGACGTAGAGTGTCCTAGTGTCCTAAGCGTGCGACAGGGCGTTTGCGGTCGGCGAGGAGCGCGTGCTGGCGGCGCGACATGTGGGTGTGAATTTCCGTTTGCGTGGCCTTGTGGTCTAGTGGTATGATTCTCGCTTAGGGTGCGAGAGGTCCCAGATTCGATCTCCGGCAAGGCCCTGCTCTTTGCTCGCCTTTTTTGACGCTCACCAACCTCGCTCGTTTTTGCGGAAGTGAGCTCACTGTGTGTGTCCGCTGGGTGTCTGATTGCGCGTTGGCATGTGTGGAATGCTACCGCGGCGGCTGAAGCGCTCGGAATAGGCTGTGTCACGTGGGAATACAGTGGCTCGTAGCGGTGTCGTGAAGAGCCCAAACTCGGTGTGGAGGGTGTGCATTGGGACGTAGAGTGTCCTAGTGTCCTAAGCGTGCGGCAGCGCGTTTGCGGTCGGCGAGGAGCGCGTGCTGGCGGCGCGACATGTGGGTGTGAATTTCCGTTTGCGTGGCCTTGTGGTCTAGTGGTATGATTCTCGCTTAGGGTGCGAGAGGTCCCGGATTCGATCTCCGGCAAGGCCCTGCTCTTTGCTCGCCTTTTTTGACGCTCACCAACCTCGCTCGTTTTTGCGGAAGTGAGCTCACTGTGTGTGTCCGCTGGGTGTCTGATTGCGCGTTGGCATGTGTGGAATGCTACCGCGGCGGCTGAAGCGCTCGGAATAGGCTGTGTCACGTGGGAATACAGTGGCTCGTAGCGGTGTCGTGAAGAGCCCAAACTCGGTGTGGAGGGTGTGCATTGGGACGTAGAGTGTCCTAGTGTCCTAAGCGTGCGGCAGCGCGTTTGCGGTCGGCGAGGAGCGCGTGCTGGCGGCGCGACATGTGGGTGTGAATTTCCGTTTGCGTGGCCTTGTGGTCTAGTGGTATGATTCTCGCTTAGGGTGCGAGAGGTCCCAGATTCGATCTCCGGCAAGGCCCTGCTCTTTGCTCGCCTTTTTTGACGCTCACCAACCTCGCTCGTTTTTGCGGAAGTGAGCTCACTGGTGTGTCCGCTGGGTGTCTGATTGCGCGTTGGCATGTGTGGAATGCTACCGCGGCGGCTGAAGCGCTCGGAATAGGCTGTGTCATGTGGGGATACAGTGGCTCGTAGCGGTGTCGTGAAGAGCCCAAACTTGGTGTGGAGGGTGTGCATTGGGACGTAGAGTGTCCTAGTGTCCTAAGCGTGCGGCAGCGCGTTTGCGGTCGGCGAGGAGCGCGTGCTGGCGGCGCGACATGTGGGTGTGAATTTCCGTTTGCGTGGCCTTGTGGTCTAGTGGTATGATTCTCGCTTAGGGTGCGAGAGGTCCCAGATTCGATCTCCGGCAAGGCCCTGCTCTTTGCTCGCCTTTTTTGACGCTCACCAACCTCGCTCGTTTTTGCGGAAGTGAGCTCACTGGTGTGTCCGCTGGGTGTCTGATTGCGCGTTGGCATGTGTGGAATGCTACCGCGGCGGCTGAAGCGCTCGGAATAGGCTGTGTCATGTGGGGATACAGTGGCTCGTAGCGGTGTCGTGAAGAGCCCAAACTCGGTGTGGAGGGTGTGCATTGGGACGTAGAGTGTCCTAGTGTCCTAAGCGTGCGGCAGCGCGTTTGCGGTCGGCGAGGAGCGCGTGCTGGCGGCGCGACATGTGGGTGTGAATTTCCGTTTGCGTGGCCTTGTGGTCTAGTGGTATGATTCTCGCTTAGGGTGCGAGAGGTCCCAGATTCGATCTCCGGCAAGGCCCTGCTCTTTGCTCGCCTTTTTTGACGCTCACCAACCTCGCTCGTTTTTGCGGAAGTGAGCTCACTGGTGTGTCCGCTGGGTGTCTGATTGCGCGTTGGCATGTGTGGAATGCTACCGCGGCGGCTGAAGCGCTCGGAATAGGCTGTGTCATGTGGGGATACAGTGGCTCGTAGCGGTGTCGTGAAGAGCCCAAACTCGGTGTGGAGGGTGTGCATTGGGACGTAGAGTGTCCTAGTGTCCTAAGCGTGCGACAGGGCGTTTGCGGTCGGCGAGGAGCGCGTGCTGGCGGCGCGACATGTGGGTGTGAATTTCCGTTTGCGTGGCCTTGTGGTCTAGTGGTATGATTCTCGCTTAGGGTGCGAGAGGTCCCAGATTCGATCTCCGGCAAGGCCCTGCTCTTTGCTCGCCTTTTTTGACGCTCACCAACCTCGCTCGTTTTTGCGGAAGTGAGCTCACTGTGTGTGTCCGCTGGGTGTCTGATTGCGCGTTGGCATGTGTGGAATGCTACCGCGGCGGCTGAAGCGCTCGGAATAGGCTGTGTCACGTGGGAATACAGTGGCTCGTAGCGGTGTCGTGAAGAGCCCAAACTCGGTGTGGAGGGTGTGCATTGGGACGTAGAGTGTCCTAGTGTCCTAAGCGTGCGGCAGCGCGTTTGCGGTCGGCGAGGAGCGCGTGCTGGCGGCGCGACATGTGGGTGTGAATTTCCGTTTGCGTGGCCTTGTGGTCTAGTGGTATGATTCTCGCTTAGGGTGCGAGAGGTCCCGGATTCGATCTCCGGCAAGGCCCTGCTCTTTGCTCGCCTTTTTTGACGCTCACCAACCTCGCTCGTTTTTGCGGAAGTGAGCTCACTGTGTGTGTCCGCTGGGTGTCTGATTGCGCGTTGGCATGTGTGGAATGCTACCGCGGCGGCTGAAGCGCTCGGAATAGGCTGTGTCACGTGGGAATACAGTGGCTCGTAGCGGTGTCGTGAAGAGCCCAAACTCGGTGTGGAGGGTGTGCATTGGGACGTAGAGTGTCCTAGTGTCCTAAGCGTGCGGCAGCGCGTTTGCGGTCGGCGAGGAGCGCGTGCTGGCGGCGCGACATGTGGGTGTGAATTTCCGTTTGCGTGGCCTTGTGGTCTAGTGGTATGATTCTCGCTTAGGGTGCGAGAGGTCCCGGATTCGATCTCCGGCAAGGCCCTGCTCTTTGCTCGCCTTTTTTGACGCTCACCAACCTCGCTCGTTTTTGCGGAAGTGAGCTCACTGTGTGTGTCCGCTGGGTGTCTGATTGCGCGTTGGCATGTGTGGAATGCTACCGCGGCGGCTGAAGCGCTCGGAATAGGCTGTGTCACGTGGGAATACAGTGGCTCGTAGCGGTGTCGTGAAGAGCCCAAACTCGGTGTGGAGGGTGTGCATTGGGACGTAGAGTGTCCTAGTGTCCTAAGCGTGCGGCAGCGCGTTTGCGGTCGGCGAGGAGCGCGTGCTGGCGGCGCGACATGTGGGTGTGAATTTCCGTTTGCGTGGCCTTGTGGTCTAGTGGTATGATTCTCGCTTAGGGTGCGAGAGGTCCCGGATTCGATCTCCGGCAAGGCCCTGCTCTTTGCTCGCCTTTTTTGACGCTCACCAACCTCGCTCGTTTTTGCGGAAGTGAGCTCACTGTGTGTGTCCGCTGGGTGTCTGATTGCGCGTTGGCATGTGTGGAATGCTACCGCGGCGGCTGAAGCGCTCGGAATAGGCTGTGTCACGTGGGAATACAGTGGCTCGTAGCGGTGTCGTGAAGAGCCCAAACTCGGTGTGGAGGGTGTGCATTGGGACGTAGAGTGTCCTAGTGTCCTAAGCGTGCGGCAGCGCGTTTGCGGTCGGCGAGGAGCGCGTGCTGGCGGCGCGACATGTGGGTGTGAATTTCCGTTTGCGTGGCCTTGTGGTCTAGTGGTATGATTCTCGCTTAGGGTGCGAGAGGTCCCGGATTCGATCTCCGGCAAGGCCCTGCTCTTTGCTCGCCTTTTTTGACGCTCACCAACCTCGCTCGTTTTTGCGGAAGTGAGCTCACTGTGTGTGTCCGCTGGGTGTCTGATTGCGCGTTGGCATGTGTGGAATGAATGCTACCGCGGCGGCTGAAGCGCTCGGAATAGGCTGTGTCACGTGGGAATACAGTGGCTCGTAGCGGTGTCGTGAAGAGCCCAAACTCGGTGTGGAGGGTGTGCATTGGGACGTAGAGTGTCCTAGTGTCCTAAGCGTGCGGCAGCGCGTTTGCGGTCGGCGAGGAGCGCGTGCTGGCGGCGCGACATGTGGGTGTGAATTTCCGTTTGCGTGGCCTTGTGGTCTAGTGGTATGATTCTCGCTTAGGGTGCGAGAGGTCCCGGATTCGATCTCCGGCAAGGCCCTGCTCTTTGCTCGCCTTTTTTGACGCTCACCAACCTCGCTCGTTTTTGCGGAAGTGAGCTCACTGTGTGTGTCCGCTGGGTGTCTGATTGCGCGTTGGCATGTGTGGAATGAATGCTACCGCGGCGGCTGAAGCGCTCGGCATAGGCTGTGTCACGTGGGAATACAGTGGCTCGTAGCGGTGTCGTGAAGAGCCCAAACTCGGTGTGGAGGGTGTGCATTGGGACGTAGAGTGTCCTAGTGTCCTAAGCGTGCGGCAGCGCGTTTGCGGTCAGCGAGGAGCGCGTGCTGGCGGCGCGACATGTGGGTGTGAATTTCCGTTTGCGTGGCCTTGTGGTCTAGTGGTATGATTCTCGCTTAGGGTGCGAGAGGTCCCGGATTCGATCTCCGGCAAGGCCCTGCTCTTTGCTCGCCTTTTTTGACGCTCACCAACCTCGCTCGTTTTTGCGGAAGTGAGCTCACTGTGTGTGTCCGCTGGGTGTCTGATTGCGCGTTGGCATGTGTGGAATGCTACCGCGGCGGCTGAAGCGCTCGGCATAGGCTGTGTCACGTGGGAATACAGTGGCTCGTAGCGGTGTCGTGAAGAGCCCAAACTCGGTGTGGAGGGTGTGCATTGGGACGTAGAGTGTCCTAGTGTCCTAAGCGTGCGGCAGCGCGTTTGCGGTCGGCGAGGAGCGCGTGCTGGCGGCGCGACATGTGGGTGTGAATTTCCGTTTGCGTGGCCTTGTGGTCTAGTGGTATGATTCTCGCTTAGGGTGCGAGAGGTCCCGGATTCGATCTCCGGCAAGGCCCTGCTCTTTGCTCGCCTTTTTTGACGCTCACCAACCTCGCTCGTTTTTGCGGAAGTGAGCTTACTGGTGTGTCCGCTGAGTGTCTGATTGCGCGTTGGCATGTGTGGAATGCTACCGCGGCGGCTGAAGCGCTCGGCATAGGCTGTGTCACGTGGGAATACAGTGGCTCGTAGCGGTGTCGTGAAGAGCCCAAACTCGGTGTGGAGGGTGTGCATTGGGACGTAGAGTGTCCTAGTGTCCTAAGCGTGCGGCAGCGCGTTTGCGGTCGGCGAGGAGCGCGTGCTGGCGGCGCGACATGTGGGTGTGAATTTCCGTTTGCGTGGCCTTGTGGTCTAGTGGTATGATTCTCGCTTAGGGTGCGAGAGGTCCCGGATTCGATCTCCGGCAAGGCCCTGCTCTTTGCTCGCCTTTTTTGACGCTCACTAACCTCGCTCGTTTTTGCGGAAGTGAGCTCACTGGTGTGTCCGCTGGGTGTCTGATTGCGCGTTGGCATGTGTGGAATGCTACCGCGGCGGCTGAAGCGCTCGGCATAGGCTGTGTCACGTGGGAATACAGTGGCTCGTAGCGGTGTCGTGAAGAGCCCAAACTCGGTGTGGAGGGTGTGCATTGGGACGTAGAGTGTCCTAGTGTCCTAAGCGTGCGGCAGCGCGTTTGCGGTCGGCGAGGAGCGCGTGCTGGCGGCGCGACATGTGGGTGTGAATTTCCGTTTGCGTGGCCTTGTGGTCTAGTGGTATGATTCTCGCTTAGGGTGCGAGAGGTCCCGGATGCGATCTCCGGCAAGGCCCTGCTCTTTGCTCGCCTTTTTTGACGCTCACCAACCTCGCTCGTTTTTGCGGAAGTGAGCTTACTGGTGTGTCCGCTGAGTGTCTGATTGCGCGTTGGCATGTGTGGAATGCTACCGCGGCGGCTGAAGCGCTCGGCATAGGCTGTGTCACGTGGGAATACAGTGGCTCGTAGCGGTGTCGTGAAGAGCCCAAACTCGGTGCGGAGGGTGTGCATTGGGACGTAGAGTGTCCTAGTGTCCTAAGCGTGCGGCAGCGCGTTTGCGGTCGGCGAGGAGCGCGTGCTGGCGGCGCGACATGTGGGTGTGAATTTCCGTTTGCGTGGCCTTGTGGTCTAGTGGTATGATTCTCGCTTAGGGTGCGAGAGGTCCCGGATTCGATCTCCGGCAAGGCCCTGCTCTTTGCTCGCCTTTTTTGACGCTCACCAACCTCGCTCGTTTTTGCGGAAGTGAGCTCACTGTGTGTGTCCGCTGGGTGTCTGATTGCGCGTTGGCATGTGTGGAATGCTACCGCGGCGGCTGAAGCGCTCGGCATAGGCTGTGTCACGTGGGAATACAGTGGCTCGTAGCGGTGTCGTGAAGAGCCCAAACTCGGTGTGGAGGGTGTGCATTGGGACGTAGAGTGTCCTAGTGTCCTAAGCGTGCGGCAGCGCGTTTGCGGTCGGCGAGGAGCGCGTGCTGGCGGCGCGACATGTGGGTGTGAATTTCCGTTTGCGTGGCCTTGTGGTCTAGTGGTATGATTCTCGCTTAGGGTGCGAGAGGTCCCGGATTCGATCTCCGGCAAGGCCCTGCTCTTTGCTCGCCTTTTTTGACGCTCACCAACCTCGCTCGTTTTTGCGGAAGTGAGCTCACTGTGTGTGTCCGCTGGGTGTCTGATTGCGCGTTGGCATGTGTGGAATGCTACCGCGGCGGCTGAAGCGCTCGGAATAGGCTGTGTCACGTGGGAATACAGTGGCTCGTAGCGGTGTCGTGAAGAGCCCAAACTCGGTGTGGAGGGTGTGCATTGGGACGTAGAGTGTCCTAGTGTCCTAAGCGTGCGGCAGCGCGTTTGCGGTCGGCGAGGAGCGCGTGCTGGCGGCGCGACATGTGGGTGTGAATTTCCGTTTGCGTGGCCTTGTGGTCTAGTGGTATGATTCTCGCTTAGGGTGCGAGAGGTCCCGGATTCGATCTCCGGCAAGGCCCTGCTCTTTGCTCGCCTTTTTTGACGCTCACCAACCTCGCTCGTTTTTGCGGAAGTGAGCTCACTGTGTGTGTCCGCTGGGTGTCTGATTGCGCATTGGCATGTGTGGAATGCTACCGCGGCGGCTGAAGCGCTCGGCATAGGCTGTGTCACGTGGGAATACAGTGGCTCGTAGCGGTGTCGTGAAGAGCCCAAACTCGGTGTGGAGGGTGTGCATTGGGACGTAGAGTGTCCTAGTGTCCTAAGCGTGCGACAGGGCGTTTGCGGTCGGCGAGGAGCGCGTGCTGGCGGCGCGACATGTGGGTGTGAATTTCCGTTTGCGTGGCCTTGTGGTCTAGTGGTATGATTCTCGCTTAGGGTGCGAGAGGTCCCGGATGCGATCTCCGGCAAGGCCCTGCTCTTTGCTCGCCTTTTTTGACGCTCACCAACCTCGCTCGTTTTTGCGGAAGTGAGCTTACTGGTGTGTCCGCTGAGTGTCTGATTGCGCGTTGGCATGTGTGGAATGCTACCGCGGCGGCTGAAGCGCTCGGCATAGGCTGTGTCACGTGGGAATACAGTGGCTCGTAGCGGTGTCGTGAAGAGCCCAAACTCGGTGTGGAGGGTGTGCATTGGGACGTAGAGTGTCCTAGTGTCCTAAGCGTGCGGCAGCGCGTTTGCGGTCGGCGAGGAGCGCGTGCTGGCGGCGCGACATGTGGGTGTGAATTTCCGTTTGCGTGGCCTTGTGGTCTAGTGGTATGATTCTCGCTTAGGGTGCGAGAGGTCCCGGATTCGATCTCCGGCAAGGCCCTGCTCTTTGCTCGCCTTTTTTGACGCTCACCAACCTCGCTCGTTTTTGCGGAAGTGAGCTCACTGGTGTGTCCGCTGGGTGTCTGATTGCGCGTTGGCATGTGTGGAATGCTACCGCGGCGGCTGAAGCGCTCGGCATAGGCTGTGTCACGTGGGAATACAGTGGCTCGTAGCGGTGTCGTGAAGAGCCCAAACTCGGTGTGGAGGGTGTGCATTGGGACGTAGAGTGTCCTAGTGTCCTAAGCGTGCGGCAGCGCGTTTGCGGTCGGCGAGGAGCGCGTGCTGCCGGCGCGACATGTGGGTGTGAATTTCCGTTTGCGTGGCCTTGTGGTCTAGTGGTATGATTCTCGCTTAGGGTGCGAGAGGTCCCGGATTCGATCTCCGGCAAGGCCCTGCTCTTTGCTCGCCTTTTTTGACGCTCACCAACCTCGCTCGTTTTTGCGGAAGTGAGCTCACTGGTGTGTCCGCTGGGTGTCTGATTGCGCGTTGGCATGTGTGGAATGCTACCGCGGCGGCTGAAGCGCTCGGCATAGGCTGTGTCACGTGGGAATACAGTGGCTCGTAGCGGTGTCGTGAAGAGCCCAAACTCGGTGTGGAGGGTGTGCATTGGGACGTAGAGTGTCCTAGTGTCCTAAGCGTGCGGCAGCGCGTTTGCGGTCGGCGAGGAGCGCGTGCTGGCGGCGCGACATGTGGGTGTGAATTTCCGTTTGCGTGGCCTTGTGGTCTAGTGGTATGATTCTCGCTTAGGGTGCGAGAGGTCCCGGATTCGATCTCCGGCAAGGCCCTGCTCTTTGCTCGCCTTTTTTGACGCTCACCAACCTCGCTCGTTTTTGCGGAAGTGAGCTCACTGTGTGTGTCCGCTGGGTGTCTGATTGCGCGTTGGCATGTGTGGAATGCTACCGCGGCGGCTGAAGCGCTCGGCATAGGCTGTGTCACGTGGGAATACAGTGGCTCGTAGCGGTGTCGTGAAGAGCCCAAACTCGGTGTGGAGGGTGTGCATTGGGACGTAGAGTGTCCTAGTGTCCTAAGCGTGCGGCAGCGCGTTTGCGGTCGGCGAGGAGCGCGTGCTGGCGGCGCGACATGTGGGTGTGAATTTCCGTTTGCGTGGCCTTGTGGTCTAGTGGTATGATTCTCGCTTAGGGTGCGAGAGGTCCCGGATTCGATCTCCGGCAAGGCCCTGCTCTTTGCTCGCCTTTTTTGACGCTCACCAACCTCGCTCGTTTTTGCGGAAGTGAGCTCACTGGTGTGTCCGCTGGGTGTCTGATTGCGCGTTGGCATGTGTGGAATGCTACCGCGGCGGCTGAAGCGCTCGGCATAGGCTGTGTCACGTGGGAATACAGTGGCTCGTAGCGGTGTCGTGAAGAGCCCAAACTCGGTGTGGAGGGTGTGCATTGGGACGTAGAGTGTCCTAGTGTCCTAAGCGTGCGGCAGCGCGTTTGCGGTCGGCGAGGAGCGCGTGCTGGCGGCGCGACATGTGGGTGTGAATTTCCGTTTGCGTGGCCTTGTGGTCTAGTGGTATGATTCTCGCTTAGGGTGCGAGAGGTCCCGGATTCGATCTCCGGCAAGGCCCTGCTCTTTGCTCGCCTTTTTTGACGCTCACCAACCTCGCTCGTTTTTGCGGAAGTGAGCTCACTGGTGTGTCCGCTGGGTGTCTGATTGCGCGTTGGCATGTGTGGAATGCTACCGCGGCGGCTGAAGCGCTCGGCATAGGCTGTGTCACGTGGGAATACAGTGGCTCGTAGCGGTGTCGTGAAGAGCCCAAACTCGGTGTGGAGGGTGTGCATTGGGACGTAGAGTGTCCTAGTGTCCTAAGCGTGCGGCAGCGCGTTTGCGGTCGGCGAGGAGCGCGTGCTGGCGGCGCGACATGTGGGTGTGAATTTCCGTTTGCGTGGCCTTGTGGTCTAGTGGTATGATTCTCGCTTAGGGTGCGAGAGGTCCCGGATTCGATCTCCGGCAAGGCCCTGCTCTTTGCTCGCCTTTTTTGACGCTCACCAACCTCGCTCGTTTTTGCGGAAGTGAGCTCACTGGTGTGTCCGCTGGGTGTCTGATTGCGCGTTGGCATGTGTGGAATGCTACCGCGGCGGCTGAAGCGCTCGGCATAGGCTGTGTCACGTGGGAATACAGTGGCTCGTAGCGGTGTCGTGAAGAGCCCAAACTCGGTGTGGAGGGTGTGCATTGGGACGTAGAGTGTCCTAGTGTCCTAAGCGTGCGACAGGGCGTTTGCGGTCGGCGAGGAGCGCGTGCTGGCGGCGCGACATGTGGGTGTGAATTTCCGTTTGCGTGGCCTTGTGGTCTAGTGGTATGATTCTCGCTTAGGGTGCGAGAGGTCCCGGATTCGATCTCCGGCAAGGCCCTGCTCTTTGCTCGCCTTTTTTGACGCTCACCAACCTCGCTCGTTTTTGCGGAAGTGAGCTCACTGGTGTGTCCGCTGGGTGTCTGATTGCGCGTTGGCATGTGTGGAATGCTACCGCGGCGGCTGAAGCGCTCGGCATAGGCTGTGTCACGTGGGAATACAGTGGCTCGTAGCGGTGTCGTGAAGAGCCCAAACTCGGTGTGGAGGGTGTGCATTGGGACGTAGAGTGTCCTAGTGTCCTAAGCGTGCGGCAGCGCGTTTGCGGTCGGCGAGGAGCGCGTGCTGGCGGCGCGACATGTGGGTGTGAATTTCCGTTTGCGTGGCCTTGTGGTCTAGTGGTATGATTCTCGCTTAGGGTGCGAGAGGTCCCGGATTCGATCTCCGGCAAGGCCCTGCTCTTTGCTCGCCTTTTTTGACGCTCACCAACCTCGCTCGTTTTTGCGGAAGTGAGCTCACTGGTGTGTCCGCTGGGTGTCTGATTGCGCGTTGGCATGTGTGGAATGCTACCGCGGCGGCTGAAGCGCTCGGCATAGGCTGTGTCACGTGGGAATACAGTGGCTCGTAGCGGTGTCGTGAAGAGCCCAAACTCGGTGTGGAGGGTGTGCATTGGGACGTAGAGTGTCCTAGTGTCCTAAGCGTGCGGCAGCGCGTTTGCGGTCGGCGAGGAGCGCGTGCTGGCGGCGCGACATGTGGGTGTGAATTTCCGTTTGCGTGGCCTTGTGGTCTAGTGGTATGATTCTCGCTTAGGGTGCGAGAGGTCCCGGATTCGATCTCCGGCAAGGCCCTGCTCTTTGCTCGCCTTTTTTGACGCTCACCAACCTCGCTCGTTTTTGCGGAAGTGAGCTCACTGGTGTGTCCGCTGGGTGTCTGATTGCGCGTTGGCATGTGTGGAATGCTACCGCGGCGGCTGAAGCGCTCGGCATAGGCTGTGTCACGTGGGAATACAGTGGCTCGTAGCGGTGTCGTGAAGAGCCCAAACTCGGTGTGGAGGGTGTGCATTGGGACGTAGAGTGTCCTAGTGTCCTAAGCGTGCGGCAGCGCGTTTGCGGTCGGCGAGGAGCGCGTGCTGGCGGTGCGACATGTGGGTGTGAATTTCCGTTTGCGTGGCCTTGTGGTCTAGTGGTATGATTCTCGCTTAGGGTGCGAGAGGTCCCGGATTCGATCTCCGGCAAGGCCCTGCTCTTTGCTCGCCTTTTTTGACGCTCACCAACCTCGCTCGTTTTTGCGGAAGTGAGCTCACTGGTGTGTCCGCTGGGTGTCTGATTGCGCGTTGGCATGTGTGGAATGCTACCGCGGCGGCTGAAGCGCTCGGCATAGGCTGTGTCACGTGGGAATACAGTGGCTCGTAGCGGTGTCGTGAAGAGCCCAAACTCGGTGTGGAGGGTGTGCATTGGGACGTAGAGTGTCCTAGTGTCCTAAGCGTGCGACAGGGCGTTTGCGGTCGGCGAGGAGCGCGTGCTGGCGGCGCGACATGTGGGTGTGAATTTCCGTTTGCGTGGCCTTGTGGTCTAGTGGTATGATTCTCGCTTAGGGTGCGAGAGGTCCCGGATTCGATCTCCGGCAAGGCCCTGCTCTTTGCTCGCCTTTTTTGACGCTCACCAACCTCGCTCGTTTTTGCGGAAGTGAGCTCACTGGTGTGTCCGCTGGGTGTCTGATTGCGCGTTGGCATGTGTGGAATGCTACCGCGGCGGCTGAAGCGCTCGGCATAGGCTGTGTCACGTGGGAATACAGTGGCTCGTAGCGGTGTCGTGAAGAGCCCAAACTCGGTGTGGAGGGTGTGCATTGGGACGTAGAGTGTCCTAGTGTCCTAAGCGTGCGGCAGCGCGTTTGCGGTCGGCGAGGAGCGCGTGCTGGCGGCGCGACATGTGGGTGTGAATTTCCGTTTGCGTGGCCTTGTGGTCTAGTGGTATGATTCTCGCTTAGGGTGCGAGAGGTCCCGGATTCGATCTCCGGCAAGGCCCTGCTCTTTGCTCGCCTTTTTTGACGCTCACCAACCTCGCTCGTTTTTGCGGAAGTGAGCTTACTGGTGTGTCCGCTGAGTGTCTGATTGCGCGTTGGCATGTGTGGAATGCTACCGCGGCGGCTGAAGCGCTCGGCATAGGCTGTGTCACGTGGGAATACAGTGGCTCGTAGCGGTGTCGTGAAGAGCCCAAACTCGGTGTGGAGGGTGTGCATTGGGACGTAGAGTGTCCTAGTGTCCTAAGCGTGCGGCAGCGCGTTTGCGGTCGGCGAGGAGCGCGTGCTGGCGGCGCGACATGTGGGTGTGAATTTCCGTTTGCGTGACCTTGTGGTCTAGTGGTATGATTCTCGCTTAGGGTGCGAGAGGTCCCGGATTCGATCTCCGGCAAGGCCCTGCTCTTTGCTCGCCTTTTTTGACGCTCACCAACCTCGCTCGTTTTTGCGGAAGTGAGCTCACTGGTGTGTCCGCTGGGTGTCTGATTGCGCGTTGGCATGTGTGGAATGCTACCGCGGCGGCTGAAGCGCTCGGCATAGGCTGTGTCACGTGGGAATACAGTGGCTCGTAGCGGTGTCGTGAAGAGCCCAAACTCGGTGTGGAGGGTGTGCATTGGGACGTAGAGTGTCCTAGTGTCCTAAGCGTGCGGCAGCGCGTTTGCGGTCGGCGAGGAGCGCGTGCTGGCGGCGCGACATGTGGGTGTGAATTTCCGTTTGCGTGGCCTTGTGGTCTAGTGGTATGATTCTCGCTTAGGGTGCGAGAGGTCCCGGATTCGATCTCCGGCAAGGCCCTGCTCTTTGCTCGCCTTTTTTGACGCTCACCAACCTCGCTCGTTTTTGCGGAAGTGAGCTCACTGGTGTGTCCGCTGGGTGTCTGATTGCGCGTTGGCATGTGTGGAATGCTACCGCGGCGGCTGAAGCGCTCGGCATAGGCTGTGTCACGTGGGAATACAGTGGCTCGTAGCGGTGTCGTGAAGAGCCCAAACTCGGTGTGGAGGGTGTGCATTGGGACGTAGAGTGTCCTAGTGTCCTAAGCGTGCGACAGGGCGTTTGCGGTCGGCGAGGAGCGCGTGCTGGCGGCGCGACATGTGGGTGTGAATTTCCGTTTGCGTGGCCTTGTGGTCTAGTGGTATGATTCTCGCTTAGGGTGCGAGAGGTCCCGGATTCGATCTCCGGCAAGGCCCTGCTCTTTGCTCGCCTTTTTTGACGCTCACCAACCTCGCTCGTTTTTGCGGAAGTGAGCTCACTGGTGTGTCCGCTGGGTGTCTGATTGCGCGTTGGCATGTGTGGAATGCTACCGCGGCGGCTGAAGCGCTCGGCATAGGCTGTGTCACGTGGGAATACAGTGGCTCGTAGCGGTGTCGTGAAGAGCCCAAACTCGGTGTGGAGGGTGTGCATTGGGACGTAGAGTGTCCTAGTGTCCTAAGCGTGCGGCAGCGCGTTTGCGGTCGGCGAGGAGCGCGTGCTGGCGGCGCGACATGTGGGTGTGAATTTCCGTTTGCGTGGCCTTGTGGTCTAGTGGTATGATTCTCGCTTAGGGTGCGAGAGGTCCCGGATTCGATCTCCGGCAAGGCCCTGCTCTTTGCTCGCCTTTTTTGACGCTCACCAACCTCGCTCGTTTTTGCGGAAGTGAGCTCACTGGTGTGTCCGCTGGGTGTCTGATTGCGCGTTGGCATGTGTGGAATGCTACCGCGGCGGCTGAAGCGCTCGGCATAGGCTGTGTCACGTGGGAATACAGTGGCTCGTAGCGGTGTCGTGAAGAGCCCAAACTCGGTGTGGAGGGTGTGCATTGGGACGTAGAGTGTCCTAGTGTCCTAAGCGTGCGACAGGGCGTTTGCGGTCGGCGAGGAGCGCGTGCTGGCGGCGCGACATGTGGGTGTGAATTTCCGTTTGCGTGGCCTTGTGGTCTAGTGGTATGATTCTCGCTTAGGGTGCGAGAGGTCCCGGATTCGATCTCCGGCAAGGCCCTGCTCTTTGCTCGCCTTTTTTGACGCTCACCAACCTCGCTCGTTTTTGCGGAAGTGAGCTCACTGGTGTGTCCGCTGGGTGTCTGATTGCGCGTTGGCATGTGTGGAATGCTACCGCGGCGGCTGAAGCGCTCGGCATAGGCTGTGTCACGTGGGAATACAGTGGCTCGTAGCGGTGTCGTGAAGAGCCCAAACTCGGTGTGGAGGGTGTGCATTGGGACGTAGAGTGTCCTAGTGTCCTAAGCGTGCGGCAGCGCGTTTGCGGTCGGCGAGGAGCGCGTGCTGGCGGCGCGACATGTGGGTGTGAATTTCCGTTTGCGTGGCCTTGTGGTCTAGTGGTATGATTCTCGCTTAGGGTGCGAGAGGTCCCGGATTCGATCTCCGGCAAGGCCCTGCTCTTTGCTCGCCTTTTTTGACGCTCACCAACCTCGCTCGTTTTTGCGGAAGTGAGCTCACTGGTGTGTCCGCTGGGTGTCTGATTGCGCGTTGGCATGTGTGGAATGCTACCGCGGCGGCTGAAGCGCTCGGCATAGGCTGTGTCACGTGGGAATACAGTGGCTCGTAGCGGTGTCGTGAAGAGCCCAAACTCGGTGTGGAGGGTGTGCATTGGGACGTAGAGTGTCCTAGTGTCCTAAGCGTGCGGCAGCGCGTTTGCGGTCGGCGAGGAGCGCGTGCTGGCGGCGCGACATGTGGGTGTGAATTTCCGTTTGCGTGGCCTTGTGGTCTAGTGGTATGATTCTCGCTTAGGGTGCGAGAGGTCCCGGATTCGATCTCCGGCAAGGCCCTGCTCTTTGCTCGCCTTTTTTGACGCTCACCAACCTCGCTCGTTTTTGCGGAAGTGAGCTCACTGGTGTGTCCGCTGGGTGTCTGATTGCGCGTTGGCATATGTGGAATGCTACCGCGGCGGCTGAAGCGCTCGGCATAGGCTGTGTCACGTGGGAATACAGTGGCTCGTAGCGGTGTCGTGAAGAGCCCAAACTCGGTGTGGAGGGTGTGCATTGGGACGTAGAGTGTCCTAAGCGTGCGACAGGGCGTTTGCGGTCGGCGAGGAGCGCGTGCTGGCGGCGCGACATGTGGGTGTGAATTTCCGTTTGCGTGGCCTTGTGGTCTAGTGGTATGATTCTCGCTTAGGGTGCGAGAGGTCCCGGATTCGATCTCCGGCAAGGCCCTGCTCTTTGCTCGCCTTTTTTGACGCTCACCAACCTCGCTCGTTTTTGCGGAAGTGAGCTCACTGTGTGTGTCCGCTGGGTGTCTGATTGCGCGTTGGCATGTGTGGAATGCTACCGCGGCGGCTGAAGCGCTCGGCATAGGCTGTGTCACGTGGGAATACAGTGGCTCGTAGCGGTGTCGTGAAGAGCCCAAACTCGGTGTGGAGGGTGTGCATTGGGACGTAGAGTGTCCTAGTGTCCTAAGCGTGCGGCAGCGCGTTTGCGGTCGGCGAGGAGCGCGTGCTGGCGGCGCGACATGTGGGTGTGAATTTCCGTTTGCGTGGCCTTGTGGTCTAGTGGTATGATTCTCGCTTAGGGTGCGAGAGGTCCCGGATTCGATCTCCGGCAAGGCCCTGCTCTTTGCTCGCCTTTTTTGACGCTCACCAACCTCGCTCGTTTTTGCGGAAGTGAGCTCACTGGTGTGTCCGCTGGGTGTCTGATTGCGCGTTGGCATATGTGGAATGCTACCGCGGCGGCTGAAGCGCTCGGAATAGGCTGTGTCACGTGGGAATACAGTGGCTCGTAGCGGTGTCGTGAAGAGCCCAAACTCGGTGTGGAGGGTGTGCATTGGGACGTAGAGTGTCCTAGTGTCCTAAGCGTGCGGCAGCGCGTTTGCGGTCGGCGAGGAGCGCGTGCTGGCGGCGCGACATGTGGGTGTGAATTTCCGTTTGCGTGGCCTTGTGGTCTAGTGGTATGATTCTCGCTTAGGGTGCGAGAGGTCCCGGATTCGATCTCCGGCAAGGCCCTGCTCTTTGCTCGCCTTTTTTGACGCTCACCAACCTCGCTCGTTTTTGCGGAAGTGAGCTCACTGGTGTGTCCGCTGGGTGTCTGATTGCGCGTTGGCATGTGTGGAATGCTACCGCGGCGGCTAAAGCGCTCGGAATAGGCTGTGTCATGTGGGGATACAGTGGCTCGTAGCGGTGTCGTGAAGAGCCCAAACTCGGTGTGGAGGGTGTGCATTGGGACGTAGAGTGTCCTAGTGTCCTAAGCGTGCGACAGGGCGTTTGCGGTCGGCGAGGAGCGCGTGCTGGCGGCGCGACATGTGGGTGTGAATTTCCGTTTGCGTGGCCTTGTGGTCTAGTGGTATGATTCTCGCTTAGGGTGCGAGAGGTCCCGGATTCGATCTCCGGCAAGGCCCTGCTCTTTGCTCGCCTTTTTTGACGCTCACCAACCTCGCTCGTTTTTGCGGAAGTGAGCTCACTGGTGTGTCCGCTGGGTGTCTGATTGCGCGTTGGCATGTGTGGAATGCTACCGCGGCGGCTGAAGCGCTCGGCATAGGCTGTGTCACGTGGGAATACAGTGGCTCGTAGCGGTGTCGTGAAGAGCCCAAACTCGGTGTGGAGGGTGTGCATTGGGACGTAGAGTGTCCTAGTGTCCTAAGCGTGCGACAGGGCGTTTGCGGTCGGCGAGGAGCGCGTGCTGGCGGCGCGACATGTGGGTGTGAATTTCCGTTTGCGTGGCCTTGTGGTCTAGTGGTATGATTCTCGCTTAGGGTGCGAGAGGTCCCGGATTCGATCTCCGGCAAGGCCCTGCTCTTTGCTCGCCTTTTTTGACGCTCACCAACCTCGCTCGTTTTTGCGGAAGTGAGCTCACTGGTGTGTCCGCTGGGTGTCTGATTGCGCGTTGGCATGTGTGGAATGCTACCGCGGCGGCTGAAGCGCTCGGCATAGGCTGTGTCACGTGGGAATACAGTGGCTCGTAGCGGTGTCGTGAAGAGCCCAAACTCGGTGTGGAGGGTGTGCATTGGGACGTAGAGTGTCCTAAGCGTGCGACAGGGCGTTTGCGGTCGGCGAGGAGCGCGTGCTGGCGGCGCGACATGTGGGTGTGAATTTCCGTTTGCGTGGCCTTGTGGTCTAGTGGTATGATTCTCGCTTAGGGTGCGAGAGGTCCCGGATTCGATCTCCGGCAAGGCCCTGCTCTTTGCTCGCCTTTTTTGACGCTCACCAACCTCGCTCGTTTTTGCGGAAGTGAGCTCACTGGTGTGTCCGCTGGGTGTCTGATTGCGCGTTGGCATGTGTGGAATGCTACCGCGGCGGCTGAAGCGCTCGGCATAGGCTGTGTCACGTGGGAATACAGTGGCTCGTAGCGGTGTCGTGAAGAGCCCAAACTCGGTGTGGAGGGTGTGCATTGGGACGTAGAGTGTCCTAGTGTCCTAAGCGTGCGGCAGCGCGTTTGCGGTCGGCGAGGAGCGCGTGCTGGCGGCGCGACATGTGGGTGTGAATTTCCGTTTGCGTGGCCTTGTGGTCTAGTGGTATGATTCTCGCTTAGGGTGCGAGAGGTCCCGGATTCGATCTCCGGCAAGGCCCTGCTCTTTGCTCGCCTTTTTTGACGCTCACCAACCTCGCTCGTTTTTGCGGAAGTGAGCTCACTGGTGTGTCCGCTGGGTGTCTGATTGCGCGTTGGCATGTGTGGAATGCTACCGCGGCGGCTGAAGCGCTCGGCATAGGCTGTGTCACGTGGGAATACAGTGGCTCGTAGCGGTGTCGTGAAGAGCCCAAACTCGGTGTGGAGGGTGTGCATTGGGACGTAGAGTGTCCTAAGCGTGCGACAGGGCGTTTGCGGTCGGCGAGGAGCGCGTGCTGGCGGCGCGACATGTGGGTGTGAATTTCCGTTTGCGTGGCCTTGTGGTCTAGTGGTATGATTCTCGCTTAGGGTGCGAGAGGTCCCGGATTCGATCTCCGGCAAGGCCCTGCTCTTTGCTCGCCTTTTTTGACGCTCACCAACCTCGCTCGTTTTTGCGGAAGTGAGCTCACTGGTGTGTCCGCTGGGTGTCTGATTGCGCGTTGGCATGTGTGGAATGCTACCGCGGCGGCTGAAGCGCTCGGCATAGGCTGTGTCACGTGGGAATACAGTGGCTCGTAGCGGTGTCGTGAAGAGCCCAAACTCGGTGTGGAGGGTGTGCATTGGGACGTAGAGTGTCCTAGTGTCCTAAGCGTGCGGCAGCGCGTTTGCGGTCGGCGAGGAGCGCGTGCTGGCGGCGCGACATGTGGGTGTGAATTTCCGTTTGCGTGGCCTTGTGGTCTAGTGGTATGATTCTCGCTTAGGGTGCGAGAGGTCCCGGATTCGATCTCCGGCAAGGCCCTGCTCTTTGCTCGCCTTTTTTGACGCTCACCAACCTCGCTCGTTTTTGCGGAAGTGAGCTCACTGGTGTGTCCGCTGGGTGTCTGATTGCGCGTTGGCATGTGTGGAATGCTACCGCGGCGGCTGAAGCGCTCGGCATAGGCTGTGTCACGTGGGAATACAGTGGCTCGTAGCGGTGTCGTGAAGAGCCCAAACTCGGTGTGGAGGGTGTGCATTGGGACGTAGAGTGTCCTAGTGTCCTAAGCGTGCGACAGGGCGTTTGCGGTCGGCGAGGAGCGCGTGCTGGCGGCGCGACATGTGGGTGTGAATTTCCGTTTGCGTGGCCTTGTGGTCTAGTGGTATGATTCTCGCTTAGGGTGCGAGAGGTCCCGGATTCGATCTCCGGCAAGGCCCTGCTCTTTGCTCGCCTTTTTTGACGCTCACCAACCTCGCTCGTTTTTGCGGAAGTGAGCTCACTGGTGTGTCCGCTGGGTGTCTGATTGCGCGTTGGCATGTGTGGAATGCTACCGCGGCGGCTGAAGCGCTCGGCATAGGCTGTGTCACGTGGGAATACAGTGGCTCGTAGCGGTGTCGTGAAGAGCCCAAACTCGGTGTGGAGGGTGTGCATTGGGACGTAGAGTGTCCTAGTGTCCTAAGCGTGCGACAGGGCGTTTGCGGTCGGCGAGGAGCGCGTGCTGGCGGCGCGACATGTGGGTGTGAATTTCCGTTTGCGTGGCCTTGTGGTCTAGTGGTATGATTCTCGCTTAGGGTGCGAGAGGTCCCGGATTCGATCTCCGGCAAGGCCCTGCTCTTTTTTGCTCGCCTTTTTTTACGCTCACCAACCTCGCTCGTTTTTGCGGAAGTGAGCTCACTGGTGTGTCCGCTGGGTGTCTGATTGCGCGTTGGCATGTGTGGAATGCTACCGCGGCGGCTGAAGCGCTCGGCATAGGCTGTGTCACGTGGGAATACAGTGGCTCGTAGCGGTGTCGTGAAGAGCCCAAACTCGGTGTGGAGGGTGTGCATTGGGACGTAGAGTGTCCTAAGCGTGCGACAGGGCGTTTGCGGTCGGCGAGGAGCGCGTGCTGGCGGCGCGACATGTGGGTGTGAATTTCCGTTTGCGTGGCCTTGTGGTCTAGTGGTATGATTCTCGCTTAGGGTGCGAGAGGTCCCGGATTCGATCTCCGGCAAGGCCCTGCTCTTTGCTCGCCTTTTTTGACGCTCACCAACCTCGCTCGTTTTTGCGGAAGTGAGCTCACTGTGTGTGTCCGCTGGGTGTCTGATTGCGCGTTGGCATGTGTGGAATGCTACCGCGGCGGCTGAAGCGCTCGGCATAGGCTGTGTCACGTGGGAATACAGTGGCTCGTAGCGGTGTCGTGAAGAGCCCAAACTCGGTGTGGAGGGTGTGCATTGGGACGTAGAGTGTCCTAGTGTCCTAAGCGTGCGGCAGCGCGTTTGCGGTCGGCGAGGAGCGCGTGCTGGCGGCGCGACATGTGGGTGTGAATTTCCGTTTGCGTGGCCTTGTGGTCTAGTGGTATGATTCTCGCTTAGGGTGCGAGAGGTCCCGGATTCGATCTCCGGCAAGGCCCTGCTCTTTGCTCGCCTTTTTTGACGCTCACCAACCTCGCTCGTTTTTGCGGAAGTGAGCTCACTGTGTGTGTCCGCTGGGTGTCTGATTGCGCGTTGGCATGTGTGGAATGCTACCGCGGCGGCTGAAGCGCTCGGAATAGGCTGTGTCACGTGGGAATACAGTGGCTCGTAGCGGTGTCGTGAAGAGCCCAAACTCGGTGTGGAGGGTGTGCATTGGGACGTAGAGTGTCCTAGTGTCCTAAGCGTGCGGCAGCGCGTTTGCGGTCGGCGAGGAGCGCGTGCTGGCGGCGCAACATGTGGGTGTGAATTTCCGTTTGCGTGGCCTTGTGGTCTAGTGGTATGATTCTCGCTTAGGGTGCGAGAGGTCCCGGATTCGATCTCCGGCAAGGCCCTGCTCTTTGCTCGCCTTTTTTGACGCTCACCAACCTCGCTCGTTTTTGCGGAAGTGAGCTCACTGGTGTGTCCGCTGGGTGTCTGATTGCGCGTTGGCATGTGTGGAATGCTACCGCGGCGGCTGAAGCGCTCGGCATAGGCTGTGTCACGTGGGAATACAGTGGCTCGTAGCGGTGTCGTGAAGAGCCCAAACTCGGTGTGGAGGGTGTGCATTGGGACGTAGAGTGTCCTAGTGTCCTAAGCGTGCGGCAGCGCGTTTGCGGTCGGCGAGGAGCGCGTGCTGCCGGCGCGACATGTGGGTGTGAATTTCCGTTTGCGTGGCCTTGTGGTCTAGTGGTATGATTCTCGCTTAGGGTGCGAGAGGTCCCGGATTCGATCTCCGGCAAGGCCCTGCTCTTTGCTCGCCTTTTTTGACGCTCACCAACCTCGCTCGTTTTTGCGGAAGTGAGCTCACTGGTGTGTCCGCTGGGTGTCTGATTGCGCGTTGGCATGTGTGGAATGCTACCGCGGCGGCTGAAGCGCTCGGAATAGGCTGTGTCACGTGGGAATACAGTGGCTCGTAGCGGTGTCGTGAAGAGCCCAAACTCGGTGTGGAGGGTGTGCATTGGGACGTAGAGTGTCCTAGTGTCCTAAGCGTGCGGCAGCGCGTTTGCGGTCGGCGAGGAGCGCGTGCTGGCGGCGCGACATGTGGGTGTGAATTTCCGTTTGCGTGGCCTTGTGGTCTAGTGGTATGATTCTCGCTTAGGGTGCGAGAGGTCCCGGATTCGATCTCCGGCAAGGCCCTGCTCTTTGCTCGCCTTTTTTGACGCTCACCAACCTCGCTCGTTTTTGCGGAAGTGAGCTCACTGGTGTGTCCGCTGGGTGTCTGATTGCGCGTTGGCATGTGTGGAATGCTACCGCGGCGGCTGAAGCGCTCGGCATAGGCTGTGTCACGTGGGAATACAGTGGCTCGTAGCGGTGTCGTGAAGAGCCCAAACTCGGTGTGGAGGGTGTGCATTGGGACGTAGAGTGTCCTAGTGTCCTAAGCGTGCGACAGGGCGTTTGCGGTCGGCGAGGAGCGCGTGCTGGCGGCGCGACATGTGGGTGTGAATTTCCGTTTGCGTGGCCTTGTGGTCTAGTGGTATGATTCTCGCTTAGGGTGCGAGAGGTCCCGGATTCGATCTCCGGCAAGGCCCTGCTCTTTGCTCGCCTTTTTTGACGCTCACCAACCTCGCTCGTTTTTGCGGAAGTGAGCTCACTGTGTGTGTCCGCTGGGTGTCTGATTGCGCGTTGGCATGTGTGGAATGCTACCGCGGCGGCTGAAGCGCTCGGAATAGGCTGTGTCACGTGGGAATACAGTGGCTCGTAGCGGTGTCGTGAAGAGCCCAAACTCGGTGTGGAGGGTGTGCATTGGGACGTAGAGTGTCCTAGTGTCCTAAGCGTGCGGCAGCGCGTTTGCGGTCGGCGAGGAGCGCGTGCTGGCGGCGCGACATGTGGGTGTGAATTTCCGTTTGCGTGGCCTTGTGGTCTAGTGGTATGATTCTCGCTTAGGGTGCGAGAGGTCCCGGATTCGATCTCCGGCAAGGCCCTGCTCTTTGCTCGCCTTTTTTGACGCTCACCAACCTCGCTCGTTTTTGCGGAAGTGAGCTCACTGTGTGTGTCCGCTGGGTGTCTGATTGCGCGTTGGCATGTGTGGAATGCTACCGCGGCGGCTGAAGCGCTCGGAATAGGCTGTGTCACGTGGGAATACAGTGGCTCGTAGCGGTGTCGTGAAGAGCCCAAACTCGGTGTGGAGGGTGTGCATTGGGACGTAGAGTGTCCTAGTGTCCTAAGCGTGCGGCAGCGCGTTTGCGGTCGGCGAGGAGCGCGTGCTGGCGGCGCGACATGTGGGTGTGAATTTCCGTTTGCGTGGCCTTGTGGTCTAGTGGTATGATTCTCGCTTAGGGTGCGAGAGGTCCCGGATTCGATCTCCGGCAAGGCCCTGCTCTTTGCTCGCCTTTTTTGACGCTCACCAACCTCGCTCGTTTTTGCGGAAGTGAGCTCACTGGTGTGTCCGCTGGGTGTCTGATTGCGCGTTGGCATATGTGGAATGCTACCGCGGCGGCTGAAGCGCTCGGCATAGGCTGTGTCACGTGGGAATACAGTGGCTCGTAGCGGTGTCGTGAAGAGCCCAAACTCGGTGTGGAGGGTGTGCATTGGGACGTAGAGTGTCCTAAGCGTGCGACAGGGCGTTTGCGGTCGGCGAGGAGCGCGTGCTGGCGGCGCGACATGTGGGTGTGAATTTCCGTTTGCGTGGCCTTGTGGTCTAGTGGTATGATTCTCGCTTAGGGTGCGAGAGGTCCCGGATTCGATCTCCGGCAAGGCCCTGCTCTTTGCTCGCCTTTTTTGACGCTCACCAACCTCGCTCGTTTTTGCGGAAGTGAGCTCACTGTGTGTGTCCGCTGGGTGTCTGATTGCGCGTTGGCATGTGTGGAATGCTACCGCGGCGGCTGAAGCGCTCGGAATAGGCTGTGTCACGTGGGAATACAGTGGCTCGTAGCGGTGTCGTGAAGAGCCCAAACTCGGTGTGGAGGGTGTGCATTGGGACGTAGAGTGTCCTAGTGTCCTAAGCGTGCGGCAGCGCGTTTGCGGTCGGCGAGGAGCGCGTGCTGGCGGCGCGACATGTGGGTGTGAATTTCCGTTTGCGTGGCCTTGTGGTCTAGTGGTATGATTCTCGCTTAGGGTGCGAGAGGTCCCGGATTCGATCTCCGGCAAGGCCCTGCTCTTTGCTCGCCTTTTTTGACGCTCACCAACCTCGCTCGTTTTTGCGGAAGTGAGCTCACTGTGTGTGTCCGCTGGGTGTCTGATTGCGCGTTGGCATGTGTGGAATGCTACCGCGGCGGCTGAAGCGCTCGGAATAGGCTGTGTCACGTGGGAATACAGTGGCTCGTAGCGGTGTCGTGAAGAGCCCAAACTCGGTGTGGAGGGTGTGCATTGGGACGTAGAGTGTCCTAGTGTCCTAAGCGTGCGGCAGCGCGTTTGCGGTCGGCGAGGAGCGCGTGCTGGCGGCGCGACATGTGGGTGTGAATTTCCGTTTGCGTGGCCTTGTGGTCTAGTGGTATGATTCTCGCTTAGGGTGCGAGAGGTCCCGGATTCGATCTCCGGCAAGGCCCTGCTCTTTGCTCGCCTTTTTTGACGCTCACCAACCTCGCTCGTTTTTGCGGAAGTGAGCTCACTGGTGTGTCCGCTGGGTGTCTGATTGCGCGTTGGCATGTGTGGAATGCTACCGCGGCGGCTAAAGCGCTCGGAATAGGCTGTGTCATGTGGGGATACAGTGGCTCGTAGCGGTGTCGTGAAGAGCCCAAACTCGGTGTGGAGGGTGTGCATTGGGACGTAGAGTGTCCTAGTGTCCTAAGCGTGCGACAGGGCGTTTGCGGTCGGCGAGGAGCGCGTGCTGGCGGCGCGACATGTGGGTGTGAATTTCCGTTTGCGTGGCCTTGTGGTCTAGTGGTATGATTCTCGCTTAGGGTGCGAGAGGTCCCGGATTCGATCTCCGGCAAGGCCCTGCTCTTTGCTCGCCTTTTTTGACGCTCACCAACCTCGCTCGTTTTTGCGGAAGTGAGCTCACTGGTGTGTCCGCTGGGTGTCTGATTGCGCGTTGGCATGTGTGGAATGCTACCGCGGCGGCTGAAGCGCTCGGCATAGGCTGTGTCACGTGGGAATACAGTGGCTCGTAGCGGTGTCGTGAAGAGCCCAAACTCGGTGTGGAGGGTGTGCATTGGGACGTAGAGTGTCCTAGTGTCCTAAGCGTGCGGCAGCGCGTTTGCGGTCGGCGAGGAGCGCGTGCTGGCGGCGCAACATGTGGGTGTGAATTTCCGTTTGCGTGGCCTTGTGGTCTAGTGGTATGATTCTCGCTTAGGGTGCGAGAGGTCCCGGATTCGATCTCCGGCAAGGCCCTGCTCTTTGCTCGCCTTTTTTGACGCTCACCAACCTCGCTCGTTTTTGCGGAAGTGAGCTCACTGGTGTGTCCGCTGGGTGTCTGATTGCGCGTTGGCATGTGTGGAATGCTACCGCGGCGGCTGAAGCGCTCGGCATAGGCTGTGTCACGTGGGAATACAGTGGCTCGTAGCGGTGTCGTGAAGAGCCCAAACTCGGTGTGGAGGGTGTGCATTGGGACGTAGAGTGTCCTAGTGTCCTAAGCGTGCGGCAGCGCGTTTGCGGTCGGCGAGGAGCGCGTGCTGGCGGCGCGACATGTGGGTGTGAATTTCCGTTTGCGTGGCCTTGTGGTCTAGTGGTATGATTCTCGCTTAGGGTGCGAGAGGTCCCGGATTCGATCTCCGGCAAGGCCCTGCTCTTTGCTCGCCTTTTTTGACGCTCACCAACCTCGCTCGTTTTTGCGGAAGTGAGCTCACTGGTGTGTCCGCTGGGTGTCTGATTGCGCGTTGGCATGTGTGGAATGCTACCGCGGCGGCTAAAGCGCTCGGAATAGGCTGTGTCATGTGGGGATACAGTGGCTCGTAGCGGTGTCGTGAAGAGCCCAAACTCGGTGTGGAGGGTGTGCATTGGGACGTAGAGTGTCCTAGTGTCCTAAGCGTGCGGCAGCGCGTTTGCGGTCGGCGAGGAGCGCGTGCTGGCGGCGCGACATGTGGGTGTGAATTTCCGTTTGCGTGGCCTTGTGGTCTAGTGGTATGATTCTCGCTTAGGGTGCGAGAGGTCCCAGATTCGATCTCCGGCAAGGCCCTGCTCTTTGCTCGCCTTTTTTGACGCTCACCAACCTCGCTCGTTTTTGCGGAAGTGAGCTCACTGTGTGTGTCCGCTGGGTGTCTGATTGCGCGTTGGCATGTGTGGAATGCTACCGCGGCGGCTGAAGCGCTCGGCATAGGCTGTGTCACGTGGGAATACAGTGGCTCGTAGCGGTGTCGTGAAGAGCCCAAACTCGGTGTGGAGGGTGTGCATTGGGACGTAGAGTGTCCTAGTGTCCTAAGCGTGCGGCAGCGCGTTTGCGGTCGGCGAGGAGCGCGTGCTGGCGGCGCGACATGTGGGTGTGAATTTCCGTTTGCGTGGCCTTGTGGTCTAGTGGTATGATTCTCGCTTAGGGTGCGAGAGGTCCCGGATTCGATCTCCGGCAAGGCCCTGCTCTTTGCTCGCCTTTTTTGACGCTCACCAACCTCGCTCGTTTTTGCGGAAGTGAGCTCACTATGTGTGTCCGCTGGGTGTCTGATTGCGCGTTGGCATGTGTGGAATGCTACCGCGGCGGCTGAAGCGCTCGGAATAGGCTGTGTCACGTGGGAATACAGTGGCTCGTAGCGGTGTCGTGAAGAGCCCAAACTCGGTGTGGAGGGTGTGCATTGGGACGTAGAGTGTCCTAGTGTCCTAAGCGTGCGGCAGCGCGTTTGCGGTCGGCGAGGAGCGCGTGCTGGCGGCGCGACATGTGGGTGTGAATTTCCGTTTGCGTGGCCTTGTGGTCTAGTGGTATGATTCTCGCTTAGGGTGCGAGAGGTCCCAGATTCGATCTCCGGCAAGGCCCTGCTCTTTGCTCGCCTTTTTTGACGCTCACCAACCTCGCTCGTTTTTGCGGAAGTGAGCTCACTGTGTGTGTCCGCTGGGTGTCTGATTGCGCGTTGGCATGTGTGGAATGCTACCGCGGCGGCTGAAGCGCTCGGCATAGGCTGTGTCACGTGGGAATACAGTGGCTCGTAGCGGTGTCGTGAAGAGCCCAAACTCGGTGTGGAGGGTGTGCATTGGGACGTAGAGTGTCCTAGTGTCCTAAGCGTGCGGCAGCGCGTTTGCGGTCGGCGAGGAGCGCGTGCTGGCGGCGCGACATGTGGGTGTGAATTTCCGTTTGCGTGGCCTTGTGGTCTAGTGGTATGATTCTCGCTTAGGGTGCGAGAGGTCCCGGATTCGATCTCCGGCAAGGCCCTGCTCTTTGCTCGCCTTTTTTGACGCTCACCAACCTCGCTCGTTTTTGCGGAAGTGAGCTCACTGTGTGTGTCCGCTGGGTGTCTGATTGCGCGTTGGCATGTGTGGAATGCTACCGCGGCGGCTGAAGCGCTCGGCATAGGCTGTGTCACGTGGGAATACAGTGGCTCGTAGCGGTGTCGTGAAGAGCCCAAACTCGGTGTGGAGGGTGTGCATTGGGACGTAGAGTGTCCTAGTGTCCTAAGCGTGCGGCAGCGCGTTTGCGGTCGGCGAGGAGCGCGTGCTGGCGGCGCGACATGTGGGTGTGAATTTCCGTTTGCGTGGCCTTGTGGTCTAGTGGTATGATTCTCGCTTAGGGTGCGAGAGGTCCCAGATTCGATCTCCGGCAAGGCCCTGCTCTTTGCTCGCCTTTTTTGACGCTCACCAACCTCGCTCGTTTTTGCGGAAGTGAGCTCACTGTGTGTGTCCGCTGGGTGTCTGATTGCGCGTTGGCATGTGTGGAATGCTACCGCGGCGGCTGAAGCGCTCGGCATAGGCTGTGTCACGTGGGAATACAGTGGCTCGTAGCGGTGTCGTGAAGAGCCCAAACTCGGTGTGGAGGGTGTGCATTGGGACGTAGAGTGTCCTAGTGTCCTAAGCGTGCGGCAGCGCGTTTGCGGTCGGCGAGGAGCGCGTGCTGGCGGCGCGACATGTGGGTGTGAATTTCCGTTTGCGTGGCCTTGTGGTCTAGTGGTATGATTCTCGCTTAGGGTGCGAGAGGTCCCGGATTCGATCTCCGGCAAGGCCCTGCTCTTTGCTCGCCTTTTTTGACGCTCACCAACCTCGCTCGTTTTTGCGGAAGTGAGCTCACTATGTGTGTCCGCTGGGTGTCTGATTGCGCGTTGGCATGTGTGGAATGCTACCGCGGCGGCTGAAGCGCTCGGAATAGGCTGTGTCACGTGGGAATACAGTGGCTCGTAGCGGTGTCGTGAAGAGCCCAAACTCGGTGTGGAGGGTGTGCATTGGGACGTAGAGTGTCCTAGTGTCCTAAGCGTGCGGCAGCGCGTTTGCGGTCGGCGAGGAGCGCGTGCTGGCGGCGCGACATGTGGGTGTGAATTTCCGTTTGCGTGGCCTTGTGGTCTAGTGGTATGATTCTCGCTTAGGGTGCGAGAGGTCCCAGATTCGATCTCCGGCAAGGCCCTGCTCTTTGCTCGCCTTTTTTGACGCTCACCAACCTCGCTCGTTTTTGCGGAAGTGAGCTCACTGTGTGTGTCCGCTGGGTGTCTGATTGCGCGTTGGCATGTGTGGAATGCTACCGCGGCGGCTGAAGCGCTCGGCATAGGCTGTGTCACGTGGGAATACAGTGGCTCGTAGCGGTGTCGTGAAGAGCCCAAACTCGGTGTGGAGGGTGTGCATTGGGACGTAGAGTGTCCTAGTGTCCTAAGCGTGCGGCAGCGCGTTTGCGGTCGGCGAGGAGCGCGTGCTGGCGGCGCGACATGTGGGTGTGAATTTCCGTTTGCGTGGCCTTGTGGTCTAGTGGTATGATTCTCGCTTAGGGTGCGAGAGGTCCCGGATTCGATCTCCGGCAAGGCCCTGCTCTTTGCTCGCCTTTTTTGACGCTCACCAACCTCGCTCGTTTTTGCGGAAGTGAGCTCACTGTGTGTGTCCGCTGGGTGTCTGATTGCGCGTTGGCATGTGTGGAATGCTACCGCGGCGGCTGAAGCGCTCGGCATAGGCTGTGTCACGTGGGAATACAGTGGCTCGTAGCGGTGTCGTGAAGAGCCCAAACTCGGTGTGGAGGGTGTGCATTGGGACGTAGAGTGTCCTAGTGTCCTAAGCGTGCGGCAGCGCGTTTGCGGTCGGCGAGGAGCGCGTGCTGGCGGCGCGACATGTGGGTGTGAATTTCCGTTTGCGTGGCCTTGTGGTCTAGTGGTATGATTCTCGCTTAGGGTGCGAGAGGTCCCGGATTCGATCTCCGGCAAGGCCCTGCTCTTTGCTCGCCTTTTTTGACGCTCACCAACCTCGCTCGTTTTTGCGGAAGTGAGCTCACTATGTGTGTCCGCTGGGTGTCTGATTGCGCGTTGGCATGTGTGGAATGAATGCTACCGCGGCGGCTGAAGCGCTCGGAATAGGCTGTGTCACGTGGGAATACAGTGGCTCGTAGCGGTGTCGTGAAGAGCCCAAACTCGGTGTGGAGGGTGTGCATTGGGACGTAGAGTGTCCTAGTGTCCTAAGCGTGCGACAGGGCGTTTGCGGTCGGCGAGGAGCGCGTGCTGGCGGCGCGACATGTGGGTGTGAATTTCCGTTTGCGTGGCCTTGTGGTCTAGTGGTATGATTCTCGCTTAGGGTGCGAGAGGTCCCGGATTCGATCTCCGGCAAGGCCCTGCTCTTTGCTCGCCTTTTTTGACGCTCACCAACCTCGCTCGTTTTTGCGGAAGTGAGCTTACTGGTGTGTCCGCTGAGTGTCTGATTGCGCGTTGGCATGTGTGGAATGCTACCGCGGCGGCTGAAGCGCTCGGCATAGGCTGTGTCACGTGGGAATACAGTGGCTCGTAGCGGTGTCGTGAAGAGCCCAAACTCGGTGTGGAGGGTGTGCATTGGGACGTAGAGTGTCCTAGTGTCCTAAGCGTGCGGCAGCGCGTTTGCGGTCGGCGAGGAGCGCGTGCTGGCGGCGCGACATGTGGGTGTGAATTTCCGTTTGCGTGGCCTTGTGGTCTAGTGGTATGATTCTCGCTTAGGGTGCGAGAGGTCCCGGATTCGATCTCCGGCAAGGCCCTGCTCTTTGCTCGCCTTTTTTGACGCTCACCAACCTCGCTCGTTTTTGCGGAAGTGAGCTCACTGTGTGTGTCCGCTGGGTGTCTGATTGCGCGTTGGCATGTGTGGAATGCTACCGCGGCGGCTGAAGCGCTCGGAATAGGCTGTGTCACGTGGGAATACAGTGGCTCGTAGCGGTGTCGTGAAGAGCCCAAACTCGGTGTGGAGGGTGTGCATTGGGACGTAGAGTGTCCTAGTGTCCTAAGCGTGCGGCAGGGCGTTTGCGGTCGGCGAGGAGCGCGTGCTGGCGGCGCGACATGTGGGTGTGAATTTCCGTTTGCGTGGCCTTGTGGTCTAGTGGTATGATTCTCGCTTAGGGTGCGAGAGGTCCCGGATTCGATCTCCGGCAAGGCCCTGCTCTTTGCTCGCCTTTTTTGACGCTCACCAACCTCGCTCGTTTTTGCGGAAGTGAGCTCACTGTGTGTGTCCGCTGGGTGTCTGATTGCGCGTTGGCATGTGTGGAATGCTACCGCGGCGGCTGAAGCGTTCGGAATAGGCTGTGTCACGTGGGAATACAGTGGCTCGTAGCGGTGTCGTGAAGAGCCCAAACTCGGTGTGGAGGGTGTGCATTGGGACGTAGAGTGTCCTAGTGTCCTAAGCGTGCGGCAGCGCGTTTGCGGTCGGCGAGGAGCGCGTGCTGGCGGCGCGACATGTGGGTGTGAATTTCCGTTTGCGTGGCCTTGTGGTCTAGTGGTATGATTCTCGCTTAGGGTGCGAGAGGTCCCGGATTCGATCTCCGGCAAGGCCCTGCTCTTTGCTCGCCTTTTTTGACGCTCACCAACCTCGCTCGTTTTTGCGGAAGTGAGCTCACTGGTGTGTCCGCTGGGTGTCTGATTGCGCGTTGGCATGTGTGGAATGCTACCGCGGCGGCTGAAGCGCTCGGAATAGGCTGTGTCACGTGGGAATACAGTGGCTCGTAGCGGTGTCGTGAAGAGCCCAAACTCGGTGTGGAGGGTGTGCATTGGGACGTAGAGTGTCCTAGTGTCCTAAGCGTGCGGCAGCGCGTTTGCGGTCGGCGAGGAGCGCGTGCTGGCGGCGCGACATGTGGGTGTGAATTTCCGTTTGCGTGGCCTTGTGGTCTAGTGGTATGATTCTCGCTTAGGGTGCGAGAGGTCCCGGATTCGATCTCCGGCAAGGCCCTGCTCTTTGCTCGCCTTTTTTGACGCTCACCAACCTCGCTCGTTTTTGCGGAAGTGAGCTCACTGTGTGTGTCCGCTGGGTGTCTGATTGCGCGTTGGCATGTGTGGAATGCTACCGCGGCGGCTGAAGCGCTCGGAATAGGCTGTGTCACGTGGGAATACAGTGGCTCGTAGCGGTGTCGTGAAGAGCCCAAACTCGGTGTGGAGGGTGTGCATTGGGACGTAGAGTGTCCTAGTGTCCTAAGCGTGCGGCAGCGCGTTTGCGGTCGGCGAGGAGCGCGTGCTGGCGGCGCGACATGTGGGTGTGAATTTCCGTTTGCGTGGCCTTGTGGTCTAGTGGTATGATTCTCGCTTAGGGTGCGAGAGGTCCCGGATTCGATCTCCGGCAAGGCCCTGCTCTTTGCTCGCCTTTTTTGACGCTCACCAACCTCGCTCGTTTTTGCGGAAGTGAGCTCACTGTGTGTGTCCGCTGGGTGTCTGATTGCGCGTTGGCATGTGTGGAATGCTACCGCGGCGGCTGAAGCGCTCGGAATAGGCTGTGTCACGTGGGAATACAGTGGCTCGTAGCGGTGTCGTGAAGAGCCCAAACTCGGTGTGGAGGGTGTGCATTGGGACGTAGAGTGTCCTAGTGTCCTAAGCGTGCGGCAGGGCGTTTGCGGTCGGCGAGGAGCGCGTGCTGGCGGCGCGACATGTGGGTGTGAATTTCCGTTTGCGTGGCCTTGTGGTCTAGTGGTATGATTCTCGCTTAGGGTGCGAGAGGTCCCGGATTCGATCTCCGGCAAGGCCCTGCTCTTTGCTCGCCTTTTTTGACGCTCACCAACCTCGCTCGTTTTTGCGGAAGTGAGCTCACTGTGTGTGTCCGCTGGGTGTCTGATTGCGCGTTGGCATGTGTGGAATGCTACCGCGGCGGCTGAAGCGCTCGGCATAGGCTGTGTCACGTGGGAATACAGTGGCTCGTAGCGGTGTCGTGAAGAGCCCAAACTCGGTGTGGAGGGTGTGCATTGGGACGTAGAGTGTCCTAGTGTCCTAAGCGTGCGGCAGCGCGTTTGCGGTCGGCGAGGAGCGCGTGCTGGCGGCGCGACATGTGGGTGTGAATTTCCGTTTGCGTGGCCTTGTGGTCTAGTGGTATGATTCTCGCTTAGGGTGCGAGAGGTCCCGGATTCGATCTCCGGCAAGGCCCTGCTCTTTGCTCGCCTTTTTTGACGCTCACCAACCTCGCTCGTTTTTGCGGAAGTGAGCTCACTGTGTGTGTCCGCTGGGTGTCTGATTGCGCGTTGGCATGTGTGGAATGAATGCTACCGCGGCGGCTGAAGCGCTCGGCATAGGCTGTGTCACGTGGGAATACAGTGGCTCGTAGCGGTGTCGTGAAGAGCCCAAACTCGGTGTGGAGGGTGTGCATTGGGACGTAGAGTGTCCTAGTGTCCTAAGCGTGCGGCAGCGCGTTTGCGGTCGGCGAGGAGCGCGTGCTGGCGGCGCGACATGTGGGTGTGAATTTCCGTTTGCGTGGCCTTGTGGTCTAGTGGTATGATTCTCGCTTAGGGTGCGAGAGGTCCCGGATTCGATCTCCGGCAAGGCCCTGCTCTTTGCTCGCCTTTTTTGACGCTCACCAACCTCGCTCGTTTTTGCGGAAGTGAGCTCACTGGTGTGTCCGCTGGGTGTCTGATTGCGCGTTGGCATGTGTGGAATGCTACCGCGGCGGCTGAAGCGCTCGGCATAGGCTGTGTCACGTGGGAATACAGTGGCTCGTAGCGGTGTCGTGAAGAGCCCAAACTCGGTGTGGAGGGTGTGCATTGGGACGTAGAGTGTCCTAGTGTCCTAAGCGTGCGACAGGGCGTTTGCGGTCGGCGAGGAGCGCGTGCTGGCGGCGCGACATGTGGGTGTGAATTTCCGTTTGCGTGGCCTTGTGGTCTAGTGGTATGATTCTCGCTTAGGGTGCGAGAGGTCCCGGATTCGATCTCCGGCAAGGCCCTGCTCTTTGCTCGCCTTTTTTGACGCTCACCAACCTCGCTCGTTTTTGCGGAAGTGAGCTCACTGGTGTGTCCGCTGGGTGTCTGATTGCGCGTTGGCATGTGTGGAATGCTACCGCGGCGGCTGAAGCGCTCGGCATAGGCTGTGTCACGTGGGAATACAGTGGCTCGTAGCGGTGTCGTGAAGAGCCCAAACTCGGTGTGGAGGGTGTGCATTGGGACGTAGAGTGTCCTAGTGTCCTAAGCGTGCGACAGGGCGTTTGCGGTCGGCGAGGAGCGCGTGCTGGCGGCGCGACATGTGGGTGTGAATTTCCGTTTGCGTGGCCTTGTGGTCTAGTGGTATGATTCTCGCTTAGGGTGCGAGAGGTCCCGGATTCGATCTCCGGCAAGGCCCTGCTCTTTGCTCGCCTTTTTTGACGCTCACCAACCTCGCTCGTTTTTGCGGAAGTGAGCTCACTGTGTGTGTCCGCTGGGTGTCTGATTGCGCGTTGGCATGTGTGGAATGCTACCGCGGCGGCTGAAGCGCTCGGCATAGGCTGTGTCACGTGGGAATACAGTGGCTCGTAGCGGTGTCGTGAAGAGCCCAAACTCGGTGTGGAGGGTGTGCATTGGGACGTAGAGTGTCCTAGTGTCCTAAGCGTGCGACAGGGCGTTTGCGGTCGGCGAGGAGCGCGTGCTGGCGGCGCGACATGTGGGTGTGAATTTCCGTTTGCGTGGCCTTGTGGTCTAGTGGTATGATTCTCGCTTAGGGTGCGAGAGGTCCCGGATTCGATCTCCGGCAAGGCCCTGCTCTTTGCTCGCCTTTTTTGACGCTCACCAACCTCGCTCGTTTTTGCGGAAGTGAGCTCACTGTGTGTGTCCGCTGGGTGTCTGATTGCGCGTTGGCATGTGTGGAATGCTACCGCGGCGGCTGAAGCGCTCGGCATAGGCTGTGTCACGTGGGAATACAGTGGCTCGTAGCGGTGTCGTGAAGAGCCCAAACTCGGTGTGGAGGGTGTGCATTGGGACGTAGAGTGTCCTAAGCGTGCGGCAGCGCGTTTGCGGTCGGCGAGGAGCGCGTGCTGGCGGCGCGACATGTGGGTGTGAATTTCCGTTTGCGTGGCCTTGTGGTCTAGTGGTATGATTCTCGCTTAGGGTGCGAGAGGTCCCGGATTCGATCTCCGGCAAGGCCCTGCTCTTTGCTCGCCTTTTTTGACGCTCACCAACCTCGCTCGTTTTTGCGGAAGTGAGCTCACTGGTGTGTCCGCTGGGTGTCTGATTGCGCGTTGGCATGTGTGGAATGCTACCGCGGCGGCTGAAGCGCTCGGCATAGGCTGTGTCACGTGGGAATACAGTGGCTCGTAGCGGTGTCGTGAAGAGCCCAAACTCGGTGTGGAGGGTGTGCATTGGGACGTAGAGTGTCCTAGTGTCCTAAGCGTGCGACAGGGCGTTTGCGGTCGGCGAGGAGCGCGTGCTGGCGGCGCGACATGTGGGTGTGAATTTCCGTTTGCGTGGCCTTGTGGTCTAGTGGTATGATTCTCGCTTAGGGTGCGAGAGGTCCCGGATTCGATCTCCGGCAAGGCCCTGCTCTTTGCTCGCCTTTTTTGACGCTCACCAACCTCGCTCGTTTTTGCGGAAGTGAGCTCACTGGTGTGTCCGCTGGGTGTCTGATTGCGCGTTGGCATGTGTGGAATGCTACCGCGGCGGCTGAAGCGCTCGGCATAGGCTGTGTCACGTGGGAATACAGTGGCTCGTAGCGGTGTCGTGAAGAGCCCAAACTCGGTGTGGAGGGTGTGCATTGGGACGTAGAGTGTCCTAAGCGTGCGACAGGGCGTTTGCGGTCGGCGAGGAGCGCGTGCTGGCGGCGCGACATGTGGGTGTGAATTTCCGTTTGCGTGGCCTTGTGGTCTAGTGGTATGATTCTCGCTTAGGGTGCGAGAGGTCCCGGATTCGATCTCCGGCAAGGCCCTGCTCTTTGCTCGCCTTTTTTGACGCTCACCAACCTCGCTCGTTTTTGCGGAAGTGAGCTCACTGGTGTGTCCGCTGGGTGTCTGATTGCGCGTTGGCATGTGTGGAATGCTACCGCGGCGGCTGAAGCGCTCGGCATAGGCTGTGTCACGTGGGAATACAGTGGCTCGTAGCGGTGTCGTGAAGAGCCCAAACTCGGTGTGGAGGGTGTGCATTGGGACGTAGAGTGTCCTAGTGTCCTAAGCGTGCGACAGGGCGTTTGCGGTCGGCGAGGAGCGCGTGCTGGCGGCGCGACATGTGGGTGTGAATTTCCGTTTGCGTGGCCTTGTGGTCTAGTGGTATGATTCTCGCTTAGGGTGCGAGAGGTCCCGGATTCGATCTCCGGCAAGGCCCTGCTCTTTGCTCGCCTTTTTTGACGCTCACCAACCTCGCTCGTTTTTGCGGAAGTGAGCTCACTGGTGTGTCCGCTGGGTGTCTGATTGCGCGTTGGCATGTGTGGAATGCTACCGCGGCGGCTGAAGCGCTCGGCATAGGCTGTGTCACGTGGGAATACAGTGGCTCGTAGCGGTGTCGTGAAGAGCCCAAACTCGGTGTGGAGGGTGTGCATTGGGACGTAGAGTGTCCTAGTGTCCTAAGCGTGCGACAGGGCGTTTGCGGTCGGCGAGGAGCGCGTGCTGGCGGCGCGACATGTGGGTGTGAATTTCCGTTTGCGTGGCCTTGTGGTCTAGTGGTATGATTCTCGCTTAGGGTGCGAGAGGTCCCGGATTCGATCTCCGGCAAGGCCCTGCTCTTTGCTCGCCTTTTTTGACGCTCACCAACCTCGCTCGTTTTTGCGGAAGTGAGCTCACTGGTGTGTCCGCTGGGTGTCTGATTGCGCGTTGGCATGTGTGGAATGCTACCGCGGCGGCTGAAGCGCTCGGCATAGGCTGTGTCACGTGGGAATACAGTGGCTCGTAGCGGTGTCGTGAAGAGCCCAAACTCGGTGTGGAGGGTGTGCATTGGGACGTAGAGTGTCCTAGTGTCCTAAGCGTGCGACAGGGCGTTTGCGGTCGGCGAGGAGCGCGTGCTGGCGGCGCGACATGTGGGTGTGAATTTCCGTTTGCGTGGCCTTGTGGTCTAGTGGTATGATTCTCGCTTAGGGTGCGAGAGGTCCCGGATTCGATCTCCGGCAAGGCCCTGCTCTTTGCTCGCCTTTTTTGACGCTCACCAACCTCGCTCGTTTTTGCGGAAGTGAGCTCACTGGTGTGTCCGCTGGGTGTCTGATTGCGCGTTGGCATGTGTGGAATGCTACCGCGGCGGCTGAAGCGCTCGGCATAGGCTGTGTCACGTGGGAATACAGTGGCTCGTAGCGGTGTCGTGAAGAGCCCAAACTCGGTGTGGAGGGTGTGCATTGGGACGTAGAGTGTCCTAGTGTCCTAAGCGTGCGACAGGGCGTTTGCGGTCGGCGAGGAGCGCGTGCTGGCGGCGCGACATGTGGGTGTGAATTTCCGTTTGCGTGGCCTTGTGGTCTAGTGGTATGATTCTCGCTTAGGGTGCGAGAGGTCCCGGATTCGATCTCCGGCAAGGCCCTGCTCTTTGCTCGCCTTTTTTGACGCTCACCAACCTCGCTCGTTTTTGCGGAAGTGAGCTCACTGTGTGTGTCCGCTGGGTGTCTGATTGCGCGTTGGCATGTGTGGAATGCTACCGCGGCGGCTGAAGCGCTCGGCATAGGCTGTGTCACGTGGGAATACAGTGGCTCGTAGCGGTGTCGTGAAGAGCCCAAACTCGGTGTGGAGGGTGTGCATTGGGACGTAGAGTGTCCTAGTGTCCTAAGCGTGCGACAGGGCGTTTGCGGTCGGCGAGGAGCGCGTGCTGGCGGCGCGACATGTGGGTGTGAATTTCCGTTTGCGTGGCCTTGTGGTCTAGTGGTATGATTCTCGCTTAGGGTGCGAGAGGTCCCGGATTCGATCTCCGGCAAGGCCCTGCTCTTTGCTCGCCTTTTTTGACGCTCACCAACCTCGCTCGTTTTTGCGGAAGTGAGCTCACTGGTGTGTCCGCTGGGTGTCTGATTGCGCGTTGGCATGTGTGGAATGCTACCGCGGCGGCTGAAGCGCTCGGCATAGGCTGTGTCACGTGGGAATACAGTGGCTCGTAGCGGTGTCGTGAAGAGCCCAAACTCGGTGTGGAGGGTGTGCATTGGGACGTAGAGTGTCCTAAGCGTGCGACAGGGCGTTTGCGGTCGGCGAGGAGCGCGTGCTGGCGGCGCGACATGTGGGTGTGAATTTCCGTTTGCGTGGCCTTGTGGTCTAGTGGTATGATTCTCGCTTAGGGTGCGAGAGGTCCCGGATTCGATCTCCGGCAAGGCCCTGCTCTTTGCTCGCCTTTTTTGACGCTCACCAACCTCGCTCGTTTTTGCGGAAGTGAGCTCACTGGTGTGTCCGCTGGGTGTCTGATTGCGCGTTGGCATGTGTGGAATGCTACCGCGGCGGCTGAAGCGCTCGGCATAGGCTGTGTCACGTGGGAATACAGTGGCTCGTAGCGGTGTCGTGAAGAGCCCAAACTCGGTGTGGAAGGTGTGCATTGGGACGTAGAGTGTCCTAGTGTCCTAAGCGTGCGGCAGCGCGTTTGCGGTCGGCGAGGAGCGCGTGCTGGCGGCGCGACATGTGGGTGTGAATTTCCGTTTGCGTGGCCTTGTGGTCTAGTGGTATGATTCTCGCTTAGGGTGCGAGAGGTCCCGGATTCGATCTCCGGCAAGGCCCTGCTCTTTGCTCGCCTTTTTTGACGCTCACCAACCTCGCTCGTTTTTGCGGAAGTGAGCTCACTGGTGTGTCCGCTGGGTGTCTGATTGCGCGTTGGCATGTGTGGAATGCTACCGCGGCGGCTGAAGCGCTCGGCATAGGCTGTGTCACGTGGGAATACAGTGGCTCGTAGCGGTGTCGTGAAGAGCCCAAACTCGGTGTGGAGGGTGTGCATTGGGACGTAGAGTGTCCTAGTGTCCTAAGCGTGCGGCAGCGCGTTTGCGGTCGGCGAGGAGCGCGTGCTGGCGGCGCGACATGTGGGTGTGAATTTCCGTTTGCGTGGCCTTGTGGTCTAGTGGTATGATTCTCGCTTAGGGTGCGAGAGGTCCCGGATTCGATCTCCGGCAAGGCCCTGCTCTTTGCTCGCCTTTTTTGACGCTCACCAACCTCGCTCGTTTTTGCGGAAGTGAGCTTACTGGTGTGTCCGCTGAGTGTCTGATTGCGCGTTGGCATGTGTGGAATGCTACCGCGGCGGCTGAAGCGCTCGGCATAGGCTGTGTCACGTGGGAATACAGTGGCTCGTAGCGGTGTCGTGAAGAGCCCAAACTCGGTGTGGAAGGTGTGCATTGGGACGTAGAGTGTCCTAGTGTCCTAAGCGTGCGGCAGCGCGTTTGCGGTCGGCGAGGAGCGCGTGCTGGCGGCGCGACATGTGGGTGTGAATTTCCGTTTGCGTGGCCTTGTGGTCTAGTGGTATGATTCTCGCTTAGGGTGCGAGAGGTCCCGGATTCGATCTCCGGCAAGGCCCTGCTCTTTGCTCGCCTTTTTTGACGCTCACCAACCTCGCTCGTTTTTGCGGAAGTGAGCTTACTGGTGTGTCCGCTGAGTGTCTGATTGCGCGTTGGCATGTGTGGAATGCTACCGCGGCGGCTGAAGCGCTCGGCATAGGCTGTGTCACGTGGGAATACAGTGGCTCGTAGCGGTGTCGTGAAGAGCCCAAACTCGGTGTGGAGGGTGTGCATTGGGACGTAGAGTGTCCTAGTGTCCTAAGCGTGCGACAGGGCGTTTGCGGTCGGCGAGGAGCGCGTGCTGGCGGCGCGACATGTGGGTGTGAATTTCCGTTTGCGTGGCCTTGTGGTCTAGTGGTATGATTCTCGCTTAGGGTGCGAGAGGTCCCGGATTCGATCTCCGGCAAGGCCCTGCTCTTTGCTCGCCTTTTTTGACGCTCACCAACCTCGCTCGTTTTTGCGGAAGTGAGCTCACTGGTGTGTCCGCTGGGTGTCTGATTGCGCGTTGGCATGTGTGGAATGCTACCGCGGCGGCTGAAGCGCTCGGCATAGGCTGTGTCACGTGGGAATACAGTGGCTCGTAGCGGTGTCGTGAAGAGCCCAAACTCGGTGTGGAGGGTGTGCATTGGGACGTAGAGTGTCCTAGTGTCCTAAGCGTGCGACAGGGCGTTTGCGGTCGGCGAGGAGCGCGTGCTGGCGGCGCGACATGTGGGTGTGAATTTCCGTTTGCGTGGCCTTGTGGTCTAGTGGTATGATTCTCGCTTAGGGTGCGAGAGGTCCCGGATTCGATCTCCGGCAAGGCCCTGCTCTTTGCTCGCCTTTTTTGACGCTCACCAACCTCGCTCGTTTTTGCGGAAGTGAGCTTACTGGTGTGTCCGCTGAGTGTCTGATTGCGCGTTGGCATGTGTGGAATGCTACCGCGGCGGCTGAAGCGCTCGGCATAGGCTGTGTCACGTGGGAATACAGTGGCTCGTAGCGGTGTCGTGAAGAGCCCAAACTCGGTGTGGAGGGTGTGCATTGGGACGTAGAGTGTCCTAGTGTCCTAAGCGTGCGGCAGGGCGTTTGCGGTCGGCGAGGAGCGCGTGCTGGCGGCGCGACATGTGGGTGTGAATTTCCGTTTGCGTGGCCTTGTGGTCTAGTGGTATGATTCTCGCTTAGGGTGCGAGAGGTCCCGGATTCGATCTCCGGCAAGGCCCTGCTCTTTGCTCGCCTTTTTTGACGCTCACCAACCTCGCTCGTTTTTGCGGAAGTGAGCTTACTGGTGTGTCCGCTGAGTGTCTGATTGCGCGTTGGCATGTGTGGAATGCTACCGCGGCGGCTGAAGCGCTCGGCATAGGCTGTGTCACGTGGGAATACAGTGGCTCGTAGCGGTGTCGTGAAGAGCCCAAACTCGGTGTGGAGGGTGTGCATTGGGACGTAGAGTGTCCTAGTGTCCTAAGCGTGCGACAGGGCGTTTGCGGTCGGCGAGGAGCGCGTGCTGGCGGCGCGACATGTGGGTGTGAATTTCCGTTTGCGTGGCCTTGTGGTCTAGTGGTATGATTCTCGCTTAGGGTGCGAGAGGTCCCGGATTCGATCTCCGGCAAGGCCCTGCTCTTTGCTCGCCTTTTTTGACGCTCACCAACCTCGCTCGTTTTTGCGGAAGTGAGCTTACTGGTGTGTCCGCTGAGTGTCTGATTGCGCGTTGGCATGTGTGGAATGCTACCGCGGCGGCTGAAGCGCTCGGCATAGGCTGTGTCACGTGGGAATACAGTGGCTCGTAGCGGTGTCGTGAAGAGCCCAAACTCGGTGTGGAGGGTGTGCATTGGGACGTAGAGTGTCCTAGTGTCCTAAGCGTGCGGCAGCGCGTTTGCGGTCGGCGAGGAGCGCGTGCTGGCGGCGCGACATGTGGGTGTGAATTTCCGTTTGCGTGGCCTTGTGGTCTAGTGGTATGATTCTCGCTTAGGGTGCGAGAGGTCCCGGATTCGATCTCCGGCAAGGCCCTGCTCTTTGCTCGCCTTTTTTGACGCTCACCAACCTCGCTCGTTTTTGCGGAAGTGAGCTTACTGGTGTGTCCGCTGAGTGTCTGATTGCGCGTTGGCATGTGTGGAATGCTACCGCGGCGGCTGAAGCGCTCGGCATAGGCTGTGTCACGTGGGAATACAGTGGCTCGTAGCGGTGTCGTGAAGAGCCCAAACTCGGTGTGGAGGGTGTGCATTGGGACGTAGAGTGTCCTAGTGTCCTAAGCGTGCGACAGGGCGTTTGCGGTCGGCGAGGAGCGCGTGCTGGCGGCGCGACATGTGGGTGTGAATTTCCGTTTGCGTGGCCTTGTGGTCTAGTGGTATGATTCTCGCTTAGGGTGCGAGAGGTCCCGGATTCGATCTCCGGCAAGGCCCTGCTCTTTGCTCGCCTTTTTTGACGCTCACCAACCTCGCTCGTTTTTGCGGAAGTGAGCTTACTGGTGTGTCCGCTGAGTGTCTGATTGCGCGTTGGCATGTGTGGAATGCTACCGCGGCGGCTGAAGCGCTCGGCATAGGCTGTGTCACGTGGGAATACAGTGGCTCGTAGCGGTGTCGTGAAGAGCCCAAACTCGGTGTGGAGGGTGTGCATTGGGACGTAGAGTGTCCTAGTGTCCTAAGCGTGCGACAGGGCGTTTGCGGTCGGCGAGGAGCGCGTGCTGGCGGCGCGACATGTGGGTGTGAATTTCCGTTTGCGTGGCCTTGTGGTCTAGTGGTATGATTCTCGCTTAGGGTGCGAGAGGTCCCGGATTCGATCTCCGGCAAGGCCCTGCTCTTTGCTCGCCTTTTTTGACGCTCACCAACCTCGCTCGTTTTTGCGGAAGTGAGCTTACTGGTGTGTCCGCTGAGTGTCTGATTGCGCGTTGGCATGTGTGGAATGCTACCGCGGCGGCTGAAGCGCTCGGCATAGGCTGTGTCACGTGGGAATACAGTGGCTCGTAGCGGTGTCGTGAAGAGCCCAAACTCGGTGTGGAGGGTGTGCATTGGGACGTAGAGTGTCCTAGTGTCCTAAGCGTGCGACAGGGCGTTTGCGGTCGGCGAGGAGCGCGTGCTGGCGGCGCGACATGTGGGTGTGAATTTCCGTTTGCGTGGCCTTGTGGTCTAGTGGTATGATTCTCGCTTAGGGTGCGAGAGGTCCCGGATTCGATCTCCGGCAAGGCCCTGCTCTTTGCTCGCCTTTTTTGACGCTCACCAACCTCGCTCGTTTTTGCGGAAGTGAGCTTACTGGTGTGTCCGCTGAGTGTCTGATTGCGCGTTGGCATGTGTGGAATGCTACCGCGGCGGCTGAAGCGCTCGGCATAGGCTGTGTCACGTGGGAATACAGTGGCTCGTAGCGGTGTCGTGAAGAGCCCAAACTCGGTGTGGAGGGTGTGCATTGGGACGTAGAGTGTCCTAGTGTCCTAAGCGTGCGACAGGGCGTTTGCGGTCGGCGAGGAGCGCGTGCTGGCGGCGCGACATGTGGGTGTGAATTTCCGTTTGCGTGGCCTTGTGGTCTAGTGGTATGATTCTCGCTTAGGGTGCGAGAGGTCCCGGATTCGATCTCCGGCAAGGCCCTGCTCTTTGCTCGCCTTTTTTGACGCTCACCAACCTCGCTCGTTTTTGCGGAAGTGAGCTTACTGGTGTGTCCGCTGAGTGTCTGATTGCGCGTTGGCATGTGTGGAATGCTACCGCGGCGGCTGAAGCGCTCGGCATAGGCTGTGTCACGTGGGAATACAGTGGCTCGTAGCGGTGTCGTGAAGAGCCCAAACTCGGTGTGGAGGGTGTGCATTGGGACGTAGAGTGTCCTAGTGTCCTAAGCGTGCGACAGGGCGTTTGCGGTCGGCGAGGAGCGCGTGCTGGCGGCGCGACATGTGGGTGTGAATTTCCGTTTGCGTGGCCTTGTGGTCTAGTGGTATGATTCTCGCTTAGGGTGCGAGAGGTCCCGGATTCGATCTCCGGCAAGGCCCTGCTCTTTGCTCGCCTTTTTTGACGCTCACCAACCTCGCTCGTTTTTGCGGAAGTGAGCTTACTGGTGTGTCCGCTGAGTGTCTGATTGCGCGTTGGCATGTGTGGAATGCTACCGCGGCGGCTGAAGCGCTCGGCATAGGCTGTGTCACGTGGGAATACAGTGGCTCGTAGCGGTGTCGTGAAGAGCCCAAACTCGGTGTGGAGGGTGTGCATTGGGACGTAGAGTGTCCTAGTGTCCTAAGCGTGCGACAGGGCGTTTGCGGTCGGCGAGGAGCGCGTGCTGGCGGCGCGACATGTGGGTGTGAATTTCCGTTTGCGTGGCCTTGTGGTCTAGTGGTATGATTCTCGCTTAGGGTGCGAGAGGTCCCGGATTCGATCTCCGGCAAGGCCCTGCTCTTTGCTCGCCTTTTTTGACGCTCACCAACCTCGCTCGTTTTTGCGGAAGTGAGCTTACTGGTGTGTCCGCTGAGTGTCTGATTGCGCGTTGGCATGTGTGGAATGCTACCGCGGCGGCTGAAGCGCTCGGCATAGGCTGTGTCACGTGGGAATACAGTGGCTCGTAGCGGTGTCGTGAAGAGCCCAAACTCGGTGTGGAGGGTGTGCATTGGGACGTAGAGTGTCCTAGTGTCCTAAGCGTGCGACAGGGCGTTTGCGGTCGGCGAGGAGCGCGTGCTGGCGGCGCGACATGTGGGTGTGAATTTCCGTTTGCGTGGCCTTGTGGTCTAGTGGTATGATTCTCGCTTAGGGTGCGAGAGGTCCCGGATTCGATCTCCGGCAAGGCCCTGCTCTTTGCTCGCCTTTTTTGACGCTCACCAACCTCGCTCGTTTTTGCGGAAGTGAGCTTACTGGTGTGTCCGCTGAGTGTCTGATTGCGCGTTGGCATGTGTGGAATGCTACCGCGGCGGCTGAAGCGCTCGGCATAGGCTGTGTCACGTGGGAATACAGTGGCTCGTAGCGGTGTCGTGAAGAGCCCAAACTCGGTGTGGAGGGTGTGCATTGGGACGTAGAGTGTCCTAGTGTCCTAAGCGTGCGGCAGCGCGTTTGCGGTCGGCGAGGAGCGCGTGCTGGCGGCGCGACATGTGGGTGTGAATTTCCGTTTGCGTGGCCTTGTGGTCTAGTGGTATGATTCTCGCTTAGGGTGCGAGAGGTCCCGGATTCGATCTCCGGCAAGGCCCTGCTCTTTGCTCGCCTTTTTTGACGCTCACCAACCTCGCTCGTTTTTGCGGAAGTGAGCTTACTGGTGTGTCCGCTGAGTGTCTGATTGCGCGTTGGCATGTGTGGAATGCTACCGCGGCGGCTGAAGCGCTCGGCATAGGCTGTGTCACGTGGGAATACAGTGGCTCGTAGCGGTGTCGTGAAGAGCCCAAACTCGGTGTGGAGGGTGTGCATTGGGACGTAGAGTGTCCTAGTGTCCTAAGCGTGCGACAGGGCGTTTGCGGTCGGCGAGGAGCGCGTGCTGGCGGCGCGACATGTGGGTGTGAATTTCCGTTTGCGTGGCCTTGTGGTCTAGTGGTATGATTCTCGCTTAGGGTGCGAGAGGTCCCGGATTCGATCTCCGGCAAGGCCCTGCTCTTTGCTCGCCTTTTTTGACGCTCACCAACCTCGCTCGTTTTTGCGGAAGTGAGCTTACTGGTGTGTCCGCTGAGTGTCTGATTGCGCGTTGGCATGTGTGGAATGCTACCGCGGCGGCTGAAGCGCTCGGCATAGGCTGTGTCACGTGGGAATACAGTGGCTCGTAGCGGTGTCGTGAAGAGCCCAAACTCGGTGTGGAGGGTGTGCATTGGGACGTAGAGTGTCCTAGTGTCCTAAGCGTGCGACAGGGCGTTTGCGGTCGGCGAGGAGCGCGTGCTGGCGGCGCGACATGTGGGTGTGAATTTCCGTTTGCGTGGCCTTGTGGTCTAGTGGTATGATTCTCGCTTAGGGTGCGAGAGGTCCCGGATTCGATCTCCGGCAAGGCCCTGCTCTTTGCTCGCCTTTTTTGACGCTCACCAACCTCGCTCGTTTTTGCGGAAGTGAGCTCACTGGTGTGTCCGCTGGGTGTCTGATTGCGCGTTGGCATGTGTGGAATGCTACCGCGGCGGCTGAAGCGCTCGGAATAGGCTGTGTCACGTGGGAATACAGTGGCTCGTAGCGGTGTCGTGAAGAGCCCAAACTCGGTGTGGAGGGTGTGCATTGGGACGTAGAGTGTCCTAAGCGTGCGACAGGGCGTTTGCGGTCGGCGAGGAGCGCGTGCTGGCGGCGCGACATGTGGGTGTGAATTTCCGTTTGCGTGGCCTTGTGGTCTAGTGGTATGATTCTCGCTTAGGGTGCGAGAGGTCCCGGATTCGATCTCCGGCAAGGCCCTGCTCTTTGCTCGCCTTTTTTGACGCTCACCAACCTCGCTCGTTTTTGCGGAAGTGAGCTCACTGTGTGTGTCCGCTGGGTGTCTGATTGCGCGTTGGCATGTGTGGAATGCTACCGCGGCGGCTGAAGCGCTCGGCATAGGCTGTGTCACGTGGGAATACAGTGGCTCGTAGCGGTGTCGTGAAGAGCCCAAACTCGGTGTGGAGGGTGTGCATTGGGACGTAGAGTGTCCTAGTGTCCTAAGCGTGCGGCAGCGCGTTTGCGGTCGGCGAGGAGCGCGTGCTGGCGGCGCGACATGTGGGTGTGAATTTCCGTTTGCGTGGCCTTGTGGTCTAGTGGTATGATTCTCGCTTAGGGTGCGAGAGGTCCCGGATTCGATCTCCGGCAAGGCCCTGCTCTTTGCTCGCCTTTTTTGACGCTCACCAACCTCGCTCGTTTTTGCGGAAGTGAGCTCACTGGTGTGTCCGCTGGGTGTCTGATTGCGCGTTGGCATGTGTGGAATGAATGCTACCGCGGCGGCTGAAGCGCTCGGCATAGGCTGTGTCACGTGGGAATACAGTGGCTCGTAGCGGTGTCGTGAAGAGCCCAAACTCGGTGTGGAGGGTGTGCATTGGGACGTAGAGTGTCCTAGTGTCCTAAGCGTGCGGCAGCGCGTTTGCGGTCGGCGAGGAGCGCGTGCTGGCGGCGCGACATGTGGGTGTGAATTTCCGTTTGCGTGGCCTTGTGGTCTAGTGGTATGATTCTCGCTTAGGGTGCGAGAGGTCCCGGATTCGATCTCCGGCAAGGCCCTGCTCTTTGCTCGCCTTTTTTGACGCTCACCAACCTCGCTCGTTTTTGCGGAAGTGAGCTTACTGGTGTGTCCGCTGAGTGTCTGATTGCGCGTTGGCATGTGTGGAATGCTACCGCGGCGGCTGAAGCGCTCGGCATAGGCTGTGTCACGTGGGAATACAGTGGCTCGTAGCGGTGTCGTGAAGAGCCCAAACTCGGTGTGGAGGGTGTGCATTGGGACGTAGAGTGTCCTAGTGTCCTAAGCGTGCGACAGGGCGTTTGCGGTCGGCGAGGAGCGCGTGCTGGCGGCGCGACATGTGGGTGTGAATTTCCGTTTGCGTGGCCTTGTGGTCTAGTGGTATGATTCTCGCTTAGGGTGCGAGAGGTCCCGGATTCGATCTCCGGCAAGGCCCTGCTCTTTGCTCGCCTTTTTTGACGCTCACCAACCTCGCTCGTTTTTGCGGAAGTGAGCTTACTGGTGTGTCCGCTGAGTGTCTGATTGCGCGTTGGCATGTGTGGAATGCTACCGCGGCGGCTGAAGCGCTCGGCATAGGCTGTGTCACGTGGGAATACAGTGGCTCGTAGCGGTGTCGTGAAGAGCCCAAACTCGGTGTGGAGGGTGTGCATTGGGACGTAGAGTGTCCTAGTGTCCTAAGCGTGCGGCAGCGCGTTTGCGGTCGGCGAGGAGCGCGTGCTGGCGGCGCGACATGTGGGTGTGAATTTCCGTTTGCGTGGCCTTGTGGTCTAGTGGTATGATTCTCGCTTAGGGTGCGAGAGGTCCCGGATTCGATCTCCGGCAAGGCCCTGCTCTTTGCTCGCCTTTTTTGACGCTCACCAACCTCGCTCGTTTTTGCGGAAGTGAGCTTACTGGTGTGTCCGCTGAGTGTCTGATTGCGCGTTGGCATGTGTGGAATGCTACCGCGGCGGCTGAAGCGCTCGGCATAGGCTGTGTCACGTGGGAATACAGTGGCTCGTAGCGGTGTCGTGAAGAGCCCAAACTCGGTGTGGAGGGTGTGCATTGGGACGTAGAGTGTCCTAGTGTCCTAAGCGTGCGACAGGGCGTTTGCGGTCGGCGAGGAGCGCGTGCTGGCGGCGCGACATGTGGGTGTGAATTTCCGTTTGCGTGGCCTTGTGGTCTAGTGGTATGATTCTCGCTTAGGGTGCGAGAGGTCCCGGATTCGATCTCCGGCAAGGCCCTGCTCTTTGCTCGCCTTTTTTGACGCTCACCAACCTCGCTCGTTTTTGCGGAAGTGAGCTTACTGGTGTGTCCGCTGAGTGTCTGATTGCGCGTTGGCATGTGTGGAATGCTACCGCGGCGGCTGAAGCGCTCGGCATAGGCTGTGTCACGTGGGAATACAGTGGCTCGTAGCGGTGTCGTGAAGAGCCCAAACTCGGTGTGGAGGGTGTGCATTGGGACGTAGAGTGTCCTAGTGTCCTAAGCGTGCGGCAGCGCGTTTGCGGTCGGCGAGGAGCGCGTGCTGGCGGCGCGACATGTGGGTGTGAATTTCCGTTTGCGTGGCCTTGTGGTCTAGTGGTATGATTCTCGCTTAGGGTGCGAGAGGTCCCGGATTCGATCTCCGGCAAGGCCCTGCTCTTTGCTCGCCTTTTTTGACGCTCACCAACCTCGCTCGTTTTTGCGGAAGTGAGCTTACTGGTGTGTCCGCTGAGTGTCTGATTGCGCGTTGGCATGTGTGGAATGCTACCGCGGCGGCTGAAGCGCTCGGCATAGGCTGTGTCACGTGGGAATACAGTGGCTCGTAGCGGTGTCGTGAAGAGCCCAAACTCGGTGTGGAGGGTGTGCATTGGGACGTAGAGTGTCCTAGTGTCCTAAGCGTGCGACAGGGCGTTTGCGGTCGGCGAGGAGCGCGTGCTGGCGGCGCGACATGTGGGTGTGAATTTCCGTTTGCGTGGCCTTGTGGTCTAGTGGTATGATTCTCGCTTAGGGTGCGAGAGGTCCCGGATTCGATCTCCGGCAAGGCCCTGCTCTTTGCTCGCCTTTTTTGACGCTCACCAACCTCGCTCGTTTTTGCGGAAGTGAGCTTACTGGTGTGTCCGCTGAGTGTCTGATTGCGCGTTGGCATGTGTGGAATGCTACCGCGGCGGCTGAAGCGCTCGGCATAGGCTGTGTCACGTGGGAATACAGTGGCTCGTAGCGGTGTCGTGAAGAGCCCAAACTCGGTGTGGAGGGTGTGCATTGGGACGTAGAGTGTCCTAGTGTCCTAAGCGTGCGACAGGGCGTTTGCGGTCGGCGAGGAGCGCGTGCTGGCGGCGCGACATGTGGGTGTGAATTTCCGTTTGCGTGGCCTTGTGGTCTAGTGGTATGATTCTCGCTTAGGGTGCGAGAGGTCCCGGATTCGATCTCCGGCAAGGCCCTGCTCTTTGCTCGCCTTTTTTGACGCTCACCAACCTCGCTCGTTTTTGCGGAAGTGAGCTTACTGGTGTGTCCGCTGAGTGTCTGATTGCGCGTTGGCATGTGTGGAATGCTACCGCGGCGGCTGAAGCGCTCGGCATAGGCTGTGTCACGTGGGAATACAGTGGCTCGTAGCGGTGTCGTGAAGAGCCCAAACTCGGTGTGGAGGGTGTGCATTGGGACGTAGAGTGTCCTAGTGTCCTAAGCGTGCGGCAGCGCGTTTGCGGTCGGCGAGGAGCGCGTGCTGGCGGCGCGACATGTGGGTGTGAATTTCCGTTTGCGTGGCCTTGTGGTCTAGTGGTATGATTCTCGCTTAGGGTGCGAGAGGTCCCGGATTCGATCTCCGGCAAGGCCCTGCTCTTTGCTCGCCTTTTTTGACGCTCACCAACCTCGCTCGTTTTTGCGGAAGTGAGCTTACTGGTGTGTCCGCTGAGTGTCTGATTGCGCGTTGGCATGTGTGGAATGCTACCGCGGCGGCTGAAGCGCTCGGCATAGGCTGTGTCACGTGGGAATACAGTGGCTCGTAGCGGTGTCGTGAAGAGCCCAAACTCGGTGTGGAGGGTGTGCATTGGGACGTAGAGTGTCCTAGTGTCCTAAGCGTGCGGCAGCGCGTTTGCGGTCGGCGAGGAGCGCGTGCTGGCGGCGCGACATGTGGGTGTGAATTTCCGTTTGCGTGGCCTTGTGGTCTAGTGGTATGATTCTCGCTTAGGGTGCGAGAGGTCCCGGATTCGATCTCCGGCAAGGCCCTGCTCTTTGCTCGCCTTTTTTGACGCTCACCAACCTCGCTCGTTTTTGCGGAAGTGAGCTTACTGGTGTGTCCGCTGAGTGTCTGATTGCGCGTTGGCATGTGTGGAATGCTACCGCGGCGGCTGAAGCGCTCGGCATAGGCTGTGTCACGTGGGAATACAGTGGCTCGTAGCGGTGTCGTGAAGAGCCCAAACTCGGTGTGGAGGGTGTGCATTGGGACGTAGAGTGTCCTAGTGTCCTAAGCGTGCGACAGCGCGTTTGCGGTCGGCGAGGAGCGCGTGCTGGCGGCGCGACATGTGGGTGTGAATTTCCGTTTGCGTGGCCTTGTGGTCTAGTGGTATGATTCTCGCTTAGGGTGCGAGAGGTCCCGGATTCGATCTCCGGCAAGGCCCTGCTCTTTGCTCGCCTTTTTTGACGCTCACCAACCTCGCTCGTTTTTGCGGAAGTGAGCTCACTGGTGTGTCCGCTGGGTGTCTGATTGCGCGTTGGCATGTGTGGAATGCTACCGCGGCGGCTGAAGCGCTCGGCATAGGCTGTGTCACGTGGGAATACAGTGGCTCGTAGCGGTGTCGTGAAGAGCCCAAACTCGGTGTGGAGGGTGTGCATTGGGACGTAGAGTGTCCTAGTGTCCTAAGCGTGCGGCAGCGCGTTTGCGGTCGGCGAGGAGCGCGTGCTGGCGGCGCGACATGTGGGTGTGAATTTCCGTTTGCGTGGCCTTGTGGTCTAGTGGTATGATTCTCGCTTAGGGTGCGAGAGGTCCCGGATTCGATCTCCGGCAAGGCCCTGCTCTTTGCTCGCCTTTTTTGACGCTCACCAACCTCGCTCGTTTTTGCGGAAGTGAGCTTACTGGTGTGTCCGCTGAGTGTCTGATTGCGCGTTGGCATGTGTGGAATGCTACCGCGGCGGCTGAAGCGCTCGGCATAGGCTGTGTCACGTGGGAATACAGTGGCTCGTAGCGGTGTCGTGAAGAGCCCAAACTCGGTGTGGAGGGTGTGCATTGGGACGTAGAGTGTCCTAGTGTCCTAAGCGTGCGGCAGCGCGTTTGCGGTCGGCGAGGAGCGCGTGCTGGCGGCGCGACATGTGGGTGTGAATTTCCGTTTGCGTGGCCTTGTGGTCTAGTGGTATGATTCTCGCTTAGGGTGCGAGAGGTCCCGGATTCGATCTCCGGCAAGGCCCTGCTCTTTGCTCGCCTTTTTTGACGCTCACCAACCTCGCTCGTTTTTGCGGAAGTGAGCTTACTGGTGTGTCCGCTGAGTGTCTGATTGCGCGTTGGCATGTGTGGAATGCTACCGCGGCGGCTGAAGCGCTCGGCATAGGCTGTGTCACGTGGGAATACAGTGGCTCGTAGCGGTGTCGTGAAGAGCCCAAACTCGGTGTGGAGGGTGTGCATTGGGACGTAGAGTGTCCTAGTGTCCTAAGCGTGCGGCAGCGCGTTTGCGGTCGGCGAGGAGCGCGTGCTGGCGGCGCGACATGTGGGTGTGAATTTCCGTTTGCGTGGCCTTGTGGTCTAGTGGTATGATTCTCGCTTAGGGTGCGAGAGGTCCCGGATTCGATCTCCGGCAAGGCCCTGCTCTTTGCTCGCCTTTTTTGACGCTCACCAACCTCGCTCGTTTTTGCGGAAGTGAGCTTACTGGTGTGTCCGCTGAGTGTCTGATTGCGCGTTGGCATGTGTGGAATGCTACCGCGGCGGCTGAAGCGCTCGGCATAGGCTGTGTCACGTGGGAATACAGTGGCTCGTAGCGGTGTCGTGAAGAGCCCAAACTCGGTGTGGAGGGTGTGCATTGGGACGTAGAGTGTCCTAGTGTCCTAAGCGTGCGGCAGCGCGTTTGCGGTCGGCGAGGAGCGCGTGCTGGCGGCGCGACATGTGGGTGTGAATTTCCGTTTGCGTGGCCTTGTGGTCTAGTGGTATGATTCTCGCTTAGGGTGCGAGAGGTCCCGGATTCGATCTCCGGCAAGGCCCTGCTCTTTGCTCGCCTTTTTTGACGCTCACCAACCTCGCTCGTTTTTGCGGAAGTGAGCTTACTGGTGTGTCCGCTGAGTGTCTGATTGCGCGTTGGCATGTGTGGAATGCTACCGCGGCGGCTGAAGCGCTCGGCATAGGCTGTGTCACGTGGGAATACAGTGGCTCGTAGCGGTGTCGTGAAGAGCCCAAACTCGGTGTGGAGGGTGTGCATTGGGACGTAGAGTGTCCTAGTGTCCTAAGCGTGCGGCAGCGCGTTTGCGGTCGGCGAGGAGCGCGTGCTGGCGGCGCGACATGTGGGTGTGAATTTCCGTTTGCGTGGCCTTGTGGTCTAGTGGTATGATTCTCGCTTAGGGTGCGAGAGGTCCCGGATTCGATCTCCGGCAAGGCCCTGCTCTTTGCTCGCCTTTTTTGACGCTCACCAACCTCGCTCGTTTTTGCGGAAGTGAGCTTACTGGTGTGTCCGCTGAGTGTCTGATTGCGCGTTGGCATGTGTGGAATGCTACCGCGGCGGCTGAAGCGCTCGGCATAGGCTGTGTCACGTGGGAATACAGTGGCTCGTAGCGGTGTCGTGAAGAGCCCAAACTCGGTGTGGAGGGTGTGCATTGGGACGTAGAGTGTCCTAGTGTCCTAAGCGTGCGGCAGCGCGTTTGCGGTCGGCGAGGAGCGCGTGCTGGCGGCGCGACATGTGGGTGTGAATTTCCGTTTGCGTGGCCTTGTGGTCTAGTGGTATGATTCTCGCTTAGGGTGCGAGAGGTCCCGGATTCGATCTCCGGCAAGGCCCTGCTCTTTGCTCGCCTTTTTCGACGCTCACCAACCTCGCTCGTTTTTGCGGAAGTGAGCTCACTGGTGTGTCCGCTGGGTGTCTGATTGCGCGTTGGCATGTGTGGAATGAATGCTACCGCGGCGGCTGAAGCGCTCGGAATAGGCTGTGTCACGTGGGAATACAGTGGCTCGTAGCGGTGTCGTGAAGAGCCCAAACTCGGTGTGGAGGGTGTGCATTGGGACGTAGAGTGTCCTAGTGTCCTAAGCGTGCGGCAGCGCGTTTGCGGTCGGCGAGGAGCGCGTGCTGGCGGCGCGACATGTGGGTGTGAATTTCCGTTTGCGTGGCCTTGTGGTCTAGTGGTATGATTCTCGCTTAGGGTGCGAGAGGTCCCGGATTCGATCTCCGGCAAGGCCCTGCTCTTTGCTCGCCTTTTTCGACGCTCACCAACCTCGCTCGTTTTTGCGGAAGTGAGCTCACTGGTGTGTCCGCTGGGTGTCTGATTGCGCGTTGGCATGTGTGGAATGAATGCTACCGCGGCGGCTGAAGCGCTCGGAATAGGCTGTGTCACGTGGGAATACAGTGGCTCGTAGCGGTGTCGTGAAGAGCCCAAACTCGGTGTGGAGGGTGTGCATTGGGACGTAGAGTGTCCTAGTGTCCTAAGCGTGCGACAGCGCGTTTGCGGTCGGCGAGGAGCGCGTGCTGGCGGCGCGACATGTGGGTGTGAATTTCCGTTTGCGTGGCCTTGTGGTCTAGTGGTATGATTCTCGCTTAGGGTGCGAGAGGTCCCGGATTCGATCTCCGGCAAGGCCCTGCTCTTTGCTCGCCTTTTTCGACGCTCACCAACCTCGCTCGTTTTTGCGGAAGTGAGCTCACTGGTGTGTCCGCTGGGTGTCTGATTGCGCGTTGGCATGTGTGGAATGAATGCTACCGCGGCGGCTGAAGCGCTCGGAATAGGCTGTGTCATGTGGGGATACAGTGGCTCGTAGCGGTGTCGTGAAGAGCCCAAACTCGGTGTGGAGGGTGTGCATTGGGACGTAGAGTGTCCTAGTGTCCTAAGCGTGCGGCAGCGCGTTTGCGGTCGGCGAGGAGCGCGTGCTGGCGGCGCGACATGTGGGTGTGAATTTCCGTTTGCGTGGCCTTGTGGTCTAGTGGTATGATTCTCGCTTAGGGTGCGAGAGGTCCCGGATTCGATCTCCGGCAAGGCCCTGCTCTTTGCTCGCCTTTTTCGACGCTCACCAACCTCGCTCGTTTTTGCGGAAGTGAGCTCACTGGTGTGTCCGCTGGGTGTCTGATTGCGCGTTGGCATGTGTGGAATGAATGCTACCGCGGCGGCTGAAGCGCTCGGAATAGGCTGTGTCATGTGGGGATACAGTGGCTCGTAGCGGTGTCGTGAAGAGCCCAAACTCGGTGTGGAGGGTGTGCATTGGGACGTAGAGTGTCCTAGTGTCCTAAGCGTGCGGCAGCGCGTTTGCGGTCGGCGAGGAGCGCGTGCTGGCGGCGCGACATGTGGGTGTGAATTTCCGTTTGCGTGGCCTTGTGGTCTAGTGGTATGATTCTCGCTTAGGGTGCGAGAGGTCCCGGATTCGATCTCCGGCAAGGCCCTGCTCTTTGCTCGCCTTTTTCGACGCTCACCAACCTCGCTCGTTTTTGCGGAAGTGAGCTCACTGGTGTGTCCGCTGGGTGTCTGATTGCGCGTTGGCATGTGTGGAATGAATGCTACCGCGGCGGCTGAAGCGCTCGGAATAGGCTGTGTCATGTGGGGATACAGTGGCTCGTAGCGGTGTCGTGAAGAGCCCAAACTCGGTGTGGAGGGTGTGCATTGGGACGTAGAGTGTCCTAGTGTCCTAAGCGTGCGGCAGCGCGTTTGCGGTCGGCGAGGAGCGCGTGCTGGCGGCGCGACATGTGGGTGTGAATTTCCGTTTGCGTGGCCTTGTGGTCTAGTGGTATGATTCTCGCTTAGGGTGCGAGAGGTCCCGGATTCGATCTCCGGCAAGGCCCTGCTCTTTGCTCGCCTTTTTCGACGCTCACCAACCTCGCTCGTTTTTGCGGAAGTGAGCTCACTGGTGTGTCCGCTGGGTGTCTGATTGCGCGTTGGCATGTGTGGAATGAATGCTACCGCGGCGGCTGAAGCGCTCGGAATAGGCTGTGTCATGTGGGGATACAGTGGCTCGTAGCGGTGTCGTGAAGAGCCCAAACTCGGTGTGGAGGGTGTGCATTGGGACGTAGAGTGTCCTAGTGTCCTAAGCGTGCGGCAGCGCGTTTGCGGTCGGCGAGGAGCGCGTGCTGGCGGCGCGACATGTGGGTGTGAATTTCCGTTTGCGTGGCCTTGTGGTCTAGTGGTATGATTCTCGCTTAGGGTGCGAGAGGTCCCGGATTCGATCTCCGGCAAGGCCCTGCTCTTTGCTCGCCTTTTTCGACGCTCACCAACCTCGCTCGTTTTTGCGGAAGTGAGCTCACTGGTGTGTCCGCTGGGTGTCTGATTGCGCGTTGGCATGTGTGGAATGAATGCTACCGCGGCGGCTGAAGCGCTCGGAATAGGCTGTGTCATGTGGGGATACAGTGGCTCGTAGCGGTGTCGTGAAGAGCCCAAACTCGGTGTGGAGGGTGTGCATTGGGACGTAGAGTGTCCTAGTGTCCTAAGCGTGCGGCAGCGCGTTTGCGGTCGGCGAGGAGCGCGTGCTGGCGGCGCGACATGTGGGTGTGAATTTCCGTTTGCGTGGCCTTGTGGTCTAGTGGTATGATTCTCGCTTAGGGTGCGAGAGGTCCCGGATTCGATCTCCGGCAAGGCCCTGCTCTTTGCTCGCCTTTTTCGACGCTCACCAACCTCGCTCGTTTTTGCGGAAGTGAGCTCACTGGTGTGTCCGCTGGGTGTCTGATTGCGCGTTGGCATGTGTGGAATGAATGCTACCGCGGCGGCTGAAGCGCTCGGAATAGGCTGTGTCATGTGGGGATACAGTGGCTCGTAGCGGTGTCGTGAAGAGCCCAAACTCGGTGTGGAGGGTGTGCATTGGGACGTAGAGTGTCCTAGTGTCCTAAGCGTGCGGCAGCGCGTTTGCGGTCGGCGAGGAGCGCGTGCTGGCGGCGCGACATGTGGGTGTGAATTTCCGTTTGCGTGGCCTTGTGGTCTAGTGGTATGATTCTCGCTTAGGGTGCGAGAGGTCCCGGATTCGATCTCCGGCAAGGCCCTGCTCTTTGCTCGCCTTTTTCGACGCTCACCAACCTCGCTCGTTTTTGCGGAAGTGAGCTCACTGGTGTGTCCGCTGGGTGTCTGATTGCGCGTTGGCATGTGTGGAATGAATGCTACCGCGGCGGCTGAAGCGCTCGGAATAGGCTGTGTCATGTGGGGATACAGTGGCTCGTAGCGGTGTCGTGAAGAGCCCAAACTCGGTGTGGAGGGTGTGCATTGGGACGTAGAGTGTCCTAGTGTCCTAAGCGTGCGGCAGCGCGTTTGCGGTCGGCGAGGAGCGCGTGCTGGCGGCGCGACATGTGGGTGTGAATTTCCGTTTGCGTGGCCTTGTGGTCTAGTGGTATGATTCTCGCTTAGGGTGCGAGAGGTCCCGGATTCGATCTCCGGCAAGGCCCTGCTCTTTGCTCGCCTTTTTCGACGCTCACCAACCTCGCTCGTTTTTGCGGAAGTGAGCTCACTGGTGTGTCCGCTGGGTGTCTGATTGCGCGTTGGCATGTGTGGAATGAATGCTACCGCGGCGGCTGAAGCGCTCGGAATAGGCTGTGTCATGTGGGAATACAGTGGCTCGTAGCGGTGTCATGAAGAGCCCAAACTCGGTGTGGAGGGTGTGCATTGGGACGTAGAGTGTCCTAGTGTCCTAAGCGTGCGGCAGCGCGTTTGCGGTCGGCGAGGAGCGCGTGCTGGCGGCGCGACATGTGGGTGTGAATTTCCGTTTGCGTGGCCTTGTGGTCTAGTGGTATGATTCTCGCTTAGGGTGCGAGAGGTCCCGGATTCGATCTCCGGCAAGGCCCTGCTCTTTGCTCGCCTTTTTCGACGCTCACCAACCTCGCTCGTTTTTGCGGAAGTGAGCTCACTGGTGTGTCCGCTGGGTGTCTGATTGCGCGTTGGCATGTGTGGAATGAATGCTACCGCGGCGGCTGAAGCGCTCGGAATAGGCTGTGTCATGTGGGGATACAGTGGCTCGTAGCGGTGTCGTGAAGAGCCCAAACTCGGTGTGGAGGGTGTGCATTGGGACGTAGAGTGTCCTAGTGTCCTAAGCGTGCGGCAGCGCGTTTGCGGTCGGCGAGGAGCGCGTGCTGGCGGCACGACATGTGGGTGTGAATTTCCGTTTGCGTGGCCTTGTGGTCTAGTGGTATGATTCTCGCTTAGGGTGCGAGAGGTCCCGGATTCGATCTCCGGCAAGGCCCTGCTCTTTGCTCGCCTTTTTCGACGCTCACCAACCTCGCTCGTTTTTGCGGAAGTGAGCTCACTGGTGTGTCCGCTGGGTGTCTGATTGCGCGTTGGCATGTGTGGAATGAATGCTACCGCGGCGGCTGAAGCGCTCGGAATAGGCTGTGTCATGTGGGAATACAGTGGCTCGTAGCGGTGTCATGAAGAGCCCAAACTCGGTGTGGAGGGTGTGCATTGGGACGTAGAGTGTCCTAGTGTCCTAAGCGTGCGGCAGCGCGTTTGCGGTCGGCGAGGAGCGCGTGCTGGCGGCGCGACATGTGGGTGTGAATTTCCGTTTGCGTGGCCTTGTGGTCTAGTGGTATGATTCTCGCTTAGGGTGCGAGAGGTCCCGGATTCGATCTCCGGCAAGGCCCTGCTCTTTGCTCGCCTTTTTCGACGCTCACCAACCTCGCTCGTTTTTGCGGAAGTGAGCTCACTGGTGTGTCCGCTGGGTGTCTGATTGCGCGTTGGCATGTGTGGAATGAATGCTACCGCGGCGGCTGAAGCGCTCGGAATAGGCTGTGTCATGTGGGGATACAGTGGCTCGTAGCGGTGTCGTGAAGAGCCCAAACTCGGTGTGGAGGGTGTGCATTGGGACGTAGAGTGTCCTAGTGTCCTAAGCGTGCGGCAGCGCGTTTGCGGTCGGCGAGGAGCGCGTGCTGGCGGCGCAACATGTGGGTGTGAATTTCCGTTTGCGTGGCCTTGTGGTCTAGTGGTATGATTCTCGCTTAGGGTGCGAGAGGTCCCGGATTCGATCTCCGGCAAGGCCCTGCTCTTTGCTCGCCTTTTTCGACGCTCACCAACCTCGCTCGTTTTTGCGGAAGTGAGCTCACTGGTGTGTCCGCTGGGTGTCTGATTGCGCGTTGGCATGTGTGGAATGAATGCTACCGCGGCGGCTGAAGCGCTCGGAATAGGCTGTGTCATGTGGGGATACAGTGGCTCGTAGCGGTGTCGTGAAGAGCCCAAACTCGGTGTGGAGGGTGTGCATTGGGACGTAGAGTGTCCTAGTGTCCTAAGCGTGCGGCAGCGCGTTTGCGGTCGGCGAGGAGCGCGTGCTGGCGGCGCGACATGTGGGTGTGAATTTCCGTTTGCGTGGCCTTGTGGTCTAGTGGTATGATTCTCGCTTAGGGTGCGAGAGGTCCCGGATTCGATCTCCGGCAAGGCCCTGCTCTTTGCTCGCCTTTTTCGACGCTCACCAACCTCGCTCGTTTTTGCGGAAGTGAGCTCACTGGTGTGTCCGCTGGGTGTCTGATTGCGCGTTGGCATGTGTGGAATGAATGCTACCGCGGCGGCTGAAGCGCTCGGAATAGGCTGTGTCATGTGGGGATACAGTGGCTCGTAGCGGTGTCGTGAAGAGCCCAAACTCGGTGTGGAGGGTGTGCATTGGGACGTAGAGTGTCCTAGTGTCCTAAGCGTGCGGCAGCGCGTTTGCGGTCGGCGAGGAGCGCGTGCTGGCGGCGCGACATGTGGGTGTGAATTTCCGTTTGCGTGGCCTTGTGGTCTAGTGGTATGATTCTCGCTTAGGGTGCGAGAGGTCCCGGATTCGATCTCCGGCAAGGCCCTGCTCTTTGCTCGCCTTTTTCGACGCTCACCAACCTCGCTCGTTTTTGCGGAAGTGAGCTCACTGGTGTGTCCGCTGGGTGTCTGATTGCGCGTTGGCATGTGTGGAATGAATGCTACCGCGGCGGCTGAAGCGCTCGGAATAGGCTGTGTCATGTGGGGATACAGTGGCTCGTAGCGGTGTCATGAAGAGCCCAAACTCGGTGTGGAGGGTGTGCATTGGGACGTAGAGTGTCCTAGTGTCCTAAGCGTGCGGCAGCGCGTTTGCGGTCGGCGAGGAGCGCGTGCTGGCGGCGCGACATGTGGGTGTGAATTTCCGTTTGCGTGGCCTTGTGGTCTAGTGGTATGATTCTCGCTTAGGGTGCGAGAGGTCCCGGATTCGATCTCCGGCAAGGCCCTGCTCTTTGCTCGCCTTTTTCGACGCTCACCAACCTCGCTCGTTTTTGCGGAAGTGAGCTCACTGGTGTGTCCGCTGGGTGTCTGATTGCGCGTTGGCATGTGTGGAATGAATGCTACCGCGGCGGCTGAAGCGCTCGGAATAGGCTGTGTCATGTGGGGATACAGTGGCTCGTAGCGGTGTCATGAAGAGCCCAAACTCGGTGTGGAGGGTGTGCATTGGGACGTAGAGTGTCCTAGTGTCCTAAGCGTGCGGCAGCGCGTTTGCGGTCGGCGAGGAGCGCGTGCTGGCGGCGCGACATGTGGGTGTGAATTTCCGTTTGCGTGGCCTTGTGGTCTAGTGGTATGATTCTCGCTTAGGGTGCGAGAGGTCCCGGATTCGATCTCCGGCAAGGCCCTGCTCTTTGCTCGCCTTTTTTGACGCTCACCAACCTCGCTCGTTTTTGCGGAAGTGAGCTTACTGGTGTGTCCGCTGAGTGTCTGATTGCGCGTTGGCATGTGTGGAATGCTACCGCGGCGGCTGAAGCGCTCGGCATAGGCTGTGTCACGTGGGAATACAGTGGCTCGTAGCGGTGTCGTGAAGAGCCCAAACTCGGTGTGGAGGGTGTGCATTGGGACGTAGAGTGTCCTAGTGTCCTAAGCGTGCGGCAGCGCGTTTGCGGTCGGCGAGGAGCGCGTGCTGGCGGCGCGACATGTGGGTGTGAATTTCCGTTTGCGTGGCCTTGTGGTCTAGTGGTATGATTCTCGCTTAGGGTGCGAGAGGTCCCGGATTCGATCTCCGGCAAGGCCCTGCTCTTTGCTCGCCTTTTTCGACGCTCACCAACCTCGCTCGTTTTTGCGGAAGTGAGCTCACTGGTGTGTCCGCTGGGTGTCTGATTGCGCGTTGGCATGTGTGGAATGAATGCTACCGCGGCGGCTGAAGCGCTCGGAATAGGCTGTGTCACGTGGGAATACAGTGGCTCGTAGCGGTGTCATGAAGAGCCCAAACTCGGTGTGGAGGGTGTGCATTGGGACGTAGAGTGTCCTAGTGTCCTAAGCGTGCGGCAGCGCGTTTGCGGTCGGCGAGGAGCGCGTGCTGGCGGCGCGACATGTGGGTGTGAATTTCCGTTTGCGTGGCCTTGTGGTCTAGTGGTATGATTCTCGCTTAGGGTGCGAGAGGTCCCGGATTCGATCTCCGGCAAGGCCCTGCTCTTTGCTCGCCTTTTTCGACGCTCACCAACCTCGCTCGTTTTTGCGGAAGTGAGCTCACTGGTGTGTCCGCTGGGTGTCTGATTGCGCGTTGGCATGTGTGGAATGAATGCTACCGCGGCGGCTGAAGCGCTCGGAATAGGCTGTGTCATGTGGGGATACAGTGGCTCGTAGCGGTGTCGTGAAGAGCCCAAACTCGGTGTGGAGGGTGTGCATTGGGACGTAGAGTGTCCTAGTGTCCTAAGCGTGCGGCAGCGCGTTTGCGGTCGGCGAGGAGCGCGTGCTGGCGGCGCGACATGTAGGTGTGAATTTCCGTTTGCGTGGCCTTGTGGTCTAGTGGTATGATTCTCGCTTAGGGTGCGAGAGGTCCCGGATTCGATCTCCGGCAAGGCCCTGCTCTTTGCTCGCCTTTTTCGACGCTCACCAACCTCGCTCGTTTTTGCGGAAGTGAGCTCACTGGTGTGTCCGCTGGGTGTCTGATTGCGCGTTGGCATGTGTGGAATGAATGCTACCGCGGCGGCTGAAGCGCTCGGAATAGGCTGTGTCATGTGGGAATACAGTGGCTCGTAGCGGCGTCGTGAAGAGCCCAAACTCGGTGTGGAGGGTGTGCATTGGGACGTAGAGTGTCCTAGTGTCCTAAGCGTGCGGCAGCGCGTTTGCGGTCGGCGAGGAGCGCGTGCTGGCGGCGCGACATGTGGGTGTGAATTTCCGTTTGCGTGGCCTTGTGGTCTAGTGGTATGATTCTCGCTTAGGGTGCGAGAGGTCCCGGATTCGATCTCCGGCAAGGCCCTGCTCTTTGCTCGCCTTTTTTGACGCTCACCAACCTCGCTCGTTTTTGCGGAAGTGAGCTTACTGGTGTGTCCGCTGAGTGTCTGATTGCGCGTTGGCATGTGTGGAATGCTACCGCGGCGGCTGAAGCGCTCGGCATAGGCTGTGTCACGTGGGAATACAGTGGCTCGTAGCGGTGTCGTGAAGAGCCCAAACTCGGTGTGGAGGGTGTGCATTGGGACGTAGAGTGTCCTAGTGTCCTAAGCGTGCGGCAGCGCGTTTGCGGTCGGCGAGGAGCGCGTGCTGGCGGCGCGACATGTGGGTGTGAATTTCCGTTTGCGTGGCCTTGTGGTCTAGTGGTATGATTCTCGCTTAGGGTGCGAGAGGTCCCGGATTCGATCTCCGGCAAGGCCCTGCTCTTTGCTCGCCTTTTTTGACGCTCACCAACCTCGCTCGTTTTTGCGGAAGTGAGCTTACTGGTGTGTCCGCTGAGTGTCTGATTGCGCGTTGGCATGTGTGGAATGCTACCGCGGCGGCTGAAGCGCTCGGCATAGGCTGTGTCACGTGGGAATACAGTGGCTCGTAGCGGTGTCGTGAAGAGCCCAAACTCGGTGTGGAGGGTGTGCATTGGGACGTAGAGTGTCCTAGTGTCCTAAGCGTGCGGCAGCGCGTTTGCGGTCGGCGAGGAGCGCGTGCTGGCGGCGCGACATGTGGGTGTGAATTTCCGTTTGCGTGGCCTTGTGGTCTAGTGGTATGATTCTCGCTTAGGGTGCGAGAGGTCCCGGATTCGATCTCCGGCAAGGCCCTGCTCTTTGCTCGCCTTTTTTGACGCTCACCAACCTCGCTCGTTTTTGCGGAAGTGAGCTTACTGGTGTGTCCGCTGAGTGTCTGATTGCGCGTTGGCATGTGTGGAATGCTACCGCGGCGGCTGAAGCGCTCGGCATAGGCTGTGTCACGTGGGAATACAGTGGCTCGTAGCGGTGTCGTGAAGAGCCCAAACTCGGTGTGGAGGGTGTGCATTGGGACGTAGAGTGTCCTAGTGTCCTAAGCGTGCGGCAGCGCGTTTGCGGTCGGCGAGGAGCGCGTGCTGGCGGCGCGACATGTGGGTGTGAATTTCCGTTTGCGTGGCCTTGTGGTCTAGTGGTATGATTCTCGCTTAGGGTGCGAGAGGTCCCGGATTCGATCTCCGGCAAGGCCCTGCTCTTTGCTCGCCTTTTTCGACGCTCACCAACCTCGCTCGTTTTTGCGGAAGTGAGCTCACTGGTGTGTCCGCTGGGTGTCTGATTGCGCGTTGGCATATGTGGAATGCTACCGCGGCGGCTGAAGCGCTCGGCATAGGCTGTGTCACGTGGGAATACAGTGGCTCGTAGCGGTGTCGTGAAGAGCCCAAACTCGGTGTGGAGGGTGTGCATTGGGACGTAGAGTGTCCTAAGCGTGCGACAGGGCGTTTGCGGTCGGCGAGGAGCGCGTGCTGGCGGCGCGACATGTGGGTGTGAATTTCCGTTTGCGTGGCCTTGTGGTCTAGTGGTATGATTCTCGCTTAGGGTGCGAGAGGTCCCGGATTCGATCTCCGGCAAGGCCCTGCTCTTTGCTCGCCTTTTTTGACGCTCACCAACCTCGCTCGTTTTTGCGGAAGTGAGCTCACTGGTGTGTCCGCTGGGTGTCTGATTGCGCGTTGGCATGTGTGGAATGCTACCGCGGCGGCTGAAGCGCTCGGCATAGGCTGTGTCACGTGGGAATACAGTGGCTCGTAGCGGTGTCGTGAAGAGCCCAAACTCGGTGTGGAGGGTGTGCATTGGGACGTAGAGTGTCCTAGTGTCCTAAGCGTGCGGCAGCGCGTTTGCGGTCGGCGAGGAGCGCGTGCTGGCGGCGCGACATGTGGGTGTGAATTTCCGTTTGCGTGGCCTTGTGGTCTAGTGGTATGATTCTCGCTTAGGGTGCGAGAGGTCCCGGATTCGATCTCCGGCAAGGCCCTGCTCTTTGCTCGCCTTTTTTGACGCTCACCAACCTCGCTCGTTTTTGCGGAAGTGAGCTCACTGGTGTGTCCGCTGGGTGTCTGATTGCGCGTTGGCATGTGTGGAATGCTACCGCGGCGGCTGAAGCGCTCGGCATAGGCTGTGTCACGTGGGAATACAGTGGCTCGTAGCGGTGTCGTGAAGAGCCCAAACTCGGTGTGGAGGGTGTGCATTGGGACGTAGAGTGTCCTAGTGTCCTAAGCGTGCGGCAGCGCGTTTGCGGTCGGCGAGGAGCGCGTGCTGGCGGCGCGACATGTGGGTGTGAATTTCCGTTTGCGTGGCCTTGTGGTCTAGTGGTATGATTCTCGCTTAGGGTGCGAGAGGTCCCGGATTCGATCTCCGGCAAGGCCCTGCTCTTTGCTCGCCTTTTTTGACGCTCACCAACCTCGCTCGTTTTTGCGGAAGTGAGCTCACTGGTGTGTCCGCTGGGTGTCTGATTGCGCGTTGGCATATGTGGAATGCTACCGCGGCGGCTGAAGCGCTCGGCATAGGCTGTGTCACGTGGGAATACAGTGGCTCGTAGCGGTGTCGTGAAGAGCCCAAACTCGGTGTGGAGGGTGTGCATTGGGACGTAGAGTGTCCTAAGCGTGCGACAGGGCGTTTGCGGTCGGCGAGGAGCGCGTGCTGGCGGCGCGACATGTGGGTGTGAATTTCCGTTTGCGTGGCCTTGTGGTCTAGTGGTATGATTCTCGCTTAGGGTGCGAGAGGTCCCGGATTCGATCTCCGGCAAGGCCCTGCTCTTTGCTCGCCTTTTTTGACGCTCACCAACCTCGCTCGTTTTTGCGGAAGTGAGCTCACTGGTGTGTCCGCTGGGTGTCTGATTGCGCGTTGGCATGTGTGGAATGCTACCGCGGCGGCTGAAGCGCTCGGCATAGGCTGTGTCACGTGGGAATACAGTGGCTCGTAGCGGTGTCGTGAAGAGCCCAAACTCGGTGTGGAGGGTGTGCATTGGGACGTAGAGTGTCCTAGTGTCCTAAGCGTGCGGCAGCGCGTTTGCGGTCGGCGAGGAGCGCGTGCTGGCGGCGCGACATGTGGGTGTGAATTTCCGTTTGCGTGGCCTTGTGGTCTAGTGGTATGATTCTCGCTTAGGGTGCGAGAGGTCCCGGATTCGATCTCCGGCAAGGCCCTGCTCTTTGCTCGCCTTTTTTGACGCTCACCAACCTCGCTCGTTTTTGCGGAAGTGAGCTCACTGGTGTGTCCGCTGGGTGTCTGATTGCGCGTTGGCATGTGTGGAATGCTACCGCGGCGGCTGAAGCGCTCGGCATAGGCTGTGTCACGTGGGAATACAGTGGCTCGTAGCGGTGTCGTGAAGAGCCCAAACTCGGTGTGGAGGGTGTGCATTGGGACGTAGAGTGTCCTAGTGTCCTAAGCGTGCGGCAGCGCGTTTGCGGTCGGCGAGGAGCGCGTGCTGGCGGCGCGACATGTGGGTGTGAATTTCCGTTTGCGTGGCCTTGTGGTCTAGTGGTATGATTCTCGCTTAGGGTGCGAGAGGTCCCGGATTCGATCTCCGGCAAGGCCCTGCTCTTTGCTCGCCTTTTTTGACGCTCACCAACCTCGCTCGTTTTTGCGGAAGTGAGCTCACTGGTGTGTCCGCTGGGTGTCTGATTGCGCGTTGGCATGTGTGGAATGCTACCGCGGCGGCTGAAGCGCTCGGCATAGGCTGTGTCACGTGGGAATACAGTGGCTCGTAGCGGTGTCGTGAAGAGCCCAAACTCGGTGTGGAGGGTGTGCATTGGGACGTAGAGTGTCCTAAGCGTGCGACAGGGCGTTTGCGGTCGGCGAGGAGCGCGTGCTGGCGGCGCGACATGTGGGTGTGAATTTCCGTTTGCGTGGCCTTGTGGTCTAGTGGTATGATTCTCGCTTAGGGTGCGAGAGGTCCCGGATTCGATCTCCGGCAAGGCCCTGCTCTTTGCTCGCCTTTTTTGACGCTCACCAACCTCGCTCGTTTTTGCGGAAGTGAGCTCACTGGTGTGTCCGCTGGGTGTCTGATTGCGCGTTGGCATGTGTGGAATGCTACCGCGGCGGCTGAAGCGCTCGGCATAGGCTGTGTCACGTGGGAATACAGTGGCTCGTAGCGGTGTCGTGAAGAGCCCAAACTCGGTGTGGAGGGTGTGCATTGGGACGTAGAGTGTCCTAGTGTCCTAAGCGTGCGGCAGCGCGTTTGCGGTCGGCGAGGAGCGCGTGCTGGCGGCGCGACATGTGGGTGTGAATTTCCGTTTGCGTGGCCTTGTGGTCTAGTGGTATGATTCTCGCTTAGGGTGCGAGAGGTCCCGGATTCGATCTCCGGCAAGGCCCTGCTCTTTGCTCGCCTTTTTTGACGCTCACCAACCTCGCTCGTTTTTGCGGAAGTGAGCTCACTGGTGTGTCCGCTGGGTGTCTGATTGCGCGTTGGCATGTGTGGAATGCTACCGCGGCGGCTGAAGCGCTCGGCATAGGCTGTGTCACGTGGGAATACAGTGGCTCGTAGCGGTGTCGTGAAGAGCCCAAACTCGGTGTGGAGGGTGTGCATTGGGACGTAGAGTGTCCTAGTGTCCTAAGCGTGCGACAGGGCGTTTGCGGTCGGCGAGGAGCGCGTGCTGGCGGCGCGACATGTGGGTGTGAATTTCCGTTTGCGTGGCCTTGTGGTCTAGTGGTATGATTCTCGCTTAGGGTGCGAGAGGTCCCGGATTCGATCTCCGGCAAGGCCCTGCTCTTTGCTCGCCTTTTTTGACGCTCACCAACCTCGCTCGTTTTTGCGGAAGTGAGCTCACTGGTGTGTCCGCTGGGTGTCTGATTGCGCGTTGGCATGTGTGGAATGCTACCGCGGCGGCTGAAGCGCTCGGCATAGGCTGTGTCACGTGGGAATACAGTGGCTCGTAGCGGTGTCGTGAAGAGCCCAAACTCGGTGTGGAGGGTGTGCATTGGGACGTAGAGTGTCCTAGTGTCCTAAGCGTGCGACAGGGCGTTTGCGGTCGGCGAGGAGCGCGTGCTGGCGGCGCGACATGTGGGTGTGAATTTCCGTTTGCGTGGCCTTGTGGTCTAGTGGTATGATTCTCGCTTAGGGTGCGAGAGGTCCCGGATTCGATCTCCGGCAAGGCCCTGCTCTTTTTTGCTCGCCTTTTTTTACGCTCACCAACCTCGCTCGTTTTTGCGGAAGTGAGCTCACTGGTGTGTCCGCTGGGTGTCTGATTGCGCGTTGGCATGTGTGGAATGCTACCGCGGCGGCTGAAGCGCTCGGCATAGGCTGTGTCACGTGGGAATACAGTGGCTCGTAGCGGTGTCGTGAAGAGCCCAAACTCGGTGTGGAGGGTGTGCATTGGGACGTAGAGTGTCCTAAGCGTGCGACAGGGCGTTTGCGGTCGGCGAGGAGCGCGTGCTGGCGGCGCGACATGTGGGTGTGAATTTCCGTTTGCGTGGCCTTGTGGTCTAGTGGTATGATTCTCGCTTAGGGTGCGAGAGGTCCCGGATTCGATCTCCGGCAAGGCCCTGCTCTTTGCTCGCCTTTTTTGACGCTCACCAACCTCGCTCGTTTTTGCGGAAGTGAGCTCACTGTGTGTGTCCGCTGGGTGTCTGATTGCGCGTTGGCATGTGTGGAATGCTACCGCGGCGGCTGAAGCGCTCGGCATAGGCTGTGTCACGTGGGAATACAGTGGCTCGTAGCGGTGTCGTGAAGAGCCCAAACTCGGTGTGGAGGGTGTGCATTGGGACGTAGAGTGTCCTAGTGTCCTAAGCGTGCGGCAGCGCGTTTGCGGTCGGCGAGGAGCGCGTGCTGGCGGCGCGACATGTGGGTGTGAATTTCCGTTTGCGTGGCCTTGTGGTCTAGTGGTATGATTCTCGCTTAGGGTGCGAGAGGTCCCGGATTCGATCTCCGGCAAGGCCCTGCTCTTTGCTCGCCTTTTTTGACGCTCACCAACCTCGCTCGTTTTTGCGGAAGTGAGCTCACTGTGTGTGTCCGCTGGGTGTCTGATTGCGCGTTGGCATGTGTGGAATGCTACCGCGGCGGCTGAAGCGCTCGGAATAGGCTGTGTCACGTGGGAATACAGTGGCTCGTAGCGGTGTCGTGAAGAGCCCAAACTCGGTGTGGAGGGTGTGCATTGGGACGTAGAGTGTCCTAGTGTCCTAAGCGTGCGGCAGCGCGTTTGCGGTCGGCGAGGAGCGCGTGCTGGCGGCGCAACATGTGGGTGTGAATTTCCGTTTGCGTGGCCTTGTGGTCTAGTGGTATGATTCTCGCTTAGGGTGCGAGAGGTCCCGGATTCGATCTCCGGCAAGGCCCTGCTCTTTGCTCGCCTTTTTTGACGCTCACCAACCTCGCTCGTTTTTGCGGAAGTGAGCTCACTGGTGTGTCCGCTGGGTGTCTGATTGCGCGTTGGCATGTGTGGAATGCTACCGCGGCGGCTGAAGCGCTCGGCATAGGCTGTGTCACGTGGGAATACAGTGGCTCGTAGCGGTGTCGTGAAGAGCCCAAACTCGGTGTGGAGGGTGTGCATTGGGACGTAGAGTGTCCTAGTGTCCTAAGCGTGCGGCAGCGCGTTTGCGGTCGGCGAGGAGCGCGTGCTGGCGGCGCGACATGTGGGTGTGAATTTCCGTTTGCGTGGCCTTGTGGTCTAGTGGTATGATTCTCGCTTAGGGTGCGAGAGGTCCCGGATTCGATCTCCGGCAAGGCCCTGCTCTTTGCTCGCCTTTTTTGACGCTCACCAACCTCGCTCGTTTTTGCGGAAGTGAGCTCACTGGTGTGTCCGCTGGGTGTCTGATTGCGCGTTGGCATGTGTGGAATGCTACCGCGGCGGCTGAAGCGCTCGGAATAGGCTGTGTCACGTGGGAATACAGTGGCTCGTAGCGGTGTCGTGAAGAGCCCAAACTCGGTGTGGAGGGTGTGCATTGGGACGTAGAGTGTCCTAGTGTCCTAAGCGTGCGGCAGCGCGTTTGCGGTCGGCGAGGAGCGCGTGCTGGCGGCGCGACATGTGGGTGTGAATTTCCGTTTGCGTGGCCTTGTGGTCTAGTGGTATGATTCTCGCTTAGGGTGCGAGAGGTCCCGGATTCGATCTCCGGCAAGGCCCTGCTCTTTGCTCGCCTTTTTTGACGCTCACCAACCTCGCTCGTTTTTGCGGAAGTGAGCTCACTGGTGTGTCCGCTGGGTGTCTGATTGCGCGTTGGCATGTGTGGAATGCTACCGCGGCGGCTGAAGCGCTCGGCATAGGCTGTGTCACGTGGGAATACAGTGGCTCGTAGCGGTGTCGTGAAGAGCCCAAACTCGGTGTGGAGGGTGTGCATTGGGACGTAGAGTGTCCTAGTGTCCTAAGCGTGCGACAGGGCGTTTGCGGTCGGCGAGGAGCGCGTGCTGGCGGCGCGACATGTGGGTGTGAATTTCCGTTTGCGTGGCCTTGTGGTCTAGTGGTATGATTCTCGCTTAGGGTGCGAGAGGTCCCGGATTCGATCTCCGGCAAGGCCCTGCTCTTTGCTCGCCTTTTTTGACGCTCACCAACCTCGCTCGTTTTTGCGGAAGTGAGCTCACTGTGTGTGTCCGCTGGGTGTCTGATTGCGCGTTGGCATGTGTGGAATGCTACCGCGGCGGCTGAAGCGCTCGGAATAGGCTGTGTCACGTGGGAATACAGTGGCTCGTAGCGGTGTCGTGAAGAGCCCAAACTCGGTGTGGAGGGTGTGCATTGGGACGTAGAGTGTCCTAGTGTCCTAAGCGTGCGGCAGCGCGTTTGCGGTCGGCGAGGAGCGCGTGCTGGCGGCGCGACATGTGGGTGTGAATTTCCGTTTGCGTGGCCTTGTGGTCTAGTGGTATGATTCTCGCTTAGGGTGCGAGAGGTCCCGGATTCGATCTCCGGCAAGGCCCTGCTCTTTGCTCGCCTTTTTTGACGCTCACCAACCTCGCTCGTTTTTGCGGAAGTGAGCTCACTGTGTGTGTCCGCTGGGTGTCTGATTGCGCGTTGGCATGTGTGGAATGCTACCGCGGCGGCTGAAGCGCTCGGAATAGGCTGTGTCACGTGGGAATACAGTGGCTCGTAGCGGTGTCGTGAAGAGCCCAAACTCGGTGTGGAGGGTGTGCATTGGGACGTAGAGTGTCCTAGTGTCCTAAGCGTGCGGCAGCGCGTTTGCGGTCGGCGAGGAGCGCGTGCTGGCGGCGCGACATGTGGGTGTGAATTTCCGTTTGCGTGGCCTTGTGGTCTAGTGGTATGATTCTCGCTTAGGGTGCGAGAGGTCCCGGATTCGATCTCCGGCAAGGCCCTGCTCTTTGCTCGCCTTTTTTGACGCTCACCAACCTCGCTCGTTTTTGCGGAAGTGAGCTCACTGGTGTGTCCGCTGGGTGTCTGATTGCGCGTTGGCATATGTGGAATGCTACCGCGGCGGCTGAAGCGCTCGGCATAGGCTGTGTCACGTGGGAATACAGTGGCTCGTAGCGGTGTCGTGAAGAGCCCAAACTCGGTGTGGAGGGTGTGCATTGGGACGTAGAGTGTCCTAAGCGTGCGACAGGGCGTTTGCGGTCGGCGAGGAGCGCGTGCTGGCGGCGCGACATGTGGGTGTGAATTTCCGTTTGCGTGGCCTTGTGGTCTAGTGGTATGATTCTCGCTTAGGGTGCGAGAGGTCCCGGATTCGATCTCCGGCAAGGCCCTGCTCTTTGCTCGCCTTTTTTGACGCTCACCAACCTCGCTCGTTTTTGCGGAAGTGAGCTCACTGTGTGTGTCCGCTGGGTGTCTGATTGCGCGTTGGCATGTGTGGAATGCTACCGCGGCGGCTGAAGCGCTCGGAATAGGCTGTGTCACGTGGGAATACAGTGGCTCGTAGCGGTGTCGTGAAGAGCCCAAACTCGGTGTGGAGGGTGTGCATTGGGACGTAGAGTGTCCTAGTGTCCTAAGCGTGCGGCAGCGCGTTTGCGGTCGGCGAGGAGCGCGTGCTGGCGGCGCGACATGTGGGTGTGAATTTCCGTTTGCGTGGCCTTGTGGTCTAGTGGTATGATTCTCGCTTAGGGTGCGAGAGGTCCCGGATTCGATCTCCGGCAAGGCCCTGCTCTTTGCTCGCCTTTTTTGACGCTCACCAACCTCGCTCGTTTTTGCGGAAGTGAGCTCACTGTGTGTGTCCGCTGGGTGTCTGATTGCGCGTTGGCATGTGTGGAATGCTACCGCGGCGGCTGAAGCGCTCGGAATAGGCTGTGTCACGTGGGAATACAGTGGCTCGTAGCGGTGTCGTGAAGAGCCCAAACTCGGTGTGGAGGGTGTGCATTGGGACGTAGAGTGTCCTAGTGTCCTAAGCGTGCGGCAGCGCGTTTGCGGTCGGCGAGGAGCGCGTGCTGGCGGCGCGACATGTGGGTGTGAATTTCCGTTTGCGTGGCCTTGTGGTCTAGTGGTATGATTCTCGCTTAGGGTGCGAGAGGTCCCGGATTCGATCTCCGGCAAGGCCCTGCTCTTTGCTCGCCTTTTTTGACGCTCACCAACCTCGCTCGTTTTTGCGGAAGTGAGCTCACTGGTGTGTCCGCTGGGTGTCTGATTGCGCGTTGGCATGTGTGGAATGCTACCGCGGCGGCTAAAGCGCTCGGCATAGGCTGTGTCACGTGGGAATACAGTGGCTCGTAGCGGTGTCGTGAAGAGCCCAAACTCGGTGTGGAGGGTGTGCATTGGGACGTAGAGTGTCCTAGTGTCCTAAGCGTGCGACAGGGCGTTTGCGGTCGGCGAGGAGCGCGTGCTGGCGGCGCGACATGTGGGTGTGAATTTCCGTTTGCGTGGCCTTGTGGTCTAGTGGTATGATTCTCGCTTAGGGTGCGAGAGGTCCCGGATTCGATCTCCGGCAAGGCCCTGCTCTTTGCTCGCCTTTTTTGACGCTCACCAACCTCGCTCGTTTTTGCGGAAGTGAGCTCACTGGTGTGTCCGCTGGGTGTCTGATTGCGCGTTGGCATGTGTGGAATGCTACCGCGGCGGCTGAAGCGCTCGGCATAGGCTGTGTCACGTGGGAATACAGTGGCTCGTAGCGGTGTCGTGAAGAGCCCAAACTCGGTGTGGAGGGTGTGCATTGGGACGTAGAGTGTCCTAGTGTCCTAAGCGTGCGGCAGCGCGTTTGCGGTCGGCGAGGAGCGCGTGCTGGCGGCGCAACATGTGGGTGTGAATTTCCGTTTGCGTGGCCTTGTGGTCTAGTGGTATGATTCTCGCTTAGGGTGCGAGAGGTCCCGGATTCGATCTCCGGCAAGGCCCTGCTCTTTGCTCGCCTTTTTTGACGCTCACCAACCTCGCTCGTTTTTGCGGAAGTGAGCTCACTGGTGTGTCCGCTGGGTGTCTGATTGCGCGTTGGCATGTGTGGAATGCTACCGCGGCGGCTGAAGCGCTCGGCATAGGCTGTGTCACGTGGGAATACAGTGGCTCGTAGCGGTGTCGTGAAGAGCCCAAACTCGGTGTGGAGGGTGTGCATTGGGACGTAGAGTGTCCTAGTGTCCTAAGCGTGCGGCAGCGCGTTTGCGGTCGGCGAGGAGCGCGTGCTGGCGGCGCGACATGTGGGTGTGAATTTCCGTTTGCGTGGCCTTGTGGTCTAGTGGTATGATTCTCGCTTAGGGTGCGAGAGGTCCCGGATTCGATCTCCGGCAAGGCCCTGCTCTTTGCTCGCCTTTTTTGACGCTCACCAACCTCGCTCGTTTTTGCGGAAGTGAGCTCACTGGTGTGTCCGCTGGGTGTCTGATTGCGCGTTGGCATGTGTGGAATGCTACCGCGGCGGCTAAAGCGCTCGGAATAGGCTGTGTCATGTGGGGATACAGTGGCTCGTAGCGGTGTCGTGAAGAGCCCAAACTCGGTGTGGAGGGTGTGCATTGGGACGTAGAGTGTCCTAGTGTCCTAAGCGTGCGGCAGCGCGTTTGCGGTCGGCGAGGAGCGCGTGCTGGCGGCGCGACATGTGGGTGTGAATTTCCGTTTGCGTGGCCTTGTGGTCTAGTGGTATGATTCTCGCTTAGGGTGCGAGAGGTCCCAGATTCGATCTCCGGCAAGGCCCTGCTCTTTGCTCGCCTTTTTTGACGCTCACCAACCTCGCTCGTTTTTGCGGAAGTGAGCTCACTGTGTGTGTCCGCTGGGTGTCTGATTGCGCGTTGGCATGTGTGGAATGCTACCGCGGCGGCTGAAGCGCTCGGCATAGGCTGTGTCACGTGGGAATACAGTGGCTCGTAGCGGTGTCGTGAAGAGCCCAAACTCGGTGTGGAGGGTGTGCATTGGGACGTAGAGTGTCCTAGTGTCCTAAGCGTGCGGCAGCGCGTTTGCGGTCGGCGAGGAGCGCGTGCTGGCGGCGCGACATGTGGGTGTGAATTTCCGTTTGCGTGGCCTTGTGGTCTAGTGGTATGATTCTCGCTTAGGGTGCGAGAGGTCCCAGATTCGATCTCCGGCAAGGCCCTGCTCTTTGCTCGCCTTTTTTGACGCTCACCAACCTCGCTCGTTTTTGCGGAAGTGAGCTCACTGTGTGTGTCCGCTGGGTGTCTGATTGCGCGTTGGCATGTGTGGAATGCTACCGCGGCGGCTGAAGCGCTCGGCATAGGCTGTGTCACGTGGGAATACAGTGGCTCGTAGCGGTGTCGTGAAGAGCCCAAACTCGGTGTGGAGGGTGTGCATTGGGACGTAGAGTGTCCTAGTGTCCTAAGCGTGCGGCAGCGCGTTTGCGGTCGGCGAGGAGCGCGTGCTGGCGGCGCGACATGTGGGTGTGAATTTCCGTTTGCGTGGCCTTGTGGTCTAGTGGTATGATTCTCGCTTAGGGTGCGAGAGGTCCCAGATTCGATCTCCGGCAAGGCCCTGCTCTTTGCTCGCCTTTTTTGACGCTCACCAACCTCGCTCGTTTTTGCGGAAGTGAGCTCACTGTGTGTGTCCGCTGGGTGTCTGATTGCGCGTTGGCATGTGTGGAATGCTACCGCGGCGGCTGAAGCGCTCGGCATAGGCTGTGTCACGTGGGAATACAGTGGCTCGTAGCGGTGTCGTGAAGAGCCCAAACTCGGTGTGGAGGGTGTGCATTGGGACGTAGAGTGTCCTAGTGTCCTAAGCGTGCGGCAGCGCGTTTGCGGTCGGCGAGGAGCGCGTGCTGGCGGCGCGACATGTGGGTGTGAATTTCCGTTTGCGTGGCCTTGTGGTCTAGTGGTATGATTCTCGCTTAGGGTGCGAGAGGTCCCGGATTCGATCTCCGGCAAGGCCCTGCTCTTTGCTCGCCTTTTTTGACGCTCACCAACCTCGCTCGTTTTTGCGGAAGTGAGCTCACTATGTGTGTCCGCTGGGTGTCTGATTGCGCGTTGGCATGTGTGGAATGCTACCGCGGCGGCTGAAGCGCTCGGAATAGGCTGTGTCACGTGGGAATACAGTGGCTCGTAGCGGTGTCGTGAAGAGCCCAAACTCGGTGTGGAGGGTGTGCATTGGGACGTAGAGTGTCCTAGTGTCCTAAGCGTGCGGCAGCGCGTTTGCGGTCGGCGAGGAGCGCGTGCTGGCGGCGCGACATGTGGGTGTGAATTTCCGTTTGCGTGGCCTTGTGGTCTAGTGGTATGATTCTCGCTTAGGGTGCGAGAGGTCCCAGATTCGATCTCCGGCAAGGCCCTGCTCTTTGCTCGCCTTTTTTGACGCTCACCAACCTCGCTCGTTTTTGCGGAAGTGAGCTCACTGTGTGTGTCCGCTGGGTGTCTGATTGCGCGTTGGCATGTGTGGAATGCTACCGCGGCGGCTGAAGCGCTCGGCATAGGCTGTGTCACGTGGGAATACAGTGGCTCGTAGCGGTGTCGTGAAGAGCCCAAACTCGGTGTGGAGGGTGTGCATTGGGACGTAGAGTGTCCTAGTGTCCTAAGCGTGCGGCAGCGCGTTTGCGGTCGGCGAGGAGCGCGTGCTGGCGGCGCGACATGTGGGTGTGAATTTCCGTTTGCGTGGCCTTGTGGTCTAGTGGTATGATTCTCGCTTAGGGTGCGAGAGGTCCCGGATTCGATCTCCGGCAAGGCCCTGCTCTTTGCTCGCCTTTTTTGACGCTCACCAACCTCGCTCGTTTTTGCGGAAGTGAGCTCACTGTGTGTGTCCGCTGGGTGTCTGATTGCGCGTTGGCATGTGTGGAATGCTACCGCGGCGGCTGAAGCGCTCGGCATAGGCTGTGTCACGTGGGAATACAGTGGCTCGTAGCGGTGTCGTGAAGAGCCCAAACTCGGTGTGGAGGGTGTGCATTGGGACGTAGAGTGTCCTAGTGTCCTAAGCGTGCGGCAGCGCGTTTGCGGTCGGCGAGGAGCGCGTGCTGGCGGCGCGACATGTGGGTGTGAATTTCCGTTTGCGTGGCCTTGTGGTCTAGTGGTATGATTCTCGCTTAGGGTGCGAGAGGTCCCGGATTCGATCTCCGGCAAGGCCCTGCTCTTTGCTCGCCTTTTTTGACGCTCACCAACCTCGCTCGTTTTTGCGGAAGTGAGCTCACTATGTGTGTCCGCTGGGTGTCTGATTGCGCGTTGGCATGTGTGGAATGAATGCTACCGCGGCGGCTGAAGCGCTCGGAATAGGCTGTGTCACGTGGGAATACAGTGGCTCGTAGCGGTGTCGTGAAGAGCCCAAACTCGGTGTGGAGGGTGTGCATTGGGACGTAGAGTGTCCTAGTGTCCTAAGCGTGCGACAGGGCGTTTGCGGTCGGCGAGGAGCGCGTGCTGGCGGCGCGACATGTGGGTGTGAATTTCCGTTTGCGTGGCCTTGTGGTCTAGTGGTATGATTCTCGCTTAGGGTGCGAGAGGTCCCGGATTCGATCTCCGGCAAGGCCCTGCTCTTTGCTCGCCTTTTTTGACGCTCACCAACCTCGCTCGTTTTTGCGGAAGTGAGCTTACTGGTGTGTCCGCTGAGTGTCTGATTGCGCGTTGGCATGTGTGGAATGCTACCGCGGCGGCTGAAGCGCTCGGCATAGGCTGTGTCACGTGGGAATACAGTGGCTCGTAGCGGTGTCGTGAAGAGCCCAAACTCGGTGTGGAGGGTGTGCATTGGGACGTAGAGTGTCCTAGTGTCCTAAGCGTGCGGCAGCGCGTTTGCGGTCGGCGAGGAGCGCGTGCTGGCGGCGCGACATGTGGGTGTGAATTTCCGTTTGCGTGGCCTTGTGGTCTAGTGGTATGATTCTCGCTTAGGGTGCGAGAGGTCCCGGATTCGATCTCCGGCAAGGCCCTGCTCTTTGCTCGCCTTTTTTGACGCTCACCAACCTCGCTCGTTTTTGCGGAAGTGAGCTCACTGTGTGTGTCCGCTGGGTGTCTGATTGCGCGTTGGCATGTGTGGAATGCTACCGCGGCGGCTGAAGCGCTCGGAATAGGCTGTGTCACGTGGGAATACAGTGGCTCGTAGCGGTGTCGTGAAGAGCCCAAACTCGGTGTGGAGGGTGTGCATTGGGACGTAGAGTGTCCTAGTGTCCTAAGCGTGCGGCAGGGCGTTTGCGGTCGGCGAGGAGCGCGTGCTGGCGGCGCGACATGTGGGTGTGAATTTCCGTTTGCGTGGCCTTGTGGTCTAGTGGTATGATTCTCGCTTAGGGTGCGAGAGGTCCCGGATTCGATCTCCGGCAAGGCCCTGCTCTTTGCTCGCCTTTTTTGACGCTCACCAACCTCGCTCGTTTTTGCGGAAGTGAGCTCACTGTGTGTGTCCGCTGGGTGTCTGATTGCGCGTTGGCATGTGTGGAATGCTACCGCGGCGGCTGAAGCGTTCGGAATAGGCTGTGTCACGTGGGAATACAGTGGCTCGTAGCGGTGTCGTGAAGAGCCCAAACTCGGTGTGGAGGGTGTGCATTGGGACGTAGAGTGTCCTAGTGTCCTAAGCGTGCGGCAGCGCGTTTGCGGTCGGCGAGGAGCGCGTGCTGGCGGCGCGACATGTGGGTGTGAATTTCCGTTTGCGTGGCCTTGTGGTCTAGTGGTATGATTCTCGCTTAGGGTGCGAGAGGTCCCGGATTCGATCTCCGGCAAGGCCCTGCTCTTTGCTCGCCTTTTTTGACGCTCACCAACCTCGCTCGTTTTTGCGGAAGTGAGCTCACTGGTGTGTCCGCTGGGTGTCTGATTGCGCGTTGGCATGTGTGGAATGCTACCGCGGCGGCTGAAGCGCTCGGAATAGGCTGTGTCACGTGGGAATACAGTGGCTCGTAGCGGTGTCGTGAAGAGCCCAAACTCGGTGTGGAGGGTGTGCATTGGGACGTAGAGTGTCCTAGTGTCCTAAGCGTGCGGCAGCGCGTTTGCGGTCGGCGAGGAGCGCGTGCTGGCGGCGCGACATGTGGGTGTGAATTTCCGTTTGCGTGGCCTTGTGGTCTAGTGGTATGATTCTCGCTTAGGGTGCGAGAGGTCCCGGATTCGATCTCCGGCAAGGCCCTGCTCTTTGCTCGCCTTTTTTGACGCTCACCAACCTCGCTCGTTTTTGCGGAAGTGAGCTCACTGTGTGTGTCCGCTGGGTGTCTGATTGCGCGTTGGCATGTGTGGAATGCTACCGCGGCGGCTGAAGCGCTCGGAATAGGCTGTGTCACGTGGGAATACAGTGGCTCGTAGCGGTGTCGTGAAGAGCCCAAACTCGGTGTGGAGGGTGTGCATTGGGACGTAGAGTGTCCTAGTGTCCTAAGCGTGCGGCAGCGCGTTTGCGGTCGGCGAGGAGCGCGTGCTGGCGGCGCGACATGTGGGTGTGAATTTCCGTTTGCGTGGCCTTGTGGTCTAGTGGTATGATTCTCGCTTAGGGTGCGAGAGGTCCCGGATTCGATCTCCGGCAAGGCCCTGCTCTTTGCTCGCCTTTTTTGACGCTCACCAACCTCGCTCGTTTTTGCGGAAGTGAGCTCACTGTGTGTGTCCGCTGGGTGTCTGATTGCGCGTTGGCATGTGTGGAATGCTACCGCGGCGGCTGAAGCGCTCGGAATAGGCTGTGTCACGTGGGAATACAGTGGCTCGTAGCGGTGTCGTGAAGAGCCCAAACTCGGTGTGGAGGGTGTGCATTGGGACGTAGAGTGTCCTAGTGTCCTAAGCGTGCGGCAGGGCGTTTGCGGTCGGCGAGGAGCGCGTGCTGGCGGCGCGACATGTGGGTGTGAATTTCCGTTTGCGTGGCCTTGTGGTCTAGTGGTATGATTCTCGCTTAGGGTGCGAGAGGTCCCGGATTCGATCTCCGGCAAGGCCCTGCTCTTTGCTCGCCTTTTTTGACGCTCACCAACCTCGCTCGTTTTTGCGGAAGTGAGCTCACTGTGTGTGTCCGCTGGGTGTCTGATTGCGCGTTGGCATGTGTGGAATGCTACCGCGGCGGCTGAAGCGCTCGGCATAGGCTGTGTCACGTGGGAATACAGTGGCTCGTAGCGGTGTCGTGAAGAGCCCAAACTCGGTGTGGAGGGTGTGCATTGGGACGTAGAGTGTCCTAGTGTCCTAAGCGTGCGGCAGCGCGTTTGCGGTCGGCGAGGAGCGCGTGCTGGCGGCGCGACATGTGGGTGTGAATTTCCGTTTGCGTGGCCTTGTGGTCTAGTGGTATGATTCTCGCTTAGGGTGCGAGAGGTCCCGGATTCGATCTCCGGCAAGGCCCTGCTCTTTGCTCGCCTTTTTTGACGCTCACCAACCTCGCTCGTTTTTGCGGAAGTGAGCTCACTGTGTGTGTCCGCTGGGTGTCTGATTGCGCGTTGGCATGTGTGGAATGAATGCTACCGCGGCGGCTGAAGCGCTCGGCATAGGCTGTGTCACGTGGGAATACAGTGGCTCGTAGCGGTGTCGTGAAGAGCCCAAACTCGGTGTGGAGGGTGTGCATTGGGACGTAGAGTGTCCTAAGCGTGCGGCAGCGCGTTTGCGGTCGGCGAGGAGCGCGTGCTGGCGGCGCGACATGTGGGTGTGAATTTCCGTTTGCGTGGCCTTGTGGTCTAGTGGTATGATTCTCGCTTAGGGTGCGAGAGGTCCCGGATTCGATCTCCGGCAAGGCCCTGCTCTTTGCTCGCCTTTTTTGACGCTCACCAACCTCGCTCGTTTTTGCGGAAGTGAGCTCACTGGTGTGTCCGCTGGGTGTCTGATTGCGCGTTGGCATGTGTGGAATGCTACCGCGGCGGCTGAAGCGCTCGGCATAGGCTGTGTCACGTGGGAATACAGTGGCTCGTAGCGGTGTCGTGAAGAGCCCAAACTCGGTGTGGAGGGTGTGCATTGGGACGTAGAGTGTCCTAGTGTCCTAAGCGTGCGACAGGGCGTTTGCGGTCGGCGAGGAGCGCGTGCTGGCGGCGCGACATGTGGGTGTGAATTTCCGTTTGCGTGGCCTTGTGGTCTAGTGGTATGATTCTCGCTTAGGGTGCGAGAGGTCCCGGATTCGATCTCCGGCAAGGCCCTGCTCTTTGCTCGCCTTTTTTGACGCTCACCAACCTCGCTCGTTTTTGCGGAAGTGAGCTCACTGGTGTGTCCGCTGGGTGTCTGATTGCGCGTTGGCATGTGTGGAATGCTACCGCGGCGGCTGAAGCGCTCGGCATAGGCTGTGTCACGTGGGAATACAGTGGCTCGTAGCGGTGTCGTGAAGAGCCCAAACTCGGTGTGGAGGGTGTGCATTGGGACGTAGAGTGTCCTAGTGTCCTAAGCGTGCGACAGGGCGTTTGCGGTCGGCGAGGAGCGCGTGCTGGCGGCGCGACATGTGGGTGTGAATTTCCGTTTGCGTGGCCTTGTGGTCTAGTGGTATGATTCTCGCTTAGGGTGCGAGAGGTCCCGGATTCGATCTCCGGCAAGGCCCTGCTCTTTGCTCGCCTTTTTTGACGCTCACCAACCTCGCTCGTTTTTGCGGAAGTGAGCTCACTGTGTGTGTCCGCTGGGTGTCTGATTGCGCGTTGGCATGTGTGGAATGCTACCGCGGCGGCTGAAGCGCTCGGCATAGGCTGTGTCACGTGGGAATACAGTGGCTCGTAGCGGTGTCGTGAAGAGCCCAAACTCGGTGTGGAGGGTGTGCATTGGGACGTAGAGTGTCCTAGTGTCCTAAGCGTGCGACAGGGCGTTTGCGGTCGGCGAGGAGCGCGTGCTGGCGGCGCGACATGTGGGTGTGAATTTCCGTTTGCGTGGCCTTGTGGTCTAGTGGTATGATTCTCGCTTAGGGTGCGAGAGGTCCCGGATTCGATCTCCGGCAAGGCCCTGCTCTTTGCTCGCCTTTTTTGACGCTCACCAACCTCGCTCGTTTTTGCGGAAGTGAGCTCACTGTGTGTGTCCGCTGGGTGTCTGATTGCGCGTTGGCATGTGTGGAATGCTACCGCGGCGGCTGAAGCGCTCGGCATAGGCTGTGTCACGTGGGAATACAGTGGCTCGTAGCGGTGTCGTGAAGAGCCCAAACTCGGTGTGGAGGGTGTGCATTGGGACGTAGAGTGTCCTAAGCGTGCGGCAGCGCGTTTGCGGTCGGCGAGGAGCGCGTGCTGGCGGCGCGACATGTGGGTGTGAATTTCCGTTTGCGTGGCCTTGTGGTCTAGTGGTATGATTCTCGCTTAGGGTGCGAGAGGTCCCGGATTCGATCTCCGGCAAGGCCCTGCTCTTTGCTCGCCTTTTTTGACGCTCACCAACCTCGCTCGTTTTTGCGGAAGTGAGCTCACTGGTGTGTCCGCTGGGTGTCTGATTGCGCGTTGGCATGTGTGGAATGCTACCGCGGCGGCTGAAGCGCTCGGCATAGGCTGTGTCACGTGGGAATACAGTGGCTCGTAGCGGTGTCGTGAAGAGCCCAAACTCGGTGTGGAGGGTGTGCATTGGGACGTAGAGTGTCCTAGTGTCCTAAGCGTGCGACAGGGCGTTTGCGGTCGGCGAGGAGCGCGTGCTGGCGGCGCGACATGTGGGTGTGAATTTCCGTTTGCGTGGCCTTGTGGTCTAGTGGTATGATTCTCGCTTAGGGTGCGAGAGGTCCCGGATTCGATCTCCGGCAAGGCCCTGCTCTTTGCTCGCCTTTTTTGACGCTCACCAACCTCGCTCGTTTTTGCGGAAGTGAGCTCACTGGTGTGTCCGCTGGGTGTCTGATTGCGCGTTGGCATGTGTGGAATGCTACCGCGGCGGCTGAAGCGCTCGGCATAGGCTGTGTCACGTGGGAATACAGTGGCTCGTAGCGGTGTCGTGAAGAGCCCAAACTCGGTGTGGAGGGTGTGCATTGGGACGTAGAGTGTCCTAAGCGTGCGACAGGGCGTTTGCGGTCGGCGAGGAGCGCGTGCTGGCGGCGCGACATGTGGGTGTGAATTTCCGTTTGCGTGGCCTTGTGGTCTAGTGGTATGATTCTCGCTTAGGGTGCGAGAGGTCCCGGATTCGATCTCCGGCAAGGCCCTGCTCTTTGCTCGCCTTTTTTGACGCTCACCAACCTCGCTCGTTTTTGCGGAAGTGAGCTCACTGGTGTGTCCGCTGGGTGTCTGATTGCGCGTTGGCATGTGTGGAATGCTACCGCGGCGGCTGAAGCGCTCGGCATAGGCTGTGTCACGTGGGAATACAGTGGCTCGTAGCGGTGTCGTGAAGAGCCCAAACTCGGTGTGGAGGGTGTGCATTGGGACGTAGAGTGTCCTAGTGTCCTAAGCGTGCGACAGGGCGTTTGCGGTCGGCGAGGAGCGCGTGCTGGCGGCGCGACATGTGGGTGTGAATTTCCGTTTGCGTGGCCTTGTGGTCTAGTGGTATGATTCTCGCTTAGGGTGCGAGAGGTCCCGGATTCGATCTCCGGCAAGGCCCTGCTCTTTGCTCGCCTTTTTTGACGCTCACCAACCTCGCTCGTTTTTGCGGAAGTGAGCTCACTGGTGTGTCCGCTGGGTGTCTGATTGCGCGTTGGCATGTGTGGAATGCTACCGCGGCGGCTGAAGCGCTCGGCATAGGCTGTGTCACGTGGGAATACAGTGGCTCGTAGCGGTGTCGTGAAGAGCCCAAACTCGGTGTGGAGGGTGTGCATTGGGACGTAGAGTGTCCTAGTGTCCTAAGCGTGCGACAGGGCGTTTGCGGTCGGCGAGGAGCGCGTGCTGGCGGCGCGACATGTGGGTGTGAATTTCCGTTTGCGTGGCCTTGTGGTCTAGTGGTATGATTCTCGCTTAGGGTGCGAGAGGTCCCGGATTCGATCTCCGGCAAGGCCCTGCTCTTTGCTCGCCTTTTTTGACGCTCACCAACCTCGCTCGTTTTTGCGGAAGTGAGCTCACTGGTGTGTCCGCTGGGTGTCTGATTGCGCGTTGGCATGTGTGGAATGCTACCGCGGCGGCTGAAGCGCTCGGCATAGGCTGTGTCACGTGGGAATACAGTGGCTCGTAGCGGTGTCGTGAAGAGCCCAAACTCGGTGTGGAGGGTGTGCATTGGGACGTAGAGTGTCCTAGTGTCCTAAGCGTGCGACAGGGCGTTTGCGGTCGGCGAGGAGCGCGTGCTGGCGGCGCGACATGTGGGTGTGAATTTCCGTTTGCGTGGCCTTGTGGTCTAGTGGTATGATTCTCGCTTAGGGTGCGAGAGGTCCCGGATTCGATCTCCGGCAAGGCCCTGCTCTTTGCTCGCCTTTTTTGACGCTCACCAACCTCGCTCGTTTTTGCGGAAGTGAGCTCACTGGTGTGTCCGCTGGGTGTCTGATTGCGCGTTGGCATGTGTGGAATGCTACCGCGGCGGCTGAAGCGCTCGGCATAGGCTGTGTCACGTGGGAATACAGTGGCTCGTAGCGGTGTCGTGAAGAGCCCAAACTCGGTGTGGAGGGTGTGCATTGGGACGTAGAGTGTCCTAGTGTCCTAAGCGTGCGACAGGGCGTTTGCGGTCGGCGAGGAGCGCGTGCTGGCGGCGCGACATGTGGGTGTGAATTTCCGTTTGCGTGGCCTTGTGGTCTAGTGGTATGATTCTCGCTTAGGGTGCGAGAGGTCCCGGATTCGATCTCCGGCAAGGCCCTGCTCTTTGCTCGCCTTTTTTGACGCTCACCAACCTCGCTCGTTTTTGCGGAAGTGAGCTCACTGTGTGTGTCCGCTGGGTGTCTGATTGCGCGTTGGCATGTGTGGAATGCTACCGCGGCGGCTGAAGCGCTCGGCATAGGCTGTGTCACGTGGGAATACAGTGGCTCGTAGCGGTGTCGTGAAGAGCCCAAACTCGGTGTGGAGGGTGTGCATTGGGACGTAGAGTGTCCTAGTGTCCTAAGCGTGCGACAGGGCGTTTGCGGTCGGCGAGGAGCGCGTGCTGGCGGCGCGACATGTGGGTGTGAATTTCCGTTTGCGTGGCCTTGTGGTCTAGTGGTATGATTCTCGCTTAGGGTGCGAGAGGTCCCGGATTCGATCTCCGGCAAGGCCCTGCTCTTTGCTCGCCTTTTTTGACGCTCACCAACCTCGCTCGTTTTTGCGGAAGTGAGCTCACTGGTGTGTCCGCTGGGTGTCTGATTGCGCGTTGGCATGTGTGGAATGCTACCGCGGCGGCTGAAGCGCTCGGCATAGGCTGTGTCACGTGGGAATACAGTGGCTCGTAGCGGTGTCGTGAAGAGCCCAAACTCGGTGTGGAGGGTGTGCATTGGGACGTAGAGTGTCCTAAGCGTGCGACAGGGCGTTTGCGGTCGGCGAGGAGCGCGTGCTGGCGGCGCGACATGTGGGTGTGAATTTCCGTTTGCGTGGCCTTGTGGTCTAGTGGTATGATTCTCGCTTAGGGTGCGAGAGGTCCCGGATTCGATCTCCGGCAAGGCCCTGCTCTTTGCTCGCCTTTTTTGACGCTCACCAACCTCGCTCGTTTTTGCGGAAGTGAGCTCACTGGTGTGTCCGCTGGGTGTCTGATTGCGCGTTGGCATGTGTGGAATGCTACCGCGGCGGCTGAAGCGCTCGGAATAGGCTGTGTCACGTGGGAATACAGTGGCTCGTAGCGGTGTCGTGAAGAGCCCAAACTCGGTGTGGAAGGTGTGCATTGGGACGTAGAGTGTCCTAGTGTCCTAAGCGTGCGGCAGCGCGTTTGCGGTCGGCGAGGAGCGCGTGCTGGCGGCGCGACATGTGGGTGTGAATTTCCGTTTGCGTGGCCTTGTGGTCTAGTGGTATGATTCTCGCTTAGGGTGCGAGAGGTCCCGGATTCGATCTCCGGCAAGGCCCTGCTCTTTGCTCGCCTTTTTTGACGCTCACCAACCTCGCTCGTTTTTGCGGAAGTGAGCTCACTGGTGTGTCCGCTGGGTGTCTGATTGCGCGTTGGCATGTGTGGAATGCTACCGCGGCGGCTGAAGCGCTCGGCATAGGCTGTGTCACGTGGGAATACAGTGGCTCGTAGCGGTGTCGTGAAGAGCCCAAACTCGGTGTGGAGGGTGTGCATTGGGACGTAGAGTGTCCTAGTGTCCTAAGCGTGCGGCAGCGCGTTTGCGGTCGGCGAGGAGCGCGTGCTGGCGGCGCGACATGTGGGTGTGAATTTCCGTTTGCGTGGCCTTGTGGTCTAGTGGTATGATTCTCGCTTAGGGTGCGAGAGGTCCCGGATTCGATCTCCGGCAAGGCCCTGCTCTTTGCTCGCCTTTTTTGACGCTCACCAACCTCGCTCGTTTTTGCGGAAGTGAGCTCACTGGTGTGTCCGCTGGGTGTCTGATTGCGCGTTGGCATGTGTGGAATGAATGCTACCGCGGCGGCTGAAGCGCTCGGCATAGGCTGTGTCACGTGGGAATACAGTGGCTCGTAGCGGTGTCGTGAAGAGCCCAAACTCGGTGTGGAAGGTGTGCATTGGGACGTAGAGTGTCCTAGTGTCCTAAGCGTGCGGCAGCGCGTTTGCGGTCGGCGAGGAGCGCGTGCTGGCGGCGCGACATGTGGGTGTGAATTTCCGTTTGCGTGGCCTTGTGGTCTAGTGGTATGATTCTCGCTTAGGGTGCGAGAGGTCCCGGATTCGATCTCCGGCAAGGCCCTGCTCTTTGCTCGCCTTTTTTGACGCTCACCAACCTCGCTCGTTTTTGCGGAAGTGAGCTTACTGGTGTGTCCGCTGAGTGTCTGATTGCGCGTTGGCATGTGTGGAATGCTACCGCGGCGGCTGAAGCGCTCGGCATAGGCTGTGTCACGTGGGAATACAGTGGCTCGTAGCGGTGTCGTGAAGAGCCCAAACTCGGTGTGGAGGGTGTGCATTGGGACGTAGAGTGTCCTAGTGTCCTAAGCGTGCGACAGGGCGTTTGCGGTCGGCGAGGAGCGCGTGCTGGCGGCGCGACATGTGGGTGTGAATTTCCGTTTGCGTGGCCTTGTGGTCTAGTGGTATGATTCTCGCTTAGGGTGCGAGAGGTCCCGGATTCGATCTCCGGCAAGGCCCTGCTCTTTGCTCGCCTTTTTTGACGCTCACCAACCTCGCTCGTTTTTGCGGAAGTGAGCTCACTGGTGTGTCCGCTGGGTGTCTGATTGCGCGTTGGCATGTGTGGAATGCTACCGCGGCGGCTGAAGCGCTCGGCATAGGCTGTGTCACGTGGGAATACAGTGGCTCGTAGCGGTGTCGTGAAGAGCCCAAACTCGGTGTGGAGGGTGTGCATTGGGACGTAGAGTGTCCTAGTGTCCTAAGCGTGCGACAGGGCGTTTGCGGTCGGCGAGGAGCGCGTGCTGGCGGCGCGACATGTGGGTGTGAATTTCCGTTTGCGTGGCCTTGTGGTCTAGTGGTATGATTCTCGCTTAGGGTGCGAGAGGTCCCGGATTCGATCTCCGGCAAGGCCCTGCTCTTTGCTCGCCTTTTTTGACGCTCACCAACCTCGCTCGTTTTTGCGGAAGTGAGCTTACTGGTGTGTCCGCTGAGTGTCTGATTGCGCGTTGGCATGTGTGGAATGCTACCGCGGCGGCTGAAGCGCTCGGCATAGGCTGTGTCACGTGGGAATACAGTGGCTCGTAGCGGTGTCGTGAAGAGCCCAAACTCGGTGTGGAGGGTGTGCATTGGGACGTAGAGTGTCCTAGTGTCCTAAGCGTGCGGCAGGGCGTTTGCGGTCGGCGAGGAGCGCGTGCTGGCGGCGCGACATGTGGGTGTGAATTTCCGTTTGCGTGGCCTTGTGGTCTAGTGGTATGATTCTCGCTTAGGGTGCGAGAGGTCCCGGATTCGATCTCCGGCAAGGCCCTGCTCTTTGCTCGCCTTTTTTGACGCTCACCAACCTCGCTCGTTTTTGCGGAAGTGAGCTTACTGGTGTGTCCGCTGAGTGTCTGATTGCGCGTTGGCATGTGTGGAATGCTACCGCGGCGGCTGAAGCGCTCGGCATAGGCTGTGTCACGTGGGAATACAGTGGCTCGTAGCGGTGTCGTGAAGAGCCCAAACTCGGTGTGGAGGGTGTGCATTGGGACGTAGAGTGTCCTAGTGTCCTAAGCGTGCGACAGGGCGTTTGCGGTCGGCGAGGAGCGCGTGCTGGCGGCGCGACATGTGGGTGTGAATTTCCGTTTGCGTGGCCTTGTGGTCTAGTGGTATGATTCTCGCTTAGGGTGCGAGAGGTCCCGGATTCGATCTCCGGCAAGGCCCTGCTCTTTGCTCGCCTTTTTTGACGCTCACCAACCTCGCTCGTTTTTGCGGAAGTGAGCTTACTGGTGTGTCCGCTGAGTGTCTGATTGCGCGTTGGCATGTGTGGAATGCTACCGCGGCGGCTGAAGCGCTCGGCATAGGCTGTGTCACGTGGGAATACAGTGGCTCGTAGCGGTGTCGTGAAGAGCCCAAACTCGGTGTGGAGGGTGTGCATTGGGACGTAGAGTGTCCTAGTGTCCTAAGCGTGCGGCAGCGCGTTTGCGGTCGGCGAGGAGCGCGTGCTGGCGGCGCGACATGTGGGTGTGAATTTCCGTTTGCGTGGCCTTGTGGTCTAGTGGTATGATTCTCGCTTAGGGTGCGAGAGGTCCCGGATTCGATCTCCGGCAAGGCCCTGCTCTTTGCTCGCCTTTTTTGACGCTCACCAACCTCGCTCGTTTTTGCGGAAGTGAGCTTACTGGTGTGTCCGCTGAGTGTCTGATTGCGCGTTGGCATGTGTGGAATGCTACCGCGGCGGCTGAAGCGCTCGGCATAGGCTGTGTCACGTGGGAATACAGTGGCTCGTAGCGGTGTCGTGAAGAGCCCAAACTCGGTGTGGAGGGTGTGCATTGGGACGTAGAGTGTCCTAGTGTCCTAAGCGTGCGACAGGGCGTTTGCGGTCGGCGAGGAGCGCGTGCTGGCGGCGCGACATGTGGGTGTGAATTTCCGTTTGCGTGGCCTTGTGGTCTAGTGGTATGATTCTCGCTTAGGGTGCGAGAGGTCCCGGATTCGATCTCCGGCAAGGCCCTGCTCTTTGCTCGCCTTTTTTGACGCTCACCAACCTCGCTCGTTTTTGCGGAAGTGAGCTTACTGGTGTGTCCGCTGAGTGTCTGATTGCGCGTTGGCATGTGTGGAATGCTACCGCGGCGGCTGAAGCGCTCGGCATAGGCTGTGTCACGTGGGAATACAGTGGCTCGTAGCGGTGTCGTGAAGAGCCCAAACTCGGTGTGGAGGGTGTGCATTGGGACGTAGAGTGTCCTAGTGTCCTAAGCGTGCGACAGGGCGTTTGCGGTCGGCGAGGAGCGCGTGCTGGCGGCGCGACATGTGGGTGTGAATTTCCGTTTGCGTGGCCTTGTGGTCTAGTGGTATGATTCTCGCTTAGGGTGCGAGAGGTCCCGGATTCGATCTCCGGCAAGGCCCTGCTCTTTGCTCGCCTTTTTTGACGCTCACCAACCTCGCTCGTTTTTGCGGAAGTGAGCTTACTGGTGTGTCCGCTGAGTGTCTGATTGCGCGTTGGCATGTGTGGAATGCTACCGCGGCGGCTGAAGCGCTCGGCATAGGCTGTGTCACGTGGGAATACAGTGGCTCGTAGCGGTGTCGTGAAGAGCCCAAACTCGGTGTGGAGGGTGTGCATTGGGACGTAGAGTGTCCTAGTGTCCTAAGCGTGCGACAGGGCGTTTGCGGTCGGCGAGGAGCGCGTGCTGGCGGCGCGACATGTGGGTGTGAATTTCCGTTTGCGTGGCCTTGTGGTCTAGTGGTATGATTCTCGCTTAGGGTGCGAGAGGTCCCGGATTCGATCTCCGGCAAGGCCCTGCTCTTTGCTCGCCTTTTTTGACGCTCACCAACCTCGCTCGTTTTTGCGGAAGTGAGCTTACTGGTGTGTCCGCTGAGTGTCTGATTGCGCGTTGGCATGTGTGGAATGCTACCGCGGCGGCTGAAGCGCTCGGCATAGGCTGTGTCACGTGGGAATACAGTGGCTCGTAGCGGTGTCGTGAAGAGCCCAAACTCGGTGTGGAGGGTGTGCATTGGGACGTAGAGTGTCCTAGTGTCCTAAGCGTGCGACAGGGCGTTTGCGGTCGGCGAGGAGCGCGTGCTGGCGGCGCGACATGTGGGTGTGAATTTCCGTTTGCGTGGCCTTGTGGTCTAGTGGTATGATTCTCGCTTAGGGTGCGAGAGGTCCCGGATTCGATCTCCGGCAAGGCCCTGCTCTTTGCTCGCCTTTTTTGACGCTCACCAACCTCGCTCGTTTTTGCGGAAGTGAGCTTACTGGTGTGTCCGCTGAGTGTCTGATTGCGCGTTGGCATGTGTGGAATGCTACCGCGGCGGCTGAAGCGCTCGGCATAGGCTGTGTCACGTGGGAATACAGTGGCTCGTAGCGGTGTCGTGAAGAGCCCAAACTCGGTGTGGAGGGTGTGCATTGGGACGTAGAGTGTCCTAGTGTCCTAAGCGTGCGACAGGGCGTTTGCGGTCGGCGAGGAGCGCGTGCTGGCGGCGCGACATGTGGGTGTGAATTTCCGTTTGCGTGGCCTTGTGGTCTAGTGGTATGATTCTCGCTTAGGGTGCGAGAGGTCCCGGATTCGATCTCCGGCAAGGCCCTGCTCTTTGCTCGCCTTTTTTGACGCTCACCAACCTCGCTCGTTTTTGCGGAAGTGAGCTTACTGGTGTGTCCGCTGAGTGTCTGATTGCGCGTTGGCATGTGTGGAATGCTACCGCGGCGGCTGAAGCGCTCGGCATAGGCTGTGTCACGTGGGAATACAGTGGCTCGTAGCGGTGTCGTGAAGAGCCCAAACTCGGTGTGGAGGGTGTGCATTGGGACGTAGAGTGTCCTAGTGTCCTAAGCGTGCGGCAGCGCGTTTGCGGTCGGCGAGGAGCGCGTGCTGGCGGCGCGACATGTGGGTGTGAATTTCCGTTTGCGTGGCCTTGTGGTCTAGTGGTATGATTCTCGCTTAGGGTGCGAGAGGTCCCGGATTCGATCTCCGGCAAGGCCCTGCTCTTTGCTCGCCTTTTTTGACGCTCACCAACCTCGCTCGTTTTTGCGGAAGTGAGCTTACTGGTGTGTCCGCTGAGTGTCTGATTGCGCGTTGGCATGTGTGGAATGCTACCGCGGCGGCTGAAGCGCTCGGCATAGGCTGTGTCACGTGGGAATACAGTGGCTCGTAGCGGTGTCGTGAAGAGCCCAAACTCGGTGTGGAGGGTGTGCATTGGGACGTAGAGTGTCCTAGTGTCCTAAGCGTGCGACAGGGCGTTTGCGGTCGGCGAGGAGCGCGTGCTGGCGGCGCGACATGTGGGTGTGAATTTCCGTTTGCGTGGCCTTGTGGTCTAGTGGTATGATTCTCGCTTAGGGTGCGAGAGGTCCCGGATTCGATCTCCGGCAAGGCCCTGCTCTTTGCTCGCCTTTTTTGACGCTCACCAACCTCGCTCGTTTTTGCGGAAGTGAGCTTACTGGTGTGTCCGCTGAGTGTCTGATTGCGCGTTGGCATGTGTGGAATGCTACCGCGGCGGCTGAAGCGCTCGGCATAGGCTGTGTCACGTGGGAATACAGTGGCTCGTAGCGGTGTCGTGAAGAGCCCAAACTCGGTGTGGAGGGTGTGCATTGGGACGTAGAGTGTCCTAGTGTCCTAAGCGTGCGACAGGGCGTTTGCGGTCGGCGAGGAGCGCGTGCTGGCGGCGCGACATGTGGGTGTGAATTTCCGTTTGCGTGGCCTTGTGGTCTAGTGGTATGATTCTCGCTTAGGGTGCGAGAGGTCCCGGATTCGATCTCCGGCAAGGCCCTGCTCTTTGCTCGCCTTTTTTGACGCTCACCAACCTCGCTCGTTTTTGCGGAAGTGAGCTCACTGGTGTGTCCGCTGGGTGTCTGATTGCGCGTTGGCATGTGTGGAATGCTACCGCGGCGGCTGAAGCGCTCGGAATAGGCTGTGTCACGTGGGAATACAGTGGCTCGTAGCGGTGTCGTGAAGAGCCCAAACTCGGTGTGGAGGGTGTGCATTGGGACGTAGAGTGTCCTAAGCGTGCGACAGGGCGTTTGCGGTCGGCGAGGAGCGCGTGCTGGCGGCGCGACATGTGGGTGTGAATTTCCGTTTGCGTGGCCTTGTGGTCTAGTGGTATGATTCTCGCTTAGGGTGCGAGAGGTCCCGGATTCGATCTCCGGCAAGGCCCTGCTCTTTGCTCGCCTTTTTTGACGCTCACCAACCTCGCTCGTTTTTGCGGAAGTGAGCTCACTGTGTGTGTCCGCTGGGTGTCTGATTGCGCGTTGGCATGTGTGGAATGCTACCGCGGCGGCTGAAGCGCTCGGCATAGGCTGTGTCACGTGGGAATACAGTGGCTCGTAGCGGTGTCGTGAAGAGCCCAAACTCGGTGTGGAGGGTGTGCATTGGGACGTAGAGTGTCCTAGTGTCCTAAGCGTGCGGCAGCGCGTTTGCGGTCGGCGAGGAGCGCGTGCTGGCGGCGCGACATGTGGGTGTGAATTTCCGTTTGCGTGGCCTTGTGGTCTAGTGGTATGATTCTCGCTTAGGGTGCGAGAGGTCCCGGATTCGATCTCCGGCAAGGCCCTGCTCTTTGCTCGCCTTTTTTGACGCTCACCAACCTCGCTCGTTTTTGCGGAAGTGAGCTCACTGGTGTGTCCGCTGGGTGTCTGATTGCGCGTTGGCATGTGTGGAATGAATGCTACCGCGGCGGCTGAAGCGCTCGGCATAGGCTGTGTCACGTGGGAATACAGTGGCTCGTAGCGGTGTCGTGAAGAGCCCAAACTCGGTGTGGAGGGTGTGCATTGGGACGTAGAGTGTCCTAGTGTCCTAAGCGTGCGGCAGCGCGTTTGCGGTCGGCGAGGAGCGCGTGCTGGCGGCGCGACATGTGGGTGTGAATTTCCGTTTGCGTGGCCTTGTGGTCTAGTGGTATGATTCTCGCTTAGGGTGCGAGAGGTCCCGGATTCGATCTCCGGCAAGGCCCTGCTCTTTGCTCGCCTTTTTTGACGCTCACCAACCTCGCTCGTTTTTGCGGAAGTGAGCTTACTGGTGTGTCCGCTGAGTGTCTGATTGCGCGTTGGCATGTGTGGAATGCTACCGCGGCGGCTGAAGCGCTCGGCATAGGCTGTGTCACGTGGGAATACAGTGGCTCGTAGCGGTGTCGTGAAGAGCCCAAACTCGGTGTGGAGGGTGTGCATTGGGACGTAGAGTGTCCTAGTGTCCTAAGCGTGCGACAGGGCGTTTGCGGTCGGCGAGGAGCGCGTGCTGGCGGCGCGACATGTGGGTGTGAATTTCCGTTTGCGTGGCCTTGTGGTCTAGTGGTATGATTCTCGCTTAGGGTGCGAGAGGTCCCGGATTCGATCTCCGGCAAGGCCCTGCTCTTTGCTCGCCTTTTTTGACGCTCACCAACCTCGCTCGTTTTTGCGGAAGTGAGCTTACTGGTGTGTCCGCTGAGTGTCTGATTGCGCGTTGGCATGTGTGGAATGCTACCGCGGCGGCTGAAGCGCTCGGCATAGGCTGTGTCACGTGGGAATACAGTGGCTCGTAGCGGTGTCGTGAAGAGCCCAAACTCGGTGTGGAGGGTGTGCATTGGGACGTAGAGTGTCCTAGTGTCCTAAGCGTGCGGCAGCGCGTTTGCGGTCGGCGAGGAGCGCGTGCTGGCGGCGCGACATGTGGGTGTGAATTTCCGTTTGCGTGGCCTTGTGGTCTAGTGGTATGATTCTCGCTTAGGGTGCGAGAGGTCCCGGATTCGATCTCCGGCAAGGCCCTGCTCTTTGCTCGCCTTTTTTGACGCTCACCAACCTCGCTCGTTTTTGCGGAAGTGAGCTTACTGGTGTGTCCGCTGAGTGTCTGATTGCGCGTTGGCATGTGTGGAATGCTACCGCGGCGGCTGAAGCGCTCGGCATAGGCTGTGTCACGTGGGAATACAGTGGCTCGTAGCGGTGTCGTGAAGAGCCCAAACTCGGTGTGGAGGGTGTGCATTGGGACGTAGAGTGTCCTAGTGTCCTAAGCGTGCGACAGGGCGTTTGCGGTCGGCGAGGAGCGCGTGCTGGCGGCGCGACATGTGGGTGTGAATTTCCGTTTGCGTGGCCTTGTGGTCTAGTGGTATGATTCTCGCTTAGGGTGCGAGAGGTCCCGGATTCGATCTCCGGCAAGGCCCTGCTCTTTGCTCGCCTTTTTTGACGCTCACCAACCTCGCTCGTTTTTGCGGAAGTGAGCTTACTGGTGTGTCCGCTGAGTGTCTGATTGCGCGTTGGCATGTGTGGAATGCTACCGCGGCGGCTGAAGCGCTCGGCATAGGCTGTGTCACGTGGGAATACAGTGGCTCGTAGCGGTGTCGTGAAGAGCCCAAACTCGGTGTGGAGGGTGTGCATTGGGACGTAGAGTGTCCTAGTGTCCTAAGCGTGCGGCAGCGCGTTTGCGGTCGGCGAGGAGCGCGTGCTGGCGGCGCGACATGTGGGTGTGAATTTCCGTTTGCGTGGCCTTGTGGTCTAGTGGTATGATTCTCGCTTAGGGTGCGAGAGGTCCCGGATTCGATCTCCGGCAAGGCCCTGCTCTTTGCTCGCCTTTTTTGACGCTCACCAACCTCGCTCGTTTTTGCGGAAGTGAGCTTACTGGTGTGTCCGCTGAGTGTCTGATTGCGCGTTGGCATGTGTGGAATGCTACCGCGGCGGCTGAAGCGCTCGGCATAGGCTGTGTCACGTGGGAATACAGTGGCTCGTAGCGGTGTCGTGAAGAGCCCAAACTCGGTGTGGAGGGTGTGCATTGGGACGTAGAGTGTCCTAGTGTCCTAAGCGTGCGACAGGGCGTTTGCGGTCGGCGAGGAGCGCGTGCTGGCGGCGCGACATGTGGGTGTGAATTTCCGTTTGCGTGGCCTTGTGGTCTAGTGGTATGATTCTCGCTTAGGGTGCGAGAGGTCCCGGATTCGATCTCCGGCAAGGCCCTGCTCTTTGCTCGCCTTTTTTGACGCTCACCAACCTCGCTCGTTTTTGCGGAAGTGAGCTTACTGGTGTGTCCGCTGAGTGTCTGATTGCGCGTTGGCATGTGTGGAATGCTACCGCGGCGGCTGAAGCGCTCGGCATAGGCTGTGTCACGTGGGAATACAGTGGCTCGTAGCGGTGTCGTGAAGAGCCCAAACTCGGTGTGGAGGGTGTGCATTGGGACGTAGAGTGTCCTAGTGTCCTAAGCGTGCGACAGGGCGTTTGCGGTCGGCGAGGAGCGCGTGCTGGCGGCGCGACATGTGGGTGTGAATTTCCGTTTGCGTGGCCTTGTGGTCTAGTGGTATGATTCTCGCTTAGGGTGCGAGAGGTCCCGGATTCGATCTCCGGCAAGGCCCTGCTCTTTGCTCGCCTTTTTTGACGCTCACCAACCTCGCTCGTTTTTGCGGAAGTGAGCTTACTGGTGTGTCCGCTGAGTGTCTGATTGCGCGTTGGCATGTGTGGAATGCTACCGCGGCGGCTGAAGCGCTCGGCATAGGCTGTGTCACGTGGGAATACAGTGGCTCGTAGCGGTGTCGTGAAGAGCCCAAACTCGGTGTGGAGGGTGTGCATTGGGACGTAGAGTGTCCTAGTGTCCTAAGCGTGCGGCAGCGCGTTTGCGGTCGGCGAGGAGCGCGTGCTGGCGGCGCGACATGTGGGTGTGAATTTCCGTTTGCGTGGCCTTGTGGTCTAGTGGTATGATTCTCGCTTAGGGTGCGAGAGGTCCCGGATTCGATCTCCGGCAAGGCCCTGCTCTTTGCTCGCCTTTTTTGACGCTCACCAACCTCGCTCGTTTTTGCGGAAGTGAGCTTACTGGTGTGTCCGCTGAGTGTCTGATTGCGCGTTGGCATGTGTGGAATGCTACCGCGGCGGCTGAAGCGCTCGGCATAGGCTGTGTCACGTGGGAATACAGTGGCTCGTAGCGGTGTCGTGAAGAGCCCAAACTCGGTGTGGAGGGTGTGCATTGGGACGTAGAGTGTCCTAGTGTCCTAAGCGTGCGGCAGCGCGTTTGCGGTCGGCGAGGAGCGCGTGCTGGCGGCGCGACATGTGGGTGTGAATTTCCGTTTGCGTGGCCTTGTGGTCTAGTGGTATGATTCTCGCTTAGGGTGCGAGAGGTCCCGGATTCGATCTCCGGCAAGGCCCTGCTCTTTGCTCGCCTTTTTTGACGCTCACCAACCTCGCTCGTTTTTGCGGAAGTGAGCTTACTGGTGTGTCCGCTGAGTGTCTGATTGCGCGTTGGCATGTGTGGAATGCTACCGCGGCGGCTGAAGCGCTCGGCATAGGCTGTGTCACGTGGGAATACAGTGGCTCGTAGCGGTGTCGTGAAGAGCCCAAACTCGGTGTGGAGGGTGTGCATTGGGACGTAGAGTGTCCTAGTGTCCTAAGCGTGCGACAGCGCGTTTGCGGTCGGCGAGGAGCGCGTGCTGGCGGCGCGACATGTGGGTGTGAATTTCCGTTTGCGTGGCCTTGTGGTCTAGTGGTATGATTCTCGCTTAGGGTGCGAGAGGTCCCGGATTCGATCTCCGGCAAGGCCCTGCTCTTTGCTCGCCTTTTTTGACGCTCACCAACCTCGCTCGTTTTTGCGGAAGTGAGCTCACTGGTGTGTCCGCTGAGTGTCTGATTGCGCGTTGGCATGTGTGGAATGCTACCGCGGCGGCTGAAGCGCTCGGCATAGGCTGTGTCACGTGGGAATACAGTGGCTCGTAGCGGTGTCGTGAAGAGCCCAAACTCGGTGTGGAGGGTGTGCATTGGGACGTAGAGTGTCCTAGTGTCCTAAGCGTGCGGCAGCGCGTTTGCGGTCGGCGAGGAGCGCGTGCTGGCGGCGCGACATGTGGGTGTGAATTTCCGTTTGCGTGGCCTTGTGGTCTAGTGGTATGATTCTCGCTTAGGGTGCGAGAGGTCCCGGATTCGATCTCCGGCAAGGCCCTGCTCTTTGCTCGCCTTTTTTGACGCTCACCAACCTCGCTCGTTTTTGCGGAAGTGAGCTTACTGGTGTGTCCGCTGAGTGTCTGATTGCGCGTTGGCATGTGTGGAATGCTACCGCGGCGGCTGAAGCGCTCGGCATAGGCTGTGTCACGTGGGAATACAGTGGCTCGTAGCGGTGTCGTGAAGAGCCCAAACTCGGTGTGGAGGGTGTGCATTGGGACGTAGAGTGTCCTAGTGTCCTAAGCGTGCGGCAGCGCGTTTGCGGTCGGCGAGGAGCGCGTGCTGGCGGCGCGACATGTGGGTGTGAATTTCCGTTTGCGTGGCCTTGTGGTCTAGTGGTATGATTCTCGCTTAGGGTGCGAGAGGTCCCGGATTCGATCTCCGGCAAGGCCCTGCTCTTTGCTCGCCTTTTTTGACGCTCACCAACCTCGCTCGTTTTTGCGGAAGTGAGCTTACTGGTGTGTCCGCTGAGTGTCTGATTGCGCGTTGGCATGTGTGGAATGCTACCGCGGCGGCTGAAGCGCTCGGCATAGGCTGTGTCACGTGGGAATACAGTGGCTCGTAGCGGTGTCGTGAAGAGCCCAAACTCGGTGTGGAGGGTGTGCATTGGGACGTAGAGTGTCCTAGTGTCCTAAGCGTGCGGCAGCGCGTTTGCGGTCGGCGAGGAGCGCGTGCTGGCGGCGCGACATGTGGGTGTGAATTTCCGTTTGCGTGGCCTTGTGGTCTAGTGGTATGATTCTCGCTTAGGGTGCGAGAGGTCCCGGATTCGATCTCCGGCAAGGCCCTGCTCTTTGCTCGCCTTTTTTGACGCTCACCAACCTCGCTCGTTTTTGCGGAAGTGAGCTTACTGGTGTGTCCGCTGAGTGTCTGATTGCGCGTTGGCATGTGTGGAATGCTACCGCGGCGGCTGAAGCGCTCGGCATAGGCTGTGTCACGTGGGAATACAGTGGCTCGTAGCGGTGTCGTGAAGAGCCCAAACTCGGTGTGGAGGGTGTGCATTGGGACGTAGAGTGTCCTAGTGTCCTAAGCGTGCGGCAGCGCGTTTGCGGTCGGCGAGGAGCGCGTGCTGGCGGCGCGACATGTGGGTGTGAATTTCCGTTTGCGTGGCCTTGTGGTCTAGTGGTATGATTCTCGCTTAGGGTGCGAGAGGTCCCGGATTCGATCTCCGGCAAGGCCCTGCTCTTTGCTCGCCTTTTTTGACGCTCACCAACCTCGCTCGTTTTTGCGGAAGTGAGCTTACTGGTGTGTCCGCTGAGTGTCTGATTGCGCGTTGGCATGTGTGGAATGCTACCGCGGCGGCTGAAGCGCTCGGCATAGGCTGTGTCACGTGGGAATACAGTGGCTCGTAGCGGTGTCGTGAAGAGCCCAAACTCGGTGTGGAGGGTGTGCATTGGGACGTAGAGTGTCCTAGTGTCCTAAGCGTGCGGCAGCGCGTTTGCGGTCGGCGAGGAGCGCGTGCTGGCGGCGCGACATGTGGGTGTGAATTTCCGTTTGCGTGGCCTTGTGGTCTAGTGGTATGATTCTCGCTTAGGGTGCGAGAGGTCCCGGATTCGATCTCCGGCAAGGCCCTGCTCTTTGCTCGCCTTTTTTGACGCTCACCAACCTCGCTCGTTTTTGCGGAAGTGAGCTTACTGGTGTGTCCGCTGAGTGTCTGATTGCGCGTTGGCATGTGTGGAATGCTACCGCGGCGGCTGAAGCGCTCGGCATAGGCTGTGTCACGTGGGAATACAGTGGCTCGTAGCGGTGTCGTGAAGAGCCCAAACTCGGTGTGGAGGGTGTGCATTGGGACGTAGAGTGTCCTAGTGTCCTAAGCGTGCGGCAGCGCGTTTGCGGTCGGCGAGGAGCGCGTGCTGGCGGCGCGACATGTGGGTGTGAATTTCCGTTTGCGTGGCCTTGTGGTCTAGTGGTATGATTCTCGCTTAGGGTGCGAGAGGTCCCGGATTCGATCTCCGGCAAGGCCCTGCTCTTTGCTCGCCTTTTTCGACGCTCACCAACCTCGCTCGTTTTTGCGGAAGTGAGCTCACTGGTGTGTCCGCTGGGTGTCTGATTGCGCGTTGGCATGTGTGGAATGAATGCTACCGCGGCGGCTGAAGCGCTCGGAATAGGCTGTGTCACGTGGGAATACAGTGGCTCGTAGCGGTGTCGTGAAGAGCCCAAACTCGGTGTGGAGGGTGTGCATTGGGACGTAGAGTGTCCTAGTGTCCTAAGCGTGCGGCAGCGCGTTTGCGGTCGGCGAGGAGCGCGTGCTGGCGGCGCGACATGTGGGTGTGAATTTCCGTTTGCGTGGCCTTGTGGTCTAGTGGTATGATTCTCGCTTAGGGTGCGAGAGGTCCCGGATTCGATCTCCGGCAAGGCCCTGCTCTTTGCTCGCCTTTTTCGACGCTCACCAACCTCGCTCGTTTTTGCGGAAGTGAGCTCACTGGTGTGTCCGCTGGGTGTCTGATTGCGCGTTGGCATGTGTGGAATGAATGCTACCGCGGCGGCTGAAGCGCTCGGAATAGGCTGTGTCACGTGGGAATACAGTGGCTCGTAGCGGTGTCGTGAAGAGCCCAAACTCGGTGTGGAGGGTGTGCATTGGGACGTAGAGTGTCCTAGTGTCCTAAGCGTGCGACAGCGCGTTTGCGGTCGGCGAGGAGCGCGTGCTGGCGGCGCGACATGTGGGTGTGAATTTCCGTTTGCGTGGCCTTGTGGTCTAGTGGTATGATTCTCGCTTAGGGTGCGAGAGGTCCCGGATTCGATCTCCGGCAAGGCCCTGCTCTTTGCTCGCCTTTTTCGACGCTCACCAACCTCGCTCGTTTTTGCGGAAGTGAGCTCACTGGTGTGTCCGCTGGGTGTCTGATTGCGCGTTGGCATGTGTGGAATGAATGCTACCGCGGCGGCTGAAGCGCTCGGAATAGGCTGTGTCATGTGGGGATACAGTGGCTCGTAGCGGTGTCGTGAAGAGCCCAAACTCGGTGTGGAGGGTGTGCATTGGGACGTAGAGTGTCCTAGTGTCCTAAGCGTGCGGCAGCGCGTTTGCGGTCGGCGAGGAGCGCGTGCTGGCGGCGCGACATGTGGGTGTGAATTTCCGTTTGCGTGGCCTTGTGGTCTAGTGGTATGATTCTCGCTTAGGGTGCGAGAGGTCCCGGATTCGATCTCCGGCAAGGCCCTGCTCTTTGCTCGCCTTTTTCGACGCTCACCAACCTCGCTCGTTTTTGCGGAAGTGAGCTCACTGGTGTGTCCGCTGGGTGTCTGATTGCGCGTTGGCATGTGTGGAATGAATGCTACCGCGGCGGCTGAAGCGCTCGGAATAGGCTGTGTCATGTGGGGATACAGTGGCTCGTAGCGGTGTCGTGAAGAGCCCAAACTCGGTGTGGAGGGTGTGCATTGGGACGTAGAGTGTCCTAGTGTCCTAAGCGTGCGGCAGCGCGTTTGCGGTCGGCGAGGAGCGCGTGCTGGCGGCGCGACATGTGGGTGTGAATTTCCGTTTGCGTGGCCTTGTGGTCTAGTGGTATGATTCTCGCTTAGGGTGCGAGAGGTCCCGGATTCGATCTCCGGCAAGGCCCTGCTCTTTGCTCGCCTTTTTCGACGCTCACCAACCTCGCTCGTTTTTGCGGAAGTGAGCTCACTGGTGTGTCCGCTGGGTGTCTGATTGCGCGTTGGCATGTGTGGAATGAATGCTACCGCGGCGGCTGAAGCGCTCGGAATAGGCTGTGTCATGTGGGGATACAGTGGCTCGTAGCGGTGTCGTGAAGAGCCCAAACTCGGTGTGGAGGGTGTGCATTGGGACGTAGAGTGTCCTAGTGTCCTAAGCGTGCGGCAGCGCGTTTGCGGTCGGCGAGGAGCGCGTGCTGGCGGCGCGACATGTGGGTGTGAATTTCCGTTTGCGTGGCCTTGTGGTCTAGTGGTATGATTCTCGCTTAGGGTGCGAGAGGTCCCGGATTCGATCTCCGGCAAGGCCCTGCTCTTTGCTCGCCTTTTTCGACGCTCACCAACCTCGCTCGTTTTTGCGGAAGTGAGCTCACTGGTGTGTCCGCTGGGTGTCTGATTGCGCGTTGGCATGTGTGGAATGAATGCTACCGCGGCGGCTGAAGCGCTCGGAATAGGCTGTGTCATGTGGGGATACAGTGGCTCGTAGCGGTGTCGTGAAGAGCCCAAACTCGGTGTGGAGGGTGTGCATTGGGACGTAGAGTGTCCTAGTGTCCTAAGCGTGCGGCAGCGCGTTTGCGGTCGGCGAGGAGCGCGTGCTGGCGGCGCGACATGTGGGTGTGAATTTCCGTTTGCGTGGCCTTGTGGTCTAGTGGTATGATTCTCGCTTAGGGTGCGAGAGGTCCCGGATTCGATCTCCGGCAAGGCCCTGCTCTTTGCTCGCCTTTTTCGACGCTCACCAACCTCGCTCGTTTTTGCGGAAGTGAGCTCACTGGTGTGTCCGCTGGGTGTCTGATTGCGCGTTGGCATGTGTGGAATGAATGCTACCGCGGCGGCTGAAGCGCTCGGAATAGGCTGTGTCATGTGGGGATACAGTGGCTCGTAGCGGTGTCGTGAAGAGCCCAAACTCGGTGTGGAGGGTGTGCATTGGGACGTAGAGTGTCCTAGTGTCCTAAGCGTGCGGCAGCGCGTTTGCGGTCGGCGAGGAGCGCGTGCTGGCGGCGCGACATGTGGGTGTGAATTTCCGTTTGCGTGGCCTTGTGGTCTAGTGGTATGATTCTCGCTTAGGGTGCGAGAGGTCCCGGATTCGATCTCCGGCAAGGCCCTGCTCTTTGCTCGCCTTTTTCGACGCTCACCAACCTCGCTCGTTTTTGCGGAAGTGAGCTCACTGGTGTGTCCGCTGGGTGTCTGATTGCGCGTTGGCATGTGTGGAATGAATGCTACCGCGGCGGCTGAAGCGCTCGGAATAGGCTGTGTCATGTGGGGATACAGTGGCTCGTAGCGGTGTCGTGAAGAGCCCAAACTCGGTGTGGAGGGTGTGCATTGGGACGTAGAGTGTCCTAGTGTCCTAAGCGTGCGGCAGCGCGTTTGCGGTCGGCGAGGAGCGCGTGCTGGCGGCGCGACATGTGGGTGTGAATTTCCGTTTGCGTGGCCTTGTGGTCTAGTGGTATGATTCTCGCTTAGGGTGCGAGAGGTCCCGGATTCGATCTCCGGCAAGGCCCTGCTCTTTGCTCGCCTTTTTCGACGCTCACCAACCTCGCTCGTTTTTGCGGAAGTGAGCTCACTGGTGTGTCCGCTGGGTGTCTGATTGCGCGTTGGCATGTGTGGAATGAATGCTACCGCGGCGGCTGAAGCGCTCGGAATAGGCTGTGTCATGTGGGGATACAGTGGCTCGTAGCGGTGTCGTGAAGAGCCCAAACTCGGTGTGGAGGGTGTGCATTGGGACGTAGAGTGTCCTAGTGTCCTAAGCGTGCGGCAGCGCGTTTGCGGTCGGCGAGGAGCGCGTGCTGGCGGCGCGACATGTGGGTGTGAATTTCCGTTTGCGTGGCCTTGTGGTCTAGTGGTATGATTCTCGCTTAGGGTGCGAGAGGTCCCGGATTCGATCTCCGGCAAGGCCCTGCTCTTTGCTCGCCTTTTTCGACGCTCACCAACCTCGCTCGTTTTTGCGGAAGTGAGCTCACTGGTGTGTCCGCTGGGTGTCTGATTGCGCGTTGGCATGTGTGGAATGAATGCTACCGCGGCGGCTGAAGCGCTCGGAATAGGCTGTGTCATGTGGGAATACAGTGGCTCGTAGCGGTGTCATGAAGAGCCCAAACTCGGTGTGGAGGGTGTGCATTGGGACGTAGAGTGTCCTAGTGTCCTAAGCGTGCGGCAGCGCGTTTGCGGTCGGCGAGGAGCGCGTGCTGGCGGCGCGACATGTGGGTGTGAATTTCCGTTTGCGTGGCCTTGTGGTCTAGTGGTATGATTCTCGCTTAGGGTGCGAGAGGTCCCGGATTCGATCTCCGGCAAGGCCCTGCTCTTTGCTCGCCTTTTTCGACGCTCACCAACCTCGCTCGTTTTTGCGGAAGTGAGCTCACTGGTGTGTCCGCTGGGTGTCTGATTGCGCGTTGGCATGTGTGGAATGAATGCTACCGCGGCGGCTGAAGCGCTCGGAATAGGCTGTGTCATGTGGGGATACAGTGGCTCGTAGCGGTGTCGTGAAGAGCCCAAACTCGGTGTGGAGGGTGTGCATTGGGACGTAGAGTGTCCTAGTGTCCTAAGCGTGCGGCAGCGCGTTTGCGGTCGGCGAGGAGCGCGTGCTGGCGGCACGACATGTGGGTGTGAATTTCCGTTTGCGTGGCCTTGTGGTCTAGTGGTATGATTCTCGCTTAGGGTGCGAGAGGTCCCGGATTCGATCTCCGGCAAGGCCCTGCTCTTTGCTCGCCTTTTTCGACGCTCACCAACCTCGCTCGTTTTTGCGGAAGTGAGCTCACTGGTGTGTCCGCTGGGTGTCTGATTGCGCGTTGGCATGTGTGGAATGAATGCTACCGCGGCGGCTGAAGCGCTCGGAATAGGCTGTGTCATGTGGGAATACAGTGGCTCGTAGCGGTGTCATGAAGAGCCCAAACTCGGTGTGGAGGGTGTGCATTGGGACGTAGAGTGTCCTAGTGTCCTAAGCGTGCGGCAGCGCGTTTGCGGTCGGCGAGGAGCGCGTGCTGGCGGCGCGACATGTGGGTGTGAATTTCCGTTTGCGTGGCCTTGTGGTCTAGTGGTATGATTCTCGCTTAGGGTGCGAGAGGTCCCGGATTCGATCTCCGGCAAGGCCCTGCTCTTTGCTCGCCTTTTTCGACGCTCACCAACCTCGCTCGTTTTTGCGGAAGTGAGCTCACTGGTGTGTCCGCTGGGTGTCTGATTGCGCGTTGGCATGTGTGGAATGAATGCTACCGCGGCGGCTGAAGCGCTCGGAATAGGCTGTGTCATGTGGGGATACAGTGGCTCGTAGCGGTGTCGTGAAGAGCCCAAACTCGGTGTGGAGGGTGTGCATTGGGACGTAGAGTGTCCTAGTGTCCTAAGCGTGCGGCAGCGCGTTTGCGGTCGGCGAGGAGCGCGTGCTGGCGGCGCAACATGTGGGTGTGAATTTCCGTTTGCGTGGCCTTGTGGTCTAGTGGTATGATTCTCGCTTAGGGTGCGAGAGGTCCCGGATTCGATCTCCGGCAAGGCCCTGCTCTTTGCTCGCCTTTTTCGACGCTCACCAACCTCGCTCGTTTTTGCGGAAGTGAGCTCACTGGTGTGTCCGCTGGGTGTCTGATTGCGCGTTGGCATGTGTGGAATGAATGCTACCGCGGCGGCTGAAGCGCTCGGAATAGGCTGTGTCATGTGGGGATACAGTGGCTCGTAGCGGTGTCGTGAAGAGCCCAAACTCGGTGTGGAGGGTGTGCATTGGGACGTAGAGTGTCCTAGTGTCCTAAGCGTGCGGCAGCGCGTTTGCGGTCGGCGAGGAGCGCGTGCTGGCGGCGCGACATGTGGGTGTGAATTTCCGTTTGCGTGGCCTTGTGGTCTAGTGGTATGATTCTCGCTTAGGGTGCGAGAGGTCCCGGATTCGATCTCCGGCAAGGCCCTGCTCTTTGCTCGCCTTTTTCGACGCTCACCAACCTCGCTCGTTTTTGCGGAAGTGAGCTCACTGGTGTGTCCGCTGGGTGTCTGATTGCGCGTTGGCATGTGTGGAATGAATGCTACCGCGGCGGCTGAAGCGCTCGGAATAGGCTGTGTCATGTGGGGATACAGTGGCTCGTAGCGGTGTCGTGAAGAGCCCAAACTCGGTGTGGAGGGTGTGCATTGGGACGTAGAGTGTCCTAGTGTCCTAAGCGTGCGGCAGCGCGTTTGCGGTCGGCGAGGAGCGCGTGCTGGCGGCGCGACATGTGGGTGTGAATTTCCGTTTGCGTGGCCTTGTGGTCTAGTGGTATGATTCTCGCTTAGGGTGCGAGAGGTCCCGGATTCGATCTCCGGCAAGGCCCTGCTCTTTGCTCGCCTTTTTCGACGCTCACCAACCTCGCTCGTTTTTGCGGAAGTGAGCTCACTGGTGTGTCCGCTGGGTGTCTGATTGCGCGTTGGCATGTGTGGAATGAATGCTACCGCGGCGGCTGAAGCGCTCGGAATAGGCTGTGTCATGTGGGGATACAGTGGCTCGTAGCGGTGTCATGAAGAGCCCAAACTCGGTGTGGAGGGTGTGCATTGGGACGTAGAGTGTCCTAGTGTCCTAAGCGTGCGGCAGCGCGTTTGCGGTCGGCGAGGAGCGCGTGCTGGCGGCGCGACATGTGGGTGTGAATTTCCGTTTGCGTGGCCTTGTGGTCTAGTGGTATGATTCTCGCTTAGGGTGCGAGAGGTCCCGGATTCGATCTCCGGCAAGGCCCTGCTCTTTGCTCGCCTTTTTCGACGCTCACCAACCTCGCTCGTTTTTGCGGAAGTGAGCTCACTGGTGTGTCCGCTGGGTGTCTGATTGCGCGTTGGCATGTGTGGAATGAATGCTACCGCGGCGGCTGAAGCGCTCGGAATAGGCTGTGTCATGTGGGGATACAGTGGCTCGTAGCGGTGTCATGAAGAGCCCAAACTCGGTGTGGAGGGTGTGCATTGGGACGTAGAGTGTCCTAGTGTCCTAAGCGTGCGGCAGCGCGTTTGCGGTCGGCGAGGAGCGCGTGCTGGCGGCGCGACATGTGGGTGTGAATTTCCGTTTGCGTGGCCTTGTGGTCTAGTGGTATGATTCTCGCTTAGGGTGCGAGAGGTCCCGGATTCGATCTCCGGCAAGGCCCTGCTCTTTGCTCGCCTTTTTTGACGCTCACCAACCTCGCTCGTTTTTGCGGAAGTGAGCTTACTGGTGTGTCCGCTGAGTGTCTGATTGCGCGTTGGCATGTGTGGAATGCTACCGCGGCGGCTGAAGCGCTCGGCATAGGCTGTGTCACGTGGGAATACAGTGGCTCGTAGCGGTGTCGTGAAGAGCCCAAACTCGGTGTGGAGGGTGTGCATTGGGACGTAGAGTGTCCTAGTGTCCTAAGCGTGCGGCAGCGCGTTTGCGGTCGGCGAGGAGCGCGTGCTGGCGGCGCGACATGTGGGTGTGAATTTCCGTTTGCGTGGCCTTGTGGTCTAGTGGTATGATTCTCGCTTAGGGTGCGAGAGGTCCCGGATTCGATCTCCGGCAAGGCCCTGCTCTTTGCTCGCCTTTTTCGACGCTCACCAACCTCGCTCGTTTTTGCGGAAGTGAGCTCACTGGTGTGTCCGCTGGGTGTCTGATTGCGCGTTGGCATGTGTGGAATGAATGCTACCGCGGCGGCTGAAGCGCTCGGAATAGGCTGTGTCACGTGGGAATACAGTGGCTCGTAGCGGTGTCATGAAGAGCCCAAACTCGGTGTGGAGGGTGTGCATTGGGACGTAGAGTGTCCTAGTGTCCTAAGCGTGCGGCAGCGCGTTTGCGGTCGGCGAGGAGCGCGTGCTGGCGGCGCGACATGTGGGTGTGAATTTCCGTTTGCGTGGCCTTGTGGTCTAGTGGTATGATTCTCGCTTAGGGTGCGAGAGGTCCCGGATTCGATCTCCGGCAAGGCCCTGCTCTTTGCTCGCCTTTTTCGACGCTCACCAACCTCGCTCGTTTTTGCGGAAGTGAGCTCACTGGTGTGTCCGCTGGGTGTCTGATTGCGCGTTGGCATGTGTGGAATGAATGCTACCGCGGCGGCTGAAGCGCTCGGAATAGGCTGTGTCATGTGGGGATACAGTGGCTCGTAGCGGTGTCGTGAAGAGCCCAAACTCGGTGTGGAGGGTGTGCATTGGGACGTAGAGTGTCCTAGTGTCCTAAGCGTGCGGCAGCGCGTTTGCGGTCGGCGAGGAGCGCGTGCTGGCGGCGCGACATGTAGGTGTGAATTTCCGTTTGCGTGGCCTTGTGGTCTAGTGGTATGATTCTCGCTTAGGGTGCGAGAGGTCCCGGATTCGATCTCCGGCAAGGCCCTGCTCTTTGCTCGCCTTTTTCGACGCTCACCAACCTCGCTCGTTTTTGCGGAAGTGAGCTCACTGGTGTGTCCGCTGGGTGTCTGATTGCGCGTTGGCATGTGTGGAATGAATGCTACCGCGGCGGCTGAAGCGCTCGGAATAGGCTGTGTCATGTGGGAATACAGTGGCTCGTAGCGGCGTCGTGAAGAGCCCAAACTCGGTGTGGAGGGTGTGCATTGGGACGTAGAGTGTCCTAGTGTCCTAAGCGTGCGGCAGCGCGTTTGCGGTCGGCGAGGAGCGCGTGCTGGCGGCGCGACATGTGGGTGTGAATTTCCGTTTGCGTGGCCTTGTGGTCTAGTGGTATGATTCTCGCTTAGGGTGCGAGAGGTCCCGGATTCGATCTCCGGCAAGGCCCTGCTCTTTGCTCGCCTTTTTTGACGCTCACCAACCTCGCTCGTTTTTGCGGAAGTGAGCTTACTGGTGTGTCCGCTGAGTGTCTGATTGCGCGTTGGCATGTGTGGAATGCTACCGCGGCGGCTGAAGCGCTCGGCATAGGCTGTGTCACGTGGGAATACAGTGGCTCGTAGCGGTGTCGTGAAGAGCCCAAACTCGGTGTGGAGGGTGTGCATTGGGACGTAGAGTGTCCTAGTGTCCTAAGCGTGCGGCAGCGCGTTTGCGGTCGGCGAGGAGCGCGTGCTGGCGGCGCGACATGTGGGTGTGAATTTCCGTTTGCGTGGCCTTGTGGTCTAGTGGTATGATTCTCGCTTAGGGTGCGAGAGGTCCCGGATTCGATCTCCGGCAAGGCCCTGCTCTTTGCTCGCCTTTTTTGACGCTCACCAACCTCGCTCGTTTTTGCGGAAGTGAGCTTACTGGTGTGTCCGCTGAGTGTCTGATTGCGCGTTGGCATGTGTGGAATGCTACCGCGGCGGCTGAAGCGCTCGGCATAGGCTGTGTCACGTGGGAATACAGTGGCTCGTAGCGGTGTCGTGAAGAGCCCAAACTCGGTGTGGAGGGTGTGCATTGGGACGTAGAGTGTCCTAGTGTCCTAAGCGTGCGGCAGCGCGTTTGCGGTCGGCGAGGAGCGCGTGCTGGCGGCGCGACATGTGGGTGTGAATTTCCGTTTGCGTGGCCTTGTGGTCTAGTGGTATGATTCTCGCTTAGGGTGCGAGAGGTCCCGGATTCGATCTCCGGCAAGGCCCTGCTCTTTGCTCGCCTTTTTTGACGCTCACCAACCTCGCTCGTTTTTGCGGAAGTGAGCTTACTGGTGTGTCCGCTGAGTGTCTGATTGCGCGTTGGCATGTGTGGAATGCTACCGCGGCGGCTGAAGCGCTCGGCATAGGCTGTGTCACGTGGGAATACAGTGGCTCGTAGCGGTGTCGTGAAGAGCCCAAACTCGGTGTGGAGGGTGTGCATTGGGACGTAGAGTGTCCTAGTGTCCTAAGCGTGCGGCAGCGCGTTTGCGGTCGGCGAGGAGCGCGTGCTGGCGGCGCGACATGTGGGTGTGAATTTCCGTTTGCGTGGCCTTGTGGTCTAGTGGTATGATTCTCGCTTAGGGTGCGAGAGGTCCCGGATTCGATCTCCGGCAAGGCCCTGCTCTTTGCTCGCCTTTTTCGACGCTCACCAACCTCGCTCGTTTTTGCGGAAGTGAGCTCACTGGTGTGTCCGCTGGGTGTCTGATTGCGCGTTGGCATATGTGGAATGCTACCGCGGCGGCTGAAGCGCTCGGCATAGGCTGTGTCACGTGGGAATACAGTGGCTCGTAGCGGTGTCGTGAAGAGCCCAAACTCGGTGTGGAGGGTGTGCATTGGGACGTAGAGTGTCCTAAGCGTGCGACAGGGCGTTTGCGGTCGGCGAGGAGCGCGTGCTGGCGGCGCGACATGTGGGTGTGAATTTCCGTTTGCGTGGCCTTGTGGTCTAGTGGTATGATTCTCGCTTAGGGTGCGAGAGGTCCCGGATTCGATCTCCGGCAAGGCCCTGCTCTTTGCTCGCCTTTTTTGACGCTCACCAACCTCGCTCGTTTTTGCGGAAGTGAGCTCACTGGTGTGTCCGCTGGGTGTCTGATTGCGCGTTGGCATGTGTGGAATGCTACCGCGGCGGCTGAAGCGCTCGGCATAGGCTGTGTCACGTGGGAATACAGTGGCTCGTAGCGGTGTCGTGAAGAGCCCAAACTCGGTGTGGAGGGTGTGCATTGGGACGTAGAGTGTCCTAGTGTCCTAAGCGTGCGGCAGCGCGTTTGCGGTCGGCGAGGAGCGCGTGCTGGCGGCGCGACATGTGGGTGTGAATTTCCGTTTGCGTGGCCTTGTGGTCTAGTGGTATGATTCTCGCTTAGGGTGCGAGAGGTCCCGGATTCGATCTCCGGCAAGGCCCTGCTCTTTGCTCGCCTTTTTTGACGCTCACCAACCTCGCTCGTTTTTGCGGAAGTGAGCTCACTGGTGTGTCCGCTGGGTGTCTGATTGCGCGTTGGCATGTGTGGAATGCTACCGCGGCGGCTGAAGCGCTCGGCATAGGCTGTGTCACGTGGGAATACAGTGGCTCGTAGCGGTGTCGTGAAGAGCCCAAACTCGGTGTGGAGGGTGTGCATTGGGACGTAGAGTGTCCTAGTGTCCTAAGCGTGCGGCAGCGCGTTTGCGGTCGGCGAGGAGCGCGTGCTGGCGGCGCGACATGTGGGTGTGAATTTCCGTTTGCGTGGCCTTGTGGTCTAGTGGTATGATTCTCGCTTAGGGTGCGAGAGGTCCCGGATTCGATCTCCGGCAAGGCCCTGCTCTTTGCTCGCCTTTTTTGACGCTCACCAACCTCGCTCGTTTTTGCGGAAGTGAGCTCACTGGTGTGTCCGCTGGGTGTCTGATTGCGCGTTGGCATATGTGGAATGCTACCGCGGCGGCTGAAGCGCTCGGCATAGGCTGTGTCACGTGGGAATACAGTGGCTCGTAGCGGTGTCGTGAAGAGCCCAAACTCGGTGTGGAGGGTGTGCATTGGGACGTAGAGTGTCCTAAGCGTGCGACAGGGCGTTTGCGGTCGGCGAGGAGCGCGTGCTGGCGGCGCGACATGTGGGTGTGAATTTCCGTTTGCGTGGCCTTGTGGTCTAGTGGTATGATTCTCGCTTAGGGTGCGAGAGGTCCCGGATTCGATCTCCGGCAAGGCCCTGCTCTTTGCTCGCCTTTTTTGACGCTCACCAACCTCGCTCGTTTTTGCGGAAGTGAGCTCACTGGTGTGTCCGCTGGGTGTCTGATTGCGCGTTGGCATGTGTGGAATGCTACCGCGGCGGCTGAAGCGCTCGGCATAGGCTGTGTCACGTGGGAATACAGTGGCTCGTAGCGGTGTCGTGAAGAGCCCAAACTCGGTGTGGAGGGTGTGCATTGGGACGTAGAGTGTCCTAGTGTCCTAAGCGTGCGGCAGCGCGTTTGCGGTCGGCGAGGAGCGCGTGCTGGCGGCGCGACATGTGGGTGTGAATTTCCGTTTGCGTGGCCTTGTGGTCTAGTGGTATGATTCTCGCTTAGGGTGCGAGAGGTCCCGGATTCGATCTCCGGCAAGGCCCTGCTCTTTGCTCGCCTTTTTTGACGCTCACCAACCTCGCTCGTTTTTGCGGAAGTGAGCTCACTGGTGTGTCCGCTGGGTGTCTGATTGCGCGTTGGCATGTGTGGAATGCTACCGCGGCGGCTGAAGCGCTCGGCATAGGCTGTGTCACGTGGGAATACAGTGGCTCGTAGCGGTGTCGTGAAGAGCCCAAACTCGGTGTGGAGGGTGTGCATTGGGACGTAGAGTGTCCTAGTGTCCTAAGCGTGCGGCAGCGCGTTTGCGGTCGGCGAGGAGCGCGTGCTGGCGGCGCGACATGTGGGTGTGAATTTCCGTTTGCGTGGCCTTGTGGTCTAGTGGTATGATTCTCGCTTAGGGTGCGAGAGGTCCCGGATTCGATCTCCGGCAAGGCCCTGCTCTTTGCTCGCCTTTTTTGACGCTCACCAACCTCGCTCGTTTTTGCGGAAGTGAGCTCACTGGTGTGTCCGCTGGGTGTCTGATTGCGCGTTGGCATGTGTGGAATGCTACCGCGGCGGCTGAAGCGCTCGGCATAGGCTGTGTCACGTGGGAATACAGTGGCTCGTAGCGGTGTCGTGAAGAGCCCAAACTCGGTGTGGAGGGTGTGCATTGGGACGTAGAGTGTCCTAAGCGTGCGACAGGGCGTTTGCGGTCGGCGAGGAGCGCGTGCTGGCGGCGCGACATGTGGGTGTGAATTTCCGTTTGCGTGGCCTTGTGGTCTAGTGGTATGATTCTCGCTTAGGGTGCGAGAGGTCCCGGATTCGATCTCCGGCAAGGCCCTGCTCTTTGCTCGCCTTTTTTGACGCTCACCAACCTCGCTCGTTTTTGCGGAAGTGAGCTCACTGGTGTGTCCGCTGGGTGTCTGATTGCGCGTTGGCATGTGTGGAATGCTACCGCGGCGGCTGAAGCGCTCGGCATAGGCTGTGTCACGTGGGAATACAGTGGCTCGTAGCGGTGTCGTGAAGAGCCCAAACTCGGTGTGGAGGGTGTGCATTGGGACGTAGAGTGTCCTAGTGTCCTAAGCGTGCGGCAGCGCGTTTGCGGTCGGCGAGGAGCGCGTGCTGGCGGCGCGACATGTGGGTGTGAATTTCCGTTTGCGTGGCCTTGTGGTCTAGTGGTATGATTCTCGCTTAGGGTGCGAGAGGTCCCGGATTCGATCTCCGGCAAGGCCCTGCTCTTTGCTCGCCTTTTTTGACGCTCACCAACCTCGCTCGTTTTTGCGGAAGTGAGCTCACTGGTGTGTCCGCTGGGTGTCTGATTGCGCGTTGGCATGTGTGGAATGCTACCGCGGCGGCTGAAGCGCTCGGCATAGGCTGTGTCACGTGGGAATACAGTGGCTCGTAGCGGTGTCGTGAAGAGCCCAAACTCGGTGTGGAGGGTGTGCATTGGGACGTAGAGTGTCCTAGTGTCCTAAGCGTGCGACAGGGCGTTTGCGGTCGGCGAGGAGCGCGTGCTGGCGGCGCGACATGTGGGTGTGAATTTCCGTTTGCGTGGCCTTGTGGTCTAGTGGTATGATTCTCGCTTAGGGTGCGAGAGGTCCCGGATTCGATCTCCGGCAAGGCCCTGCTCTTTGCTCGCCTTTTTTGACGCTCACCAACCTCGCTCGTTTTTGCGGAAGTGAGCTCACTGGTGTGTCCGCTGGGTGTCTGATTGCGCGTTGGCATGTGTGGAATGCTACCGCGGCGGCTGAAGCGCTCGGCATAGGCTGTGTCACGTGGGAATACAGTGGCTCGTAGCGGTGTCGTGAAGAGCCCAAACTCGGTGTGGAGGGTGTGCATTGGGACGTAGAGTGTCCTAGTGTCCTAAGCGTGCGACAGGGCGTTTGCGGTCGGCGAGGAGCGCGTGCTGGCGGCGCGACATGTGGGTGTGAATTTCCGTTTGCGTGGCCTTGTGGTCTAGTGGTATGATTCTCGCTTAGGGTGCGAGAGGTCCCGGATTCGATCTCCGGCAAGGCCCTGCTCTTTTTTGCTCGCCTTTTTTTACGCTCACCAACCTCGCTCGTTTTTGCGGAAGTGAGCTCACTGGTGTGTCCGCTGGGTGTCTGATTGCGCGTTGGCATGTGTGGAATGCTACCGCGGCGGCTGAAGCGCTCGGCATAGGCTGTGTCACGTGGGAATACAGTGGCTCGTAGCGGTGTCGTGAAGAGCCCAAACTCGGTGTGGAGGGTGTGCATTGGGACGTAGAGTGTCCTAAGCGTGCGACAGGGCGTTTGCGGTCGGCGAGGAGCGCGTGCTGGCGGCGCGACATGTGGGTGTGAATTTCCGTTTGCGTGGCCTTGTGGTCTAGTGGTATGATTCTCGCTTAGGGTGCGAGAGGTCCCGGATTCGATCTCCGGCAAGGCCCTGCTCTTTGCTCGCCTTTTTTGACGCTCACCAACCTCGCTCGTTTTTGCGGAAGTGAGCTCACTGTGTGTGTCCGCTGGGTGTCTGATTGCGCGTTGGCATGTGTGGAATGCTACCGCGGCGGCTGAAGCGCTCGGCATAGGCTGTGTCACGTGGGAATACAGTGGCTCGTAGCGGTGTCGTGAAGAGCCCAAACTCGGTGTGGAGGGTGTGCATTGGGACGTAGAGTGTCCTAGTGTCCTAAGCGTGCGGCAGCGCGTTTGCGGTCGGCGAGGAGCGCGTGCTGGCGGCGCGACATGTGGGTGTGAATTTCCGTTTGCGTGGCCTTGTGGTCTAGTGGTATGATTCTCGCTTAGGGTGCGAGAGGTCCCGGATTCGATCTCCGGCAAGGCCCTGCTCTTTGCTCGCCTTTTTTGACGCTCACCAACCTCGCTCGTTTTTGCGGAAGTGAGCTCACTGTGTGTGTCCGCTGGGTGTCTGATTGCGCGTTGGCATGTGTGGAATGCTACCGCGGCGGCTGAAGCGCTCGGAATAGGCTGTGTCACGTGGGAATACAGTGGCTCGTAGCGGTGTCGTGAAGAGCCCAAACTCGGTGTGGAGGGTGTGCATTGGGACGTAGAGTGTCCTAGTGTCCTAAGCGTGCGGCAGCGCGTTTGCGGTCGGCGAGGAGCGCGTGCTGGCGGCGCAACATGTGGGTGTGAATTTCCGTTTGCGTGGCCTTGTGGTCTAGTGGTATGATTCTCGCTTAGGGTGCGAGAGGTCCCGGATTCGATCTCCGGCAAGGCCCTGCTCTTTGCTCGCCTTTTTTGACGCTCACCAACCTCGCTCGTTTTTGCGGAAGTGAGCTCACTGGTGTGTCCGCTGGGTGTCTGATTGCGCGTTGGCATGTGTGGAATGCTACCGCGGCGGCTGAAGCGCTCGGCATAGGCTGTGTCACGTGGGAATACAGTGGCTCGTAGCGGTGTCGTGAAGAGCCCAAACTCGGTGTGGAGGGTGTGCATTGGGACGTAGAGTGTCCTAGTGTCCTAAGCGTGCGGCAGCGCGTTTGCGGTCGGCGAGGAGCGCGTGCTGGCGGCGCGACATGTGGGTGTGAATTTCCGTTTGCGTGGCCTTGTGGTCTAGTGGTATGATTCTCGCTTAGGGTGCGAGAGGTCCCGGATTCGATCTCCGGCAAGGCCCTGCTCTTTGCTCGCCTTTTTTGACGCTCACCAACCTCGCTCGTTTTTGCGGAAGTGAGCTCACTGGTGTGTCCGCTGGGTGTCTGATTGCGCGTTGGCATGTGTGGAATGCTACCGCGGCGGCTGAAGCGCTCGGAATAGGCTGTGTCACGTGGGAATACAGTGGCTCGTAGCGGTGTCGTGAAGAGCCCAAACTCGGTGTGGAGGGTGTGCATTGGGACGTAGAGTGTCCTAGTGTCCTAAGCGTGCGGCAGCGCGTTTGCGGTCGGCGAGGAGCGCGTGCTGGCGGCGCGACATGTGGGTGTGAATTTCCGTTTGCGTGGCCTTGTGGTCTAGTGGTATGATTCTCGCTTAGGGTGCGAGAGGTCCCGGATTCGATCTCCGGCAAGGCCCTGCTCTTTGCTCGCCTTTTTTGACGCTCACCAACCTCGCTCGTTTTTGCGGAAGTGAGCTCACTGGTGTGTCCGCTGGGTGTCTGATTGCGCGTTGGCATGTGTGGAATGCTACCGCGGCGGCTGAAGCGCTCGGCATAGGCTGTGTCACGTGGGAATACAGTGGCTCGTAGCGGTGTCGTGAAGAGCCCAAACTCGGTGTGGAGGGTGTGCATTGGGACGTAGAGTGTCCTAGTGTCCTAAGCGTGCGACAGGGCGTTTGCGGTCGGCGAGGAGCGCGTGCTGGCGGCGCGACATGTGGGTGTGAATTTCCGTTTGCGTGGCCTTGTGGTCTAGTGGTATGATTCTCGCTTAGGGTGCGAGAGGTCCCGGATTCGATCTCCGGCAAGGCCCTGCTCTTTGCTCGCCTTTTTTGACGCTCACCAACCTCGCTCGTTTTTGCGGAAGTGAGCTCACTGTGTGTGTCCGCTGGGTGTCTGATTGCGCGTTGGCATGTGTGGAATGCTACCGCGGCGGCTGAAGCGCTCGGAATAGGCTGTGTCACGTGGGAATACAGTGGCTCGTAGCGGTGTCGTGAAGAGCCCAAACTCGGTGTGGAGGGTGTGCATTGGGACGTAGAGTGTCCTAGTGTCCTAAGCGTGCGGCAGCGCGTTTGCGGTCGGCGAGGAGCGCGTGCTGGCGGCGCGACATGTGGGTGTGAATTTCCGTTTGCGTGGCCTTGTGGTCTAGTGGTATGATTCTCGCTTAGGGTGCGAGAGGTCCCGGATTCGATCTCCGGCAAGGCCCTGCTCTTTGCTCGCCTTTTTTGACGCTCACCAACCTCGCTCGTTTTTGCGGAAGTGAGCTCACTGTGTGTGTCCGCTGGGTGTCTGATTGCGCGTTGGCATGTGTGGAATGCTACCGCGGCGGCTGAAGCGCTCGGAATAGGCTGTGTCACGTGGGAATACAGTGGCTCGTAGCGGTGTCGTGAAGAGCCCAAACTCGGTGTGGAGGGTGTGCATTGGGACGTAGAGTGTCCTAGTGTCCTAAGCGTGCGGCAGCGCGTTTGCGGTCGGCGAGGAGCGCGTGCTGGCGGCGCGACATGTGGGTGTGAATTTCCGTTTGCGTGGCCTTGTGGTCTAGTGGTATGATTCTCGCTTAGGGTGCGAGAGGTCCCGGATTCGATCTCCGGCAAGGCCCTGCTCTTTGCTCGCCTTTTTTGACGCTCACCAACCTCGCTCGTTTTTGCGGAAGTGAGCTCACTGGTGTGTCCGCTGGGTGTCTGATTGCGCGTTGGCATATGTGGAATGCTACCGCGGCGGCTGAAGCGCTCGGCATAGGCTGTGTCACGTGGGAATACAGTGGCTCGTAGCGGTGTCGTGAAGAGCCCAAACTCGGTGTGGAGGGTGTGCATTGGGACGTAGAGTGTCCTAAGCGTGCGACAGGGCGTTTGCGGTCGGCGAGGAGCGCGTGCTGGCGGCGCGACATGTGGGTGTGAATTTCCGTTTGCGTGGCCTTGTGGTCTAGTGGTATGATTCTCGCTTAGGGTGCGAGAGGTCCCGGATTCGATCTCCGGCAAGGCCCTGCTCTTTGCTCGCCTTTTTTGACGCTCACCAACCTCGCTCGTTTTTGCGGAAGTGAGCTCACTGTGTGTGTCCGCTGGGTGTCTGATTGCGCGTTGGCATGTGTGGAATGCTACCGCGGCGGCTGAAGCGCTCGGAATAGGCTGTGTCACGTGGGAATACAGTGGCTCGTAGCGGTGTCGTGAAGAGCCCAAACTCGGTGTGGAGGGTGTGCATTGGGACGTAGAGTGTCCTAGTGTCCTAAGCGTGCGGCAGCGCGTTTGCGGTCGGCGAGGAGCGCGTGCTGGCGGCGCGACATGTGGGTGTGAATTTCCGTTTGCGTGGCCTTGTGGTCTAGTGGTATGATTCTCGCTTAGGGTGCGAGAGGTCCCGGATTCGATCTCCGGCAAGGCCCTGCTCTTTGCTCGCCTTTTTTGACGCTCACCAACCTCGCTCGTTTTTGCGGAAGTGAGCTCACTGTGTGTGTCCGCTGGGTGTCTGATTGCGCGTTGGCATGTGTGGAATGCTACCGCGGCGGCTGAAGCGCTCGGAATAGGCTGTGTCACGTGGGAATACAGTGGCTCGTAGCGGTGTCGTGAAGAGCCCAAACTCGGTGTGGAGGGTGTGCATTGGGACGTAGAGTGTCCTAGTGTCCTAAGCGTGCGGCAGCGCGTTTGCGGTCGGCGAGGAGCGCGTGCTGGCGGCGCGACATGTGGGTGTGAATTTCCGTTTGCGTGGCCTTGTGGTCTAGTGGTATGATTCTCGCTTAGGGTGCGAGAGGTCCCGGATTCGATCTCCGGCAAGGCCCTGCTCTTTGCTCGCCTTTTTTGACGCTCACCAACCTCGCTCGTTTTTGCGGAAGTGAGCTCACTGGTGTGTCCGCTGGGTGTCTGATTGCGCGTTGGCATGTGTGGAATGCTACCGCGGCGGCTAAAGCGCTCGGCATAGGCTGTGTCACGTGGGAATACAGTGGCTCGTAGCGGTGTCGTGAAGAGCCCAAACTCGGTGTGGAGGGTGTGCATTGGGACGTAGAGTGTCCTAGTGTCCTAAGCGTGCGACAGGGCGTTTGCGGTCGGCGAGGAGCGCGTGCTGGCGGCGCGACATGTGGGTGTGAATTTCCGTTTGCGTGGCCTTGTGGTCTAGTGGTATGATTCTCGCTTAGGGTGCGAGAGGTCCCGGATTCGATCTCCGGCAAGGCCCTGCTCTTTGCTCGCCTTTTTTGACGCTCACCAACCTCGCTCGTTTTTGCGGAAGTGAGCTCACTGGTGTGTCCGCTGGGTGTCTGATTGCGCGTTGGCATGTGTGGAATGCTACCGCGGCGGCTGAAGCGCTCGGCATAGGCTGTGTCACGTGGGAATACAGTGGCTCGTAGCGGTGTCGTGAAGAGCCCAAACTCGGTGTGGAGGGTGTGCATTGGGACGTAGAGTGTCCTAGTGTCCTAAGCGTGCGGCAGCGCGTTTGCGGTCGGCGAGGAGCGCGTGCTGGCGGCGCAACATGTGGGTGTGAATTTCCGTTTGCGTGGCCTTGTGGTCTAGTGGTATGATTCTCGCTTAGGGTGCGAGAGGTCCCGGATTCGATCTCCGGCAAGGCCCTGCTCTTTGCTCGCCTTTTTTGACGCTCACCAACCTCGCTCGTTTTTGCGGAAGTGAGCTCACTGGTGTGTCCGCTGGGTGTCTGATTGCGCGTTGGCATGTGTGGAATGCTACCGCGGCGGCTGAAGCGCTCGGCATAGGCTGTGTCACGTGGGAATACAGTGGCTCGTAGCGGTGTCGTGAAGAGCCCAAACTCGGTGTGGAGGGTGTGCATTGGGACGTAGAGTGTCCTAGTGTCCTAAGCGTGCGGCAGCGCGTTTGCGGTCGGCGAGGAGCGCGTGCTGGCGGCGCGACATGTGGGTGTGAATTTCCGTTTGCGTGGCCTTGTGGTCTAGTGGTATGATTCTCGCTTAGGGTGCGAGAGGTCCCGGATTCGATCTCCGGCAAGGCCCTGCTCTTTGCTCGCCTTTTTTGACGCTCACCAACCTCGCTCGTTTTTGCGGAAGTGAGCTCACTGGTGTGTCCGCTGGGTGTCTGATTGCGCGTTGGCATGTGTGGAATGCTACCGCGGCGGCTAAAGCGCTCGGAATAGGCTGTGTCATGTGGGGATACAGTGGCTCGTAGCGGTGTCGTGAAGAGCCCAAACTCGGTGTGGAGGGTGTGCATTGGGACGTAGAGTGTCCTAGTGTCCTAAGCGTGCGGCAGCGCGTTTGCGGTCGGCGAGGAGCGCGTGCTGGCGGCGCGACATGTGGGTGTGAATTTCCGTTTGCGTGGCCTTGTGGTCTAGTGGTATGATTCTCGCTTAGGGTGCGAGAGGTCCCAGATTCGATCTCCGGCAAGGCCCTGCTCTTTGCTCGCCTTTTTTGACGCTCACCAACCTCGCTCGTTTTTGCGGAAGTGAGCTCACTGTGTGTGTCCGCTGGGTGTCTGATTGCGCGTTGGCATGTGTGGAATGCTACCGCGGCGGCTGAAGCGCTCGGCATAGGCTGTGTCACGTGGGAATACAGTGGCTCGTAGCGGTGTCGTGAAGAGCCCAAACTCGGTGTGGAGGGTGTGCATTGGGACGTAGAGTGTCCTAGTGTCCTAAGCGTGCGGCAGCGCGTTTGCGGTCGGCGAGGAGCGCGTGCTGGCGGCGCGACATGTGGGTGTGAATTTCCGTTTGCGTGGCCTTGTGGTCTAGTGGTATGATTCTCGCTTAGGGTGCGAGAGGTCCCAGATTCGATCTCCGGCAAGGCCCTGCTCTTTGCTCGCCTTTTTTGACGCTCACCAACCTCGCTCGTTTTTGCGGAAGTGAGCTCACTGTGTGTGTCCGCTGGGTGTCTGATTGCGCGTTGGCATGTGTGGAATGCTACCGCGGCGGCTGAAGCGCTCGGCATAGGCTGTGTCACGTGGGAATACAGTGGCTCGTAGCGGTGTCGTGAAGAGCCCAAACTCGGTGTGGAGGGTGTGCATTGGGACGTAGAGTGTCCTAGTGTCCTAAGCGTGCGGCAGCGCGTTTGCGGTCGGCGAGGAGCGCGTGCTGGCGGCGCGACATGTGGGTGTGAATTTCCGTTTGCGTGGCCTTGTGGTCTAGTGGTATGATTCTCGCTTAGGGTGCGAGAGGTCCCAGATTCGATCTCCGGCAAGGCCCTGCTCTTTGCTCGCCTTTTTTGACGCTCACCAACCTCGCTCGTTTTTGCGGAAGTGAGCTCACTGTGTGTGTCCGCTGGGTGTCTGATTGCGCGTTGGCATGTGTGGAATGCTACCGCGGCGGCTGAAGCGCTCGGCATAGGCTGTGTCACGTGGGAATACAGTGGCTCGTAGCGGTGTCGTGAAGAGCCCAAACTCGGTGTGGAGGGTGTGCATTGGGACGTAGAGTGTCCTAGTGTCCTAAGCGTGCGGCAGCGCGTTTGCGGTCGGCGAGGAGCGCGTGCTGGCGGCGCGACATGTGGGTGTGAATTTCCGTTTGCGTGGCCTTGTGGTCTAGTGGTATGATTCTCGCTTAGGGTGCGAGAGGTCCCGGATTCGATCTCCGGCAAGGCCCTGCTCTTTGCTCGCCTTTTTTGACGCTCACCAACCTCGCTCGTTTTTGCGGAAGTGAGCTCACTATGTGTGTCCGCTGGGTGTCTGATTGCGCGTTGGCATGTGTGGAATGCTACCGCGGCGGCTGAAGCGCTCGGAATAGGCTGTGTCACGTGGGAATACAGTGGCTCGTAGCGGTGTCGTGAAGAGCCCAAACTCGGTGTGGAGGGTGTGCATTGGGACGTAGAGTGTCCTAGTGTCCTAAGCGTGCGGCAGCGCGTTTGCGGTCGGCGAGGAGCGCGTGCTGGCGGCGCGACATGTGGGTGTGAATTTCCGTTTGCGTGGCCTTGTGGTCTAGTGGTATGATTCTCGCTTAGGGTGCGAGAGGTCCCAGATTCGATCTCCGGCAAGGCCCTGCTCTTTGCTCGCCTTTTTTGACGCTCACCAACCTCGCTCGTTTTTGCGGAAGTGAGCTCACTGTGTGTGTCCGCTGGGTGTCTGATTGCGCGTTGGCATGTGTGGAATGCTACCGCGGCGGCTGAAGCGCTCGGCATAGGCTGTGTCACGTGGGAATACAGTGGCTCGTAGCGGTGTCGTGAAGAGCCCAAACTCGGTGTGGAGGGTGTGCATTGGGACGTAGAGTGTCCTAGTGTCCTAAGCGTGCGGCAGCGCGTTTGCGGTCGGCGAGGAGCGCGTGCTGGCGGCGCGACATGTGGGTGTGAATTTCCGTTTGCGTGGCCTTGTGGTCTAGTGGTATGATTCTCGCTTAGGGTGCGAGAGGTCCCGGATTCGATCTCCGGCAAGGCCCTGCTCTTTGCTCGCCTTTTTTGACGCTCACCAACCTCGCTCGTTTTTGCGGAAGTGAGCTCACTGTGTGTGTCCGCTGGGTGTCTGATTGCGCGTTGGCATGTGTGGAATGCTACCGCGGCGGCTGAAGCGCTCGGCATAGGCTGTGTCACGTGGGAATACAGTGGCTCGTAGCGGTGTCGTGAAGAGCCCAAACTCGGTGTGGAGGGTGTGCATTGGGACGTAGAGTGTCCTAGTGTCCTAAGCGTGCGGCAGCGCGTTTGCGGTCGGCGAGGAGCGCGTGCTGGCGGCGCGACATGTGGGTGTGAATTTCCGTTTGCGTGGCCTTGTGGTCTAGTGGTATGATTCTCGCTTAGGGTGCGAGAGGTCCCGGATTCGATCTCCGGCAAGGCCCTGCTCTTTGCTCGCCTTTTTTGACGCTCACCAACCTCGCTCGTTTTTGCGGAAGTGAGCTCACTATGTGTGTCCGCTGGGTGTCTGATTGCGCGTTGGCATGTGTGGAATGAATGCTACCGCGGCGGCTGAAGCGCTCGGAATAGGCTGTGTCACGTGGGAATACAGTGGCTCGTAGCGGTGTCGTGAAGAGCCCAAACTCGGTGTGGAGGGTGTGCATTGGGACGTAGAGTGTCCTAGTGTCCTAAGCGTGCGACAGGGCGTTTGCGGTCGGCGAGGAGCGCGTGCTGGCGGCGCGACATGTGGGTGTGAATTTCCGTTTGCGTGGCCTTGTGGTCTAGTGGTATGATTCTCGCTTAGGGTGCGAGAGGTCCCGGATTCGATCTCCGGCAAGGCCCTGCTCTTTGCTCGCCTTTTTTGACGCTCACCAACCTCGCTCGTTTTTGCGGAAGTGAGCTTACTGGTGTGTCCGCTGAGTGTCTGATTGCGCGTTGGCATGTGTGGAATGCTACCGCGGCGGCTGAAGCGCTCGGCATAGGCTGTGTCACGTGGGAATACAGTGGCTCGTAGCGGTGTCGTGAAGAGCCCAAACTCGGTGTGGAGGGTGTGCATTGGGACGTAGAGTGTCCTAGTGTCCTAAGCGTGCGGCAGCGCGTTTGCGGTCGGCGAGGAGCGCGTGCTGGCGGCGCGACATGTGGGTGTGAATTTCCGTTTGCGTGGCCTTGTGGTCTAGTGGTATGATTCTCGCTTAGGGTGCGAGAGGTCCCGGATTCGATCTCCGGCAAGGCCCTGCTCTTTGCTCGCCTTTTTTGACGCTCACCAACCTCGCTCGTTTTTGCGGAAGTGAGCTCACTGTGTGTGTCCGCTGGGTGTCTGATTGCGCGTTGGCATGTGTGGAATGCTACCGCGGCGGCTGAAGCGCTCGGAATAGGCTGTGTCACGTGGGAATACAGTGGCTCGTAGCGGTGTCGTGAAGAGCCCAAACTCGGTGTGGAGGGTGTGCATTGGGACGTAGAGTGTCCTAGTGTCCTAAGCGTGCGGCAGGGCGTTTGCGGTCGGCGAGGAGCGCGTGCTGGCGGCGCGACATGTGGGTGTGAATTTCCGTTTGCGTGGCCTTGTGGTCTAGTGGTATGATTCTCGCTTAGGGTGCGAGAGGTCCCGGATTCGATCTCCGGCAAGGCCCTGCTCTTTGCTCGCCTTTTTTGACGCTCACCAACCTCGCTCGTTTTTGCGGAAGTGAGCTCACTGTGTGTGTCCGCTGGGTGTCTGATTGCGCGTTGGCATGTGTGGAATGCTACCGCGGCGGCTGAAGCGTTCGGAATAGGCTGTGTCACGTGGGAATACAGTGGCTCGTAGCGGTGTCGTGAAGAGCCCAAACTCGGTGTGGAGGGTGTGCATTGGGACGTAGAGTGTCCTAGTGTCCTAAGCGTGCGGCAGCGCGTTTGCGGTCGGCGAGGAGCGCGTGCTGGCGGCGCGACATGTGGGTGTGAATTTCCGTTTGCGTGGCCTTGTGGTCTAGTGGTATGATTCTCGCTTAGGGTGCGAGAGGTCCCGGATTCGATCTCCGGCAAGGCCCTGCTCTTTGCTCGCCTTTTTTGACGCTCACCAACCTCGCTCGTTTTTGCGGAAGTGAGCTCACTGGTGTGTCCGCTGGGTGTCTGATTGCGCGTTGGCATGTGTGGAATGCTACCGCGGCGGCTGAAGCGCTCGGAATAGGCTGTGTCACGTGGGAATACAGTGGCTCGTAGCGGTGTCGTGAAGAGCCCAAACTCGGTGTGGAGGGTGTGCATTGGGACGTAGAGTGTCCTAGTGTCCTAAGCGTGCGGCAGCGCGTTTGCGGTCGGCGAGGAGCGCGTGCTGGCGGCGCGACATGTGGGTGTGAATTTCCGTTTGCGTGGCCTTGTGGTCTAGTGGTATGATTCTCGCTTAGGGTGCGAGAGGTCCCGGATTCGATCTCCGGCAAGGCCCTGCTCTTTGCTCGCCTTTTTTGACGCTCACCAACCTCGCTCGTTTTTGCGGAAGTGAGCTCACTGTGTGTGTCCGCTGGGTGTCTGATTGCGCGTTGGCATGTGTGGAATGCTACCGCGGCGGCTGAAGCGCTCGGAATAGGCTGTGTCACGTGGGAATACAGTGGCTCGTAGCGGTGTCGTGAAGAGCCCAAACTCGGTGTGGAGGGTGTGCATTGGGACGTAGAGTGTCCTAGTGTCCTAAGCGTGCGGCAGCGCGTTTGCGGTCGGCGAGGAGCGCGTGCTGGCGGCGCGACATGTGGGTGTGAATTTCCGTTTGCGTGGCCTTGTGGTCTAGTGGTATGATTCTCGCTTAGGGTGCGAGAGGTCCCGGATTCGATCTCCGGCAAGGCCCTGCTCTTTGCTCGCCTTTTTTGACGCTCACCAACCTCGCTCGTTTTTGCGGAAGTGAGCTCACTGTGTGTGTCCGCTGGGTGTCTGATTGCGCGTTGGCATGTGTGGAATGCTACCGCGGCGGCTGAAGCGCTCGGAATAGGCTGTGTCACGTGGGAATACAGTGGCTCGTAGCGGTGTCGTGAAGAGCCCAAACTCGGTGTGGAGGGTGTGCATTGGGACGTAGAGTGTCCTAGTGTCCTAAGCGTGCGGCAGGGCGTTTGCGGTCGGCGAGGAGCGCGTGCTGGCGGCGCGACATGTGGGTGTGAATTTCCGTTTGCGTGGCCTTGTGGTCTAGTGGTATGATTCTCGCTTAGGGTGCGAGAGGTCCCGGATTCGATCTCCGGCAAGGCCCTGCTCTTTGCTCGCCTTTTTTGACGCTCACCAACCTCGCTCGTTTTTGCGGAAGTGAGCTCACTGTGTGTGTCCGCTGGGTGTCTGATTGCGCGTTGGCATGTGTGGAATGCTACCGCGGCGGCTGAAGCGCTCGGCATAGGCTGTGTCACGTGGGAATACAGTGGCTCGTAGCGGTGTCGTGAAGAGCCCAAACTCGGTGTGGAGGGTGTGCATTGGGACGTAGAGTGTCCTAGTGTCCTAAGCGTGCGGCAGCGCGTTTGCGGTCGGCGAGGAGCGCGTGCTGGCGGCGCGACATGTGGGTGTGAATTTCCGTTTGCGTGGCCTTGTGGTCTAGTGGTATGATTCTCGCTTAGGGTGCGAGAGGTCCCGGATTCGATCTCCGGCAAGGCCCTGCTCTTTGCTCGCCTTTTTTGACGCTCACCAACCTCGCTCGTTTTTGCGGAAGTGAGCTCACTGTGTGTGTCCGCTGGGTGTCTGATTGCGCGTTGGCATGTGTGGAATGAATGCTACCGCGGCGGCTGAAGCGCTCGGCATAGGCTGTGTCACGTGGGAATACAGTGGCTCGTAGCGGTGTCGTGAAGAGCCCAAACTCGGTGTGGAGGGTGTGCATTGGGACGTAGAGTGTCCTAAGCGTGCGGCAGCGCGTTTGCGGTCGGCGAGGAGCGCGTGCTGGCGGCGCGACATGTGGGTGTGAATTTCCGTTTGCGTGGCCTTGTGGTCTAGTGGTATGATTCTCGCTTAGGGTGCGAGAGGTCCCGGATTCGATCTCCGGCAAGGCCCTGCTCTTTGCTCGCCTTTTTTGACGCTCACCAACCTCGCTCGTTTTTGCGGAAGTGAGCTCACTGGTGTGTCCGCTGGGTGTCTGATTGCGCGTTGGCATGTGTGGAATGCTACCGCGGCGGCTGAAGCGCTCGGCATAGGCTGTGTCACGTGGGAATACAGTGGCTCGTAGCGGTGTCGTGAAGAGCCCAAACTCGGTGTGGAGGGTGTGCATTGGGACGTAGAGTGTCCTAGTGTCCTAAGCGTGCGACAGGGCGTTTGCGGTCGGCGAGGAGCGCGTGCTGGCGGCGCGACATGTGGGTGTGAATTTCCGTTTGCGTGGCCTTGTGGTCTAGTGGTATGATTCTCGCTTAGGGTGCGAGAGGTCCCGGATTCGATCTCCGGCAAGGCCCTGCTCTTTGCTCGCCTTTTTTGACGCTCACCAACCTCGCTCGTTTTTGCGGAAGTGAGCTCACTGGTGTGTCCGCTGGGTGTCTGATTGCGCGTTGGCATGTGTGGAATGCTACCGCGGCGGCTGAAGCGCTCGGCATAGGCTGTGTCACGTGGGAATACAGTGGCTCGTAGCGGTGTCGTGAAGAGCCCAAACTCGGTGTGGAGGGTGTGCATTGGGACGTAGAGTGTCCTAGTGTCCTAAGCGTGCGACAGGGCGTTTGCGGTCGGCGAGGAGCGCGTGCTGGCGGCGCGACATGTGGGTGTGAATTTCCGTTTGCGTGGCCTTGTGGTCTAGTGGTATGATTCTCGCTTAGGGTGCGAGAGGTCCCGGATTCGATCTCCGGCAAGGCCCTGCTCTTTGCTCGCCTTTTTTGACGCTCACCAACCTCGCTCGTTTTTGCGGAAGTGAGCTCACTGTGTGTGTCCGCTGGGTGTCTGATTGCGCGTTGGCATGTGTGGAATGCTACCGCGGCGGCTGAAGCGCTCGGCATAGGCTGTGTCACGTGGGAATACAGTGGCTCGTAGCGGTGTCGTGAAGAGCCCAAACTCGGTGTGGAGGGTGTGCATTGGGACGTAGAGTGTCCTAGTGTCCTAAGCGTGCGACAGGGCGTTTGCGGTCGGCGAGGAGCGCGTGCTGGCGGCGCGACATGTGGGTGTGAATTTCCGTTTGCGTGGCCTTGTGGTCTAGTGGTATGATTCTCGCTTAGGGTGCGAGAGGTCCCGGATTCGATCTCCGGCAAGGCCCTGCTCTTTGCTCGCCTTTTTTGACGCTCACCAACCTCGCTCGTTTTTGCGGAAGTGAGCTCACTGTGTGTGTCCGCTGGGTGTCTGATTGCGCGTTGGCATGTGTGGAATGCTACCGCGGCGGCTGAAGCGCTCGGCATAGGCTGTGTCACGTGGGAATACAGTGGCTCGTAGCGGTGTCGTGAAGAGCCCAAACTCGGTGTGGAGGGTGTGCATTGGGACGTAGAGTGTCCTAAGCGTGCGGCAGCGCGTTTGCGGTCGGCGAGGAGCGCGTGCTGGCGGCGCGACATGTGGGTGTGAATTTCCGTTTGCGTGGCCTTGTGGTCTAGTGGTATGATTCTCGCTTAGGGTGCGAGAGGTCCCGGATTCGATCTCCGGCAAGGCCCTGCTCTTTGCTCGCCTTTTTTGACGCTCACCAACCTCGCTCGTTTTTGCGGAAGTGAGCTCACTGGTGTGTCCGCTGGGTGTCTGATTGCGCGTTGGCATGTGTGGAATGCTACCGCGGCGGCTGAAGCGCTCGGCATAGGCTGTGTCACGTGGGAATACAGTGGCTCGTAGCGGTGTCGTGAAGAGCCCAAACTCGGTGTGGAGGGTGTGCATTGGGACGTAGAGTGTCCTAGTGTCCTAAGCGTGCGACAGGGCGTTTGCGGTCGGCGAGGAGCGCGTGCTGGCGGCGCGACATGTGGGTGTGAATTTCCGTTTGCGTGGCCTTGTGGTCTAGTGGTATGATTCTCGCTTAGGGTGCGAGAGGTCCCGGATTCGATCTCCGGCAAGGCCCTGCTCTTTGCTCGCCTTTTTTGACGCTCACCAACCTCGCTCGTTTTTGCGGAAGTGAGCTCACTGGTGTGTCCGCTGGGTGTCTGATTGCGCGTTGGCATGTGTGGAATGCTACCGCGGCGGCTGAAGCGCTCGGCATAGGCTGTGTCACGTGGGAATACAGTGGCTCGTAGCGGTGTCGTGAAGAGCCCAAACTCGGTGTGGAGGGTGTGCATTGGGACGTAGAGTGTCCTAAGCGTGCGACAGGGCGTTTGCGGTCGGCGAGGAGCGCGTGCTGGCGGCGCGACATGTGGGTGTGAATTTCCGTTTGCGTGGCCTTGTGGTCTAGTGGTATGATTCTCGCTTAGGGTGCGAGAGGTCCCGGATTCGATCTCCGGCAAGGCCCTGCTCTTTGCTCGCCTTTTTTGACGCTCACCAACCTCGCTCGTTTTTGCGGAAGTGAGCTCACTGGTGTGTCCGCTGGGTGTCTGATTGCGCGTTGGCATGTGTGGAATGCTACCGCGGCGGCTGAAGCGCTCGGCATAGGCTGTGTCACGTGGGAATACAGTGGCTCGTAGCGGTGTCGTGAAGAGCCCAAACTCGGTGTGGAGGGTGTGCATTGGGACGTAGAGTGTCCTAGTGTCCTAAGCGTGCGACAGGGCGTTTGCGGTCGGCGAGGAGCGCGTGCTGGCGGCGCGACATGTGGGTGTGAATTTCCGTTTGCGTGGCCTTGTGGTCTAGTGGTATGATTCTCGCTTAGGGTGCGAGAGGTCCCGGATTCGATCTCCGGCAAGGCCCTGCTCTTTGCTCGCCTTTTTTGACGCTCACCAACCTCGCTCGTTTTTGCGGAAGTGAGCTCACTGGTGTGTCCGCTGGGTGTCTGATTGCGCGTTGGCATGTGTGGAATGCTACCGCGGCGGCTGAAGCGCTCGGCATAGGCTGTGTCACGTGGGAATACAGTGGCTCGTAGCGGTGTCGTGAAGAGCCCAAACTCGGTGTGGAGGGTGTGCATTGGGACGTAGAGTGTCCTAGTGTCCTAAGCGTGCGACAGGGCGTTTGCGGTCGGCGAGGAGCGCGTGCTGGCGGCGCGACATGTGGGTGTGAATTTCCGTTTGCGTGGCCTTGTGGTCTAGTGGTATGATTCTCGCTTAGGGTGCGAGAGGTCCCGGATTCGATCTCCGGCAAGGCCCTGCTCTTTGCTCGCCTTTTTTGACGCTCACCAACCTCGCTCGTTTTTGCGGAAGTGAGCTCACTGGTGTGTCCGCTGGGTGTCTGATTGCGCGTTGGCATGTGTGGAATGCTACCGCGGCGGCTGAAGCGCTCGGCATAGGCTGTGTCACGTGGGAATACAGTGGCTCGTAGCGGTGTCGTGAAGAGCCCAAACTCGGTGTGGAGGGTGTGCATTGGGACGTAGAGTGTCCTAGTGTCCTAAGCGTGCGACAGGGCGTTTGCGGTCGGCGAGGAGCGCGTGCTGGCGGCGCGACATGTGGGTGTGAATTTCCGTTTGCGTGGCCTTGTGGTCTAGTGGTATGATTCTCGCTTAGGGTGCGAGAGGTCCCGGATTCGATCTCCGGCAAGGCCCTGCTCTTTGCTCGCCTTTTTTGACGCTCACCAACCTCGCTCGTTTTTGCGGAAGTGAGCTCACTGGTGTGTCCGCTGGGTGTCTGATTGCGCGTTGGCATGTGTGGAATGCTACCGCGGCGGCTGAAGCGCTCGGCATAGGCTGTGTCACGTGGGAATACAGTGGCTCGTAGCGGTGTCGTGAAGAGCCCAAACTCGGTGTGGAGGGTGTGCATTGGGACGTAGAGTGTCCTAGTGTCCTAAGCGTGCGACAGGGCGTTTGCGGTCGGCGAGGAGCGCGTGCTGGCGGCGCGACATGTGGGTGTGAATTTCCGTTTGCGTGGCCTTGTGGTCTAGTGGTATGATTCTCGCTTAGGGTGCGAGAGGTCCCGGATTCGATCTCCGGCAAGGCCCTGCTCTTTGCTCGCCTTTTTTGACGCTCACCAACCTCGCTCGTTTTTGCGGAAGTGAGCTCACTGTGTGTGTCCGCTGGGTGTCTGATTGCGCGTTGGCATGTGTGGAATGCTACCGCGGCGGCTGAAGCGCTCGGCATAGGCTGTGTCACGTGGGAATACAGTGGCTCGTAGCGGTGTCGTGAAGAGCCCAAACTCGGTGTGGAGGGTGTGCATTGGGACGTAGAGTGTCCTAGTGTCCTAAGCGTGCGACAGGGCGTTTGCGGTCGGCGAGGAGCGCGTGCTGGCGGCGCGACATGTGGGTGTGAATTTCCGTTTGCGTGGCCTTGTGGTCTAGTGGTATGATTCTCGCTTAGGGTGCGAGAGGTCCCGGATTCGATCTCCGGCAAGGCCCTGCTCTTTGCTCGCCTTTTTTGACGCTCACCAACCTCGCTCGTTTTTGCGGAAGTGAGCTCACTGGTGTGTCCGCTGGGTGTCTGATTGCGCGTTGGCATGTGTGGAATGCTACCGCGGCGGCTGAAGCGCTCGGCATAGGCTGTGTCACGTGGGAATACAGTGGCTCGTAGCGGTGTCGTGAAGAGCCCAAACTCGGTGTGGAGGGTGTGCATTGGGACGTAGAGTGTCCTAAGCGTGCGACAGGGCGTTTGCGGTCGGCGAGGAGCGCGTGCTGGCGGCGCGACATGTGGGTGTGAATTTCCGTTTGCGTGGCCTTGTGGTCTAGTGGTATGATTCTCGCTTAGGGTGCGAGAGGTCCCGGATTCGATCTCCGGCAAGGCCCTGCTCTTTGCTCGCCTTTTTTGACGCTCACCAACCTCGCTCGTTTTTGCGGAAGTGAGCTCACTGGTGTGTCCGCTGGGTGTCTGATTGCGCGTTGGCATGTGTGGAATGCTACCGCGGCGGCTGAAGCGCTCGGAATAGGCTGTGTCACGTGGGAATACAGTGGCTCGTAGCGGTGTCGTGAAGAGCCCAAACTCGGTGTGGAAGGTGTGCATTGGGACGTAGAGTGTCCTAGTGTCCTAAGCGTGCGGCAGCGCGTTTGCGGTCGGCGAGGAGCGCGTGCTGGCGGCGCGACATGTGGGTGTGAATTTCCGTTTGCGTGGCCTTGTGGTCTAGTGGTATGATTCTCGCTTAGGGTGCGAGAGGTCCCGGATTCGATCTCCGGCAAGGCCCTGCTCTTTGCTCGCCTTTTTTGACGCTCACCAACCTCGCTCGTTTTTGCGGAAGTGAGCTCACTGGTGTGTCCGCTGGGTGTCTGATTGCGCGTTGGCATGTGTGGAATGCTACCGCGGCGGCTGAAGCGCTCGGCATAGGCTGTGTCACGTGGGAATACAGTGGCTCGTAGCGGTGTCGTGAAGAGCCCAAACTCGGTGTGGAGGGTGTGCATTGGGACGTAGAGTGTCCTAGTGTCCTAAGCGTGCGGCAGCGCGTTTGCGGTCGGCGAGGAGCGCGTGCTGGCGGCGCGACATGTGGGTGTGAATTTCCGTTTGCGTGGCCTTGTGGTCTAGTGGTATGATTCTCGCTTAGGGTGCGAGAGGTCCCGGATTCGATCTCCGGCAAGGCCCTGCTCTTTGCTCGCCTTTTTTGACGCTCACCAACCTCGCTCGTTTTTGCGGAAGTGAGCTCACTGGTGTGTCCGCTGGGTGTCTGATTGCGCGTTGGCATGTGTGGAATGAATGCTACCGCGGCGGCTGAAGCGCTCGGCATAGGCTGTGTCACGTGGGAATACAGTGGCTCGTAGCGGTGTCGTGAAGAGCCCAAACTCGGTGTGGAAGGTGTGCATTGGGACGTAGAGTGTCCTAGTGTCCTAAGCGTGCGGCAGCGCGTTTGCGGTCGGCGAGGAGCGCGTGCTGGCGGCGCGACATGTGGGTGTGAATTTCCGTTTGCGTGGCCTTGTGGTCTAGTGGTATGATTCTCGCTTAGGGTGCGAGAGGTCCCGGATTCGATCTCCGGCAAGGCCCTGCTCTTTGCTCGCCTTTTTTGACGCTCACCAACCTCGCTCGTTTTTGCGGAAGTGAGCTTACTGGTGTGTCCGCTGAGTGTCTGATTGCGCGTTGGCATGTGTGGAATGCTACCGCGGCGGCTGAAGCGCTCGGCATAGGCTGTGTCACGTGGGAATACAGTGGCTCGTAGCGGTGTCGTGAAGAGCCCAAACTCGGTGTGGAGGGTGTGCATTGGGACGTAGAGTGTCCTAGTGTCCTAAGCGTGCGACAGGGCGTTTGCGGTCGGCGAGGAGCGCGTGCTGGCGGCGCGACATGTGGGTGTGAATTTCCGTTTGCGTGGCCTTGTGGTCTAGTGGTATGATTCTCGCTTAGGGTGCGAGAGGTCCCGGATTCGATCTCCGGCAAGGCCCTGCTCTTTGCTCGCCTTTTTTGACGCTCACCAACCTCGCTCGTTTTTGCGGAAGTGAGCTCACTGGTGTGTCCGCTGGGTGTCTGATTGCGCGTTGGCATGTGTGGAATGCTACCGCGGCGGCTGAAGCGCTCGGCATAGGCTGTGTCACGTGGGAATACAGTGGCTCGTAGCGGTGTCGTGAAGAGCCCAAACTCGGTGTGGAGGGTGTGCATTGGGACGTAGAGTGTCCTAGTGTCCTAAGCGTGCGACAGGGCGTTTGCGGTCGGCGAGGAGCGCGTGCTGGCGGCGCGACATGTGGGTGTGAATTTCCGTTTGCGTGGCCTTGTGGTCTAGTGGTATGATTCTCGCTTAGGGTGCGAGAGGTCCCGGATTCGATCTCCGGCAAGGCCCTGCTCTTTGCTCGCCTTTTTTGACGCTCACCAACCTCGCTCGTTTTTGCGGAAGTGAGCTTACTGGTGTGTCCGCTGAGTGTCTGATTGCGCGTTGGCATGTGTGGAATGCTACCGCGGCGGCTGAAGCGCTCGGCATAGGCTGTGTCACGTGGGAATACAGTGGCTCGTAGCGGTGTCGTGAAGAGCCCAAACTCGGTGTGGAGGGTGTGCATTGGGACGTAGAGTGTCCTAGTGTCCTAAGCGTGCGGCAGGGCGTTTGCGGTCGGCGAGGAGCGCGTGCTGGCGGCGCGACATGTGGGTGTGAATTTCCGTTTGCGTGGCCTTGTGGTCTAGTGGTATGATTCTCGCTTAGGGTGCGAGAGGTCCCGGATTCGATCTCCGGCAAGGCCCTGCTCTTTGCTCGCCTTTTTTGACGCTCACCAACCTCGCTCGTTTTTGCGGAAGTGAGCTTACTGGTGTGTCCGCTGAGTGTCTGATTGCGCGTTGGCATGTGTGGAATGCTACCGCGGCGGCTGAAGCGCTCGGCATAGGCTGTGTCACGTGGGAATACAGTGGCTCGTAGCGGTGTCGTGAAGAGCCCAAACTCGGTGTGGAGGGTGTGCATTGGGACGTAGAGTGTCCTAGTGTCCTAAGCGTGCGACAGGGCGTTTGCGGTCGGCGAGGAGCGCGTGCTGGCGGCGCGACATGTGGGTGTGAATTTCCGTTTGCGTGGCCTTGTGGTCTAGTGGTATGATTCTCGCTTAGGGTGCGAGAGGTCCCGGATTCGATCTCCGGCAAGGCCCTGCTCTTTGCTCGCCTTTTTTGACGCTCACCAACCTCGCTCGTTTTTGCGGAAGTGAGCTTACTGGTGTGTCCGCTGAGTGTCTGATTGCGCGTTGGCATGTGTGGAATGCTACCGCGGCGGCTGAAGCGCTCGGCATAGGCTGTGTCACGTGGGAATACAGTGGCTCGTAGCGGTGTCGTGAAGAGCCCAAACTCGGTGTGGAGGGTGTGCATTGGGACGTAGAGTGTCCTAGTGTCCTAAGCGTGCGGCAGCGCGTTTGCGGTCGGCGAGGAGCGCGTGCTGGCGGCGCGACATGTGGGTGTGAATTTCCGTTTGCGTGGCCTTGTGGTCTAGTGGTATGATTCTCGCTTAGGGTGCGAGAGGTCCCGGATTCGATCTCCGGCAAGGCCCTGCTCTTTGCTCGCCTTTTTTGACGCTCACCAACCTCGCTCGTTTTTGCGGAAGTGAGCTTACTGGTGTGTCCGCTGAGTGTCTGATTGCGCGTTGGCATGTGTGGAATGCTACCGCGGCGGCTGAAGCGCTCGGCATAGGCTGTGTCACGTGGGAATACAGTGGCTCGTAGCGGTGTCGTGAAGAGCCCAAACTCGGTGTGGAGGGTGTGCATTGGGACGTAGAGTGTCCTAGTGTCCTAAGCGTGCGACAGGGCGTTTGCGGTCGGCGAGGAGCGCGTGCTGGCGGCGCGACATGTGGGTGTGAATTTCCGTTTGCGTGGCCTTGTGGTCTAGTGGTATGATTCTCGCTTAGGGTGCGAGAGGTCCCGGATTCGATCTCCGGCAAGGCCCTGCTCTTTGCTCGCCTTTTTTGACGCTCACCAACCTCGCTCGTTTTTGCGGAAGTGAGCTTACTGGTGTGTCCGCTGAGTGTCTGATTGCGCGTTGGCATGTGTGGAATGCTACCGCGGCGGCTGAAGCGCTCGGCATAGGCTGTGTCACGTGGGAATACAGTGGCTCGTAGCGGTGTCGTGAAGAGCCCAAACTCGGTGTGGAGGGTGTGCATTGGGACGTAGAGTGTCCTAGTGTCCTAAGCGTGCGACAGGGCGTTTGCGGTCGGCGAGGAGCGCGTGCTGGCGGCGCGACATGTGGGTGTGAATTTCCGTTTGCGTGGCCTTGTGGTCTAGTGGTATGATTCTCGCTTAGGGTGCGAGAGGTCCCGGATTCGATCTCCGGCAAGGCCCTGCTCTTTGCTCGCCTTTTTTGACGCTCACCAACCTCGCTCGTTTTTGCGGAAGTGAGCTTACTGGTGTGTCCGCTGAGTGTCTGATTGCGCGTTGGCATGTGTGGAATGCTACCGCGGCGGCTGAAGCGCTCGGCATAGGCTGTGTCACGTGGGAATACAGTGGCTCGTAGCGGTGTCGTGAAGAGCCCAAACTCGGTGTGGAGGGTGTGCATTGGGACGTAGAGTGTCCTAGTGTCCTAAGCGTGCGACAGGGCGTTTGCGGTCGGCGAGGAGCGCGTGCTGGCGGCGCGACATGTGGGTGTGAATTTCCGTTTGCGTGGCCTTGTGGTCTAGTGGTATGATTCTCGCTTAGGGTGCGAGAGGTCCCGGATTCGATCTCCGGCAAGGCCCTGCTCTTTGCTCGCCTTTTTTGACGCTCACCAACCTCGCTCGTTTTTGCGGAAGTGAGCTTACTGGTGTGTCCGCTGAGTGTCTGATTGCGCGTTGGCATGTGTGGAATGCTACCGCGGCGGCTGAAGCGCTCGGCATAGGCTGTGTCACGTGGGAATACAGTGGCTCGTAGCGGTGTCGTGAAGAGCCCAAACTCGGTGTGGAGGGTGTGCATTGGGACGTAGAGTGTCCTAGTGTCCTAAGCGTGCGACAGGGCGTTTGCGGTCGGCGAGGAGCGCGTGCTGGCGGCGCGACATGTGGGTGTGAATTTCCGTTTGCGTGGCCTTGTGGTCTAGTGGTATGATTCTCGCTTAGGGTGCGAGAGGTCCCGGATTCGATCTCCGGCAAGGCCCTGCTCTTTGCTCGCCTTTTTTGACGCTCACCAACCTCGCTCGTTTTTGCGGAAGTGAGCTTACTGGTGTGTCCGCTGAGTGTCTGATTGCGCGTTGGCATGTGTGGAATGCTACCGCGGCGGCTGAAGCGCTCGGCATAGGCTGTGTCACGTGGGAATACAGTGGCTCGTAGCGGTGTCGTGAAGAGCCCAAACTCGGTGTGGAGGGTGTGCATTGGGACGTAGAGTGTCCTAGTGTCCTAAGCGTGCGACAGGGCGTTTGCGGTCGGCGAGGAGCGCGTGCTGGCGGCGCGACATGTGGGTGTGAATTTCCGTTTGCGTGGCCTTGTGGTCTAGTGGTATGATTCTCGCTTAGGGTGCGAGAGGTCCCGGATTCGATCTCCGGCAAGGCCCTGCTCTTTGCTCGCCTTTTTTGACGCTCACCAACCTCGCTCGTTTTTGCGGAAGTGAGCTTACTGGTGTGTCCGCTGAGTGTCTGATTGCGCGTTGGCATGTGTGGAATGCTACCGCGGCGGCTGAAGCGCTCGGCATAGGCTGTGTCACGTGGGAATACAGTGGCTCGTAGCGGTGTCGTGAAGAGCCCAAACTCGGTGTGGAGGGTGTGCATTGGGACGTAGAGTGTCCTAGTGTCCTAAGCGTGCGGCAGCGCGTTTGCGGTCGGCGAGGAGCGCGTGCTGGCGGCGCGACATGTGGGTGTGAATTTCCGTTTGCGTGGCCTTGTGGTCTAGTGGTATGATTCTCGCTTAGGGTGCGAGAGGTCCCGGATTCGATCTCCGGCAAGGCCCTGCTCTTTGCTCGCCTTTTTTGACGCTCACCAACCTCGCTCGTTTTTGCGGAAGTGAGCTTACTGGTGTGTCCGCTGAGTGTCTGATTGCGCGTTGGCATGTGTGGAATGCTACCGCGGCGGCTGAAGCGCTCGGCATAGGCTGTGTCACGTGGGAATACAGTGGCTCGTAGCGGTGTCGTGAAGAGCCCAAACTCGGTGTGGAGGGTGTGCATTGGGACGTAGAGTGTCCTAGTGTCCTAAGCGTGCGACAGGGCGTTTGCGGTCGGCGAGGAGCGCGTGCTGGCGGCGCGACATGTGGGTGTGAATTTCCGTTTGCGTGGCCTTGTGGTCTAGTGGTATGATTCTCGCTTAGGGTGCGAGAGGTCCCGGATTCGATCTCCGGCAAGGCCCTGCTCTTTGCTCGCCTTTTTTGACGCTCACCAACCTCGCTCGTTTTTGCGGAAGTGAGCTTACTGGTGTGTCCGCTGAGTGTCTGATTGCGCGTTGGCATGTGTGGAATGCTACCGCGGCGGCTGAAGCGCTCGGCATAGGCTGTGTCACGTGGGAATACAGTGGCTCGTAGCGGTGTCGTGAAGAGCCCAAACTCGGTGTGGAGGGTGTGCATTGGGACGTAGAGTGTCCTAGTGTCCTAAGCGTGCGACAGGGCGTTTGCGGTCGGCGAGGAGCGCGTGCTGGCGGCGCGACATGTGGGTGTGAATTTCCGTTTGCGTGGCCTTGTGGTCTAGTGGTATGATTCTCGCTTAGGGTGCGAGAGGTCCCGGATTCGATCTCCGGCAAGGCCCTGCTCTTTGCTCGCCTTTTTTGACGCTCACCAACCTCGCTCGTTTTTGCGGAAGTGAGCTCACTGGTGTGTCCGCTGGGTGTCTGATTGCGCGTTGGCATGTGTGGAATGCTACCGCGGCGGCTGAAGCGCTCGGAATAGGCTGTGTCACGTGGGAATACAGTGGCTCGTAGCGGTGTCGTGAAGAGCCCAAACTCGGTGTGGAGGGTGTGCATTGGGACGTAGAGTGTCCTAAGCGTGCGACAGGGCGTTTGCGGTCGGCGAGGAGCGCGTGCTGGCGGCGCGACATGTGGGTGTGAATTTCCGTTTGCGTGGCCTTGTGGTCTAGTGGTATGATTCTCGCTTAGGGTGCGAGAGGTCCCGGATTCGATCTCCGGCAAGGCCCTGCTCTTTGCTCGCCTTTTTTGACGCTCACCAACCTCGCTCGTTTTTGCGGAAGTGAGCTCACTGTGTGTGTCCGCTGGGTGTCTGATTGCGCGTTGGCATGTGTGGAATGCTACCGCGGCGGCTGAAGCGCTCGGCATAGGCTGTGTCACGTGGGAATACAGTGGCTCGTAGCGGTGTCGTGAAGAGCCCAAACTCGGTGTGGAGGGTGTGCATTGGGACGTAGAGTGTCCTAGTGTCCTAAGCGTGCGGCAGCGCGTTTGCGGTCGGCGAGGAGCGCGTGCTGGCGGCGCGACATGTGGGTGTGAATTTCCGTTTGCGTGGCCTTGTGGTCTAGTGGTATGATTCTCGCTTAGGGTGCGAGAGGTCCCGGATTCGATCTCCGGCAAGGCCCTGCTCTTTGCTCGCCTTTTTTGACGCTCACCAACCTCGCTCGTTTTTGCGGAAGTGAGCTCACTGGTGTGTCCGCTGGGTGTCTGATTGCGCGTTGGCATGTGTGGAATGAATGCTACCGCGGCGGCTGAAGCGCTCGGCATAGGCTGTGTCACGTGGGAATACAGTGGCTCGTAGCGGTGTCGTGAAGAGCCCAAACTCGGTGTGGAGGGTGTGCATTGGGACGTAGAGTGTCCTAGTGTCCTAAGCGTGCGGCAGCGCGTTTGCGGTCGGCGAGGAGCGCGTGCTGGCGGCGCGACATGTGGGTGTGAATTTCCGTTTGCGTGGCCTTGTGGTCTAGTGGTATGATTCTCGCTTAGGGTGCGAGAGGTCCCGGATTCGATCTCCGGCAAGGCCCTGCTCTTTGCTCGCCTTTTTTGACGCTCACCAACCTCGCTCGTTTTTGCGGAAGTGAGCTTACTGGTGTGTCCGCTGAGTGTCTGATTGCGCGTTGGCATGTGTGGAATGCTACCGCGGCGGCTGAAGCGCTCGGCATAGGCTGTGTCACGTGGGAATACAGTGGCTCGTAGCGGTGTCGTGAAGAGCCCAAACTCGGTGTGGAGGGTGTGCATTGGGACGTAGAGTGTCCTAGTGTCCTAAGCGTGCGACAGGGCGTTTGCGGTCGGCGAGGAGCGCGTGCTGGCGGCGCGACATGTGGGTGTGAATTTCCGTTTGCGTGGCCTTGTGGTCTAGTGGTATGATTCTCGCTTAGGGTGCGAGAGGTCCCGGATTCGATCTCCGGCAAGGCCCTGCTCTTTGCTCGCCTTTTTTGACGCTCACCAACCTCGCTCGTTTTTGCGGAAGTGAGCTTACTGGTGTGTCCGCTGAGTGTCTGATTGCGCGTTGGCATGTGTGGAATGCTACCGCGGCGGCTGAAGCGCTCGGCATAGGCTGTGTCACGTGGGAATACAGTGGCTCGTAGCGGTGTCGTGAAGAGCCCAAACTCGGTGTGGAGGGTGTGCATTGGGACGTAGAGTGTCCTAGTGTCCTAAGCGTGCGGCAGCGCGTTTGCGGTCGGCGAGGAGCGCGTGCTGGCGGCGCGACATGTGGGTGTGAATTTCCGTTTGCGTGGCCTTGTGGTCTAGTGGTATGATTCTCGCTTAGGGTGCGAGAGGTCCCGGATTCGATCTCCGGCAAGGCCCTGCTCTTTGCTCGCCTTTTTTGACGCTCACCAACCTCGCTCGTTTTTGCGGAAGTGAGCTTACTGGTGTGTCCGCTGAGTGTCTGATTGCGCGTTGGCATGTGTGGAATGCTACCGCGGCGGCTGAAGCGCTCGGCATAGGCTGTGTCACGTGGGAATACAGTGGCTCGTAGCGGTGTCGTGAAGAGCCCAAACTCGGTGTGGAGGGTGTGCATTGGGACGTAGAGTGTCCTAGTGTCCTAAGCGTGCGACAGGGCGTTTGCGGTCGGCGAGGAGCGCGTGCTGGCGGCGCGACATGTGGGTGTGAATTTCCGTTTGCGTGGCCTTGTGGTCTAGTGGTATGATTCTCGCTTAGGGTGCGAGAGGTCCCGGATTCGATCTCCGGCAAGGCCCTGCTCTTTGCTCGCCTTTTTTGACGCTCACCAACCTCGCTCGTTTTTGCGGAAGTGAGCTTACTGGTGTGTCCGCTGAGTGTCTGATTGCGCGTTGGCATGTGTGGAATGCTACCGCGGCGGCTGAAGCGCTCGGCATAGGCTGTGTCACGTGGGAATACAGTGGCTCGTAGCGGTGTCGTGAAGAGCCCAAACTCGGTGTGGAGGGTGTGCATTGGGACGTAGAGTGTCCTAGTGTCCTAAGCGTGCGGCAGCGCGTTTGCGGTCGGCGAGGAGCGCGTGCTGGCGGCGCGACATGTGGGTGTGAATTTCCGTTTGCGTGGCCTTGTGGTCTAGTGGTATGATTCTCGCTTAGGGTGCGAGAGGTCCCGGATTCGATCTCCGGCAAGGCCCTGCTCTTTGCTCGCCTTTTTTGACGCTCACCAACCTCGCTCGTTTTTGCGGAAGTGAGCTTACTGGTGTGTCCGCTGAGTGTCTGATTGCGCGTTGGCATGTGTGGAATGCTACCGCGGCGGCTGAAGCGCTCGGCATAGGCTGTGTCACGTGGGAATACAGTGGCTCGTAGCGGTGTCGTGAAGAGCCCAAACTCGGTGTGGAGGGTGTGCATTGGGACGTAGAGTGTCCTAGTGTCCTAAGCGTGCGACAGGGCGTTTGCGGTCGGCGAGGAGCGCGTGCTGGCGGCGCGACATGTGGGTGTGAATTTCCGTTTGCGTGGCCTTGTGGTCTAGTGGTATGATTCTCGCTTAGGGTGCGAGAGGTCCCGGATTCGATCTCCGGCAAGGCCCTGCTCTTTGCTCGCCTTTTTTGACGCTCACCAACCTCGCTCGTTTTTGCGGAAGTGAGCTTACTGGTGTGTCCGCTGAGTGTCTGATTGCGCGTTGGCATGTGTGGAATGCTACCGCGGCGGCTGAAGCGCTCGGCATAGGCTGTGTCACGTGGGAATACAGTGGCTCGTAGCGGTGTCGTGAAGAGCCCAAACTCGGTGTGGAGGGTGTGCATTGGGACGTAGAGTGTCCTAGTGTCCTAAGCGTGCGGCAGCGCGTTTGCGGTCGGCGAGGAGCGCGTGCTGGCGGCGCGACATGTGGGTGTGAATTTCCGTTTGCGTGGCCTTGTGGTCTAGTGGTATGATTCTCGCTTAGGGTGCGAGAGGTCCCGGATTCGATCTCCGGCAAGGCCCTGCTCTTTGCTCGCCTTTTTTGACGCTCACCAACCTCGCTCGTTTTTGCGGAAGTGAGCTTACTGGTGTGTCCGCTGAGTGTCTGATTGCGCGTTGGCATGTGTGGAATGCTACCGCGGCGGCTGAAGCGCTCGGCATAGGCTGTGTCACGTGGGAATACAGTGGCTCGTAGCGGTGTCGTGAAGAGCCCAAACTCGGTGTGGAGGGTGTGCATTGGGACGTAGAGTGTCCTAGTGTCCTAAGCGTGCGGCAGCGCGTTTGCGGTCGGCGAGGAGCGCGTGCTGGCGGCGCGACATGTGGGTGTGAATTTCCGTTTGCGTGGCCTTGTGGTCTAGTGGTATGATTCTCGCTTAGGGTGCGAGAGGTCCCGGATTCGATCTCCGGCAAGGCCCTGCTCTTTGCTCGCCTTTTTTGACGCTCACCAACCTCGCTCGTTTTTGCGGAAGTGAGCTTACTGGTGTGTCCGCTGAGTGTCTGATTGCGCGTTGGCATGTGTGGAATGCTACCGCGGCGGCTGAAGCGCTCGGCATAGGCTGTGTCACGTGGGAATACAGTGGCTCGTAGCGGTGTCGTGAAGAGCCCAAACTCGGTGTGGAGGGTGTGCATTGGGACGTAGAGTGTCCTAGTGTCCTAAGCGTGCGGCAGCGCGTTTGCGGTCGGCGAGGAGCGCGTGCTGGCGGCGCGACATGTGGGTGTGAATTTCCGTTTGCGTGGCCTTGTGGTCTAGTGGTATGATTCTCGCTTAGGGTGCGAGAGGTCCCGGATTCGATCTCCGGCAAGGCCCTGCTCTTTGCTCGCCTTTTTTGACGCTCACCAACCTCGCTCGTTTTTGCGGAAGTGAGCTTACTGGTGTGTCCGCTGAGTGTCTGATTGCGCGTTGGCATGTGTGGAATGCTACCGCGGCGGCTGAAGCGCTCGGCATAGGCTGTGTCACGTGGGAATACAGTGGCTCGTAGCGGTGTCGTGAAGAGCCCAAACTCGGTGTGGAGGGTGTGCATTGGGACGTAGAGTGTCCTAGTGTCCTAAGCGTGCGACAGCGCGTTTGCGGTCGGCGAGGAGCGCGTGCTGGCGGCGCGACATGTGGGTGTGAATTTCCGTTTGCGTGGCCTTGTGGTCTAGTGGTATGATTCTCGCTTAGGGTGCGAGAGGTCCCGGATTCGATCTCCGGCAAGGCCCTGCTCTTTGCTCGCCTTTTTTGACGCTCACCAACCTCGCTCGTTTTTGCGGAAGTGAGCTCACTGGTGTGTCCGCTGGGTGTCTGATTGCGCGTTGGCATGTGTGGAATGCTACCGCGGCGGCTGAAGCGCTCGGCATAGGCTGTGTCACGTGGGAATACAGTGGCTCGTAGCGGTGTCGTGAAGAGCCCAAACTCGGTGTGGAGGGTGTGCATTGGGACGTAGAGTGTCCTAGTGTCCTAAGCGTGCGGCAGCGCGTTTGCGGTCGGCGAGGAGCGCGTGCTGGCGGCGCGACATGTGGGTGTGAATTTCCGTTTGCGTGGCCTTGTGGTCTAGTGGTATGATTCTCGCTTAGGGTGCGAGAGGTCCCGGATTCGATCTCCGGCAAGGCCCTGCTCTTTGCTCGCCTTTTTTGACGCTCACCAACCTCGCTCGTTTTTGCGGAAGTGAGCTTACTGGTGTGTCCGCTGAGTGTCTGATTGCGCGTTGGCATGTGTGGAATGCTACCGCGGCGGCTGAAGCGCTCGGCATAGGCTGTGTCACGTGGGAATACAGTGGCTCGTAGCGGTGTCGTGAAGAGCCCAAACTCGGTGTGGAGGGTGTGCATTGGGACGTAGAGTGTCCTAGTGTCCTAAGCGTGCGACAGCGCGTTTGCGGTCGGCGAGGAGCGCGTGCTGGCGGCGCGACATGTGGGTGTGAATTTCCGTTTGCGTGGCCTTGTGGTCTAGTGGTATGATTCTCGCTTAGGGTGCGAGAGGTCCCGGATTCGATCTCCGGCAAGGCCCTGCTCTTTGCTCGCCTTTTTTGACGCTCACCAACCTCGCTCGTTTTTGCGGAAGTGAGCTCACTGGTGTGTCCGCTGGGTGTCTGATTGCGCGTTGGCATGTGTGGAATGCTACCGCGGCGGCTGAAGCGCTCGGCATAGGCTGTGTCACGTGGGAATACAGTGGCTCGTAGCGGTGTCGTGAAGAGCCCAAACTCGGTGTGGAGGGTGTGCATTGGGACGTAGAGTGTCCTAGTGTCCTAAGCGTGCGGCAGCGCGTTTGCGGTCGGCGAGGAGCGCGTGCTGGCGGCGCGACATGTGGGTGTGAATTTCCGTTTGCGTGGCCTTGTGGTCTAGTGGTATGATTCTCGCTTAGGGTGCGAGAGGTCCCGGATTCGATCTCCGGCAAGGCCCTGCTCTTTGCTCGCCTTTTTTGACGCTCACCAACCTCGCTCGTTTTTGCGGAAGTGAGCTTACTGGTGTGTCCGCTGAGTGTCTGATTGCGCGTTGGCATGTGTGGAATGCTACCGCGGCGGCTGAAGCGCTCGGCATAGGCTGTGTCACGTGGGAATACAGTGGCTCGTAGCGGTGTCGTGAAGAGCCCAAACTCGGTGTGGAGGGTGTGCATTGGGACGTAGAGTGTCCTAGTGTCCTAAGCGTGCGGCAGCGCGTTTGCGGTCGGCGAGGAGCGCGTGCTGGCGGCGCGACATGTGGGTGTGAATTTCCGTTTGCGTGGCCTTGTGGTCTAGTGGTATGATTCTCGCTTAGGGTGCGAGAGGTCCCGGATTCGATCTCCGGCAAGGCCCTGCTCTTTGCTCGCCTTTTTTGACGCTCACCAACCTCGCTCGTTTTTGCGGAAGTGAGCTTACTGGTGTGTCCGCTGAGTGTCTGATTGCGCGTTGGCATGTGTGGAATGCTACCGCGGCGGCTGAAGCGCTCGGCATAGGCTGTGTCACGTGGGAATACAGTGGCTCGTAGCGGTGTCGTGAAGAGCCCAAACTCGGTGTGGAGGGTGTGCATTGGGACGTAGAGTGTCCTAGTGTCCTAAGCGTGCGGCAGCGCGTTTGCGGTCGGCGAGGAGCGCGTGCTGGCGGCGCGACATGTGGGTGTGAATTTCCGTTTGCGTGGCCTTGTGGTCTAGTGGTATGATTCTCGCTTAGGGTGCGAGAGGTCCCGGATTCGATCTCCGGCAAGGCCCTGCTCTTTGCTCGCCTTTTTTGACGCTCACCAACCTCGCTCGTTTTTGCGGAAGTGAGCTTACTGGTGTGTCCGCTGAGTGTCTGATTGCGCGTTGGCATGTGTGGAATGCTACCGCGGCGGCTGAAGCGCTCGGCATAGGCTGTGTCACGTGGGAATACAGTGGCTCGTAGCGGTGTCGTGAAGAGCCCAAACTCGGTGTGGAGGGTGTGCATTGGGACGTAGAGTGTCCTAGTGTCCTAAGCGTGCGGCAGCGCGTTTGCGGTCGGCGAGGAGCGCGTGCTGGCGGCGCGACATGTGGGTGTGAATTTCCGTTTGCGTGGCCTTGTGGTCTAGTGGTATGATTCTCGCTTAGGGTGCGAGAGGTCCCGGATTCGATCTCCGGCAAGGCCCTGCTCTTTGCTCGCCTTTTTTGACGCTCACCAACCTCGCTCGTTTTTGCGGAAGTGAGCTTACTGGTGTGTCCGCTGAGTGTCTGATTGCGCGTTGGCATGTGTGGAATGCTACCGCGGCGGCTGAAGCGCTCGGCATAGGCTGTGTCACGTGGGAATACAGTGGCTCGTAGCGGTGTCGTGAAGAGCCCAAACTCGGTGTGGAGGGTGTGCATTGGGACGTAGAGTGTCCTAGTGTCCTAAGCGTGCGGCAGCGCGTTTGCGGTCGGCGAGGAGCGCGTGCTGGCGGCGCGACATGTGGGTGTGAATTTCCGTTTGCGTGGCCTTGTGGTCTAGTGGTATGATTCTCGCTTAGGGTGCGAGAGGTCCCGGATTCGATCTCCGGCAAGGCCCTGCTCTTTGCTCGCCTTTTTTGACGCTCACCAACCTCGCTCGTTTTTGCGGAAGTGAGCTTACTGGTGTGTCCGCTGAGTGTCTGATTGCGCGTTGGCATGTGTGGAATGCTACCGCGGCGGCTGAAGCGCTCGGCATAGGCTGTGTCACGTGGGAATACAGTGGCTCGTAGCGGTGTCGTGAAGAGCCCAAACTCGGTGTGGAGGGTGTGCATTGGGACGTAGAGTGTCCTAGTGTCCTAAGCGTGCGGCAGCGCGTTTGCGGTCGGCGAGGAGCGCGTGCTGGCGGCGCGACATGTGGGTGTGAATTTCCGTTTGCGTGGCCTTGTGGTCTAGTGGTATGATTCTCGCTTAGGGTGCGAGAGGTCCCGGATTCGATCTCCGGCAAGGCCCTGCTCTTTGCTCGCCTTTTTCGACGCTCACCAACCTCGCTCGTTTTTGCGGAAGTGAGCTCACTGGTGTGTCCGCTGGGTGTCTGATTGCGCGTTGGCATGTGTGGAATGAATGCTACCGCGGCGGCTGAAGCGCTCGGAATAGGCTGTGTCACGTGGGAATACAGTGGCTCGTAGCGGTGTCGTGAAGAGCCCAAACTCGGTGTGGAGGGTGTGCATTGGGACGTAGAGTGTCCTAGTGTCCTAAGCGTGCGGCAGCGCGTTTGCGGTCGGCGAGGAGCGCGTGCTGGCGGCGCGACATGTGGGTGTGAATTTCCGTTTGCGTGGCCTTGTGGTCTAGTGGTATGATTCTCGCTTAGGGTGCGAGAGGTCCCGGATTCGATCTCCGGCAAGGCCCTGCTCTTTGCTCGCCTTTTTTGACGCTCACCAACCTCGCTCGTTTTTGCGGAAGTGAGCTTACTGGTGTGTCCGCTGAGTGTCTGATTGCGCGTTGGCATGTGTGGAATGCTACCGCGGCGGCTGAAGCGCTCGGCATAGGCTGTGTCACGTGGGAATACAGTGGCTCGTAGCGGTGTCGTGAAGAGCCCAAACTCGGTGTGGAGGGTGTGCATTGGGACGTAGAGTGTCCTAGTGTCCTAAGCGTGCGGCAGCGCGTTTGCGGTCGGCGAGGAGCGCGTGCTGGCGGCGCGACATGTGGGTGTGAATTTCCGTTTGCGTGGCCTTGTGGTCTAGTGGTATGATTCTCGCTTAGGGTGCGAGAGGTCCCGGATTCGATCTCCGGCAAGGCCCTGCTCTTTGCTCGCCTTTTTCGACGCTCACCAACCTCGCTCGTTTTTGCGGAAGTGAGCTCACTGGTGTGTCCGCTGGGTGTCTGATTGCGCGTTGGCATGTGTGGAATGAATGCTACCGCGGCGGCTGAAGCGCTCGGCATAGGCTGTGTCACGTGGGAATACAGTGGCTCGTAGCGGTGTCGTGAAGAGCCCAAACTCGGTGTGGAGGGTGTGCATTGGGACGTAGAGTGTCCTAGTGTCCTAAGCGTGCGACAGCGCGTTTGCGGTCGGCGAGGAGCGCGTGCTGGCGGCGCGACATGTGGGTGTGAATTTCCGTTTGCGTGGCCTTGTGGTCTAGTGGTATGATTCTCGCTTAGGGTGCGAGAGGTCCCGGATTCGATCTCCGGCAAGGCCCTGCTCTTTGCTCGCCTTTTTCGACGCTCACCAACCTCGCTCGTTTTTGCGGAAGTGAGCTCACTGGTGTGTCCGCTGGGTGTCTGATTGCGCGTTGGCATGTGTGGAATGAATGCTACCGCGGCGGCTGAAGCGCTCGGAATAGGCTGTGTCATGTGGGGATACAGTGGCTCGTAGCGGTGTCGTGAAGAGCCCAAACTCGGTGTGGAGGGTGTGCATTGGGACGTAGAGTGTCCTAGTGTCCTAAGCGTGCGGCAGCGCGTTTGCGGTCGGCGAGGAGCGCGTGCTGGCGGCGCGACATGTGGGTGTGAATTTCCGTTTGCGTGGCCTTGTGGTCTAGTGGTATGATTCTCGCTTAGGGTGCGAGAGGTCCCGGATTCGATCTCCGGCAAGGCCCTGCTCTTTGCTCGCCTTTTTCGACGCTCACCAACCTCGCTCGTTTTTGCGGAAGTGAGCTCACTGGTGTGTCCGCTGGGTGTCTGATTGCGCGTTGGCATGTGTGGAATGAATGCTACCGCGGCGGCTGAAGCGCTCGGAATAGGCTGTGTCATGTGGGGATACAGTGGCTCGTAGCGGTGTCGTGAAGAGCCCAAACTCGGTGTGGAGGGTGTGCATTGGGACGTAGAGTGTCCTAGTGTCCTAAGCGTGCGGCAGCGCGTTTGCGGTCGGCGAGGAGCGCGTGCTGGCGGCGCGACATGTGGGTGTGAATTTCCGTTTGCGTGGCCTTGTGGTCTAGTGGTATGATTCTCGCTTAGGGTGCGAGAGGTCCCGGATTCGATCTCCGGCAAGGCCCTGCTCTTTGCTCGCCTTTTTCGACGCTCACCAACCTCGCTCGTTTTTGCGGAAGTGAGCTCACTGGTGTGTCCGCTGGGTGTCTGATTGCGCGTTGGCATGTGTGGAATGAATGCTACCGCGGCGGCTGAAGCGCTCGGAATAGGCTGTGTCATGTGGGGATACAGTGGCTCGTAGCGGTGTCGTGAAGAGCCCAAACTCGGTGTGGAGGGTGTGCATTGGGACGTAGAGTGTCCTAGTGTCCTAAGCGTGCGGCAGCGCGTTTGCGGTCGGCGAGGAGCGCGTGCTGGCGGCGCGACATGTGGGTGTGAATTTCCGTTTGCGTGGCCTTGTGGTCTAGTGGTATGATTCTCGCTTAGGGTGCGAGAGGTCCCGGATTCGATCTCCGGCAAGGCCCTGCTCTTTGCTCGCCTTTTTCGACGCTCACCAACCTCGCTCGTTTTTGCGGAAGTGAGCTCACTGGTGTGTCCGCTGGGTGTCTGATTGCGCGTTGGCATGTGTGGAATGAATGCTACCGCGGCGGCTGAAGCGCTCGGAATAGGCTGTGTCATGTGGGGATACAGTGGCTCGTAGCGGTGTCGTGAAGAGCCCAAACTCGGTGTGGAGGGTGTGCATTGGGACGTAGAGTGTCCTAGTGTCCTAAGCGTGCGGCAGCGCGTTTGCGGTCGGCGAGGAGCGCGTGCTGGCGGCGCGACATGTGGGTGTGAATTTCCGTTTGCGTGGCCTTGTGGTCTAGTGGTATGATTCTCGCTTAGGGTGCGAGAGGTCCCGGATTCGATCTCCGGCAAGGCCCTGCTCTTTGCTCGCCTTTTTCGACGCTCACCAACCTCGCTCGTTTTTGCGGAAGTGAGCTCACTGGTGTGTCCGCTGGGTGTCTGATTGCGCGTTGGCATGTGTGGAATGAATGCTACCGCGGCGGCTGAAGCGCTCGGAATAGGCTGTGTCATGTGGGGATACAGTGGCTCGTAGCGGTGTCGTGAAGAGCCCAAACTCGGTGTGGAGGGTGTGCATTGGGACGTAGAGTGTCCTAGTGTCCTAAGCGTGCGGCAGCGCGTTTGCGGTCGGCGAGGAGCGCGTGCTGGCGGCGCGACATGTGGGTGTGAATTTCCGTTTGCGTGGCCTTGTGGTCTAGTGGTATGATTCTCGCTTAGGGTGCGAGAGGTCCCGGATTCGATCTCCGGCAAGGCCCTGCTCTTTGCTCGCCTTTTTCGACGCTCACCAACCTCGCTCGTTTTTGCGGAAGTGAGCTCACTGGTGTGTCCGCTGGGTGTCTGATTGCGCGTTGGCATGTGTGGAATGAATGCTACCGCGGCGGCTGAAGCGCTCGGAATAGGCTGTGTCATGTGGGGATACAGTGGCTCGTAGCGGTGTCGTGAAGAGCCCAAACTCGGTGTGGAGGGTGTGCATTGGGACGTAGAGTGTCCTAGTGTCCTAAGCGTGCGGCAGCGCGTTTGCGGTCGGCGAGGAGCGCGTGCTGGCGGCGCGACATGTGGGTGTGAATTTCCGTTTGCGTGGCCTTGTGGTCTAGTGGTATGATTCTCGCTTAGGGTGCGAGAGGTCCCGGATTCGATCTCCGGCAAGGCCCTGCTCTTTGCTCGCCTTTTTCGACGCTCACCAACCTCGCTCGTTTTTGCGGAAGTGAGCTCACTGGTGTGTCCGCTGGGTGTCTGATTGCGCGTTGGCATGTGTGGAATGAATGCTACCGCGGCGGCTGAAGCGCTCGGAATAGGCTGTGTCATGTGGGAATACAGTGGCTCGTAGCGGTGTCATGAAGAGCCCAAACTCGGTGTGGAGGGTGTGCATTGGGACGTAGAGTGTCCTAGTGTCCTAAGCGTGCGGCAGCGCGTTTGCGGTCGGCGAGGAGCGCGTGCTGGCGGCGCGACATGTGGGTGTGAATTTCCGTTTGCGTGGCCTTGTGGTCTAGTGGTATGATTCTCGCTTAGGGTGCGAGAGGTCCCGGATTCGATCTCCGGCAAGGCCCTGCTCTTTGCTCGCCTTTTTCGACGCTCACCAACCTCGCTCGTTTTTGCGGAAGTGAGCTCACTGGTGTGTCCGCTGGGTGTCTGATTGCGCGTTGGCATGTGTGGAATGAATGCTACCGCGGCGGCTGAAGCGCTCGGAATAGGCTGTGTCATGTGGGGATACAGTGGCTCGTAGCGGTGTCGTGAAGAGCCCAAACTCGGTGTGGAGGGTGTGCATTGGGACGTAGAGTGTCCTAGTGTCCTAAGCGTGCGGCAGCGCGTTTGCGGTCGGCGAGGAGCGCGTGCTGGCGGCACGACATGTGGGTGTGAATTTCCGTTTGCGTGGCCTTGTGGTCTAGTGGTATGATTCTCGCTTAGGGTGCGAGAGGTCCCGGATTCGATCTCCGGCAAGGCCCTGCTCTTTGCTCGCCTTTTTCGACGCTCACCAACCTCGCTCGTTTTTGCGGAAGTGAGCTCACTGGTGTGTCCGCTGGGTGTCTGATTGCGCGTTGGCATGTGTGGAATGAATGCTACCGCGGCGGCTGAAGCGCTCGGAATAGGCTGTGTCATGTGGGAATACAGTGGCTCGTAGCGGTGTCATGAAGAGCCCAAACTCGGTGTGGAGGGTGTGCATTGGGACGTAGAGTGTCCTAGTGTCCTAAGCGTGCGGCAGCGCGTTTGCGGTCGGCGAGGAGCGCGTGCTGGCGGCACGACATGTGGGTGTGAATTTCCGTTTGCGTGGCCTTGTGGTCTAGTGGTATGATTCTCGCTTAGGGTGCGAGAGGTCCCGGATTCGATCTCCGGCAAGGCCCTGCTCTTTGCTCGCCTTTTTCGACGCTCACCAACCTCGCTCGTTTTTGCGGAAGTGAGCTCACTGGTGTGTCCGCTGGGTGTCTGATTGCGCGTTGGCATGTGTGGAATGAATGCTACCGCGGCGGCTGAAGCGCTCGGAATAGGCTGTGTCATGTGGGAATACAGTGGCTCGTAGCGGTGTCATGAAGAGCCCAAACTCGGTGTGGAGGGTGTGCATTGGGACGTAGAGTGTCCTAGTGTCCTAAGCGTGCGGCAGCGCGTTTGCGGTCGGCGAGGAGCGCGTGCTGGCGGCGCGACATGTGGGTGTGAATTTCCGTTTGCGTGGCCTTGTGGTCTAGTGGTATGATTCTCGCTTAGGGTGCGAGAGGTCCCGGATTCGATCTCCGGCAAGGCCCTGCTCTTTGCTCGCCTTTTTCGACGCTCACCAACCTCGCTCGTTTTTGCGGAAGTGAGCTCACTGGTGTGTCCGCTGGGTGTCTGATTGCGCGTTGGCATGTGTGGAATGAATGCTACCGCGGCGGCTGAAGCGCTCGGAATAGGCTGTGTCATGTGGGGATACAGTGGCTCGTAGCGGTGTCGTGAAGAGCCCAAACTCGGTGTGGAGGGTGTGCATTGGGACGTAGAGTGTCCTAGTGTCCTAAGCGTGCGGCAGCGCGTTTGCGGTCGGCGAGGAGCGCGTGCTGGCGGCGCGACATGTGGGTGTGAATTTCCGTTTGCGTGGCCTTGTGGTCTAGTGGTATGATTCTCGCTTAGGGTGCGAGAGGTCCCGGATTCGATCTCCGGCAAGGCCCTGCTCTTTGCTCGCCTTTTTCGACGCTCACCAACCTCGCTCGTTTTTGCGGAAGTGAGCTCACTGGTGTGTCCGCTGGGTGTCTGATTGCGCGTTGGCATGTGTGGAATGAATGCTACCGCGGCGGCTGAAGCGCTCGGAATAGGCTGTGTCATGTGGGGATACAGTGGCTCGTAGCGGTGTCGTGAAGAGCCCAAACTCGGTGTGGAGGGTGTGCATTGGGACGTAGAGTGTCCTAGTGTCCTAAGCGTGCGGCAGCGCGTTTGCGGTCGGCGAGGAGCGCGTGCTGGCGGCGCGACATGTGGGTGTGAATTTCCGTTTGCGTGGCCTTGTGGTCTAGTGGTATGATTCTCGCTTAGGGTGCGAGAGGTCCCGGATTCGATCTCCGGCAAGGCCCTGCTCTTTGCTCGCCTTTTTCGACGCTCACCAACCTCGCTCGTTTTTGCGGAAGTGAGCTCACTGGTGTGTCCGCTGGGTGTCTGATTGCGCGTTGGCATGTGTGGAATGAATGCTACCGCGGCGGCTGAAGCGCTCGGAATAGGCTGTGTCATGTGGGGATACAGTGGCTCGTAGCGGTGTCGTGAAGAGCCCAAACTCGGTGTGGAGGGTGTGCATTGGGACGTAGAGTGTCCTAGTGTCCTAAGCGTGCGGCAGCGCGTTTGCGGTCGGCGAGGAGCGCGTGCTGGCGGCGCGACATGTGGGTGTGAATTTCCGTTTGCGTGGCCTTGTGGTCTAGTGGTATGATTCTCGCTTAGGGTGCGAGAGGTCCCGGATTCGATCTCCGGCAAGGCCCTGCTCTTTGCTCGCCTTTTTCGACGCTCACCAACCTCGCTCGTTTTTGCGGAAGTGAGCTCACTGGTGTGTCCGCTGGGTGTCTGATTGCGCGTTGGCATGTGTGGAATGAATGCTACCGCGGCGGCTGAAGCGCTCGGAATAGGCTGTGTCATGTGGGGATACAGTGGCTCGTAGCGGTGTCATGAAGAGCCCAAACTCGGTGTGGAGGGTGTGCATTGGGACGTAGAGTGTCCTAGTGTCCTAAGCGTGCGGCAGCGCGTTTGCGGTCGGCGAGGAGCGCGTGCTGGCGGCGCGACATGTGGGTGTGAATTTCCGTTTGCGTGGCCTTGTGGTCTAGTGGTATGATTCTCGCTTAGGGTGCGAGAGGTCCCGGATTCGATCTCCGGCAAGGCCCTGCTCTTTGCTCGCCTTTTTCGACGCTCACCAACCTCGCTCGTTTTTGCGGAAGTGAGCTCACTGGTGTGTCCGCTGGGTGTCTGATTGCGCGTTGGCATGTGTGGAATGAATGCTACCGCGGCGGCTGAAGCGCTCGGAATAGGCTGTGTCATGTGGGGATACAGTGGCTCGTAGCGGTGTCATGAAGAGCCCAAACTCGGTGTGGAGGGTGTGCATTGGGACGTAGAGTGTCCTAGTGTCCTAAGCGTGCGGCAGCGCGTTTGCGGTCGGCGAGGAGCGCGTGCTGGCGGCGCGACATGTGGGTGTGAATTTCCGTTTGCGTGGCCTTGTGGTCTAGTGGTATGATTCTCGCTTAGGGTGCGAGAGGTCCCGGATTCGATCTCCGGCAAGGCCCTGCTCTTTGCTCGCCTTTTTTGACGCTCACCAACCTCGCTCGTTTTTGCGGAAGTGAGCTTACTGGTGTGTCCGCTGAGTGTCTGATTGCGCGTTGGCATGTGTGGAATGCTACCGCGGCGGCTGAAGCGCTCGGCATAGGCTGTGTCACGTGGGAATACAGTGGCTCGTAGCGGTGTCGTGAAGAGCCCAAACTCGGTGTGGAGGGTGTGCATTGGGACGTAGAGTGTCCTAGTGTCCTAAGCGTGCGGCAGCGCGTTTGCGGTCGGCGAGGAGCGCGTGCTGGCGGCGCGACATGTGGGTGTGAATTTCCGTTTGCGTGGCCTTGTGGTCTAGTGGTATGATTCTCGCTTAGGGTGCGAGAGGTCCCGGATTCGATCTCCGGCAAGGCCCTGCTCTTTGCTCGCCTTTTTCGACGCTCACCAACCTCGCTCGTTTTTGCGGAAGTGAGCTCACTGGTGTGTCCGCTGGGTGTCTGATTGCGCGTTGGCATGTGTGGAATGAATGCTACCGCGGCGGCTGAAGCGCTCGGCATAGGCTGTGTCACGTGGGAATACAGTGGCTCGTAGCGGTGTCGTGAAGAGCCCAAACTCGGTGTGGAGGGTGTGCATTGGGACGTAGAGTGTCCTAGTGTCCTAAGCGTGCGGCAGCGCGTTTGCGGTCGGCGAGGAGCGCGTGCTGGCGGCGCGACATGTGGGTGTGAATTTCCGTTTGCGTGGCCTTGTGGTCTAGTGGTATGATTCTCGCTTAGGGTGCGAGAGGTCCCGGATTCGATCTCCGGCAAGGCCCTGCTCTTTGCTCGCCTTTTTCGACGCTCACCAACCTCGCTCGTTTTTGCGGAAGTGAGCTCACTGGTGTGTCCGCTGGGTGTCTGATTGCGCGTTGGCATGTGTGGAATGAATGCTACCGCGGCGGCTGAAGCGCTCGGAATAGGCTGTGTCACGTGGGAATACAGTGGCTCGTAGCGGTGTCATGAAGAGCCCAAACTCGGTGTGGAGGGTGTGCATTGGGACGTAGAGTGTCCTAGTGTCCTAAGCGTGCGGCAGCGCGTTTGCGGTCGGCGAGGAGCGCGTGCTGGCGGCGCGACATGTGGGTGTGAATTTCCGTTTGCGTGGCCTTGTGGTCTAGTGGTATGATTCTCGCTTAGGGTGCGAGAGGTCCCGGATTCGATCTCCGGCAAGGCCCTGCTCTTTGCTCGCCTTTTTTGACGCTCACCAACCTCGCTCGTTTTTGCGGAAGTGAGCTCACTGGTGTGTCCGCTGGGTGTCTGATTGCGCGTTGGCATGTGTGGAATGAATGCTACCGCGGCGGCTGAAGCGCTCGGCATAGGCTGTGTCACGTGGGAATACAGTGGCTCGTAGCGGTGTCGTGAAGAGCCCAAACTCGGTGTGGAGGGTGTGCATTGGGACGTAGAGTGTCCTAGTGTCCTAAGCGTGCGGCAGCGCGTTTGCGGTCGGCGAGGAGCGCGTGCTGGCGGCGCGACATGTGGGTGTGAATTTCCGTTTGCGTGGCCTTGTGGTCTAGTGGTATGATTCTCGCTTAGGGTGCGAGAGGTCCCGGATTCGATCTCCGGCAAGGCCCTGCTCTTTGCTCGCCTTTTTCGACGCTCACCAACCTCGCTCGTTTTTGCGGAAGTGAGCTCACTGGTGTGTCCGCTGGGTGTCTGATTGCGCGTTGGCATGTGTGGAATGAATGCTACCGCGGCGGCTGAAGCGCTCGGAATAGGCTGTGTCATGTGGGGATACAGTGGCTCGTAGCGGTGTCATGAAGAGCCCAAACTCGGTGTGGAGGGTGTGCATTGGGACGTAGAGTGTCCTAGTGTCCTAAGCGTGCGGCAGCGCGTTTGCGGTCGGCGAGGAGCGCGTGCTGGCGGCGCGACATGTGGGTGTGAATTTCCGTTTGCGTGGCCTTGTGGTCTAGTGGTATGATTCTCGCTTAGGGTGCGAGAGGTCCCGGATTCGATCTCCGGCAAGGCCCTGCTCTTTGCTCGCCTTTTTCGACGCTCACCAACCTCGCTCGTTTTTGCGGAAGTGAGCTCACTGGTGTGTCCGCTGGGTGTCTGATTGCGCGTTGGCATGTGTGGAATGAATGCTACCGCGGCGGCTGAAGCGCTCGGAATAGGCTGTGTCATGTGGGGATACAGTGGCTCGTAGCGGTGTCGTGAAGAGCCCAAACTCGGTGTGGAGGGTGTGCATTGGGACGTAGAGTGTCCTAGTGTCCTAAGCGTGCGGCAGCGCGTTTGCGGTCGGCGAGGAGCGCGTGCTGGCGGCGCGACATGTAGGTGTGAATTTCCGTTTGCGTGGCCTTGTGGTCTAGTGGTATGATTCTCGCTTAGGGTGCGAGAGGTCCCGGATTCGATCTCCGGCAAGGCCCTGCTCTTTGCTCGCCTTTTTCGACGCTCACCAACCTCGCTCGTTTTTGCGGAAGTGAGCTCACTGGTGTGTCCGCTGGGTGTCTGATTGCGCGTTGGCATGTGTGGAATGAATGCTACCGCGGCGGCTGAAGCGCTCGGAATAGGCTGTGTCATGTGGGAATACAGTGGCTCGTAGCGGCGTCGTGAAGAGCCCAAACTCGGTGTGGAGGGTGTGCATTGGGACGTAGAGTGTCCTAGTGTCCTAAGCGTGCGGCAGCGCGTTTGCGGTCGGCGAGGAGCGCGTGCTGGCGGCGCGACATGTGGGTGTGAATTTCCGTTTGCGTGGCCTTGTGGTCTAGTGGTATGATTCTCGCTTAGGGTGCGAGAGGTCCCGGATTCGATCTCCGGCAAGGCCCTGCTCTTTGCTCGCCTTTTTTGACGCTCACCAACCTCGCTCGTTTTTGCGGAAGTGAGCTTACTGGTGTGTCCGCTGAGTGTCTGATTGCGCGTTGGCATGTGTGGAATGCTACCGCGGCGGCTGAAGCGCTCGGCATAGGCTGTGTCACGTGGGAATACAGTGGCTCGTAGCGGTGTCGTGAAGAGCCCAAACTCGGTGTGGAGGGTGTGCATTGGGACGTAGAGTGTCCTAGTGTCCTAAGCGTGCGGCAGCGCGTTTGCGGTCGGCGAGGAGCGCGTGCTGGCGGCGCGACATGTGGGTGTGAATTTCCGTTTGCGTGGCCTTGTGGTCTAGTGGTATGATTCTCGCTTAGGGTGCGAGAGGTCCCGGATTCGATCTCCGGCAAGGCCCTGCTCTTTGCTCGCCTTTTTTGACGCTCACCAACCTCGCTCGTTTTTGCGGAAGTGAGCTTACTGGTGTGTCCGCTGAGTGTCTGATTGCGCGTTGGCATGTGTGGAATGCTACCGCGGCGGCTGAAGCGCTCGGCATAGGCTGTGTCACGTGGGAATACAGTGGCTCGTAGCGGTGTCGTGAAGAGCCCAAACTCGGTGTGGAGGGTGTGCATTGGGACGTAGAGTGTCCTAGTGTCCTAAGCGTGCGGCAGCGCGTTTGCGGTCGGCGAGGAGCGCGTGCTGGCGGCGCGACATGTGGGTGTGAATTTCCGTTTGCGTGGCCTTGTGGTCTAGTGGTATGATTCTCGCTTAGGGTGCGAGAGGTCCCGGATTCGATCTCCGGCAAGGCCCTGCTCTTTGCTCGCCTTTTTTGACGCTCACCAACCTCGCTCGTTTTTGCGGAAGTGAGCTTACTGGTGTGTCCGCTGAGTGTCTGATTGCGCGTTGGCATGTGTGGAATGCTACCGCGGCGGCTGAAGCGCTCGGCATAGGCTGTGTCACGTGGGAATACAGTGGCTCGTAGCGGTGTCGTGAAGAGCCCAAACTCGGTGTGGAGGGTGTGCATTGGGACGTAGAGTGTCCTAGTGTCCTAAGCGTGCGGCAGCGCGTTTGCGGTCGGCGAGGAGCGCGTGCTGGCGGCGCGACATGTGGGTGTGAATTTCCGTTTGCGTGGCCTTGTGGTCTAGTGGTATGATTCTCGCTTAGGGTGCGAGAGGTCCCGGATTCGATCTCCGGCAAGGCCCTGCTCTTTGCTCGCCTTTTTCGACGCTCACCAACCTCGCTCGTTTTTGCGGAAGTGAGCTCACTGGTGTGTCCGCTGGGTGTCTGATTGCGCGTTGGCATGTGTGGAATGAATGCTACCGCGGCGGCTGAAGCGCTCGGAATAGGCTGTGTCATGTGGGAATACAGTGGCTCGTAGCGGCGTCGTGAAGAGCCCAAACTCGGTGTGGAGGGTGTGCATTGGGACGTAGAGTGTCCTAGTGTCCTAAGCGTGCGGCAGCGCGTTTGCGGTCGGCGAGGAGCGCGTGCTGGCGGCGCGACATGTGGGTGTGAATTTCCGTTTGCGTGGCCTTGTGGTCTAGTGGTATGATTCTCGCTTAGGGTGCGAGAGGTCCCGGATTCGATCTCCGGCAAGGCCCTGCTCTTTGCTCGCCTTTTTTGACGCTCACCAACCTCGCTCGTTTTTGCGGAAGTGAGCTTACTGGTGTGTCCGCTGAGTGTCTGATTGCGCGTTGGCATGTGTGGAATGCTACCGCGGCGGCTGAAGCGCTCGGCATAGGCTGTGTCACGTGGGAATACAGTGGCTCGTAGCGGTGTCGTGAAGAGCCCAAACTCGGTGTGGAGGGTGTGCATTGGGACGTAGAGTGTCCTAGTGTCCTAAGCGTGCGGCAGCGCGTTTGCGGTCGGCGAGGAGCGCGTGCTGGCGGCGCGACATGTGGGTGTGAATTTCCGTTTGCGTGGCCTTGTGGTCTAGTGGTATGATTCTCGCTTAGGGTGCGAGAGGTCCCGGATTCGATCTCCGGCAAGGCCCTGCTCTTTGCTCGCCTTTTTTGACGCTCACCAACCTCGCTCGTTTTTGCGGAAGTGAGCTTACTGGTGTGTCCGCTGAGTGTCTGATTGCGCGTTGGCATGTGTGGAATGCTACCGCGGCGGCTGAAGCGCTCGGCATAGGCTGTGTCACGTGGGAATACAGTGGCTCGTAGCGGTGTCGTGAAGAGCCCAAACTCGGTGTGGAGGGTGTGCATTGGGACGTAGAGTGTCCTAGTGTCCTAAGCGTGCGGCAGCGCGTTTGCGGTCGGCGAGGAGCGCGTGCTGGCGGCGCGACATGTGGGTGTGAATTTCCGTTTGCGTGGCCTTGTGGTCTAGTGGTATGATTCTCGCTTAGGGTGCGAGAGGTCCCGGATTCGATCTCCGGCAAGGCCCTGCTCTTTGCTCGCCTTTTTTGACGCTCACCAACCTCGCTCGTTTTTGCGGAAGTGAGCTTACTGGTGTGTCCGCTGAGTGTCTGATTGCGCGTTGGCATGTGTGGAATGCTACCGCGGCGGCTGAAGCGCTCGGCATAGGCTGTGTCACGTGGGAATACAGTGGCTCGTAGCGGTGTCGTGAAGAGCCCAAACTCGGTGTGGAGGGTGTGCATTGGGACGTAGAGTGTCCTAGTGTCCTAAGCGTGCGGCAGCGCGTTTGCGGTCGGCGAGGAGCGCGTGCTGGCGGCGCGACATGTGGGTGTGAATTTCCGTTTGCGTGGCCTTGTGGTCTAGTGGTATGATTCTCGCTTAGGGTGCGAGAGGTCCCGGATTCGATCTCCGGCAAGGCCCTGCTCTTTGCTCGCCTTTTTTGACGCTCACCAACCTCGCTCGTTTTTGCGGAAGTGAGCTTACTGGTGTGTCCGCTGAGTGTCTGATTGCGCGTTGGCATGTGTGGAATGCTACCGCGGCGGCTGAAGCGCTCGGCATAGGCTGTGTCACGTGGGAATACAGTGGCTCGTAGCGGTGTCGTGAAGAGCCCAAACTCGGTGTGGAGGGTGTGCATTGGGACGTAGAGTGTCCTAGTGTCCTAAGCGTGCGGCAGCGCGTTTGCGGTCGGCGAGGAGCGCGTGCTGGCGGCGCGACATGTGGGTGTGAATTTCCGTTTGCGTGGCCTTGTGGTCTAGTGGTATGATTCTCGCTTAGGGTGCGAGAGGTCCCGGATTCGATCTCCGGCAAGGCCCTGCTCTTTGCTCGCCTTTTTTGACGCTCACCAACCTCGCTCGTTTTTGCGGAAGTGAGCTTACTGGTGTGTCCGCTGAGTGTCTGATTGCGCGTTGGCATGTGTGGAATGCTACCGCGGCGGCTGAAGCGCTCGGCATAGGCTGTGTCACGTGGGAATACAGTGGCTCGTAGCGGTGTCGTGAAGAGCCCAAACTCGGTGTGGAGGGTGTGCATTGGGACGTAGAGTGTCCTAGTGTCCTAAGCGTGCGGCAGCGCGTTTGCGGTCGGCGAGGAGCGCGTGCTGGCGGCGCGACATGTGGGTGTGAATTTCCGTTTGCGTGGCCTTGTGGTCTAGTGGTATGATTCTCGCTTAGGGTGCGAGAGGTCCCGGATTCGATCTCCGGCAAGGCCCTGCTCTTTGCTCGCCTTTTTTGACGCTCACCAACCTCGCTCGTTTTTGCGGAAGTGAGCTTACTGGTGTGTCCGCTGAGTGTCTGATTGCGCGTTGGCATGTGTGGAATGCTACCGCGGCGGCTGAAGCGCTCGGCATAGGCTGTGTCACGTGGGAATACAGTGGCTCGTAGCGGTGTCGTGAAGAGCCCAAACTCGGTGTGGAGGGTGTGCATTGGGACGTAGAGTGTCCTAGTGTCCTAAGCGTGCGGCAGCGCGTTTGCGGTCGGCGAGGAGCGCGTGCTGGCGGCGCGACATGTGGGTGTGAATTTCCGTTTGCGTGGCCTTGTGGTCTAGTGGTATGATTCTCGCTTAGGGTGCGAGAGGTCCCGGATTCGATCTCCGGCAAGGCCCTGCTCTTTGCTCGCCTTTTTTGACGCTCACCAACCTCGCTCGTTTTTGCGGAAGTGAGCTTACTGGTGTGTCCGCTGAGTGTCTGATTGCGCGTTGGCGTGTGTGGAATGCTACCGCGGCGGCTGAAGCGCTCGGAATAGGCTGTGTCACGTGGGAATACAGTGGCTCGTAGCGGCGTCGTGAAGAGCCCAAACTCGGTGTGGAGGGTGTGCATTGGGACGTAGAGTGTCCTAGTGTCCTAAGCGTGCGGCAGCGCGTTTGCGGTCGGCGAGGAGCGCGTGCTGGCGGCGCGACATGTGGGTGTGAATTTCCGTTTGCGTGGCCTTGTGGTCTAGTGGTATGATTCTCGCTTAGGGTGCGAGAGGTCCCGGATTCGATCTCCGGCAAGGCCCTGCTCTTTGCTCGCCTTTTTCGACGCTCACCAACCTCGCTCGTTTTTGCGGAAGTGAGCTCACTGGTGTGTCCGCTGGGTGTCTGATTGCGCGTTGGCATGTGTGGAATGCTACCGCGGCGGCTGAAGCGCTCGGAATAGGCTGTGTCACGTGGGAATACAGTGGCTCGTAGCGGCGTCGTGAAGAGCCCAAACTCGGTGTGGAGGGTGTGCATTGGGACGTAGAGTGTCCTAGTGTCCTAAGCGTGCGGCAGCGCGTTTGCGGTCGGCGAGGAGCGCGTGCTGGCGGCGCGACATGTGGGTGTGAATTTCCGTTTGCGTGGCCTTGTGGTCTAGTGGTATGATTCTCGCTTAGGGTGCGAGAGGTCCCGGATTCGATCTCCGGCAAGGCCCTGCTCTTTGCTCGCCTTTTTCGACGCTCACCAACCTCGCTCGTTTTTGCGGAAGTGAGCTCACTGGTGTGTCCGCTGGGTGTCTGATTGCGCGTTGGCATGTGTGGAATGAATGCTACCGCGGCGGCTGAAGCGCTCGGAATAGGCTGTGTCATGTGGGGATACAGTGGCTCGTAGCGGTGTCGTGAAGAGCCCAAACTCGGTGTGGAGGGTGTGCATTGGGACGTAGAGTGTCCTAGTGTCCTAAGCGTGCGGCAGCGCGTTTGCGGTCGGCGAGGAGCGCGTGCTGGCGGCGCGACATGTGGGTGTGAATTTCCGTTTGCGTGGCCTTGTGGTCTAGTGGTATGATTCTCGCTTAGGGTGCGAGAGGTCCCGGATTCGATCTCCGGCAAGGCCCTGCTCTTTGCTCGCCTTTTTCGACGCTCACCAACCTCGCTCGTTTTTGCGGAAGTGAGCTCACTGGTGTGTCCGCTGGGTGTCTGATTGCGCGTTGGCATGTGTGGAATGAATGCTACCGCGGCGGCTGAAGCGCTCGGAATAGGCTGTGTCACGTGGGAATACAGTGGCTCGTAGCGGTGTCGTGAAGAGCCCAAACTCGGTGTGGAGGGTGTGCATTGGGACGTAGAGTGTTCTAGTGTCCTAAGCGTGCGACAGGGCGTTTGCGGTCGGCGAGGAGCGCGTGCTGGCGGCGCGACATGTGGGTGTGAATTTCCGTTTGCGTGGCCTTGTGGTCTAGTGGTATGATTCTCGCTTAGGGTGCGAGAGGTCCCGGATTCGATCTCCGGCAAGGCCCTGCTCTTTGCTCGCCTTTTTCGACGCTCACCAACCTCGCTCGTTTTTGCGGAAGTGAGCTCACTGGTGTGTCCGCTGGGTGTCTGATTGCGCGTTGGCATGTGTGGAATGCTACCGCGGCGGCTGAAGCGCTCGGCATAGGCTGTGTCACGTGGGAATACAGTGGCTCGTAGCGGTGTCGTGAAGAGCCCAAACTCGGTGTGGAGGGTGTGCATTGGGACGTAGAGTGTCCTAGTGTCCTAAGCGTGCGGCAGCGCGTTTGCGGTCGGCGAGGAGCGCGTGCTGGCGGCGCGACATGTGGGTGTGAATTTCCGTTTGCGTGGCCTTGTGGTCTAGTGGTATGATTCTCGCTTAGGGTGCGAGAGGTCCCGGATTCGATCTCCGGCAAGGCCCTGCTCTTTGCTCGCCTTTTTTGACGCTCACCAACCTCGCTCGTTTTTGCGGAAGTGAGCTCACTGGTGTGTCCGCTGGGTGTCTGATTGCGCGTTGGCATGTGTGGAATGCTACCGCGGCGGCTGAAGCGCTCGGCATAGGCTGTGTCACGTGGGAATACAGTGGCTCGTAGCGGTGTCGTGAAGAGCCCAAACTCGGTGTGGAGGGTGTGCATTGGGACGTAGAGTGTCCTAGTGTCCTAAGCGTGCGGCAGCGCGTTTGCGGTCGGCGAGGAGCGCGTGCTGGCGGCGCGACATGTGGGTGTGAATTTCCGTTTGCGTGGCCTTGTGGTCTAGTGGTATGATTCTCGCTTAGGGTGCGAGAGGTCCCGGATTCGATCTCCGGCAAGGCCCTGCTCTTTGCTCGCCTTTTTCGACGCTCACCAACCTCGCTCGTTTTTGCGGAAGTGAGCTCACTGGTGTGTCCGCTGGGTGTCTGATTGCGCGTTGGCATGTGTGGAATGAATGCTACCGCGGCGGCTGAAGCGCTCGGAATAGGCTGTGTCATGTGGGGATACAGTGGCTCGTAGCGGTGTCGTGAAGAGCCCAAACTCGGTGTGGAGGGTGTGCATTGGGACGTAGAGTGTCCTAGTGTCCTAAGCGTGCGGCAGCGCGTTTGCGGTCGGCGAGGAGCGCGTGCTGGCGGCGCGACATGTGGGTGTGAATTTCCGTTTGCGTGGCCTTGTGGTCTAGTGGTATGATTCTCGCTTAGGGTGCGAGAGGTCCCGGATTCGATCTCCGGCAAGGCCCTGCTCTTTGCTCGCCTTTTTCGACGCTCACCAACCTCGCTCGTTTTTGCGGAAGTGAGCTCACTGGTGTGTCCGCTGGGTGTCTGATTGCGCGTTGGCATGTGTGGAATGAATGCTACCGCGGCGGCTGAAGCGCTCGGAATAGGCTGTGTCACGTGGGAATACAGTGGCTCGTAGCGGTGTCGTGAAGAGCCCAAACTCGGTGTGGAGGGTGTGCATTGGGACGTAGAGTGTTCTAGTGTCCTAAGCGTGCGACAGGGCGTTTGCGGTCGGCGAGGAGCGCGTGCTGGCGGCGCGACATGTGGGTGTGAATTTCCGTTTGCGTGGCCTTGTGGTCTAGTGGTATGATTCTCGCTTAGGGTGCGAGAGGTCCCGGATTCGATCTCCGGCAAGGCCCTGCTCTTTGCTCGCCTTTTTTGACGCTCACCAACCTCGCTCGTTTTTGCGGAAGTGAGCTCACTGGTGTGTCCGCTGGGTGTCTGATTGCGCGTTGGCATGTGTGGAATGCTACCGCGGCGGCTGAAGCGCTCGGCATAGGCTGTGTCACGTGGGAATACAGTGGCTCGTAGCGGTGTCGTGAAGAGCCCAAACTCGGTGTGGAGGGTGTGCATTGGGACGTAGAGTGTCCTAGTGTCCTAAGCGTGCGGCAGCGCGTTTGCGGTCGGCGAGGAGCGCGTGCTGGCGGCGCGACATGTGGGTGTGAATTTCCGTTTGCGTGGCCTTGTGGTCTAGTGGTATGATTCTCGCTTAGGGTGCGAGAGGTCCCGGATTCGATCTCCGGCAAGGCCCTGCTCTTTGCTCGCCTTTTTCGACGCTCACCAACCTCGCTCGTTTTTGCGGAAGTGAGCTCACTGGTGTGTCCGCTGGGTGTCTGATTGCGCGTTGGCATGTGTGGAATGCTACCGCGGCGGCTGAAGCGCTCGGCATAGGCTGTGTCACGTGGGAATACAGTGGCTCGTAGCGGTGTCGTGAAGAGCCCAAACTCGGTGTGGAGGGTGTGCATTGGGACGTAGAGTGTCCTAGTGTCCTAAGCGTGCGGCAGCGCGTTTGCGGTCGGCGAGGAGCGCGTGCTGGCGGCGCGACATGTGGGTGTGAATTTCCGTTTGCGTGGCCTTGTGGTCTAGTGGTATGATTCTCGCTTAGGGTGCGAGAGGTCCCGGATTCGATCTCCGGCAAGGCCCTGCTCTTTGCTCGCCTTTTTTGACGCTCACCAACCTCGCTCGTTTTTGCGGAAGTGAGCTTACTGGTGTGTCCGCTGAGTGTCTGATTGCGCGTTGGCATGTGTGGAATGAATGCTACCGCGGCGGCTGAAGCGCTCGGAATAGGCTGTGTCACGTGGGAATACAGTGGCTCGTAGCGGTGTCGTGAAGAGCCCAAACTCGGTGTGGAGGGTGTGCATTGGGACGTAGAGTGTTCTAGTGTCCTAAGCGTGCGACAGGGCGTTTGCGGTCGGCGAGGAGCGCGTGCTGGCGGCGCGACATGTGGGTGTGAATTTCCGTTTGCGTGGCCTTGTGGTCTAGTGGTATGATTCTCGCTTAGGGTGCGAGAGGTCCCGGATTCGATCTCCGGCAAGGCCCTGCTCTTTGCTCGCCTTTTTTGACGCTCACCAACCTCGCTCGTTTTTGCGGAAGTGAGCTCACTGGTGTGTCCGCTGGGTGTCTGATTGCGCGTTGGCATGTGTGGAATGCTACCGCGGCGGCTGAAGCGCTCGGCATAGGCTGTGTCACGTGGGAATACAGTGGCTCGTAGCGGTGTCGTGAAGAGCCCAAACTCGGTGTGGAGGGTGTGCATTGGGACGTAGAGTGTTCTAGTGTCCTAAGCGTGCGACAGGGCGTTTGCGGTCGGCGAGGAGCGCGTGCTGGCGGCGCGACATGTGGGTGTGAATTTCCGTTTGCGTGGCCTTGTGGTCTAGTGGTATGATTCTCGCTTAGGGTGCGAGAGGTCCCGGATTCGATCTCCGGCAAGGCCCTGCTCTTTGCTCGCCTTTTTTGACGCTCACCAACCTCGCTCGTTTTTGCGGAAGTGAGCTCACTGGTGTGTCCGCTGGGTGTCTGATTGCGCGTTGGCATGTGTGGAATGCTACCGCGGCGGCTGAAGCGCTCGGCATAGGCTGTGTCACGTGGGAATACAGTGGCTCGTAGCGGTGTCGTGAAGAGCCCAAACTCGGTGTGGAGGGTGTGCATTGGGACGTAGAGTGTCCTAGTGTCCTAAGCGTGCGGCAGCGCGTTTGCGGTCGGCGAGGAGCGCGTGCTGGCGGCGCGACATGTGGGTGTGAATTTCCGTTTGCGTGGCCTTGTGGTCTAGTGGTATGATTCTCGCTTAGGGTGCGAGAGGTCCCGGATTCGATCTCCGGCAAGGCCCTGCTCTTTGCTCGCCTTTTTCGACGCTCACCAACCTCGCTCGTTTTTGCGGAAGTGAGCTCACTGGTGTGTCCGCTGGGTGTCTGATTGCGCGTTGGCATGTGTGGAATGCTACCGCGGCGGCTGAAGCGCTCGGCATAGGCTGTGTCACGTGGGAATACAGTGGCTCGTAGCGGTGTCGTGAAGAGCCCAAACTCGGTGTGGAGGGTGTGCATTGGGACGTAGAGTGTCCTAGTGTCCTAAGCGTGCGGCAGCGCGTTTGCGGTCGGCGAGGAGCGCGTGCTGGCGGCGCGACATGTGGGTGTGAATTTCCGTTTGCGTGGCCTTGTGGTCTAGTGGTATGATTCTCGCTTAGGGTGCGAGAGGTCCCGGATTCGATCTCCGGCAAGGCCCTGCTCTTTGCTCGCCTTTTTCGACGCTCACCAACCTCGCTCGTTTTTGCGGAAGTGAGCTCACTGGTGTGTCCGCTGGGTGTCTGATTGCGCGTTGGCATGTGTGGAATGAATGCTACCGCGGCGGCTGAAGCGCTCGGCATAGGCTGTGTCATGTGGGGATACAGTGGCTCGTAGCGGTGTCGTGAAGAGCCCAAACTCGGTGTGGAGGGTGTGCATTGGGACGTAGAGTGTCCTAGTGTCCTAAGCGTGCGGCAGCGCGTTTGCGGTCGGCGAGGAGCGCGTGCTGGCGGCGCGACATGTGGGTGTGAATTTCCGTTTGCGTGGCCTTGTGGTCTAGTGGTATGATTCTCGCTTAGGGTGCGAGAGGTCCCGGATTCGATCTCCGGCAAGGCCCTGCTCTTTGCTCGCCTTTTTCGACGCTCACCAACCTCGCTCGTTTTTGCGGAAGTGAGCTCACTGGTGTGTCCGCTGGGTGTCTGATTGCGCGTTGGCATGTGTGGAATGAATGCTACCGCGGCGGCTGAAGCGCTCGGCATAGGCTGTGTCATGTGGGGATACAGTGGCTCGTAGCGGTGTCGTGAAGAGCCCAAACTCGGTGTGGAGGGTGTGCATTGGGACGTAGAGTGTCCTAGTGTCCTAAGCGTGCGGCAGCGCGTTTGCGGTCGGCGAGGAGCGCGTGCTGGCGGCGCGACATGTGGGTGTGAATTTCCGTTTGCGTGGCCTTGTGGTCTAGTGGTATGATTCTCGCTTAGGGTGCGAGAGGTCCCGGATTCGATCTCCGGCAAGGCCCTGCTCTTTGCTCGCCTTTTTCGACGCTCACCAACCTCGCTCGTTTTTGCGGAAGTGAGCTCACTGGTGTGTCCGCTGGGTGTCTGATTGCGCGTTGGCATGTGTGGAATGAATGCTACCGCGGCGGCTGAAGCGCTCGGAATAGGCTGTGTCATGTGGGGATACAGTGGCTCGTAGCGGTGTCGTGAAGAGCCCAAACTCGGTGTGGAGGGTGTGCATTGGGACGTAGAGTGTCCTAGTGTCCTAAGCGTGCGGCAGCACGTTTGCGGTCGGCGAGGAGCGCGTGCTGGCGGCGCGACATGTGGGTGTGAATTTCCGTTTGCGTGGCCTTGTGGTCTAGTGGTATGATTCTCGCTTAGGGTGCGAGAGGTCCCGGATTCGATCTCCGGCAAGGCCCTGCTCTTTGCTCGCCTTTTTCGACGCTCACCAACCTCGCTCGTTTTTGCGGAAGTGAGCTCACTGGTGTGTCCGCTGGGTGTCTGATTGCGCGTTGGCATGTGTGGAATGAATGCTACCGCGGCGGCTGAAGCGCTCGGAATAGGCTGTGTCATGTGGGGATACAGTGGCTCGTAGCGGTGTCGTGAAGAGCCCAAACTCGGTGTGGAGGGTGTGCATTGGGACGTAGAGTGTCCTAGTGTCCTAAGCGTGCGGCAGCACGTTTGCGGTCGGCGAGGAGCGCGTGCTGGCGGCGCGACATGTGGGTGTGAATTTCCGTTTGCGTGGCCTTGTGGTCTAGTGGTATGATTCTCGCTTAGGGTGCGAGAGGTCCCGGATTCGATCTCCGGCAAGGCCCTGCTCTTTGCTCGCCTTTTTCGACGCTCACCAACCTCGCTCGTTTTTGCGGAAGTGAGCTCACTGGTGTGTCCGCTGGGTGTCTGATTGCGCGTTGGCATGTGTGGAATGAATGCTACCGCGGCGGCTGAAGCGCTCGGAATAGGCTGTGTCATGTGGGGATACAGTGGCTCGTAGCGGTGTCGTGAAGAGCCCAAACTCGGTGTGGAGGGTGTGCATTGGGACGTAGAGTGTCCTAGTGTCCTAAGCGTGCGGCAGCGCGTTTGCGGTCGGCGAGGAGCGCGTGCTGGCGGCGCGACATGTGGGTGTGAATTTCCGTTTGCGTGGCCTTGTGGTCTAGTGGTATGATTCTCGCTTAGGGTGCGAGAGGTCCCGGATTCGATCTCCGGCAAGGCCCTGCTCTTTGCTCGCCTTTTTCGACGCTCACCAACCTCGCTCGTTTTTGCGGAAGTGAGCTCACTGGTGTGTCCGCTGGGTGTCTGATTGCGCGTTGGCATGTGTGGAATGAATGCTACCGCGGCGGCTGAAGCGCTCGGAATAGGCTGTGTCATGTGGGGATACAGTGGCTCGTAGCGGTGTCATGAAGAGCCCAAACTCGGTGTGGAGGGTGTGCATTGGGACGTAGAGTGTCCTAGTGTCCTAAGCGTGCGGCAGCGCGTTTGCGGTCGGCGAGGAGCGCGTGCTGGCGGCGCGACATGTGGGTGTGAATTTCCGTTTGCGTGGCCTTGTGGTCTAGTGGTATGATTCTCGCTTAGGGTGCGAGAGGTCCCGGATTCGATCTCCGGCAAGGCCCTGCTCTTTGCTCGCCTTTTTCGACGCTCACCAACCTCGCTCGTTTTTGCGGAAGTGAGCTCACTGGTGTGTCCGCTGGGTGTCTGATTGCGCGTTGGCATGTGTGGAATGAATGCTACCGCGGCGGCTGAAGCGCTCGGAATAGGCTGTGTCATGTGGGGATACAGTGGCTCGTAGCGGTGTCATGAAGAGCCCAAACTCGGTGTGGAGGGTGTGCATTGGGACGTAGAGTGTCCTAGTGTCCTAAGCGTGCGGCAGCGCGTTTGCGGTCGGCGAGGAGCGCGTGCTGGCGGCGCGACATGTGGGTGTGAATTTCCGTTTGCGTGGCCTTGTGGTCTAGTGGTATGATTCTCGCTTAGGGTGCGAGAGGTCCCGGATTCGATCTCCGGCAAGGCCCTGCTCTTTGCTCGCCTTTTTTGACGCTCACCAACCTCGCTCGTTTTTGCGGAAGTGAGCTCACTGGTGTGTCCGCTGGGTGTCTGATTGCGCGTTGGCATGTGTGGAATGAATGCTACCGCGGCGGCTGAAGCGCTCGGAATAGGCTGTGTCATGTGGGGATACAGTGGCTCGTAGCGGTGTCATGAAGAGCCCAAACTCGGTGTGGAGGGTGTGCATTGGGACGTAGAGTGTCCTAGTGTCCTAAGCGTGCGGCAGCGCGTTTGCGGTCGGCGAGGAGCGCGTGCTGGCGGCGCGACATGTGGGTGTGAATTTCCGTTTGCGTGGCCTTGTGGTCTAGTGGTATGATTCTCGCTTAGGGTGCGAGAGGTCCCGGATTCGATCTCCGGCAAGGCCCTGCTCTTTGCTCGCCTTTTTTGACGCTCACCAACCTCGCTCGTTTTTGCGGAAGTGAGCTCACTGGTGTGTCCGCTGGGTGTCTGATTGCGCGTTGGCATGTGTGGAATGAATGCTACCGCGGCGGCTGAAGCGCTCGGCATAGGCTGTGTCACGTGGGAATACAGTGGCTCGTAGCGGTGTCGTGAAGAGCCCAAACTCGGTGTGGAGGGTGTGCATTGGGACGTAGAGTGTCCTAGTGTCCTAAGCGTGCGGCAGCGCGTTTGCGGTCGGCGAGGAGCGCGTGCTGGCGGCGCGACATGTGGGTGTGAATTTCCGTTTGCGTGGCCTTGTGGTCTAGTGGTATGATTCTCGCTTAGGGTGCGAGAGGTCCCGGATTCGATCTCCGGCAAGGCCCTGCTCTTTGCTCGCCTTTTTCGACGCTCACCAACCTCGCTCGTTTTTGCGGAAGTGAGCTCACTGGTGTGTCCGCTGGGTGTCTGATTGCGCGTTGGCATGTGTGGAATGAATGCTACCGCGGCGGCTGAAGCGCTCGGAATAGGCTGTGTCATGTGGGGATACAGTGGCTCGTAGCGGTGTCGTGAAGAGCCCAAACTCGGTGTGGAGGGTGTGCATTGGGACGTAGAGTGTCCTAGTGTCCTAAGCGTGCGGCAGCGCGTTTGCGGTCGGCGAGGAGCGCGTGCTGGCGGCGCGACATGTGGGTGTGAATTTCCGTTTGCGTGGCCTTGTGGTCTAGTGGTATGATTCTCGCTTAGGGTGCGAGAGGTCCCGGATTCGATCTCCGGCAAGGCCCTGCTCTTTGCTCGCCTTTTTCGACGCTCACCAACCTCGCTCGTTTTTGCGGAAGTGAGCTCACTGGTGTGTCCGCTGGGTGTCTGATTGCGCGTTGGCATGTGTGGAATGAATGCTACCGCGGCGGCTGAAGCGCTCGGAATAGGCTGTGTCATGTGGGAATACAGTGGCTCGTAGCGGCGTCGTGAAGAGCCCAAACTCGGTGTGGAGGGTGTGCATTGGGACGTAGAGTGTCCTAGTGTCCTAAGCGTGCGGCAGCGCGTTTGCGGTCGGCGAGGAGCGCGTGCTGGCGGCGCGACATGTGGGTGTGAATTTCCGTTTGCGTGGCCTTGTGGTCTAGTGGTATGATTCTCGCTTAGGGTGCGAGAGGTCCCGGATTCGATCTCCGGCAAGGCCCTGCTCTTTGCTCGCCTTTTTCGACGCTCACCAACCTCGCTCGTTTTTGCGGAAGTGAGCTCACTGGTGTGTCCGCTGGGTGTCTGATTGCGCGTTGGCATGTGTGGAATGCTACCGCGGCGGCTGAAGCGCTCGGCATAGGCTGTGTCACCTGGGAATACAGTGGCTCGTAGCGGTGTCGTGAAGAGCCCAAACTCGGTGGTGTAGAAATAGGCTCTGTCTACTTTTTCCTGCCTCAGAAGCCACACTATACTATCCGACGAGAGACAGTGCTCGAGGTCTGCTGAATGCCGCTCGCTCCACGCCGGAGCGTACCCACCGTCCCGTATGTTGCCAACACTCCTCCTCATCATGTTCTCTACTAACACTTCTCTTCGTTCCTAGTGTCACCTCACAAGCAGTCGTAACTCACTGAGCCTCGGTGCAGCGAAAACCTTGTCAGCACAACCCGCTGGCATCAGCTTTTCCTCTCAACACATAAGCTCAACATCCCAGACTTCGTGTAGAAGGCTTCGAACTTGATCCTAACGTCAATATGCTTGGTCTTGGACGACGATTTCTCGCTCTCTCAGTCTCCAATAACCTTGATCACGCAAAAACGCAGCATATATTCTCTCGACTTCCGTTGGCGTGCAATTTTTCTGACCCGTGTGTATGGTATTAGCTTGCAATATGTAAGCGATATATTTGGACCCAATGTTAGAGCCCTACAGCGGTGGTACACTTTGTTTTTGGCTAATGGCGTAGACCGCCATGGACGACAAAGCTGATCAAGCATATTCGTGGACAAGCCCCACCATGCCCCACACTTCACATTAATGCCAAAGTACTACCACCGTGGTTCAGCACCTGACGGAGACGTTGGGACCGAACAGGTCCCAACGTATTCGTGAAGACACCAGCAACGTTATCCCCAGTGAAAACGTGCTACACTAGCTGCATCAACATAGCCTGGTCGTCCACGCTAAACTCCATCGGCTCGACATACGCCACTTCCAACTCCTTCACGAGCGCCCGTAACCCCATCAGCTCTTAACTCACCACTGATGCTGCCGTGTACTCGATCTCCATGGTCGAGAGCGAGACACCGCCCTATTTCTTAGAGTGTAAGCTCGCCGCCATCCCGTCCTCGTCACAAAACCACTCGTCACCGACTTGTGGTCTGACTTTTCCGCTGCGAAATCAGCGTCACTGAACGCCATCACCTTGATCGCCTCTCTTGATCCTTGAGCTCCTTTCATCTGCAGCCGCAGCTCCTTTTGTTCCACCTAGGTATCTCAGGATACGCTTAGGCAGCCTCTGGTCGGGCACGGTCGAGCTGGCTTGGGTCTGGACGCCTTGTGCACGGCGACAGCTATGTCCGACCGTATGCATCTGGCGATCCATAGCAGGCTCCGGACCATAGACTGGAATCTCGGCACGGTGATCGTCTCCTTGCGCCCAGCGACCGGCGGCAGCACGACGCCCGGTTCCAGCTTCACGTTCAACTACTATCCGGTCAATACACACACAGTGTGCGTTTCATACCGTGTTCCTTGAGATTGTCCAATGTTGTCACCTCCTGATCCAACTATACCCTCGTCGTTGTCATACCCCATTTGCGTGCGAAGGAACTCGCTGGTTCGCCAAATGGCCTTTACTGACTTCGACACCAGCTCACCAAAGAACGTGCCGCACGGGGTCCTGTTAGGTTCTCGTCCACATACACACCTCACTAACTCTCCTCCTGAAGTTAGCGCACAAATCAACAAGGATCTGTAAGAAGCTAATCTTCACGCCGCTAAGTCCGCAGGCGAGTGCCAACGCGCGAGTGGCTTGCCCAATTCCAGCATGTTTAGAAAAGATTTTAATTTACAGTAGTGTACAATAACATAGCACGAGGCTATCACTTAAGGGAATTCAAAGTTTAGTTTAATTAAAGCATTAAAATTTGTTTGTGAACAGCTTTGAGAAGGATTTTGGTTGCGACTCATAAAAAAAGATCTTGTGTCGGTTGAGCTGGAAAAGATATTGCTCTGAGCGGTCGCTTGCGACCTTTGACTTTAGAGAGAACATGTGACGCATCTACTTACAGTGTACATGGTACCCATTGTACACACGCAGATCACCGCGGTGACCACACACTCGTCATTATCATCACCGGGGTCTGGACCTGGTCCTGATAGCAAACTGTTGGTACAGTCTAATCAGCTAACTTATCACACAAGACCAAGGTAAAATAAGCAGTTATTATGACCCGAGGTCTTCTGAGTGCAGGTTGGTCGAAATTCACAGAAACGGAAGGACCGTGGACGCACTACTAAAAGCATACCAAACACCATGGAAGAGGAAGCTCGAATGCGCGTTACCTTGAAGGAGTCCATTCAGAGAACCTACGAAAAAGCCATCACACTACGACCGAAAAACACTCAGAGAGCCTACAGCAAGCGGCAGCAAGAATTTCGAGACTGGTGCACGGCGAAGGGGGCAGCGTTCATTGACCTAACGCGGTACACAGTTCTGGAGAGAAACTTCATCTCTTCCTGGAAGAAGAAATCATAGGAAGGACCAAACGCCACAAGGGAACCAACAAGCACAGTGATCGAGCCGAAACTATCGGGAGATCGACGGTAAACTCATACGTAGCTGCTATGGTCGACCTATGGAAACAACAAGCACGGGCAAACATCAATTGCAACCCTTCACCCCGCGACGGCGCGGTGACAGCACTGCTGAAGCTTACCAACTACGAGGAGGACGAGAGGAAGAGAAAGAACTTCGAGGACCGTGGGGTGGATACGCTCTTAGATGGGTACACTACGATGGAACAAATTCAACAGATTGCTCGTTTCTTTTGGTCTCCGGCACGGGATTCTGGAAAACAGCTACGGAACCTTCTTGCTTTCCTGCTAAGTCATTATGCATTGATGAGAGGTGAATTGGCGCGTATGATGGAGCTGGCAGACTTACACTCTATCGTGTTGGAAAACGAGGGATACACTCCATGCAGGGCTCTTGTTATGGTTATGCGTCACGGAAAAACAAGTCAGTAGGCCGAATTGAGGTTGGTTCGTGCATGCGAAGCAAAAGCGTAGACATTTGCCCACATGGACTTTTAGGATTGTATTTGTTTTGGAGATGGCACGTCAAAGGAGAGACATTTCCTGGCTTTACGGCATCCGAACGGTGGTATCCTATAAAGCTACTAAAGACAGGCAAAGATCCGACCAAGCCGATGTCGTACAAGGTGCATAATGAAGCAATGAAGACTGCGTTGGAGCATTAAAAGCAAATCCAAGACCCATGACGGTCGTGGATCCGGATCTCGAATGGCTGACTTAGGTGGAGCAAGTGAATCTCAAATTCGACGACTAGGGCGTTGGAATAACCAATCAATGGAGAAATGTTATCTTACTTCGCTACCCCGAGAGGCCATGCGCATCTTAGCAGGCTTCGAACCAAGTCGTGGCAGTTTCTTTATTCCCAGGGCAGCAATAGATCCACCTGCAGCATTACAAAGCTTGGTATTCCCACAGGTGGAGATGTGGCAGCAAGCGTTGACGACTGGGTCGACTGAGCAGTCAATCGCTGCAGGTGGTTTTCTGGAATTGTTGCTATACCTACGGAAAGTAATTTTGCAAGACGCTGTATTTTTGCTGCAGTCCACACCGACACACCCGATCTGGCGGCATCAGATTTTCAAGTCTTCGGAGTTCTCAAAATTTAAGGAAGATTTAGTCGAAAAGATGAGTACCACGGAAAAAAAATCCGGCGGAGCAGCGCTTGCAAAAAACAATACCAGTGCTCAACACCAAAATTGATGGAATACATCAGGATTTCAAAACTACAATAGGGCGCCTCGAATCCACACTTCAAGGTGTCGAGAGTAACCTCTCTGATATTATGCACGTGTTAGCCCCACTTCAAGGAGGAACCGCTGTTCTGCAATCCCCTAAAATCCCCACCAGTTTATCTGCCACGCTTTCTGAATCTAGCTCTGTAAAAGGATATAAAATGCGGCGAGGGCTCGTAACGATACAAGAACTGTGGAATGAGTGGGCTGTAGGAATTGATGGGTGTTTACCAGTGCGCGAATTGGAAGCCAAGTACGGCACAAAATGATGTGATGCAGACGAACGTCGGTTTTTCAATCGTAGACGACCCATTTTCGGTCTTGTGGAGGAGGTTGCTGCTGCAGTACGGCTGGAAGTCCCAATTCCCTAACTAGATGCAATTAATTTATCCATCGAGTCTGTAGAACTTTATCGCAAAACACACAGCAAGTCACTTAACTGGATTGCAAAGAACGCTGCTACCGTGACTGAAAATGCGAAGGCGAGTGCGATAAGACATGCAACAACACAGTTGGGGGATGTCAACCCATAGACGATGTACGCTGAGCATGAGTACTGATGCGCGTGTTTGACTACTGCGTCACTATAGTAGTGTAGCCTCATTCATAGTTCATGTACGGTATCTGTCGATTCACAGTAGTACGTACAATTTCTTTCTCGTCACAGGACCATAAAAAATTGCTTCATTGTGGCTATTTAAGACAATTTTACTTCACAGATTGCGTTTGAGTCTGCTTTGCAGACGATGACTTCTTAATGATCGAGAACTCGTCGTATACTGTTCCAGTGGCGGCCTCAATCATCGTAATTGTCAGATTCACCAGTGTCGCAGTGAGTTTCGTGATACCGTAGTGCTCGTTGTCCACCATAGGCAACCACTTGGGACGGAGGGTTCTTGAACGGGTACAGACCTTCCGAGTTACCGGCCATACCGGCAATGACATGCACCGGCACCTTCGGATTCGTGTACGTCTTCCCATCCTGCATGATAGTCTTACCCGTCGGGTAGTGACGCTCGTACGCGATCACGTGGCCCTGATACACCAGATCGACCTTGTACTTGATGAACAACTTCTCAAACGCATTCTGAACGTTTATCGCCTCGTATTCGTCATTCGTGTGTTTGGTGTAGGACGCGTTCTTCGGGGCGTTGCGGAAGTCGGTCTCGGACGAGATGGTCGTGAAGTGCACTGAGGTCGAATGAATGCGACATGTTTAATACACCACCGCTCTCGGGCGACGGCACCCGGAAACGAGCGTTGTAGGCGAGTAGTTGCCAAGTTGGCCCCTCTTACTGTCGAATAGTATACACGTAGGCGAGTGGCACTCGGACTCGTGGTTGCCCACCACAACCATGTACGCCATGTGGCGCATCAGGAAGTCGTTGTCGGCGTAGGAAATGTCGTCTCACGCTCAGCTTAGCTTCAAAACAGGACTGGGCGCTTTAAGTACACGCATCCGAATCGTTTAAAGTCTCCTGATTGGCGGATTTTGGCTGGTACAGTTATCTGCGCGCGGTCTCAGAACCATATTGCTGGTACAGGAGACCGGGACCAGGACACTGTTTGAGAAAATAGATAACCCCTCATTATCCAACCTGTCGAACCTATTGCACATCGAGTTCACAACTTTCACGACGATGATTTACAAGTAATATGCGATCAAGGTCCTGTCATGCTGGTGATCGGGGCGGATTCCGCAGGAGTACCGCCGCGTCCTCCTCGCCCTCGCGGCTCGGTCGCGAATGTCGGGATACCCAAGGACTGCATCTTGGCGTCGAAACGTTGCTTGGTCTATGGTGAGTACAGGAGCTGCGTGGTAGACCCGGGCTCGGCACAGGAAACCCGAATACATGATGAGCGAGCTGTGGTTTGTCGTACGTTAACCGTGACGAAGACGTGCGTGTAGAGTGACAGTTCAGCTCAGAGATCAGCGCGTACATGCCACGTGTCTTCCTGTTGGCTGCGCATACGTGAATTGTCTCTCGGGTGTGCACGATGAGATACAGGGGTTCGGGCTGATTCCTACGAACACTGTCGTGTCCTCCTGGACCTCGCCGCTCGGTCACATGGTGTTGGACGCTCAAAGGCTGCCCCTTGGCGTCGAAGAGTTGGTTGGTCTTTGACTCCGAGCTGTGGAGCAGCGCTGTCGATCTCTGGCGTCATATGCTTGGCACTGGAACCCGAATCGAGCTGTGGTTTGACAGCACCCCGTACGTTAACTACATCAAGTCCCTGATGAACGCGTACGCGCAGAACGACAACTCTGACCTTCGTTGGCAAGATCTCGGCGGTTGCGACTGTTTTTAGCGTTGGTCATTTAATTCTATTTACGGATCGCCTGCGTGGAGTGAGCGTCTTTCAGCTGTTCGCTCAGCATCTCGAGCACCGTATCTCGTAGGATGGCACTGTGTGGTTCGCGAGGCAGGAAGAAGTAGACATAGATCAGTAGGAACAGATCAAACATAACGTCACTCTCTTTACATTGTTAACCACAAGCGCTACTGGTTGAGTGCTAGCACGGTCTGAGGTCCGTCATTCAACAGGTCTTGAGCACAATGACTAACGCCAGCGTCGGAGAAGCCTGCGTTGACGCACGCAGGTTCCGAAACTGGTCACGAAAGGATCGGTTTGGCCGACTATGTTGAAGAGAAAGACACCGCTATTGCCCACGAAAAGGGCGACGGCAGCGCTCTCGGTGCCCAAACTGCGGCCACTGGGAACAACGGAGGCGACAAGATGTCAAAGCTGCTCATGGTGGGACTAACGGGGACGGATGGAGTGGTTGAGGAGTCGCAGTTCAAGGAGGGGAAGAGCGGGGGAAGTCGACGAGCGTGCGCGCGAAGACAATCACCCGATTACCCCAATGACCTCGAGTCTCTTGTGTCCGGTCTTAGACGAGGTACGAGAATGCACCTGAATTCTCTGGTAGACACGCTAAGTACACCACACCGGCTGCAGCACCACACAACTGGACAAGGCTATGGCATGCCAATGTCTGAACTCAAGCTCCATTTACAGCACATTTCTACTGATAGCGCGGCTGGCGCAATGGATAGCGTATCAGACTTCGAATCTGGGGGTTGCGGGTTCGAGTCCCGCGTCGCGTACTTTTAGAAACAAAACATCTTAAAATTTATGCTTTCCATAAAAACTGAACACCATGTCAAACCCCTAAATTAAAGATCAAACGGTTGGTTAAACTTCGTAAAGCAATGACCTTCGCGTTGACATCTCGTCTCGCGGCCCGCGCCGCTACCCGCTCGCACTTGTCCAACTCCCTGCGTTCTTCTCCGCTACTGCATAATGCACTACCATCGCAGCAGATGCAGCAGCACCGCTCGCCCTGTGTAGTAGTGCCTCCGTTCCTGTCCCCAAACGCCAACAGCCTGGGATTCGTGCGAACCAAAGTGAGCGAGCGAGCGCTACGCCGTAAAAACCTGCGCAATATGAAGAATCAGAAAGGAGGCAAGGTGCCAATGCTGAAGGACACACTGCGCAAGCTTTATCTACGCACGCACCCGGACCTGTTCGGACGATATCCGGACCAGCAGCGTGCGAACGAGGAATCGTACAAGGAGCTTCTAGGCATCCTGGACGCAATTGAGAAGCACAATGAGTTTCCTCCCGCCAAGACCCTGGTGCTTCCATTCTTCCTGAAGACGCCAGTGGAGGGCGAGTTTAAGGAGGTGGATCTGCAGCTGCGTACGACGGGTGGTGCATGCAACACGTTGGTGGAGGAGGCGTTGGGTCGGTTCTTCGGTGAGTGTGGTCTGCCTCAAGCATTTCAGTGGGGCGAGGGCAGCTGGGGCAAAGCTGTGGGCAAGGACGCGGTAGAGAATTCCAATTTGGGCTTCGACAAGGAAGAGGAAGCTCGCGAGAAGGCTCGCAAGGAGGCGGAGGCTGCGGCCAAGCGCGAGGAGCAGCTGCGTCGCTCGGCCCCTGCTTACAACCCTGTGGACCGGAGTGCGCCCGAAGACCATTCGATTGAGAAGGTGCTGAACGAGATGGACGACACGTTGCAGCTTATTGCTGCGATGCCGTACCTGGATGAAGATGACGAACAGCAGCGTGCAATTAAGACCCACTTTGAACAGGGAACTGGTCTGGACGACCTCGATGCCCAGGGCTACACGGTCAAAGCAGCTGTGCTCAAGATGTGGCAGGGTGAGCGTGATCTCAACACCCTCATTAAGGGTGTGAATGCCGATTCGGCCATTATTCTGCAGCGGATCCTGTTGCATGCACTTGACATCGAGAAGCAGCTGAACGAGATCATCGCCAAGGGAGGTGTTGATGATGATGACGAGGATGCAGCTAACGCCCAGAGCAAGTAGAGATAATAGAGACCAGAGCAGCGTAGATGATCAGCTCTAAATGCATATAGTGTATTTTCGCAATGTTAAGGCTATTTTCGAGGTCAATCATGCACAGGCAGGTTCTCAGAGTTTAAATGCTTTTAGGAATGCCGTCAGGAACTTCATCCAAGATAACGAGACATGCGTCGAGAAGTGCCGAGTCCACGCGTGCCTCCATCCGCTCTGTCCCTGGTATCGGGTGTGGTTCAGCCTTACTGCAAAAGAGAGGACACGATCAGAATCACTTCGGTTTGAAAAGCAACAATAGTGTTCACCCAGTTGCTCTCATCGCTCGCTCTCTGGTGCTGCCGCCTTCAACGGAAGATACTGAAAACACTACAGCGAACACTTTAATAAGAGATGAATCGATCCCAAGTTCATACAATCAAAACTACCTAGTCAAGGTGCGGGTATTACACGGAATCGACTTGCACGTTCCTACATGCAGTAAAGCGACTTGCCATCGTACAGCGCGACCTGAAGTTAGTGTTACAGTCAACGGTAGTTCAATGCAGTCCTGCACTGCGGCTCAGCATGCTCGTAACCACTGTACCTGGAAGAAGCACGAGTTAAGATTCCGGGTTAACGGTAAACAACAAGACCCAGTACAGGCCAATGAGCCTTCCTCTTTCATCTCGATGTACGTATCACTCGCTTGTACGGCATGTTCGTGCACGGCGGTAAACCGTGTTGCAATTGGAGAAGTGGGGGAACTTCAGTTCCCTACCAAACAAAATGGGGACTACGAGATTTCGCGCTTCTTCCCAGTCATCAGACGCCAGCAGCAAAGCTCTCGATCCTCGTACGCACTGCTTCCAGCCGGGAAAATCAAGCTTTGTATTCGCGTGGAAATCGAGACACCTGCTCCAGCCCGTGTTGTAAGTCAAGACGAGACTCCTGAGCGCTCCCCGTTTGCGCTACCCACCAACTTTAGAGAAGCTCTCCAGCTTAAACGGAAACAATTGAAAGCCACTGTTGTGCCAGACGACAACTCGCAAAAAATGAGTAACCGGCAGAGTGACTCAGGTGCTTCTGTACAGTTACTAAAGGAAATTGCAATCGAGACGACGCACGATCTGATTAACGCGGAGAATTTGAAAGTCGAACGACGAATTGGGGAAGGCATTCACTCCTGTGTTAGTCTCGGCACTTTGCACCGAGAAGGCGATGGCAGCGTCCGGCAAGTTGCAGTGAAAGAGTTCCGACATCAACAGGCAGTTCCGCCCGTTAATGTCCTCCGCGCTTTTCAACAAGAGTATCGAATTTTGGAAAGGTGTCGAAACCAGAATGGCCACGAGTACATTGTTGAACTTCTCGGCGTGATATTAGAACCTCGGCTGGTTATTCTAATGGAGTATTTCAGTCATAGCAGGTGGGCAATCTTGTCGTTGTTACCAGTTTCGATAAACTAACTGCTTGTGCCTCTCCTTCCTCTAGCTTGGCCGAGTGTCTGCAGGATGAAATCGCGTGGGGTCAATTGTCAATAAAACAGGTAACTCTGGTGACTGTGTACTCTACTTAAAGAGTTAGCTCATAGTCACGTTCTACCTGTACTTGCGTTAGCAGAAAGTAACACTTGGATTGAAAATTGCACGAGGAATCGCTTGGCTGCACAGGCACGACATGATTCATCGTGACATTAAAACTCACAACATCCTCATGGGTGACGATCTAGCAACACCAAACCCAAGAGTGAAGGTAACATTCGCAATAATAGTTAACATTAAAACCCCCTGTAGGTTTGAAGCTTACTAACCTTTTGTTCGAAACAGGTCGGAGATTTAGGCAGTGCTGTAATTTGGCACCAGCACGAACCACTTCTTCTGGAGGAAGTAGGGTCATCAGGATACACTGCTCCGGAAATATTCACTAGCCAGGGCTACGACAGCAAAGTCGACGTTTGGAGCTTTGGAATTGTGCTGTGGGGGCTGACTTCAAGCTCCTTACACAATCGTGTCAATCCATTTACTGGAATGACAGGCGAGGAGTTTGTGAGCAAAGTTCAAAGCGGATGTCGACCTAATTTCGTTCACACACATCAGCTCTGTGTCAAGCCTCTCGTGGAGAAATGCTGGGCAGTTGATCCATCAGAAAGACCGAATATGGACGAAGTAGTAAGTGAGCTAGAGAAACTATGCTCTGAGCTCTGAGGTCTAAGTTCTGGATAGATTGTGCAAAAAGTTATACATGAAGACAATCTCTAATTGGCGTTGTCACTTGCTTCCGGTTCTTCATCGTCATCGGGGTCGACACCACCATTAGTGAGCATCTCACGCACTTTTCTCTCAATATTAACCGTGTGGAGCAAGATACGCTGGAGAATGAGAGCTGAATCGGTGTCCACACCATCCGCCACCTTCTTGAGGTCACGCTCACCCTTCCAGATCATGTGTGTACCTACTTTAATGTTGTATCCACGCTCATCGATCTCATCCAGTCCCCGGCCCTTCTCGAAGTGTTCTCGCAGCTCTCCATACTCTTCTTCGTCCATCAAAGGCACAGCAGCAACGATTTCAAACACCTCGTTCAGTTCATTCAGCAGTTTCTCAATCGAAGCATCCTCCGTTGTCGTTTTGCTGTCGTCAGGGCTGTATGCTGGTGCAGCCTGCCTGGCTTCCTCTTCGAGCTTCACCGCAGCCTCCGCCTCCTTGCGAGCCTTCTCGCGAGCTTCCTCTTCCTTGTCGAAGCCCAAATTGGAATTCTCTACCGCGTCCTTGCCCACAGCTTTGCCCCAGCTGCCCTCGCCCCACTGAAATGCTTGAGGCAGACCACACTCACCGAAGAACCGACCCAACGCCTCCTCCACCAACGTGTTGCATGCACCACCCGTCGTACGCAGCTGCAGATCCACCTCCTTAAACTCGCCCTCCACTGGCGTCTTCAGGAAGAATGGAAGCACCAGGGTCTTGGCGGGAGGAAACTCATTGTGCTTCTCAATTGCGTCCAGGATGCCTAGAAGCTCCTTGTACGATTCCTCGTTCGCACGCTGCTGGTCCGGATATCGTCCGAACAGGTCCGGGTGCGTGCGTAGATAAAGCTTGCGCAGTGTGTCCTTCAGCATTGGCACCTTGCCTCCTTTCTGATTCTTCATATTGCGCAGGTTTTTACGGCGTAGCGCTCGCTCGCTCACTTTGGTTCGCACGAATCCCAGGCTGTTGGCGTTTGGGGACAGGAACGGAGGCACTACTACACAGGGCGAGCGGTGCCGCTGCATCTGCTGCGATGGTAGTGCATTATGCAGTAGCGGAGAAGAACGCAGGGAGTTGGACAAGTGCGAGCGGGTAGCGGCGCGGGCCGCGAGACGAGAGGTTGTAGCGAAGGCCATGACTGCTAGATGGCTCAAGGTGTTGCTGCTTCCTCAACCGTTGGTTTGACTGGAAGTTTGGAGTGGTGAAAATTACCGGTATTATGTGTTGTATAAATAGTAATATTAGTGCTCATTAGTTTTGAAAATAGTAAAGCTGTTTAAAAATTGAATAAAAAATAATTCGAAGTACTGAAGCAACTAATGAGAACTTGATTCACTTGTAATATTTACAACAATAAATTTTTTTAAACTACGACAATCCTCTTTGTAGTGATACCTTCGGGAAGCCACAATTTATCACTATCCGGAGGAATCACTATCCAGAGCTGTACCATTCAAGGGTACTATCGCTCTGATGGGTACACTGCTGTACAAGTACTGATGTTGACACCGCGGTACAAGTCACTGGTGTCTCCTAGCGCTGTCAATGCTCCAACCCCAAGTAACTTCCACAAAACAGAACAACGACCACTCAAAAATCTTGCTCTTCCTTGCAGGATGTCCTCACCTGCAACGTCACCCATCCGTAGCTGGCCGAGTTGGATTACAACCACCTGCAAGGCCGATGGCAACGCTCATGTATCGTCTCGAGTAATGAACGCTCCTCATACTCTGCAGAGCGTGTTTCGGGAGGAATTGGGTTGCAAGCATGGTCTAAAGAAGCAAACATCACTGCAGGTCTTTTTCAGACATAGATCACCAAATCGATTTTTGCAATAGTTTAGAGCTTCTAGATAGTGATCATTGTCGATTTTGAATTACTAAGTACAATCTGGCGGTTAGAGGTTATTTTGACTTGGGCTTGTATGGTGACGGTCAGTGGGAGACCTCTCCAACCTCCTTAACTAGCCTGTATCACTATTTGGGATATCACTCCAAAAAGGATTGTTTGTACTACCCCAAAATTTGAGTTGAATAAAATGATAGCACGTTTTTTAACACTAATCTTAAAAAGTAGGTAAGGCTTGATAGGTTAAGCCCTTTTCTTAATTCTTTCCTTTCTTTGAAAAAAGTAAAGATTTTAATCTTTAAAAAGAAGAGGGTAGGTCAATAATAGCATCTCATTCCAAAAACTGGCGTCCGAGGACGAAGGTCTTCTTCACTAAGTCGGCATGCCTCCACACGCACCGGAGCCGTTATCCCCGTACGCCGCAGCTGCGGACGCCAACGCAATCGCTAGCGATACCGAGAAGCTGTCGGTGTCCATGTCGGAGCCGTCCCAGGGTTGGCGCCGCGACGTCCAGCTCGTTGGCGTCATCTTCCTTGTCAGTACGGCGCTGCTGGGCGCGACGCTGAACTCGCTGGTGGTGTCGGCACTCACAGATGCGGAGTGGGAGGCACTGCGATTGCCGACGTCTCTGGAGGCTGCGCAGCAGCTAGGTGAGACGTTGCAGAGCTTTTCGGAGCGCCAGTCTGGCTCGCTGCTACTTGCACACATGGGCTGTTACCTGTACCTGCAGACTTTCGCCATTCCGGGCACGGTGTTCTTCAACCTTCTTGGCGGCGCACTGTTTGGTGTGACGTTGGGTTTTCCGCTCTGCTTGGCCTATAATACGCTGGGCTCCGTCTTCATGTTCCTACTGTCGCGTCGCTTCGGCCGCCGTGTGGTCACTCACTTTTTCCCACGCAAGCTCGACACACTGCGCGGCATGCTGGATGCACACCGCGACGAGATGGCGCTATACATGATCTTCCTACGCGTGTTTCCTTTCACGCCCAACTGGTTCATCAACATGGCGTCGCCCCATCTGGACATCCCATTGGGCCAATTCACGCTTGGCCCGCTAATCGGTCTCATCCCGTACAACTTCCTGAGCTGCAAGGCCGGTCTCATCTTGCGCGAGCTACGGTCACGTGGAGATATCATCGACACGGCCACCACGGTCCAGCTTATTGTGGTGGCCGCCGTGGGTGGCCTCGTGCTGCCCAGACTCAAGAAGCACTTCGCTGCGAGCTCGGTACCCGCGGCCACTGCGGCACCGATCAAGCAAGACTAGGTGGCTAGATGTGTATTTCATATATAATACATGTATTCAGCGAGTCGGCAAGGTATTTTTTCCTGGAGCCCTTTAATCGTTCGCGGAACGTCGCTCTATTGTAATCTATTTGACCTGTGCCTTCTGACTGATTTTAAAATTTTGAAAACAAATTGTTTTGTGGTCGCGCTCCATTTATTACGTGGAAAAAAATATAATACTAGTACATGTAACGACAAACCAAAGCTACGAGGCAGCGGATGCGCTGTGGTACTCCTCCAGTAGATGCGCGATCTGAGCTCGCCTAATCGGCATTCGGAATGCCGTCGTTAACACTTCGTCGGTATCCACCTAAGTACGTCAAATGCATCATCAGCACAATGACACAACCTGGCAAGTGCTTCAAAAATGCACGCACCTTGTTGGGTAAATCACGAAAGTATTCCATGATGGTCTCAAACTTGGCGTTTAAAAGAGTTTCTGCTCACAGCATCAATCGAACGCCAGGTTAGTGTGAAAGTTACTGGTTGTGGCACAAGTAAGGCGTACTCTGCGAGATCTTCATAAGTGCTAGCGCAACGCGGTAGATGACCTTCCACCCCTCGTGCAGGAAGGCATCCCACACTCGAGTGACAAACTCGAAAGGGAAATTGTATGTGAACAGAGTGAGGAACCACTGAGTGAGATACATGGTCGGGTGCAAACCTTCATTCTCGAGATGAGATGAAAGTTGTGGCATAAGCTGCTTAAAGAGCCCCTCAAAAATGAAAGTCACCTCGGGCACCTTCGGCATCCGCGGGCGGTACAGATCTGCGAGCCCATAACGCTTGTGATTCAGGCATGCCACAAGCAGCCAGAAAGCCTGCTGCTCCGGCATGTAGCAGAGGAACATGGCCGTGAGGAAACCCATTCCCTGGCAATAACCCACTTCTGGATCGTGCAGCGAATACGCCTTGAGCACGTTCATGAGAGCGCATTGACCCAGAGACGAGCGGTCGCGGAATAGTGAGTGCTTCGGGAACGTGCGACCGATATCTCGCGCGATCGTCTCTTCGCAAGGAACTTCAGTAGTCTGCAATAGTTGGTGATAAGCGCCTGGGTTGTTCAGTAGCATTTGCGAAGAACCAGCAAGGTGACTCCACACGCGACCTCGCAAGGCTTCGGGGATGCCCTTGCGAATTCGTTTTTTGAGTGTGGCAGCATTCCGCAGCTGACAGACCTCCCAGTCCTCAAGTTGCTTACCGATCATCTTGACCCACTTCTGTGTGCGACGGTTCTCGAGCCACACGGCGTGCTTGTGCGTGGCGGTGGTATGGCCACCATTGTAGCGCCTGCAACAACAGCAAAGCATGATGAGAGATAAGTGCTGACATCTTCTCCATCACTCGTTGTACTCACTTATCTGTGATCAGGAAGCCGTAGCGATCGACGGGCGATAAGAGGAATGCGACCGCCAGTGCCTTGGATTCCAGTTCTTCTACTTTTGTTTCCGCTTCATTTGGGCGAGGTGGTGGCAGTGTCTCGGGGTTAGCGTCGCCTTTGACCCCAGAGCACTCTGCATCCTCGGGATTCATGACGACCGCGTTCTTCTCCAACATAATGTCCTTGCGCTTTGCTAGCGCTGCTCAACTTCGCGTTCCGCTTAAACTTATCGTATGGATCAGGACGCACCGGCAGCGGAAACGATATTTTTGCTACATGCTGATGAAGCCATTTTAGGATTTCAACGCACGTTGAAGTGAGCGACGATTTGCACGATGATTGAACGTACCACAACGCTCGAGGAAATTGAGCTGTGGAGACGATTAAGCTGTACGTGTAGCAACAGGATGGTCGACTCTGCAGCCACCTTCACGACCAGATCTTCTCGTCGCCAAGTTGCAATGCGCAACATCGACATGACCGAGCTAGCCGAAAGACGCTGGAGCGTGCCGGTGCGGTGCGGAAACCAACATCAAGTACAGCGGGCGGGTTCATTACATACACACGCATGGCAACAGTAGCAGAAGCCCCTCGCTCCTTGTATTAATACCAACTTGCTGAACATCAGCGCGCTAAATCAGCCGGTCGTTGTTCGAGGAGAGCTCGCGGATCGGCGTCAATGAGGCTCGTTAGCTCACGAACGCATTCGACCAACCATCGAGGCGGGCATATTCGGACGCAGGCACAGTGTGCGGCATACTGGATGTCTGAGCCGGGATCCACAGACTCTGTGGCACAGAGACGGCTTCGCAGTGCGATGATCGCACTCGACTGGCTCGCCATCGGCGCAAAAAGCAGGGTCAAAGACCGGACGAGGTAGGGCGGCCGCGGCAAAGTGACCACGCGAGTCGACTCGAATCCAGTCGCACTTTTTCTATCGAGAAGCTCCAGATTCATTCCTGGAACTTCCAGGCTAAAAGGCGCCGCCGAATCTCTTTCAGACACATCGCTTCTGAATCACCGTGAGCTACCCGATCATTGCTCCACACTGTGCGTTGGGCCACAGCGCGGCACTTGCGCAATGCAAATGGCTCATGGTGCTCTGCGCATTGCCGTGTCTGTACTACAGAGTCTGTAGTCCGGCTTTCGACGACGCCCATCGAGCCCCGTTATCCTAAAGTGGCTACGCAAGATTAAAATTTACCGTATCAATACGTTCGGGCGAACGCGCTGTACGTTGAAACGCGCGAAGAATGGCTACGGTTCCGACTGGATGGCTTCGTTCCAAGCGATATCTTAGCCCAGCGAAGATGGCTTGGCGCCACCCTTGTGGTGGAAGCCCGCTTCATGATAGCGTTGTCTGGGGCCATTATCTACTGTATCGGACGCCCCACTCACTGGTACCGGTATTAATATGGGCCTTGGTTCCAGTAGAACGAGAACTGGGAACTGTTTATTAATGTAAGAGGCGGAAATGATCATCTACATGTAGTTCTCAATTAACGGGGCCGGGCCGGTACTTTGGCCAGTCCCCTTCGTGGTGTCATTGGTTTTCAAGTCTCCAGGTTGGTCCATATAACATGGATCGTGCGGCAGGCTACGGATTGGCTTTTGTGGCTCGCGGTTGGTGAAAATGAAAGGTCTTTTATCAGGTTCCCTGTGGGTCCGACAATGACGCGGATCGCGCGTGTAGACGCTCCCTGCGTTGGGTGATTCAATGCGCTCTTTGGTGTCAGCCCTTGACTTGATTCTTTGTCTTAAAGCAATGCGTCTCGAAAATTTGAGAGCAAAAAGCGACCTAAGTTACCGTGAAAATACTGTCAGCGACAAGAAGGGACTTTTTCACAGAATTTAGATCCTCGAGTTTGAAATTAAAGCGTGCCGGGCCGCCAACGTTTTTGTATACTTCGAAGCAGGGAACCCGAAAATATAATTTATACTTGTACAGTGTATCAATTTCAGAGAACACCAGCAAATACATAACGCGCGGCAACCTAACCCCAGTCCCCCTTCTTGGTAGGACAAACGGAAGGACAAAAAGCCATTTATGCTGAATTCACTAGTGTACCACAAAATAAAAGCCATTTATGCTGAATTCACTAAAGTGTACCACAAAATATTGTCCTTCCGTTAAAAAGCCATTTATGCTGAATTCACTAGTGTACCACAAAATAAAAGCCATTTATGCTGAATTCACTAAAGTGTACCACAAAATATTGTCCTTCCGTTTGTCCTACCAAGAAGGGGGACTGGGGTTAGGTTGCCGCGCGTTATGTATTTGCTGGTGTTCTCTGAAATTGATACACTGTACAAGTATAAATTATATTTTCGGGTTCCCTGCTTCGAAGTATACAAAAACGTTGGCGGCCCGGCACGCTTTAATTTCAAACTCGAGGATCTAAATTCTGTGAAAAAGTCCCTTCTTGTCGCTGACAGTATTTTCACGGTAACTTAGGTCGCTTTTTGCTCTCAAATTTTCGAGACGCATTGCTTTAAGACAAAGAATCAAGTCAAGGGCTGACACCAAAGAGCGCATTGAATCACCCAACGCAGGGAGCGTCTACACGCGCGATCCGCGTCATTGTCGGACCCACAGGGAACCTGATAAAAGACCTTTCATTTTCACCAACCGCGAGCCACAAAAGCCAATCCGTAGCCTGCCGCACGATCCATGTTATATGGACCAACCTGGAGACTTGAAAACCAATGACACCACGAAGGGGACTGGCCAAAGTACCGGCCCGGCCCCGTTAATTGAGAACTACATGTAGATGATCATTTCCGCCTCTTACATTAATAAACAGTTCCCAGTTCTCGTTCTACTGGAACCAAGGCCCATATTAATACCGGTACCAGTGAGTGGGGCGTCCGATACAGTAGATAATGGCCCCAGACAACGCTATCATGAAGCGGGCTTCCACCACAAGGGTGGCGCCAAGCCATCTTCGCTGGGCTAAGATATCGCTTGGAACGAAGCCATCCAGTCGGAACCGTAGCCATTCTTCGCGCGTTTCAACGTACAGCGCGTTCGCCCGAACGTATTGATACGGTAAATTTTAATCTTGCGTAGCCACTTTAGGATAACGGGGCTCGATGGGCGTCGTCGAAAGCCGGACTACAGACTCTGTAGTACAGACACGGCAATGCGCAGAGCACCATGAGCCATTTGCATTGCGCAAGTGCCGCGCTGTGGCCCAACGCACAGTGTGGAGCAATGATCGGGTAGCTCACGGTGATTCAGAAGCGATGTGTCTGAAAGAGATTCGGCGGCGCCTTTTAGCCTGGAAGTTCCAGGAATGAATCTGGAGCTTCTCGATAGAAAAAGTGCGACTGGATTCGAGTCGACTCGCGTGGTCACTTTGCCGCGGCCGCCCTACCTCGTCCGGTCTTTGACCCTGCTTTTTGCGCCGATGGCGAGCCAGTCGAGTGCGATCATCGCACTGCGAAGCCGTCTCTGTGCCACAGAGTCTGTGGATCCCGGCTCAGACATCCAGTATGCCGCACACTGTGCCTGCGTCCGAATATGCCCGCCTCGATGGTTGGTCGAATGCGTTCGTGAGCTAACGAGCCTCATTGACGCCGATCCGCGAGCTCTCCTCGAACAACGACCGGCTGATTTAGCGCGCTGATGTTCAGCAAGTTGGTATTAATACAAGGAGCGAGGGGCTTCTGCTACTGTTGCCATGCGTGTGTATGTAATGAACCCGCCCGCTGTACTTGATGTTGGTTTCCGCACCGCACCGGCACGCTCCAGCGTCTTTCGGCTATTTAATAAAATACATGTAGTACGGTCATGTCGATGGCATCGAGTCGATGCTGCGCATTGCAACTTGGCGACGAGAAGATCTGATAACGTCGTGATTCATGAGGTAAAGGTGCCACCTTTAAGGTGGCTGCAGTGTCGACCACCTTGTTGCTACATGTACATGTCATCTTGCTCGTCACCTCACAACTCAATTTCCTTGAATCAAGTGTACCGGGTAAGATTCCGATTCAAATCGACGAGCTTTGTGGTACATGTACCAAGTCATGCTCGCCAACTCGCCAAAATGCAAGTGGAAGATTCATTCTTGCAGACTTTAGACCCCTACTGTAGGGGTCTAAAGTCTGTAGGGCCTACAGTGTAGGGCCACATACGTACAATAGACGCAGCAGCTAAACCTGCTGACCGGGTAAGCGTAGCCGGCACTGCGGCGGCGACATTTGGCGTCACCCCATGAGAAAATACTAATAGCACACGGTGTAGCGTGAGTGCAGTGTATGGACTCCATACAAACTCGATGCGGCATTGATGCGGTGTCTCCAACGTCAATTCACGGGCCCATCCGGAAAGGTCCCACATGCCACAGCTATCCATCCTACATGTACTGCACGACTTACCCAGAACGCATTCACCCGCTATTTCCGGTGCATCGGGTTTTGCGGGATTTCCAAAGCCTGTCTCAAAGATGAAGAGGTGTACGGCACATCAAACCCCAAAAAGCAGTGTCTGCGACTTGTGACGAGTTTGAATGTTTCGATCAAAAAGTGGGCATAACAGTGGTGCTTGATTCTGCGGCCGCTTACATCGGATAGTCGCGGGTTTACGCCGCTGGCGACCACCGAGTCTGCAACTGCCTTCATGAGCTTACATGTCTGTCCAGTGGACAGTGTCCAGTGCTTGTTGCCTTGGGACACCGGAGTCCGGACGGCGGCGCGACAGTCGCGCTGACCTGTTGCCAGCAAGGGCAATGGGCAAGGGAGCCGGAAACTCGTAAGCGTGCTTCTCCAAACCTGCTCTCTGAATCCACCAGTGACAGTGGGCGGTATCAAGGAAGTGGCTCGGCTCTGGCCTTACCTTTGCGGCTTACACTGGCTGTCTCTATGACTGGCTGGTCCGGAAAATCCACAGTCGGCTGCTGAGTTTGCCTCATTTTCTAAAAGGTCGAGCTCGTCGCTACTACATTTTAGCCAAGTACAGGAGTACCAGGGCGTTCTGCCCGCAGTTAAAGCCTCTCCCAACTCCGTAATATGATGACTGTGCTGCCACTCGCTGACGCGACCGCGACCACCAGCAAGAAGCGGCGTCGCAGCATCGAACCCGTGGACTCGAGCAAGATTCTGGCTATGCCGCTGAGCATGTCGCCGCGCGCGATGGCGTCCAGCCCTGTACGCGCCGCACTCCAGCAGACCGCCGTCAAGCACTCCAATGAGAGCGAAGAGCTCCTGCGCCGCAGCCTCATGGGCCTTTCGTTGCAACTCAAGCTGAAGATGATCCTCGTGGAAGCCTGGGCCTCGGACATGAACAGCGTCGTTATGGAGCGTAACCTCTTCTCAATCGCCAAGGAGCTCGCTATCTTGAAAGAGATGGGCGTTTACGAACAGCACACGTGCGTACGATTCCTGGAGTTGGCGCGCAACCGCATGGGGCAGCTTCTGGAGCAGACTGAGCGTCACGAGACGCTGCACATGGAGACCGAGCAGATGTGGACCATGGCGCTCATCCAGGCGCAAGAAGCCGTCGCCACGCTGCCCACTAGTCCGTCCGCCGTCAGTGAGTTCCCGCTACTCAGCGGTTTTGATGCCAGCAGCCGCGATATCTCTGTGCTGTGGCGCGCCATGTCCATCGCGCGAGACCGCGGTGCTCAGCTTTGGCACGAGAACAAGCCCGAACAGGCACTTCCCTTCCTTCTAGCAGCCGACTCGTACATGAAGCGCTTCACGCTCAAGTACCAACGCCTCAAAGTGGACCACGCCATGGTAGACACACTACAGAAGCCGCCTATGGAGCCCAAGCGCACGCCCACACGCGTGTCGTTCGCCGAGGAGCCACAGGTCATGGGAATCGCAGATGCCGAGGTGGATCGAACACCCATCTGCCCTACCAAGCCGTCCAAGCTAGAGTCGCTACTCCTTCGCACGTCGCGCGAGTTCCCGACGCCCCCATTCTAGACGCTAATGATTTAACTACTCAGGTCTCAACGGAAGGCCCACGTATTCTAGCTAGCTACAGTAACTTATGAGCAAATGTTCAGATAAACCATCCCAACACTCTGATTTTTTTCGTCTTCCATTTCATTTCCGCTAGCCTTCCGTGGCGGAATCGGCGTGTCGAGTTTCTTCAGGCATCAACAACGCCGCGCCGATGAGCGAGGCGGTTCTTCAGCGTCCCACTGCACATCCTGTCAGGCATGTGGCACTTCTACTCAGGATGTGAGCCGGAAACCATGTGCGTGTAACACTCGTCACGCGAGGAAGAATGCGTGTACTTGTACTGTATTATCTGCCCTTATCTATCGAGTCGTCTACTCCGCGTACGATACCAAGACATCGCTTCAGAGAATTAGTCCGAGTGCGCACTGCAGGGCTGTAGTGCTCTTGGGCACACACGAGTGCCTTATTGTGCAGAAGCAGGTGAGTCATGCCATAACTTGCATGAAACCCTCGCCTTCAAACTCCCGCTTGTTGTCACGAGTCAGTCGTCCGCTTGCGTGTATATTGTCTCCATTCCGACCTGCCTGTCCATCTCATTCGTCGTCCACCAAGTGCTGTTCTTCGTCCTGTAGCTCGTCTGCAGCGTTGCTAAGTTAGGCCTTGAGCTTCCAGAGTTTCAGCTTGAAGCCGAAAAAGTCGGACGCGGTGGACGAGAAGGCCGACAAGACCACCACGCGCGTGATGTTGTACAGCAGCGGATTCATGGTCAAGCCAGACACTTTGTTGGGCGAGTTCAATTCCTGCAGGCACAAAAACTCAGCAACAACATCCACAGAGAAATGCTCGTTTCAGAAACGTACCTTTAGCAGCTTGCACGCGAGCTTTAACACGTTGTTGGAGACCAGAAGCTTCTCTTTCTTGTGAGGCTTGGCCAGTAGACGGAGGTACACGTTCATCTGTTCAGTCAAAAGCAGCGAGGTGTTCTGGTACTTCTTGTTGATGTTGGAGCCCAGCATCATGAATCGCAGCATGAACACACTGCAAGGATAAGCAGCCAGAATGTTGGTTAGCACACATCATCAGAGCAATCCCACAACAGACAAATCCACACAACGTACGAGGAGAGCATGCACCAAATAGCTACTTCGATGTGGACGATGCTCTCAGGCGAGAGTGAGCTAGGTCCGTCCGAGACGGCCTGCATGCCCATGACGACGAGCAGCACGAGAATGATAAGGAACGACGTCGACACGATTTCATCCGCTGCACGTTGGCGGCCTTGACGCTTCAGCCATGTTCGTCCGCCGCGAAGTGAGATCCACGCCTTGATGTTGACTACATTCTTCAGACGGAAGTGGGGAAGCTTTGCCAAACGCGAGCGCCGTGACGACGTCAGCGCAGTAAAGCATTTGGCATATCTGTAAGAATAAAAAGCAAAAACCACGCGTTAGAATTCAAAATTTAAAGTTTCAAGTTGCTGTACTGACAGGAATCGGCGGTGGTATGTGACTTCGGCATCTGCGAGCGCAGTGAAAATGATGGATGCTAAGTAATACGTCGACAGCATGCACGAAATTGAAATGACGGATGCAGCAGACGCGAGTTCTTGCGCGTGCATGTACAGCCGGTATGCAGAGAGTTCCTTGGACAATTGAGACATCCACGAGAGTACCTCGAGAGGCTCTTGTGTCACTGCGACGCAGTCAAACTCCTGGCATTTAACCGCGCATCGCAATGCAATCGGCACCACAGCGAGTATTAACGCAGATATCTCCGCAATTTTGCGATAAAACATCCGCGTAGGCGTCGCCTTCACCTATAAAATGAAACATTTACACCAGTAAGTCACAGGTTTTCTATCGAACAGCAGCACAATCTACTTACCTTAGCGATAATTGTATTCCGAAGCTCAGTGATGGACATCGCTCGTTTTACTGGTAGACCGTCTTCCCATACGCAGACAGTCACACGTCGTCTAGCGAACTGGTCCGCCACACCGTCCAAGCCTCCGTTCATTAGTGGAACGCGTGGTGGCAACGACATTGGCGGCTTGGCTAAATTGGCTAAAGAGGCTCGCATTACCTGCACAATTTGCAACAAAAATAAACCAAAACATGTGAGCTTTTCGGTGTTGCAATTCAGAGAAATACAACGCAGCAACCAAAACGTACGCGTTTCGGTGAGGTCGGGGCAGAGCTACTTTTGTGTGGGAACATGTCATCGTTGGGGTTCGACTCGTCGCTGGACGAGGACGAGCTGCCACTGTCTTCGTCGCTATCTGTGCCGTCCGAGTTTTCGGATTCTGCAAGCCCTGACCCCAGTCCCGATGCTGCAAGTGAAGAGTCTGACTCGGAGCTGCACATGGTTTCCGCCTGCTTGATAATGGGGGACAGGATCTTGACCGCCGCGTCGGTATCAGGCGCCTGTAATGCGCTTGATACGCGGCCATACCCAATCGCCACTAGAAATAACAAGAAGATCGGGAAGAACACCTCGAACGAGTTGTGCGGCGACGTGCTCTTATTGTAGAAGATGTAGATGCCCACAGCCACACCATGCAGAAGGTAGAGAGCCGTCGCTGTCTCGTAGACCCACGGCTTTTGTCGCCAAAACTTGGCGTGGAACGGAGCGAACAGGGCGCGGATGAATCCTTCCTGCACGAGTTTGCGGTCGTGACTGGAAGGTTTTGTGTGAAAAAGCGCTGACCTGCAGGTATTACGTCGTTAGCATCACCAAAACTGACCTCGCTGAGCCACAAGACGTACCCTTTGATCAGGTCGAAGTCGATGAGCTCGCGCGTGAGGTTCATCTCGCGTTTGAGACGCTGCTGCTGCTGCTCTAGCACCTCGGGAGACGATTCAGCTTTGCGGTGCAGTCGCTTGCGGTTCAGGCGCCGCGGTGGCGTAGCGAATTCATCGTCCATGTCGCGTTTTGTGTGCGTGTGTGCGTGTCTGTGTGGTTGTGGCCAGCGCGCGGATGGGTCTTCAAAATGGACACTACGGGGCAGGCCAATCAAAAAATAAGTCTGCGACTGCTTGCGCTCCTCGAGTAATATTGGATAATGAATGCTATTGTCGTTTGTAGCGACAGAGACGGAAGTGGGTCAGTGACAGAGCGAATAGCGGACGCAAGACTCTATACCCGTCTAAGTCGATGCTATTGATTGTTAACCACCTTACGGATGGTAGGAAAAGGGTCGTCGACCTGCGGAGAATAGATCACCGGATCGAATGGCGCGAACGAAAGCGAATGCGAAAAGACGCACGAAACCAGCTGAGGTAAAATTAGAAAGTTAGGCGCAGGCTCAGTTTGCTTGGACTACATTCACTCGCTCGACAATCGCGCACCACTTTGCAACGGCGTTGCCTCGTTCCGCCGCATGGATAAAACCAGCGCTAATAGCTGCGGCGAAGAGTGCAATGCAATGCATAGTAAGCACCGTATCCGTTGCGACGCCGAGGTCCGCGACATTTGCGGGAATTCCTGCTGAAGCCAAGTCGACGTGAGAGGCACAGTGTATCCGGATAGCATCCGCGACCGACAGTCAATGGACCCGCCTCTGCACCATTTCCTCCTGGGGCCTTACCTTTGTGTGTTTTGCTCGCTGGTGCGTTAGCTTCAAGCGTATAAATGCCGTTGGTCCTCTAAAGTTTTCGCCGCTTGGAGTTGCCGGTGGAGCACCGGCGTCGGTAGTAGATCACCAGCGTCACCAGCACACCGTTGAGCAGGGCGAGATGCACCATAAATAGCAGCGGGCTCGTCCACAAGCCGCATACCACACCCTTCCAACCCTGTGGAGAGAATAAGAAAACGTCAAGACAACTGCAAGAACGGCAAAAGCCTTGCTCTTACCTTGATCTCGCGACTTGTCAATGCGCTCTCGCCGTACTGAATCGACAGGAACTGCGTCACCTTAGCCGGCACGGGCTGCTCCTGAACAGGGTTGACACCGTCGTGGACGTTCACGTTCTTACTTTGCAGTGGGAAAAGCGACTTGCGTGGTACGCAGCCGCCACAGCACATGTGCTCCGTGTGCGCTTGCAGACCTTCTGAGCAGCATACGAGACTGTCTTCCTCGTCGTATCCCGGTGGAATTAGCACATTCTCGCGATCCTTGGCTACCTCTTCGTGTGTCAACTCCACGTACCAGTAAATGTCCACCCATGTGCTAATGTCTGCCGTATCGTACACACGAATGCACGGATCGTGCAGCCTCGGGTCCGACCAGTAGAATTCGTGATTCTCCGTGTCGTATGTGAGTTTGACCTTGTGTGGGATGTCATCTTCGCGGTCGTATGCCGTGAGTCCAACAGCCTCGAACTCACTCTTGAGCACCGAGATCTCAGCGCATGTGGTGTTCATGACGCCTAGATCCACGTCGTATTCCCAGGGAATAAGCCCATCGTCACGATGTACACCCAGAAGTGTGCCCTTGTCCAGCCAGTACTCGACGTTGTTGCGCTTGAGAATGCGTGAGGTCTTGGTAAGCAGCGACGACATGTGCACGCGCGTATCGCACTTGCCGTACAGGAACCGAAGCATCTGCACTACCGTTATCACGCCCAGGAAACACAGCAAGTAGTACATGACCTTCTGGCGCGGCGGCGCGCGCAACCTCCTCGACGCAGCCACGGGGACACGGTGTGGAAGCATGGCGATGGAGTAATCGATACACCGAGATAGACATCGTCGTTACAAACTGTGTGGCACAACTCCTTGGATAAGTACGACTCGAGTTGAAGTGGTTTGTGAAGCAAAATGCAACTGTAGTGGACGCGTGATGATTTGGGTGCACAAGTACGCACTATACGTAGTTGTTGACCACCACGTTAGCTTTATTACATGTGCGTTCATTGGCATTTATCGTCCATGCAATGTCTGTATTGAAACTGTAGTCATTTCTCGCCCTAAACTGTTCTTGCTGCACGAAGTGGCGGAAGTAGTTGGCGTCTATCCATGTGGATAGGATGAGGCCATCGAGTTGATTTGGCTTATTCTTTCGCTGCAGTCAATGAACGCAGGGCCATTTTGGGGTTCAGGTGTTGCACGTGATTACGATACGCATCATCAAGCCATTTATTTTCATCGCGGACAGTGAGAAGAGCGTAACGAAACGAGCAAGACCAAATATGCTGCGCAAGTTTTTCGGCAGCGGAGGCGCATCTGAGAGCACTACATCGTCCACTAATGTTGGCGCGAAGAAGTCCGAGATTGAAAACAATGGCGACGACAGCTCCGAGTTCACCGAAATGGTAGAGCGTCTAGAGCACTTTGAAGGTGACGATGCAAGTGGTGAAAGCGCCTGTTGTGTGAAACTCTAACCATATAATCTGCGCTTAGTGGGCCTGAAGGACATGATCAACAAGCTGTCGCGTCACTGTCAAGCCATTTGTGGTAAGTCATCGCACGGTTTCCCTTGAGCCTCATGTATTAGCGTCTGACTTTGTTTCGACTCGGTTCGACCTGTTCCAGAGATGGTGGCCTCTAGTCGCGATCTAGGGTCGTGCGTACATAACCTTTATGGTGGTGACGACGAGCAGCAAGAAACAGCAGCAGACGCACGCAAGCTCTTGGCGGATGTTGCAATATTTCGTACGAGCTCGATTGCACCACTTCAGACTATTTTGGCTGATATTCCGCAGCTCAAGGTACGAATAAGAGTTGCACGGTACAACGGCGGTAAGACCAAAGATGGACTGACGCTCGCTTAACATTATGTAGCTGAGGTGCGACCACCGTAACGGTGCAAAGAGTGTCGTGCTTCGATATGGACGAAAGGTGGAGGAGATCCAATCAACGACTCGACACGAGTCTTCTCGTCTTCGACGTGTGAGTAGAAAAAATGTATTGGAATGCAAGTTCTCTCACACTTCCGATTACGCCGCAGAACCGAAGCAAGTACCAAGTCGCCTTTGCGCGATTTAAAGAGATCGATGACGAAGTCCTTGCTGACGTTGCTGCTGTGCTGGCGAATGATCTACCGGAAATCGCAAGCCAGGCAATTGAAAAGGTCATTTTGACTGCCGTTTGCCATAATCGTTCCTGCTTCATAGTTTGACAGAGTTTGTTGGTGTGAACAGCTTTTGATTCAGCTCCAGGCTCTTACAGCCAGCTGGCTGCAGGCTGAAGCCTCGAGTCTCCAGAAACGTTTGAGCGGATATCAATCACTTGCAACAGCGAAGAAGCAGCAGCAGCAAATGCTGGCCCAAATCGAAGTCAATGAAGAGCGTGCAAACGACGTTGAGGCAGCTGAAAGCTCAAGCGACAGCGATGCCGATAGTAACAACAATGAGGACCATAGCCGCGCAGAAGATCCTGCGCGAAGCGACAAACCGTCCTCACCTCGCTATCCGAGTGCAACTGCTTCTCCCAATAAACTGCAGGCAAACGAACTCATTCGCATCATGCCCAACCATGTTCTCAACCAGGAACAGAGCATTTGCCCACGTAAGAAGCATGTATCCGGCACGCGAACGTGGAATCTGCACCGCCATATCAAGGACTCCATGGCGAGTGGACTGGACCTCACGGACTGCATCCAGCTGCCTGAGGGCTGTCAACTTGACGAGTGGATCGCTGTACACGTGATCGACTTCTTCAACGAGATCAGCCTGCTGTTCGGCACAATTTCCGAGTTCTGTACACACAGCTCATGCCCACAGATGTCGGCGGGACCGTGTTATACGTATCTGTGGGCGGACGGCGTGCAGCAAGTGACTCCAGTCTCGCTGCCAGCCGCGGAGTACGTTGCGCGGTTGCTCGAGTGGGTGGAAGGACAACTTGACGACCCGAAGCTCTTTCCTGAATCCTACTCACCTGCTACAAGCAGCAATGGCGGCGGAGAGTGCAACCCCAAGTTCATCCGCACGGCGCGCAATATCCTCAAGCGTCTGTTCCGCGTGTACGCGCACATGTACCACAACCACTTGCAGAACTACGTGGCGCTGCACGCCGAGTCACACCTGAACTTCTGCTTCAAGCGGTTCATCCTGTTCGTGCAGCAGTTCGAGCTCATCGAGCAGAAGGAGCTCAACGCGCTGCGCAAGCTCATCCAGACGTTGGTGGCCAAGCCGGTGGTCATGACGAACTTCTAGCACAGGTAGCAAATCAAAACTTCAAATGTATCCATCTCACTATTAGCCAATCCCAAAGAGCTGCAGCGGGTTTCAACTAAGTCCAAATGACTTGACTTTTATAAGGTATCCCGACCCAACGGGTTTTCGTATAGGGAGGAAGCCATTCTGCGAGTGCGGTGGACAAGGCAGCGCGGATCAGTTCACACCCCGAAGCTCCGTCTCCCCCGAACCCCGCTCGACCATGGAGCTCGAAGAGGCGCAAGACGTCGTCTCTGTCTTCTTGCGGGAGCTGCGTACGTTGTCCCCCGTCGACAATAGTTGTTGACAATCTGATTTTTGTACTGACCATCACTCTTCATTTGGTAGTGGGAGGGAAGGAATACAGCGAAGTGGAGGCCACACGCCTGCAAATCCGGCGTCCTTCACGCCTCAAGACTCTCTTCACCAACATCATCGGCGTGCTGGACGAGAGCGAGCAGATCCGTGCTTTGGAAGCGCTCATTAGTCTTGTACGTAGCAGCTGTGGCAATGTGGAGGCTTGTTCTACCGCAGGTCTACAGCGCGAGATCCTGAGCTTCCTCAGTGAGCGAGGCCTGTTCGCAGACCCGAGTCTGCCCCTTACAGTGCTCAAGAAACTGCTACGGGTGTTTCTCTACTTGGCTTACCATTCTGTCAATATCGACGACATCAAGGCCATGCTCGCGGTCTTCCGCAGCATGCGCATGGTGCACGAGGAGCCGGATGACCAGGCTGTAAGCTACTATTTGTCCACACTCGAGATGATCGCACGGGACTCGTTCGGACCCGCGTCTTTCTTCGACCTTAACGGCGAATACTCGGGTCTTTTGATGCCTGTGTTGCCGGCTTTTCCCAATAACGGATACACTTTTTGCGCGTGGATTAAATTCGAGTTCCTACCGGAAGAAGTCGCGCCACTGTTCACTTTTTGCGGCAAGACTGGGGTGGGCATCATGTGCTCGTTCCTGCGCTCGTCGCTGATGATTATGAGCTTTGACAAGCGAAAGAATGACGGACATGTGGAAGTGCCGGACCTTGTGACTCCGGGCCGATGGCATTTTTTGTGTATCACACACACGCACCGCCAGTTCCGTGGATCCAAGTTGGATGTGTATCTGAACTCGGAGTTGCGACAGAGTGTGCGGTTGGCATATCCAAATACAGCGCTCATGGCTCCAGTGGTGAAAGCGTATCTGGCAATGCGTGAAAGCAACGGAACTAACGCTCTACGAATTCTTCTCGGTCCGACGGCGCTCTTCGGACAAGCTCTGCCTGCCAGTATCATCAATAATATTCGCAGTGTGGACGAATACGATGCGCTGGTGTTCCAGTTCAACTCGTACATCTCATCGTCGTCCACGTCATCCAGTGCTGGTGTTAGTGGCGCATCTGGAGCAACCGGAGGACCCAACGCTTCAGGAAACTCGACCGATGGATTACTACTCGCCTATGATGCACGGCATTGCGATCGACTAAAGGGTTTGTGCTACGACTCCAGCGGAAATGACTACCACGCAGCTGCTGCTAGTGCCGGTGTGAGATTGAGACATGCTGGAACGTTTAAGCAAGCGGTGGCACAGTTGGGCGGCCCGTTGATCTGTCTCCCGTTGTTGGTGACATCTACTACTGCGGCTGTATCGACTGTGAATGCCACGACTACAGACTCGATTGGAAACGCAGACGACGCCCCAGAGACGTCTATAGTTGCACGGAACAGTTTGGCCGGAACTAGTGGGGCTCTGACGACCCAGTTCGACGAGGACTCCGACTTTCTCAAGCAAATGAGCGACCTGATTGCGCGTCCTATGGGCGTTCGCAGTATCCCCAAGGTTGTGCTGCTTATCGCGGAGATCATGCGTCATTCACTGGTCAACAAATTTATCTTTCGACGCAGCCAAGGTGTACGACTTATGGCGTTGCTGATGCGCTCGCTGCCACCGCAGTACTTGACTTCCGATCTGCTAATCGCCATCGAACGACTACGCAGTGCTGTGATTTCGGACCGGATTTTGGCGGACGAGATCTACAAGTTCCTGCTATTTAACTTCCGTATCTGGGTAAATGCGCCGGTGGATCTCCAGGAAACAATGTTCGACAAACTGGAGATTATGACTCGTAAGGACAGCAAGAACCTGTCTCCAGCTTCTACGCGCCACTTTTTGCGCTGTCTATCGTGGGTTTACTGGAAGATCCCTTCTTCAACAACACTCCGACGCGCTCGGGAATTTTCTTCTGAAGAGATTGATGTCTTGCGGAGGCGTGTGTTGGCAATGATCCAGATCGTGCTGTGTGAATCGCCCCCGCCGAAGGTTGCAGGCTCAGTGATGGCGTTCCCTGGAAAGGGCAAGGAGATGAAGTCTCAGCTGTCATACGAAAGCACGCGTTCTCTTATTTTCTGCATGATTGGGAAGCCAAGCAACCCGATGATTCCTGGAATGAACATTGATGGAACCCCTGCGATTCAAGAGGTTGGGCCGTCCAATGGTGCATCATCGTCGGCAACAGTTGCATCATCGTCAAGCTCAAAGAGCATGCCGGAAAGCGACCTTGATGGTAGTGGGTCTGTCGTCGAGAATGTACCAGAGACGGACTTGCCGGACCTGCTGCAGCTGTTGATTGAGCTGTCGGTTCAGCCCACGGCGCCTGCAGGAATGCTGGACCTCTTTGGTCGATTGGGTGGTCTTCGCATCTGGTTGCCTTTGCTGGAGTTTTCGAACGATGTTATCCGTGTGATGACATTGCGCTTGCTACGAACGTACCTCTACTTGAAGTGTGAGTGTACCCAAGACCGCGAGATGGTTAACAACCCGGACAAGATCCAGCTTTCCGTTGGTGACGCCTATTTGATCATGCACTCGCTGAAACCTGAGAAGAGACCCGTCTCCATGGGAGTTTACTCTGAGATTCTACTCATGATTTTGGGAATCCAAGTGACAGAGAAAGATATGAAGGTGCTCGACGGGGAAACAGCAGCATTTAATGCGCTCATCGACGAAAATGTGCTTGCCACCGCGATGATTTGGCACGACAACATGATGCCTGCATTCTTGGGCCTGGTGCGCGCCAGTTCGGTCACGATTCGTATGGTTGCTATCCGCCACCTGAAGGTTATCTTCGCGTCGTCCACTGTAGCAAGCGCTATCAACCGGCACATTCTCATCTTCGGAAGTATCTCGAGCATGGGTGGTACTGCTACGGAATCATCAACAACGGAGCAGGTTCCAATTATCGAGTCCATTCTTAGTCTTCGTGGTGATCCACAGCGTCAGAACGAAAGCCCAGCGACGCCGCCTTCGTCGCTATTTGGAATCGAGCTGCATGGATGCCCCGGTGTCCCGATGAGTCGTCTGCGAGACATGGTTTTGAACACACAAGAGCCCGACGAGGTTCGTGTGAATGCGCTGTTCTCTATTATCACACAGGATGACGTGGATTTCGTCCGCGGACTGTTGGCATTGCACGGCGACGGTGACCGTAAGAAACAAGGTGTGAGTGCGAGCTGCTTCAACGACATGTCCAGTCGCATGAAGTTAGCGCTCGTGGAGCTGATGTCCGTGTACCAGCCCAGTGGGTGCGTGGATTTCATCACGCTGATGTCGTATGACGTTATCTCGTCCATGATCTGTCTGGAAGTGAAGACGAACGAGATGGCGTGGTTCTTGCTGCAGGACCCCTTCACTACGCTTTCCCGCTTTATCACGTCCGCGGAGGAGCTTGAAGTGGTCGTGGTATCATTGCTCAAGACCACGTTGGACAAGATGAATGAAATGCTTTCGGCTGAGATGAATCTGCGTATTAACGAAGGCACACCATCCCGCGAGTCTATTCTATGGCGCAACGCTGAGAGTTTGGCATCGCTAGCGGCTGCTGTAGTGCTTCACTACGATCCAGATACGCTAGGCGAAGTTGATCCTAGCAAGTTGGTGGGTGGTTCATGTACCGACGATGTGACTCAGAGCTTGGTCTTTTGGAAATGTGAACGCGCGATCTGGCACGAGGCCGAACTAGTAGACTCAATTCTCGGCATCTGGCAGCACTTTGCGTCGCACTTCCATTCGGATTCAGATGCCAGCTTCGCGCGACGATCCAGCAATGCCCACCGTCGTAGCAGCACACCTTCCCGTCAGATAGAAAGCGGACTGCAGAGTCCGCCATCCTTGGGCTCTGCTGCTCGTTCCAACGCTGGCTCGAGCATGCTTGGGTTTGGTTTTAATCTGTTGCCAACTGGTGTCGTGCCGAGTGCTCCTGCAGCCAGCCCCCCGCCAGCCCCGTTGTCTGGAGGGAACAACATTTCCGCTCGACCTCACCCTGGCGGACCGATGCGACAGATTCTCCAGCTGTTGCTACGGTGTTTGTACCTTGTTCTCATCTCTGATGACCACGAGGCTGCGACCAACAGCGAAGGCAGCGACAGTGACGAGCTCCCGTCAGTCAAGCTGCGACTTCCTGCCAACTCGGTGTTTTTCCAGCGTATCAACAAACTGGAGTACTTCATCAACGCCATGGGCTTAGGCCACGAGATCGCGCAGTTTGACTCGTGCTTTGCCCCTTCTCGCTCAGGTTCTAATGGCTTGACGACGACGGCTGGACTGGTCACGGCAAGTGAGTGTATCAAGGCTGCTCCAGGCGACGAAACAACGCTCTTGCTCTGGCTGATTCCGGAGCTCTCAACGTTGATTGACCGCGTACGGAAAAAATGCTGGTCCGAGTCAGCAGTCAAGTTGGCCAGCATCTTGGCGTCTTTGGTGTCTGTGCCTCTGCGTTCGTCCGACCAGCTAGCTGAGCTACTTGCTCGCAATGATTTCACCACGAACAACCAAGAGGTTCGGCGCCGCGACTGCTTCTACCACGAACAGATGGCCCATGCACGCGATATCCGTGCTCTGCGTCGCGTTGGCATGTTTGACGAGGAGGCGGATGAAAAGAACCGCGCCAAGCTCGAGCTGGAGAGAATCAGCAAGTTCACTCGCTCTTCGGACTCGTTGGGTGCGGCTTCTAGCAACGGAGAGGACCACGTTTGGCTGGAACGTGTAAAGGCGAAGGACATCGATGACTGGATGAAACTTCGTGTGTTGGCCAAGTGGGGCGTTCGTCATGTTTGGGGAGTGAAAGAAGAAGCTGTTGTGGACGCTGTGGGTGATGGCACCATCATCGGCCTCTGGGGTGACAACGAGTTCTGGCGTGTGGATATCTACACTTCGAGTAACTGGATCCGTTGTCGTCTGCTTCCTGATACGGATGATACGATCTCTCATAACTTTGGTTCGTCGAGTCTGAAGAACGAAATGGTTAACAATATGGCCGACGAGTTGACCATGCCACCAGTGGATTCTATCGTCGTCGATGATGCATCGGGTGAGCCAACAGAACAGACACTTGAGGAGGAAGACGATGACGAAGCTCATACCGTTAGCAGTGGCGGCGATGGAGAAGGATCGGACGGAGGAGAAAGTGAAGAGCCTGCCTATGTCGGATTGGCTCGACGACTCAGTGACGAGGGCTATTTGGATGACGACAGTAGTTCACCACAGCTCGAAGCCAGTGGCAGTAGCGACGATGTTCCTGCTCGCTCGATGCTGCGCGATCGTATGCACAGCAGTGATAGCATGGGCGAAATTGTAGACCCGTCTTCACGCCTGGATGTCATAGGTCATAACCCAGACCTTACGTCGTCTGCGCCGTTGGCACCGCCACCACCAGAGGTCAGTGACAACGTTACTCCCGTCAACGAGGACGACTCGGCCATTAGAGACCGTCGTGCTGTCTCCGTGGATGTGGCAACAACAGTCAAGTCTGCAAAGGGACGCATTGGCACGATATCTACGCGATTCTCCTCGGGCATCAAGCGTCTCGCAGGTGCTCGTCCGACGACTTTGTCAGCGTCTACAGGCGCTGAAATGACTGATTCCCATAGAAGCCTCTCGAACGTTTCTGAAGAAGACGGTGACCATAACCCGCAGGACTCGCCGGATACAGCAGGAGAGGAAAGGTCTGCCTCAATAAGTAAAGAACCTTCGAAACCTCCGAGCCCGACAGAACCAAGCTCATCTGGTCCGTCGTCGCGGATGATGAAGAAGTTTCCGAGCAAGCACGATCATTGGAAAACGCTGGGGGCTCCTTACCGCACCAAGGCGTATCTGGTGCTGCCGTCGGGTGTCTTGGTACATGGCGTCCTTCGCATTGGTGCAGCGACTATTGTCTTCGAGGGTGAACGTGTGGTGACCTTACGTGGAATCGCTGAAGCATTCAAGACAAACGAGGATGGAGGAGTTGCTGTTCGACAGCGCAGTGCTCAACGTCTTCACGAGGCGTACGTGTCCCAGCTAAAGCGCCGTGTGTGGGGAGTCCGCGTGATCCGTGTGATCCACAGGCGGCGATTCCTTATGGAGGGTCAGAACGGCCTCGAAATCTACTTCGTGGATGGCAGTTCGTGCTTCTTTGGGCTTGAGAGCAACGGCGAGGCCGATCTTGTGTATGCCACGCTCAGAGAGCGAAAGCCGCCATGTCTGGCCAAGTGGGGCAAGCGGTTGTTGGCAGCAGACAGGATGTTGTCCAAGAGCAAGTGGACAGAGATGTGGGTTCGTCGCGAGATCAGCAACTTCGAGTATCTCATGGCGCTCAACGTGTCAGCGGGACGTTCGTACAACGATCCTTCTCAGTACCCCGTCTTCCCGTGGGTGATCAAGGACTACGAATCTGCAGAACTTCGCTTGGACGATGAAGACATTTATCGTGACTTGCGTCGGCCTATCGGAGCTCAAACGCCTGAAGCTATTCAGCGTGCGCGTGCAACGCACGAAGGCTGGGACCCCAAGACTCCCATCCCAGCGTTCCACTACGCGAACACGTATTCGCACATGCAGTCCGTACTGTACTTTTTGATCCGGCTTGCGCCTTTTACGGGAGCAGTTCTCGGCAGCGAGGAACAGCAGTTCCACCTCAAGGCAGCAGGCGAGCCTACGTTCGATTCCGTGCCTGAGGCCTTCCAGATGTGCACGAGTGACGAACGTCACATGTATGAGCTGACGCCAGAGTTTTTCTACTTGCCGGAGTTGTTCTCAAGTGCTCGGAACAAGACTCTTGCTCGGCACTTCACACCGGGACAGGACGTCAGTGCGACGGCAGGTCTAGCGCGTGATGTGGCACTGCCTCCATGGTCGGCATCCCCTTACGACTTCGTGCGACTTCACCGCTTGGCACTCGAGAGCGACTTTGTGTCCAGCAACCTGCACCACTGGATCGACCTTATCTTCGGGTACAAGCAAACTGGATCTGCGGCTGTGGATGCTTTGAACTCGTATCACATCGCGTGCTACCCGGAGCGTCTGGACCTCAGCACCTCGAGCGATGGTGTGCGCGCCAAGCTCGTTCAGCGTGGCACGGTGCCGATCCAGCTCTTCCGTAAGCCGCATCCGGCACGTATGACGCAGGATGAATCACTAGAGGCTCGATATCCTGCATCGCACAGTATGGCTCTGCTGTCTTCGCGCCGACAGGTGCGTCGTCATGACCTTCCGTCCAAGCATACTGCCGCTGTGAAGAGTGTGCGTTTCTCGAATGCACTGAACCACGCGGTGGCGCTTACTGCTCTAACTGGATCGAGCCCTGGACTAGGAAGTGGTACCGGTATGGGGGCGCACAGCACCGGTAGCAACGATCACGGAGTTGTAGTGTACACGACAGATAGCGATGGTGTCGTCTTGGCGAAGCGCTACTTGAATTCTGTGCCAGACACAGTGCGCTCTTGCCCCTTCTCCATGGTGGATGTGGACCAGTGGTGGAAGCTTCCTGCGGGATGCCTTGTCAGCGAAGGTGTCGTGTTCTATGAGCAAATGATCAGCTGCGGCTATTGGGACGGCAGTTGGCGCATCCACTGGGCTGCTGACGGCGAGCTCCTCCAACGAATTGCCTTCCACAAGAAGCCTATTCTGTGCATGGCGCGCAGCGAAGACGACTTTACTGGCGATTTGGCATTGGCATTCGGCAGTGAGGACTGTACTGTTTCGGTCTGGGCGCTGTCGAAGCTCTCGGCCTCTCGCTCACGGCGTCTCTTCCTCAAGAAGGAGCTGCCTGTAGGTGGTCTGCCTTGGGTTCTGCTGGTTGGTCACACGAGTCCTGTGGTTGCTGTAGCTCTTAATGTGGACCTGGATGTGGTCGTCAGTGCATCGAAGGACAACATGCTTCTGCTGCATTCGCTCCGCGGTTCGACGCCTCTCCACGCTCTGGCACTCACACCTGGACCGACGGAGACGTCTGCTGTGGCTCACATGGTCATTTCGGCTCAAGGAGACACGCTGGTTCACTCCATCACAACGCACAAGACCCAGCGTAGCGGACGCTTCTCTCGTGCGAACTCACTCTTCTCGGATGACAAGGCAAGACTCACGGTCGGTGAAACTGGTAGCGGCAATAGCAGCATGGTGGCTGGTGGGCTGTCTAGTAGCGGATACGTCGCTACGAATGATCAGCACGAAAAGCGGAATGATGGTGCTGAGCAGCAGTCCGAACTGTACATGGTGTCCATCAACGGTCACGTGGTATCCCACGACAAGCTGGTTGTGAGAGCTGAAGGCGAAGAGGCTACCGAGGGTGACAATGACAAGCTTCAGGTGCCACATTTGTTACTAGAGCGCGGTGTGCTCTTCACGCGATCGGGTGAGTATCTGATCACAGCGTGTGCTGGTGCCGACGCTGCGATCGAAGTACGTGATGCAGGTATGCCCGGCGCTGTGGTTCGACGCATCGAGTGTAAGAGACCAGGAGCCGAGCTGACGAGCCTGAGCATGGGTCAAGATGAGCGATGCATCGTATGCGGCTATGCAGATGGTGCGGTTGTAGCCTACGCTCTTCATTTCGGTGTTGCTGATGGGTGCAAGAGTCTGGTGGGACTGGATAAGCAAGCACGCGAACGTGAGCGTGCTGCTCTTGCACAGGCCACAAAGCGCGACTTATTGCGCAATAAGAGGCGGGAGGAGCTTCTACCTGCCTTTATGCGTGGTAATGGTGGCGCTGAGGGCTCTCTGTGGTCACGACAGGGTAAGATAGGGATGCCTGATGAGCCGTACATTACGCACATGCAGGAGCGGTTTTGCTTGCTGAAGCAGAACTGCGTGAGTGGGGACGAGAAGTACGAGGAGAAGCTTCGTGCGCTCTGGAACGCTATCTACTCGCAGCATCCTTTCGACAAGGAGAACGAATCGAAGGCTTCTGAGCAGCCTCGGCCGATTGCTGAAGGCAATTTGTTGGTCTTGGACGATGGCGGTCAGAATGGTAATACCGTGGCTTCTGAACCGACTCGGGGCCTGCAGTTTGAACGTGTTGGAGAATCGTGGAGCCGGTTGGGTTTCCAGCGTCCGGATCCGACGACAGACTTCCGTGCTGGTGGCATGCTGAGTCTGGACTGTTTGGTGTACTTCGCGTCGCATTACACTACGCAAGCTGTGCGCATGGTGACGAGTCAAGTGCCTGGTTCACACGACCACACGTATCCGTGGGGCCCTGCGGGCATCAATGTGACGTGCATGGTGGCGCGTCTGTTCTGGAAGTTTGATGGTGAGCTTGTTCGTGACCAACAAGCCAACTGGCCCTTGTTCTACGACAACGAGGCCTTCCAACTGCTCTTTTCGGAGGTGTTCGTGCTGTTCGACTACCTTTGGAACGAGATGAACGCCAACTACGGCAACTTCTCCAGTACGTCTCTCTCCTTATGAAGCTACTGCTTCTTCTAACGTGTTTTCTTTTTCTTGTCCAGTGGTAATCCAGGCTACTAGTGATCGGATCATGGACGTGCTTGAAGAGGCTCAGGGTGACATTAACGTGATACTGATGGAGCTACGCTCGCAGAGTTTGTCTGCGATAGGCAAGCAGCGACGAGCGTCTTCACGCTCTATGGAGGATTTCCTGACGACGATCAATACGAACATCACTGACGCTTCGGCTGCAGTCAACGAGGGATTTACTGCCTCGGACGGCTCGAGTTTCCGGCCAGCTACGCCTCCTAGCAAATCACCACGGTCTTCGTGGTCGTTTGCAAACCGTTTGAGCGGCGTCATGGGCTCGTCAATTTCGCAATCCGCCGCCACAACATCGCCCACATCAGCTACTACTACGGCAGCTAACGAGGCAGTTCTCCTTCCCGGTGCTGGAGGAAGTGAACCACCCAAGGTGACTTCAGTTCCTACAACAGATACATTGATACCTGATGTCAACGACCCTTTCGCCGGCAACGATATCCGTGGATTCGAAGAGAAGCCGCCGTCACCACCTCCAGTACAGAGCGATGACCCCTTCGCGTGCTTGATGTAAGACAAACAATTGCCTGGTAGTTAGAATGTGTGCGCAATGAGCGTCGCATGTAAGAAAAAAGCAATGCAGTTCATTCACAAAAGTCAAAAGCTCGGAGATCAAGCTGTCTAATTGTCCATGGAGACATTGGGTTTGGTGGTTACCTCTTACCAGAAAAGGTTGTCCACAGCGACATCTTCATTTGCCTTCCGCCGGAAAACAGCAACATATTTCTTACCACCACCACGAGCGACCTTCTTGCCTTCCTCTGTCTCCTCTGTCATGGCCTTCACGCACGGATCGGATTCCTAGTGCAAAAAGTTGTTAGTTTGACATTTTTAAAGTTTGTTTTAAAGTGAAACAGGTACGTACCAGTTCGCTGTCGGGGATGCGTGTGAAGCACGGGTGGCTCGAGCACTTCTCCACGTGCCACTCGTGCAGCTCTTCCACGTCCGTGATGGTGTATAATATGCCACCAGGAGCCAGCAGATACGCGTACTCAGCAAGCAGCGGTGTGCTGCAACAACAAGCATCGCCATTGTTAATCCACAATTCCGCAGGTATCTTTCTATACCTTCTTCGCAGACGTCATTTTACGTACTGGACGATGCGGCGACGATGCAGACGCGCCTTGAACTGCGGGTCCGGGAAGCAGAAAAACATCTTGGTAATTTGTCCCTTGCGGAAGTAGTGGGGCAAGTAGCGCATAGCGTTCGTACGCAGTGCCGACACGTTCTGGAACTGACCCGGGTTCTCCGATCGAAGCGCCTCAATACGAAGACGCACGTACTCCGTCACCTTAGCACGGATCTCGAGCGCCAGCGTCAACTTGTCTGGAAACAGCTCCGCCAGCTTCACTGCAATAAGTACGATCAACAAACCAACATTCATCAGCATTTGACTAAATACAAAAAGTATTGGTAGTTTTTGCACCTGTGAGTCCACCGAAACCACAGCCGACGTCCAAAAAATCTACGCTCCTGCTTACACCAACGCAAATTCACTAGACTGCCTAAATGACCTGGTCATTGCCGGTACGTACGGGTTCTCAATACCCGGGTAATGGGTGGACCAGTCCATCTCGTCGGGCGTCTGCGGGCTGTGAAGTAAAAAACGCATCGAGTTAGAGCTTTCTCCAACAATTCATTGCTAATACAACGATCCACGTACTAGTTGAAGCAGTCATTGTGTGACAACGGGTTGCAGTGTGCACGCGAGCGGTAGAACTTCTTCTGCGGCAGCTTGCTCAACGTCTGTACGTCGTCGGTTGCCTTGATCTCGGCCATTTTCACGTCCACCCAATTTCTAAGTGTCAAAACCGCACCACTACCCCGAATCAATGACATTTACAAAACTCACAAAAACCGCCACAGCTCCACTTGCACTCCGCCATAAAGGTTAACCCTTTTTCTAAAATGGCACCCGAGTCAGCCAGCTCAGTGGCTGACGACCTGCCTGTCGGTCGCTGCGAAGAATGCGGTGATGATGCGCTGTATCTCGACCGCATACTATTGGAACACTTCTCGCTTCGCGTGTGCGTGACTTGCAAACAGGACCAGACGCTGCGTGACGGCGCATTTGAGCTATTGTCCAAGTCGCGCGCCAGAGCCGAATATGCTTTACCAGACTCTGCATTTTGCGGGTTGCCACACTTGGACAAACCTAACCCACGGCACGAAGCTTTTGCACCACTGCAACTTTATCTGAAAAGAACGCTAGTGAAAGAAGCTCATCGCTTGTATGGGGATGAAGAGGGTCTGCAACGCGAAAAGCAAAAACGGAAGAAACGAGCATTTCGATCGGCGGCGGGTAGGACGAAACATCTATTGAAGAAGCAACACTTGGTGGAGCTGGGCAGAGACGAACACGAAGAGGCACAACAGAAGAAAGAAAACGAAAAGAAACCTGAATACGTGCCGGTGGCTGACAAGGATCATCGACATGCATTTGGCGCTGAGAAGTTTGATAAAGAGGCAAAAATCTGGACCAAAGCGTGTTCGTGTGGTATGAGCGTAGAATTTGAAAAGTGGTGACGAGGAGGACTAGACGTGTACGATAAAAATATATTTTTACTATTCGTACGTGGTGTCAGCTTAGGATAATTGCGTTTCTGTGTGTCGTTAGTTAAGGATTTACTCCCATCGTCGGGTACGTCCGATGAATCCTTCGTAGCAAGCAGTCATATACACTGCCAGCCCGGTGAGTGCTGCCATACGCAGGTTCGGATTCATTGAATACGGCTGGGAGATTGCCGTTGACGCCTCCTTTCCCGATTGCACAGGCTCCCATGGCACTCCACACACGTTCACGTAGCTCAAACAGCAATAGTATTTGGGTTGTCGGTCTTCATTGCCGTTGAGAAACTCCTGAGGCAACTCAAATGTTTGTGCCTGATGCCGTCCGATCAACGTGATCCGCAACACGGTCTTCTTGCTGGCTGCCACCTTCCTCGGTAGAACGAATTCTTGCAGCGTCATGTCATTCTTCACCTCATAGTCGGGTGACGCAAAAAATGGTTTGATAGCGGATGCGCGCATGCCTAGCGGTCGGTTTCGCCACCCTGCAGCTCCCTGCTGCAACGTCGCCATGTCGTCAACATCAAAGAACTCGAACCGAACTCTTTTGGGCGCGTACGTGGGGCTCTCCGGGTGCCAGAACACTCGATACGGGACGATCTGTACGGCATTCACTACGCATGGTCCATTAAGTGCGTAGTCGATGAACTCGATCGCGTTCTGGTTGGTCGACGCTGAGCTGCTCCAGTAGCACGATTCACCCGAGGAGCAGCCGCAGCGGTGCTGCATGCGCTCGCCTAGCGTCGTCAGCTCCGTCTCCTGCGCTGAGTCCGCCGTCTGTAATTGATGCAGCTCCATCCAGCAGCGCGAAGATGTGAGTGTATTCACGGGCGACTCACTTGGCCGGTCCGCGGACGAGAACGCCTCCACGCCGCCCACCAACTGCTTGTCATCAACCGCAGTGCGCTGTGCCAGACAAACCATCTTCTTCCACAGGTCGGAGCGGTTCAGTGCTTCACTGCAAGTCACATTCGCATCGGAGAGACCTTTCCATAGTTCTACACACAGCGAGAATCAAGAAATTGGTTAGTGGATCGTTGGAATTTACGAGAACGATCACATGAGACGCACCGTGTTCGCGCGTGAGCTCCAGCAGCGCGTGCGATGTTTGCTCGGCCGCATGCAGAGCCGAGTGGTCCAGAAACTGCAGCACATGCAGCTTCAGCACGGCGGGGAGGTCTTCCATGTCGTTCGGTCGCTCTTGGTCTTCCGGCGTTCGTCTTCACGTTGTTCTTCAAGTTGGCAAGTGTCATTTGTCCAGCGCAACTCGAAGCAGCCGTTTCTCTGCTCAAAATGCACATAATTGACAAAAGGGGCACCGATTCTTTTTCTCATACGACGCTGATGATTGTGCTCCTTTCGCACGAATTTTATTATCCATGAGCACCCAGCAAGCGCTACGACTCTCACTTCAACATCATTTGGCTCGCAATCGTCATAATTACAAGGAAGGCTGTCTGTTTTGTGCAAGCTTTTTAGCTTTTTTTTATTGATATCGTTTTTTTAAAGAGCGCAGCTTCAACTCGCGACCTTTCGTGTTTAACGCCACGCAAATTTGCGTCATGTGTCCATGCCATGGACCATGGGCTGCCATCCTGCGGAAGTATTCGGCAAAACTTGGCAGGATTCCTGTCTAATAGTTTTGCTGGCTTTGGCACACAATCTATTGTCGAGTGGATTTGCCACTCGGGTGATTAATTTTATTTGGTGAACTACGGAACATGGAGCTTGCATGTGCTTTTTGCTGCGATTTATCCGTAATCACTGCGGGCTTCATCGAAATGCTCCGCAGACGCTCTGCCAAATGGTGCCGATTTGTTGCTGCAGGTTTTGTTGCCTTTGGCCTAGGAGAAAAAGTTGCCGATCGCACTAAAATTGCGTCCTAACCATGTCGCGTTGCGTTTGAACAGCAGTTAAATGTAAATCAAAGGTCAGCACTGTATACTCAAGACACCGAAACTGAGCCAAGTCACTCTCATTGTGACTCTCATACACCGAGCCCGCCGACGCTATTGCTACGTGGGCGAGGATCAAGAGCCGTGTCCGAGCGGTCCGTAGAGCGTTTCGGGTGATACTCATGCTGGTTCTGCTTGGTGCCGAGATTGATCAGTACGAAGCCGGAGATAACAAGCGCGGAGGCGAGCAGCGTGACGTTCGTGGGCAACAATCCGTGGAACCAAAAGTCGGCCACGATGGCCAGTGGGACCGTCAATGACAGTCCGACCGTGGCTACCGTGGGCGACGTTAGCAGCACTGCACGTGCCCAGAGGTAGTCCGACAATACGTTGTCAAATAGCCCCTTAATGCCAATGAGAACTAAAATCTCTAACGACAGCCCGCTTAGCGACTCGATGCCCGAAACGTGGAAGGCCAGCACAATCGGCAGTAGACACACCATGTTGATAACGCCGATAAACCCGAAAAACAGCGAGATACTCACGCTCTCTTCGTCCGGGATCAGGCGGCGGATCGCTGTCGTGTACACGCCGTACATGAAGGCCGCAAAGAGCGCCACGAGATCTCCGAACACGTGATCAGCGCCGCCGTCCGCTCCTTCATCGTTAAAGATCGTCGAGATGTTGCCGGCCATGCATAGAACGACACCCGCCAGTTTCATCCAGACAAAAGGCTCTTTGAGTGCCATGACACTCAGTAGGAACGTGAACACCGTGGATGTGGAGCTTACGATTGTGCTGCTGGACACGCTTGTGAGGTTAAGACTTTCATTGTACGTGAAGTTGGCGATAAACCAGAGCGGCGAGATTATGGCGCTAATACGGAAGATCTGGCTGTAACTTGCCTGAACGCCCGAGCGGCGCAGCAATTCACTGTGGCTCAGCTTGCCGTTGGTGGGTAAGCCTCGGAGCCAGGCCTTGAACTTTGGGAACAGCACTTGCGACGCGTACCAGAGTGGCAGATTGACCGAGAAGAGCGAGATACCCACGTACGTGAGGAAGAACGGGCCATGGAAGCTCAGGTTGTGGAAAATGTACTGCACCAGCACACTCGCGAACGTCCAGATTAGCGCCACGATTACGAGGAACGTCACGCCGAGCATCCAGTCGAAGGTCGAGTGACGACGGCGCGAAGTCTTGTGTGTTCCGCTGTGGCTTGCAGCTCCCACGAGCAAGACATCCGAGCCCATTAGAGCGTCACGCTCGGACGACTCGCCGTCGGAGGAGGTAGTGAGCGTTGGCGACGTAGAGAACGCGCGCTTGGCGCCACGCTCATGCGTCTCTGCAGAGGCATCGAGTCCGTAGCTCATGGCGAAGGCGAGAATGTCATCAACAGGCGCAGAAGAAAAAGAAGAGAGAGTGGCTCAACACGGTGTTAGTCATAGGTTGGTTGGTATCAGGACCAATTGCTGCCAGCCAAAAGTCTACGTCACTGTGTGGACCACGTAGGATTTCATGGAGAGGGGGGCTTCTATTCGGGTGCATCCGTAAATAGGCTTCCACGCAACACCGTCACCACGCAGGCTGGACCTTGAACTCTCTAACTTTCCAAGGGTTATGATGAAAGCCAATCTGCATGCATGTGCTGGTGTCCAAAATGGCAGCTCCATAGACTACTTTCAGTACTTACTGTAGTACATTTACGGGTTTCATGCATGCATGAAGCACTACCCAAAATTTGGTTTTCTGCAGACGTTGAAGTGAGGACTAAAAAATGCACCAAATGGTCCTACCGGCCCGTCTCTCGTGAATCAGGTCGGAACGACAGACCCAATCGCTCAGCCACTACATCATTCTCGTTCTTGCCATGGCTTCGTGTAGCGTAGCGCCCACTAGCGGCAGCAGCACCAGCAGCACGAGCTCTGCGCTAATCGTGCAGCCATCCGCTGGTGTTTTAAGCGTTGATGTGGTGGGCGCACGCAACCTTCCGCCTGCCGTGCTGGGTAGTTTACTCAAGTGGACGCCAAGCTACTCAAACCCATACGTGGTGCTATCGTTGGATCGCGAACGGTTCGTGTCCAGCGTCAAGCAGCGCGACCTCAATCCAAGCTGGAAGGAAACAGGAAGACTTAATGTCCCGCTACCGTCCGAGACTGAAGTGCTTCAGACCGTCGGCGTCCCAGGCGGTCGAACTGCCGACGCAGGAGACAAAAGCAGTGGCAAACGCAAGGCCAAAGGTGGTAAAGTAGCCATTCTAAAGACTGGAGCAGCTGCCGCAGCGGCCGACGCTGCCATGGGCTATCGTCAGTACTACCCGTGCGCTCCGGAGCTATACGTACAAGTTTTCCATCGCTCCGAAGAAGTGAAAGACGCGGCACCGGGGTCCTACATATCCAATGTATCGGCACTTGAACCTGAGGATAAACTCATTGGCGCTGTGGTGGTGCCGCTGTTGTCATGCATCATGTCCAGCGCCTCGAGTTCTCGTGGATGGTATCAACTAACAGACGAGGAATCGCAAAGCGCAGGTCAATTGCAACTTTCTCTAAATTTTGACGTATCCGCTTCGTCGAACGGGTTGGAACCACAGAAAGGGGATATTATCCGCCTCACGGGTTTCGGAGGACTTGAATATTACTCAAAACTCCTGCCTCCGGGCGCAAGATTGGAAGTTCTAGACATTTTCCAGGACCAGGTGTTCGCGCAGACACGGAGTCTGGAAGGATGGCCGCTAAGTTTTGAGCTGCACCGCAACTTGGTGCATGTGGAACGTCGCCCATCGCTTCTCCATGACGCATCGGAGCAGCTACACAACCAAGTGACAAGAGTTCGCCAGTTCCGCGTGGTTACCGGTGCCCAGCGAGTGTGGCGCGCTCTACCGGACACTCCACGGATTCAATTCGAGAACTCTGCGGCGTTCGTCGCATTCTTTGGGGCCCAGGCGTACTCAGCTATGATGCGCAGTATCCATGAGTTGCTGCGTTCCGGTGTGCACTCCGGTGTCCAGACGTTCGTGGCCAGCTCCAAAGACGCTTATGGCCAGGTTAAGCACGAGTTCGTGCGTGTGTATTGGAGTGCACCGAGGCGTCTGACGAACGGGAACTTTGACGGCGGATACGATGACGATCTGATAGACTGTGGGCCGCGTACTAATCGTGGCCATATTGTGCGCGCTTTCACTGCTGCTGACCGCTTGGCTGTGGACTATGAGGACGCTGAGGAGGAAATGATGATGCACTGGGACACATACGAAGACAGCGAGGACTACGAAGCTGAGGACGAAGGTGACGTTGCTGTCCCTGAGCAGCTTATCTGTCCAATTACTGGCTGTCCGATGCTGGATCCTGTCGTCGCTGCTGATGGACACAGTTACGAACGTGAGGCTATTATGCAGTGGTTTACGACTAGCGATATCTCGCCCATGACGGGCATGCATATGCCCACGACGCAAGTGTTCTCGAACTTTACGTTGCGCCAACTTTCAGAGGAGGTGCAGGCCACAGCGGCACGCCGTCAACAGGCCAAGAAACGCCGCCGCCGTCTGCATGCTCAAGCAACCGAGGAAACCTCACAAGTTGAGCATGATGTTGAAGATAAAGCGGCTTCCAGTGAAGGAAGCCAGGAATGAGTGCGTAGGGTAAACGCAGCCTTGTAAGTAGGGTTTGGATATGTAGGGTTTTGCTAAGTATGTGTCTCCAGTAGGTTTGGAATTATGAGGTCACAGGAATATGAAGACACACACGACGACACTGAAATTAAACAAGAATGAAGTACTTACAGCCCCTTGGCATCGTTTTCTTCCGACTTCTTGATGATAGCGCGCAGAGTTTCAAGCGCACTGACGGGTAGGCGTGTGCCGGGGCCGAAGATGGCGCCTACACCTGCTTCGTAGAGGAACTGGTAGTCCTTGGGCGGGATGACGCCTCCACAGATCACGAGAATATGTTCAGCATTTTCGTTCTTCAACGCGTTAACAAGCGCCGGCACCAGCGTGTTGTGACCAGCTGCAAGAGAGCTCACGCCAATACAGTGCACATCAGCGTCCACGGCTTGACGCGCCGTTTCTTCCGGCGTCTGAAGCATAATAACACAAATCTTAGTTCACACAACTCGTAAACCACAAGACCTTAACAGCAACGTACCGAAAAGAGAGGCCCCACATCGACATCAAAGCCCATATCTGAGTACCCGGATGCAATGACCTTAGCTCCACGGTCGTGGCCGTCCTGGCCCATCTTGGCCACAAGCATACGCGGCCGACGACCAAAGCGATCCGCAAAGGCCTCAATCTCCTTGACGACTGCGTTGTATTCCGCTTCAGCCTCATCATTGTGTTTGTACTCGTTACGATACGCACCAGACACGACGGAGCTTTTGGGGACATGTCGACCCCAAACGTCCTCTAGCGCCTCGGAGATTTCGCCCACAGTGCAACGTGCACGCGCCGCGTCTACAGATAACTTTAACAGGTTCATCGGATGTTTACCGGGCCCTGTACTCTCCGTAAGTGCTGCCGACTCGCGTAGCTTTTGGAGACACGCTTCAGCTGCAGCTTCGTCACGGTTCGCCTTGACTTCTTTAATACGCGCGATCTGTTTCTTACGTACCGCCGTGTTATCGATCGTGAGCACATCCACCGTGTCTGGGTTCTCCACCACGTACTTGTTAACACCAACGATTGTCTCTTCACGGGAATCTACACGCGCCTGCTTCTTCGTGGCACTTTCTTCGATTCTCAGCTTGGCCATCCCGGACTCGATAGCCTTGGCCATTCCTCCCACTTCTTCCACTTCATTGATCACTTCCAGAGCAGCATCGTACAGTTCCTGCGTTAGCGACTCCATTAGATACGATCCACCCCATGGGTCGGCCACTCGTGGAATGCCAGTCTCCTCTTGCAACACCAGCTGCGTATTACGGGCCAAGCGAGCACTGAACTCCGTAGGTAATCCCAACGCTTCATCCAGAGCGTTAGTGTGGAGACTCTGAGTGCCGCCCATGACAGCAGCCATGGCCTCCACCGTCGTCCGCATGATGTTATTGTATGGATCCTGCTCCGTCAGCGAGTATCCAGATGTCTGGCAATGGGTTCGTAGTAGTAAACTCTTGCCATTCTTCGGCTGAAACTTTTCTTTCATCAAATTGGCCCACAGTTTTCTCGCTGCTCGTAGCTTGGCAACTTCCATGTAAAAATTCATACCAATAGCGAAGAAGAACGACAGACGCGGGGCCACAGCGTCCACGTCAAGGCCAGCCGCTTGTGCTGCTCGAACGTACTCAATACCATCAGCGATGGTAAAGGCCAGCTCCAGTCGAGCGTCGGCTCCTGCTTCTTGCATGTGATACCCAGAGATCGAGATGGAGTTGTACTTAGGCATGTATTCGGACGTGTATCCGAAGATATCTTGAATGATCCTCATGCTCGGGCCGGGTGGGTAGATGAAGGTGTTGCGCACCATAAACTCCTTCAAAATGTCGTTCTGGATCGTGCCAGATAGCAATTTCTGGTCCACTTGTTGCTCCTCGGCCGTCACAATGTACATGGCCAGGATGGGCAACACCGCCCCATTCATAGTCATGGAAACTGACATTTTATCTAGTGGAATACCGTCGAAAAGGATCTTCATGTCTGCGATAGAGTCAATGGGGACGCCGGCCATGCCCACGTCGCCTGGAACGCGCAGATGGTCCGAGTCGTAGCCTCTGTGTGTGGCCAGGTCGAAGGCCACACTGAGGCCCTGTTGGCCAGCAGTTAGATTCTTCCTGTAAAAGGCATTGGACTCTTCGGCCGTGCTGAATCCTGCGTACTGTCGCACTGTCCAGGGCTTGGCCGTGTACATGGAGGCGTATGGCCCGCGTGTGAAGGGGAAGATACCGGGTGCCTGTACGAGATCAAGGTCTTCCAGGTCGCTCTGAGTATACAGAGGCTTGATGGGAATACCCTCAGGCGTATTCCACACCAGGTGCGTCGTTGGATCCTTGCCCTTGAGCTCTTTGGTGGCCATCTTGATCCACTGCGGCGGGTATGCAGAATCGTCCATCTTGGTGCTCAAAGTGCGCAGCAGCAACAGGCAGGGGGCGCGACGAGCCCCGTGAAGCCCCATGGAGCTGCCCACTCGCCACATGACTCTTTACGTTGTTGCCTTGGTTGGAGATTGCGGATTGCTTCAAGGAGCCCTTCAAGAACGACATACAAAAACGAGGCCTTTCTTCTTCAATACCCACTCTCCTTATACCCTTATATAAATTATAAAGAAATCGCCCTTTTATGATATATTTTTACTGTACAAATGAATAGTTTGTACTACGTGACGGCTAATCGTTAATTTGTTGCAATACTGCAACAGGATGTTGTGACACTTGCCATTTTTAAGCTCGAACAGAGGAAACGGATTTGGTTCGGTGGGTAATGATGATCGATGCAGCGCTGAGGCGCACAATGTCATGTTCACAAGGTTGTTTACTACCTACGCAATGCTGAGTGTCGCCCACTATGGCCGGTCGCCGGGACTTGACTATTCGCTTAAGAAGCTCAAAATGAGAGAATAGTTCCGTGCGTATTGCACGCAGAAAATGGCAATGGAGTAGGCAGGCCTAGTTGCAGGATGCCCGCCCCTCCGATGGCATTTCTATCGTCCCGACGTCCCGCTCACAGAATGAACCACAGGTCGCAGGATCAATGCAGGATGTTTCCCTCAGCTTACGACGAGCGGTCATAGCCGAGAATCGGTGCCAGCCAGCGTTCCGTCTCCTCTATTGTCTGGCCCTTGCGCTTCGCGTACTCCACCACCTGGTCCTTGCCGATCTTGCCGACCGCAAAGTACTGCGAGTCCGGGTGCGCAAAGCACAGAGCGCTAACCGCCGATCCCGGCAACATCATGTAGCTGTCCGTGAGGTTCAGATCAATCAGTTCGTCCGCCTTCAGGAGGTCCCACAGCGCACGCTTCTCCGTGTGATCCGGCTGCGACGGGTATCCAGGAGCCGGACGGATACCGTCGTATTTAACCTTCAGTAAATCCTCCTTGTTCAAGACCTCGTCGGCCGCATATCCCCAATCCTTCACACGCATCTCGCGATGAATATACTCGGCAAAAGCTTCGGCCAGACGATCACCAATGGCCTGGGCCATAATCTTGTTGAAATCATCGTGATCCGCTTCAAACTTGGCCGCCATCTCCTCGACACCAAAGACTCCGACAGCGAAGCCACCAATGTAGTCCTGGCCGACGCCCTTGGGTGCAATGAAGTCGGCCAACGACATGTACGGGTCGCTGGTCTCCTTCTCCGCTTGCTGACGTAGCATACAGAACTTGGAGATCTCCTGGTCCGAATTCTTCGGGTCGCACACGATCACATCTTCACCGTCACGATACGCAGGGAAAATACCGGAGACGCCACGAACACGAAGCAGCTTCTTCTCCATGATCTCTTGCAGCAATTTCTGGGCCTCATCGAACACCTTGCGAGCCTCCGCGCCGACTGCCTCGTCGTCGAAAATCTTCGGATAACCACGGTTCGGGTATCGGCCACGCAGTTCCCACGTCTGGAAGAAAGGATTCCAGTCAATAAAAGGCACCAATTCTTCCAGTGGCAAGTCCTCGATAACGTGAATTCCCACGCGATTAACCTTCTGGAAAGGAGGGTTAACCGTGTAGTCGATCTGGTAGCTTTTGGTCTTGGCGTCCTGGAAACCCACAAGCTTGATGTCATCCAGAGACGCGTAGTAGTCCTCACGCATCTCTTCGTACTCTTCCATGACTTCTTCCACAAACTCATCGCGTTCCTCGTCCTGACGAAGCAAATTGCCGACCACAACTACACTACGAGACGCGTCCAGGACGTGCATCACCGGGTGTTCAGGAGTCGAATAGTGTGGCGCGATCTTGACGGCCGCGTGCATCTTGGACGTGGTGGCACCTCCTACAATCAGCGGGATATTCAGACCAGCCTTGCTCATCTCGCGAGCCACGTACACCATTTCATCCAGAGACGGAGTAATCAGACCAGATAGGCCGATCACATCGACCTTGTGCTTTTTTGCCGCCGCCAAGATATCCTCACACGGGACCATGACGCCCAGGTCGATGATCCTGTAGTTGTTGCAGCCGAGCACCACACCCACAATGTTCTTGCCGATATCATGGACATCTCCCTTTACAGTGGCGATCAAAACTTTGCCTGCGTACTGCGAGTCTTCGTCCTCTTCTTCGTTCGCGATACCGTCGGCCGCGTTGGCCAGGCGACGCTGGTTCTTCTCTTCCTCCATGAACGGGAGCAAATAGGCCACAGCTTTCTTCATCACACGCGCAGACTTAATCACCTGCGGTAAGAACATCTTGCCTGATCCGAAGAGCTCACCCACGACGTTCATACCATCCATGAGTGGGCCTTCGATCACATCCAGCGGTTTTGCAGCAACCTTGCGCATTTCCTCGACATCCTGGTCGATGAACTCCGAAATCCCCTTCACTAAAGAATGCGTAAGTCTCTCAGCGATAGGCTTGCTACGCCATTCCTGCTTGTTGCTACCAGCCGCAACAGCTCCACCCTTCTTCGCAGCGTCGGCCTTTTCTTTTTCAATCAGAGAGCGATCCAGAAGCGCCTCCGTCGCGTCTGGGTGCCGGTTTAGAACCACATCTTCCACCAACTTCAGCAGATCTTTCGGGATGTCATCGTACACTTCCAACATAGCAGCGTTCACAATACCCATGTCCATACCAGCCTTAACTGCGTGATACAGGAACACACTGTGGATGGCTTCTCGGATGACATTCACGCCTCGGAAACCGAACGACAAGTTAGACACACCACCGCTGATCTTACAGTATGGGTTCTGCTCCTTAATGATTCGACACGCGTTGATGAAGTCCACGCCGTAGTTGTTGTGTTCCTCCATACCTGTGGCCACCGTCAGGATGTTCGGGTCGAAGATGATATCCTCTGGCGGGAAGCCCACTTCGTTCACAAGAATGTCGTACGAGCGCTTGCAAATGCGCACCTTCTCGGCTTCTGTCGCAGCCTGACCTTCCTCATCGAAGGCCATGACGACCACTGCAGCGCCGTGATTCTTGACGATGCGTGCGTGCTCCATGAACAGCTCCTTGCCGACTTTAAGTGAGATACTGTTAACAATACACTTGCCCTGAACACACTTGAGTCCGGCCTCCACGATGTGGAACTTGGACGAGTCAATCATGAACGGAACCTTGGACACATCAGGTTCGGTCACCGCAATCTTTAAGAAACGCTCCATGGCCGCCACACCGTCCAGCATCCCGTCATCCACGTTCACGTCGATGACCATCGCGCCGTCTTCAACTTGCTGTCGGGCCACATCCATGGCCGTACCGTAGTCGCCCTTCATGATGAGACGCTTGAAGCGTATCGAACCGGAGATGTTGCATCGTTCGCCGACGTTCAAAAAGCTGAATCGTTCCTTCGTCACGATCATGTCCTCTAAACCTGAGAGCCACATGAACGGTTCCTTCAACTCTGGCAGTGGACGTGGCTCATACTTGGCCGCCATCTCTGTGATGGCCTGAATGTGGCGAGGTGTGGTGCCGCAACATCCGCCCATCATATTGACCAGACGATCCTTGGAGAACTCTTCGCAGTGCTCGGCCATCATGGCTGGGGTGTCATCGTATCCGCCCATAGCGTTAGGCAGTCCAGCGTTGGCGTAGACCGACACAAAGCACTCGGCCACATTGGCCAGACGCTGAAGGAACGGCTTCATCTGGTTAGCACCAAGCGCACAGTTTAAACCGATGCAGAAGGGCTTGGAGTGGCGTAGACTAACGTAAAAAGCCTCAGTCGTTTGGCCAGATAGCGTGCGGCCACTCATGTCCACAATAGTACCGGAGATAAACAGCGGTAGTCTGCGGCCAGTGGCTTCCTGGTACTTATTGATGGCGAACACGGCCGCCTTGGCGTTTAAGGTGTCGAAGATGGTCTCGACCAGCAGCACGTCACTGCCTCCATCCACAAGGCCTTCAACCTGAGTATAGTACGCATCCACCAGCTCGTCGAACGTCACGTTACGGAAGCCCGGATCTTCTACATTGGGGGAAATGGACAATGTTCTGTTCGTTGGGCCGATGGAACCGGCCACAAAGCGAGGTAGAAGTGGATCCAGTAGTGTGACCTCATCGGCCGCCTCTCTGGCTAATTTGGCCGACTCGTAGTTGAGCTCGTAGACCAAATGTTCCATCTGGTAGTCGGCCTGCGCGATAGTTGTGCCTGAAAACGTATTGGTGCCAATGAGCTGCGCCTGGCCGATCTGCATGTACTGCTTGTGAATGTCCTTGATAACCTGTGGCTGCGTGATGGACAGCAAGTCGTTGTTGCCTTTCACGAGGCATGGCGAGTCTTTAAACCGCTCGGAACGGAAATCCTCCTCTGTGAATTTGTACGTCTGGATCATTGTACCCATTCCGCCGTCGAAGATGAGCGTGCGCTGCTTCATAAGCGCCGTCAAGTACGCGAAGATGTCGGTCTCGCCGCGCACGAACGGCTGCTGCAGCATGGCCACCTCCTCGGCGGTCACGTCGCTTCGCATGGTGCTTGACGTGTCGGAAGTTCGAGACTGAAAAGTGAGTGGTGCAAAAGGGACGGCAGAGGGAGACAGGCGATTGGCTGAGAAACATGGCTACCGCTACCCCTTGGAAAACCGTATTTAGTTCCGATCATGATAAACTCAGCTTTTTTTATTAATAAAAGCTGCGTTTATCATGACCGGTGCGGGCGATTTAAAAATGCAGCTCAAGTACATGTAGGGCACGAGCAAATTTGCTATGGTCTTATTTAAAGGGGTAGGGAGGAATTTTGTCGATCGGTCCTGATTGCATTCAGAGCACTATAGTGGCCAGCAAGATGGCGCGAACGTTGCCGTAAATGCATCGCAATTGTACGACACGAAAGTCTGAGAATGTAACGGGTACAGGCCAGTGTACCCAAGTTACATGAAGAGTGACTGGTCACTCTTCGAAAGGACTGGTACATGGTACCAGAGGCTCCAGGAGAACCATTGGATAACTACATAGCTTTACTAAAGGCGACTTATAGTTTGTATTAACCTCAAGCTTAAGCTTACCTATAAATACATTCAGTCTGAAACTTACCTTTGACTGGTTACTTCGTTCCCTTTGACAAGGGACCTGTGAACTGCAGGTGCGCAGCGCAGCAACAACTGGGGCGTTGTAGTGCCGGTAGGCCGTTCACTTAGAGTTTGTATACTCTTGGAAGCCAGCTTCCTCTAGTGCAAGGTGCTGTGTGACCCGTCACACTTGGTAGCACTTGTAGTCAATTCACGCCAACGCGGGTAGACTACCTGAACCTCTGAGGTTCTGTCATCATGGACCGGAACAACTTTCCTCACCTGAACGACTCGCAGTTCGAGTCTGTTCGGAAGATGGCAGGCATCTTCGGGATGGAAGCCTTGCAGAGCCTGGTGGCGTCAACACCGGCCGAGCAGGTCGAACGTGTCAATGCGTTTGACACTTATGAGCAAGGGCTCATCGCGCACGTGCGGGGAAACCTGCAGGCGCCGGCGGCTGAAGGGAAGCCGCCTCACCCGAAGCCATTGCGGCTAAAAGTGAAACCGTACGAAGGGAAGGAAGGTGATAACCTTCACTTCTGGGTTCGAGAGTCGGAGCTCGCGATGGACGCGGCTCTGATCTTGACCGAGCAACTCCGCGTTGCTTTTGCGCTCTCCAACCTTAGCGGTCGTGCCAAGAGTTGGGCGTACACGCGGGAGGCGACCTCACCTGGATGTTTCACATCCTGGGCTCAGCTGCGCGAACAGCTTCGAGCCGCGTTCCTCCCGTCGAACCACGAGTACCGGCAGCGCTCGCGCTTGCTCTCATGTAAACAAGGAAAGCGTGAGCTGCACGAGTACATCCAAGAGATGCGGGAGCTCACGGCATCCCTAGTGGGCAACCGACTCAATGAACACATCAAGGGGACGGTGATCATGGACGGCCTTCGAGTGGGCCCGGCGCGCACTCAGCTGTTCCGGGTACAGTCAAGTACCCTAGAAGAGGCGATTCAAGTGGCTCTTCAAAAAGAATACAGCCATTGCCAGGCGCGTACGCCGGTCTCAGCGTGGCCAGGGAATTCGGCATCGAATCTCAACCGGGCGAATCCCACTGGACCAGTTCCCATGGAGCTTGGGTCCGCCGAAACAAGACATTCGCTGTTTCGGCTGTGGCAAGCTGGGCCACTTCAAGCGAGACTGCCCTGCGGAGAGACACCGCTGGTGGTTCAACCCCAAGCCTGTTCTCAAGGGTCGCTGGCAGAAGCCACGACCCCGAGGCCAGGGGAACGCCGTAAACCAGTAGGGGCGGGGCGCCCAACTGGGGAAGATCTAAGTCTTCGTGAGCGGTACGCAGGTGGTGCGTTCCACGGGGACTTAGCCCCTGAGAGCCTTCGCACTCTCGAATCGGCGAAGGGCAGCGATGGGCTGCTTGTAGTACACGGACGTGTACGGGGATACGATCATCCCTTTAGAATCTTGATCGATTCTGGGGCGTCGAAGAATTTCGCACGCCGCCGGACGGTTGTTTGTAACAGCAACAAGTTGGCCGACGCTTTGAGAGAAAGCAAAGGCAACGGGGCTGTGTCAGTGCGACTGGCCGACGGGAACAGGGTCACTGTTCCCAACATCCAGATGGATCTGGCCGTCAAGTTCGAAGACTTCGACAGTCCAGAACAGTTTACTGTTCTCGACATGGATCCCTATGATGTGATACTGGGCATGCCCTGGCTCGAGAAACACGAGCCGTGGATCGACTGGCGAGGCAAGGCCATTGGTGCCAGCCGCCCTGCAGTGACTGACAGAGCATTAGTGAGTCATGTTCCCACCTCTGTCAGGACCTGGGGCGCCCGCAAGGGCTGCCGAGGTATCGAAGCATCCGGCGGATGCCTGGATGTCGTCGACGTATATGACGACTCCGAGGAAGCTTCGAAGGTGGCGACGCAAACAGGCGTCGGCTAAGTGGGTAACATAGGTCCACAGATGGTCGCCCAGACCTTAACTAGAGAGGAAGACGCGGGACGCGCTTCCTATGTGGGTAACACAGTTCCACACGCGGTCGCCCAGACCATAACGGAAGAGGAAGACGCGGGGTGCGCTTCCTGTGTGGGTAAAAGAGCTCCACACAAGGCCTCGAGTGCCTCAGATGTCAGCATCACGACACCCCAGACGTGGGTAACGAAGTTCCACGTCACGGTCGCCGTCGACGACGCCGCCACCGCCGCAAGTCAAGTCTGAACCATGTTCAAACTGGAGTCGTGCACAACGACTCGGAGTCCAGGACCCGGGCTCCTTCGACGCCGTCGGTGGAAGAGTGTTATCACATCTTCGATGGCGAGACCGGTTTACCCGTCAAGGCATCTGGTGTCCACTTAGAGCCATTGCCAGAGGTTGCAGAGCTACTGAACCTCGAGGAAATGACGGCAGAGTCTTTCCTGGCCAACCTCAAGGCTGGAGAGATTGCCGAGATGGTACTCATCAAACAAGAGACCACTCAGGAAGAGTTGAACTCCTCCTCTTTTTTAGACGAAGACGTCCTCGAGGAGTTGAGTAAGCAGCGTCAATCGCGCTTGGGCTCTGAGATTTTTAAGAACCCCAAGGATCCAGTGTATCCTTTGGTGATGGAGTATGCGGACGCGGTGACAAAGAAACCACCGACCCAACTCCCACCAGATCGTGGAGTACGGCACGAGTTTGATCTCATGCCAGGCACAAAGTACTGTGTCACGAGGCAGTGGCCTCTCCCTCGCGAATACGAGGTGATTGATGCCTTCTTCGCTGCAAAAGCGAAGGCAGTCGTGGTGTGGGAGTCGAAGTCCCCACACTCAACGCCGACTTTCTGCGTTCAAAAACCGAACGGGAAGTGGCGTCTGGTTCACGCTTATAATAAGCTGGACAACGCGACGGTGCCGGCCCATCCCACGAAAGGATGTGTTGCTGAACAACATGGCCGGGTGCGTACTGTATAGTGCGCTGGATTTGGTAGACGGATACTACCAGATCCTGATGCGAGAGAGCAACATCCCACTCACCGCAGTGAGCACTACAAGAGGCATGCTTTGGGAGTGGCTCGTCATGCCGCAGGGCTTGTCAAACGCCCCAGCGACATTTAATCGCTTGGTTACGCAGTTGTTCAGGCCGCTGCGTGCCTTCATACAGACGTACTTCGACGATATCTTCGTCCATAGCCGTGCCGAACGAGGCAAGACGGCCATGGAGGTGCATCTGGGGCACCTCCGTCGAGTGTCGGACGTGATGAGAGCGAACAAGCTCTATGCCAGCATCGACAAGTGCGTCTTCGCGTCACCAATGATCAAGGATCTCGGTTGCTCGTCAGCAACGTGGGCGTTCGGGCTGACCCAGACAAGGTCAAGGCCATTGCAGCCTGGCCGACGCCCCGATCCCAAAAGGAGTTGGAAGTGGTTGGGCTTGGCCAACTACCTCCACAAGTACAGCGCAGGGTACGCGGGTCTCGCAAAACCCTTGTCGGACCTCCTGAAGAAGGACGCCGACTGGCGCTGGAAGCAGACGCACCAGGACGCCTTTGACAGCGTCAAGGCTAGCCTTCAAGAGGCGCCGGTCCTGGCCCTGCCAGACGAGACGAAGCCGTTCAGCGTCGTCTGCGATGCCTCCGACTATGCAATCGGCTGTGCATTGCTGCAGAACGATGCAGCTGGACACGAACGAGTCATCTCGTTCCAGTTCAGGCAGCCCAAGGCCGCCGAGCGGAACTACCCTGTCCACGACAAGGAGCTCCTGGCAATGAAGTAAGCCCTCGTGAAGTTTCGGGTACATCTTCTGAGCTCAAGGCCCTTTGGGATCTACATAGACCACGCATCCTTGCGGACGGCGGCTAACTCGCCTCACCTCTCCCAACGGATGGCGAGGTGGCTGTCTTTCTTCGCGGAATACACGTTCCGCGTCGAATACAAGCCGGGCAAGCTCAACGTACTTGCTAACGCCCTGTCTCGGCGTCCAGACTACGAGTAGGCCCACATCACGCGGGTGACAACGGATCTTTATGATCGGATACGCGTGGCGTATCGGGACGATGAGGCTATCGCGCCTATCGTCAGGTTCCTGCCAGCTGGAACGGGCGCTAAAGTCCGCCTGGCTTTCGCCGCGGCAGCGTCCCCGGCTTCACCGATATGAGTTGGCGGATAGCCTCCTCTATTACCGGGTGGAGCCTAGTGATCCTCCACGGGTGGTCGTCCCCAACGACGAGGATCTAAAGTTTGACATCCTCGCGGAGGCGCACGATGCACCCTCCAGTGGCCACTTGGACCGTGAGAAGACCTTTCTGTCGGTCTCTCAGGTCTTCTGGTGGACCCACATGTACAAGTGGGTCGCCAAGTATGTGAACACATGCGAAACATGTCAACGGGCGAAACCCGCAGGGCACGCTTCGGCTCCGTTACAGAGCCTGTCCGTACCTGCTGACTGTTGGAAGTCGATGAGGCTTGACTTCATCTTTGGACTTCCCGCTGATGGACACGGCCACACCGGGATTGTGGTATTCGTGTGTCGGCTGAGGAAGATGGTCCATCTTGCTCCGGTGCCCGTTACGGTCACAGGCGAACAGACCGCACGGCTGTTCGTCGATGACGTGTTCCGCTATAACGGTCAGCCCGAGACCCGCGGTTTACCGCTGCGTTCTGGAAAACGCTGTTCCCTTTGCTTGGAACTCGTCTACAGATGTCCACTGCCGACCACCCGCAGGCGGACGGCCAGACGGAGCGCGTCAATCGAGTGCTCGAGGACACTCTGCGCAGCGTATGCGCTGGAGCCCCACGTACGTGGTCGACGCAGCTCCCAGTTGTTGAGTTTGCGCTCTACAACGCTGTACACGCGTTCACGGGGTTTACGCTGTTCTACGTGAACGGCTTCCGCCACCCCAGAGTTCCTCTCTCTCTTCGAGGAGACGCCACGTCCTCTATTTTAAGTGGTGGAGAGGCTCGGAAAGCCATTTCCTCCCAGGTCTCAGATGTGAGACCGGTTTCTCTGCGGAAACAAGTGGAGTCCTTTGTGGACACCAAGCTGATTGTGATCAGCAGGGTCCGCGATGCAATGGCAACGGCCCAGGACAGATAGAAGGAGTACTCTGACAAACATGGAAGAGGAAACCTAAACGTGTTCAAAGTGGGTAAATTTGTGTTATTAGACACTAGAAACCTACCGCTAGACACTGTCAGCTCTGTCGGCAGTAACAAGTTGAAGCACCGCTTCATCGGACCGTTCACGGTCCTGGCCAGACACGGTGCGTCGTACACCATCGACCTACCAAAGTCAATGACGACGCACCCGACGTTCTACGTTGGACGTCTTAAGCCGTACCACGACCCGCAGTGGGTTGCTGACTCGCATACCCACCTTGGTCCAGCTCCTCGAAGCGAGGAGCGGCCTCAGACGTCGACGGGCGTGCAGGAGCGTGCGCCCAAGGATCGCGCTGGACAGCAAGGCTGCGATCGAGATCGAACGCCGGAGGGGCCCCGTACAAACGGACCCCAGAGGCATACGCCGAGTACGCCGGGTGCGCACCATACGCGTACGACTGGGAGTGCGCCAAAGGCTGCTCTGGACGTTGTTGTGCGTACTCAACACGTCGGATCAAGCCGAAGGCTTCCTCCAGATCGGACGAAAGGGGCCCGCGGTCGACCCGCGCATGGAGGCCCGCTACCTCCCGTTCCAACCGGTCCAGGCGCTCCTCAAGTCGAGCTAGGACCCCTCGGTTCACGGCCTGGGCAGCAGCATCACCGCCAGTCCCAAGGCCAAGTGCGATCTCAAGCACAAGGACGCGTTGACGAAGACGGTCAACTTCGGGGCCCTGTGATGGACCCGCAGGTGGAGCACCTGGGCGAGAGGAAAGCCCCGGAGGCGCCTCATACTCGTACTCGTACGAGGGCACCTCCGCCCCTCCTTGACCGGAACGGAGAAGTCCACAACCATGTGAAGCGGGTCCTCCAGGAGCGGTGACTTTGCGGAGCCAGCTCCTTGTGAAGTGGAGGGGTTATGCCCGAGGGGTTATGCCCACTCCGAGAACTTGTGGGAGCCGATTGAACGGCTTCAGGCAGACTGCCCGGAACAGAAGCGGCGGCAGCTTCGTAAGTAGTCCGGGGCTTCTTGCCCGAACGGGGTACGGACGTTGATGACACTCCGTACCCGCGCTCATCACGAACGCTGGAAGCCGCGCGCTTCTGGATGTCCCTTGGCAGCTGCCGCTTGCTGACCAAGTGGACAAACCAAATGCGAAGATCGCGCTGGTCCAGGATTTTGGACAGCAGCTGATCTTCTTGGAGTTCCCGTAACTCCTTGGGTGAGTACCTGAGAGTCTCAACCCACGCCCAGAACATGTCCTTGTATTATGAGCTCCAGCTCGGACAGTTCTCGGGAAGAACTTAGGGGTAGCCCCATACAGGGTAGAGACCACCCCGGTTCTATGGCTTCTTACAACAAGTCGTAAAGTCCTTCAGAGGGATCTGGTGCTGCGCGAGAAGCACGCACCGGGCCGCCTCCAAGTTGTCGGTGAACAACTGTTCCTTCTGGACCAGGGCGCGTTCGTAAGCGCCCTTAGAAATGTGGCCACCAATATGCCCACGAGGAGGAACGAGTTTTATCCAGGAAGAGACCAGCCCCAAAGCTCTCCTTGGGAGGCCAATAACCTCTCGGGTAGATGGCAGCTCCCTGGCTGACGGGTGCCACCACCGAACCCCCAAGCGTTCGCTGGACAGCTTGGAAGATACCTGCTGCCGGTCGAGGTCGTTCGTGATCTCCCGGGGCTCATCAACGGCACCCTCCTCCTCCGCTTCATCCGGGGATAGGAAGAGATCCTTGTACGAACAACCAGTCCCCTGCTCCTCGCGAAGTGAGGACTTCGAAGCCATGCGCTTCTTGGAGTGCTTGGCCTTCTCAGCTGCGGCTTTAGCAGCCTGAGCACGCTCAAGGCCCTCGGCAAGCGAGAGATTCTTCCGATGTTTCTCTTCCTCGTCATCGCCAGCTTTGGGCGAGCCCTTAGCCTTGTCGGCGGGGCTCTTAGAGCGCTCAGGCGTCTCTGGATAGTGATCACCGTGGTCACTAGCGTGCGAGTGCACGCTGTTGTCGTCATGCTCGCTGGGCACTGGAGTGTGCCCCTCCCTCGGAGCTCCCAGATACGCTGTGGAGGCTCCTGGCCTTAGCCTCATCCTCAGTACCTGGACTGTGCTCACGGTATGTGAAGCGCGGGTTTGGACTGGTGTCAGGTGACACCGAAGGCGAGCGACTGCGGCGTGAGCTCGCGCCTTTGCTGGCGGCTGCGTCGTCAGGCGTATCGATCGCCTCGGAAGCCACCTTAGTAGCCTCCTTGAGTGCAGAGCCTATGCCACGAGGCTTAGTGCTCTTGGCTTTCGCCTTATCGGCGGCAGCCTTGGCGTGTGCTTTCGCACCGCTCTTCGCAGTGCCACGGGGCATGCTGTAGGTCGAAGTGGAGACCGAGAAGAAGAGCGCTTGTGCTGCTCGAGGCTCCAACTGTGAAGTGAGCCACCGCCGCGTTCTAGCAGCTTGTCGATACCTTTCGACTTGGAGAATGAGAGTTTGTGACTCACTCTCCCTCATTCTGATTGGCCGGTAATCCGAACCTAAGTGGGGGAGAATGTAACGGGTACAGGCCAGTGTACCCAAGTTACATGAAGAGTGACTGGTCACTCTTCGAAAGGACTGGTACATGGTACCAGAGGCTCCAGGAGAACCATTGGATAACTACATAGCTTTGCTATAGGCGACTTATAGTTTGTATTAAACTCAAGCTTAAGCTTATCTTTAAATACATTCAGTCTGAAACTTACCTTTGACTGGTTACTTCGTTCCCTTTGACAAGGGACCTGTGAACTGCAGGTGCGCAGCGCAGCAACAACTGGGGCGTTGTAGTGCCGGTAGGCCGTTCACTTAGAGTTTGTATACTCTTGGAAGCCAGCTTCCTCTAGTGCAAGATGCTGTGTGACCCCGTCCCAGAGAAGGTGCTGTTTTAGCTCTTGCACCGGTGGGGAACGCGTGAGATAAATTAGGATTTTGCTATTTGCTTTTTACTCGCACCGGTGGAGATGCTCTTAAATTGTGTTTTGCAAGGTCCGGTCCTGGAGTTTTTTTTTAAAAAACTCCCTGGGGCATTAGGGGTTGTCAATGCCGGCAGCAGCTAAATACTTTTTTTTTCTACTGCTCGTCATATTTTTTTAGGTCTTTGATTGGCTGAAAAATAATTCGACAAACAGCACGAAAAGTCATACTGATCAGTCTGCAGCTAAAAGTTTTTTTTTCGTGACCCAGCACGAACGATCTTGTCAGTAGTTTGAGGTCCATGACGTCCTGCAAGTGGAAATCATGTCGCCGTGTGTAGAAGACAGCAGGCGAAGACTCAAGCACTCTGCCGTGCGACAATAGTGGATGTAGGAGCAGCGTTCACCGTGCTTGTTCGGCAAATATGATGACTTCCTTCACTGACGATGGGCAGTTCATGAAGATTGTACATGTATGCGGAAAGAGCTGCTATAATACGATTGTGAAAGCCGCTCGGCTGGAAGCGGCTGCCCTTCCCCCGAAGAAGCGGATTCCGTGGCAAAATGATGGCCCCGATCGAAGTGTCAGCTCTCTCAGTGTGTTGACTAAGTGGATGACGGACGGTAACAACTACCACCGGTATCATGGTGGTGAAGGACAAAGTGGTGAAACAAAGCGAACGTTGGTTAGCGAATTCGTAGAGGCCATATCGGCTAGCGGTGTGAGACAGCTCGTGCTCCCAAAGATGTTATGAACAAAATCTTGGGACTAGAAAATAGTTTTCGCTTAGCCTCTCACTGGCTGAACAAGACAGGGCAGGGCGTTGAGAACGAAACTGATCTACGAGCGGCCATCTTGCACAGATGTCCAAGCTTCTTTGAGCTTCATCCCATAATGGATGATAGCCCAAGAACATCAGGCCGACGAGGCGGAAGAATGCCTCACGGTTCAGCCGAAAGTGCTCCAAAAACTCCGTCGGATTCAATTGTGTAGTATCGTAGAGTAGTTGTTTCCAGCCAGCGGCACGGCGGCGGTACGACGACGGCCGATCAAAGTATCGCGAGCCCAGTACTCGCTCGTATGCAGCAGCGTGCAGGCGTCTAGTTCATCTTCACTGAGATCTTCATCATCGTACAGTAGCGGAGTGCAGCTGCCTCCTTTCTGACGTCAAGAGCAGCCTTTAACTTTTGAAGAGCGGCTTGACGTGAGCTTGGACGCGGCATCTTGGAGAAATCTTTGACTAACTGCTGCAGCAACCGAGAGGGTGGTCAATAGTACTTCTGTTTGATTGGCTAATAATTTGTTTTTGATATTGTCGTTGAAAAAAGAATTTTTAGCTGCTGCGAGCATTGACAACTCCTATTATCGGAAGTTTAAATGGGACGCCGTCCCACTGTTGCACCAACCCCGTCCCCACCTCGTCCCCCTGATAACAGATATATATGAAGCGACCGCTTCATGATAGCTGCAGTTATCGCGTGAAACGCGGATAACAAAATCAAGACAATTATAAAAAAGTAGTGTCGAATCGCTTGTGGAAGCTGGAAACCCAGCATGAGCTGCGGGACGGCGTTGAACGGCGCGGCGGGCACCAAGACAGTCCTTGAGTCGGCGGACAACAAGACGGCTTTGACGTGCAGGCACGTAGCTTCGTGAGGTGCTAGACGGCTTTGCCGTGCAGCTACACGGCTTCGTGAGGAACTAGACGGCCGTGACGTGCAGCGAGCACCAAAATAGCGCTTAGAACGAGTCGACAGCCAGCAAGACGACTATGACGTGCAACAAGAAGGCAATGTGGGCTACAACGTCTCGTCGAGCATCTATAGGGCGTTGACGTGCAGTAGGACGGATTGGAGATTACGACGACTGATAACTTTATTCTACCTAGCCATGCACCAGCTTCCTCCACCAACAATTTACCAGTACAGCTCGGCTTCCAACACCGCATCTGCTGCAATCTTTAAAATTTGCCCGCCTAGCAATAAGTAAATGTACCGGTTCGTTGAAAACAAACATATTGCATGGCTGTGGCATCGTTGGTGTTTGTCAAATGCAAAAGCAATTCAGCACATAGCAACTCCAACTCGCTATACGTTTCATTTTATGTTGATGATGTCTACAGGTCTACATTAAAAAAGCAAGATATTGTTCTGGGTACAAGTACTATCATACGCCATTTTTATGCTCTACGATAAAATTCTGTTATCTACGATGAGCTCTCGCGACAGGGAGACGGCGTCCCTTATTCATAGAGCAGGCAAGACAGAGAGAGCCTAACCCCAGGGAGATAACCTCTAATTATTGAGTAAATGACATCCTGGGCCAGGATGTGTGTGTTATTAAAAAAGGAAGTGACTTTTTTTGCCAAACTGGCTATCCGACTATACAATTATACTCTTCGACATGCATAAAATGAACTTAGCCGACGGTCTTGGCAACACTGCCTCGGGATTAATTTCACGATGGGCACGTGGCAGGCGAGCCAGATCCAGCTGGCCTCTACGAAGTTCGACGGCAAGTGGAGAATTGGATTTGCTGGAAGACCGAGATGCAGACGATCTTCCATTGGCAGGGCCTACTGTAGCTTGTTCTAGGCCGCGAACAGTTCGACCAGGCGCGCGCCGACCGCGACCGAGACTGGAAGAACTGCTTTGAGACCCGTGAGCGCAAAGCACACACGGAGATCGTGCTTTCGCTCCACGGCGACCTGTTGGATCGCTTTAAGAGCGACATCGAGAGCGCACGTTCAGAGCAGCTGTGGACAGCGCTGCTTCGTACGTACGACGGCACGCAGGGTACCAACGCGGTGTACCTAAATCAAGACATGTACGCACGCCGCCTACGGCAGGGGGAAGGCGTGATGAACTACGTTGGAGATCTACAACGCATGCGTCGTGAGCTGGAGCGCATGGACTTCCTATTACCTGAAGGAGAGATGGCTAGTGTGGTGTTATCAAATGCAGTGAGTGTTTATCCTTCCATTGCCAACGAGCACATGCAGCGTGTGTCCCGGCTACGTGGAGGTTACGACAGAGACCAACGTGTGAAAGATGCCGCCAACCTTCTACTTGTCGCCGAACAAACTGCTCAAGAACAGAGAGACCGCGGCAGCCGTAATATTTGATGGACGTGGTGTCCAACGTCAAGTCAACATAGGAGCCACCACTGCGCGTCAAGCGGCAACTAGTACCAGCATGGTGGTAAGCGCCGCCACGATGGTAGCAATGGCCAAGGCAACAACAAGAAAAGCGCAACGAAGAGGAAGTGCGCAAGCGACGCGCAGAGATTGAAGAGATGAAACGTACTACGGAGTGCAAGTCGTGTCACAAGCGTGGGCACTGGTGGAAAGAGTGTCCAGTACGCCAGTCCACGAAAAGAGCGGAGGTCCGCTCCATGGCCTCTGTAGTGTTGCGCCACGTTGAGAGCAGTGGTCGTGCGGAAGACAGTAGCCGTACTGCCAGTGAAGATTCTCGTGGAGAGCGTTTTCAAGCGGACATTGTGGACACCTATCCTATGAGTGTGAGCTCAGAAGCGCCAGCACAAGGAGTCCCGTAGCTACTCGAAAATATACACTCGACATGAACTCGCAGCTCTAGTTGGACGAGACATTGAAGAGTGACTTGCACGCGCACGCGACACGCAACGTGAGGAAGAGTCAATTGAGTATTCGCCGACGTCGCCGCCGGACGACGAGGACGAAGACGAGAGCGGTGCCAGTGGCCTACCTGTTGTGCGACGTGTGTTGGCCTTGGCTACCATGGTGGCGCCGAGGCGGTGCCGGCTGACGAGATCGAGTGGATCTTCGACTCGGGTGCACAAGTAAATGTTACTGGAGAGTTGCCTCTATTGAACAATATTACGGAACTGCAACATGCTGAGTTTCTAGATGGAGCTACTGGTACCTGTGAGCGTGTTGGGATCGCCGGCTCTGTTCTCATGCCAGTTAAGAATGAACATAATGGACAAGTGGAGAAGCGTCTACTGGAAGAAGTGCGCTACTCTGCGGGTACCAAGGTGAATCTGATCTCACAAATCTACATGCAGTTCAAGTGCGGCTTCAAGGTGGTCATGTCGGATGACCAGTTGGTGACGTGGTTGGTGAATTCCAACCTGAAGTTGACGTTTGTGCTACGCGATGGGCTGTACCGCATGCGGGTGCAACGCTATCACCTACTGGTACTTGATGTTCAGAAGCGAACCGATGCGCCAAGCGGTATGGAACTGCTCCATTCGCGCCTGAATCATGTGAACATGGGCACCATTAAGCAGATGGTAGCTGACAGTGTGACTTTGGAGTTAAGGTGAACAAGAACGACCTGAGCCTCTATGACTGTATTCCATGTGTTGAGTCAAAGATGAAAAGGATGTGTGGTGAAGCGCCACCAGGATTTTCCAAGGATCGAGGAGCGTAATGGATATCCGCAGTCAGCGTCGCGAACGTGGTGCCTACCTAATACGATGGCGGGGAGGCCCGGGGGAGGGATCAGGACACCAGGGACCAAGATTCCACGCCCAAGCACAAGATCAGGCTGAGATCGTCCAGACGATCTTGATGATCAGGGCAGCTATACGATCCGGAAGAAGGCCAAGAGATGAAGATCGAGTACCCGTGGCTCGAGCCCGACGGCACCGGGTTGAGATCGGGGCGAGGTCGGTAGATCAGAGCAGGAAGTCTGCGATTAAGCTGAAGACTAGTGATCGGGGATGCGAAGGTCGACGATCGTCACGAAGACCGCCGATCGACACCAAAGTTGCCAGAACTGGATCAAGATCTTCAGGGGAGATCAAGATCGCTCACCTGGACCAAGATCGTCGGGTAAGATCAAGATAATCGGGATCGTCGACCCGATCAGAGTGATCAAGATCGCCGATCTTGGCCAAGATCACCAATCAGCATCGAGATCGCCGGACTAGATCAAGATCGGCAGTCTTGGTGGGGATCACCAATCAATATCGAGATCGCCTGACTAGATCAAGATCGGCGATCTTGGCGAAGATCGCCAATCAGAGGAGAGATCGGTGGCCAAGAGACAAAGTTGAAGATCGCAAGATCGGTCGCCCAATCGAAGATGGTGAGAGCCGATCTTATCCAAGGATGAGACATAGTACGGCGCATGATGCATGGTGAACGGGCAGGTAGTGGATACACTTAGGATAAACATCAATCAGACCGGAATTTACTGTGAAGTGCACAAGTGGCCTTCCCCGCACTCGAGACGTCTTAAAGACATATTGGCTACCTATTAAGTGTTAGAAGGAGGCTTAGGTAGAGGTTACTAGCGTCGTAGCGTAAGATCTTGGTTAATATATTAGCCGGATTTCCTACACTAGTTTTCCCTACTTTAAGTGTACAAGTCCCTGATTATCCAGACTTTGGTGCTTGACTGGAGGTCAAGACTAAAGATCCCGCTATTGGAAGCGGCAAGCAACCCGGAAAGGAGAGGAAGAACAAGACAAACGCTTATTTAGGCATTTAGGTACCTAAATTAGGCAAAAAGTCCCTAGATCAAGGCCGATCGTCACTAATCAGGCCGTATTTAGGACCCATAAACCGGGAGCAGAGCGAAGAAGTTCCGCTCTGCCCCATACATCCCACGTCCCGCCAGGACAGTCAAGTTTTCGCTTATCGGATAACTTCGGATCCCTGAGAGAGCAGATCCAGCCCGCCGACGGGTACACAAGGTGAGACCAAGTTCAGCCGATCACGGATCATCGGGGGACCCCCTCCGTTAGTCGGTGTCTGGGCGCAGTGTGTGAGTGGAGATCGGCCTCAACCAGATTTTGGCTGATCCCGCTACATCACAGATGACTTACCGTCGGAATCCCCGTCGTGCAACGAAGCCATTAGAGAAGATCTCGGCGGACCTGTGCTCAATCAGCGAGATTGCTGTCGACAAGTCAACGATGTTCCTACTGGTGATGGACGAGTTCTCGCGTTTCAAATGGACGTTTCTGCTGAAGTCCAAGGCGGACGCAAGCAGACATCTACGCCACCTGATGCTAAAGCTAGACAAGCACGACAAGAAGTATAAGATTGTGGTATTTCACGCTGATGGAGGTGGAGAATTTGTGAGCAATGAGTTCAAGGAGTTCTGTGCTGCACAAGGAGTGACGGTGGAGTTCACGCACGCTGATAGTCCAGAAGAAAATGCAATAGTGGAGTGGGCGAATGGTGTGATTGTGACTCGTGTGAGATCGATGTTGGGAGCGACGCGCTTACCCAACCTGCTGTGGGGCGAAGCGCTCCTGCACGCAGTGGATACATTGAATGTGTGTCCGTCCAGTTCACTGCAAAGAAAGAGCTCCTACCAGGTCTTCTACGGCAAGAAACCAGACTTGCGATCGCTGAGATCGTGGGGTTGTATGGCCCATGTACACATCAATGATAGCTCACGCCAACAGAAAGAGAAGCTGAGGACACGAGTACGGACATGTATTCTTCTTGGTTACGCTACGGATCGCAAAGGGTACAAGCTACTCGATGTGAAGTCTGGATCCGTGATTACTGCAAGGAAGGAGAACATTTGGTTTCACGAGTCGTTCACTGTTGAAGCTGATTACATGGAGAAGCTCCTACTCAATTGCTTCTTTTCTGGAGATTACGAACTCCCTGGGAACGTACCTGTCGTGCGCATCAAAGCTGGAATGAGCACGTACACAGCGGCTGTCGCCAAGGACAAACCGAGGACTCCGATTGACTTTGTGGACGAAGCGTCCTCATCTTCGAGAGAGTTGGCAGCAGCTCAGACCTTGTCAAATGGGAAACGACAGAAAGGCAAACGCAAGAGGTCCAAAGCGGATCGTGACTTGCTCGTACGTGATGCGTGTATTGATGGAGACTGGGTGCCACCCTCGTCAGCAGATGCCGCTCGAGTGGTACTTGCACCTCGGACCCAGCGCCTGCGGAAGCCGTATGTGCGCCTTCGAGACTACATTATCAACAGTGTTATTGTTCATGGAGACGTGTGTTGTGCCTACAACTTACAAGCAAGCTCGAGCGTCACCCCAGTGGCTACAGTGGAGGCAGGCGATGCTAGACGAACTGCAGTCCCTGCGAGAACATGGCACGTGGAAGCGTGAGCCTCGAACTGTGATGATAGGACGCAAAGCAATTACCTGTCGCTGGGTATATGCTGTGAAAAGAAGTGAACATGGCAAGATCCAACGCTTCAAAGCTCGACTTGTAGTATGGCTACAACAAGGCAAAGTAGCTATCACTCACCTTCACAGAGCTCTCCATGTACTCACAACACGCCTACTTTCATCTGGGGATGCCCCGTCAGCTCTGGTGGTGCGCTGTCGTGCGCCTTCAGGCTTAGAATCAGGGCCGGTTTCTTCCCTCCTGCGGTCGCAATTTCAAAGCTCGTTTTCTCGAAAGTTGTTTTTCGAAGTTTGCGCCACACCATAAACTTCTGAGGTCGATTACAAAAGCGCCATTTTCAGCGCTAAAACGCCTTTTTATTGGAATTAGCCCAGAAGTAGGTGTGCGCACATAGTTAACCACAAATTTGCAAACGGCAATGCACTGCCACTACCTTTCAATTCCATGACTATGGACTTTAAAGAGAAACTGCCACGGCGGAACTTTTGACAACGAACAATGAGTTGTTAACGTTGGGAGGTGTCAAACGAAAAAAATCTTGGACTGCTGATTCTTTACGGTTGGACAGTTGGTGGTTAGGACGTACTTGAAGCAATCGCTACATGTACCAACGAAACTCACGAATGGTGAGTCGCTGAATACCAGTTGCGATAGTCGACTCAATTGCACCTGTTCAGAAATGGACGAACTGATGATACAACGGCATAGGGGGCTATCGGACGCGATCACCAAGCACCAGCGCTTACTCCTGTTAAACCGCGCGTCCAAAGTAATTCGGTCCATGGCGCTCAACGCATTATGTATCACACGGTGTACTGTACAGACATGTTTGTATGACGAATTGGCTATCCGTTGACCATCTCGAAATCTTCGGAGCTGCATACCGGTACCTACAAAACCTGCGTCAAAACCAACTGCCAGGTTGGGTTACATGTACATGTATGGGCTTTTACAAAAGGGTTCGTGTTCCAGTGGAGCTTCCACCGCGTAAACTGTGGCGCGGATGTTTAGCGCCACAGTTTACGCAGAGTGGAAACGGCGCCTTTGCGGATTCGCTATCGATTGCAGTAGAATTCTAGCGAACGGACGAAATGCAGGCTAGCCGAGCGTGAAAAGCATTTTTTAGCCTAGGATTTGGAGGAGGCCACTGTATCTGTGTGGCCATGTTGATTCTAGCCATACACAGTGCTGTTCACCAGAAAAGCTGCCATTTCACTGCCTTTTAGGTTCAAATTGACGATGCAAACCGGACACTAGAGATTAAAATTGTGTTAATCAGGGCAAACGGTTCCGCGCACCATCAACTGCCGAGCCATGTGACCTGCATTGACAGTGCAGATAAGTCTTGTCTGCGTGGGTATCTGGCCAACACATGAAGCCAGACTTTGTCCTCCCGCGAGCACCAGTGGAAGATGCAGTCCATCTTCGTCCAGCGTATTTCTCACAAGCCCAAGACCAATCGCTTGATCTGGCACGTGCGGTTTTAGCTTTAGCGACACACCGCAATCCGCAGCTTCATTCTAGGATTTACCGTCGGCAGCTCAAGGCTCAAAGCGATAAACTTCAAGAAGAAATGGCCGCTACAGGGCGTCTGCTAGCAGCACCGCAGTCGACGGTGCTCTTGCTCGCGCTTTCGCTGGTCGTAGCCAGTTTCTTGCATGTAACTTCAGGTCACCCGGCTTTGCGGGAAGATGATGACGACGCCACCCGCCGTCTGAGCGGCGGTGAAGGCGACAAGAACAAAACCGTGCCGTTTAACTCTTGGGGCAACGCTATCGACACGCTCCAATACGTGCTGGCCTTCGTGGTCGTGCTCGTGGCAGCACACCCGTTAGGTCTCTTCTTCCCTAAATTGTTCAAGCTCCCGCTTATTACGGGCTACCTGGTCATTGGTGTCATTGCTGGCCCGTTCGTCTCAAATTTGTTGAGTGCGGACCTAGTGAAGATGTTGTCGAGCTACGTCAGTGCGTTGGCGCTATCGTTTATCTCGTTCCAGGCAGGTCAGGAGATTTACCTGCCGGAACTTAAGCCGCAACTCAAGCCAATCATGATTCTTCTCGGTGTGCTGTACTGTACGGCCATGGTGATTCTTTCAGCCGGTGTGTTGGTGATGGAGAGCGCCTTCTTCTACGATGATATGGGCGTGGCCTGCCAATTGGGTATCGCACTTATGTTCGGCTCCATCTCTGTCCTAGGTTCCCCAGCGACTGTCATGGCCATTAAGATCGAGTTGAACAGTGTGGGTCCGTTCACCAGCCTTATGCTCGGTGCCACGATGACAGCCGAGTTCATCGTGCTCATCTCGTTCTCTGTTTCTCGTATCGTGACCTCCATCTACTGCGCCAAACTGGACGTGTCGATGCTCAACTTGATGTTTACCATGACCATCGTCTTGTCCAACATCTTGGTGGGTGTTCTCCTAGCCGGCGTGACGCTCCTTATTTTCAAGATTCCTGGTGGGGAGCAGCACCACGACGACCACGGCGCTGATCACGAATCGTACACCGATCAGAAAACCAATGAAAAGGTGGCCCCTACGAACCCGGACATGGACCCGCACCCGCACAACGGGGCAGACAGTAAATGCATCATCGACGAGCTCCACACTCCTTCTCCTTCTTCTTGCTGCTTGTCACCCAAGGCAGTGCTGTCGCTCAAGGGCTTTATTTGGCTATCCATGGGCTACATGTTCTACATCTCCAGCAGTCTCGTAGCTGAAGCAACCGCTGCAGCGTTCGGGTTGTCGTGGGAGATCAAGTTCGAAGCGTTGCTGGTGCTTATGATCGCTTCGTGTATCGCTGGCCACAACACGGATATCCGTCACGACATGCACGTGATTCTCGACACGGCCGCGCCGTACATGTTCCTGCCCTTCTTCGTCATGACCGGCGCGGCATTAAAGCTGGACCAGGTCGTGGCTGCTATTCCACTGATGAGCCTGTACGTGATTCTACGCTATGTGGCCATCTTCATCGCCTGCTACTTCGGTGGTCGCTACATCCTCAAGTTGACGCCGAGACAGTACAACAATCTGTGGCTTACGATGACGCCGCAGGCTGGTGTAGCTCTGGGTCTGGCCAACGAGGTGCAAGCAATGAGCGATGAACCATGGGCTGCAGAGTTCTCAGCGACGATCGTGGCCGCCGTGGTGGTCAACCAAATCATCGGTCCAGTCTTGTGTGCTATGGGCTTGAGTCGAGCCGGTGAGACTCTGCAGGACCGAATGATGCAGGCAGATGCCGCACCCAAGGACGTGAACAGTATGGACAAGAGCATGCATGGCGGTGGCTTTAGCAGTAGCACTTACGGCGGACGTTTCAGCAACATCCACGCCGGTAGTGTGAGTCAGTTCGAAGTCAGTCGACGCATGTCGAGTCCTGCTATTACACTGGGCAACGGAGACCCTCGATCGCTATTGCCGTTCTACAAGGTGCAGAACGCAGTTGTGATCGGAGATGATGAGATCGCCTTCGAAGTCGCTCTCGAACTCTCGCTCTACGGTGCACAGGTCAACGTTCCTCTTCTTGACGAAGAGCGCACCAGCAAGTGGCAGAAGATGAACGAGACGATCCTACAGCGCACAGCTAAGGGAGACCTCATCTCGTACAAGAACACACTCAAGGACCGTGACAACGCACAGGCCATGTCGTCTGCCGACGTGTTGATCTTCACGGGCGACGCAAACCGTACGCGCGAGAACGTGCACTTACTCAAGTCTTTATTGGGTGCTTCTCACCCTCGGATGATCGCCTTGGTACCTGACTGCAAATTCAGCAAGGAGATGAAGGCCCAAGGTGTTTTGGTGATCCAGCCGTCGATTGCTCTGGCCAATATTGCGACGCGTATGGCTCTGCTGGACCAGAAATTGGCGGAAGCTCTGTCGAATGAGATCAGTACTACCAGCGACTTCAGTACAGCGTCGTACTTCTTGCGTGGCGATGGTGGTGATATCGCGGATATGCGTCTGGAAGGCCGTCGTCTGGCACTGGGACGCAACGTGGTGAACCACCACTCGGTGGACTACGACCGTCTGGCAGAGGCGCTTCACTCCGAGAAGTTGCCAATGCCGCCGCCTCCGTCACGTGTTGCCATGTTCGGTACGTCATCGGCTGCCGGGTTTGACCCGTTCCAGCGTGACAGGAACAACTCGGAGTTTTTCGTCATGCACGATGAGAACGACGATACCGAGGAGATCATTATGGATGCTCAGTACGGACCGTATTCGTCTCGTGGCAACCCTAGACTAAGTCTACAGCGATCATCTATTCAACTCGGAGCGAGTCGCATCCAACGTGGCGGTGGCCGAGGAAGGCGCACGCCCGGACGCAACAAGTCCGGATACTAAGTAAGCCCAAAGAGTCAACTTCAACGTAAAGAGATTGATTGTAAACATTATGTGAAAATCAAGGTGTGAGTTGTCTAAGAATCTCAAGATCTTGTAAAAGCATTAAGACTTCTGGATAGGACGCACGCGTGCCAACATTTAAATTTGTGGGAAGTTCTGCTCTGTCTGTGGGTGGATATGGTCCACCGAAACGCTCTGAAATGCTAACATGACAACTCCATCGTACACTTAAGCTTTTCAATCAGCTTCAAAATTGAGCTTGCTTTTAGTTTCGTCTTCATGTGAGCTTCATTTTTAACCCTTTAAACACCACACACCGTACAACCACCGGTTTTATGAGTCTTCTTCTTGGTACGTTATCCTGCCGAACACACAAGAAGCTGTTCGAGTACGCCGTAAACACATACGGTACAGTTTACTTCGTCCAGTTGAGGGATGTAGGGATAGACGACAGGAAATCGGCTCGATTTCTTATCGTCTATCGGAGCATCGCAGACGCTAGCAATGAAATGTTAAACGAAACAATTCGTTACGACGCGCAAGTCCATTCCGACATTCGCCTTCGACATCAAGCTCGAAGCGTTAAGTGCCATGAGTCCGATGCGAACGAATAGCATTCGTTCCGGCTCCGTGCTTCTCCTCGTTGTCACTGTTGCTTCCGTCTTCTTGCACGTCGTCTCAAGCCAATCCACTTTGCGGGACAAAGATAACGTTGTGGACAATGACATCGACATAACGCGCCGATTAAGCGGTGCCACCGGAGAACCGGACAAAACCGTGCCGTTCAATTCTTGGAGCAACACCATTGAAACGCTGCGATATGGACTCGCCTTCGTCATCGTTCTCGTTGCTGCACACCCGCTCGGACTCTTCTTCCCTAGGTTTTTCAAACTACCTCTCATTACGGGTTACCTGGTTATTGGTATTATCGCTGGCCCTTTCGTTGCCAACCTTTTGACTGAAGACCTTGTCAATATGCTCTCGAGCTACGTCAGTGCCTTGGCACTGTCTTTCATCTCGTTCCAGGCCGGACAGGAGATTTACCTTCCAGAGCTTCGACCACAGTTGAAGGCCATTTTCATTCTACTCTCCACGCTGTATATGACGGCTATGGTCATCCTGACATCGGTACATTTACTCGTTGAAAGCGCCTTCTTCTACGACGACCTGGCATTGAGCTGCCAATTGGGCATTGCACTCATGTTCGGATCCATCTCCGTACTGGGATCACCAGCCACTGTCATGGCCATCAAGATTGAACTCAACAGTGTGGGTCCATTCACGAGTTTGATGCTGGGAGCGACTATGACGGCCGAGTTTGTAGTGCTCCTGTCGTTCTCAATTTCTCGCATCGTATGTTCCATCTACTGCGCCAAATTAGACGTATCGATGGGCAATCTCATGTTCACATTGAGTATTGTGATGTCCAACGTGCTTCTGGGTGTGATTCTGGCTGGTTTAACGTTCTTGATCTTCCAGATCCCTGGGGGAGAGCACCATGACCACAATCACGCAGATGGTCATGAAAACGCAGATACCGACAGTCCAAGCGCGTCAGCTTACTACAACCAGAAGACGGACGTGAAAGCTGCTTCTGTAGACATGGACAGCGCACCGCACCCTCACAACGCTTACGCCGAAGATGTCGAGTCTGCCGCGACGTCGTCCTCGTTCTTGACACCGCAAACTTCACTCTGCTTGAAAGGTTTCATTTGGTTGTCGATGGGGTACATGTTTTACCTCTCAACATCGACAATCGCCCAAGCAACCATCGCATCTTTCGGCTTGTCGTGGGAGGTGAAGTTTGAGCCGCTGCTTGTACTTATGATTGCTGCGTGTATCGCTGGCCACCACACAAGCATCCGCCACGACATGCACGTGATTCTCGATACTGCAGCTCCATACATGTTCCTGCCATTTTTCGTCATGACCGGCGCAGTACTGAAACTGGATCAGGTAGTCCACGCTATCCCTCTTATGACGGTGTATGTGTTGCTACGGTACATTGCAATCTTCATCGCTTGCTACGTTGGTGGACGCTTCTTGCTCAAGTTAACACCAAGACAATACAACAATCTGTGGCTCACCATGACACCTCAAGCTGGTGTTGCATTGGGTCTGGCCAACGAAGTGAAGGCCATGAGTGACGACACGTGGGCGGCAGACTTCGCTGCGACGATCGTAGCAGCGGTGGTGGTTAATCAAATCGTAGGCCCCGTGTTGTGTTCAATGGGCTTGGGTCGTGCTGGTGAAACACTAAAGGATCGTGCAGCAGAAGAACACGATGATAAGCCCGATATCGACGGAAAAGATCTGGAACATAATGGAGAGGGAGGCGATCGTAAAGTGCGGCAAAGTCGGTTGTCGGTCAGAGCAAGTAGATTCTCGATGCCTGAGTATGGGGCTCCGTTGCCGTTCTACAAGGTGCAAAACGCTGTTGTCATTGGAGACGATGAAATCGCCTATGAAGTCGCACTTGAACTCTCGCTTTACGGTGCACAGGTCAATGTGCCTCTGTTGGATCAGGAACGCACCAGTAAATGGCAGAAGATGAACGAGACCATCTTGAAGAGAACCGCCAAGGGAGAACTCATATCGTACAAGAACACGCTCAAAGATCGTGATAACGCACAGACCATGTCGTCCGCTGATGTTCTCGTCTTCACAGGCGATGCTAACCGTACGCGCGAAAACATTCGAATGTTGAAGTCCTTATTGGGCGAGTCTCATCCTCGGATGATCGCATTGGTGCCGGATTGCAAGTTCAGCAAAGAGATGAAGGCGCAGGGTATCTTGGTGATCCAACCGTCGATTGCTTTGGCCAATATCGCGACGCGTATGGCTCTGCTGGACGAGAAGTCGGCCGAAGCGTTATCGAACGAGATCAGTACAACGAATGACTTTAGTACTGCTACGTACTACTTGCGGGCTGATGGAGGACATCGGGGATCAGTATCGGAGATGTCCTTGGAGGCTCGTCGTTTGGCGTTGGGTCGCAGTGTAGTGAACCACCATTCGGTGAACTATGATCGTCTCATGGAGACGTTAGCCGCAGAGAACTTGCCAATGCCTCCTCCGCCATCTCGTGTGGCCATGTTTGGCACTTCCGCTGCGGGTTTCGATCCTTTTTCAAGTCGGGACAACGGATCAAGCTTTTTCGTCGTGCACGACGATCCCGACGACGGAGAAGAATTCATTCTTGGCACACCAAATGCACTACCGAAATCTCGGTCTCACCGAAGGATAAGTATCGCTCGTACGTCTCGTCATTCTTTCGTTAGCGTTTCAAGCGAGATTCGCCATCGTCCGAACAAGAGCTAAAAACTACTACGTAGTACTTCAGTAGCTGTAAAATTTACCTAAAAATAGGTTCATGCTTATGAGTGGAGAATCTTCCAAATCCATATCCAGACCGACCAGATCTTACGTCGATCCGCATTTATGCTGGAGCATCTCCAGCGGTGCAATTTGGAGCTATCAGGCTTTCACTGGCGTCAACCATGGCATCAAAATCTACACGTCTTCACCTCTGTGTGTGAAATTCACAAGTACATGTACACTCTCATTACATGATGTAGACGCTGTACTTTTAATCGACGCCAGACCGTGCGATTTTTAATCATCTCCTGCTCATCTGTAAATGTGAGTCAAGTGGTTGACGGTCACCTGTGTCGTCGCCTCCAATCATTGTAGCAGGCGGTCTTTCTTATCACCTTGTCAAAAGTTTTGACACCCAAAAATCAGTACTTTGCACATCAAGATCAGATGCCAACTGGCAGTCATCAAGGGTTTTTAACGCCAGCGGTTAATTCCATGTATCCCTGTCGTGTTCATTCCAGCTTTTGCCAACAAACGCAAACGTCTTCGGGGATCAAGGCTCGTGTTAACTTTTAGCGCGGTGTACGATGTCTTGCACACGACTCACCAAATTTCCAATGCCACAACATGTGTCCATGCTCTTTCTAACTCTTTCGCTAGCTGCATCTCTGCACGTCGTCTCAGCCGGCCGTGGGCTGCGCAATGACAAAGATATCGATCGCAGACTCAGCACCGCAGATACCGACGATGACTTAACCATCCCGTTCAACTCCTGGGACAATGCCATCGACACGCTGCAGCACGGACTCGCCTTCGTGGTTGTTCTCGTCGCCGCCCACCCGCTTGGGCTCTTCTTCCCCAAGCTCTTCAAGCTCCCACTCATCACGGGTTATCTGGTTATTGGTATTATCGCAGGACCGTTCCTCGCTGACCTTATCACTGAAGAAAGTGTCAACATGCTGTCGAACTACGTCAGTGCATTGGCACTCTCGTTCATCTCGTTCCAGGCTGGCCAGGAAATTTATCTACCGGAGCTTCGCCCGCAACTGAAATCGATCGTGATTCTTCTCGGTGTGTTGTACGTCACAGCTATGATCATTTTGACGGGAGCCATCTTGCTGGCGGAGGAAGCTTTCTTCTACAAGAACATGGTTCTCAACTGCCAATTGGGTATTGCTCTCATGTTCGGCTCCATCTCCGTACTGGGCTCACCCGCCACTGTCATGGCCATCAAGATTGAGCTCAACAGTGTAGGTCCATTCACGAGTTTGATGCTTGGAGCGACCATGACGGCTGAGTTTGTAGTGCTGGTATCGTTCTCGATCTCTCGAATTGTGTGCTCCATCTACTGCGCTGAACTGGATGTGTCGATTCTCAACTTGGCATTCACGATGAGTATCGTTTTGGCTAACATTTTGGTTGGCGCTATTCTCGCTGGTGTGACGATCCTCATCTTCAAGATCCCAGGAGGATCGCATGATCACGCAGGCCACGACATCGACGGTGGAATCGCGGGACGTAGCGTGTCGGCGTTCCATTCCCGGAGAACTGGTTATAAGATGAGTTCGGTGATTCAGGACACGGCACCTCTCCCACACAACGCTTACAATGAAGAGCCCGCAGTCAAGAAATCGTGGTGGACTAACAACGTGTCGTTGGCAGTCAAGGGTTTTATTTGGCTGTTGCTGGGCTACGTGTTCTACCTCTCCACTACCCTTTTCGCCCTACAAACCGCCGCATCCTACGGTTTGTCGTGGGAGGTCAAGCTCGAGCCATTGCTCGTTCTGATGATCGCTTCGTGTATCGCTGGACATCACACTGGTATCCGTCACGACATGCACGTTATTCTTGACACTGTGGCTCCGTACATGTTCCTACCGTTCTTCGTCATGACCGGCGCGGCACTGAAGCTGGACCAGGTGGTGGACGCGATTCCTCTTATGAGTTTGTACGTGGGTCTTCGCTATGTCGCGATCTTCATCGCGTGTTACTTTGGTGGTCGCTTCATACTTAAGCTGACGCCGAAGCAGTACAACAACTTGTGGCTCACGATGACTCCACAGGCTGGTGTGGCTTTGGGATTGGCAAACGAAGTTAAGGCCATGAGTACGGAATCCTGGGCTGAAGAGTTTTCAGCGACGATCGTTGCTGCCGTGGTGGTCAACCAGATCATTGGTCCGGTCTTGTGTGCCATGGGCTTGAGTCGTGCAGGTGAGACGTTGAAGGATCGTGCCGCCGAGGGAAGTATGCCAAGCGATGATAACAACCTCAAGAGCCTCCACAGCGGGAGATTCAGCAGCATTCACGGTGGCAATCTCAGCAACATCCACGGTGGGAACTTCAGCAACGTCAGTCTGTTCGATGCCGGCCGACGCATGTCGAGTCCTGCCATGACGATGGGCAAAGATCCGCGTTCGCTACTACCGTTCTACAAGGTGCAGAATGCTGTGGTGATTGGAGATGACGAAGTGGCCTTCGAAGTGGCGCTGGATCTGTCACTATATGGAGCACATGTGAACGTGCCTCTACTGGATGAAGAGCGCACCAGTAAATGGCAAAAGATGAACGAAACAATCCTCAAACGTACTGCCAATGGAGACCTCATCTCGTTCAAGAACACACTCAAGGACCGTGACAATGCCAAGGCCATGTCAGCAGCAGACGTGCTGATTTTCACCGGCGACGTCAACCGTACACGTGAGAACGTGCATCTACTCAAGTCGCTGCTGGGAGAGTCTCACCCTCGGATGATCGCATTGGTACCGGACTGCAAGTTCAGTAAGGAAATGAAGGCCCAAGGTGTTTTGGTGATCCAGCCGTCGATTGCTCTGGCCAATATTGCGACGCGTATGGCTCTGCTGGACCAGAAATTGGCGGAAGCTCTATCGAATGAGATCAGTACTACAAGCGACTTCAATACGGCGTCGTATTTCCTACAGCCGAACAATGGCTACCGTGATTCGCTATCGGAGTTGTGCTTGGATGGTCGCTCGTTGGCGCTTGGACGAAGTGTTGTAAATCACCATTCCGTGGACTACGATCGTCTCGCGGAGGTATTCGCGGCCGAAAACTTGCCGATGCCGCCTCCGCCGTCTCGTGTGGCCATGTTCGGAACTTCAGGTGCTGGATTCGACCCGTTCTCGAGCAGTAGAAGCAACCGGGCGAACTTCTTCGTCATGCCTGACGACCCAGAGCTTGGTGCGAGGATGGCTCAGGGACAGTATGCGCGTACACAAGGAATGAGTTTGTCTCCACGTCGCGGTGCCTTCAGCGTGTTGCAAACTCCGCAAACTCCTGAAGTTCGTCCACCCGGAGCTGAGCCAAACACTGCGAGTAAGAAGCCGTAAGTCGGTCTTGTGTCCGCTGTTCGATTCGTACTCCACTCCAACTTAGTTGGCCCCACAGGTAGATTTTATTTTTTAGGTTAGCGATATGCGTAATATAAGCCAACTCCATTTCAGACAAACCTCCTGAGCTTCTATTCCCACACGTAGAACATGTAGACGATCAACACAAACTTACATGATCATCTAAATGATGTACTACGTAGTACTAAATCACTCATACCTTTCCGCGACAATATTGCAAATACTGTCGCGGAAAGTAGTGCAGTTTGCACTGCTGCGTTTCGACAGTCAACTGTACCACCTTGAAGTGAACAAAATATGCATTGAGCTCTTCGAAGGCGGAGGAGCGGAGCAAGATCGAAGCGGGTAGGCATATCTTCTCTAGTCAAGAATCTCGACTCCATAATGGACCATCGGCGATGCTGCCCAGCACAAGTTCCACGCAACGCCCGCAGTACGCCTTTGCGTGTCGCAGCTTGCGGAAAGCCCCCCGAAGCTGACGCGAATGGAGCGAGACCGACTTGCCGAGCGGATATAGGCTGGGCCATCTTGACTGCGCTTTTGTATGGGATTATACCTCGTTCATTTTGGTTTTCCAACCTGCTGGACGGAAGTGGCGGACCTGAAAATGGCGACACTCCGGAGCGTTGGCTCGCTTCGCAGCGTAGGCTCCATCCGAAGCGTGGGGTCGATGCACACCATTTCGGAAGACTACGCGACGCTAGCCACACCCGTGTCCGAGTCTGCCAGCAGCACGTCGTCAGAGGAAGGCGACCTTGCCGTGCCCGTAGACCAAGTGCAGCTTACCAATGAAGCTGCCAGTGACGGCTCAACTGCTGCCGCCCCGGAGCAAACTCCGAAAAGTACAAGCAAATACATCCCCATTATAATGAGCGTCGTTATCGGTGCCTACTTTGGTGTGGGCATTCGCGTGCTGCTCACCGAGTTCGCCGACGTCATGTACCAGAGTCAGACGGAACTATTGGAGCTGCTAGGCTTCGGCTTCTTCCTGCCGAACGTGATCGGCTGCTTCGTAATGGGACTCGCGACCAGGATCAAACCCGTACTACGAGGTCAGTACGACGCGCTACTGACTGGAGTTACCACAGGCTTTTGCGGTAGCTGCACCACTTTCGCTAGTTGGGATCTCGGTGCGGCGCTAATGTTCGTCCGTGGTCGCTGGCTGAACGCCGTTTTGATGCTGTGTGTACAAGTGGCGAGTGCGATCACGAGTCTTCGACTGGGCGTTCATGTGGCCGAAGGGATCATGCACTACTTGACGTTTCAAGAGTATCCGTTCCGAAAGCCACCAGTTAACCTCGGACAGCTCAATCTCGACCTGGAAAGGAACATTAATCACTTTCGAGAGATCAAGATGCAGATGTTCGGGCCGCTGGTCGCACGACGGGTCCATGCTACGGAGGAGTCGCTGGCTGTGGCTCGAGACTCGTGCAACGAGCTGATGGCGGAAATCATCCAAGTGGAGCACGAGCAACACTCGACTCACCACCATAACATGGTCTGGGTCGTGACGGCGCTCTTATTGACAGCGATTTTCTGGGTATTAGCGTTTTGTGGCTTTGACAATTACCCGAGCTCGAGACTGCTGGCCCTCTGCTTTGGACCATTCGGTGCACTACTGCGCTGGTATTTGTCGCTATACAATAGCAGTCCCGTGTGCAAACGCTTCCCGTTCTTCACTTTCGCCCCGAACGTGGCTGCATCATGCTTAAGCTGCGCTATGGAGATCGTGGGCAGCGTTGTGTATCAGGACAGTGCGTCCGCTTACCGTCATTTCGTGATGTGGGGTCAAGGTGGCGTTATGGTCGGGCTCTTGGGCTCGCTATCCACAGTGTCGACTTGGGTTAACGAGTTGGATACCCTCTCTTCGAAGCGACTGTACTGGGCCTACCGATACGGCCTGGCTAGTGTTATCATCTCGCAGCTCGCGAGTGTTTTTATTCTTGGTATGTACGACGCGTACGGCAGCGACCCACTTATCGGATAGGGCTGCTGGTCTATGTAGTTATTAGTCACGTGGCCAATATACGTGAATCAATTCGGCTTGAAAGCCGTGAATGTTCAGCTTATACCAACCCTCAGCTACCGTCACGAGTTCGTGGTAAATATCGATCGCATGATAGCGTCGGTGTCTTCTCGAAGCTGCGATGATTCTTCGTAGTCGCGGATCTCATCTTGCATCGACCTGGGAGACGTATCTCGAATAGCCTGTAGTGCAGCTTCGCCACCTGACGCGTGGTTACACAGTACCATCAGCAAGAGCAGGATATTAACTTAAGTATCAGACTACGAGGCACATACCAGCTATCACAGCAGCATCCTGGATGACTGGGGCGCGTCGATCCGTTGACAGCATCGATTCCCCCACAGCGATGACCTCCACTACCAGCCACACACGTTTATATTAGCCTCAGCAAGGTTTATCATGTGTACAACGCAGACCACAGCCCATACCTCCGAAGCTGCGGAGTGTCTCCGTACACTTGGTCGCGTCATCTTCCGACAAAAGTCGGCACCTTTAAAGGATATATTGAGCCCCATCAGCCTTCTAGCCTACTTGCTTCGATTTCTTCTTCACATATTGATACCGCACGTAAAGTTTCGTTTCCCGTTGCTTGAATATACGCGCAGTAGTTTCCTGCCGACGACGCACTTGAGAGGCTGCTCAAATTTGCGTTGATAGAACCTGCCGACCCGCGGGTACACGAGCTGCACGCTCTGTGAACTGGCATCCAGTCCCAGCTGCCCGTGTCGCTTCGATTGCTTCAGCTTCGGTCTGCTTCCTGTGGCATCCACCATCACGAGCTGAACGGGGAAGACGGATTCCGCACGCGGCATCTTCAAAAGCAATGGCGCACTTCAACATTTCACATTCATAACAGTTAAGTAGCTCAAAAATAAACCGTTTCATCGAAATTTTAGTTAGTAACGACCGAAGAAAAGTCAACTTTCACAATTGCAACTTTCGTATCTCGAACGAGAAGCTGGTGTTTTCTGCCATGCGGCGCGCGCTGCTGGTAACTCTTCTCGCTGTGTGCGCGTGTTCGAGAGTTTTAGCGCTCGAGATCCGATGGGAGGACTACTGGGAGTCTGCCATGTACCACACGGGCCTGGGTTGTACGTGACGGACGCTCAAATGTATCCATACGGTTGGAGCGTAGCTGCTCACTGCTGTCAACGTTTGTGCTAGTAGATCAGTGCACGTTTGTGGACAAACCGTCACAGGCAGTACTTCACCATCTGCAAGAGAATTTGAAGGGCCAAGAGCGAGCCGTGGAAGCGGTGGTCGGCGCCATCGAAGCCTGGGAATTCTCGTGAGTTGGCTGTGGACAAGAATTGGGCTCATTTCTGACTAATTAATATGTGGGTTTCACTGCTAGACGAAGCTCGACAAAAGACCGCGCACCACTGGTGCTGGCCATCACTGGGCCGACGGGCACGGGCAAGACGGAGATGTCTAACTTGATCGCTGAAGCGCTCTTCAAACGCAAGAAGAAGCTACCAAACAGCGAGAAGCGTGTGCCGTCAGGGCTGCTGATCTTTCGGTGAGTGGGTAGGGCGATTGATTGATACGAGAGAATTCTGCTAAGCTTAAGTATGTTGTCGTCGATGTTGTATGCAATGATAGTGGAGAAGATTTTAGCGACAACTTCACGAATCCCATCACGGAATACCACACGCAGATCAAGACAAGGTAAAAATTTGACATTTATATTTTTGCAGCGAGGTTTGGGTGTCTGACACTCTCAATGTATTGCAGACTTGCGGAACACTTGCACCACTGCTCAGGAAAAGCCGTCGTGGTGATCGATGAAGTGCAGAAGGTGATTCCACACACGCTTGACGGTATGCTAACGTCTTGTGCGTTATTCTTTTATCCGACATTATGAAAGGACTAACGTATTGCTTGTTGCCTGTACAGTTCTCATGGAGGCTGTGAGTGAGAGCTCGCAGTTTTCCTACTACAAGCACGGAGTGACCAAGAACATCGACACCGCCAACGTATGTGAACTTTCTGATTCGCAGCTGAGTCAGTTTGATTTTGTTTGATTTTGTACTTATAGTGCTTGTCTGTGCAGGTGATTTTCGTACTGGTATCGGACATTGGCGTCGGGGAAATGGAACAGGTCATGATTCAGTACGATACCCGGGATGAGATTCCTACTGTACAGCTTGAAAGGGTTGTCAAAGCAGCTTTAGACGACCAATGGAAGCGACTGGACTTCGGCAAAATGATCGATCAGGTACAGTAAGCTCACTATACTCACGAAAAGTATATAGATTTAGCTTCTGACTTGACACTTTCTACTTAGGTCATTCCGTTCCTGCCTTTCGAGCACCAGCACATTGTGGAGATCATTGCGCTCAAGCTGCGACAATTGGACGAAAACTACCGTGGCAAATACTGGCATCGACTGTGGATTGTGGTGAGTCCTCGGCATCACAGCCTTGCAGAGTCTCATAAGCTTACTAACGTTGCATCTTATGTGTAGGACAACATCGCGGACTATATGTCTCGCTTGGACTCGGTGCACTACAAGGTTCGCTCTGCTGTGGTGAACGGCAAAGTCAAGTCCAGTAAAGTGTTTGCCAAATATGGCGCCCGCGACGTTGAGACGGGTCCGATCCAACTGCTCAAGTCGAAGCTGCTGCGCTACCTGCGGCCTTTCAATCCGGATGCTGAGATTCGGATATCGCAGGACGCTGATACCAAAGAAATCTCCATTGTATCTTGCGCTAAAGAGGAAATCAAGCAGAAGAAGGTTAAATCCAAGAAACGCAGCCAAGTTCCAGCAGACATTCAGGACTCGGACGACGGCGAGTTCGTGAACATTGGCTGCGTAACTAAATGGTCTGGTCGATTTGAATAACCGGTATAAATCGGTCTGAATATATTTTCCACCAATCATATAATTTATTGATGGCATTTTCATCCAGTCAGATCTCGGTATCTTCTTTTTTAGGGGGAGAGATATTCTAGCAAGAGAAGTATCGAGTATGAGCGGGTTAGAGTCGTCGGAGATCTGGGGCGCGGATGAGGGTCTGGACCCGGAGATTCTGCTCATGTCGAACGACGAGCTGCGACAGCGCATCCGTTTGCTGGACAACGACATCCGCATCATGCGTAGCGACATCCAGCGCATTAACCACGAGAGCAACTCGCAGCGTGAGCGCATTAAGGAGAACAACGAGAAGGTGAAGCTCAATAAGCAGCTTCCGTACCTCGTAGCCAACGTGGTGGAGATACTAGAGCTCGAGGACGACGAGGATGAGCAGGACGGCGCCGCGACGGACGTGGATGCCGCGCGTAAGGGCAAGAGCGCCGTCATCAAGACGAGCACGAGGCAGACGATCTTCCTGCCCATCCCAGGCCTCGTGGACTCGACCACACTCATCCCTAACGACCTTGTGGGAGTCAATAAAGACAGCTATCTTATCTTAGAGAAGCTGCCAAGCGAGTATGACTCGCGTGTGAAGGCAATGGAGGTGGACGAGAAGCCCACAGAGGAATACAGTGACATTGGTGGACTGGATAAGCAGATCCAGGAACTTGTAGAGGCTGTGGTGCTCCCGATGACGCACAAGGAGAGGTTCGAGGCTATCGGCATCTCGCCTCCCAAGGGCGTGTTGCTGCACGGTCCTCCTGGAACGGGCAAAACGCTGCTGGCTCGAGCTTGTGCTAAGCAGACCGACGCTATCTTCTTGAAGCTGGCAGCCCCCCAATTGGTGCAAATGTTCATTGGTGACGGAGCCAAGTTGGTGCGTGACGCATTCGAGTTGGCCAAGGAGAAATGCAAGGACCAAAACAGAGGCGGAGCTATTATCTTTATTGATGAGGTGAGATTTAGACTGGGGTGAAGAGCAGTGGATGGGATTTTTGACGGTATTTTTGATTGCAGTTGGATGCTATTGGAACCAAGCGATTTGGTGGAGAACAGTCTGGGGATCGAGAAGTGCAGCGTACGATGCTGGAGCTGCTGAACCAGCTGGATGGCTTCACGAGCAACACGAAGATCAAGGTCATTGCTGCCACGAACCGTCCTGATGTGCTGGATCCGGCACTTCTCCGTTCTGGGCGTCTGGATCGCAAGGTTTGTACAAAAACTCTGCTTTTGGCTGGGACGATAGAAAGAGCTGACGATGATTTGTTATTTTTTCGTGTAGATTGAGCTGCCGCACCCGACTGAAGAGGCCCGCGCTCGTATCTTGCAGATTCACTCGCGTAAAATGAACGTCGACACGGAAGGTAAGCGACAACAATGCGTTGTCTTCCGAGTTGTGTTTAATTTGATTCGTTCGATACACTTGCAGATACCAATTTCGATGAGCTGGCGCGTTCCACCGACGACTTTAACGGTGCACAGCTGAAGGCGGTACGTTATCACTTTCCCAATTATTTTTTTATGTATCTTAAAAGTACCCATTTTATGATCTTGTTTTTTTTCAGGTCTGCGTTGAGGCTGGTATGCTTGCTCTGCGTCGCGAGAGCAATGTGATCAAGCACGAGGACTTCATGGAGGGCATTTCAGTTGTAGCGGCCAAGAAGAAGGCCACCCTGCAGTACTACGCGTAGAAACAAGCCTTGCACACAACTGAATCGAGAAACTCTGCCAATAAAGCAAGTTGCGGTTTCGAAGATGAATACTTGACTTCATCTCTTGGCAAATGCCCCTATATCACCTCGCGTCAATTAACATTTTTATCAGTGGCGGAAGGTCGTTTTGTTTTCTGTCTTTTGATCGGGAGTTGTCGATTTATTTTCGAGGCGGCGCCGTTTTGAATCGCTCAGTATTGTTTTACTGACGGATGCCTGCTTGGGGGCTATTGAACTGTGGGTCGATAACATCATCAACACGGACGTCACCCTAACTAAGTCACGGGTGAATAGAAAGAATGGCAGATTCCAGGCAAGAGGAAGTGGATAATGACTATGAAGACCGAAAAAGAAACAACTCGTTGGACCAAGCTAAGGTGAGCAACAACGTGGAAAATTATTGATTGCCTTCGATGAGGAAGACTGAGCTTTATTCACGATAGCAATTAGTGCGGAAAGGCTCGGCGCATTTGCTGCAAATGCTTGATTCGGGTAAGCCATCGCCCACAGAAATGGTAAGAAACCAGGCCTGAAGACACTTCAACAGTTCGAGTTTTAATGACTGTGACGTTCTGGACAAGTAGGACTTAGATCTTGATGCTTTCTACTATTCGCGATTGCGCCGTCGTACACAATTTGCCCAACAAATCAGCAGCACACTAACAGCCGCAGGAGTTCCTACAAATTCTGCTGCTACCGGCGCAGCGGAGGCCTCAAGTCCCAGCAAAAAACGTGGTATCGGCATGACACTTTCACCCGGAGAAGAGTACGAAAATTACCAAAAAGTGCAAGCTACAATGTTGGGGCAAGATGGGTTATTTATTACGAAAGATGGCATGGGTATCGTGCACCACGAAGAGGAAGAATATGACGATGAAGAGGAAGAGAAAAGCGCGTCTTCAAATGAAAAAGTTTTGCCGCTTAGTCGACCAAATGACGATGTCATTGAACGCGAGGAAGTGCGAAAGGCTGCTGGTATCACAATAAAAAAGCCCTCACCACGACGCCAAGCACTTACGGAACGAACAATTCATGGTAAGGAAGATCTAACACGTCCAACGAAAACGCGAATGATAGATCCTCTCGGTCGCTTTCGCCTCTTTTGGGACCTCACGAGCATCAGCTTCATTTTTTACAACGCTATTGTTTTACCGGTACGAAACAGCACAGAACCTTAACCATATGCATTCTGATTGTTCACTCCTGCTGTAATATGCAGTTTAAGGCAACATTTGATGTGGAGGCCAAGGACAACCCATTCGAGACAGTTTTAGATATATTTTTTCTTATCGACATTGTACGATGATTTGAGTAGTAAAAACTCGTACAGAAGATTTACTAACTCGGTTTTTGCTTGTAGATTTTGACGTTTAATACTGCGGTCGAGAAGGAGGGCTCCATTCGATATAATCGCCGACTGGTAGCTGAGAGTTACCTCAAGTCGTGGTTTGTTGTCGACCTAATTGCAGCTCTTCCATACGGCTACATCTTCACGGAAGATGGCCACTACAGTGCGACGCTGAGGAAGTCTGTCAAACTGCTTCGACTTATCCGATTGCTACGGCTGCTTCGCATTTCACGCATCCTCCGACGCATTCAGAACGCCGTTTTCATTCGATCTACGCTCAGTTCGCTCATGAAATATTGCCTACTGGTCATTTTCATCAACCACTGGTTCAGCTGTATATTTCACGCTATCGGATCTTTGAACATCGAGGAGAGCTGGATTAAAGCTCAAGGTCTTGAAGAGCCAAACACGAACAAATGGGATCGCTACGTTGCTGCGCTATACTTCTCCGTCCAGACACTGTAAGAAGGATGCATATTTCATTATCAGGTACTTCGATTGACATAAAATGACAATTTGTGTGTGCAGTTCTACCATTGGCTTCGGCGATGTGGCCTCACAAAGTGCACACGAGCGACTGTTTTGTGTGTTTGCAATGATTGTCGGTGGAGGAATTTTTGCGTACGGTATTACCAATGTAAGTTAGAATTGGAAACAAATATTCTAGTGTTCAAGCCCTAATATTTCTTCTGACCAGATCGTGGAACTGGTATCGAGCCTGACGATCCAGGAGACTGTTTTCCGACAAAAACTTGACGAGGTGAACGAGTATATGAGTGCGCGAGAGCTGCCGGTAAAGCTTCGCATGGAGATTCGAGAGTTCTACCACAACACACGGCAATCTCGCGAGAGTAAACTCAACTCGGAGCAGCAGATTCTGAACGATCTTTCGTCTAAGTTGCGCTCGAAAATTGCGCTGAGTATCAACGATCAATTTTTGCGGAAGTTCCCATTTTTCATAGGCAGCGAGCCAAATTTTCTTATGGAGCTCGCACTAAATATGCGCGTGATCCATTTCGCTCCACTTGAGGACGCAATTATCGAAGGTGAAATTGGCCACGAAATGTACTTCATCTTCCGTGGCGCCGTGGAAGTCGTCAAGAAGAACGTACGCATTGGCATCCTGGGTGAGAATCAATACTTCGGTGAGATGGCCATCTTGAGCCCCGACAATCGCAGAACGGCGACTGTGCGGACGCTGTGCTTCTGCGAGCTACGAATGTTATCACGTGCTCGCTTTCTTGAGGCGCTGGCCCTGTTTCCGGCGATGCAAGCCAAGATGGCGCAGATTGCACAGGGTCGCGCTGCAGCTGTGAATTTTGACCCGATCAATGATAAACTGAAGAAGCAAAAATCGACCCATTTCGGTGGAAACAACATCATGACTACAGCTGCAGCACTCTCCTTGTCGTCGCCAACACTGAAACCGGAGCAAAAGTCGTTCAACGCTGCAAAACCGCACGTTGTGACGTTGGCTAACGGGAAGGCGGTAGCTCCAACACCCTCTCCTGCTCCGAAATCCCCCACATTTGCTCGGCATTTATCGGCTGCGCGGTTGCCCTTGGATCAACGACCTTCAGAACGATCCACAACTCACATCCGAGCACCAACTTCTGTCCGAATTAACAGCAACGTGCGTCGGAGTTCTGGCAACGTAGGGGCGGTCGGAATCAGCCCCGTCATGTCTATCATGATCGGTGAAATCACTTCCCTGCTTGAAGAAGCCACTCGTCGACAGGATCTTTTAATGAATCAAGTACTCAAGCTCAAAGAAGATGTAGACAGGATACGCATGCCTGTCACGGACATGGACGGAAGGAAAAATACCCACGAAGATCTATCTGACATGTTTGAAATCAACAAGTGAGCAAAACTGGTATCGCTTGGTATCTACAATGACTCAGCGATATGAGATGGTTGGTGGTTCTTCGTGTTGAAGAGGTACGATGAACGTCTCCAGATCTGTCTTACCGGCATCTTGGGGCAGCGTCAATCCCCGTTTACGCTCAATCTGCTCTTGAAGATGATCGTAGTGTTCAAAATCGTCCCAAGCACTTGAGCGGCTTTCAAACTCGGTGAAGATGGACAGAAATTCATTGGCCTACTCATAAGATCGAGTCAATTATCAACCCAAATTATGGCTTATAATCCACAAATTCAGCTCACCTCTTCAAACAACACTTCTTCACAGTCGCGACATGATGTTATGGACTTCTTCGTAGGCGTGTTACTCATTTTGACGCCCGTGAAAACGTAATTGGGCACGTCTTTGACCAGCAGCCACTCGACTTGGAAGAATCCCTCGTACTTAAGCTTCTCCCATAACTGGAACTGCACATCCATCCGCACTGCCGACGTCATGTGAGCCACTCCATTAAAGTGCTTGGTACCACACACACTGTCAATAGGTCAGCTCCAAAGACTCGCAAAGCAACAAACAAGAAGTCAAAGTAGCAACTAACCTGAAGAATAATAATACTGGTCTCGCTGCAGTCAAGTCGCTCTTGAATACTTGGTCCAGCAGCGCATTGTGCAATGTGGTGGTGCTCCAGATACCGTATTTGAGGCTTTTATGGAAATTGGCCTCGCTGAACGACTTGAGCACGAAGCATCTGCACGTGGCGGAGGTGAACGCCTCGCGCACCAGCTCTGCTTGTTGTATGCTTATTGCGCGGTCCTCCTCTTTGTCATCTTTATTGTCTTCTTTGAGTGCGTATCGTGGCGCGAGCTTTGGCCGTCGCTTCTTCTTGCGGAGAGTAGTGGAGCTTGTCATCGTTCGTGCAAGTCTACTGGCCAACAGTTGAACCTATCTGATGTCATTGAGTTTGCTGTTTAATAGGTTTATCTAAGACACAACACCAGAGGTTTACGTATGAGCGTTGCAGGTCTGACTGGGAACGATGCTTTTAAATGCCAACGAGCAATGCTCGCTGCATACTCGAAGTACCATTCTAACAAAACTGTTCAAACGTGGTATTTGTCACCGAAATTTGAGTTTCAACTCGTGTTGGTGCTGCACTGTAACATCAGTGCCGATGTTTCGGAGATATCTCTGCATTGAGCGCATGTGTACGAGAGAACGCCTTCGTTCACCGTTGATCAACATCGACTAACAGCTCCGTGGAAGCGGCAACAGGTTCGTCCGCAGCATTCGATTCAGCCCTTCGAAGTTCTTCTTCTTTGCGTAATCCTTGGTCAGTAGATACCAATACGTCCTCAACAGTAGGAGACTCGTTTGAAAGCTGTCGTTGCGACTTGGTGATGGATGCTTCGCACAACTGAAGCAATGCCTCTTGCTTGTTGCGAGCAAGCACTTGCGTCGCGGTATTTCCACCGCGATCCGCAAGTTCTGCATCGGCACCAGCTTCTAACAGCAAACGTGCCACTTGATGCTGTCGTTTCCGAACTGCGAGTAGCAGTGCACTCTCGCGTCGAGCCCCAGCCCGGGCATTTACGAAAGCTGTTGCCAGGACTTCATCCTCGAGGCTGTGCTGTTGCGCTTTTAGAGCTGATAACAGGGCTTTACAAACGGTAAGCAATCCATTCGCTGCTGCATAGTGCAACGGTGTGAAGCCCTGGTGGTTGGCGGCTTGCCACTTCTCGGTCTCTGTAGCCTTGTGCCTCGACGTCATCGCTTCAAGCAACAACATAGCACACTCCTCATGGCCGTGTTCGCACGCTGATAATAACGCTGAGCCGTCTGTTGCACCATCTAGTAGAGAATAGTCTGCTTGTCGTTCAAGAAGTAAAGTTACTACGTCACCATGTCCATATCGCGAAGCAAGCAGTAAAGCGGTAGATCCTCCTGAAATGGCAGAGCTCACTGCTGCTCCAGAGCCAACAGTGGTAACTACTTGCTGGTTGACTGTGGCGCCATGAGTAAGAAGTAGTCGAACAATTTCACAATGGCCATTCATACTTGCTGCAAGAAGCGGGCTCAGCCGCACGTTCACGTCTGCAGCAGAATTGTACACAACACCGACCTGTTTGTCGGTAGCTAGAGCATTAACATGTGGGCTCACAGTCTCTAGGAGTTGCAGTACAACCGGTGTTAACCCCTCCAAACTTGCCAATAACAGAGCCGTCACAGCTTTCTCGTTTCTAGCGTGAGGATCGGCACCATGGCTCAGTAACCACAGAGCAGCTTCGCTGTGTGCGTACTGAGTGGCGGAGATCAGCGGCGTGCTCTCCCACATCCCTCGAATGTTAACCAGCTCTCCGTTTGCGCCTTCTTCACTTTCATCTTCAAGGGACTCTGGACTCTGTTGATACTGCAGTAAGAGGTCTTCCATCGCAGTCACATCTCCACGTTTTACAGCCTTGAGAAACTGCACACGGAGATCTGCACGGCTTAGAGTTTTCGAGGTAGAGGAGCTTCGACACATGCTTTGTGACGACTGACTCGACGCCTGAGACTCCGGCACTAGCGTGTTAAAGTTGTGATGCTTATTTTTCGTAGCCTTCCCAGTTTGCGAGACTGTACTAGCCGCGACAATGGCGAGAGGCTGCTGAGGGACCACCGAGTTCCTCGAGATATAGGCACCCATCCCTCCAGCGAGGAACGTTGGGGAATTGCGTACGCCTCAAGCAATCAAGTTGTCGAGAGGTTAAGAAGTTCATTCCTATTTGCAGGAACATGTAGCAGTGCCAAAACTATTGATAGAGAATTCTAAATCCCAGAGGTAAGAAAGCTCCGAAATTGAAATGATTAAATCTACTTAACTACGTATAGCTGTCTAGCCTAGCTTAAACGAAGAGCTTCCACCGGGTGTTTCAAACATTCGACGAGTACGTCGCTGCTGGTTGTTTTCACCGTCCTGTTCTCCCATTCCATTGGCGAAGTAGTCCGCTCTACTGCCAGAGTAGTTGCCACGTCGGACGACGGCCACTGGAGCGGATTGTTGCAATGTCTCCCACGAGACAGCTCCTGGTGCAACTGCAACGCGATCGCGTCGTTCCTGTGCAGCCGTCGGTTTGGCGTAGTACGACAACTCGGCAGCTCCTGCATCGGGGGTCTTGATATCGTTATTGCCGTGTTCTGGAGCTTCAGCGTGATGATGATTGGATCGACGCGACTTTCGTTCGTCAAGGTAGGACTCTTGGTTGTCGCCACCTCCAAAGATCAGCGAGCCCATAGTCGAACTACCTACCGGCGTCTTGCCCTGTCGCGACATAATGCTATTAAATTAATAGTATTAATTCTTTGTAGGGATCTTGAGCTACAGGAGAACACTTGAAGAGTGCCATTACCCCTGCGCTGACAAAACTCACGGTCTGTTTACGCATGGAGTCGCTGCAAATTGAGTATTTATACATTGCAGATGCCTCTTTTCATCTTTGAAACCATCGTTTTTTGGTTTCCTGTACGCTGAATCAGCCCATCAACGATGATCGCGACGACGCTCACGGTCCGAGCTGAGACTTCGTCTTCTGCGACGGTGGGTTGAGGCATTGCGGTCCTGACGACGAGGACTTCTACGTCGACTTCGGCTTCTACTCCTCCTGCGGCGATGTTCGTGAGATCTCCTTCTATCCCACTCAGAATTTGCATCACTGATACTGGATCGCTCTCTTGACCTGGATCTAGATTTGGATCGACGGGTTCTACTTGATCGTTTACCCTGGCATTTTTGTCGGCTTCGATTGCGTACTTCAAGCGCATCAGTAAAGTTTCGCCAATCCACGGCTTCACGACGAACTAGGTGGGGTTTGGTAGACATATCATCACCGTCATCCTCATTACGAAACCCACCACCAAGCACAAGCTCGCGATCCATTTCGAGGCTGAGTCCGATCATGTGCTTCTGGATCATTTCGCGGTATGCTGCAGGACCGGACTTCGTACCAACTTTCCCTCTGTACGAAGCACGTCGGCGCTTGTAAGCGGATGGATCGCTTGATTGCGATTGAGAGTTCATTCTTACTACGCTCAGAGAAGCTGGACAACGACTCGTCACTGAGGAGTTCACTTGTATCTTGTTATCCGTCTCGCTCTTTTCCATCTTCTATTTAGCTCAGAACATGGCTCAGTTAACTTATTAATGACAACAAATATGCTTGTCACAAGACACGTACAAATACACTTTGCAGTCCGATCTCGACAATCATGAATTTCCAAAGTGCGAGCACGATATTCTGGTAACGAAAGCAGGTCATTGTCAGCAAGATACGTTCCTAAACACTTCACCATCCACAGACAACGCACGGTGACGTTACTGCCAAGGAACTCCTGAAGGTCCAGGACCAATAAATCGGGCTGGCAAAACTCTGGGTGGTCCAGCAGGCCAATCACATATTCAACCAGCTCGTCATCGAGCTGGTCGCCACTAGGAAGGACTCCAGGACGACCAAGCTCAGCATTTAACCACCGATGCAATGACGACGAGGCGACCAGTTCGCGTTCGCTTTCTTTCATTGTAGCAAATGCACGTGGGATACGCGTCCACGCTTGCACTTGTTGATAAAATGCTGCTGCAGAAGTTGCAGAGTTCTGAATAGCAGCGATCACTCCTTCCTGCTCCTCATGTCCGTCTGCTTCACGTTCTACCAAACTCTGTAGCCCAGCAATCTCCCCGGAACCCTCTTCTTCCAAATCTCCACTCCTTCCCGTGTCTACCGCATTTTCTCCATTGCCGCTACCATAGTAGAACTGCCAAGCAGGTCCTCAAATCGAGTTATCAGTTTGCATACTTCTTCAAGACAAACTTCAAAATATGCCGCAGCTAGCATCTTACGGCTGTATCACTGATGACTGGAAGTTGTCGTTCTCCATGGCATTTCCTCTATTCAATGCATTGTCAGCACAAAGCGTCAATTACCAAAGATCGCCTAGGCCAAAGCACTCTGATCCCACCAAATGCCTCTCCAATGACGTTTTCGGTACGAAATGCTCGTTCAAACCCGCTCCACAGGACACGAACTCAGCTGCAGGCTCGATCTGCACCCGCGTCGTCTCTAATAGCGTCTCCAGCGAATTTGACACCTGCGTTGCGTACGCTGCATAACCCGCAGCCATTTTGGAGCCAGTGAATTTGATTGTAACATTTGCGTTCACTATGATTGCACCACCGAACATTTGATTGGCTATAAACATAAAATAAGACCATTCGGTTGGATGAAAAGAGGAAGAAAACGCACTCACTGAGAACGAAAGGCGGCAAACATAGTCGACCAGTCCGAAATGGAGACCCCTGCATCCGAGACACCCGCGCTTCCGATCCCCACCCCCCTGCAGGCCACGGAGATGGTGCTAGCGGTTCTTCCCATGCCGGAGATACCCGTGCTGGCGCCTGCTAAATTGCCTGAAATGTCACTGGAGGCGCCGCCCAAATTGTCGGAAGTTGCTTTGGAGATCCCGGTCGAAACGTTGGCTGAGGAATCGTCGGCTAAGTCACCCAAGGAGAAGCGGAAAAACCTCACGGACCAGCAGCGCGTGGCGATCGTTCACTATCTATTGGCAAACAGTGCCGGGGGACGACTTAAGCACGGGGACATGAAAGCTGCGGCCACTCATTTTGGGGTGCATCGTGCTACGATTCGTCGGCTGTGGAAACTGCATACAGCTTCCAGTTCGACGGATGGGCTGGCGGGCAACGTGGCTAGTCGAATTAAGGGCCACTCGGGACGGAAACCGAAGGTGCCGGACGAAGAGCTCAAGGTTCGCATTGCGGCTGTTCCAGCGGAGCGCCGGATGACTGGGAGAGGACTCTCGACGGCTCTTGAAGTGAGCAACAGTGTGGTGGTGCGGCTGATCAAAAACGGCAAGCTGCGGCGTCACCCCAAGAAGCTGCACTACATTATGTGAAGAAGTGGAAACGGTATCATCGAGCAAAGTCAATGCACAGCTTTGCTTAGGACTTCAACATGTTGATTGTTTGGATATTCTCTTTCGTAGCTATTTAGCGTTCACCACACCACTTAATTCAACCAATCAGCGACAGCTCCACGTGGCCAAGTCGAAGTAAAGATCGCGACAACACCACATGAAAGAGGTCATCCATAAAGCATTCCGCTGACTGAATCCAAAGAAGAACCCTCGAGTACACAATCCCGCAATGTCTTACTGGAAGTTTCTGTGCGTGGCGCTGCTCGCACTGCTGAGCGCGCTGCAGCTGGCGGTCGCCGACGAGGCCGCGTCCAACGTGATCGTGTTGACTAACGACGACTTTGAGCACAAGACGCAGGCGGGATCAGGTGCCACGACCGGCGACTGGCTCGTCGAGTTCTACGCGCCATGGTGCGGACACTGCAAGAAGCTCGCGCCAATCTACGAAAAGGTGGCGGATGAGCTCAAGGGCCAGGTGAATGTTGCCAAAGTTGACGTGACGGCCAACGCTGATCTGGGCAAGCGCTTCGGTATCCGCGGCTTCCCCACCCTACTGCACTTCAGCCACGGCAAGTCGTACAAGTACTCGGGCAAGCGCACGCTCGAGGATCTTGCTGCCTTCGCGCGCGGCGGCTTTAAGGCGGTTGAGGGCGAAGTGGTGAACGCCGCTCCGAGCCTCGTGGACTTCGCAGTGCAACAGGCGCAGGACGTCAAGCGGGATTTCATCACGCTGCTGGCCACCAAGAAGAACGTGCTGCTAGTGACATTCTCTGGAGGACTCATGCTCGGTCTGCTGCTTGGCTGCATGTGCGGATGCTGCACGAGCCGTGGCAACAAGGCGCCCAAGGCCAAGAAGGAGTAAAATCTCAAGTTGAACAGAAAGCAGCTGAGCTGCTCGTATGTTTTTACATTTTTAATGGAGCTCTGGGCTGCAATTTGAAGAAAAAAAATGTGACTTTCGTTGCTTACATTGCTTGTGCTATGCGCTGATTGAGCTCCATGAAGCTGTATTTCAGCTCCAAGCTCTCGAAGAGGGACTCTTCGACGCCCTTGTAGCTTGCGAGCATCTCATCCACTTCCGTTAGTTTATCCGGATCCCGTTCCTCGAAGAAGGCCACGAGTCGTGCGTGATACGGATTGTCATGAGTGATGGTCGATGCTGACAAGGACGAGAGTGTTTGTGCTTCTTTTTCATGTCGCTTTGGCGAGGAAACTCTCATCGCTGCAGAAGGCGGCGGACGCCCATTCAGGAGTGCAATGTCGTCCTCACTCAACGTATACGGGATCGATGAGTCTTCTTCCTCTTCCGTTGCCTCATCTCGGTTTGCTTCGCTAGAACTGGCATCGCCGTGAAGATTATCACTGTTTGGAGATGGTTCACTCTCAACCGAAAGATCTAGCATCGCCACAGCTTCGGTTCTGGTTTCTATGGCCCGTGATTGGCCTTCAAGTTCTCCTAAGTATGGCTTTTGCTGTTGCTTCAGCTCGTCCCGAACTTCCTGAAGCTTCTTTTCATTTTCTTCAGCCTCATTAATGAGCGTCCGGATCTGAGTCAGCAACAATTCATTCTGCTTTTTCAGCCGCTTGTTCACCATTCGCGCCTCGCTCGCTTCAGCCATAGCCACTGCAATCTGCCCCTCCGTCTGGGTACGCATGTTTCGGATTTCCGTCACTAGCACACGCTTCTGACCACGAGCTTTCACTAGTTGTTGCGTTAACTGCAGACGTTCCTGTTCCCATGTTTGCATTAGCTCCTCGTACTGTTGTTTCGTTGCTGCCATCTCCCTCGCAATTTTTTCCAATCTGGTAGAAGTCCCCGTTAAGTGGTTGTTCAAAGGATACCCCAACTCTGCGCGGCACCGTAACACTGCGGCTTCAGCCTGACCAAGTTCTTGTTCGAGCCGGTTGCGGGTCGTCGAGTCCATTTCGCTCGCCAAGCTGGCAGCCTCTTCATCACCACCGTCAAAGTCATCCGTCTAAATCACAAGATATCAGCCCAAATACCCTGAAACAAGCATGGCAACAGGTTACGGACCATTGCCCAACGATGCTTTTCTTCCAGCAGAGCATCACGTTCCGCTTGGATTTCACGCCATGCCTCACGCTCTCTCTGTATCCGCTGGAGCTCACCTGCAATGGAGGCTAACTCTTGCTCTCTTGCCTTCACTTCATTGGCAAAATTCTCCTTCTCTACAATTGCCATGTGCGTCTTGGAGCGTTCTTGGTCGCGTTCTGTGGTCAGCCTGGCTACACTGTCCTCCAAGCTTTCCTACAACAGATCAGAAATATGCTTACTATCTAGCGCAAGTACCAGAGCACTACTTGACTGACTGACTTACCATACGCTCCATCAGCTGCATGTTGAGTCCGTTCAGTTCCTCTAGCAAACTGCGAGCCTCGTTGTCGCTGTGCTGGGATCTCGACGCTGGAACTACTGCTGTTTCCTCCTGTGAGCCAAACAATTTCCACGCCAAATTCCCCGCTGCGTTGATCGGCGCACTCAGTAGCCAGCTCTGTTGAGCTATAGCTTCCGGGATGTACGCAGAATACCCAGACTGCTGGTTTGCGTCGGACGGAGATCCATGGCTCACAATGAGTGCCGTGGACAGAGCTGTATCACGTTCTTGGTCGCGTGCCTGCTCTGCTTGGACTGCCTCATCCAGCGCATCAGCCGCCGCAGTGGCCGACTCCATAATACTGCTGGTTACTACTTGAACCTGGTACAAAACGTTCTTTCTGGACAAAGCAAATAACCAAACGGTTAGACTTTCTAATACCCCTGCCGCCCTCTTGGCTAGGGCACTTACCCCCGTAATCTCGAATACGAATTGTCCCACACCAATGTAGCCTTCCCAGGGCGTAGACACCGATACAAACCTTGAACAGCACGACCAGTAGTTGTCGACATATATCTCGTTCTCGCGTGCACAATTTCAACCGGTTGCTCGTACGGCTCGGGAGCAAACGAAACGCTGAAATCCACGTCGAAATCCTCCAACTCGAACTTCCACACAATAAACTGCGGGGAATTATCTTCCTTACTGGCCTTCACTTGCATCACTACTTCATGTCGTGAGCCTCTCGGCACATAAAATTTCTCCAATGGAAAGGGTTGCAAGATAAAATCAACTGCCGTCATGTGCATCCGAGCGCCTTTGTCTTCGTCGCGCTCGGCCACAAAGCTCAGCCACTCTGGATGAAGTTCTAACATTCCGCTGCGATGGGCGGCCAGGAACGTTGTCATTTGAGCGCACCATTGGGCGATCACCGCATCGTTGCGACTGCTCTTAGGCGGAAATTGAGGCAGCGGCAGGGGGTCATTGGAGGCGATATTATGATTTGGAGTCGCCGCTTGGATGGCATTAAGGGCGTCGAACAGCGCGTTTAAAGGTCTTTCTATGCAGTAAGACGTGGCGCCTTTGGTTACGACGAACTCGACGGTGTAGATATGGAGGTCCGAGGCGTAGAGGGAAGACGCGAAGCTCTGCGTGACGCTAGGAGGAACTGCGTCGACGCTGGTTACTACGACGTCCAGGAGCCGGTCGGCGTCGGAGTTATCGCCGCCATCGATAACGATGTCAAGAGCATGGGATGGAGGTGCGGAGGAGTATGCGAGGGTGTCGTGAGCGACACGAGCGGCGCTTGCGTCGGCCACTTCTGCCACATCGGCCATCGTTTTGCTGAAATCAGATAACCCCAACAAAATGAAAAACACTTCGAAGTAGTATTAATACATGTAGATTAGTATTTTCCTGGTAGTGCTATTGCGTACGTAAATGTAATAGTATTGTACCGGTACTATAGTATTGCACATTTCTCGTTTAGCATTTTCCTCGTAGTGCTACAGCTACATGTAGTATACATGTACAGTAATACCGGTACTACATGAATGTAGTACTTGTAATACTACAGTAGTATTGTACCTTTCTCAAACTTTGGCCAATCATTTGCGTCGAGCATTCGTATTAATTAGACGAGTGCGTTATTAATACCGGTACATACAGAGGACCACGGAAAAATACGCCAGCACTGACCAGTATCCTCCATAGTGTACTTAATACTTCCTCTGCCCACGTCCGGAAATATAAGGCCACCTGATTTACTTTAAAAAATGTAAATCTGTTCGATTAGATGCGTGTGGACGAGACGAAAAATCGTACTTACGTCAAAAATAATCGTACCTATGGAGGAAGTGGTGAGTTCATGCAGTTGTTTTTCACCTTTGAGCGGCTGATTTGATAATGATTGGATGTCTACGATAAAAAGACGGTTACAAGGTTTTGGATCACCAATCAGCTAGCGCTAATTTAATTTTTGGCTTAAGTTTGAATTTTTGATTTGAAGTGGCCCTATGTTTCCGGACAGAGGAAGTACTACGGGAAAATACGCCATAGTTTTGATTGGATGAAATGACTAGTAGAGATTTGCAAATTTCAAAGAAATAACGTATTTTTACACAGAAAGACTACAATGATTGCCAAGATGCTACAAACCTAAGTACGTCAGAAAATCCGTCTTGAAACTACACTTACTTAAAATATGCATGAACTTTATCTTGGAGACAAACGCAGCTCCAAGCAGCAGTATTTAAAAGAGAAAATGTTATATTCACACGAACCAATCTGACTAGCACACAAACTCCTAGGCGATGTGTTAGTACCTTAGCAGCAAAGGGGCAGGCTTGCTTCGACTTTCTGCTCTCTGCAGACATGACCTAACCCACCTCTGCTGTCGCAGAGCCATCCGTTGTTTTTCTTGAATGTGCACCGGAGGTTGGAGTGAACGGTGATTTCTGCATGGGCCGGGTCCCATACAGAAAACACTTCACTCAGCTGCGGCTGCGCTCGCACCACGGCGCCGTGCCCCACACCTGAGGACCCAGCATGACGGGTCTTAGTGCTTCAGAGCTGCATCCGGCCACCATGTACGCGGGCGACACAGTAGAGTATTATTCCAGGGCGTTCGTCGCCGGCGGTCCCCGAGGACATCGCACCACGATCGTCACGAAGACCGACCAAGACGTCAGCTCGCAGTACCCGATATCCGTAGACACCGGAGAGCCAATCCCACGCGACATGATGGTGCGATTGGTCGTGGACCGCCACGACAATCGCTTTAAGCCTGCGTACGCCATGTGGCGCACCCTTTGCTCGTATACGCTCATACCAGGAGAGTGTAGTGCCCTAAGTCGATCCGTTGCCTTTACCGAGGCCATCTTGACCGCAGTCCGGGATGCTGTAGAGTATGCATCCCAGCAGCATCGCGCTGGGTCAGAGGATTTTGTTGGAGAGAGCTCCCAGTCGGAGAGCGAGCCCGGCGAGACACTAGCCTGTACTGGAGACTCGTCGTCGCCGTCCCGCCTCGCTGTCGTAACCAAAGCAGCATCGGACAACGGCGAGTCTCGTTTGTCGAGCAAGTCTGCAAGTGACAGATCGGCGGATACTCAGCAGACCGACTTGTTACCTGGATGTGTCGAGGCGAAGACGTCGGCGTCCAGCACCGTCCGCGCAGGCGATACAGCGCTGCACCTGAATGATTTACCTACTCCACTGGAAGGAGATGAAAATGCAAGCGAGGAATGCTCGCATTCGCTCACACAACGTAGTGAGTCGGAACAATCAATTTCCGAACCTTCCGCATGCAGCGTCACGATGTCCAGCGCGTCCCTTTCGAACAGTCGAGATCACGACGACGGTGAAACAGCTTTCGAAGGTGCAGACAGCAAGGTTTCACGCGAGGAAAACTCACTGGCCGCAACGCTTCCCTGTCAGTCGGAGCCAACTGACCAGGAAGTGCTTGATGCTGGTGAATACATACGCTCCATTTCTACTAGGCTTGATAGGGCGAAGATCCGCCACCAGGCGAAGATGCAGGCGGGTACGTGGCAAACACGTCGTTCGTAGAAACGGCGCCATCAGGTGAAATGCGCAATTACGCGCAGTGGACACCAAATCTATCATGCCCGGAGTGTTCAGGCGAAAAACATTAAGGCGATGCTCCAGATTGAAGAAGTAAAGTTACGGTTGAGTAATTTGCACGCGCGGCGCCCTGTGTATGTGCCTCCGGCTACTCATGGCCAAGTTCTACTTACGGAGGTGCCCTGGCCACCAGAAATACGCAAGATCAACGTGCGCGAGACCAAGGGCGTCATGTTTCGGTCGTCGGTGCGATATTCAAGTGCCGCTGCGTCGGAGACTGTTTTTGGGACAGTTGTGGTAACGTCGACTCTGCAATCTACTGTACACCGGCGTGCTGCAGCCTGGAGGCGCGCTGCAGCAACGCACCGATTGTGCGCTCTACGCTAAAGCTTTTCGACAGTAGGCGTGTTGGCCTAGGTGTCTACACTACGGCGAGGCTCGATGTAAAAGACATAGTCGGCGAGTACACGGGTGTGCTAAGTGAGTGGGAAGGCAAGGTGGACGGTCAGCCTGAACAGGCCTTGAAGCAGAACAGTGGCTATACGCTACTGCACAACGCCAACTCCACCAAAAAGAAGCTTGTATATGTCGAGGCCTTTAACTGCGCTTCGTCAGCCACGCCTGTGACCCCAACGCCGTATTCGTGGAGATGCACAACCGACGCAAGGTGAAAGTGTTCATTAAGATGATAAAGGACGTCAAAGCCGGCGCCGAGATTACTGTCCATAATGGAAACGAACGTTGGTTCGTTTGTGCATGTGACGACTGTTGGGACGAGAGCCAATGACACAGCGATGAGCAGTAAGGAGTGCTGGAATTGCGCGCACGTACAACGTCTAGAAAACCTACTTAAGAAATAATACATGGGTTATGCATTCACCTCTTGAAATTTGTAGACGCTGGACGTCTATAAATGTGTTTCATAGTAAGGTTTCACATAAGATTAACTTCAGCATGAAGAGTAGGACCAACATGCAACCAGCTACCTATGCTTATTATGCATCTCTGTACATTAAAGTGTGTGTGTGTGAGGAAAAATGAAAAATGACAGCTTTTCGCTAGTAAAGTGGAAATATAAACTGTATTTGTAATCTTCCCCCGTAAGACATGAAATACAGTTGTAACACTAAAATTGGATAATGCGCGCACGAACGTTGTGACCCATCGTAAACCAAAGCCATTCGTGGACTTTGATGGTGCACGGACCGCATTTCCAAGGTCCTGATCACACAAAGGTAACTGCCGGGCCTGCGCTTCGTGGTCGACCTGTTTAAGCCGCTGAGTCGCCGTCTTTGCGTCTACGCTTTTTCCTGCTGACCAGAATCTCTCGACCTTGGCTATCCACGTTCGCGGTCACTCGCAGGGCGTACAAAACGTGCACGCAAGACCCGAAAACAAAGCAATAATTGCAGGGACACCATTGTCTCTCTACGTCCACATTCCAACCGCCCTCGGGCTGACCCAAAACCTCCATTTTAGCGTAGTTTACGCCCCTTTGGTCTGACACAGCGATACCCTCTTCGCTTCTCTTGTTTGGTGCCACAACAACTCGTGGAGCGAGCAAGGCCTTCACCTGGATGATCTCTTGGTGTCCAGCACCTAGAAAATCGTCTGAATTTGTCTCAACGGTAGATAGTACACGAGCTCTTACGAGCTCCGACACCCTACGCGTGAGTGTTTCTGCTGGAATGACCCCGAACGCGAAGGCTCTGACACTAGAAGATTGCTCATGTTGCTGGCAACATGCACTCAACTCCCTGAGGAGTGTACCCATTTTGCGGCGGAGACGTAGTGTGTAGTCTCTCTTGAGCGGGGCATTGAAGGTATCGGCAGGATTATTCGTAGTAGCGAACCCACTAGGAGTAGCATACGCTTGCCATGTACTGAAAGCTCCTTGCAACCATTGAGCGTTCATGTACTGAGAGAAGAGATAAAGCCTCGGGTCTTTCTCCCATGTCTTCATAATTGAGTCCCTCTGCCGCAAAAATTCGCGTTCACTACACGAGAAGTGAAGATCGTACACGTCTTCACTACGCTTGCCGCTAGTCGTGAGGAAAATGACTTGATTGCACTCTGAACCTTCTCCATCACGTGGAAAAAACAAATGAGGAACTGGAATCTTGGTGTGCCTTATCTCCGTCCGCCATTGCGTACTGCACTACCAGCTCTTTCCCAGTGACCCACAAATACCGTCTGCGCATGGACATCAACGCAGCTTCGTACATATACTGTTTCTCTTTGGACACGATGAAGAGGGCGACTACATGGAATCGCCGAGAGCGATCGGATACTCCGACAACAACAACAGGGTAGTCCACATGGTTCATCTTGTTGGTAGCGTCGACGTGAAGCACGAAGCTCTCGGGGGGGGGGGGGGCATCATCCGTAGCAGTAGAGCCTTACTTGTCAGGCCAACAATAAACGGCTTTTCGTCTGATCCGTTTTCAACCACTAGTTTTCGGTCATTGTCGTAGTTCCAACCAAACGCAAACGATTGGGTCATTTGCTCGGATCCGTTTAAGGCGTGGGCATGAATCCATGCCGTCAATTCCTTGAGAGTCGGTCATGATACTCCAAGTAGGTCCTCATGTAGTGGCTTACAAAGTTTTGCACGGTAGTTAGAGAAGGCATGTCGTCTAGCGGCGTGCTGAACTTGCGAGACAGCGCAATGCGGATGCGCATCGGACGTAGGTGCTGATCGGCCATCTCCCGGCAGAAACTTTTCTGCGTCAATTTCTTGCGTTTTGTAGCCTCAGCGGTAGTCATATGGTCGCCAAACTCGTAGATGCACGCTACATTGGTCTCGCTGCACGTTACCACCTTGCCACGCCAATGCATTTCGCCGAGATGGCCTCGCCGGCCTCAACACACGCCACACAACTGCACTCCAATAGTCTGTACCGCATTTTATGCTCAGAGCCGTAGCATACCGTGCACGCTATGCTGTTGCTCTTGGTGATGTCGAAGGCCTTAAAGCCATCGAGCACCAAGTTAGCGTTGGCTTCGTTAGCGTTTAGTGCAGTGTCCAGCCAAGGGATACGCCTCGGCATCTTTCCTCAGGTGGAACCTCGAGAATAGCGTCCTTCTCGTAGATCCACAAAATCAGCCAGTGCGACAAGTGGCACCCTGAGGTGCTGGTTGGCTAAAACTAAAATGATGTCAGCCGCTGAAAGCGACCGTTGGTTGGGTAAAATTAAGAAAGTGTGTGCTGAATGACGAGCCTCATAGGAGCAACATGATTGGCTAGAATAATCAAGGGCCTCCCTGTTTATGCCCCACCACAGAAACCGAACAATTGATCAAATTCAACGATTTATTGTGTGCTGCCACAGCACTTTGAGGTGGTGACCAACGTTTGATGTGCTGCCCCATGTTTCGTGTGCCAACTCGACACTTTTTGTTGCCGGTCACGCGTTCTATTTTAAAAAGAAAGTGCGATTATAACACCATTAAATTGCGCCCTACGATTACGGATCCTTTTGTGCTTACGCAGGCTTCACTAGTCCGTCGTACAGTATCTACATCTACATCACATATGCAGCCTAAAACTTATATGTGGCTGTAGGTTGACTTACGGGTACCATCTTATAGTGTTTACCGGTGGAAAAGATTGTTGTCACTCGCATAAAGTATGTATGCACTGATTTGAAAAAAAATCCGTCCGAAATCTGATTGGACAAATTGCTGATTGTGAGAGATTTGTCGCATGGCGTATTGTTCCGTGGTCGTCTGTAAATAGATCAGTTTGGTTGAGAAGGGATGGATTTGCTGTCTTAGTGGAGAGAAACTGCCGGTTGGGGAGCACCGATGCAGAAACGTGGCAACTACAATACAAAAATGCCAAATGCGAGCCTAGAGGCTTCTAAAAAAAGGTATTCTGGGGGTTGCACCCCCATACCCCCGCATTAGAAGAGAAACACGTACAGTAATCTGCCTCCTTAAGCAACGGGGGTAAACTTAATTTCCTGACAAACTTTATATTGTGGCCGACAACAAGGAGATGGGCAAGGTACTGAGTCTGTACTACTGATCCGAGAATCTAGTACACGTGAAGGATACACTCAGACTGGTTGAACCAGGAGGAATGTACCTCCTGGGCCAGGAGTCCTGGCCAAATTTGAATTTTGCGGCCTTTAGAAGTACAGTATACCTAAATTAAGTACTGAAGAACAGAACCTTTATCATTCTCGCTCGCAACTGCACACATCGCCACTACAGTAGTGGCACTACTGCCGCTGTCGCCGTGCCCAAGAAGCCACTGAAGCGCATCCATCTCACCTGGAGCGAGAACATCGGGGTCATCGAGAAGGCTAAACTATCCGCCGCCGTGACGTACGCGGAGATATCAAGGTGGACGGTGGACAAGTACAGCCTGCCCGCCACGCCCGACAAGTCGACAATATCATTCACCGCATTAAGAAATATGTCCTTACACAGAAAATGTTATTAATATATGCTTAGATTTCATAGGTTAATCTGTCGATAAACCATATACTGTAGATATGCTCACAGATCTGCTGTGGTGTGAGTCGATCGACCATTATGCGTTGCTGGCAACATTCGGGATTGATAAACAAAGCCAGTGTTAGCTATATGCTCAACTAAAATCAGTACAATTGCAAATTGTTTGACTGTTGCTTACCTCGTAAATCACCTTTTACACTTCGACAAACAATATATATCAGGCGTCGCTTAGAGAGGCAGATTACTGTCGTGTAGGAACACGCCAGAAATGTAATAGCACACTTCCACACCAACAACACCTACTGAGTTCCGATAACTCAGTCAGGCTTTAATGTGGGTATCGAACCTGAAGGCCCAGGAACTACCCTACCAGGTTAGGGTTTCCTCTGTGTACCGTGTGTCCTGCTAAGCAAGTCACCGATGACTCAACACTACTAGCCACGAGCAAAGGCTAGAGTGTTCTCTCCCTCTCACTCTCAAATATACCCCGCGGTCCCTATAAAGAAAGATAGGGTACCGGACGTGTTTCAGACCTGACACGGGGGTGTCGGAGTTATACTCCGATCGGTAAGTAATATGTGGATAGCGTAGAAGCTTATCCAACACACAGCGTTGACTCGCTATCAAATACACGGCCAAACTACTCTCTATCTCTTGGCCCTGCTGGGATGAACACTAAGCTACCACCAGTAGGAGTGTTCACCGACAGTCATATCCAGGATACCGGAACTATCCCGCCACTACCGCGTACTTACCGATAGTCGGACGTGTCCTTGTGTGGTTGAGAGTAAATGCTGTTCTGTTCTTAGAGCACAAAGGCTCTTAATGTAATATCTAATCCTACTATCTACCTATACAAATATCTAATCAAAACATGTCCGTTATGGATATTGAACTCTTACCGACGACTCGAAAGGTCGCTGGAGTCTGAACCGTCGCACTTGTCGCCGGAAGGTCGGTGGATCTTGTTTCCCAAAGGTCTCGTCGCGTACGTCTTTCCCAAGCAACACAATCATGCCGACACACTGCCCGGTCACTGAACCTGCCGACAATGCTGTTATCGACGACTCGTCGGCGACTTGAAGCTCTGTTCAACACGGAAGAATTCCGAGAATCGCTGACCCCGCGGCTTTATCCCTTGCGTCACACGGTCTGCCGCGTCTCAGCTCCTGTCCCGTGGCTCCCGGCTGGAATGCCACGTCGCTTCGTCACTAGGCTAAGTTTCGACCAATCGTCGCGAGTTGTCGGCACTACCGTAACTTGACCCAATGATGTCCGTCGAATCTCGTAATAACGGTGATATCACCTTTGAAGGGGTTGGATACGCCAGTTGGCTCTCAGTGCGTTGCGTGTCAACTCAAAGCCAAACGCTACACCACATTCTGGAGAGTGCAACGGGTCCGTTCGCTGGAGAGCTCGTCGCTGGGCGCAAATAACGAGCGGCCCTGCTTCGCGGGCTCCCCGCTCGGGTTTGCTTTGGCTACGCTCCTCGCATCCGCTCACTATCGTCTATTAATAAGGAAATATTCACAATAACTCGCTCGATGAACTACCTGTAACAAGACCCTGTCAAATTGTATTAGAAATTATATGAAGCAAGAGCTTTTCTGAGTTTCTTCTGCTCGTACTTATCCGAGTCATTACTATACGTCAGTTAGGGCTGTAGTTCAAGCATGGCGTGATGCAAGCAAGCTGTCCCTCATCCTCGCTGATGATTGGGACGGCCGGATGTGGAACGTGAGGAGCCTGGCGATATTGGTTATCTCCCGGACGACTTCCTATTCAGGTTGAACGCATGCGCATTTTGATCGCCTTCGTCTCGATGAAGAAGAACATCATCGAGACGAAGGCGATCAAAATGTGCATTCGTTAATCGCTTTGTAGCTTGGTTTTAAAGTTTTAACACGAGACATCTGTAGCAATGAAGTGCTACGACCGATCAGTGTTGTGCATTCATCTATGGTGATGCAGGCCTAGTGGCGCTGAAGATCCATATTGTTTTTTTTTATTCATCAGAATACCGAAGTATGTGGTACTCAACATGGTTAACAACTCCCCACTCAGTACTTAAGTACAGCTTGCGCGGCTTGGAGGAGCTCCTAATGCCTCGGTAAGATCATAAGGAGGGAACCTGGAAATCCAATTTATATCTGATGCTACTAGTTTACACCTGTGAATTTGGACGTACAGTTAGTTAGCCGCTGATTTTACAATAAGTTTTTTTATGACTTATTAGAGCGGACTGTAGCACTGCAAAATCACTCATGAAGTGAAATTATCTAAGAAAGGACTGCGTTTTTGTGTATTTCGCTGTCGGAGTGACGAGTGTTTCAATCACACAGAAGTAGCTGGTTACCACTGGTATAGTCTTCTATTCGACTAGTGACACAACACATCGGAGCCGAGCACTTTGCATGTGGATCACACACGTATGTAGCTACTAGATGCTTTACCAAAACTTTGAAGCCACTATGAATCACTAGGAGTAAAAAGCACCGCAAAATGGTCAACTTCTTAAGGTATTCGTGAAATTGGTGAAGTTTTATCAGTAAATCGCAGTTGTAGGCAATGTAATCGCCTACTGCAGCATCGCCATGGTGTTGGTGTGAGAGATACTTTGTATTTGCGCCTTGCACAGACTGCTGTGCTCGTTTGCGGCGAGTGCGTGGCTGTACTTGCTCTTTGAGAGGCATGATGCTGTTTAATAGTTTCTGCGTCAGACGCATACAAGTTCTGAACGGCCGCTGCGATTACTCTCCAAACAACAGTGTTTTGTATGGGGAGCTATAAGTGGGTACAAAGAACTTGTATGCGCCAAACACATAACTAAACGCAGAAGTTTGTTTCAAATCCATAGAGTGACGCATAAAAGTTCAGAAGAATTAAGTTTCTTTTCTACACCGGCGCTCCCCAATCGGCGCTCCCTAGTTTCTCCCCATTTAGTGGGCCGGCAAACTTGTAAGTGCTCTCTCAGGTGCGGTTACTCAATCACGGCTAAGCGTAAATAGCTACCGGCCCACAAGACTAAACGCCATTCCTTAACCAATGGGCACATTTTTAAATGCAATGCTGATGGAACGGGGATTAGTATCACATTTTACAGAGTCGCCGAGATACTTGACTAGGATACCATTTACGCGGTGACCAGGCAGCCTAGTGCCTAAATATCAGCGACAAAAACTCCTTTGCCATGTTACCAAACAATTTTAAACGCCCAGCACTAAAAGCGTCAGCATCTTAGTATATGTACTCACAAATTTCTGGTGGCAATCAAACCAAACTTCGTACTTCGAGGAAAATGACCGTGTCAATGCATTATCCAGAAAATTGTGCCCTATTGCACAGTAGTTGAGATAGTTTAGTTTCGATTAGGACGACAAGGATAGAAAACTAAAGCTATAGCGTCCGCTCTGAACTCCTTTCAACCCAGCAGCTCGAGGACCACTCAGCACGTATGGCGTACACCTTACGGTTCTTTATCCCGTAGCCGTTGATACGGGCGAGTGCTTGGTAGAATCTCTATTAGAATCACCGGCAACACATTTTATACATGTCCTTACAACTAACGCAATACGTAAAATGTTTCGACGGTGAATCATCGCTGCTGATATCAACGGATCCCTGGCTAGTATTTGCCTCGAATAGTGGCGCTGGGTCACTGAGCCCCGACAGAGCTTCATAATCGAGTATACACGTTTGTAATTTAGTTACCGTATTGAACAAAATACGTCATTTGTAGCGCAGCTTATCATATATTTTGAAGTGCGAAATTGCAACTGTTCTTAGAAATCCTCGTGATTTATCTCTCGTAGACTTATTCCGCAGATAATACTATGCATGCAGCACGGATGCTTGCACTGCTGAGAGTAGCTAGTGCAAATATACATGGTGTTAAGTTCCACAGCGGGAACGAGATGCCGATCACCATTTGCACTGCTATTATTGTGCCTTTCTGCCAAAACGCCCTCCGATTTAAGGCCATACGTAGGATTTCTGCTCCTACGTAGGACCCCATAAAACCTACCTTGGAGGCCAGCAAAATCTAGACTATAACATAAAACGACACAGCTGCAGCAAACGTTACATGTATTAATATTCGACTCCATGCTAGCATGTAAATACCGTACCGTGGTAGTAGGCACGCAGATCTCTCTTCTTGCGTAGCGTTTGTCTTGCTGTAGTTGCGATACAGAGGGATCCTATTAAGCGGTATATATATAAAAACACTTCAAATTTTGGAGCAAAAACGTTGTTTCTAATTAATAACTCTTAAGCCCTGGTTTTAGGGCCACGTTAAAGTTCATTTGGATAAGGAACGCTGTATTACGGACTCTTTGAGTCGGACGTCTTCCTCTGACGCTAAAGCTACGGCAGCCCCGCTGCACTTGGTAGTATTTGTAGTCAACCCCGCACCTGAGTCGGTTGACTGTATCCTCTGCGAGGATGGAACACCCAGTGTTCGCGAGTTAGCCCCTGCGCTGCAGGATGCGCTCAACAAGCTTATGTCCTTGCTTGGCCCGGAGGGCGTTGCTCACCTTGCGTCGCAAGGTCCGGAGCGGTTACCGCCAGGCTGGAGTCGCTCTCTCGTTATGAGAACGTGCTTTTAGAGCATGTTCAAGAGAAGATGATCGCCGCAACGGTGGCAGCATCAGCCACGCGTGACGGGTCTGTGAGATCAAAGCCGCTCCTGCTGCGCGTGAATACCTTCGAAGGGAAGGATGAAAAGACTCCTTCTCTGGACCCGTGAGGTCGAGATGGCCATGAGATCGGCCTTGCTCCTGTCTCAGCAGCAGCGCGTGGCGCTTACCATTTTCCAAGCTTGGATGCCGCGCTCTCGAATGGGCACTAATGTGCGGTACGTCTGTTGATGTGCGTTCCCCACTTGAGCCCAGCTGAAGCAGCAGTTATCGCGCTGCCTAATCTACTAGATGCTCTCCATCTGGGGACCACAATGGCAGCGAGACACGCGAGCGCTTCCCGTGTACGTACGGTCCCACATCGACAACACCAATACATTAGCCTGGGCAGCTCGCCGCCTCAACCACCATCGAACTGCCCAACCCTACAACATACTACTGTCGCTGGCCGAATTTGAATGAGAGTTGTCGTTACCGGCAGAAGACATTGCGGGTGCATCGCGCACGATGGCCGACGCAAGATCTCAAGCATGGACGAGTGAGCATCCGCAGTGGCCGACATGGATTAAACTGCCTTCGTCTTGTTCGTATGTAGAAGTACGTCATCTCTTCAACGATCTCTTAGGTCTCTGGGAGCAGCATTGCGTAACCAAACACTGACAAGGTCTACCACCGGAATATACTACGATCATTGGCAACAATGGAGCAGTTTCTCGAAGCTGACGGGCTGGCCACCAAGGATGGACACTGCGGTCCCTCCAGTTCGAAGAAGCTGGGGCAGTTTGTAGTCTACCTGGGGGGGGGGGGGGGGGGGGGGGGGGTTCGGGTGGAACCTACCCGGCACAGGGAGTCAATATCCGACCATTCAAGCAAAGTTGTCAAGCGTATTGTGGCTTCACCGTCGTTTTTGCGACGTCGACTTAACGCGCTCCCATAGACTCAAGGTTCAGATACAAGGAATAAAGCGGATGTCCGACCCTACCAAGAATAAATCACCAGTCACACCTGCATTTCTTCGACTGCTTCACCGATCACTAGATCTGAGGCGTCTTCGTGACCGTCTCGTGCGGGGCAGCGCGCTCCTCGGCTACTTCTTCTTTCTGCGAAGATCAGAATATTTGAAGGTTGGAAGCTCTCGAAATTTTAAGTTTCAGAATGGAGGACGTGTGTTTTATGAGCGCACGCGGTAATCGAGGCACAACGGAGATCGCGACGGCGGTGACAATAGGCCTAAGAGGTGCGAAGAACGACCAGTACGGATGATGTACATGGAGAACAATGCACGAGTCTGGCGATCGTCTCCTTTGCCCAGCTCGAGCACTCAAACACGTGATTTAGGCTCGACTGGACCTGGGCTCTACCAACCACAAGCATCTTTGCGCCAATCTCGGTGATGACAAAGTCGCTAAAGCACTCAAGAAGGCGGCGAGGCAAGCCGGCATGGCGATGACGAACTACTCATCGCACTCCCTAAGAAGCGGCGGTGCCACTGCCCTACTAACGAGGAAGGCTGACAGTCTGTCAATCAAAATACTAGGGCGGTGGATGTCGCGCTGTTTCGAAGAGTATCGAATGTTTGTACCTGTATCAACAACTGACCTGTCAAGTCGCCTGCTACCGCCAAACCAAGATCGATGCAAGTGACCTCTTATTCCCTGGTAGCAACCAGTATGAACGATTTCGGAAGTGCTGGCAACGCTTATTATCTGAAGAAGACGTTGCTGCCGAGTTAAGACAGCAGGGCCTAAATCCCAGTGAACTGGACACGCATTCCATGCGTACATTTTGCTCTTCGGGCTCGACGGCGTGTCCGCCATCGACAGCATTTCGATTGAGAACTGGCTGATGACTTGGCGGTGTCTAGAATTCTTATCTACGCTACGAAGCTGCCGGTGATACGCACGTAGGACGAACAGTGGTTGGCTTGCCCACGAGGAGCTACAAGTTTTCTACGCTACCGCCCCACTATAGTGAAACCGACGAAACTATTGTGGTGTAGCGTTTGGCGTTTGGAGCTGACACGCAACGCACTGAGAGCCAACTGGCGTATCCAACCCCTTCAAAGGTGATATCACCGTTATTACGAGATTCGACGGACATCATTGGGTCAAGTTACGGTAGTGCCGACAACTCGCGACGATTGGTCGAAACTTAGCCTAGTGACGAAGCGACGTGGCATTCCAGCCGGGAGCCACGGGACAGGAGCTGAGACGCGGCAGACCGTGTGACGCAAGGGATAAAGCCGCGGGGTCAGCGATTCTCGGAATTCTTCCGTGTTGAACAGAGCTTCAAGTCGCCGACGAGTCGTCGATAACAGCATTGTCGGCAGGTTCAGTGACCGGGCAGTGTGTCGGCATGATTGTGTTGCTTGGGAAAGACGTACGCGACGAGACCTTTGGAAAACAAGATCCACCGACCTTCCGGCGACAAGTGCGACGGTTCAGACTCCAGCGACCTTTCGAGTCGTCGGTAAGAGTTCAATATCCATAACGGACATGTTTTGATTAGATATTTGTATAGATAGATAGTAGGATTAGATATTACATTAAGAGCCTTTGTGCTCTAAGAACAGAACAGCATTTACTCTCAACCACACAAGGACACGTCCGACTATCGGTAAGTACGCGGTAGTGGCGGGATAGTTCCGGTATCCTGGATATGACTGTCGGTGAACACTCCTACTGGTGGTAGCTTAGTGTTCATCCCAGCAGGGCCAAGAGATAGAGAGTAGTTTGGCCGTGTATTTGATAGCGAGTCAACGCTGTGTGTTGGATAAGCTTCTACGCTATCCACATATTACTTACCGATCGGAGTATAACTCCGACACCCCCGTGTCAGGTCTGAAACACGTCCGGTACCCTATCTTTCTTTATAGGGACCGCGGGGTATATTTGAGAGTGAGAGGGAGAGAACACTCTAGCCTTTGCTCGTGGCTAGTAGTGTTGAGTCATCGGTGACTTGCTTAGCAGGACACACGGTACACAGAGGAAACCCTAACCTGGTAGGGTAGTTCCTGGGCCTTCAGGTTCGATACCCACATTAAAGCCTGACTGAGTTATCGGAACTCGGTAGGTGTTGTTAGTGTTGAAGTGTGCTATTACATTTCTGGCGTGTTCCTACACACCACTGTCCAAAGGTGGAGTTCATTTAATATTCCCAGGACTACCTCAAAGGTTGGAATTCATTGCGGAGTATTGCTTAGCCTCCCTATCCTTCATCGTTGCTACCTGACACGATCTCTATCACACTTTTCCTGACACCTCTTTTTTCAAGATGTGGCTCTGTTTTCGTCTCTTACTGAGCGAATACGGCCAGGGGGTGGGAGCTCAGACTCCCGCATCCGTCCAACTGGTGTACCACCACATGTGTCGAGTTTGTGTGAGCTGAAGTGGTTAGAAGAGAGTATGGGACTGCTCTCTCCGAAGCTGAGGCAACAAGAGTGGATACAGTGAAATATATTATTACTGAGCTGGAAAAGCAGGCGATTGAAGCGGGCACTGTAGCCTTCGACAGTCTAAATGCTGCAATTACCTCGGAGTGGGTCGTCGTACGATGGTGACTGCACCACTTTCCGGTAGCTGGCCTTGCAGCCTTTGAGCTCGGTTTAGGCTCCTTCTGACGCTGCTGCTTGGGCTGTTGTCGCGTATTGTCTTTGCGCTGGTGAGTGTGTGCATCCTTTCGGCCCGCATTCATCTCCAGCCGAGTAAAGTATCGAGCGAGTACCGTCCGGGTGGTCGCTTCACGGCCACTCTCCTCGTACTTAGTTTGCCCCTCGAGCGGCATGCTCTTTCGGAAGTGGTACATGAAGGACTTCTCTGACAACGGAGCATAACTCTCCGGTAGCGTAGTGATCAGTGTTGCGAGCTGGCGACAGGATGCGACGTGATCGGTCACAGAGATGTCGCGTGTCTTGCGACGGTTTCGAATTACGTCGATGAGGTATTCTCTGGCGTCCTGTACCTAGAATTCTCGTGCCATGCGCATCATTACGATGTTGAAGTTTTGAGGCGTTGCGCCTTCAACTCGTTCAGATGCAGCGTTGAAGACGTCCAGGGCCATGCCCCTCAGGATGATTCGAGCGTTGCGTAATAGCGTAGGGCCGTCTCCCCCCCATCCCTTGAGACGGATGAGCCGTTCAAAAGACTTGAGCCACGTAAGCCACTCAACAGTGTCTCCAGAACCGAATGTCTTGATGGTAATCTTCACTCGATCTTCGTCTTCGTCGTCGCCAGTGCCGATAGGGACGTAGTACGTAAGGACGACGGGGTCAGGCTTGAGACGATCGACCATGGCGAGGTCTGGAGACCGGAGAAAGGGTTTGTAATTTCAAAATGTCGTGCCTCTTGCGAGACGATGAGGCACTTGAGCGGTAGGAAGTAGATTGTGAACTGAGAGAATAGATTGAGCAGTTATCGACTAGCTACTCGACATGTAGAGCGTCCTCGAGGCCCAGAGGGGAGCTCGGTGTTGACGTTGACAGGCTTGTTGACGTTGACAGCCTTGACCTTGAGCTTGAAGTGTGCGAGCAATCCGTGTGAGCAATCCTCGTGCAGGATACGACATCATCTCAAAACCCTTCGCTTCTGTGGTCCGTCGGGTACACTGCAACCCATGGCATAACATTCTAAGAATGTAAAAAAAAAATATATAGACTGCTGTGAACGCGAAGGTGGTGGCGTCCCACCTCGGTCCGATCCAAGGTTTGGCTTGGCGAAGTGTGTATTGCAAGTTCAGGATATACATAAAACTAGAGAGTTGGGCTGGTAGTGCATTCGAGTAGGTGCTGTTTTAACAGATTAAAATCTTAAAATTAAACTCAAGTTTATTCTTTTTTTATAATATTGTGCTAAAAAATATTTAGTGCTGACAGCTCACCTTTATAGTTGTTAATCTAATTAAGAGAGGTATTAATATTTGAAAGGCAGGTCACTTTCAATCCAAAATAACGAAAAGTATCTATTCAGTTTTATCACAACTGCAAATTCTCAGTTGGCTCACCTGCTGCGGCGGACCGGCCCAACTTCGGGCCATACTCCGTCGCTGCAGTGGTGAGCGAGCTGTTGCAGTTGTTCCTTCTTACTCATCTACTCATCTACTCATCTACGTATCTACGAATTCACGCAGGAAACGTATCTAAGCATTAACTCATCGCGATAGTATTACTGGTACGTGGTATGCATGATTGTCGAGGTACATTGACCCTGCTGCAGGATTTTTGGCTAGGTGGTACAGTAGCAGGACTACAAGCAAAAGCTTAACATTGTGGGGCCCGCGAATGCTGCAGCTGGTGAAGAAAACTCTGGTATGATGAATTTTTCATGCCCACTACGCAGAAAGCACCGCGCTGCCAACCCCACGGGCTCCGTCGGGATGTGTGCGGCGTGCCTGCGAGAAGGATGATCAGCCGCGTTGGCTTTCAAGTGTAAGTACGTCGGCTCACCGTTGTATTTTTTGGTATTATGTTGTAATGCTACTAGTTTTTTTCACCCGATAAACAAGCGCTTGGGCGGTAAGACGATAGGACTGAGTATGTATATTCAAGCACGCACATGATTCGTCATCTTCAAACAGCGACTTTAAAGAAGTTTCAACGGAGCATTGACCACCGCTTCCTTATACTGATAAAGATTTGCCTGTGCTTCACCTTTAAGGCCATGGGCTTATAAAAAGCCCATGATTCTTGTACTAAGCGTGTTTGTTCGTAACATGATATAATTGTTAAATGTCACTTTAAGCCTTCTTCCTGTTTATGTGCCCATTTCCAAAGATCCTGTTTTATTTAATAAAAATAACTGTAAAATGTGGTGATTTTTCATTTTTGATACGAAACAAACATTTTACAGTTGAAAAATGTAGGAGTTCGGTACCTACGATTTGGGTGCGCCACACCATGATGGGGCCGAATTAATCGATACTACGTGACCGTAGCACTACCAGGAGAACTAGGTACATACTGAGTTGGGCGTATTATTCGATAGAGCTCTGTTTTAATAATGCGCGGTCAAATGGAGCACTCTAATGAGGGGGCGCTCTATTCGCTAAGGGAGCACTATTCGATATTATACGTTACTTGTTTCTAATACCTCTCACAAAACAATAATTTGCTTGCTCATACATGTATCACTTGCAATAGGTGGATTGGCAGTCCACTGCCAAAGAGTTCTCGTTACCCGTGATTCTCAATTTTGAAGCCGCATAAAAAATATTTTTTTCTTAAAGGATAGATCTGTGTATTACGTGCCCATGTAGCTCGTAAGCCAACCCAGCAACTCCAGTATGTATTGTACTTCGATACATTGTACATGTACTACACGCCTGGATAGCCATGCAGCTACATGTACCATTGCGGTTCGGCGTTCACAAACGATGAAAATATCTGATTTAGGGACACCTGGAGACTAGCGCCGAAACTGCGCCGTCTCGCCACCAAGCAGCAATGATTGTTGATCTCCTCAAAGTGGAGTGACGTGGCCAAATCCATTTGTTTCGTGAACAGCAAAAACTGTCCCGCCGGTGGGTCGATAATCTACTCGATTAGCAATGAGGTCCAACTTGGTCTTCAAATGAGACGATCGTGGTGGGCAGAGTAGTGGCCGAGCATTGCGTCATCCCGTAAGCTGTCGCATCCAAAAAGCAGCTACGAGTTCGATTTTGGGGCCTTGTGTTTATTGGTCAAAATCCATATCGTCCAATGAGCGAAGCGTACCAATTTCAACAGGGGCTCTGACACGGGTTTACTTGGATCGTGCGGTCCAACAACGGGAACATGTCATTTCCGGATTCTCTCCGCGGGGCTCAAGCGATCCTCTTCACTTCTTTTAATCTGTATCCATGGCTGACCACGTAGACAAGAAGCCGCGCATTGGCGAGGAGCTGTGCATCAACACGATCCGCATGCTGTCGGCTGACCAGCCGAGCGCCGGTAAGTCGGGCCACCCTGGTGCCCCTATGGGCTGCGCGCCCATGGCCCACGTGCTCTTCGGTAAGACCATGAAGTTCAACCCGAAGAACCCGAAGTGGAGCAACCGCGACCGCTTCGTGCTGTCCAACGGCCACGCTTGTGCGCTGCAGTACAGTATGCTGCACCTCACGGGCTACGACCTGCCCATCGAGGAGCTCAAGAAGTTCCGCCAGTTCGGCTCCAAGGCCCCCGGCCACCCGGAGAACTTCTGCACGCCCGGTGTTGAGGTGTCCACGGGCCCGCTTGGCCAGGGTATTTCCAACGCCGTGGGTCTGGCCATTGCTGAGAAGCACCTGGCCGCCGAGTTCAACAAGGACGGCCTCGACATCGTCGACCACTACACGTACGTCATCTGCGGCGACGGCTGCCTGCAGGAGGGTGTCTCCTCGGAGGCCTCGTCGCTGGCCGGCCACTTGGGCCTGGGCAAGCTCATCGTGCTGTACGACGACAACAAGATCACCATCGACGGCCACACCGATCTTTCGTTCACCGAGGACGTGCAGAAGCGCTACGAGGCCTACGGCTGGCACGTTCAGGTCGTTGAGGACGGCAACTACGACCACGCCGCCATCTTCAAGGCCGTCGAGACGGCCAAGACTGTGACCGACAAGCCGTCGCTCATCAAGATCCACACGACCATCGGCCTTGGATCCAAGCTCGAGAACACCCACTCGGTGCACGGTGCCCCGCTGAAGCCCGATGATCTGTCGGCAACTAAGGAGAAGTTCGGCCTTAAGGGCTCGGAGACTTTCTTCGTCCCGGAGCAGGTCAAGAAGTACTACGACAAGACCGCGTCGGGCGCCGAGCACGAGAAGAAGTGGAACGAGCTCTTCGCCAAATACAGTGAGAAGCACCCCAAGGAGGCCGCTGAGTTCACGCGCCGCATGGAAGGCAAGCTGCCGGCCGACTGGAAGAAGAACATGCCCAAGTACACGCCCGAGGACCCCAACAAGGCCACTCGCCAGTACTCGGAGATCGCGCTGAACGCCGTGGCTACGGCTCTGCCCGAGATTGTGGGCGGCTCGGCCGACCTGACGCCGTCCAACCTGACGCACCTGTCCATGTCGGGCGACTTCCAGAAGGACACGCCTATCGGCCGCTACATCCGCTTCGGTGTGCGTGAACACGGTATGGCTGCGATCTCGAACGGTTTGTTCGCCCACGGCGGCGTGCGTCCGTTCTGCGCTACTTTCTACAACTTCATCGGCTACGCTATGGGAGCTGTGCGTGTGAGCGCTCTGTCGCGCTTCGGTGTGATCTACGTGGCCACGCACGACTCGATCTTCCTGGGTGAGGACGGCCCGACCCACCAGCCCATTGAGATGAACGCGGCGCTGCGTGCGATGCCCAACATGTACGTGTACCGACCCGCTGACGGCAACGAGACTGTGGGCGCCTACATCGCTGCTGTGGAGAACCAGCACAAGACGTCGGTGCTTGCTCTGACCCGTCAGGGCCTGCCGAACCTGGCCAACTCGACGGCCGACGCTGTGGCCAAGGGTGCCTACATCGTCGCCAACGTCGCCAATGGCGCCGAGGTGGAGTCGCTGGAGGGCGAGCCCAACCTGGTTCTGGTTGCCTCTGGCTCGGAGGTGTCGCTCGCGATCGACGCTGCGAAGCTGCTGACCAGTTACAAGGTGCGCATCGTGTCGGTGCCGTGCCGCGACCTGTTCGACGAGCAGTCGGTCGAGTACAAGAAGGAGATCATTGGCGAGGGTATCCCCTCTATGAGCGTGGAGGCCGCCGCCACCTTCGGCTGGTCCACGTACTCGCACTCGCAGTTCGGCCTGGACCGCTTCGGTGCTTCGGCCACCATTGCGCAGCTGAAGGAGCAGTTTGGCTTCAACCCCAACACGGTCGCGGACGAGGCCCGCAAGCTGGTCAAGTTCTACGACGGACGCTCGGCCCCGAGCCTCTTCGACCGCCCTGCCCAGCGCGTGCTCAAGGCCGCGGACCACTAGGCAACTTGTAGTTTGCTGCTGACGCAGTGCAAATGAAGTGTTGAACAAATGCTATCATTCACTTTAGCTAGTCAGTTCACTTCAACGTATGGCTCGTCTCAAATATGAACATCAATCTTCCTTTTTCTATTTGTAGAATTACTGTTATTTTCACCCAATCATTACTGTGAAATCTTTCGGTTGAGAATTCAAATTTGAACTTCAAAAAAGGCAAATACGCTCTGGAACTTCTGCATGGCCGTCTTCCGACGCTGTTAGCGACGAACACAGCGACTTATACGGGCAACCTACAACTAGTATGGATCCTGCGGTCTCACCAGCGTCTTCAGACAGCAGCTCGTCGTCTCCTTCTTCCTCTAGAGGCCACAAGATCCGCCCCAAATCGACCAATAATCTCAAACGACTGTCGGCACGTAGAGAACTCAAACGCTCCATCGAGAAGAAGTTTCGGCTGCGCTACACATCGCTACAACAAGCCTATGAGCATCGACTGGAAGTGCTGGCGGCGCGCGTCCAGGAGGTCGTGACTCAGGTGCACGAGGATGCCACTATTCACTGTTTAAAGGAGAATACAATCACCCACGAGTACGCAAGCGCGCGGCTGGGCGAAATCGTCCAGGAGTGTTTTTACGGAGAGCGAGAACGCTACGTCAAGGCCATGAGCGACCAGATCGCGTGGCAAGCCAGTGATTTACGAGAGATCCAGCAGAAGTTGAAAATTGTGCAGAAGAGAGAAGGCGAAGCTCATAGACAGTGGAAACTGGCGCATCGAGACATTCAAGCGCTGCATCATCAATTAGATGTGAGGGTGAAGGAACTACAGGAGCAGAAGAAACGGGAAATGGACTATAAAGCGCGGTGTAGAGCTGTCATTGAAGAGCGAGATGCTGCGAGGAAGGAGGTGGATGTGCTGAAGCAGAGTGTGCAGGCGATGGAGACGTTGCAGCAGGAACATGAAGCTTTAAAAGCGAGAATGCAACAACAAGAGAAGGAGGGACTAACAGCACGTGGCGAACTGGAACAAAGTGTCAAGCAGTTACAAGAGGCGAAGAATGTACGTGGTTTGGTTAAAATTCTATATTGTATGGTTGATATTGACAGTTTTTTAATTGATGTTTGTGGTTTAGAAACTGGAGCTGGAGAAGCAGGCGAGTGAGCAGGAAGCGACTCATTTGAAGCACTTGCTGGCCATGTCCGAGAGCAAAACTCGAGACGTAGCACAAGCTTTTCACCAGTTGCAGAGCGAGGACTTCCCTAGCAAACTGGCGCGTGTGGAATCGGAGCTGGCGCATCAGCAGCAAATGGCAGAACTCGCTGAAAAAGATCACGAAGACTTGAAGAGGAGATACCAAGAGTTTGGCGAACAGGTGGAGCAGTACATGAACGAGCAGACGCAGGAAAAGGCCGCGATTGCTTTAAAGGGTGAAGAGCAGATTAAACAGCTGCAGACTCAGCTCGATAATGTTGGTCGGCAAGCTCAGGACGCACTTAAAGTCAAGCAGAACGAGGTCACACGAGTACTGGATCAGCTGAAGTTCAGACAAGAAGCGCTGGGCAAAGCGGAGAAGAAAATCGCGTCGCTTGAGGATTGTGTAAAAGTTGCAGAAGCTCAGCAGGTGGAGGCGAAGCTGCGGCATGAAAAGCAAGTTGGAGGCTTGGAGAAGGAGATTGTTCACTGGCGACATGCACTGGAAAAGGAACAGGAGAAGTTGGCTAGTCTCCAGAATGCACTTGCGGAGAGCAAAGACAAGTACGAGCGCAAGATTGCATCCCTCCAAGACGCTATAACTCGGCAAACCCGACAAGGAGCCCAAGAGAAAGAACTTGAGGCTCGGACACGTTGGCAAAACGAGTTCGTTGCGAGGCAAGATGCACGGATTCAGGAGATGAAGGAGAAATACGACAATGCGCTGGAGACTCAACAATCAGAACTACTTCAAGCTCGGCAGATGGCGCTGGAGACAGCGAATGCTGCAGCTGCAAAGTGGGAGAAGGCAAAGCTCGCACATAACGAGGAGGAAGAATTTGAGCGAAGAAGACGAGCCGAGGATGCAGTTCGTGAAAAGGAGCGTAAGGAAGAGCAGCGAGCGCTCCAGATGGCCCAGAAGCGCATGCAGCAAGAGTTTGACGAGCGAGAGAAGCGGCTGATGGAGCGTGAAAGAGCTTTACTGGAAAAAGAGAAACGCGAGGAGCGCAGGCGACAAGAAGAGTCGAAGAAGGCAGCACCTCCCCCACCTGTAGCCACCCCTCCTAGCGTCGTCGTGCTGAATGTAAACTCCACTGATGACGAGGTTGGGGCTCATCCAGGACATTCTGTGGTTAGAGTAACCCCGAAAGCCCGTCGACACAGTGAAAAGTTTGAGCGACAGGAGGTGGAAGGAGGTGACAGTGTCCCCTTAACGCAGCATACCGCAGAGCTAAAGGCTAAGGAAGCTCAAGCTGCTTTACGGGCGGAAGAGAGAGTACAAAAACTCATGCAGGAGTTCCAGGAACGCAAGGAGTCCGAGTTTCGAGCAGCGATGGTGAACGTGAGGAAGGGCATTCAGAAACTGGAGGTTTCACTAGAAGAAGCAAGAGCAGAGAAGAAACGGATAGAGGAGCAGCTACTGAGTGAACGTAAGGCTTTTGTTGCTCTCAAGAATGAGTACGGAGAGTCCAAGGATGCCAAGCGTACAATCGTGCAGAGACTGGAGGAGGCTAATGAGAATATCGGCAGACTTCGCTCTGTGGTAAGAGATCTGCAAACCAAGTGCCAGTCGTTGGAGGAACAGTGCAAGACCGCAGTTGTCCAGAAGCAGGAGAGCGAGGCTGTGGCTGCTAGTGCGCAGAAGTCAAACGAGAGTCTTCGTGAGCAGCTTGCGCGTCTTACCGAAGCGGCTGCTCGTCTTGAAAACTCTCTGGACACGTCTGTGGAATCGAGCGAGCAGTCGAAGAAGGAACTGCTGGACCGGATTGTAGTACTGGAACACCATGTTCAAGTTCGAGAAGAATATCTCGAGGCGGAACTATCGGCTATGGAGGAGGAAAATAACCGCGAGTTGCGTAATGTATCTTCGCAGTATGATACACAATTACGGAAGCTCCAGGAAACAATCGACAAGGCACAACAAGGGCACTCGGACCAGGAAGCGAAGGCCAATCAACTGGAATTGTCCGTACGCGAACTTACTGCTGCTAAAGATTCGTTGCAGACTTTAGTGGAGAACATGAAGACCGAGAGCTTGAAGCAGAGAAAGGAGTTTGCTGATTTATCGCGCATGCACAAGAATCTCACGGAATCGATGAATGGCCGAGTAAATGCTGCAAATGAAGCGCTGGAAGACGAGCGAGGTCGACGTGTTACTGCTGAAATGAGAGCGCTAAAGGCAGAGAAACTAGCTGAGCGCTTCAAGATTGATCGAGAGAAGTGCTTGAGAACTTGTCGTCAAAGTCTTCAGCAGCTGACTCGGGAGTGGAAGGAAGTTCGTAAAGGTGTTTCGAGCGAAATGAATGTTGGCTGGGTAGATTTACAGAAGGAGCTCGCTTTGGCAGGTGTAGAGTGGAGAAAGCGCACAGAGGAGCTCTTTCAGGAGGCTGATGCAGTGTGGACATGCAGAGCCAAGCAGGACAAACAAGAGTGGAAGAAGCGTCTGAGTCAAAAAGACAAGGAAATGGATGGACTGCTTTCAAGCCAACGTGTAAACGACCAGGCCAAATACGACCAGGTAGTCGCCAGGCTTGAGAAGAAATCTCGAGAGGTGGAAGAGCTGGAGACGCGACTGACGGCCCAAGTGGATTCAAAATCAGACTTACAGCGCACTATGCAGAAGCTTGAAGAGGAAAATAGAATTCAATTAGTGGAGCTATCCAACCTACAAGAGCGACTGTCTGCTGCACAGGCTGCTACGCAACAAGAAGTGAAAGAAAAGGAGAGAGTGAATGCTCTCTTGAAGACGCAGGAAGCTATGTGTGAAAAATACCGCAGTTTCGCTGCTTCGCTCGCTAAACAAGGTGGATCTGAATTTACAGACAGCGTACTGAGTGACGAGAGGACTGGCGTGGAGGACGAACAATCTGCTTGGAACATTCGAATGTTTTCTGATGAACTGGCTAAGCTGGCAACGCGTCTCCAAGAAACGCAGACACAGGCGATCCAGAAGGCTATCGCGGAGGCGACTGTGGACACGAAGGAAGGTGTGAGTGCCCCGTTATTATCGGAGCTGGAAGCTGCAAAGAATGCGCTGGAGTTCTTATGGGATGCAACGCCTGGAATCGATGATAGCGAGTATGACGGACACCTGCCGTGGTATGTACGTGCCGCCAGAACAGTCAAGCGAGAGAGGGAGGCTCACGAGCAAATGATGGCAACTATGCAACGAGATCTTGCAGCGAAAGAAGTGGAGAAGAAGGAAATACTGGACAGCAAGAAGAAGTGGCAAGAGGCCAACAACTTGCTTCGTTTTGAGAAGGATACGCTGTTACGAGAGATGGAGTTACTTCGACAGACACTGCAGAAACGAAAAGAACAAGAGCTTCAGGAACTCCGTGCGGAGTGTGATGTGCGGATCGAGCAGCTGAAACAGTGCCACGATCGAGTTATTATGAAATCTGACCAGGATTACGAGGTACGTTCAGCTTTGAAGGGAGCTATTATTCGGCCAGTATTAACAAACTTGCATTGGTAGACTGCTATGAATCAGTTGCGGGATATGCTGGTATCCGAGCGACGAGCTACAAGTCACGCCAAGATCGAGCTTATTGAGTTGGTAAGTTGATGATAAATATCATTTTTCAAGGAGCTTGGCTAATGTTACTTTGTTGCAGAAAATGTCATTAGAGCGGACCGAAGAAGATTTGAAAGAAGCACAGCAAAGGCTTGACAAGGAGACGAACGAGCTTCGAGAAACGGTAAGAATTGTAGATTTCAGCATCCCCATCACTTGTGCTAACTGGGAAGGATGATTTCTGTCAAAACAGGTTAGCAAGTGGAAGCGGAAAGCCAAGTTAGCCATGAAGAGCGGTGACACTGGCATATCGTTAAAGGCGAACTTGCACATGTCGTCGTCGTCTCTCGGAACGGAGGAGGACTCGGACGCGTCATACCGCATGATGTACCCACAGTCGCGACGTGCATCCAACGCCATGGCAGATTTGTCGAATCTGATGGAACAGTCTCTCGTCAGTATCCGCAAGGAATCGTTGGTGCCTCAGACCCCACGTCGCCGATAGATTTAGGCATTTTGAAAGACGCGCACACGCGCAGGTGTACACAAATGTATTGATTTATTGCTGCAGCAGCTCCTGCTTCCAAAGAGCAAGCAGCTTCCGCAGTTCCGGCTCCTTACCAATCACCGCCTTCTTCGCAGCTAGTTCGCGCTGTCCGCTGCCGTTCGTGGTGACGAGCACCTCGTACTCGTCACCGCTCGTGTCGTCAAAGTCGTGCAGCTCGACGTGACCCGATACATCATCACCGCTCTCCCATGCAAACTTGACCGACAGCTCGTAGCCGCAGCGTTTCTTGCCGCGACTGAAGACAACCTACTCACCCAAATTGACACACACAAATCCTCAGCCACATGTGGTACATCGCTAAAATACTCTCAAATCACAAACCTTAGCTTCTCCATCGCAGCGTACTAACGACGTAGCCTTAATGGTCAGTCCCTGCGCTTCATCCTCGAAGCTGAAGGACTCCAGGATGTGATGTTTGAGCCGCTCGCGAGCCCATTCGGACTTGTCGCGTTCCTCCCTGATCCAAAACTTCAGTTAGAACAAATGACTGCTACACAGATACGACCGACAACATCGTAGCGTACCAAGTGCCTGCACTGTTCCAGACAGAGCTCGAGTCGCTCCGACTAATGGGAACCGCTACCGCCGCTGCATTGTCGATCCGAACAGGAGTAAAGTCCTACATGTACATCGGAAATCCACCGTAAATCAACAGATTTCTACAGCAAAATTCGCACAAAATAAGCTCCAATAGCAGACAAACCTGTGAAGTCTTTGGGATCGTCTTCATCCAGCCGTGGTAGCCGCTGTGGAGCTTCTCGTCGTCCGACATCGTTGCGCCGATCAATCCTTTTGCTCGAATATTCGATTGTGTCACGGAGCCTGATGACGCATGCACATTTTCGCCAATTAATTGCATTTTCAAACCCCATTCGTTAAAATCTGTCCACCTAATATTAACCAATCTACAGTCTCATTCAACCCTCGACTGAAGGCGGCTGGCCATGACGAGTGTCTGGAGCGCTCACGTGACCAAGGAGGGGCGGACGTACTACTACAACCGCAGCACCAAGCAGAGCGCATGGGAGAAGCCTGCAGACTTTGACGGCGAAGAGCCCAGCGCTGCTTCAACAGCTTCGTCCTCGTCCAAGAAGGCCGAGTGGGAGGAGCTCTGGGACCCCAAGAACGAGCGCGCCTACTACTACAACCGCGCGACCCGCAAGACCCAATGGCAGCGGCCCGAGGGCGTGGAGATCAAGCCACACGCTGCGGTCACAGAGAAGCATAAGCACCATAGTAAAACCAAGAAGAGCGAGGAAGCCACTGTTAAGGACGAGAGCGCAGAACCTGAGGAGACTCAGACTCAGAAAGTTGAAGACAAGAATCAGATCCAACAAGAAGAAGAAGAGCCTGTACACGAAGCAACGAGCCACTCGAAGAAGAAGAAGAGAAAGTCCAAGAGAGAGAAGGTGGAGCACGTGCCCGTCGAGAGTCAGAGGAAACGACGTCGCCAGGACGAGAAGAGACTCATTATCTGGGACGACGAGGAGCAGGACCAGGACGCTACGAAAGATATCGAGGAGAAGGACACAGAAGACGGCAAGGAAGCCACCAGGCTATTGCAGGAGCTCTCCAGGACTGACGCTATCATGGAGGCCAATGTATTGGCTGTAATTAACGGCTTTTTGAGAGCTCACACCGAGTCTAACGGACCTGAAATCCTCGTGGAGAAGCTGTCTTCGTCGTACCGTGGCCATGCGCAGATGATTGGACTTGTTGCGTCCTGGTTGGACTCGCTACCAGTCTCTACGACGGCGTTGGAGAACAAAATGACGTTCGATGTGAATGAAGGAGCAGTGATTGCCAATAAAGGAGCGTCGTGGGACCCCGCAGCGGAGATTCTGTACAGCCACTTGAAGGACATGATCAACGAGAACTACGACCCGAAACTCGTGTCGAATGTTCTGAGTGGATCGGCCGTGGAGCCGGAATGGTTAACGCAGATGCTGAGCGACCGAAAGTGGCGACTGATGCTGATTGAACTCGCGGAAACGCACAAGGTTTGTAGCTATTGGACTGATGGTGAGGAGGAAGAGGATAATTACTGATGATATGGTGTTGTTTGTTCAGACGTGTACGTTGCTGCAGTATGCGATTCGACGGATCTCGGAGGCGGGTCACCACAAGGAAATTGCGTCGATCACAAGTGCAAACGCGTTCTTCCCGGTGTTTAGCGGCGTGCTGCTGGATGCGTTTAGCCGAGTAAGTGTGCCTTGATATCATTAGTATCTGTTCACCAATAGGTTACTAACCGAGTACTTCTCCATGATTTTGACAGATCCCATTCGCTAACGAAGAAGAGGTGGTGGAAGACATCGCAGCGCTGAAGAAAGTCTGTTGCCAGTCTTCGCACTCGTACGTCTACACACAGGAACTGCTCTGCTCGATGGACGACAAGCTCTACTTGATGCAGAATGATGCAGATGCTACTAGTGCCGAGTACACACACATCCGCATGGTGCGTTCGAAGCTGAATCGTGTACGTGGAGAGCTCCAAGACACAGCCAGCGCAAGGTTTGGCGCGAAGATTGTTCCGTTCCACATCTTGCGTCGCCGATACATTTACGACGCGAACCCGAAGTTCTGTGACGCGATCTTGTCGGTCGTAAAGACGAAGAAGTGCTCGGAACTGAGTGCAGAGGCGTTGGCTAAGGAGTATCAAACGTCCAAGACCCCACCACCAGTAGCTCATCTGCGAGACCCCATGGTAAGTCTTATATGCTGATGAAGATGCCTAGCAACCGGCAGAGGGGTTGACTGGACGGGTATCGCTATGATTGCTTGTGTGTAGGTCCTATCGAGTCTGCTGGATCGACTTTTCAATCCGTCGGACTCGATCTCGCCGGCATTCGTACAGAACTGCGTGTTCCTGTTGGCTTACGCAGCGTCCACGAGGGACGAACGGAGTCTGTTGCAAACCGGAGTCCAGGGATCATCGAGTCAAGTCGAAGTTAACGATGACGGCGTTGAGTTGACGAAGAAAGCGCTCGTCGCGGCATCAGCAATCTGCAAGTCGGACCACACTCTTGGTTACAATGTGAGTGATACCCAACACCTTTACAGCTACTTTGTCGCTTGACACTGACGGCTGTGTGGCTTGTTGCTACGTAACAGATGAACCAATCGGGAGTGGTGGACAAGCTGATCTCGGTGATGTCCGTCCCTGTCGTGTCCATGGGTGTGCTGCACTGGCTGAAGGTCATTCTCACATCACCAGGATACTTTAGCAGTACGCCGCTGCACATTTGCTTCCCCAGTCTTCTCCGGATCCTGAAGGCATCCATTAAGCTCCACGTTGCTCAGTGGCCGATCGCTTTTGGTGTGTTGGTGACGTCTCTGCGGCTGCATCCTGACGTGAACCCAGTGAAGGCTTTGGAGTTGAAGCGAGAGACGCTTCGGTGTATGGTGTTCATGATCACGAGTGGCTACGTCCTACCTGTACTGGAGTTTGTGTTTACCAACACACTGGAACTGGATCAAGCACTGCTGCGCAACTTTATCACGATGCTGTTCGCGCGTATCGCGCCTCCGTTCTCGCCAAAGTTTTCTGTGGCTTTGACGAAAATCCTGACGCACCCGAAGGTGCAAACTGCGATTAAGTCGTGCCCACCCGAGAGCAGGATGAAGCTGCGAGGGTTTGTGAGTTTCTGTAAGAAGAACCCGAGCATGTTGTCGTCGGATCAGTCGCATGCGTTGACTGTCATCCAGGAAGGAAAAGATTAACAGCAGTACAAGTGTGAATACATGTATTGATACAGAAGGAGCTGCTGATATGGAGAACATCATTTGAGATTGAGACGAGTATTGATTGATTCAAAGAAGAAAAAAACATGACTGGAATAAAGGGAAACACAATGATCAGCCCCACCAGATCGACCTTACGACGGCATGGCCTTGTCCACAAGTTCTTTGGGGACGCCTGCGCCCAAGCACTCGTGGCGCGAGATGAGTTTCTCGCGCATCGTGCGAAGCTCCTCTCGCTTCTGCTCGCCTTCCAGGTGACATTTGGCCAAATCTTTCTGCCGTTGAACTTCGCACTCAACCAGCCGCTGCTTGCCTTCCTTACCCAAGAACGAAACGTGTTTGGCTTCTTGGACATCGAACAAGCCGGCCGTTCTCACCGTGAACATATCAAGTGCGCTACTGGTGTGTTCCTGCATTGAGAGAGGGGATAGTGCTCTTTCCAAAGGAAGAGATGACAACGCGACTTGGTCATCCGATTCAGTTGAGCTGGGGGTCTCAATAGCGGCCACTGTGTCCGTGGTTCTCTGTTTCTTGGTACCCATACCATCTTCTCTGCTGGTTGGCCGCTTCGGAGTCTGGAGATTTTCGGTGTCGACAGTCCCGAACATTGGCGCCAGGGTGTCATAGTGCTGGAAGCGTCTGAGGACCCCGTCCTTGACCTTCTGGGTAGCTGCACCGCTGTGGTACAGAGTGTATTGCCCGGTCTTCGAGAGCCACTTGTCCACGGCCGTGCATTGGGTCTTCATTCGGGAGATTTTGTGCCCGATAGCACCAACGCTGCGGGTAGTGATTCCAAGTGCTTGGAGCTCTCGGACGATTTCATCACATAATGTTCCATGACACTCATGCTGCCAGTGTTCCTGGTTCTCGGCGGATCCCAGCCAGCGCAGAAGCACCTCTTCGGAAGTTGGGCCCCCAGGCGTTGTGTTATCAGCGTTCCAGTTCACCATGGAGAGATGTTGTCTCGTTGTAGTTTTTCGCAAGCTGTAGGATTGATTAAAAGACCAACGGACCAACAGAGTAACTTTATGCAACGCCTTGTCGCTGTTGTTGCTTTTGAAAAACAACGAAACTTCAAGACGAACAACATTTTTTGAAACAGTGTTATTAAACACACTTCAATACATCCTTGCATTCAACGCACCAGCCAACTTCACTGGTCTTGCAGGGGCATCGCGAGATAAATTTCGTCACTGGGAACTCCATTATCTCGCATCGTCTCTCGCGCTAACACCTTATCCAGCATCACAGCGATATCACTCTTGCGTTTCTCAGCATCAGCGGCATATTCGCGCAATTCTTGGTCTGTCAACTGGGTCAGTTTTGCACTTTTCTTCGCAAAATGCAACGTGAGCTCGTCCAACCGACGCTGGCATTCAGAAGATAACTCCATCTTCACTACGTGATCAACAGTTTGCCAATCGTTCCTGGTGGTGGCAATTGACGTGGCTTCGAAGATCACACGGCGCCGTGGTCCACCGATCGATCCCGTTCCGGAATCCAAGCCAGAATCGTCATCACGATGCAATTTTTCAGGCGGAGAAGGCCGCTTTAACGACCGATTCACCCGCTTTGTGCTTTGACGTTTGCGTTTACTCGACAGACGCCGGTTTTTACTAGCAGCTTGATCCAAATCACCAGCAGTATTCGTTTAGGTCTTGCGCGAAGTCACCTCTGCAGTAAAATCGATCTCTCGAAGAACAGGCTCCAGTTCGAGAAAATGAGGGCATAATTTCTCGAGGTTACCGACAGCATCCGGCTCCTTGAGCCACGTCGCAGCGCATGCGTACCGCTTTTCGAGACTGCGAATCTTACTTTCGATAGCTTTACCGGTGCGGTGGTAGATGATACCAGCGCTCTCAAAGTCGGGCAAAATTTGTCGGACGATATCAGTTTTTTTACTTGCACATCGCCACTGTCGATAATTCCCCGGAGTTTTCATCCAAGTCAGCAGTATATCCATTGATGATGGAGCGCCTTCAGTATGCTTGTCGGCTTCCCATAGCTTCCGAGAAGGCTCGCTTCCCTCAAATCTCACCCGCTTCATCAGCTCAAAGCTAAATCTCCGCTAAGTGCTCAAATCGGCAGATTGGCAACTGAAGTCTGTGGTGCGACGTTCAAATATCCGCGTCACTTTTTTTCTTCTATTCGCCAGTTCCCACCTAACGGTATTGGTTGGAACAGTAGAAAGAAGTGATTTATTAAGCGTGTTTTGGCGACAGTTTGTCGTCGACGTTGCTTCCATTGTTCTGCGAAATCATAATGCCAAGAATTTTTTAACTGGTTTTTTTTAGCTTAAACGATACAGCTGCACAGATATATTGATACTACATGCAGATCTTGCACAGTCGATAAACGAATTGTGGAATCGCATGACACGCGACTTCTTTTTTCAATCATCCGTAACCGTACACAGCACTTCGTGGCGCAACATTAGTTTCTCGCACGCCACACGGACTTCCTCCCGCTTTCGCTCGCCCTCAGCGTGACATTTGGCAATGGCCTCATCGCAAGCAGTTCCAGGTGGTTCGAGCTCCTTTTGATCTGCTCTAGCCAGCGAAGTTGTGTACTTGGTGAGATGATGAGCTTCATAACGAATCTCGCGCTGTCCATTCAACCGCTTGATAACCACAAGTCTTTCTGCCAGCACACTAGCGCGTACAACTTGCTTGATCGTTGCCGAGTCTTGGGTCTTGTCGTCGTCCATGGAGGCATCCATAACTGCTGAATCCGAAAGGCGGTTCCACTTGCTCGGCAAACTTGGGTGCGTTTGCTCCTTCGTAGGACCAATTTGTTTCCCACTCGCACTTGCAATTGCTGCCACTGGACGTTTGATCCGTTCATACTGCTTGCTCATTGGGGTTTTCTGAAACACTGGTGTGAGAACAGAATACATCGGGCATCGCTTCAACACGCCACGCTTGACGTGCTCCGCAGCTTTGCCGTCATGATTCGACACTAGCTGCCCCTGATACACCAGCCAGTTGGTCGCTGTTTCAAATTGGGCCTGGAGTCTTGCAATCTTCTGCATGATCGCTTGAAAAGATCGATTCATAATTCCATTAGCGTGCAGCTTTTTGGCTATCTCCCTAGCTTGGACCTCTTTCCCTTCGGTTAGCCAGCGTGCGTAGTTTCCTGGTGTCAAAAGCCACTCCATCAGCACATCCATGGAAGTCACACCGCCAGGCGTCTTCGCACACTGCTCCAAGACACCATCCTGTTAATTGCTTGGAACGGAACTCATTGTTTGTCTTTTTTGAGACAAGGCGGCACTTAAGGTAGTTGGAAAGGTGCAAATTTGTGACAGTTGAGCTTTATCGTGGCGTATCGACAAATGAGCTCAAAAATAGGTATATCCGCTACGTAAAACCCGTAGCTCCAAAAACACGTACTTAAGTAGCGGGATATGCCTATTTTACGTAGTGAAATTACGTAGTAAAAATACGTATCTCTCAATCTGTTTTGTTCTTTTTTGCGACAGAAAGCAAACAGCAAAGTGCGGCGTCCTTATAACGGATAATGCCGAATAGAATACTTTTCCAAATAGTGTACCAAGCCCATTTTCTGTAACTTGCTGTGGGCACTTTAGCAATTGTGTACCGTACCAAATACAAAACCTCTAACCTTGCCCGTTCTACTTTACAAAAAAATTAGAGATAATATATTTCTCTTGGAGGCAAGCTTGTGGTCAACATATGACTCTAACTACAATATTTCGGGGCTAAATCAGCACGTAATCAGCAACAATATATATTGATGGGCATAGAACCTCTATCTATATAGGAACGATTCTAGCGAACTATTTAACCGATACGTTACAAATTTATACTAAAACACTCATAATAGGTTTTATTAAGTATAGCTCTAAAAATACTTTCCCCTATTTTTTACAGCAAATTAATGTAGCGCAAACATCAAAACTTCCAGGTACCTATACTTGCCATGAGCTTGTAATTGAGCGACGATATCCCATTACGTTCGATATCCTTCATTAGAACCAAAAATTAGAATACCGGACCGACATTATCCGTTAGCATACCACTCTGGCCCACTTAAGAATCGACACTTCGGTTTTCAAGCCATAAAATCTTCCAGAATTTTTTGTTTAGGAGCTGTCATACCTCAAAATAATCCTGAGATTATCCTTTTTCGCGAGATATAATTGGTTGACAATAACAGCTGAAATTGTGAATGCAAAGGTTCAAATTGCATCGACAATTTTGGGTATCATTAGGTTTTTTATCGCAGCATCTTCAATTTTTAGCAATACTTATCAAAAAGGGTATCAATTTATTCCGGATACATTTTCCTACATGTTCATATACAATATATATATAGTGCATTTTGGGGTGTCGTTAGGCTGGTCCAAGTTTAGAGATTTTTCGGACTGATTTCGCTGCCACATGGAAACCCCAAAACTTTTGGCCAATCATATGATATAGACCACTGTTTTGTCCAATTAAAAGGACCAATGTGGACCACATTAAAATGAGGTTAAATTGAAATGTCGATTCTTAAGTGGGCCAGAGTGGTATATATGATGAGAAAATGTGTACTGTCTAGTCTAACATATAGCCGAGTAGGGCTACTTTGTTCATGAAGGCGGTGGTCTACGTACTGGTGGCTGAACCAGTAAGTGACGATGAACCAATAAGTGGTCCTGAGGCAGACAGTGTTGAGACACATCTGGACGACAGTGGTCAAGAGGCTGGAGAGGTCAATTGCGGGTGGTGGTATTTTGATACGGCATCAAACTCGCACGTCGCAGGGAACTTGGCTAAGTTCGTGTCGTACATGGAGGACACGGAAAACTTGCAGATAATCCGTGAAGTTACACCCACAATTGCATCATGAATTGCTGGAGCGGGGGCAGTTGATTTAACAACGGAAGTGGACGGTGGCCAAGTTGTGACTTATATTGATAAGGTTTGTTGATACCGGGCACTAAGTATGGCTTTCTTTCTCCGGGCCTTGCATTCGAGCAAGGTTTTACCCTTGACTTTGATAATGCAACGATAAACTTCATGATCCCAAGAGAGGGAACGGCCGTAATTGTGGCAACACCGCGAGACGCCACCTGGGGCTGCCATGAAGTGAGTCCAACCCAGAGAGTGCTGTGCAATTACACGATGGCATAATGTGTTGGCTCATTAGCTCTTTGGCATTAGCGGCTGTGTCACACTCGCCCAAAGTATTTGAAAGCTACGGAGGACAAGAAACCGGTGCGTGGGATGATGTTGACGCAACGGCAACGTGATACTTGTGACACATGCCATCTCGGGAAGCAGAAGAAGAAAACACACCGGAAGAAACTGGATCAAGCATTGAGGAGACCAAACTAAATAGTTTACGCAGACTTACTATTTCCTGAAAAGCCAAATGCTACTCAGTAGGAGGCTGTGTTGGTAGTCATGAATGGCTTTTCGCGCTTCGTGACGGTGCACTTTCTGAAGGACAAGGACAACAGGTGGCGAAAAAGTATACACAGGAGTATTGTTTTGGGAGAAACGGCAGGCAGGCCGAAACGCCGACGGGACTACTAACAAAGTGTAGCAATTTTTGAGTGACAAGGGCGGTGTGTTCTTCAATGGTGGAATCGATGCGTGGTATACGTCGAAAGGAATGGAACATGTGAAAGTCGGTCCAAAGAGTTCGCAGCTCAACTTGAGTGAACGGCGACAAAAGTGACGCAGACACCAAGATCTGTGATGCCAGCGATCTGAGCGACGTGGTGTCTCTTAATTTCGAGGGCGATTGCGGGACAGTGCTGACGCCCGAGTGCAGTACAACTAATGTGGGGGCCAGGTGGAGCGGATCAGAGTACAGTACAACTAAAGTGCCGAGTACAACACGTTAGTGGAGACCTAAACAACGATGACGTGCAGAATGACGAAAGCCTAGACGATGAGATGGTTGCGGGTGTTGGGCACGAAGATGATGTGGTTTGAACTGTTCGAGTTATGGTACGATGTGTCTATTGAAAAAGCTGATGTTTATGTTAGTGCGGTCACTGAGGGCGAGAGCAGCCAGGAGAAACACGAGAGCGTTAGCGTCGAAGACGATGAAGTCGAATCAGTAGTGGGAACGTGCGGGTCTTTCGTGGATGGGCAAGAGCTTGACAATGGCGAAGATGATGACCCCGTTAGTGAAGATGAGACTACAGCGGCAAGTGTTTTTGCTGCGAACATGGGCCGTAATGGGACGGATCTGCAAAGTGATGAGAGGTTGCGGATGCAAAACCTGTTATAACATTGGGGCTACGCCAAACCGGTTTAACGCACTCACCGCGATGAAACTCATTCCGAGGAGATACGGATGGATCATGAAGCCAACAAGAGTGACGTGAAAAAACTCGTACCGGTCTTCAAGGGTACAACGAGCGCCGACGCCCACACTATCTTGATGACTACGTGATGAATGTAACGTTGAATTCCTCGCGCAATTATTGGACAAGAATGGTAGACCCATTCGAGCGAACGACATTAAGATCCCACGCAATCGGCGTGAGATGTTGTGATACAAGTGGTAAGAGTTTTTTCTCATGGCAGTGACGGAGGAGATGGCGGCTGTCAAAGCAAAGGCAGTGATTGCAGAGATTCCTGCTGACGAGATGTCGAAGGAGGCAGCATCAGATAACTTGATATGGGTGTACTGGGTGATGTCAGATCACCAAGGTATGTGGTCCGATTCAAACCACGCATTGTGGCACTAGGCACCTATTAGCGGCCTGATACCGCCTTTAATAAGTCGTTCGCGTCGGTAGCGAGAATGTCGTCATTCAGACTATTGTTGGCAATAGCGGCGGAGCTGGGATTGACACTGCACGACGATGACATAAATACCGCGTATTTGAACACCTGGTTGGTGATCCAGCAGTACCTGCATTCAATCAATGGCTATCCATGCGAAATCAACGGGTACGTGTATGTACTGCTGAATACATTGTATGGTTTGCACGAGTCAGGCCGTGAGTGGAACGCCGATCTAAACAAGTGGTTTATTAAGCACGGATACGTACGGTCGTTGACAGAATCCTATCTGTACTACCGTTTTGACTGTGATGTGATCATGTATGTGCTGGTCTACGTATACGACATATTGGTTACAGCGAACAATGCGCAGTCCACGAAGGGCTTGATTGAGGAGTTGAACAAGGTATACGGTATCAAGGATCAAGGTTTGTTGAACAAGTACTTGGGAGTGAAAGTGGAACAAACGTCTGAGGAGATCTAGAAGTCACCACCAAGCAAAGTATGCACGTGAGATTCTGAGATAGTTCGGGTATTAGGAACACATACAGTTGGGAATACAATGGAGATGAGCATGCGATTTGTCCGGTGAAAGAAGAAGAAACCGTAGACACGAGTCTGTGAAACAATTAGAATGTTAATGTACTTGGCGACGAGCACGAGACTGGATTTGATCTTCACGAGGAGTCAACGGAGTCGGTTTGTGCCCAAACCGTCTGAGAAACAGGGTACGTTGAAGAGGGTGTTGCGATACGTTGCTGGTCCTCTGAACTATGGCGTCACGTACACGAGAAAGCAAGAAACAAACGAAGGATGCCGTGCTTGAGAGGTACTGCGACAGTAGTTGGGCCAATGATCCCGAGCAGCGCAAGAGAACAACGCGCTTTGGCTTTACACTGACTAGCGGGGCCATTGCCTGGATGTCACGGCGGCAAACGATTATTGCGCTGGAAACGGCAGAGGCGGAGTACGTGATCGCGTGTGAGGTGAAAATGGAGGCTGTAGCGGAAAGCTACATATTGCAGGAGACTATGCCGTATCATAATGTCAAACTGCGTATCGGGATTGACAATCAGGCAGAAAGTGTGATGGAAACGAAGCCTACCAACAATAGTCGCACGCCACATCGAGCTCCGGTGGCACTACGTGCGTGAGCAAGTGGAAAAAGGGAATCATCGACTTGCACAAGATGAAGGGCCACATGAATTCAGCCGACACGTTCACGAAGCTGTTTAACAAGAATTGCCTGAAGGCGATGTTGAAGCTGGGTGAAATTGGGTACGCTATTGAGTCGAAGTTTACTTCGAGGAGGGTGTGTTGGAATATCGAGGACTAGGCACAAAGAACCATTCTGATAAGTTGCTGGGCCAGGTCATATATGAGGCCGGGGTTGAACCCGTTAATGTTGGTGGCTGGATCAGTGCTAGTCCTAATAGCAATTCAGTCTTCTTCTACCAATGCCGCGCTTTGCACGATGAAGCTATGGAAATTTATGAATTGTGAATTTTGCAGTAAGAACAACCAGCTATACGCACGAACTTAAGCTGAAAGTACCGTACACATATTGCTCATTGATGTATCATGCATAGGTGTGACAAGCTGGCCAGACGAGGTGGAGCGCGAGCGATATCTCTGCAGTGGGCCATGCCCTTCGACACACACCGTTACATCTGACATAGCTAGAGGCCCATGAATTTGTGCTGCGTAGTGCTACACTACTCGGATCAAACACATGCTTACAGGGAAGGCCTGTATTGTACTGTCGTGGACTGACCACCGGAATACTTATAGTCAGTAGTATACACTAAAAAGAAATACGCACAATCAACCGATAGGAGTTTGCCTGCAAACCTCACAATAGCCAAATTAATAAACATGCCAAGGCTCAACCAGTTCTTTTACAATCGCCCTCACAAGTAAGCAGAAAACAAGCTTGAAGGCCCCGCTAATAACTTTTCCGGCATCACACACGCGATCGCGCTGTGGGCAGCAACACCAAGTATCAGCAAGAGAACGAGATCTGACAGCGAGCTAAATATCAAGTTTCTTTTCAAATTTTGAGCTCAATTCTACTTGTGGACCTGGCAAGCATATTCAGCATTATTTTAATGGACAAATTTCTGGTCAGTTTGTACAAAGTGGCCAAAATTATGATCTCGATGCGATTAAAGACAAAATAATCAAGAATGGGTGTACTCAGGGTTTCTTTCGGTTTTGCTTGCAGCAGCAACTATCCAGTTATTTTTTTTACAAATGATATAGAAAGTGTGGTGTCTAATTACGGCCGAAATATTCCTTCGAGTGTGAATCATCTTCGTACAGCACTGGGTATTTAACGCCAAAACAAGCTTCGTTGAATACATCGTACACGATGAAAGCAAATGGGGGAAAGTAAAGTTTTTTGCAAGAAAGCAGGACATTTTGTTAGAAAACAGAAATTACAAAGACGGAGTTAGAATATATTAGTATTGAAGTGAGTGTTTTTAAATGTGAAACTTTATAAATTGTACTCATTTATGTAGTGGACATTGTCAGCAGCGGAGATGTCATTTGGGTATAGAACTGAAACCTGGGGAGTAAAATTGAAAATGGTGATTTGTAGGATAGTATCCGCCCCAGTAAGCATATAATAGCGCATAAAGAATTGAGAGTTGGGGTGCGAAACGCAAAATGAGATATTTGCGCTGATTTGTTGAGATATATAACAGTACTAAGAGGAATCACATAAACGTGAATCTGGCTAACGTCTTGGCCGACGTGACATCGGATCAGAGCACCGCTACTCGAACGGAAAAGTGGATGGGAAGTACACATTTTAAGCCGGCTTTACATTGCCTGATAGAATATAAAGTTGCCTATGTAGAGCTGTAAGAAATAAACTGGTAACATTGTGAGTTATTCAGACGGGTCCTCCATTACCTACAGTTCTCTGCTTTCCTTCAAGGCGTCCTGATTTGACTTAAAGTACTAAAGGGTCTGCAACGTAAATGGCTCCATCAGGTAGAGCTGTGATAAGGGCTTAACACGCGTAACAGCAACATAGAAAGATGACCACGCCGAGTTGAATGTCGGGGGGGGGGGGGCATTTTGTCAACCGTGGGTCCTTGACATTTTTCAGTGGTTAGCGAGTAGACTAATACACGAGCGGAACTTGTAATATGGACACAAAGAAATAATGGTTCATCGTTCTAATGTTGACTCCCGTTTCCAGCCTCTTTCAGACTGGAACAACGCTAAGTGGTAATGTCGCATCAAACGAATGCGACTCGTAATCCTTCAGCTTCACAAAAATAATTTCAAGAGGAAATGAATGCAATTGCTCCTCAATACCGTTGACGCGACCTAGCACGACATCATCGATCGCGTGGGTTGTGCCGACTACAGTCCCAATTGAACCATTAGCGAGCTTGAATTTTCGCGACAAATTCTTTGTACATTGCACACTCAACCGACAGCAACATCCAAAAGTAGTGACATACCTTTCGTTTTGTCATCACGAATGAATTCAAGGGAACATCGTTGGGACTGAAAAAGCGGATGTCGAGTCCTCTTCACTGTGACCTGAAATCGATGTAGCGAAACTTTACCTACCTCGAAATACGTCGTAATGATGATGCATTGAGCTCAACTCGCGGAGCATTCGACGTTATGATCGGGCAAAACGCTTCACAAATGAACCGTGTGACATCCAGTTTTCGCTGATTGCACATTTGTTACAAGGGCAATGTCATTTTGGACGTCATTTCTCACTGTCCACTTCTCCAGAATTTTGTATCACTTCGAGTCACTCCGATGGCGCATTCTAAGTAAAATGATCACATAAGTGAGAGATCTATACGCGCTGATCCCTCTAACGCGGTCTAGATAGTATGTTGAGAATTTGCGCAGTTGACCTCGAGATTCCAGCAATTTTTCGGCAGACAAAAACCCAGGTTGACAGGCCACGGATAGCTGTTGCAACCACACCACGATTAGAAGCGCGTGGGACCCTCCTAACACGATACCAGATCGATTTAAGAGCAACAGAAGTGAGGAGTCGGTTTTCCCAAGGATGTTAACATAGCACGTAGATATCTCGTCCAGAATAAGTAACTTTAGATTTGCGAACCTCTCCTTCTGCTCAGACATCGAGGTCATGGTAGTACCTGGGGTCCAGCTTGTACTGGATCCCGAGGAAGGTAACGGAATCATTCCAAGTCCCCGGGCAGTTATGCTTGTTCCAGAGTATACATCCTTCCGCGGCGGAGCAAATCATCCCAGTCACAAGCACTGCATGCAGCTAGTCAGTGTACAGGGCATTCCGGAGGTCTGCATTTAATGGCTATACGGCCTAGAACCAAGCAACATAGCAATGATGAGTTTCCGAAGTTAAATCAGTACAGTACGTATATAATCAAACTCACGCATAAGTTCTTGCCGTCGATGAAGCCAAGCGTACGTTTCAAGAACAGTTGCGGTCTTTAATCAGGCGAGCAAACTGAACTTGTTGTGTTGGCGAAGGCCAGGGTTTTTTCGATTCTCAGCCAAAGCGGTTGTGGATGGGTTGGTCGCTTGCCACATGAGCTGCAACCGGAAATCTACCATCGCTATCAGTGGCTCCGGTGGGTGGTCGTGCAGGGCATACCGCTCCGCGAGGTAGACGACGAGCTTATAAGGGCCTCGTCCAAGTAGCGATCGGCCAACTCAAAAGCTGTCAAGGCAAACATGATTACGGTAGCTACAAAGTTGGGTGTCGTGATCTCCGAAGCGTTGGGAATTCTGTTCGGTATTATGTACGACGGCTGGACCCACGGCACCATGTATTTTGTTGCTGTCATCGGGCTCTACGTGGTCGGCGGCCGGCTCATACGAACCCTTCTTGCCGTGCGCTGGATGAGGGGAGCCAAGATGCCGATGCCTCTTTCGGAGCGTGTTGGCGGTTTATAACAAAATCATCGACATGAACCTGTTTTTTGTCGTCAACAATTGTAGCACCAATCACAGTATTTCCAACAAACTCAGCATCCCATTGGTCTTGTGCATCGCCCCGATTTAACCTGGCAGTTAAAAATAGTTAAAAGGGTTAATCCTTGAGCTACCAAGTTGGTGTACAGCCCATTTATGACCTATATATGTTCAGCCAATCGTGCCCTAATCCTTTTCTTTGGCTCTCGTCTAGCACTCTAGCACGGTACCCCCCCCCTCTTCCTCCGGATCCAGTCTCCGTGTCTCGTCCAACTCGATGTCCAAGCGTTGCTTGCATTCGACTAACGCCGAACCGTCGCCAGATTCCGATTGCCAGGCTGATCCCAAGCCCGCAACAAGGAAAATACGCTACAATACTAGATCAAGTGCGCTCGCAGAAGAATTCTAGGTCAAACGGCGCAGCACCAAAAGCAACGACTGACGCCCTACCGAGGTAGACCTGGGCTAACAGCCCGGACCATAAAGGCTAGATCTTCAGCAACAAGCACCGCCAGTAAGCCCCGAAATCCAACGCAGACTCGAATTCACATTGAGTGATACCTCATAGAACTGTTGGCCATGTTTGTCATCGGAGTTGTCGTTTGACATACTGATCTACTGCTACTGTGCAGCACGATGCGGTACGATATCTAATGCTCGTCGCTAGGTATATTACATTGGTGTGTTGCTACTCTACGGAGTGCTGCACTGCTCGACGCATGCAAACCGGACGACGTGGTGCCGGTGGCGGTGGTAGGGTTCCCGTTCGACGTACTGATCTATTGCTGCTGTACCACACGCTGCTGTACGGCGTGTTGCGTGCCATGGAAAAGCTGTGGTGCGATGCCAACGTCGCTACTGTACTGTGCTGAGCAGGTGGCATTCGGCGTTCGGATTACGGATCTACTGCTGTTGCACGCCACTGCATGGCGGGTTACCTGACATGAACTGCGAGGCGATGCCGACGCTGTGTTGCTGCTGTTCTGGGTAGAAGGTGTGTGATTCGGCGTGGTGGGCAACTGCTTCGCGGTCCGGGAACGCGTCGTCGCTTCTGGAACCAGGTTTGCGTGGGATCGCACGATGGCTTTGCTCAATTATCCTAAGTTGAGTATAGGGAGAAGATGAGCAAGACCTGCTGGCTACATTGGCACGAATCACATGCTGTGTTCGCTCGGTCCATTGGCAGATTGGCTCCTGACGCCCCGTTCCAACATCGCCATCGATGGCGCCACCTCGGAGCAGGCTGCCGAAGCTGGTGCTGAGTGTGGCATAGTGGCTGGGATTTTCCGGACATCGGAAACACACCCGAGACGACCCTACTCAGCCTCAACGTGCCAGTAAGCGGACCGGTAGCCGGAGCGTCGCCGCCTCGGGTACGAGACGCCCAAAGATAGTCGAGCATAAGGAATTCAAGTGAGAAGCAGATCCCAAGAGATTACCATAAGCATCCCCGGGGCGGTTGCGACCGGGGAGAGGCTAATTCAGTCTTACTTTTCCCTTCAAGAACACAGATCAAGTCCAACTTGACTAACTCGATCAGGACAAGAACGCAAGCTGGGAACCGCGTTTGAAGGCTACTCCCAGATACGAACTACATCCTCTTTGCTGGGCTTCTCTCCGGCATTCCATATCTGCCCTGCGGTCTGGCCGGCCCGGGTTCGGCACTCCTAATTCTTTAGGGTCTCGCCCGTGGGGTCTCTCCGCGAAAACTATCTACGGCTTTCGCCGGTGGAGTCTTGTTCCGAAATAAACTAGTGTTTGTATTGTTAAGTGTATATAACCCTAGACGTCCCGGGGTCCAGGTAGCTGTCCCCGGACGTTTACTTGTTTAGCTACCCATCAGCGTATCTAAAATGTCGGAATCCTCCAGGGTTCTCAGTGGTTGACCTTACCTCTAATCAAAACAACCGATTCGTAGGGGGTACACAAGATGAGGTTACTGACCGAGTTTCCCGGACCCATCTTAACCCCCGAGAAGGCGGCCCCCAGGAAAACTCACGGCCCCGGATAAATCCCTCGTCCGCGCGGAGCCGTCTATCCACAGGAGATTCTCCTCCTGATCCACTTGTGCGTGCATTAGTCAAGTGGTCTAGGGGCGTAAGTTCCAAGCGCTACATCGCATGAGACCGATGATGTTGACAACAACACATAATACGACGAAGGCTGGGATCACTCACGGTGGGAGTACGTTGAGGAACCACAGGGAGACCAGGCAGAGCCGTTCGTCGTCGATGGACGTGCGTACGTGGAAAGAATGGTAGCGGACAGTAAAAAAAAAGCTGCATCTACTCAGACGGCAGACCATCGCGAAGGCGTACGAGGAGCATGGTGAATACGGACTTTTCGCTTTTTTTATTTACGAAGGCTTTCAAGGGTGCCATAGCGTATTGGACTAATACTTTTATGATAGATGGTCATGAACATGTGAAGATGATTGAATTCGATGCCTATATTGGCTTAGAGCTTGGAATGAGTGTCACCCAGCGAAACGAAATGGCTGAGTATTGGTGTGAAACGCCGTTTCTCGGCCAGCGTGAGTTTTCCAAAACAATGTCGAGGAACCGCTTTCAAACGACTCGTAGCCACATTCGAACCCCCTCCCCCCACGTACAGAGCCAACACCACAAGAGAAAAGCAACGATCCCTTGTGGCATAGCAGAGATCTATTGAACCATGTGCAAAAGAAACTTCAGCAGATTGCTGTACCCATTGGGGTATCGTCTCTAAATAAGAGTTCGGTACGCACTCGAGCACGAACTAAGGCAAGTTCCTACATCCTTCGAAACCTGATAAATATTCAATTCGCAGTTGTCGGTTGGAAATTCCTGTATATTCATTCGCTGTGGGACAATAGTTCTAGATTGACATCTGCGTTGGGGCCGGCCGAACGATATGTACAGCTCTTCCCAATTTCGCGTGAGAGTTTAATGCGAGTAAGGTCTGTTCCGAACATCCGCTTTGATGTGAAGACGGCATCATCAGTTTGGGTAACAATGGTTGGCCACCAGACCAAAATGATGAGATCTCCAGAAAATAAAAGAAGATTGCTGGTTTGTGATAACTTTTACACACACCATATACTGGCGAAGGCTAAGCTTGCCTACACAGATGGTGACGTTCGAATGCTGGGGACAGTGCGATCAAATTATCTAGGCCGCTGAAATGGAGTAGAAGTATCGAAAGCCATAGAAAAGTGGAGAAAATAGCTCGCGGAGATTGGATCCTTGTTGGTGCGGTGGATCCTGTGCCAGGATGGGAATGGCGCGAGAATGCCCATGACCGTTCTCAAAAACGGCTCCCCAAGAAACAGCGTATTATATATTGAGCCCGTAACGATCGTGCCGCATGCCGGCTTTGTTGTATTCAAGGATTCCAAAACAGTCATTTCTGTAATTATGATCTTGCATTGACAATGTCAACGAGATCGCTTGGGTCTAGCTCAGAAGAAGCTATGAGATGTGTCCACGGTTTGCGCCAACCTGCACGTTGGATCGGTGAGGAGTTTATGCATCGAACGGTTTTGAAAGTCCCAGCATCGATTGCAGCCTACAATAAATTTATGAATGTTGTCGACCGTGTCGATCCATTGAAGAGCACAAATCCTACTCAGCAAAAAGAAATACGACTACCAATGACAATGCTAACGTGGACACTGGATATTTGCATAATAAATGCGTTTGCGCTGATGAAGCGTATCAAGAACGGTGAAGTCACCCGGACGCTTCGTGCTTTCAAGTTGAAAACTGTTCACGCACTTACTGAACGGGCACGGTTGAGGCGGGCAGAGCAGAGGAATTCGGGGAAGCGTGACCGTGACAGTAGCGCCGGTGTTATTGGCGTCAACCTGGAGTCTCACGTTTTGACCGAGAATGTCAACAAGGCCAGGTTGGTATGCTATTTATGCTCTATGTGTGGCCTGGCAACAAAAGCTGGCACTGGATGCACTGCATGCCTGCATGGGTTTCATGTCAAATGCTTCGCTGTCTATCACCACCGCTACAACATGCAACCCGAAGACAAAACTGTGAAGCATGCCGTGCGAGTCCTCGCATTGGATCTAGCGGGAAAGCTGGCGCACAAAACATAAAATCGTGCCAACAACACCATTACCGCGCTTGATGTCATCACACTGCCAACCTTTGGTAAGATCAGCGACGTAGTCGACTAACTCCATCAATGAAGCTTTTCCGTGCACCCATCAGTATTGACTTTGTATCTATAGTTGGCAACTAGCTGCATGTTGTACAGCAGCAGTAGATCAGTACGTGATATCGAACGGGAACTCCACCGCGGTCGTCAGCACATGGTCGTCCGATTTGTATGCGGCGAGCAGTGCAGCACGCCGTAGAATAGTAACACACCAATGTAACAGTCGCCCAGCACGCCGTACAATAGAAACACGCCACCGTAACTGTAGCCCAGCAGACCGACCAGTTGCAACACACCAACGTAACCGAAGCCCAGCACGCCAAACCCGAACGCCACGAGCACAGCGCAGTAGAGTAGCGCTGCGACGTTGACACAGCATCCCAGCTCCTCGGTGGATAGCAACACGTTGTCGCGCGCCGTTGACCCCGGTTCTTCTGGCCACGTTAGTGGATTATGGATAGCACGCCGGATGGCACCAGGTTCCGCTCGATAACCTGTATGAATCTAGCTTCTCGTCTCTTGTGCGCTGCTTACAACCGCAAGCCAGTCCTAAAAAGAAAATATGGAAAGATTTTCTTACTTCCTTATCGTGTCCTTTGAGGTACTGGGTAACGTTATAGACCAAATCGGTTCTCTTTTTAGCAGGTGAGAAAATATGCATCTTTTTAGCCAATCACATATCAGGGTTTGCTTGTGTTACAGAACAATAATGTTCTCTACGCAGAGTGGTGTTTCAAGGGTTAACTGAACACAAACAGCTGTTACAGCCAGTCAACAACCTGATGCTGCAGCTGCGCCAGCCAAACAACGCGGCGGAGTACTTCGTTACGCGCGAAGAAGCGCAATGTGACTCGTTGGTCATCTACCTATGATATGCTACACCGCCATGGAGCGATAAGGCCGGCGATTCGACTTGTGGAAGCTGTGGAGGAGATGGTGCCGTCAACTAGCCATCACAAGAAGTTGGTGGGGATATCTTAAAGCACTTAGAGAAGCTCGACACTGTGTGCAAGCGTTTGCAGTCCGAGATCACTACCATGAGCGACGTGCGCCCCCTTGTTGATTCGGTCATGGCAAACTACCCAATTATGGGCGGCCACATAAACCGAACTATCCAAATTGTGTATTCTCCAGTTTGTGAAAATGGGTTGTCAAGATTTGCGATGGAGAGAAACTGTCAGCCGCTGAATCCGTTGCGCTGAAACGTTTCGTGGTGCCGTGGTCTGACGAACAGCCGTGCACGACTGGTCTCAAGCGCAAGGGTCCCCAAGATAGCTACGCTGTCCAGATCATCCAGTAGGGCGAGGCTAAGAAGCATCACGTGGAGCGAGCGGCGTACACGCCGTTGGCGGCAGTGGTGTGACCGACATCGAGCGCCTGTGAGCGTCTCTTCTCGGAGTGCAAAATGGTCCTCACGCCGCAAAGAAGCAGCCTGCCCCCCCTCCCCTCCGCGCACTTTGAGATGCTCATGTTTCTCCGTGCGAATAAGGATATATGGGACGTCACGAGTCTGGCCTAGGTAAGACCATCATTTTGCTAAGGTAGCATGCTTAATGCACATATTGCCAATAATTTCGCTGTAATTATTATTGCTCCCTGTTGTATTGCCGTTTTTATTATGGAAGTCACGTGAAGGCAATGCTGTATCTTATTGTATTTTTACGAGGTCTGGGTGTGACTCACGTCGGTTTCACGTCGAGCGTGACGGACGCTTTTGATTACATGTACAAATTCCAAAACAAAAAAACGAACACAAACGAATTAATCCTTTGTAGCTACTCTGCAGTACATCCTACTGCTATCCCAGGCAAAAACTTCCGATGTCGACATCCATTACTTCATGGATGCTACCAGGGATTACGAAAAGACAATACAATCCTACTGATCTGTCTTGCATTAAAAAAGTACTTCTCTGGCCGACTCCATAATGACGATTTCATATTTTGGCCGATAGAACAGGGCTCCGCCGGTGTACGACAAACACACCATATCAAAGTCCCGGATATAGCGCACACGAGCATATTTTTTGTTGTTGTCTAGGCACCAGTTATGCGTCTGCACGCTGCGCTCAAACCTGCCGCATTTCGTAGGCCGTTATTTTTTTTGTCGCACTTCATTCAATTTTTAGCGATATTGAACCCAACTTTAAGGGTGGGTAAATCAGACAATTAGCTACCGTTGGGCGCACACGCGTACGCAGAAACGGGCTGGAAGCGCTACTATTTGGGCGCAAAGAGAGCGAGGTTTATCTCAAAATACCGATGGGTTAGCGAAAGCCACCAGCTTGCGTTGGCCAATCAGAAACGACTTAAATTACCCCTAATTTTACCGATTAGAAAAGCGCATTTTATTCCGCTGAAGAATGTCTACAGTGGAGTGAGATACTTAGTAAGTACTCAATACTATTTAAGACGATGGTGATCTAGCGTAGATACGTTGACTATAAGCGCGCTGAAGAGTCCTGCTGGGGGGATCATGCTTAGTGGACTATAGGTGATCTAGATGCAAGGTGGAATGAGTGATTAGCATTGCACCCCATAAAATTAGTGTTCTGCGACAATCGTAATCAACGTTGAGTTTTATCCAATAAAGTTAGATTATTCATTTGTGTACGATCACTGAAAAACCCCAATCGTCATTTTGAAGTGGGCCAGAGAAGTAATCGATTGGTCTGGAACTAACGGTGAAATAAATAACTGAAAATGAAACCCATAGCAAAATAAATTATTGCTATTATTGTACACAAACTATACTAGTCGTCTCAAGTCCCAAAAGTGCACAATCACAATATGTTTTCGATGTTCGTTGCGTTGAATCCCGGGTGGCCTACATAATGTAGGCTACATTAAGCCGCTTTTGACAGCGCTACAACTCACAACTCATGCGTCACGCCAATGAAAATATACTATCGTAATTTTCGGCATCAGTGACATAAAGAACGGAGAGCGAATCAAAACTCCAAAAAATAAGTTATTGTGTGGGTCAGTAAAAACTGCTTTTTTCATCATTTAACTTTTCAATGCTACTCGTTTGTTACTTACATGACATAATTGTTAAACGCTGTTTGATGCTGATATTCCTTTTTCCATAACTGACATTTACATGAAATAACTGTTAAATGCTGCTTAAGCCGCCACCCTGCATTTTCTCTTTACAAGCCCAAATCTGCTAAGAACATGAAATAATTGCTAGAACGTGTTAAGCTGTCATGCTTCCAGTATTTCCTTGGAGCTCTGTTATAATCGTGTCTTTAAAAAAGGGCAGCTGTTGAAGGACATGATTGTAATCATGTTTGAGGTCATTATTTTGTCCAGGATTAATCCTGGTATCACAATCCTATCTTATATCAATATCCATATGGGGAATATATGGGAAGATTTGTTGAGGACGTGAAGATACGTAACATGCGGGTCAGGGTTTTGCAGGATTAATCCTGACACAGAAAGGAATGCTAGTCGACAACAGAGCATTACGCTTGAAGTGCGAGTGGGGCCTGTCATGTACCAACCACTGGACAACTTGTACACGTAAAGAACGAGTATATACGTAGTGAACCCTGTGTTGTGGACGCTCTAGTGCAAGCAGCTTACTAACAAGAGAAGTTTCCAGTTTAGCTTTCCCATATTCTTATATTTTGGCAGACAACGAAATTGGCATCACGCATTTTAAGTATTCCATTGGTTGTATCTGGTGGCGGCGACTCTAGTCTATCAGGTGCTGGTGACCTTGAGCAGGAAGAAGGCGGCCCATCAACAAGTAGTAAAATAGCTCCAAGCGACGTCTTGGGGGCGAGTCCAGGGTCATGTCCAGCGAAGGTCCAAGATAAACTTGTCGTATTAGCATCCAGCACATGTAAACTCCACAACTGTACGCGTCAAACTGGATCGGGTTGTTTTGAGGGATCACATCGTAGTCATGTAGGCTGCTGATCTTGAGATACGTTGCAATAACATTCGATGCATTCATATAGGGAGCTTGGTTCAACGGGTCGTGGTAAAAATTCGTTTAGGTCCAACCTTGACGACGACGCAGCACCAATATGCATTCATAATATTCAGGGGCAAAAACACTGATTCCACTCCTGGATCGGAATTATGGACAAGAATCGCGTGTCGGATCGAAACGTCGGCGGGACCTCCTTCAGTGGTTCGAGTCCTCTTTGTTTTAGGCACGACCTGGAATATGCGTATACGGATAGGCAGCCAGTTCTTCTGCAGCAGTGGCTTTGACCACATCATGATTCAGCTGGAAGTGACGTAGCCGTCTTCAAGAAGCCACTTGTTCATGTCCTCGCCAAACTGCACAATTTCCTTCAAATTTTGGACTCGCCTGAACGTTTCTATCTGCTTTCTCGAGAAACTACCAACGTCTTTAATCACCACGGTGTCTACACAACCACTGGAATTCTCATTAACAGAGTCGTCGTCGAGAGAAATAGCGCTCTCCACGGTATTAGAAACCGGCAATACCTTCAAACAGGAATCCAGAAGCTTGGTTGGTAAAAGGGGTCGATGATTAATACAGGATTCTTAACATGTTTGAGTTTGGCTTTTTTGGTATCGGCTTCAATGAATTTCACTATGAGTCCGCCAAGTCTCCGCTTGATCTCTGGCAGACTGGGTTTATCTCGTTCAAAAGCAGAGATGAGGTCAACCGACGAAACTTCATCAGATTTTTTACGACCATGTTCAGCAGCTTCGAACCACTTTCGACCGGCTTTCTCCCCTGCTGCCATCTTTCTTTTTTATTTTCTTGGTGCTCCCACTTTTCTGGCCTTTGGATTTAGCCGTATTTTAACCTCGTGGGGATCTGGATCTTCTTCAGAGTCGTCGACCGTAGATTCAGGCCCAGACTGGCTTGAGCTATTACCTTCTTCACTTGAACTAATATCAAACTTCCTCTTAATGGCCTCATAATCGGCCCTCGTACCCGCCGACCTTCTCTGACTGAATGTCCTTATAGCGTTCTGATTGAGTTCGGACACGTTTCTTCTCTTTTTTCGATGCAGATCCAGTAAACTTTTCGTAAGGTTTGCAATCAACCAGTTTTGGGCCACAATTTTTAGCCAATCAGCGCTTCATATTGTGGGTAATACTTGGTTCTTATTGGCTATTTCTTTTTGTCAAGAGAAATTTGACCTGGATTAGACTAAATGGATTTGCTCTAATACAAACTTCAAAACAAAAAGCGGCAGGAAACTAGTCACCACGCTTAATTGAAAGCTTTTTTCAAAGCAGAGCCATCAGTGCACCAAAGTAGATAGTAAAACAGCGTGTACTATATAAAAAAAAACGAAACAAGCGCTTTTTATGGGTGCTTTTATCACTAAAAATGGACATATGAGTGAAAAGTGATGTTGACTCGGATTTAAGACTTCGAAAAGTGGCACGTTAATGGCACATTACGTTACCCAAACTGCGGGAACTTCTTCAAATCCCCCGAAATGGTGATCCACCTATTATTCAGCACAATTATTGGAATCCTGGATAAATCCTGATAGAATCCTGATAGAATCTTACCCTCATCAATTCGATTCCAGGGGAACAACGGTCCAGTAAAACCCTCCCTCTTGCGGATTGCAAGTGCGTGACTACAGGGGAGCCGCATTGATACCGAAAACTCGCAGTCACATTTCCAAGAATCCACATGAACTTTATACTGACATGCTGTCCCTCCGACCAGCACAATCTGAGAGTCTTTAGTACTTCTAGTGAATGTGTAGGTTTCTACCTTCTCTAGAGCAAGAGCATACTGTTCCTCAATGTGTTCAATCACAAATTGGGTCGTAAAACGCAGGACATTCTCAATTTCCTCATCATAACTGTTGTTAATGAATTGACCGATCCTAGACTGACGATACTGGTATTCGTTTTGCTGTCGACGGTCGTAAGCCAACAAACCCTTGATGCACATCGACATACTCGTGCTGCTGTCAACGCCATCCTTGAGTTTCCCCCAAACAACTCTCCAACTGGTTGTTAGTATGGTTTTTGAAGTGCGGAATGTGTGATCTCTGAAACATCACCCACCGATCCTGGCTTTCTCCCGAAATATTAAAAAAAAACGGGAATATCAATACGATCACAAAGTCCTTTCAGAGATTCATAGGTAGCGTTGTAATCTTCTTCTGACTTGGCGTACACAAGCTTGTGAATGGCAGCATCAATCTGGCTGGCGTCTTCACCAGAAATCTTTCCGAACTCTGGCCTAGCACGCATCTCCTTTAGATACTTTATCATATGAAAGTGGCAAATCAAAATTTGTGCTGCAGGGAAATGGGCCTGCACACGGATCTCATTCAGGTCCTTATCAACAATGATCACACGAAGGAGGTTAATCCATGTCGGGTGCGACCTTTTGAAATGGGATACAGCACGATCCATGTGCCAATCTCCATTGGCCTCAAAAAGAGACTGCTGCACGACACAACCTTCGCCGAATTCGTACATCGTCATAAAAGTAAGAAGCTGATAGTTGTATCTGTCCACAAATAGAAATCATTATTAATACTGGATAATACTGGATTAATCATGGAATAACCCTGGGTACATAACCAACCTCTTACCTGTTGGTCTCATGACTACAGTCCACCAACAGCAATTTGCTGAACCGCGCGTACATTCTCCACATGTGAGCAGTGGCCAGCGAAATTACTCCAGTCACCCCTGCATCGGTTTCAGCCACTTAAAATGTTCTCTGGATCAGCAGCAGCGAACATTGCCATCTCTCGTGCTTCACTATCGTCAACTGAGGAAACGGCTGACGAATGCTCTTGCACTAGATTGTTCACGTCAACTTGGATGACGTTTTGGTCGTGCTCCAGAAGGTAGTCGTAAATCCTGGACCGCTTGGCACCCACAGCCAGCATGCCCTCCACCCGAGCTCCCACCAAGGCGTTAGTAATGCCTCTGGATGTTGGATAGGTTGCATACGCAACTGTAGACACGTCATGATTATGCTTGTAGCATCCGTTTTTCACTTGTAGTTCTCCATGCGCCGAATTCCACTGAACGACGAAGCGAAAAGGGCAGTTGGTACGTCGTATGTGCTGGCGCGGCCAGCTGCCCTCGCTGCGAGACTTCCGTTGCTCCCACCCATGCGTACAGATGTACGCGCGTTGGTATGGGTACATACCTTTTGGGACCAGTAGAGATTCGTCCTCGCCCTTCTTAGTTCGCCTTAGCCGCTTGTTCCGTTCTGCTCGAGACTTCCTTTCTTTTACGGGTAGTACCTGTAGCGTCAGCTGACAATACTCCGTAAAGTATTTCTGCCACGATCCCCAGTTATCATGCCAAACGACCGGAGGCTCCATTTTCACAGTACGCCCTGCGAGATTTTGTTCATTGTCCCCTTCTTTTTCAGTACCAACGTCACCCGAGTCTCCTACGCCACTTTCGTCTCCGCTGTCCTCGGTGCTAAGACACGCGTCGTGTCCTTCTTTCGTTGCAGAGTGTATCTCGCTCTCCACAAATTCGCCCTCGTTGATCGTTGCAGCCACGTCATCACCCAAGCCAAACTGAGACTCGCATGACCCTCCACTCAAACCTTCCCCATGTGTTGCTTCAGAGAGGCCCCAGCCGCTGCGCGGGAGTGGCGGCTTGCGGCTCGGCTTCTGCGTGGATCTTCCGCGGCACCTTTGTCCTTGTCTCTTTCTCCACGCGTCATCCCGACAGGGGGATTGTGTAATGGCCGCTAGTGTTCTCTATCGCTTCGGAATTAACCGAGTTAAAAAGTTGGAAGTAATTTATATTTTCGGTCATGGACTGTTCCAGATTGGAATCATATACATGTACGGTTCCATGTATAAAATACTGGCCTGCAACGGTTTCGTATTTTGGCGAGTCGAAGATTTTACAATAACATGTGATGAAGTGTACGAAAACCATTGCAGTTTTTTCTAGCTTCTTTCATTAGAGTGGTAAATTTACAATTTTAAAAAATAAGACTTTGAATAATTCGGGAACGCTACATTCACATTCATGGAAACACAAAAGTATAATGAGTTCAGCACTCGGGAATCCCGAGTGCTGAGGATCCCGAGTCGGGATCTTCCTTCTCAATACTCCAACGGCAAAATGCTATCCACGATCCCTTGAGCGACCCCAGCGACCAGTAGTTTCTGTCGCGATAGCACCATCTCACACATTGTGCGTATTTCCTCTCTCTTCTGCTCCCCATCGAGGTGACATTGAAACAACGTCCTCTTGTTCTCAATTTCGCATTCCAGCAGCCGTGCGTCCATTGCTTCTCAAATATAGCAATATCCTTCATGTCAGCGTAGGTATTACCACTGGTTTCCGACTTGGGGGCTGGGTCAGGTTGGCGCTTTTCGCTTGACTGACGTCCAAACTAGGGCGAGTACGAATGATAAAACGAGCCTTTTCCGACCGAATCATTTGCGTCGCTCAGGCTTGTCCTCAAGTCCAGAGCTCGCGGCTTCTTCTGGGTACCTCGTCCAGCGTTTAGCTCATCACCGAAGCGTTTACGAGTGGCTACCCCGTCCTCAGTTTTGCTGCTACTGGAACGCCCAAACACACGCACCAGCTTCCGATATCGGGGACAAAGCTGTCGTACGGACCGTGTCGTTCACACTCTTGCTAGTCTCTCCGAGAAGATATTAGTGCTCAATTCCGTTTTCCGTCAACCATTCGTTTGCCGATTTAAATTCTTGTTCCAGTGCAGGGATTTTCTTGCAAACAACATTCGCAGTACGATAAGTGATCCCATGTGCTACCAGCTCTACGACAACTTCCTTGGCAGCGTTGTTCTTGCTGCTGCGCACCCAACGAGCGTAGTTGCCTGGAGTAACCAGCCATCTCAGCAGCACGTCCATCGAAGACGGTCCTCCTCTCTGCTTATTATCGTGCTCCCTACTCGCAACCATTTCATTGTTTGTGAAAGAATCATCTGATGTCAATGTGGGACTTAGCGCTGGAAGAAAAGGCAAATGGAGCTTACAGCTATTAATAGCATCTGCTGAATTACTCGACGTTAATTAAAACAACATAATTTGTTAATTAATAGAGGCTTTCAGATTGTGCTGAAATGGAAGTTCATTCTTCTGCAACTAAAAACAAATTTTGGCGAGCCATTTTCTTGCTAGCACAATTTCACTTGGGAATCATGCTGTCCACGTCCTCTTCCGAGACACCCGCATTTCGAAGTTTGTGCCGTAAAGCACCACTTCGCATTTAGTTTTCAATTCCTGATGTTTCTGCTCCGCTTCGAACTGTAACTTGGCAATGGCATCATCGTACTCGATCGCGCGTTGACGAGTCTCCTGGTCCCCTATTTCTTTCAAACAAGGGGCCGCTTTGACTCCGCAATTCTGGTTCCAGCGAGATTCACTCTCCCTTTCGAAATCCGCGAGTGCCTGTGATCTCTCACTAGTATCAACAGATCGCATTTCAACGGTAGGTCTCTCCACCGTTGCATTAGCATCCTGCACTACTGACTCAGACTTCGAAACTTTCTGCGTCCGTTGCTTCTTTGACCACGGGTTAGCATCGAGGTCGTCCAGGCTTCGCTTCTGATCACCCTGAGCAGGCAACACGGCACATTTCTGTTCTTGTTCTGGGCTTCCATTGTCCAGTTCACCCGTAACTTCATCACCATTTTTGGCCTCGGCCTCGCTACTTTCTGTCTGGAACACGGTCAAGAGTTCGCAATACTGCGGGCAACGCTGTAGCACGCCTTGCTCTATATCTTCACGCGCTTCGCCATCCGTGAATGCCACAAGCTGCCCCGTTCAACCAAGTAGTGGCCCTCTCGAATTGTTGTTCCAGTTTAATCATCCTGCGTCGGACAGCCTCAGGCGAGCGCTTCACAGCTTCGTGCGTCTGAATCTCACTGCTGATTTCTTGTAGCAGCGGCTGCTTCGCCTCAGACTTCCATCTCTTGTACTTGCCCGGCGTCCCCAACCAGCGGACTAGAATGTCCATGGACGTTAGAGATCCATGCTTCTCACCATCGGCATCCCAAGGCTTCGTCATCTTGTAGCAAAAAGAACTTTCCTCAAGTTCCAACGTGTTGGTCTTCATGAGACCCGGCTCCAGAGAAGAAAAAAAGTTGGTCCCAACGGTGGGATCGGCATTTGAAGACTTTTGAAGACACGATGAGACTGAAAGTCACGCCGCAGGAGGAGGGCGGTGCCGATGAAACCACGGTGCTTACACGGACTCCGTGGGATGCAGACAGCACAGCACCTGATGGACCAACGTCACAGGATGTGTTGTTGAAGTGGATGTTAACTCCTGGGTGATACGCGCGTTTGTATGGCGACCAACGGGGCAAAGCCATCCAGAGCATTCTCGTTGCTTTGAAGAGGAACAGCATTGAGCACCGCACGGAGTCAAGCATTCGCAGTAAAATCCACTCGATTGAAAACCAATATCTGTCTGCAAAACAGCGGCTGGGGGAGAGAAGCATCAACGGCGACGACGTTGCCACCGGTAGAGTGGAGTGCGAAACAGAGGCAGCGGTTCTATCGCTTTGCCCTCAATACTGTGAGTTGCTGCCGATATTCCGTGACTCCAGCTACCTGAACGCAATCGCATTAACTCAAGAACAAGGTGAAGTCGCGGATGTACCAAGGGGAAGAGGCCGCGTTCAAAGGCTAAACGTAAGACGAGAAAGGAAGTTCAACGTCCGAGCAAACGTCATCTGACTAAGCGAGGTGAAGCTGGGCCATATTCAGGCGTTAATGAAGACGAGGAAGGAGACCGTGCTGAAGAAGCTCGTGTGCTGAACTGCGTGCGTCGCACGACCTACGGCAAAATCCCCGGGAACGAGCTGGATCTCAGTGGTGGCCCCGACTGGTTCGAACGCACTGATCACTGCCAACTCGTTCTCCGCGATTCGGATGCCCAGCTCCCTTCCGAGTACGATCGTCAGATTTCCGGGGTCAAAGTGGATCATGAGAAGAAGCTGAGCAAAGTCGTTATCGACCATGAAGACAAGGCGCGATCAGAGATGTTGAAGTGTGAAGTTGAGGTTAAGCGCGGTCGAGGCGAAGTTCAGCTGGTACTGGAGAGGATGTTGGCGCGCCAGACCATGCGGAAGGACGGCATTCCCGACGGTAAAATTGATGCCGTCTTGCCGCTTAAGGAGCTGTAAGGTCGCAAGAATGGTTGCCGCGCACGCACGGTGTTTCGTTCTTGATGTGTTTTACCGCAATAGTGAGAGAGCCACTGGAATGGAGTCTGTATTGGCTGTGTTAGCGTTGCTTGGTATAAATCAATAGTTGCAGCTCTGGTTGGTCTTGGTATTATGAACTGTATAGCAACTCGTTCATCTTTAGAGCTGAACACTAATGGTAATGGCTTCGCCAGTTCCTACAAGGTGTTGCTCGTAGGTACCTGTGGAAGAACTCGTCTGCGTTACCTCGAGAGCGCCGTCCGTGCCCACAGGAGCAGTAATTGTCACATTGAGCTGGCTGTCAATAAGCTCCCACGCGGCCGAGAGGTCTCCCTACGGAGTGTTCACGGAAGCGCTGGCACTGGTCACATTCAGGCTTGACACCAACGGATTCACGATCCACTGGCGGAATCCGAACTCCACGGGGTGAATACCCGCAATATAGTTGGTCAAGGCGTAGGTAGGTGCTCCACCCCATGGGTGACTCAACGACATGAAGAGATCAATTTCTGGCTCCAATGACTGTGCGACGTATTCCCAACTCGCGCCAGAGCGATAGTTCTCATTCGAGATCATAGCATCCCAGAGATTGTCGAACAAGAAAGCAGTTTGATCGGTGTAATCGTGCTGCAGGAGCGCATCGAGTAAGAATCCGTTCGTGTTCGGCGAGATGTGGATCGTATTGTCAGTGTCACTCGTGTCTAGATAACCAGGGCCTTGACGTAGACCTTCCAGGCCGTCTACTATCAGTTTGATTTGAGTCTCGTTGGCCACACCCGACGTGAGTGCAAATGCAGTGGCCGAGACGCCGTCTACTATCAGTTTGAGTTGAGTCTCGTTGGCCACATCCGACGTGAGTGCAGATGCAGTGGCCGAGACGCCGTAGACTTCCGGTGTCGAGACGTCCACAGCGTAGTTGCCCAGTGTGTCGTTCCAGAACAGCTCGTTGATGGCGGTTTTGACGCTAGTTGCAACCTGATGCCAAGAGTTTGCAGATTCCAGGTCACCCACTGCACGCGCTACCCTCGTCATATCATCGAGGCATTGCACCGCGGCCGCGTTCACGGCCATGCCTGCACCGGGCCCTACGAAGACCACCACGTATTTCGTCAAGTCAATGAGCCCGTTACTTCCTTGGTTGTTAACAAGTCATATCATCGTACGAGTGAACTCCTCTCAATGGGCTTTTACAAAAACGTCATCGTCGAAGTAGTCCATGTAGGACACCAAGCCGATCATTCCGAGGATCACGTAGTCCGGAAAATTGTAGTAGGCATCTATCGTGCCGGAATCATTGAGGAATACTTCGGGTGTGGGCATCGGCGATTGGTAGGAGATCGGAGCGAAGCCAGGGAACTGGCCGTAGTCAGCTTGGTACTCAAACAAAAACTCCCATGTACCGGCGATTTGTTCGGGCTTTGAGTTGGCCACGCCCATGATACGCGTCGTGTGGTAGAAATTCTCAGCCAAATGTACCGGTCACGCTTGGCCCCATCCAGGCAGACGCCGTATGCGTTTTCTGTCCACCGAACTCTGGTACCACCACGCTCTCGTCCGTCATCGGTTTGAGTAGAGCACCTTGGACGAGTCGGTCATGCTGGTTGCCGCCACGTTGCGCACGTAGGATGCCTGGTCCTGCCAGCCACCGAAGCCGATCGCACCTTCACCGCGTGACGCATACCCGTAGAAGGACTAAGTTTCCCTAAAACAGTAAAAGCACACGATTTTTAAGTGTTTGTCTTAAAGACATTTCTTAGAAATAGCAGAACTATTCCTTCAAAGAAACATCTAAAAAACCATAAATCGTCAGAGTTAACTCAATCTTTTCCGAGAAAAAGACCAAGAAATCACCCTAAACTGCAAAGTAACGCATCAATTTCCCAAAATAACCTTAGCACAGCTTACGCCATATCTAAAATTACCCCGAGTAACCGACTTGTCACCTCGCATATATAGGGAAACCGTCACAAGAGCGCTACCTTCGTTTTTTAGCATAGTGGGGATGTCATTTCCCATCGTCTTAATATAGATTGATGGGAATTGACTACTGCTGACAGTTATAGACTACGGTTACCTATCTATTAATAGGCTGAAAAAAAAAATTTTGGCGGCAAGGTGGTCAGAAACTATCACTCTAGTCGGAACCGATCAGTCGCCCATCAAATAAATTACATAAATTACGCGTATTAAGTACGAATATATACATATATTAAGTACGAATTGGGCTTATGTTCGTAATTTATGGGTAAAGTTCGTATTTTATCGCTTGAGCTCGGTTTATATGGTGATTTTAGAGCAGTACGACGATCATTGATTGCGCTATCGGTAGCCGCAGCTGGGCCTGGTACAGTGCTACCAGCCTCCGCTTAACTGACCCGCGATCTCTCGGTCCATCCCGCTTGCTAGTGTGTATAGGTCATCTTTCAGCTTGAACTATGATGTGTAGGACTGCGACTTTCCACGTGTTTGCCACGTGTTTGCGATGTTTCAGTATTTGATCACTCACTGTCTGCTGACGGAGATTCTGGTCTGAGTATGGGTAGTGCGGGGCCTGTGTATCTTCAAACTCATCAGATTTCATCTTGCAATATCGTCTGCGCACCAATTGGGCATGTACGAGAGCGTGGACTGAGGTCCCAAAAGTGTACGCTTACTTGCGTCTGGACAAGAATATTGTACACTTCCCCGTAAAAATTTCGGACGTTAGGGGCGATATTAAACTACACTAACTGCCCTAAGGACCGCCGATGGATTCGTTGTAGAAGCTGAGATATGTCGATATATGTTAGTTTAAACTTTTGGGGTGTCATGGATTCAAATCCTGTTTGCTACAGGCTGCGGAATGAACTTTTTGTATACCGTATTATCTACAGAAAATGTGGCTTTAGATGTGTTCTTCAAAAAGTGTTTTGAATGCGAACCACCATTTTGCGTCTGTGCCGAGTTATTGGACGAAAAATACATGTTTTGGAGTGAATTTAGGCGGGATGTCGCCAATAAAGACACATCTTAAACGCTTATAACTTGGGATCGGCTGGGAATTGGCGGGCGCTTCTTCTACCATCGTGTCCGCCTTGAAAAAATACACCATCCTGTCGATCGATATCGGTCGAAATGTTATATATTGACAAAGTTATGTACAAAACATATGTTGGTGACAAAAAACGAACTGAGCAAATCACAAAATTTGTTTCGGAATTTCTTATTTTCAGACTTTTGTGATTCTCATGGTATATCTTTCAGCCGCTAGTTCCACCTGGAAGTTAATTTTATGTTTGGACTTGACGTATTTTGATCCGGGATAACAGCCGGAGCCGAGTAACGAACTCAGCGGAGATTCTAGAAATAAAAAAATCCAAGTTCGCTATTTGTTAGAAACCGAGGGTTGCCACTATGGGGACTTTTCTCGTCATACGATGCTGAAAACATCCCGCAAAGACCCGGGAGCCATCTCCTTTTAGCTGCTGAGATATAGGCAAAATAGAGAATGCCCCACCGAAATGGCTATAAAAGTTGCCTCAAAAAGATCGATTTTTAGGTCGAAAAACGTGTTTCTTGACAAGGCATTTGAATTCTGCCAAAATCTGACTTTTCCACGAGAAAGAGTACGTAAAAGCACCCCTAGGATAGTTTTTATATCGAGCAGGCTCATTTGCTTCCTGGATTTGCAGGGCCATAAATAGCCGAAAATGGCCGATTTTGACGATCAAGGCCGCCATTTCGGCGATTTTGGGCGATTTTTGACGCACTAAAAATTTAATGACTCAGCAACTACTGGGACTTATGAGCCCTTTTTTTTTTTATGGAATACCCGTAGGGACACATGCACCAAGTTTTCCCGTATCGTCTGCAGGCCAGATCTGCCTGGCGGCACATAAAACCGGGAAAACCCACCTAAAATTACGAAGTGCCTTAAAATGACGCACGTTTCATTGCATTACTTTTGATCCGTAAGAGTTATTCAACTTCTGACTGCGGGAACCGATCGGCCGTGTGATTTTACATATGTCTATGTTTACGGATAAAAAAGTACATTTTCAAAAAAAGTACGTTTTGTACATAAATCTAACTTTGATATTCGGATTCTCCATGAAAAAGTACACCTAGTCCACGGGGTTAGAAAGACGAGACATTTCACTTTTGCCGTTTTAGAGACGCTTTTAAAAATCGCCTAAAACAGCATTTTCTTGCATTTATTAGTTTTGACGGCGTTACGCTGGCATGTCGCAAGCTCCGACATGTCCACGTGAAAACCCACCCCTAGAACACTAGTGAGACCCTTTCTAAATGTTCTTTTACACCTTCGTATTAATCAAGTTTAAAAATGAGATATTCAATGTAACCGTACCTCGAGGGGTTAGGGGCCACTCCTACATGTCTCACTTTGTACGAAGTGTACCCACACAATATAATGAGGGTCTGAACACTCAGATCCCGATTAAAGTGTCAGCAAGTGTGTTGTTATTGGCTTAAACCTGTCTAGCGTAATAATACTATTCTCTAAGACAGGCTTCGGAGGGTGTGTCACGATACGGGAACATGTGTCCCAACGTGTGCTGATACCAGATATAAGTCGAGCGAGTGTCTAAATGTACTTTAAACACATTTAAATCAAGATATAGTGTCACAGCATACTAAAACCAAGATGTCGTGTTTACTTGTGTTTTAGGCATACTGAAATCAAGATGTCGTGTGTGCACATGTCAAACATCATATCTCACGTCTACAAACACACACAAAGGCATTAAACACCCTAAAACGGTCTAAAAAGTAGACAGCACCCGGACTTTCCCGGTGGTCACCCACCCGAGTACTACCCGAGCTTGAGGCTGCTTAATTTCACAGAACAGACGGGATGTAATGCTTTCAGCCTAAGATGGCTGATTCACCAGACATTGGGCGGCACGCCTATTAGTAGTTGACACTTATAGACAATGGTAGAACACATTTACACACTCACATGAAGTCACACGCGGACATAGAATGCACACGAAGGCCCCCAATACCCCTGGTGGCGGCTGGGTGGGTGGATGGGTACACTTTGTGTGCCCACACATCATAAAGGGGGGGTGCCGCACTCTAAACACAAATGTGTGGCCAGCAGCTCGCTCCTACTATGCAGCATACATATTCTCTCACGTAGGAGTCCTATACAGACCAACACCTTCACAGACAGCGGCGCAGATAGCCGCCGCGCTCCATATTCGCGCGTACGCGCCCAGGAAACAATGTAAAATAACCAAAGTGTCCATTTAAGACTTACACACCCACGCTTCCTATGCGACATGACACGTACACGTACGCGTCTTAGACAACATGGACACCTTGGACACCTCCATACATGCACAGCGAGCGCTCCGCTTAAGTACGACACTAACTTGTCATATACAATATGCTCTTCCTCCCGTCACCTTCCATCACCTCCATATTCACGCCCATGCGCTATCACCTTCCTCGCGCCATCACCTTCGTCATTTTCACCTCCATATGCGCGCTTCCTTCGCCGTCACCTTCCGCGTACGCGCCCGGATTCGTTGCGTTTCCTCGCGCTTCCTTTGGCCTATTATTAATCCGAGCCAAAAACGAGTCAAACCCCATACAATTAAAACAGCAAACATCTTAGCGTTTTTTTTACAAAGTCCTCAGCTTCATTTTGCATACTTTATCCTAGTCTAAATCGCGCTCTTCAGCACTGTCTAGCATACTTTAATCTAGTCTAATTTAACGCACTATACGCCTACACTAAGCTACTGCCAGTCTGGGAATCTCATTAATCCATTCATGCGCGTCACTAGTTAGATGACGAGGCATTTGGCTACCTTACGAGAGTCATAGTTACTCCCGCCGTTTACCCGCGCTTGGTTGAATCTCTTCACTTTGACATTCAGAGCACTGGGCAGAAATCACATTGTGTCAACACCGTCTCCGGCAATCACAATGCTTTGTTCTAATTAAACAGTCGGATTCCCCTTGTCAGCTCCAGTTATGAGCCTGTTGGTCAACGCACTAAGGAAACAGTAGTCAGCCTGAAAGCCAACCAACTTTTTTTCCGACACAGCAAGAGCAGACCGACCGCCAAGCCGCATCCGGCCCCCGAAAGGTCCAGACGCAGCCCAACGTAGGCCGCCACAAGCTCTCCAAAAAGACCCCTAGGCCCAACCCTCAGAGCCAATCCTTTTTCCGAAGTTACAGATCTATTTTGCCGACCCAGCCGTGGAATTGACTCGGATCTCAACGGGGTACCAACGTTCTCCTTCACGTTGAACGGCACGTCGTACTACCCCAAAATGTAGCTCGTCATGCTCGTGGCATTAGCAAAGTCATATCCGTACGCGAGCGTCACCGTGTTGGCAGGGAACAACGTCGTGTTGATATTGGAGAAGGTCGTATCGTTCGGGTACTCGGACGCCAAATGGATCTGCACGCCGTCGCGGTTGCCCGTGAGGTCGTACGCAATGGTATAGCCTGCGCCACCGCGGATGAACTGCGACTCGAAGTTAAGCACGTAGTCCGTCAGGTTCCACGTACGATACGCGATGCCTGGACGCGTGCCAGGCACAAAGGTACCATTCTCCTCTGGGCTGGACAATGTGGCTCATTCGATTCAACATTACCCCCAACGCGACAGCAAATCGAATATTAGGCACAGCAAGCTTAGACGAAGGCACTTTCTGGCACTTCGTAGACCTGCCGCCGAACCTTACTTGGCTACCATTGTCGGGCTTTCTGGTATTGTTGTGGTTTATGCTGTGGTATTAGTCAAACTTATCTTCAATCGACCCACTAGGAGATTGGTACCGATTGATTTATTGCTTGGTCAAGTGAAGAAGTTGGAAAATACTTTTCATGGAGCTGGCATAAGAAACTCTAGTATTGAACGGGTTTCTACTCGTATTCACTCGTTTTCATCCAGTGATTCGATTCAAAAGAAAATGGTATGGTTTTGCGTTCAATACTTAAAAAATCCCGCATTATTCTGACATTCTTGTGTATTTTTTTCAGAACGTGGTCATGAAAATCGGTGACCTGATTGTGGGGACGATCATGTTGATACAAATTCTAGAGGCTGGAACTCCAATTGAGCTTGTAGTCGTCTTCACCGTCATTGTCATCTCGAATGCACTTTCGGCCTCTGTGATGATGTTTGTATCTTACCGCAACGTCACTCTGATGGAGAATCTTGTCAATCTCGTGTACGTTAAAGTTGTACGCTCATCTGTTATGTAGTCCGTACTGATCCTGTTTCGGTGTAGATTTGACGTGCTAACTGCGCTTGGGTATCCCGTTTTCGTGCTGAAGTACTGTCTCACAATTTTCAGCTTCGACGTTCGTTGACCGTACTTCAGCTCCTTCGCCGGACTAATATTATGGCTGCAGGTAGGGCTTGCATGCAACAACAGTAAGCAGGGAAGCGCTTTATGTCCCCACAAGATCATGGACACCCAGACGTTTCGCCAATAAAAAATATGAATTATCGGTAAACGTCACGCATTAATGCTTCGGAGTCCCTGCTGTGCACTTCACTTCAACATGGCTATCGTCAAGATGCACATCGTAGCAGCAAACTGCCCGACAACGACAACATGCGTTCAAGTTGAACGGTTCAACGCATTGCGTTGCAAAGAGCCGTCGACGCCGGAAGTGCAGGAATCATTCGAGGTGTTTGGATGAATGCCTCAATTGGATGAGTGCTCGACGACGTCCGACTCAGTGGGCGCGGTCTGGATGCGTCGACGAGCGCATCCTCTTCATCTCCGTATCTCTTGCTATTGCACTCTTGACAAACATGGGTAGGCTACCGCGCAGCGTTTCCGATACAGTACTCTGAATTCCATCGACCTCGTTCCACTTCGCCCCATTCTTCAAATTCTCTCGCAGCGCGCAACCCGACCTCCTTCGCCGCCACTCGCAAACATGGCCTGCGTTAAGAAGTTCCTCACCACCGAGGATCTCAAGATGGCCCTCAATATCTTTTGCTGCGTATACGGCATTGGTACACTCGGTATGCCTGGCAACTTCTCGCGCGCTGGGCCCGTCCTGGCCGTCATCGGTATGGCTTTCATGGCATTCGCCAACGTATACGCATCCGTGGCCATCTGCCGCGTGATGCTACTGGCTCCCAAAAGTGTCAAGACCTACAGCGACCTCGGTGAATGGTGCATGGGCAAGTGGGGTCACTGGCTTTCGGTCATCTCGCAGATGGCTTCGTGTCTTCTTGTGCCGTGCGTGTTCCTCGTGTTGGGCGGTACTCTGCTGGACGGACTCTTCCCGGATGCCTTCAGCACCACCTGGAAGGTTTGGAGCCCAGTGCGATCCTCTTGGGAGTGAAGACGCCGTACTTATCGAGATTGTCGGCAAGGCAGACAACGCCTAGAGCCGACGTCAGCAGCAGTGCAACGCCGATACCACGCATGAAGCTTGGGGTTCGCGGGGTAGTTCGGGTCTTGTGCGTCGGTCGGGCGAAATTAATAATGTGGTTGCTACAGACTGCTGAAAGTTACGTGAGCCCCTGCTCTCTAGGTAGGCTATACATGCTTTTATCCGTCAGCTCTAGCACACACACCACTGAATCAAGCATACTTCCGCTTGAATCAGCACTCACACAAGTGCCACTGTTGATGTTGCCGTACGGCATATGGTTGAAGCTCACAACTCAATTTTAGCAGCGAAAAAAATGCCCCCGGGAACTGCCATATCCTCCAACAATTCTGCAAAGTTTATGCTGGTGCGCTTGAAGTTTGACCCTCCCCGAGCTGTACATCAAAGCGCATGTACATGTACCTTGTACGCGGTCGCGCAGGACGAAGGCCGCCTTTGAGGCGGCTGTACCCTCGGGAAAATCTAAGGAGCTCGAGCTTAGGGAGCTCGAGGTACCCAAATTTAGAAATAGGAAAATGCAGTGTACCCAAAAGGAAATGCCCAAAAGACAAATGTGTCCTCGTCATAAAGAATAGTGACACAGATCAATGCTCAGCTGATGTAGGCAACAGGCTGGATCAAGTATTTGTTCCTAATAGTCGACATCTATTTTAGCTGATGTTACAGCGGATAAAAAGCTCCAGCAGCTTGCTGGCAGGAGGTAGCTACTTGTACTTGTTGTTGAAGCAAATATTGAACAGGACGCTCTTCATACCCGCGTGCAATATACCGGTCACGTCCGCATCTGAGTGATCACATCCAGAAAACTCTACTTTTCGCTTCGTTGCATACATCAAATTTGTTGTGAATTCAGTATGCTCTGCCAGTTGAAGACCAATGCAGCCTCCCACACGAGAGACCCAGCAAGTGTCCTGTGAGTATAGGTCGCTGGAGTGTATTTTGCATTTGAGTAGCCCAGTCTTCTTTTGGCAAGCAAGATATCGCGTTAGTGACAAAAGAGCTAAATACTAAGTTTAATAGAAATTCGTGTTTGCATTACATCGGATTCCTAGCCTACGTCTACGAGCAGCTCTGCACAATCGCTGAGCGCGTAACAAAATTGACTGGAATGTCGGGTTGAGTTCGCTGCATCCGCACAGCCATCACAACTATATCCTTTTGCACGTCTTACCAGCATGGCGGAGTTGATTTACAAAAACAAACCTTCACTGCCAAGCTTTCCGTTTGCGTCTTTGCCACGACAGCTCCTTTAGAGACGTAATTAGTTATTGAATTGATGGCTCTTCCCCAAGCCAACACTAAGTGCAACAGACTTCTTTATTTAAAATAAAACTATGAAGGGAATCTGGGAGTTCAGCAAGGTTCATTTTGGGTACACTACATTTTCCTATTTTTAAATTTAGGTACCTCGAGCTCCCTAAGCTCGAGCTCCTTAGATTTTCCCGTACCCTCGCCAATGCCGCGAGCTAGGATAAATTAGAACGCTTAGTAGGCAGGGTTGTAAATAAGGGGGTTTGGTTAATGGAGCAATGGAATAATGGGGCAACCCACCCACCCTAACTGTCAAATAATGGAAAAAAGAGGTTAATCGTATTAACAGGGAAACTGTGCTCGTCTGCTCTAGGCACTAGGCTAACTGACGTCTCAGGGCCACACGCGCTAGAAACCAAACAAGCAGCTTTAGCAATTGAATATAAAGGACTTGTAGGTTGATGCTTACCTCGAATTCGACGGCTGGTCCGACTCGGTCGTTCGCGCTTCAACGTGCGGCGGCGACCCCTAGTCGACTGATGATCCCACACGGATTCCGCGTAATCGCGCTCGAAATCAGCGATGGCTTGCCACGAGATGTCTTTTTGTGGTATCCACTGTAGTTCCGCATAGTCTTCCCACTCAACGAGGAAAAAAACTACCGCGTTTATCCGCCGCTTTGCCCACAAACGCTTAACCGCAAACTCTTTCCATTGGAGACTTCACCTCCTATCTGGCCTCCACGGACAATAAAATTTGCATTACCTCCGTCACTATCGCTGTTGTCACTATCTTGGTCATCCCTGTCAGCAGGCAAGCGTCGTCCAGCAAAACGGCCGCCAATTCGCTCGAAGCTTGCTGCGTGGTGCTGGCGTGGATTAATTTGCGACCATCACTACAGTGCTGCTTGTGGCTGGTGATGAGAGGTTTAAAAGTGATGTGAGTAGTTTTTGAGCAACCTGCGTACGTCCTCAATCATAAGAACTTCAAGTCGCTGACTTTTTTGACAACGGTATATATTAAACATTTAATAAACTATATGAATAATTTATATTTAAGGAATTTTAGGCTTTGATTTTGATATTTGTAATTAATAACTCGCTACAACAAATAATATTATCTCGTGATTAAGAGATGATGCTCTATTTGTAGGTGCATTGGTCTTAATCTGTTTACCACGAAAGCAAATGTTTCGTGAAAAACAACAGTAAGCTACTCATAGTGTACATATGAACGTGCTTGGATCACGGCAACTTCAACCGATTTAAAGAATTTATCACGCTGTAAGGAGAGTGACAAGCAAAGAATCAACCGATAGATATGTGCTTTTGTACATGTAGATGATAAGTATCGGAGCCATTTTTCATATACGTTTCTGGGAATTTTGTTATGACATTTCTAAATGACCCATTTTCACTTACTACCGAGTCAAGTCAGAAATGCATGTGTATTACCAGATTATCTGATGTATGAGCCATACGGATCTTAGTACTAGATCTACTCTTAGTAATACTCGTAGTCACTCCTCGTTACCTTCCTCTTCATCCTCACTGGCGTCGGCTAAGTCGTCGATCATCTCGTAGAAGGCCATCTCCTCGCTATCGAAGTTCTTCGCGTTGAAGAAAAGGAATACGAGCTTCTCGACAGAGGCTTCTTGGAGGCGGTTGCGGGCCTGAGAGTGAACAAACTTGTGCGCCGAGAAGTTTCGCTCGGCTGCAGCACTGGAGCAGCTGGCTGAAAACACAGTCAGCGCAGTTTCGCGCAATAGCGGAAACTGTGAACGGCCATTCCAGTACTGGAGAGCTGACAGTTGTTTCTTGCGAATGAGCTTGACCTCAACCGATTGAGGGCGCGACGCCCCAAGAAACTTGAGCAACTCCACCATCACTGCTTCCTCATGGTCGGCTCCGTGCCACTGAGTGTCGAAACTTCGAACTTGCTCCCGCGTTTCGTCATCCATGCCTTCGTCGAGGTAGCGAGGGTCCAGTAGTAGGCCACTCCGTGAGCATCACCATAGATAAAGTTGAACCGGTCCTTGAGTATCTGCCGGATCTTTCCGAGATTCGAGACTGGGATTGCCAGTTCGCTATACTTCTCGGGAAGCTCCAGGAACATACGAAACACATCGGACGGTGGCTTCGTATTTCTCTCGAAAGCCTTCTGAAAAGCGGAGAGCACACTGAGAATAGCGAGCGCCTTCTTCAGCTGTTTCACGAAGTCCTTGGCAACCACAGTGTCGTAGGCATGACGTCGTTTTGCTTTTTGTTCTTTGTTGCGTCCCCGGAGGAAATTTCGTGACGTGACGAAAGCGTGAAGGATCTTCTCCAACTTGTAAACCGACGCGAAGCATCCTTCAATCGTCCCCCAACGCGTGTCGGCTGGGAGAACGAGGGTTGGCACTCCTTCCATGTGCTGGAGTCGCTTGAGATCAAACCACAGCTGCTGGTTCTTCTTGAAAAAGCGCACCAGCTTACGGCAATTTTCCTCGAGCTTTCCCAGCCAAGGCAGAAGCTGTACGAGATCTTTCACCACCAGATGCAGCGCGTGGGAAATGCACCCGTGGAAGAACACCTTGGGGTACTTTTGCTGCTGCTTCGACCAGACCAACTGGTTTGTGGCGGTGTTGTCCGTCACTGTTACGAACGGAAGCTTGGCCATCACGCGCTCAATATCCGAAGCCAAGTACGGTGCGTCATGCGAATCTGAGCCTGTATACAAAGATTCGAAAAACACCGTCATGTCTTCGAAGATCAAGACGAGTTGATCACCGCCTTACCGTTGGTGTCGGTCCACGAGTCGGTGACCACAGTGCAGTGTCTGTTGGCGATCTTGAGCATCATCTTCGAGTGGAAGTCTTCGTACCAGTCGTCGAGAAGGCTACCGGCCAGCTGTTGCCTCGTCGGAACAATATCCGATGGAGTCAGGAGGCGCAGCGCAGTAATCCGAGAGTGTTGCGATGCCTTATTGAACGCCATTCCCGTCGAGTAGAACCACATGGCGAAAAGCTTCTGGAACTCGCGAATTTTCGCCGGAGTCATGGCCGGGCGAAAGACCGACGTAATGAGGGGAGTGTTGAGGAGTTTAACTCATTTCTTGGTGAAGTGGTAGCGCACCCGTTCGACGTGAGTCTTTCCGGACGTGTGGATGATATCTTCTCGCGCTTTAGACACGAAACGATGCCATCCTCAACAAGAATTTCATCCCAGATGGGATCTTGAGGCCGGCCACCGCGGCGGGAAGTTGACGGAGGGTCTACACCTGGTAGCGTGGAACCAGAAGGCGTGGAGGTTGCAGAGGGTGCTGTTGGTAGCGATGCAAAGAATTAGGGAGCTTGTAAATTCGTCGCAACTGCAAATCCTATTTTTAACATTTTCATTGGATACGTGGAAAATGGGACATGGAGAGTACTATCACAACAAGTATGGTGGTGGCCGTGGGGGGGGACGAGGTGGCCGACGGGGCTGCGGGCGTGGCCGGGGATATAGTGAAGGCTTTGACCGTGGCCATGCTGGCCATTACAATGACCGTCCACAGGCACCAATGACCACTGCTTCATGGGAACAACTGGGCCACGTTCTGCAAGAGATTCACAACCGGACCTACGGCGCGTACCATGAACTGGAGCGTGTCTTCGAGTTCCAGGCCAGTAGCCTTCGCTTCTCTCTTGAGTTCGATCACATCCAGGGCGATCCGTACGCCAGTCCGTCGCGGGCTCACGTGACGGTCTCCGCTACGTCAGCCGAGTTTCCGGCAGAGATGCATCAGGAAAAGATCCGTAACGTGGCGCTATGTGACTACTTGACCCGAGTATTCGCGACCAGTGCTCGTAGATGTGGGGCTGATGCTAAAACTACCAGCAATTCATGGCAAGGAGCCAAGGGCGGAGATATCTCCATCGATACGCCAGGCCAACATGTGATTGAACGCTCGAGTGTCAATGTACTGGCCAATGAAGACGTGGAGGCCAGATTCAACATCAATTTGCCGGCCCGTGGCCGCAGTATTTGTGGAGATTGGGCGTACACGATATTAGTCGAGACTCTCCCCAAGCTGGTAGAACAATCGCTGGTGCTCAAGAGTCTGGATGTGAAGCACTTGTGGAAGCATGTGCACTCAGTAGAAGACCAGGAATCGTTGAGAGGGATGCTGAAAGATGCAGGCCTTGTAGGCTTCGTGCGTGATGGAGCTGTACTGCCTCGACAGTCCGGAGCGTCCGATCTCCCGTTGGACAGTGTCAAAGCTATTCCGTTCAAGTCACCGAAATCGTTGAGTAGAACGTTCACACTACCTAACTGCGGAGTTGTAACGGGCATGGGGATTCCTCAGGGTGTGACGCTGTTTGTTGGTGGAGGTTTCCATGGTAAGAGTACAGTTCTTAAGGCTCTGGAAGTTGGTGTATACAACCACGTTCCGTCGGACGGACGTGAGTTCGTGGTTATGGACCCCAACGCTGTTAAGATTCGCTCAGAGGACTCACGTAGCGTGGCGTGTACCGATATCAGCGCGTTTATTGACAACTTGCCGTTCAAGCAGGACACAACCTGCTTCTCCACTACTGACGCTTCCGGAAGTACTTCACAGGCGGCCAACATTATTGAAGCGTTGGAGGTGGGCGCGACGACGCTGCTGATCGATGAGGACACGTGCGCCACGAATTTTATGATCCGCGACTGGAAAATGCAGCAATTGGTGGCCAAAGACAAGGAGCCCATTACGCCATTCATCTCCAAGGTGCGGGCGCTTTACACACAGCGCGGCGTCTCGTCGGTGCTGGTCATTGGTGGCGCGGGTGACTACTTCTCTGTGGCCGACAATGTTATCATGATGGACTCGTACGAGCCGCGAGATGTGACGGCCGAGGCCAAAAAGATCGCGAGTGAGCATGGTGAGATCCGTCAGGACGCTGAGTTTGGCGGGTTTAAGCCGCGCATTCCTCTAAGTCGCGGCTTTGAGGTCAATGGCAAGGTTGTCTCGCGTGGCCTAGGTACAATTCAATACGGCGAGGTACGGTAACTCAAGCTGGGATTTAACGGTGATGCACTACTCACTAGTTTGGCGTTGTTTTGTCAGGTTGATCTCGACTTGAGCGCTGTGGAGCAGATTGTGGAGGCGAGCCAAGTGCGCACGATTGCTGACGGTATTCTAAAGGCTCGCTCCTTTATGGATGGCAAACGAACCCTTGAGGTATAACTGTTCTTGTCAACTAATTTATTGACGTGTAGATCTCACTACTATCTCTTTGATGATTGTAGGAGGTGCTGGTCAAGCTTGAGGGCGAAATAGATCGCACAGGCTCGCTCGACGTCGTTGGTGTCCATAAGAAATCGGGGTTTTACACTCGACCTCGCAGGCTCGAGGTACGTTGCTACAGTTATTCTCATTGCTCACCTCCAGTCTTGCAAAATTGACACTTGATTTTTGTGCAGTTGGCTGCCGCTATCAATCGCCTTCGAACAGCTACGATGATCCAGTAGTGCAAGAAGAATACAAGTACCAACTATATGAATACGTTAAGAACACTGCTCTAGCTTTGTTACAGCGCTAGCATTAGCAAAGTGAACCAATACTTATCCAAAATCCAGTCACAGCCGACAGCGAACTACACTAATGCGACACCGGAAGTCTCTTCTTCGTCTTCCTCTCCTTCTTCTTCTCCTTCGTCGGACTTCTTTTCCTCAGCATTTTCGTTCTCCGCCAGTCGTCGACGTTTGCTTGAGCTCAAGTGAAGTGACTGCCCGTCACTTACGTGGCTTTCTGTATCGGTTCCTAACGCCGAATTGTCGAATGCAAGAGCATCGTCATCTACAAAGCAACAACCAGGTCAATTAGTTCAACTGTAAACACAAAACAACACCTCATACCAAGGCAATTCGCCGTACATGTAGAGACAAGGAATGTTGAGTCGTCTTGACCACTGGCCACCTCGTCTGTGTGCACGTCACGAACAGGAGCAGCTCCACCGGCCAGACGCTTGCACGTTCTCTTGTTGTGGCCTTTGACACCGCACACACTGCATCTGAGCTTCTCTTGCTTCGGGTCGCCAAACTGCTGAATCTGCTGAACTTTACGTGGACGACCACGAGACTTTGGCAACGAATGCGGGATGGTTACCTCATCGGAAGGCACAGTAGCAATGTCAATCGGTGTGATGCGTCCAGCGTAGAGCGTCTTCAACGACGTCATGAGGAAGATGCGTGGGATCACATCCGTACGCAGCATACCAGCGTGTGTCACTGCAAGGAAAACGTGCAGACACGGGAAGCGAGAGACGTCATACTCGCCACAAGTACACGTCTGCTTGGCAAAGTTCACCACTCTCCCGGCGCTGGTTTGCTGGTCGATAACTTCAAACTCGCTCTCAGACGTGCGTACCACATCGTAACGCGACGCTTCTCCTTCATATTCCGCAGCGATGGAATGGAATTCAGCAGGATATTCGGCACTGAGGTGTCCATAGCGTTCGTACCGTTGGAAAAGCGTTCGAGCCACTTGTGATACCCAACCCACGAGGATCATCAGCGGAGCCTTCGTACACAACGCTTCCATCCACTGCATGGACGAATCCAACGGCAGTCGAGGACCACTGGTCCCAGCAGCAGTCGAGGTCGCAGCATCAGAGACGGCAGTTGTGGGGCTGCGTATGAAGATTTCGACTTCATTGGACTGCGGACAATTGGGGAAAACCGAGTGCACAGCTCGCGTCAGTTCCTCTCCACGGTTGTGCACTAGCGACGTAACTGAGCGATCCAAGTCGGGAAAAGCGCGTCGTAATTGCTGTAAGAAGAACCCCCAGTCGTTCTCTGTCTCTGCTGGTGCGAGGCCAATTGCCATAGGCACATTGTCGCCCATCGCATCTTGTGCCGTCGCCGTAAACACGACTCCTCCAAAGGCCGACGTCACTAGGAACACACTCAGTAGCATGGACCCTCTACAGTATCTAAGTGCGTCATGCAGAGGCTTGGGACACAGGAACGCTCGCCCAAACACCTTGGCATTTGGCCTGTTAGCCGGCAGAGAGACTTGCGTGTTGTCTTCATGCTCAAATGCCACTAAACTGCCGGCGTTTGTCTCGGCAAAAGCTTTCAAATATCCGTCTAACTTCATGTACGAGGAGGAATCTTCTTCCTTTCTCTGCTTCCTGAAGGTACTCAGAGCTCTCCAGGCCGTCATGTAGGACGGTTTAACCCCAAATTTCTCCTTCATAATGTCACTAACATCTTTAGGTTTGACAGCGTCTCGTCCTCCTCTGGAATGGGCTAACTGGCCCATAAACGGCAGCGCTGTCTCTAAGAGAGCCGAGGCTGTGACGGTGGACGCTCGACCGCTCTCTCCTGCACTTGTGTCGACTGTAGCGGCCTCGGCATTCGCAGCCAGACGTGCGTGGAGTACAGAACATGTTGGGGAGTGATTAAAGATGGCTCTGGTGACATACACTCTTCCATTGGCGTGGCGATTGGCTGAGACTACGAAGTCACATACTGGAGCTGCAATTGCTGCTACTTCAGCGTCGTTATCGGGCCCTGATCGACGTTTACGCTGCCTCCAGGATGGACAACGGGCCTCCACCCGCTGCGGACTGCTGTGTTGCATGTAATACGGGGCGTTTCTCTGCACCGAGTAGACCTTTAGAGCCCGACGGAGCTCGTTCATGTCGACATAGCTTTCTTCAAAAGGCGCGAAGCGGGAGACGATCGCAGCGGCCTCAGGCTTGGGGGATGACGCCACGTACAGCGACTCGGGAACGTTTGCAACTTCCAAGGCAGCGTTAGAAATAGCGGAAGCGGTGGGAGACGCACCAGCGTCTGGAGCGGAAGATGGGGACGTCGGTAGCGCGCTGGACGAAGCGAGAGCAGCGGCTGAAGCTGCTTCGGATGACACAGGATCGGACGATGGCATGCCAGTAATTTGCGCGGCTAGAATGGGAATATCGGGAATTGATTCGAGATTGTGAGAAGCGCTTTGGGGAGAAGTGGCGAAAGTGACATTGTGAAGTAAGCGGATGGAGTAGTAGGTGTAATAACCACGCATAGATTTGTGGAAAAAAATTAACTGCTTTCAAGTTGAAGTTATTGACCAATCAAAACGCTCACTTAGAGCTCACAGCGCGAACGCTTTGTCGACATCCTCATCTGGAACGCCATCCCTCTTCAGCTCGTATCTCGTTTTCACTATCTCCCGCCGGAGCACCAAATAGTTGAGCCTTTTTCTCTGTTTCATGTCAAGCTTGGTCATCTTATTGTGCGTCTTCACATCGGTTTTGGTCATCTCCACTTCGAACTTGGCAATCGCTTCGTACTTCTCCAAGTCAATACCATGCATCTTCTTGTTGGTTTCCAGAACAGTCTCGCTGCTCTATTGCAAATGATCCATCCTCAACTCCTCAAACTGCTTCTGCATCTCTCGCGAGAACTCGATTGTGCGCACGTCCGAGCCGAAGATGTTGGCTCCGTTCGTCACGATATCGCGCGCGAAGTTGTCAGCACTTGGTTCGCTTATGAAATCGTGGTCTATAGCAGTCGCACTCTGGTTTGCGCGCCGCTTCTTGGGGAGGTGCCGAGCCTCATCTTCTGCCTTCCGCTTCTTGCTTGCTGCGCTTCTGGAGCTAGAATTCGTTTTCTCGGCTAGCTGATCCAGCACAGGTACAAACTCACAGAATAATGGGCACCTCGCCAAAACTTTCGCCAGCAAGCCGTTGTTGGCCTTGTCGCTGATGGCATCTTCCACTCGAAGCTGCTTCTCATTAAGCCATGCCACCACCGTCGTGAATTGTCGTTCCAGGCAACGAATCTTGCACTTGATGCTCCCTTCAGTTCGATATCGGATGTTGTGTTTCTTCAATTCGCGCAGTATTTCGTGCACAGCATCATCTTGCCTTCCATTAGTATACCAGAGCTGTACATTGCCTGTAGTCCGCATCCACTCTTGTAGAACGTCTAATGACGACAAGCCACCGTCCTGAGGGTCGTTGTTCCAGGGTACGGAAGTGGATTTATACTGGGAATACCTCAGAATGAGGGCTGGTAAGCATGTGTATCAGTGCAGAGGCAGGGTTCGCGATAAAAAGTTAAAAAAGAAGTGGACACGCTTAAGAGCATGGATATGACGATGAGCTTCGATATATTGACATTGAGAGCACACGCAGCCGTAGTCCAGTCATGTGTGTACAGCTCCCAAGCAAGCGCAGGATTTCCAGCCAGCTTCGCGCAAGAGCAGGATTTCCAGGTACCAATATGTCAACATTAAAATAAGCCACTACAAAATACCAGTACAGTATACCAGATACAGTTTGACAGTGCATGTAGTTTCAATATCTTTCCATAACCTCACTATCGTGGAATTTGAGCACACCAGCTCGTGCAATATTGACCATATACTCTCTACCTCAGGAGCAATTACGGTCTTAGCTGTTGTGCGCAAGTTTGGGCAATTTATTGTATAACCGTACAAATCACAAAGATATTAATAAAAAAAACTTGTATTCCAAGGGTAAGTCGCAGACGATCTAGTTTAATCTCAACGCTTCCTTCCGTAAGGTATATCGCTACATGATTGTGGGCCAGAGGCTTCTGAAATGAAGAGAAAAACGCGGTCGTTAGTTCCTTCAACAGCGCCAGGTCTCAGATCGCTAATTCCAACGGGGTAACGGGGGCTTCAAAGTATCTTTACGCAGCAGCAACATGTCCGTGTCGTGCGTGGATTGGCGATAGACAAAAGCGGGCAGGTCCGTCTTCGATGGACTTGCTGATGCACTGGCTGCTGACACCAGGCAACTACGAGATGTGAACGACAAATCGCAAGAAGTTGCCGATTGCGGAAGATATCGTCAAGATGATGAAGGCGCAGGGTATCATGCACCGCTCTGCGAGGTGCGTGTACTTCAAGATCCACAACTTGGAGCGCACGTACAAATCAGTTAAGGTGTGGCTCGAGAACAAGCAGCAGCTTGATCTGCTTTTCTGCGGCAAAGCAGCCAAGAAAATCGAAGCTGCAGTTTTCAAGCGCTGCCCATCTTTTATGGAGCTTTCGCCAATTTTTGAGAACGTTGGGCATACAAGCACCTCCAACGACGGCGAAGAGCACGAGGAAAATAAGGCGGTAGATGCTCAGGAGTTGAGTGGAGAAGATGCTGGCTTTGTTGAAGACACCGGTGGTGTACTGAGTAAGCGAAAGCGTCAAGGTGATTCTAGCTCGCGTTCGATCAAACGAGGAAAGAAGCAAATGTCTCCGCATTCACCGACGGCGATGATCCCCTTCCCTAACCAAACCGGGCTGAAAGATGCCGGTACTCTTCTCAAATGCCAATCGGTTCTGGAGGATATTAGTGGAGGTAGCTATCGCGACACTGCTGGCGCCACCGTTTCTGGAAAAGCTGGTGAAAGAATGGCCGAACGACTGATCGAGAGTGAGCTCAAGCACAAAGAAGATTTGGCCAAAGTGCGTCTTGACGCAGAGAGAAAGATTGCCGAAGTGCGGACGAAGCTCGAGACGATGCTCTCGCGACAAAAGCTGAAGAGCGCAGGGTGCTCGGACGAGGATGTGAACGGAATCTTCCCACTGTAAGTGTGCGCTTATCGTTCGTACAAGGGGAAATGTCTGCGTGTACTGGCTTCAAGATGAGCTCTGCATCTTGAGATTTGCATTTGCAAAACAGACTCATGCATAAATACATGTAGGTACATCACTTTTTTTAAAAAATGCAAATATCTTATTCGTCACAATGACTCACACTTTGACGCGCTGTAAAATGTTCTACTACTAGAAGTAGTTGTAGCTTTTTCTTTTAAAGCTGCATCCATTGCTGAAGAAGACTGCGTTATGTTTGATTCAATAGCGCAGTGACGGATGAAAACATGCAAGAATAGTGAGATCTTTCTGTGGCTTTCGGCAGACTGTAGCAACCACACTTAAAATTTCGTACACGCAAGACCGAACTATCCCGCGTGGTATCGGTGTTACACTGCTGCTGCTCTAGGCGCTGTCTGCCTCGCCGACAATCGCAATCAGGACGGCGCTTTCACTCCCAAGAAAATCGCACAAGGCTTCAAACCGCCCATGGATGATTCATACATCGCTTCACAGAAGATGAGATTAGAGCCACGATCACCTCCATGCTCAGTCAACCTGATCAACGATGACAATCGCTTAGGCTGCTCACTGGAGACTCCATCGCGTTTGAGACTGTCGGCTTGCAGGCGTACAGTAGGTGGAGGAGATCGACGACCTGACCACTCTACCCAGCAAGTTTTCAAGCTTCAATGCTAAGTACGACGAGATCTGGAAGTTGGGAGCACGTGCTGTGACTGCCACCTGCTTGGATGTGGCAGCCAAGTGCCTTCGTGGAGCTCGTCCGAGGAGATCGGCATGGCACGTCCAGGCATTTCATATCGTAGAGACTGTGCTTATCTTCGGTCGCAGGTCATCCGCGGCTACACCATTGCGTACGATCTCGCGGGCAACCGCGACGGCGTGCAGATCCATTTGGCGTCCGAATACCCGAACGACACGCTTCTGTGTCCATTGCTTATGGAGATCTCTCGGGCTTACGGACAACCCGCTCAACGTGACAATCACTGCGCCGATAGGTCTTCCACACGAGCAGAATGTAGGAACTGGCGAGGCCATTATTGCCCAGCTCTACTGTAGATGATGAGCGAGTCGTAGAATTGATACTAAAGTCAATCGATGTGTGATATCCAAGAGAACAATTTGTTCTCTTTCTCCGGCTTCGCATATGGAGTTGGCATCAAGTAATGGTTGAATGTTATCTGCATCGATTTGGATTTTTCTGGGTTACGGATTCTTGTTACCGTATGCTTCTTCCTACGGCGGCGCTCTGGCCTTCAACCTCAGCGTCTCCACGCTTTTCTTTCCATCGTCTTGGGGCTTGACCAAATTATCATGTTCCGCTTCAATTGCCACCTTGTGCGGATATTCTCGGCTCATACCGTCCGCCATTTGCTTCTACGTTCTCCTCTCGACGAAGCGAGGCTGGAGAAGCGTCAATACCTTAAGACACACACTGTCAACCTTCTTCAAGGCTGAACTGCACACTGACACGCTCTTGATCTCACGCTCATCCGAACATGCGACGCTTGATCTCCGTGCTCAGCATACGCATCTCCAACTGTGCACCACTCATCAAACCCGAGTTCTCTTGGGCACGACGGATGAGATACGGCAGCACCTCGTGAATGGGGCCGTACGGCACGTACTTGAACACCTTGTAAGCGTTGGCGCCAAGCGTGTATGACACGTGGTCGCACATGCCCAATAGCTGGCCAAAGTACACGCCACCGGTGGCGCGGCTGATGCCAATGTCCTGCATCTGCTGCACCGTGTTCACTACAGACTTCTCGTTGTGCGAGGCCACCATGAAGCTGGCCAAGTTGTTGTTGTGCAGTAACTTGGTCACCTGAGCGTCGTAGTTGGCGTGAGTGTCCTCAATAGAGTCGTGGATCGGGTCGACGTATCCCTTGTCGCGTGCACGCTTGCGTTCCTGCACCATGTAGGCGCCACGCACCAGCTTGGCCGCAAAGCGGAATTTCTCACGACGAGCACGTTCCAGATCAATGTCGATGCGGTCGCTCGACATCTTGAGGTAGCACTGGAAGGTGTTGTAGATGACGTCGGCGCCGTCGCGGTTGTACTTACGCTGCAGGTTCAGCGTGAGGTGGTCGATGGCCGGTTGCATGTAGGTCTGTTCGGCATCGACCATGAGCTTGACTCCACGCTCGGCCGCGTCGTTGGCTAGTGACTCGAGACGCGCAATCATGTTACGCAGCTGGGTCTTCTCGTTGTCCGACAGCGGCTCCTCCTCAATGAACTGAGTCAGAGGGCCCATGGTCAGGTCGAACGGGTCCAGGAAACTCACCCAGTCCACGTAGTCGATCACGCCGTCGCCAGAAGACTGGTCGAGCTCATTGAAGAGCTTCTGGATCTCCTCCTCAGTGGCGTCCACGCCCGCGTTGCGGAGACCAGCGCTGAGCGTGGGGTAGTCGATCATGCGCTCGAGATAACGAGACTTGGCACGCGAAAGATTGGGGCCGTCGAGTGTGTGGAACAGTAGCTGAGCCTGCACGATGATGGCTGACATGCGCATGAGCAGCTCGGGCTTGCCCAGAGCAGTACACTTGATGGCCACGAAAGCGGGCTCGCCAGCTGACGCGGCCTCACTGGCGTCGATGACGGCGTGGCGTGAGATAGCGGCGTTAGCGTCACAAGCCGCCTCGCCATCGTAGGCGTAAGTACGGGCCGAGACCAAGTTCTGGTCAACACCATTGAGATCACGCGGCTGCTCGACGTCGGCCTCGGCGGCAAAGTCGAGGATGGCGCCGATGCCGGCCGTCTCGAGCTTGCGGATGACGGGGCGGATCTCGTTCACGTCCTCGCCGGCGCAGAAATGGCCGAAGAACGTCGCACGCAGCAGCGCGTCTGTGAACTTGGCACCTGGGAACTTGTACGAGAGCTCGAGAAGCTCGCCGCTGTGCTGGACGAGGGGGCGGAACTGCGACATAAAGTAGACACCGTAGGCGCGCACGAGCTCGGGCGTCGTCTTGGTGGCGAAGATGCGCTCGGTGTTGTGGAATTCATCGAGCAGCGACGTCTTCTTGCTCTGGTCTAGCGTCGAGTGGTCGTGGGCAGCGGCAGGCGCCACAGCGGCCGTGGGAGCAGTCGATGATGGCCGAGGCGAAGCCGACGACGAGAGCGCCACGGCGGCCGAGCGCTTCAAGCTGCTGCGGGCCATGGCGGCGGCCGGTTTCGGCAGCCGCGCGGTGGCCTGGCGTAGCATCGTAGTCGTCGAGGTAAGAGTGTTTGTCTGCTTAGGCCGCTTGAGCTCCACGAGGCAAGTTGCGATGTGAGCTCAGAGTAGCAAAACGGCGCAAGCCATTCGCAACTTTCTTCACTGGCGACGATGGCTGGGCGAAAACGATGTGAGCGCCAAGTCGGCTACATGGAAGGTCCTCCCTCCTCAGTTGCCTTTTCTGTGTCCGTCGTAATAAAAAGGCCGAAACGGCATCTTCAACACTCACATACAGCATGGTTTCTCATGTGTAACGCACCCAACATTCGTGTGTCGCACTCCAGACAACAGAAAATTCGTTTGGTCCGGATTGGATCATTTTGGCTGGTTTGGGTCTTGTTTGACTTCGCACTATACAAACTCCAAGTTACGAGGAAAGATCTTCCCGATGTCGTCGACGCCAGTGATAGACCTGGACGCGCTGCGTGCGTCCGTGACACGTCAGGGCGCGCAGGTGCGCGAGCTCAAGCAGAAAGGTTCGGCGGCTGACGATGTGAAGGCCGCCGTGGACGAGCTTAAGAAGCTTAAGCTGGAGCTGGAGACGCAGACAGCGCTGCAGGGCCCCGCCGAGGATGGACTCAGTAAGACCGACAAGAAAGCGCTGGACGACCTACTGCTGCGCAAGATGTTCGTGGTGCCGAGCTTCGAAATCTACGGCGGCGTGGGTGGCTTCTACGACTTCGGGCCGCCGGCCTGTGCTCTTAAGAGCAACCTGTTGCAGTTCTGGCGCCGCCACTTCGTGTTCGCCGATAAATTGCTGGAGGTCGAATGCACTAACCTCATGCCTGAGGTGGTGCTTAAAACCTCGGGCCACGTGGACCGCTTCACCGACCTCATGGTTAAATGCACTAAGTCCGGTGAATGCTATCGGGCCGACAAGCTGCTCGAGGACCACGTCGAGAACTTTTTGGACAAGCACTCGGATCTGAGCCACGAGGAGCGTGAGAAGCACGAGATGCACGCCACTATGGCCGAGTCGTACACGCCCGAGGAGATCCACGCCGTGTTCCAAGAGTACGGCATCAAGGCCCCCGGTACGGGCGCGGATCTGAGCTTCCCCATCCCATTCAACCTTATGTTCAAGTGTGCCATTGGTCCCGAAGGCGGCCTGGTGGGCTATCTGCGTCCCGAGACGGCCCAGGGTATTTTCCTCAACTTCCGCCGGCTGCTCGAGTACAACGCCGGCAAGGTTCCCTTCGGCTGCGCCCAGATCGGCAGCGCCTTCCGTAACGAGATCTCGCCCCGCGCCGGCCTCTTGCGTGTGCGCGAGTTCCAACAGGCCGAGATCGAGTTCTTTGTCAACCCCAAAGACAAGAGCCACGCCAATTTCTCGACTGTTAAGGACCTGGAGCTGCCGCTGCTGACCAAGACCAACCAGCTGACCCACGGCAAGGCCGTGCAAATGATGTGCAGCGCTGCGGTGGAACAGGGCATCATCGCTAACGAGAGTCTGGCCTACTACTTGGCCCGCACGTACAAGTTCTGCAAGGCCGTCGGCATTGACATGGAGCGTCTGCGATTCCGCCAGCACCTGAACACCGAAATGGCCCACTACGCCACGGACTGCTGGGACCTGGAGATCAAGCTGAGCTCCGGCTGGGTGGAGTGCGCCGGCCACGCCGACCGCTCGTGCTACGACCTGACGGTCCACGCCAAGAAGAGCAAGGTCGAGATGGTGGGCACGCACAAGTTCGACAAGCCCGAGAAGCGCCAGATCGTGGAGATCAAGCCCAACAAGGGCAAGATGGGCCGCACATTTAAGGCCGATGTGGCCACGATCCTCGAGGCGCTCGAGTCTTTGAAGGATGATGTGCCGCGCGCGCAGGCGTTCGAGGACGAGCTGGCCTCCAAGGGTGAGGCCACGCTCGGCCCGCTGTGCGACGGCAAGCAGTTCACCCTCCAGCGCGACATGGTGGCCATCAAGGTGGTGGAGAAGATGGTGAGCGAGGAGAAGTTCGTTCCCTCGGTGATCGAGCCCTCGTTCGGCATCGGCCGTATCCTGACCGCCGTCTTTGAGCACAACTTCTATACCCGCGAGGGTGACGAGAAGCGCGGTGTCATGTCGTTCTCGCCCTTGATCGCTCCTATCAAGGTGTCGGTGCTGCCTTTGAGCAACAATCCAGCCTTCGAGCCCTTCGCGACGGAGCTGGAGAACGTTTTCGTGGAGGAAGGTCTGGAGTGCAAGGTGGACACGTCGAGCGTCGCCATTGGCCGGAAGTACGCGCGCGCGGACGAGCTGGGCATCCCGTTCAACGTCACGATCGACTTTGACACGGTCAAGGACCGTGTGGTGACGCTGCGTGAGCGTGACTCGACGGCGCAGGTGCGGATCCCCATGGATGCCATCGGAGCCGAAGTGAACAAGCTGGTCAAGGGCTCGACCACCTGGGAGAAGATGCTCGAGCAGTACCCGAAGGTCACGGCCGCCGAGTAGGTAGAAGACAACGGATAGATGCCAGCAGCAAAGGCAGATAGAGTCGTGCGATGCGATCTCTAACCGTAATGCAGTGCTTAGCGTTACATCGAAATTGTTTTCACTTCAACTTTGGCGTTGACGCACACGACCTACGAAACAGCATGCGTTTTGGCGATACTATTCTGAGATGGATACAGTCCATTACTTGCGTTGACAACGGCAAGTGAGCCCCGGCTTTGCAAGTGTACGTCGAATCATTTTGGGCCAGAGATGATTACAGGGGCTGGCCCAAGAGTCGGACTGGCGCGCTAGTCTCAACATTTGGGCCTGGAAGAGATTAGACGAGCTCGACCTGGGAGCTGACGTGGCGACCGCTTGTCCGCTTGAAGTTAACCGGTGGTCGCGGACGTCTCGACCGAGCAAATGGACCGTAAGCCACCCAGTGCAATGGCGGGCACACGGCGCAATCGCTCATTGGATTCTTGGTTCTGGAAGTCGTTTATGCGGGAGAAGGGCTCATGCCTTTGGGAGAGTGGCTGGCCGTCAGCCTGACGAGCACTCGCAGCTATGGATGGAGAAGAACACCAACACTTTCAAGGGGACATCCGTGGACTGCGGTCTCTGCGGTTTAATCTGTTGCTGAGGTTCTTCATTGAAGCTCTGACGATGTGGTTGCACGCGTGCGAAGCACAGCGGCATGAGGCGAAAGTCCGAAACTCTAGATGGCGTATCAATCGTGGCACACAATATGTCCAATGTGACAGAGAACACTGATTGTTTATCTATCGAGAAAAGGCGAACAGTTTTGGTGTATGAATGCCGTTCCGCTTAAAGAAGCATTATGCATGGACAGAAGTGCCGCTATGGACACGATATAGCTAATTAATGCGATCCATCGATGCTGGTATTTTATGGGTCCTGGTTAATCGATTGTCGCTCATGGACAAAACAATATTTGTTACGCTTGTGGCTTTTGTTTTCGATCCTCCCTAAGAAGAAAATTGAGAACAGCGGCTCGATCATCCTTAAACAAAATCAAATTCCTACCTCGAAGTAATCTAATTTTGTGCATTCGATCACGTGAAGCTAAACCGGGTCGCCGCGGGCTTTCGGCTGAGTTCACAGTCAGTGGACCACAAGCTCCACCTACAACGCGATTGATTGCCTACGCAATTTCGCTTGACTCCTTGTTGTGGTGAAATAGGCTCCTAGTAATTTACTAGGAGCTAGTAGTAAAGGAGAGCCACTCGCTGCCATGGATGAAGAAGAAAAATGTTGGATCTTCAAGAGAACCTAGACTACAATTCTGGACTGCAAACTCTGCTGGTTAATCCGTCCGTCACTGTATAGTTTCATTAGTCATGCAAAGCTCGGCGGCGACGTGGCTGCACGATTGCGAAGCACAACGGACTAATCCTACGAGTGACTCCGCAATGAAAGTCGGACATTGTATCGATCATGGTGAGCGCTATAGCCTGTGTGAAAGGAAACGGTGGATACACTTTGGTTGTTTATCGACAATCTTATGCGATAATCCGTCATTCACGTGGTGGGGTACAGTGAGCTAGTGAGCTCACTGAAGCTGAATGCTAAACGAGATCGGTTCTCCTGTACCGTTCACAGTCTGCTGGAAAGTGTGTTGTGCCACCTCGAATACGCCCTCAGTTCCCAATGGAGCTGTGACCGTCACACGGAGGATATTGCTATCGGCCATTTCCCAAGCGGCGGTTAGTGCACCGTATGGGGTGTTCACAGTCGCATTAGCGCTCGTGATGTCCAGTCCTGTCACCATCGGGTTTACGATCCAGCGGCGGAACCCGAACTCCACAGGACGAATACCCGCGACGTAGTTGGTCAGAACATACGTAGGAGCTCCACCCCACGGATGGCTTAACGATGTGAACTCTTTGAGTCCAGGTTCCAGCGACTGTGTAATGTACTCCTAACTCGCACCCGAACGTTTATTCTCGTTTGAGACCATGGCATCCCAGAGGTTGTCCAACAAAAACGCAGCCTCATCCGCGTGTCCAGTCTGTAGCAGTGCATCCAGCAGGAACCCATTCGTGTTGGGCGAAATCTTGGTACTATTATCCGTAGCACTTGTGTCAAGATATCCGGGGCCTCGACGAAGATTTTCCAAGCTCTTTACACAGAGTTCAGTCTGCGTTTCATTTGCCACCCCAGAAGTAATCGCGAAAGCGATAGCCGCGTCTCCATAGACCTCGGGGGTTGATGCATCCACAGCGTAGTTGCCCAATGCGTCGTTCCAGAGCAGGTCGTTGATAGCAATCTTGATACTGGCGACTTCGACCCAATGATTAGCAGAGTCTTCGTCTCCTACCGCCTTGGCTACCCTGGCCATACCTTCGAGACACACGGCAGCAGCGTTGACAGCAGTGCCAGTACCTGATCCTAAAAACACGGCCACATACTTCGTACCATCGATAAGCCCGTCACTACCTTGGCAACTTACAAGCCAGGCAGTAGCTTTGCGCAACGGTTCCCAGTTTTCTTTCGCGAATTCCTCATCGTCATAAGTACTCCATGTACGACACAAATCCAATCAGCCCCAAAATGTCGTAGTCTGGGAAATTCAAGTACGCATCGCTCGTGCCAGCGTCGAACATAAAGACTTCAGGCGTGGGCATCGGTGTCTCGTACGTCATGACCATCAGGCCAGGAAATTGTCCGTTTGATGCCTGGTCATCGAAAAGATATTTCCAAGTGCCCGTGATCTGTTCAGGTTTCGAATTGGCCACGCCCATGATGCGAGTCGTGTGGTAGAAGTCGCCCAACCAAATGTACCGGTCACGTTTCGCACCATCAAGACATGCAGCATACGTATTGGTCTGCACGCCGAACTCCGGTAGGACTACACCTTCGTCCGTCATCGGGTTTGAGTAGAGCGTTTTGGACGAGTCGTTCAGACTCGTGGCTTTCACGTTGCGAATAAACGATGCCTGGTCCTGCCAGCCACCGAAGCCGATGGCACCTTTTCCGGTTGTTGAGTAACCAAGAAGCGAGAGTTGAGATTCACTGAAGCCCAAAACGGAGATCGTGATGTCCATCACTTGTTGGTTATCCAACCACACCACCAAATTCCCTAGCGTGGAATTCACAGCAACTCTCACAGGGCACCACACATGTTCCTTCACATTGAAAGGCACATTAGATCCAGGACGTAATTTATCATATCTGTGGCGTTAACAAAGTCAAAACCGTACGTGAGGGTCAAGGTGCTGGGTGGAAACAAAGTGGAGATGATGTTCACGTAAGTTGAGCCAGCGGGGTATTCAGACGACAAGTGGAGCATGAGCGATCCTCGGTTTGCAGTAACGTCGTAGCCGATATAAAATCCAATGCCTCCGCGGATGATTTGGGTCTCAAACTCGAGTGTATAGTCGCTCAAATTCCACGCTTTATAGAACACTACTGGTCGTGTACCAGGTACAAAAGTGCCGTTCTCTTCGGATGCGCTCCAAGATGACACTTGACTTCCAGCATCTATGCAAGCAGCGCTTACTGCGCGTGCACCAAGTAGCCAGATTTCGTTGTATTTCGCGTTGGAACTCGAAAACGTGCCCGGCAGCGTAGACAGATCATCGATCACTTCAACGGAAGCTTGAAGACCGACTACCTCGAACGTGATGGAGTCGCCACTCAGCAAACGAAGAGTCTGCCAACGTTGACCAGGCTGGCTTAGCATGGACGTCACCGTCACTCCAACTTCATTTTCCGTAAAGCGGTGCGTCTCCACGCGGCGTGAATTCGCGACAGCGCTGGCATACTAGGAGGGTCCATCCGAGAAGTTTGTTGAAAGCACCGAGAACTGTTCCGAATACTTGACTTCAACGTCCACTGGTCCGTTGGAAACGGAGGACACTACAAAGTACGGCAAACCTGCCATTTCGTAGTCGTAGTCGAGGGTTGCTACAGGGTTTTCAGTTGTCAGCGTGAAGCCATTGGCATACGCGCTGGAGCCGAATGTTGCTCCGTTCCTAGCGCGAGTTTCTTGGGGGTGAAGACACCATAGTCGTTGCTTGCTCCCGCCAAATTAGTGCTGGAATTACCACTGACACGCCTCGCATTCCGCTCGCAGACTGGAAGTTACTTGTGCTCAAGTGATCCAAACAAGAAATGAGCTGTGGAGTTTCTCAGAAGCCTGATCACGTGGTCACGTGAAGCGGAATTCCCTCCATAACGTGGTTGAAGTGCAGGAATTTTGCGATCATGCATCTTTGTCTACGAAGCTGGTGCCCCTCGTAGCATAATCCGTTGAACGTTGTACGCCTGCTTTTGGATACACTTCGTTATCGTTGTCGACACGTGATTCTTGTGTGCGAACACTGTTCGCCGAACAGCAAGAATGTCACGACCACCATTGTCAAGTCCATCAGCTGAAATTATTTGTGTTAGGAAAGTTGCTTTACAGAAGTATCAATAGTAGTATGAAAAGGCGATGAGTAAATTCCCACTCATCACCTTCTCATCGTTCAAAAGCTAATATAGACTTCAAAAATACTTCACAACTACAGCTGAACGACAAACGACGTAACTTCCCCAGTATCTTCGAGGTGCTTTTCGTAAGTGCCCGTGGATGAACTCGGCTGGGAAACTTCGAAAGTGCCATCCGTGCCCACCGGAGCAGTAATTGTCACGCTCAGCTGGCTGTCCGTAAGCTCCCAGGCGGCCGAGATATCTCCATACGGAGTGCTCACGGTAGCGTTGGCACTGGTCACATTCAGGCCCGACACCAACGGATTCACTATCCACCGGCGGAACCCGAACTCCACGGGACGAATACCCGCAATGTAGTTGGTGAACGCGTAGGTAGGTGCTCCACCCCACGGGTGACTTAACGGCGTGAAGAGATCATCACCTGGCTCCAACGACTGCGCAACGTATTCCCAACTCGCACCAGAGCGGTAATTTTCGTTCGAGATCATGGCATCCCAGAGGTTTTCCACCAGGAAAACAGCTTGGTCGGTGTACCCATGCAGCAGAAGCGCATCGAGCAAGAACCCATTCGTGTCCGGCGATATCTTAGTGGTGTTGGCGGTAGCACTCGAATCAAGGTAATCAGGTCCTTGACGCAGGCCTTCCAGGCCGTCCACTATCAGCTAGATCTGGGTCTCGTTGGCCACACCCGAAGTGAGTGCAAATGCAGTGGCCGAGACGCCGTAGACTTCCGGCGTTGACAAGTGAGTGCGTAATTATTAAGTGTGTCGTTCCATAGCAGCTTGTTGATAGCAGTTTTGACGCTAGTAGCGACTTGGACCCAAGCGTTTGCAGATTCCCAATCGCCCACAGCTCGCGCCACTCTTGCCATACCGTTAAGACACTGGACAGCAGCAGCATTCACTGCCATACCTGCTTCGGACCCAAGGAAGACCACCTCGTACTCGGTAAGGTCGATGAGCCCGTTGCTTCCCTGGTTGCCAATTAGCCAGGCCATCGTGCGCGTAAACTCTCCCCAGTGGGCTTGAACGAAGGCGTCATCGTCGTAGTAGTCCATGTAGGATTCCAGACCAATAAGTCCGAGGGTCACGTAGTCTGGGAAGTAGTACATGGCGTCGCTAGTTCCAGCGTTGTAGTGGAAAACCTCAGGCGTAGGCATTGGCGATTGGTACGAGATGGGAACGAAACCAGCCATTTGACCGGTTTAGCTTGGTACTCGAACAAAAATTCCCACGTACCCGTGATCTGTTCGGGCTTCAAGTTGGCCACGCCCATGATACGCGTCGTGTGGTAGAAATCTCTTAGCCAAATGTATCGGTCACGCTTGGCTCCATCCATGCAGACGCCGTACGCGTTGCTCTGTCCACCGAACTCTGGTACCACCACGCTCTCGTCCGTCATCGGGTTTGAGTAGAGCACTTTGGACGAGTCGGTCAAGCTGGTTGCCGCGTTGCACACGTAGGATGCCTGGTCCTGCCAGCCACCGAAGCCGATAGCACCTTCACCGCGTGACGCATACCCGTAGAAGGAGAGCTGGTCGTCCGTGAATCCCATTTCAGTCAATATGATATCGAAGACTTGCTTTCCGTCGATGGAGAGCACGATGTTACCAGCCGTGGAATTGACTCGGATCTCAACGGGGTACCAACGTTCTCCTTCACGTTGAACGGCACGTCGTACTGACCCAAAATGTAGCTCGTCATGCTCGTGGCATTAACAAAATCGTATCCGTACGCAAGAGTCACTGTGTTGGCAGGGAACATCGTGTTGATGTTGGAGAAGGTCGTATCGTTCGGGTACTCGGACGCCAAATGAATGTGCACGCCGTCACGGTTACCCATGAGGTCGTACGCAATGGTGTAGCCTGCGCCGCCGCGGATGATCTGCGACTCGAAGTTAAGCACGTAGTCCGTCAGGTTCCACGTACGATACGCGATGCCTGGACGCGTGCCAGGCACAAAGGTACCATTCTCCTCGGACGAGCTCCACGAAGGCACTTGGCTGCCAGCATCCAAGCAAGCGGCAGTCACTGCACGAGCTCCTAATTTCCAGATCTCGTCGTACTTGGCGTTGGAGCTTGAAAACTTTCCGGGTAGAGTGGTCAGGTCGTCGATCACCTCCACGGACGCCTGCAAGCCGACAGTCTCAAACGTGATGGAATTTCCGGTGAGCAGCCGAAGCGATTGCCATCGTTGACCAGGTTGACTGAGCATGGAGGTGATCGTGGCTCCAATCTCATCGTCTGGGAAGCGATGAGTCTCCACGCGACGTGAGTTGGCGATGGATGTGGTGAACTGCGATGGGCGTCCGAGTAGATGAGCGACAGCGCCGGGAACTGCTCTGAGTACTTTACTTCGACCTCCACAGGTCCATTCGAGACGGAGGACACCATGAAGTATGGCAGTCCCGCCACTTCATAATCGTAGTCGAGAGTGGCCAGTGGTTCGTTGGCAGAAAGAGTGAATCCACTCGAGTAGGATTGACCACCCATGGAAGGTTTGGAGCCCAGTGCGATCCTCTTGGGAGTGAAGACGCCGTACTTATCGAGATTGTCGGCAAGGCAGACAACGCCTAGAGCCGACGTCAGCAGCAGTGCAACGCCGATACCACGCATTTACGCGTCGAAGCCGTGGGGTTCTTGGGACTTGAGCACTTGTCGACGAAATTGATAATGCGAAATCTTGCTGACAATGCGTTTTAACCAGCACTGCTGGTACAATAGTGACGTTGGGGGTAATCGAGGGTGGTTGAAGGCGATGTTGGTGCCACGGTTGATGCACTTGGTTTCAATGGGGGCATCAACCGTCGGTTGCACTGAGGGCACGCAGCTTGAAGTGGTATTGAAACCTGGTTGATTTGCAGAGTCTCCCTCATAGATTAATGATTACATGTAATTGACGGGTGCACCGCAAACTGGCTGAAGACCAAAGCAGAATCCCTTTGACGGAGTCCGTCCCGGACCGACAGCGACGGTCGAGCTGTGAAAGTTGAAGCTCGCCACTCTGGACGCGATGTAGTTTGGAAGTAAGATGTGAATGGGAGCGTCTAAATTATCACGATAATATTGGTGTTCCTAGGTATCTGACAACTAATTGGTGGCTGGGTTCGCAGCATCAAGCTCGCGCCGCTTGGTGACAGCTCCTGCGAGCTCCTTCAGCGTCGTGACTGTGTCGTCCCAGTTGATGCACGCGTCCGTGATGCTCTGGCCGTAGACGAGCTTGGACGGATCGTCGCCGAGCGACTGGTTGCCCTCAACGATATTAGACTCGATCATTACGCCAAGAACGTTTGTGTTGCCCTCGGCCACAATGCCAGCCAGGTAGCTGGCCACCTTGGGCTGGTTGGCGTGCTGCTTGCGCGAGTTGCCGTGCGAGCAGTCCACCATGATCTTGGACGGTTGCTTGGCCTTCTTCAGCATTGCGGCAGCCTCGTCAATGTACTTCTGCTCATAGTTGGGACCGTCGGAGCCGCCACGCAGGATCACGTGGCAGTCTTTGTTGCCCTTGGTGCGCACAATCGACGCCAGACCGTGTTCGTTTAGGCCAAGGAAGTTGTGGGGCTGCGATGAAGCAACAGCCGCGTCCACCGCCACCTTGGCGTTACCGCCCGTGCCGTTCTTAAAGCCCACCGGCATTGACAGTCCACTGGTGAGCTCACGGTGAAGCTGGGACTCGGTCGTACGCGCACCAATGGCTCCCCACGAGATGAGGTCAGAGGTGAACTGGGGCGAGATGGTGTCGAGGAACTCCAAGCTCACAGGGAGACCCAGCGAGTTGACGTCCAGCAGCAGCTTGCGGGCAATGCGAATACCCTTGTTAATCTTGAACGACTGGTCGAGGTCCGGGTCATTGATCAGGCCCTTCCAGCCCACAGTTGTGCGGGGCTTCTCGAAGTAGGTGCGCATGATCACCAGTAGCTCTCCGTTCAGCTCATCCGCAAGAGTTTTCAAGCGATTGGCATAGTCCATAGCAGCATCCACGTCGTGAATGGAGCAAGGGCCCACGACCACGACAAGGCGGTCGTCCTGACCGTGCAGAATGCGGGACACGGCGTCGCGCGTAGCGTCCACCAGCTCGTGCACCTCAGGGGTCACAGGCAGTTCCTCCAGGACGCATGCAGGAGGCACCAGCGGCTTGATGGCGACGACATTGCGGTCTTCCAGACGCTGACGCTTGGTCACACGTTCAGTTTCGGGTGTGGAGTGCGACGGCATATTTTTTACTTGAGAGATGCGGGGCAAATTGAGGAATGACAACTTCGAGGTGTTTGCGTTGCTGACCACAAGAACATTTGTGGCGCAGGGGGCAGTATTTAGTTAGTGTCCCAGGGGCTGTAATTAACAACAAGCGCGCCGTGTGCAGTCCATGTTCCAGAGGTCGAAACAATTTTCTCGGACAGCTCACAGTAACGAATGAAATTCACAGAGCCGTAAGCATTCCTCTCAGTTCCAGCTCAATGTTAAATAGGATACCGACCCATTTTGCCGACTCGGCAAGGATGTCGAATAGTACTCGCTGATCTCGTACTTCGAAGTACTACAGGAATCAGCTGAGTTTATAGTCAACACGTGCAATTATACTGTAGCGTAAGTGTAGACAGGATATGTGGCGCAGTAGATCTGACTAGCACATGTAGTTGAAATGCAGGACCCTGCTCCTACTGTAAGTACCGGCAACTTACTGTTGCGAGCATTTATTAACATGCGTGGAAGATGACATGCCTTCTTGTTCCTGCAGTCAGCAGGAAACTGCGATCAAAATGATGGTGCAGCTTGCAGACTCAAACCTGGGTTTGCAGTCTACCGGTAAGTGGACTGTGCCAGCACAAGTGGCTATCTAGGGTGGTTTTGTCCGGTAGACTTTGCTTTCAATTGGAACCATACATTTCTGTATGCAAAACCGATTTGCTGCCGAAAAACTACTCACGGCGGGACTTGAACCCGCAATCTCTGCCTTAGGAGGGCAGCGCCGTATCCATTGGGCCACGCGAGCGCGCACAAGAAAATGTGCAGCGCATGTTGACCAGAAAGTTCAGGTGATATAGTGTAGCCATCTGGATAGATTTGCATCGCCGGGGATACTATTTTCCAAACGGTTGTAAAAACTCACCAGTTAATACCTCTCTTAAGGAATAGTAAAAGAAATTAAAGAGGTGTACAAAACAATAACAAAAGATATATTATGTATCAAATATCTTCTAATATCAAATAGGAAATAGCCAAAGTTATTATAAATAGCGACCTGCTCTACCGACATCATCATATACTACGGGCTCCACCAGCGCTCCTACGTCAGTCATTTCTTGTTTGGGCAATCGTCACTTCAGAATTCGCTCCTCGATCGTCACTAAATCATGAGCACTTTCGGCCGCTTCTTCCGCGTGACGACCTTCGGCGAGTCCCACTGCAAGGGTGTGGGTTGCATCGTCGATGGCGTTCCTCCGTCGCTCGCACTGACCGAAGCTGACATCCAGCCGCAGCTCACGCGCCGTCGTCCCGGCCAGAGCAAGCTCACGACTCCCCGCGACGAGAAGGACACGGTGACCATCATGAGTGGTACTGAGAAGGGCTTCACGCTCGGTACGCCGCTGGCGCTCTTCGTTCCCAACGAGAACGTGCGCCCTAAGGACTACAAGGAGATGGACTCGGTGCCTCGCCCGGGTCACGCCGATTACACGTACCAAATAAAGTACGGCACGCGCGCCAGCAGCGGCGGCGGCCGTGCTAGTGCCCGTGAGACCATTGGCCGTGTGGCGGCTGGCGCCGTGGCGGAGAAGTGGCTCATGGAAAAGTTTGGCACGTCCATCGTGTGCTGGGTTAGCTCCATCGGCACGGTCGACATGCCGCGCGATTTGCTGAATGACCCCAAGAAGGCCATCTACACCCGCGAGGACGTGGACACTATTGGCTCGATCCGTATTCTGCGTGACCCTGCCAAATGGACCAAGGTGGAGGACGCCGCCAAGCAGCTGGAAAACGACAAGGCGTACGACGCAGAGTTCGTCAAGGCCGAAAACGACCTCACAACGCCGGCGTACATTGACACAGAGAAGATCGTGTACAACCGCAAGGGTGACGTTGTTCCTGCCCCGGAGAACCTGGACGCTTGGCTGACAGACGATCTGATCCCCGTGCGCTGCCCGCACCCGCCGTCCGCCTCCGCAATGTCCACGGTTGTTCGCACGATGAAGGTGGACGAGGACTCGACTGGTGGCGTCGTCACGTGCGTCATCCGCAATGCGCCCGTGGGTCTGGGCGAGCCGTGCTTCGACAAGATGCAGGCCGTTCTCGCACACGCCATGATGTCCATCCCGGCCACCAAGGGCTTTGAGATTGGCTCGGGTTTCTCAGGTACCAGCAAGCGTGGATCGGAGCACAACGATCCGTTCTGCGCAGGCTCAGACGCCGAGAACCCGGAGAAGCTGGGCGTGACCAAGAACGACGCCGGTGGTGTGCTGGGCGGTATTACCAGCGGCGCCGACATCTACTTCCGTGTGGCCATCAAGCCCGTATCGACCATCGGCCGTGCCCAGCCGACTGTCGGCTATGACGGCAAGGACACGGTGCTCGAGGCCAAGGGCCGTCACGACCCCTGTGTACTGCCTCGCGTCGTGCCGCTTGTGGAGTCCATGGCTGCGCTTGCCATCGCCGATGCCGCCATAATCCAGTTGGGTCGCGATGGCTGCAGGCAGGACGAGCCGGCGCAGAAGAAGCGTAAGCTTTAGGCTGACGGCATGAAAGATGGCGCTGGTGACCTTCCTGCGTAGTAGAAACCACATAGATATCGCTACGGGCGAACTCAAAAAAAGCAGTTTTCATTATGTTAGATATGCAAGCATAGTAGTTCTTGAAGGTTCAGCTACGAAGGTAGCGCAGCATCAGCGGCATCGAGTCTCTCTTGCGTGTTACAGCTCTGCACAGCTCGCGTTCCCCGTCACATGCTGGCTTGTTGGTAAGAATATGCACCTGCAACATGCAGCGACTGCTATGGACTCCATCTCCCCTCTCCTCATCTCCTCGTCTTCGATCAACATCCGCCTCATGTGCCTCTCCGCCCCACTCTTTCTCTTTCTAATGTCATTTCATCGTGCAAACTGCTGCAATCTCTAAGCGTTCATCAGTCAGGATACTCGACTGCACTCAATACGCGGCGAAGGGGTGGAGAGACAGCGGACATGACTTCTTCAGCAATAATACCTCACCGAGCTACCAATACCTCACCGTGCAGGTGTAAGCAGGACAAAGCGCTACTTTGCTTCGCATGGCTCGGTGCTCCACGATGTACCTTGCGCGTTTCTTCAGCTACTGACGTCGATATACCCTCATCACACTCCGGAATGAGCCTAAATAAGCGACGACTCATTGCTCAGCGTCCAAACGATGTTCGAGGCCTTTGTGTCCACGCGCGTCTTATCTCCCTTTACAAATGCGATGCCAGACTGACGGATGAATGCTTTTCCTGCCTTGCCTTCAAGCTTGAGCTCATCGCGAATATACTGCACCGGGAGCGTTGGGCGATACCTATCAGATAACCAAACAAAACGTCAGTAAGCAAACACGCCACTGAAAAACGCACGCCAACGTACGCTTTGCACATCGCTCGAAGCGTGCTTAGTCGGATCGCGGGGACCATGACGTCCATCAGGTAACCTGCCATATTCGGAGCATCTACATAGAGTTTGAAAAAACGATGATAATCATTCATAGCAACCGCCTGGCGCACCCCCAGCGCGTGGGCGATTGCCGGGTCTGCGCGCAGCCTTGGGGTTACCATGCCCAGCACGTTGTACATGCCCAGCTGACCTGCATTCGAGTCTCCCTTCTTGGCTTGCAGAGACACGTACACACAATACAAAATGCGGTACGCGAGGAACTCGATCGCCTCGCCTGGGATAAACTTCTCGTACAGTTCGTGGAGTTGCGTCTGGCACTGGTTAAACTCGTTGATATCGCCGGATTCAAGCGCAACCCGCGCGTGGGTTTCGTACACGGACACGGTGAACTCGTTCTTGACATGCTGCACTGTACAATCCTGGCGGATGGACTTGAGCTGGCTACAGGCATAAATATAATCTCGGTCACCCTTCTTCCACTTCGACTTGACAAGCTCCAGCGCCTTGTGCAGCACTGGCTCGGGTCGCACGGTCGATGGATGCGGGGGAGAGGTTAATCGCAAGTATCCCTTTTCAACCGTCTGACTAGTACCTTTAATGATCATGGCTGCAAGGTCCAGGTCTCCGTCCTGCGTTAGCACCTGCAACTTCTTCGTATCCACTTCGGGGGTCACCAAGCTCTTGAGTTCCTGTTGGGTCATATGGAATCGCTGTCTTCTCTGGTTCTTGCGCTGTACGTCAGCGTCTTGGATCTCAAAGGCGTCGTGTTTGCGCTTGTTCGTCTTGTTCTTCTTGCTAGAGGGTTCTTTGAATGGAATAAAACTCTGATTGGGCTGCAAACTACTGCTACTAGGCGAAGGTGTAAGTTTGTGGCCTGCCGCTCCGGGCATGGGTCCTCCCATCCCCATCTTGGTCTGCATGGCCGCTGCCGGGGTGTCTCCCACGAGCACCGGCAGAGGTTCTGCAGTCCAATTCTTCGTCCACAAACTGTTGGTCATAATGGCATTTGTAATCGTTTCTTTGAGGGAGTTCTGGGTAATGCTCTGGTCCGCTGCTCCCTTGCAGCGCGCGAATGCTCGCTTCACGTACTCATGCAGTGCATCCGGCCACTTGGCGTTGCCTCCCATGGGCGAAGCAGCAGCGGGAGGTGCAGGCTTTGGCGTTGAGAAGGCTCCGGGCGGAGTTTCGGACCTCCTGGGAGGGGGCCCACGGTTCTGTGGACTGATATTAAACCTCACAGGAGGTGCAGACGCCACCGTCTTCGCGGGCGCCGAACTTTGAGCACTGCTGCCGTTGCTCCACTGCCATGACTGGGACGTAGAGGACTGGGACGACACTGGACGCGGTGGCGGGCGCATCATTGGAGGCGGTCCACGGACGTTGTACTGCGGGGGAGGGGGCGGCGGACGAGCGAAACCATTGGTCATATGCGGTGGGCGAGGAGGAGGAGGACCGCGGGGCCCATTGAACATACCAGGACGCGGACGCGGCGGGCCAGCGGGCTGGAAGAATTGTGTCTGATTCTGAGGCTGCGCGGGCGGCGAGGGCGACGCGTAGAAGGATGAATAGCCAGCGAAGCGTGCGGCGGCGGCAGCAGCAGCCTGCTTAGCGGCGAGACCGGCGCTCTGCGGCGGGTTGGACGTCATCTGCACTCGAGCTTCCTGCGCTTCTCCTAACGTTAAATAGCGAATAGAGTGTGGCACTCTATTTGTTTAAAGTGCGGTTATATCAAGAAAGCGCACTCTATTTTTTGCGCTCTCTATTTTCCAGTGTTTATAGACATCTGGATATATTTTACGGTTGTTGTTGGAGTTAAAGTCTCGTGGTATTGTGCTTTGCAAAGCTTTTGTCGTTTTCACTTAGCTGGATGCTCGATTTATAATAAATCGAGGTCGTTTTTTAAATCGATGTTAAAAAAGGGACAGATCGATCAAGTTAGGGTAGCTAATAAATCGCAAGCCAAATCGAGCGCTCGTGGTCGATTTACGACAAATCGATCTCGATCTCCTGTAAAATGACCCCTTTTGCGTTTTTGAAACGCAAATCGAGGACAGATATAATAATTCTAGGTCTGCCTTTCCCATCTCATTTTTACGCCTGGTTTTATGTGCCGATCATGCTCGATCTAGGCCATAAAACGGAGCGACATTTCATCTGCAAAGCACAATAAATTTTAATGTTAAAATGGTTAGTCTCTGTGATCTACTGTCGTTACCTTACCTGGAAATACATCTGACTAATACATGATGGTACCGGTACGATAAAAATTAGAGAAAAACTAAGATGCGTGGGATAATCCACGATAAACCACAAGAAATACCCCGGCATGCGTGGAGCGATCGCTCTCTCGTCTGCTAGATATGCTACTGATACCAGAGGTACGTGGAGTAGCCTCATCCGAACCATTGGGGATCTATTAACGAACACCTTTACTTACTACAAGAATAAGACTGATAAATTTAACTGGGTGAGAAAAGTCGCCCTTTTAGTGGTTTGTGCAAAGAGCAGTAGGAATCAGCCTCTTAAAGGGCGCATTTAGCGCCCTTTGACGCAAGTTCAACTGGTCCCGGACTCTCTTTTGGGACATAGCATTTACAGAACGATTCGTAATCATATAAGGATACTTTAATCCTGTCAAATTCATGTCGCAGATTGCATCACCATACTATCTTAAATGATGTTACAAGAGATAGTTTAAAAGGAGTACCGTGACTTTGCAAAAGAGCGAGAAATGCGCCCTTTTAGCTATAAATGACTTCTACTTGTAAACTATAGTCTATACAAGAGGCGCGCGAAAGGGTTAAGAGCATTCCCATTGGTTTCGATCAGCTAATTTAGCTACATGTAGGGGAACTCTATTCGCTATTGTATTTGGAGTGGTGACTTTTCATCCAATAAAATCATTTTCTACTTTTGTCCAATGGTAGAGCTATTCGTCCTGTTTGCGGTGGAGCTTCACACCTGAAAGCTTTCCGATGGTGATGAACACGATCGTCCGCCAACTCGGCCACTCGGCCGTCCGCCGCAGCCAACGCGCAGCCTTCCTCATGCAGCGTGTCGCCGCACCCGTGTTTGTGTCTGCGCAGCAGCCACGCTTCTTCTCTGCCAAGGGTGGTGACGACTCGCACTCGGACTTTCAGCCGCAGTACCACGCCGCCAAGTCCACGGAGAAAGATGAAATCCTCAAGATGATCGAGAGCCACGTCAAAACGTACCCGGTCATGCTGTACATGAAGGGTACGCCGTCTGCCCCACAGTGTGGCTTCAGCATGCAGGTAGTGCGCATTCTGCACGCTCAGGGCTTGAGCTTCGACAGCGTCAACGTTCTGGACCACCCAGAAATCCGCGAAGGCGTCAAGGAGTACTCGTACGTCACCTTTTATTGATGCTAAACGAGGAATGTGACTACGTACTGATTTGTTTTGCTTTGATGACAGGCAATGGCCGACAATCCCGCAGCTTTACGTGAACGGCGAGTTTGTAGGCGGCTGCGACATCATCACGGACATGAACAAGTCCGGTGAGCTGGCCGAACTGTTGGCCGAATTCAAGAAAAACTAGATACAAGCAAGTAGGCGTGGCGAAGGATTGCGATGACTGAGCTGTACGACATTGACCGAGCTTACGGACAGATAAACAGTTTTATAGCAATGTTACCGAACACACGTCATTTACTCGGCTTCACTGGTATTGGATAACTTAAGCGTTGACGTGACGACTGAGGCACCTATTTGGCAGTGTTGTTGGTAGCGAATCGTTGACCTTCGACGCTAAGACGGGCTGGTCTGATAATTTTAACTGGTTTCCTTCAGTAGTACAGTACAACAAGTACTACTACTACTAGTACTACTAAATACTGTAGTACATGTACTTGAAATCAGTACTATTAATTTATGTAGTTTAATTTTTTTGGTCACTATTTTTTTGTTGACTCAGAATATAAGTTTGCTTCGGAATAGACTGCTTTTAGCAGAATTCTTGAATAAGAATTTTTATGGTAATAGTTTAATAAATTAAATATTATACTGAAGTACTATCTTGTCACTTAAAAATAAAATTAACTAGAGCTAAAACACAAGGTCCTAGTGTTTTAGCACTAATTTAGTACTTCGAAGTAAGTCCGAAGAATGAGCGCGGAGGAGGTGGATAAGGGGTGCCATCGCCATCAGCCCAACCTCTCTCCGAAAAAGAAGCTTGCCGTTCTTCTATACCTTACCTCCCGCGTAGTAAACGGGGTGTTAGCTCGTGGCGCGAAGGTTGCAGCAAGTCGCGAGTTTGGCTGTCACCACCACACAATATCAACTATTTGGAGCCTATGTACGTTAGAGGCATCCCTGGAGCTACCGTCGAGCAAGCAAGGGATGTCGATGGCCCAAGTTAGGGCCGAGTATAGCAATAGTCGCTCAGTTATTCGAAAAGGATGCGCTGTGCTCGTTAAGAACCGCCGCTATCGTCGACTGCTACAACTTCTGGAAGACACTTCGAGTGAGGACCATTATTTCTCGGATAGCATGATGCAACAGCGCAATCCTGCGCTGTTTCACTTCTACTTGGGGCAGTATGTGGGTCAAGACAAGAGTACAGCTCCATCGGCGGGCTCTGAAGGGCAAACACTTTCCTCGTTCCTGATGGACACTTGCCAACGCAGCGAGATGGAGACTCGACGGGTGGCGGAGCAAGAAACGTGGGGGAGATTCACAGCGGCTGACGAAAAACACGAGCTGAGTCGATTGGAAAGGTTGTACGAGGAAGAAAATACCGAAGAAAAAGAAGAAGAAGTAGAGGAGGAAGAGGACTCGACGCTGTATACAATCCAGGAACGACGTGAACAACTCATTGAGGTCATGAGTTCAAGATTTCTCAATGGGGAAGATAGTGAGTACGTGAATTATGCGGAGATCGACGGTGATGAAGCTCTGGACGACTTCGATGAGATGCAACGTGATGCTGAAGATCGCTACTTTGCAGAGGATGAAGTAAGCCTGGTCAATTGATGCCCAATCCTGTCAGCCAGCGCTTGGTCAAAGTAACGTTATTATCATATTTACTCTTGCTTCTTTGATCACTTGACGCCACAATGAGATCAACTGCTGTCCTGTCCACTCCTACAAGCTGAGATTTTTTTTCCCCTCTCGACTGGGTGGATACCAGCCTACTCAACAATTCTCAGACTGAGAGTTGCAGCCCCTCCCATTCATCAATATCGCCATTGCCGCTGTAATCGTCTTCGTCGCGTCCCCTAGTAAGGTCAAACTTCACATGAACTCCGAAGCCTCGTGGTTCCGGTACTGCGCGTGCCATGGCCCGTTTCCGTCGTTACCAGAATTAATGCGCTCGTCAATTACGGATATCGACTGCGCAACGGAATAAGATTGCTGAACGACGACACTGCTGTCAATGGTCGGTCACGTTAAGGTGGACATCATTGCCCACGAACTATTTGATCTTAGTGGGTGGTCGCCCTTGAGAGATGAAGCTATTCTTGTGCTGGTTAACAATAGCTGAGGCTGCCTTTGACATATATTTACGTCGACAGTTGCGAGTGTGAGGGAGTTCTGTCGGGTTGAGTGAATGAATTGCGCAGGAACTGCTGACACAGCCTGAACCAAGACAATTGGCTCACATGCATCGTGCTGAGAAATCGAGCAGCAAAATCTGTCGTACTCGAGAAGTGGAAAAGGCACAAGAGCTTCATCGGAAAAAGATCGTTGGTGTCAAATCGTACATGTACAGCATCATATCCAAGCCGGCCGCATCACGATCACCTACGTCTATAAATCTGAGACCACCTCGATCAAGTATGGGGAGCTTTTCGTCTATAACCTGTGTGCAAGGTGAGCCACCGCCGAATGCTGATGCAACTGCGGCCAAAGCAGGGTCGCCTGTTGAGCTGGGGGTCCAGAAAGACAGGAAAAAATGCGAGAGCTCGGGGACCAGTGAGACGTGGATCTTGGATTGTGCTAGCAGTAGTAATTCGAGTCGAAAAGATCAACTTTCGGACGAATTTCAGCTATCACTAGCAAAAATGGAGGAGTTTCGAGCAGTAGCACCCGTCCCTGGTTTGGGTAGTGTTGCTCCAGCTAAGCCCCATTACAAGAAGATACCACCACTTGCAGGATCACGAAAGAAATCAATGAATGGGTCGGTTCGTGCCAGGCGCTTGAAGGAGATCAAACATGATAATGCAGAAGTTTTCGAACGCATACGCAAAAGCGCCTCGCATTACAGCAACGATGAACTACAACGTGAATGGCAGAAAAATGTGTCGTATCTTTCGTCCATCAGTGAATTCCCTGTGTCTGGAGATTCACTGGTCTATGGAAATAGACACCACAGCACTGCTGATGATAGTCGTAGTTGTTTTGGGCCTTCATCCAGACGTTCTAGCTTTTTACGAACCACTAATCAGCCGGAGCCTCTTCCGAGCATCCGGGTAATTGCCCACCCTATCAAGTGCATCCCGACATCTCCGAAGAAGTTGCAACTGAACATGACACCAGGGTTTCGGTCGCTTCGAAAGGCGATGCCTCAGCAGCCATCTCTACCTCCGATCTCGTCACCACACACAATTTTGAGTGCTGGGGCACCCGATTTCAGCTCAAACGTAACCACCAAGTTGCCGAGTGATCGAAGTACGTGTCCTAACTATCTTGGCATCGATGATCACTTCGCAGAGAACACATCAGGACGCCAATCACCCCATCGGAGCTCTACAGCGATTGCAGGAACTAAATTTATTGGAGATCTGCATGGGAAACAAGAAGAAAATGAAGGATCGGGTGAAGCAAAGTACCAATTGTTGAAGACAGGTCGCTTCGTGGGCGGGATATACCTCGTGTTGACCGTATTTTATGGAGATGGCGTTACCAACCCTTACGGTTTTGACGTCTTCGCGTACCATGGTGAACTCCAGTGCGAATATAAATTGAGTATCAGCAAGGAAATGACCCATGAGTTGTTGGACAAGAGCAGCTCGTCAACTTTAGCAGCGAGGACTGCTGCCGCGGCTGGAACCAACTTGTCCATGCAGGATATTGCTCGTAACATTTGTGATCACATTAATTTTGCGTGGCTTGGCGCTGACCAAGGCGAAATGGTATTTCTATTGCCAAATGGAGTAAGCAAAAGCGACCACGCGATGCGCTTCGATGCGTCGCCAGAACTTGTGGCATTTTGTCTGCATCAAACCGTCGAGATCGAAAGTGATGAGGTTATGAGCTCGAGTTCTCATTCTGTTGGTAGAAAGCGAAGAGCTCACGTATTTGCGTCGACTTGCCCTCCTAAGTATTCCCCCGGCCATGTGATGCCGAGGAATGCAATGAACACAACGGGTATAACGATTTGCTTCCAGTTTGTGGATATTTTGCCTCCGTCACGGTGTATGTCATCTCGTGAGTCAACTGCTTCGATGCTCAGTGTTGAAGCCAGAGTGGATGAACTATATGATACTATTCTATTGGATTCGTGGCGAACTCAAAAGCAATTTGTGAGTGTAGAACGAGTGGTTGTTGCTGCAATTCGACATCTACATATCATCTCAGTTCCTTCCCGCTACGATGTCGGCACGTTGGCGAACGAGTTAATTGTGAACTCGCATATCAATTTGTTGCTGAAACCTTGTTCTATTCGACCAGTATGCACAAGTGCACTCGAGAAGAAACGATCTAGACAGCGACTACCGCACTCTACATCTCAGTTGTTCACGTCACCGATACGCACTACTATATTGATACAATCAGGCATTATCTGGAGAGAGTGTTATCTGTTGGCTGAGATCGCACTCGATACAGTCGAGAACGATACGAACAGAGATATGTGGTCTCATCAGCAGGATCGACGGTGGTTCATCCAGGACAATCAGTGTGATCTTATAGTCAGTGTCTTCAATTCGAGCTCAGGTCATTCCTCCAGTCGAAGGCTTTCACCGGTTACTATCAGTTCTTTGTTGGAGGTACTCAAGACTAAAACGAATGTTTTTATTTGCGATGATATCCATGAGCAACACAGTTTTGCTGGACAATTACTGACTTATCTTCAGCTTGACGTGGACTTGTTTGGTCAAGAAGTGATAGTGTTCCCTTCGCTAGAATACCCACATTCAGTGGGTGGCAACAGCGAAGAACCTCAAGAGCAACCCGCCAAAGCTGCATTGCCTGAAGTGTATGTACAGGGGCTCTCGACCCGTGGGACGAATTGGGGTGAGGAAAACATTAGCGAGGGCGATGAACATGTTGACAGTGATGCATATGACGACGAAGTATTGGATGATGCTCTGAATGCGTACGGCGCTGATAAAGAAGAAGAGCAAGACGAAGCAGCTACGAGCTACAGATCGTGCGTCAATCAGGACAAATTTGATTTGGACGAAAGCCTCGTTGGCTCAAAGATGCAAAACGAACCCAAAAACGAAGGAACACCTGAAGGCGAAGCTACACCAGACGTGGAGTCAAACACGCGTCGCCAATGGCGTCAAGGTCGCAAGATCGACAGTCGCTTTTGCTTACTCCAAGGCTCCTCGGGTGACACAACACTATCCTTCTCTATCGCAGCATTAGGCCAACTAGAAACCCACTCCACACCGTCATTATAGTCAATGGTAGTATGCTCGTGTATTGTTGATCAAAGAGATCAACGATCACACAAAGCTTCAAATTGAAGCATCGTTTGAAGCCCTTCTTCGATCGTAATCAAATTTCTATCCAGTTAGAAACCTTTGATGTCCCGTACACCACTTCCTCTTCCTCAATGGTGCTACCATCGTCACGTCCTGCACAGCCTGAGCCAGCAGGGGTCCGCCGACCAGCCTCCACGCAAGCCGCAGTCGGCCTGGACCCCAAAAAGCGGCGCACCGATGGCAACACCGTCGAGACCGCTGCCCCAGCGCAGAAACCGCTGAACCGCAAGCGATTCCTGCGGTTCCTCAAGTCACATGAGCTCAAGTTCGGATTGGCGCCAGTAGCTCGCGACGAAGCTACGGGTGAGGTGACGCTCGTCGTCTGTCGGTTCTGTCAGCACTTTGGGCGTGAGCAGCGGCCAGATAAGCAGCGCCGCTCCACAAAGAATGTCAAGTACTTTCGGAATTCCTTTCGGACAGACCAGTACCAGCAGCACCACGAGCTGTCACACCGCGAGACGTGGAAAGGGTATCAGGCTTGCTCCGATGACGAGAAGAGAGCTTTCTTCCCACTACCTGAAGGATCTACCCCAGAGATGCAAGTGCCGGCTGTAAACCCGACCCAGAAACTCAAGGTCGAGTTGGCACCCGGCGAAGTTTGGGCCCTCGAGCCCACACGGAAAGAGAGACAGCGGTGCTTTGATATTGCGCCTGCAATTGTAGAGCTGGTGGCTGTATTGGCTATTGGATCCACCGAGCCGACCGTGAAGAACGCTATTGAGAAGCAGAGCCACCGTCTAATGGAATATGCGCATAAACAGACTTCACCTGCAGTGAAATGGACTCCCCCGGTTGAAACATTCCAGTCGTGCCATTTAGTAGGGGCTGTGGTTGATTCCATGTACCGCGTCGTAGTGTACTCGCGCTCGCAGATTGACTGCGTGGGGGAACTAGCAGCGGCAGGACTGTCGTTTCGTCAGATTTCCAGTGCCATGCGGTCGTTTCGGTCACATGGCTCCGTGTTGCTTCGTGATGTTGTCAATAGCAAAAGATCGGAATATGATGATGCTGGAACTGTCGCGGACGGGCAGCTCCAAGGTGCACAGAACGCAAGTCCGGAGTATAACGACGAACAGACGGCGGAGCTTGTACGTCTGATTATTGCGGCGAACTTGAGTGTCACGTCACGACTATTACGTGGCTGCTGGGCCTTCTCGTTGGTGATGCGAGCGTCCATGGAGCACGCACCGGTGCGATCGTATCTGGAGTTCCGAGTGAAAGTGTACGGCGGCGGTGCCATGCACAACGTTCACCTGATTTCGATCCCGGCGTTCGAAAACAAGTGCAAAGTGATGATGTATCGTACGTTGGAGCGGGTGATGAACGTTGTGCTGCCGAACTGGAGACAGCGACTCATTGGCGTGGCTACGGACGGCGACGCCCAGATGCCAGCTCGAGTCTTGGATATTATTGCACGTCTGCAACAAGAAGCAGCAACTCCCATCGTGTATCGCTCCTCGAGCGGCTGTCACCAACTAGACTGCATTGTGACAAACTTCTTCTCGTCACTTCAGGGCGGCTGCTTCTTGTTGGTTTTGAAGGAATTGTCTGCTTACATCCGCCGACAACCGAAGCTTCTAGCGAGAATGACACCTGCTCCTCCATGTCCCAGGACTACCAGTAGCTCCGTCAGCTCTAAGGAGAAATGGGTCGCACTGGGAAAGGAGACCAATTGGATTGCTACTCATCGCGAGTTGATTTGCCAGCACCTCGACGTTGAGAAGCCTCCGAGCGCTCCTGATAGCTCTTGGTGGCTATTTTTCGCGGCAGTGGACTGGGTCGCCACTCGTGCTAACGATACATTTGACATGTTGTTGCGTAACCACGCAACTATCGCTGATCAGATTGCAGCAGTGGCTGGGTTGTCTACAGACTGCGCTACTGCCTTTCATGCCCTTGGCCCATTAAACGACTCGCTCCTGCCTGCAGATCCGACCGGCAGCAAACTGTTCAAGTCGCGTAAGGGTCGATTCGCCTTGAGTAAACCCAGCGTGGTCGCGTTTATCAGGGAGAACGATGCATCGTCAATCGAGATCATCAACAGCGTCGAAGCTCCAATTGTCGATCTGGTTGCTGAAAACTTGGCATTGTGTGGCGTTAACATGATCGAGTCACTGCTGGAGCTTAGCATTGCTCTTGGCGATGAGCAGAGCCCCAGTTCTTCGAACCGAGGACCGAATACCCCGAAGCTGACCGAGTTTTTGCCCCCGACACTGCCGCACGAGTTGGCACAACTCAGTGAACGTGAGTTTACGTCGCTGTTGCAGACGTACAGCCCGATGCTACGCAGCTTCCTGTCCAAGGAGGATATTGACATGATGGACAAAGAGTTTCAAGGTCTGTGTCGTGGTGCTGTGCGCGAGTCGGTGCTCAGTGCAGCGCTTGGAAACTGCAATGCTGAGACGCCGTTCGAAGAAGCGTGGGCTCTGACCGAGAACCGCTTCAAACTCCTCGAGTGCTTCGCTGGTGGGCTTGCTAGTGCGTTTTCCTGTCCTCCTATTGCCACTAGAGGCAGCACCAGTGACCTGGCACTTTGTCGAAGCGAAATGGACACAGCTCGCGTCCTACTTGCTGATTTTGCGCTGGAAGGATCTCTTCACGCGCAGCAGTTCCCAGCATTAATGGCTTTGAACGAGAAGCTAGGAACCGAGTCTAGCCGAACTAACGCTGCCACGACCATGAATGTGGTGTAAGTTTTATCGAGTGCTTAATAAAAGCGAATCTTTCTTGCGATTGTGTCAATAGGCTCAAATCAGGTAACTCAGTGAACCTAAATCTTGAGTACACAAAATGTACATGAATTAGCAACAACTTTCAACATTCCACAAGCAGTTCTTGAGCCCGAAATGTCCCGCTTCCTGGCTGAACCCATCACAACCAAGACGTCGGAGAGCGTCTCTGCGCCCGGTATGATAATCGGCAAGTCTAGTATGCAGGGCTGGCGCGACACTATGGAGGTGAGGCGCGTTACAGCTCCTGGGATTCTGTGCCGCATTCCATTGACATGCTTTATTTTGTTTTATTTTCTGCCAGGACGTGGACATTGTGCAGATCCCAATGCATACGACCGTGCCGGATACTACCTGTGTCGCTGTATTCGACGGCCATGGCGGACCATCCGTCTCTACCTACATGTATGTAAAGTTACGGCTGAATTGTGATACAGTTCGACAGTGCCGACTAATTTATTATTTTTATTAGTGCGGAGAAGATCGTTGGAGCTATCACAGAAACTGAAGCCTTCAAGAAGGACCACAAGTCTCCAGAATCGCTGGCTGTGGCTCTGTGTGAGGGTTTCATGGTAGCAGACGAGATGCTGAAGGAAGACCCGGACTACGCCACATCCTGTGACGAAGTGGGCTCCACTGGTCTGTTTGCCATCATCACACCGAAGGATATTGTCTGTGCCAATGTGGGCGATTCGCGCTGCATTATGAGCAACGCCAAGATCCCGGAGGTGCTGCAACTTTCTGTGGACCACAAGCCCGACTTGGAGTTCGAGAAGCAGCGCATCATGGCTGCGGGCGGCACTGTCTTCCGTGGTCGCGTGTGTGGTGGTGTGGCTGTCTCACGGAGCTTTGGCGACTTGTGGTTCAAGCGCAATGCCGAGTTGAAGCCCCACCAGCAGCTCGTGACGTCGGAGCCTTGTGTGCGCGTGCAGCGTCGCGACCCAGCAGACGAGTTCCTGGTGCTGTGCTGTGACGGTATCTACGACGTCATGAGCAACGACCAACTGCGCAAATTTATCCGTAGCAAGCTCAAAAACGGCGTCAAGAACCCCAAAGATATCTCCGAGATGCTACTGGACGAATGTCTAGCCAAGGGCAGTCGCGACAACATGAGCGCCGTCATTGTGCTCTTTGAAGCCGCTCTCAAGAAGTAACCCATGCACGGTTAGGCGTACGTGTACAGTACCCCGCCGGGCTTCCTTGCATTATTCTATCATAACTGTGTCCCTCGCTGCATTTCAAATTACCGTCGAAGTATTACTTCTGTAGCTGTGGGTTAGTGACGTACTCGTACATCAAGCTGGATCGTAGTGCCTCTATGTGAGTCCTTGTGGTGTTGTCTAACGACATATCAACATCATGAGCTCCATCTACGTGCGCGAGTAGCAACATCGGGTAGCGATACAAAAGCAGCATAAGCATCGGTCGGTACGCTTCAGGTGCTGGTGCATTAAAGTCACTTCCAAGCTCTAACGCAAAGCGGAAGCAACGTACGACATCCGTATCCACCAGAAACGGAGGTGTCGGTGGCATCTGCTGCTTAACGAGAAATTCCAGCGCCTGGAGAGCGTTCTGCTCAACGCAAACCACCGCCGCGTAGGCTAGATACCGCAATGCATAGCAACACTGGAACCCTCGTCTTCTCGGGAAATAATCCTCCCAGCGACACATGCCATACAGCAAACACTCGTGGACCTCTTTAGATAAAGTCAATGCTCTGCTGTCGCTTTCGTTCGACGGATACAGAAGCAATCCCATTATCTCAGTTTGGTTATGCGTAGCAGCACAAGAGAAAGCATATCCAAGCAGCTCTTGAGCAGCCTCAGTTGTCACTCCATATCGACTTTGCAGATCCACCACATTCGCTCTACACGCCTCTGAATTTCCCTCTTCGCACGCCTTCACCAACTTCTCCTTCAGCCCCACCGCTATCGTCGCCATCGCTCTTCAATCTTTTCGATAGTAAACAAATTTTGTGAAACACTTTTTCATGATTTTTCAGCTGGCGTCAAAACATGAAGAATTATTTTGGTGTCGATTTTTCACTACATTTCCAACTACACTGCCGCTGGGAACGCCATCATGAAGCTGCAGAAGTCGATGAAGATGTACTCGGTCAAGAAGTAGAAAATCGTGGCCAAGAAGATCGAAATGGGCAATGCCGGCAGCGCCTTGTGCAGCACAGCTAACAGAAACAGTGTTCCTCCAAGACCCTAATAAAAACACACACACAGGTGGTTAGTTAAGTTCTATAAGGAGTAAAAAAAGAGTTATTGGAGCTTACCATGACGATGCATACGAAGGTAACCGCGAATGTTGAGAAGTCCTTAATGGCAGCACGACCGACCAATACACTGTAGAAGATAAAATCTCCCAGCCCCAGCTTGATAGTCTTGTCGTCCACGTCTTCCTCCTCACGTTGACGTTGGCGTCGGTCACGTCTTGTCTGTACGGGGCAGGGCATATCCATGGAGCACGAGCAGACGTAGTACTTGTGAAAGATCAAAAGCCACAGGCGGTCCTGTGACGGAAAGAACTTCTCAGCCACCTGCGGAGCCTTCCACGTGTCCTCTGGACTGAAAGTCTCGTAGAATTCCGTCAGCAGAGCCACGAGCGCCTCCATCGTCTCACATTCGTACGTAGTGAAGTTAGATTCCGCCACATTGCGAGGCCGAATGGATGAAGACATCACCGGAATCGGAGAAGAGTCCGTGCGGGCTGTCGTGGGCTGAGCCACCGGGGCAGGAACAGGAGCTACCACTGGCACTGGAGGAGGAGCACGAGTGCTGTTTGTCACAGGAGTAGTGTCGTTGCTGTTGTGGTTACTGGTACTTGAAGATTGCGAAGTAGCAGACGACGACTGACGCTCAGCTGTGGAAACCTCATCGGTCGGCGTGTTCTTAGGACGACGCTGTTCCTGTTGTTGACGCTGTTGCTGTTGTTGTCTGTGGTGGTCGTGTGATACACCGTCACGAACGTCCGCTTCGTACAGCAGACCAGGCAGTGGTGCTTGTTTCTCCTGGATGAGTCCAATAAGGTACTTGAGTGGGCCACAAGGAGTCAAGACTGCACACAGATCGTAGCACGCGAACATGATGCAGAACGTGATGGTCGTCCATTCAGGCCACATGGAGAACTGCCACGCCAGAATGACGCTCACCAAGACCAAATATCCATTTTGGACGAATTTGGGTGTTCCTTTTTGGTAGAAAATGGAGATGACGCCCACAAAGCCAAAATTGATCATCACGAAGAGAAATGAGGGCCAATCTACCGCCCAACCGAACTGGTTGTTCACGATCTCGTCCACCAATTGGCCCCCGACGAAGCTTAGAATGGCTGTGGAGGCGAACATGATGTAGCCGCTCAGGAACTTCATGCAGTTGTACTTGTACAGTAGCGCCATACCGAACGTCAGTAGCGCGATGGCGCAGATGATTACTAGAGCGTTCACTAGCGACTCGCCGATACCGGAGCCTGTACTGCTAGAGTTCGAACCTGAGTCTCCATACACGAGATAACTCGACATGGACGCCTCAATGCTGTTGCTGCGGTAGTTGACGACCACGAGACTGGCGACGATCATGGTCACGCACACGGGGAACACGATGGCCCAGAAGGAATTGATACCGTGCATAAGGTCGTCGTATCCCTCGCCCTGTGGAGCATCGGCCTCCTGTTCATTTTGGTCATTAGGCGGAGGCTGGGACGCCGATTGGCGACCTGATACGGGTGTGTCCCCATTATTGGGAGTCGTGAGCTTATCGTAGTTGCTGCCGGCAAGCAGCGCCGTGTTATCCGTGGGCATGGCGCCGTCCTCGCCGCGCACCTGTGCCATCCAAAGTCTGTGTGTCTGCTCTGCGGTGGTAGACGCTCGGTCTCAGGCAACCAACCGCCTTGCACGTTATGATGGCAAAGCTCCGTTCAATCTCACGCTGGAAAGACAGTTCTGTAAAGAAAATGTATGGGCATTCCCCTACATACAGTTTTGACTTGATATTTGTAAGGATCCGCTTAGTGGAAACATTGTGTGGATTTTCCACAGCTGCCGTAGGCGAAAACGGTCGCTTATGGCTACAATTGGGAATGGAATCTGTATCGGTGTTTACTACAGTCGCATGAAATTATCGGTCAAGTAGTTGGCAGTGCAGGAAGGGGATTATCGATGGCTGCAGCCCGTTGCAGTTTCGATGGAGAAGGTGGTTGTTTCCTGAATGCGATGCGGCGATGTACTTACTGTATTGACGAGCCCTACCGGTGTGTTGTCGTTAGAAGGGGACGATCAGCCGACTCTCGAAATCCGTCGACTGGATCACCTACAGTTGAAGTGACAATGTCGATGGCACCCGTGCATATAATACTGACTGAACGAGTATGACCTACTTTGACAAAGTCGTCATATATAAGAAAATCCGACGACGAGGTTTCGCTCATGACATGCTCGATCAACGTCTCCATGACCTTCGTACACCAAATATTCGTTTAGCGACAGTGTTTTTTTTCACCTGATAATAGCGAAACCCCATAACATGGGATGGAAATCTAGGCACAGTTACCTCTTGTTGAGATTGGCTCTCGATTTCGGGGGCCATAGGAAACACGAGAGCACAGTACGCTCGAAGATCGTCACGTGAGATCTTGCCATCGCCATCGAAATCGTGGATCTTGAACGCTTCTGCTTCAATTGTATATTAATAGACCAGTAAAACACCTATTGCGTTTGGACGTACTTAAGAACACAAACCTTTGAGCTTGGCGTCTTGTGAGCTACTATAGCTGAAGAGCTGAACGAATTTGGCGAACTCCTGACCAGTATTTAACGTGCGTTATCAATGCCTTATGATTTCGAACCAAGCATGTGTAGACTGTGCTTACAGCAAAAGTGATTGTCTGCGTTGCTGTAAGCTCCAGTGACTTGAACAGTTGATCTCGCAGCGGGTTCACCGCAATGGCCGGTAGTGCGTAGAACTCGTCCTTCGTCATATCTTCATTCTTCACCAGCGTCTTGTATTTCCGACGAATGCGATGAATTTCTTTCGGAGGAACTGCGCGCACAACAAACAACAACGTCGTCAGACAAAAGCAGGCCCCAAACTCTGCTCTGTCCGCTCATACATACGTGAGGTGATCATGTGGATCTCCTCGATCTGCTCTTCGCTTAAATCGCACGTCTCCCCCGACGACCACGTTGACCCCATTTTGGGCTGTGAAATCCGCCTTTTCATTTCAAATCTCGTTTTTTCTTGTACTCGACTGTTATCCTGAATGTCTATCCGCCCTCGCAAGCCCATTCATGTCGTTGCAAACTCGCGTCTACTACCTACTGTTGCTTTTTAGAAATCCTCCACTCAATACTACCGCAAGCCTGACGCTTATTCGCGCAGACGATCGATCTTGCGGAGACCGTTGAGTGCTGCCACGCGGTAGGCTTCGGCCAGCGTCGGGTAGTTGAACACAGCGTTACGGAAGTACTCGAGCGTGCCACCAGTGGACATAACCACCTGGCCAATGTGAATAATCTCCGTGGCTCCCTCGCCAATAGCGTGGACGCCAAGGATCTTGAGAGTGTCTGGGCAGAAAATGATCTTGAGGAAGCCAGGTACACCACCAAGCATCTGACCCCTGGCCAGCTCTTCGTACCTAGCGACACCAACTTCGTACGGGACCTGCTCCTTCGTCAACTGCTGCTCGTTCTTGCCCACCATCGAGATCTCGGGCACAGTGTAGATACCGAACGGGAACACCTCGCCAGAACGCATACGAGTGCGTACACGATCCGGGTCGTCCATCTTCTTGTCGTCGGAGAGTTCCAGGTCGTTCAGAGGCTTGGACGTACGCATATGCACTGAAGCAAGACGTCCCTGCTCCATCGAAGTCGACGCAAGTCCCGGGAAACCAATGATGTCACCTGCAGCATAACTGCACAACATGCATTCAGGATAATTATTATGCTGTGTCATCCAATTTAAGCCATAACGCATACGTACATATGAGGCACCGCAGTTTGGAAGTTGTTGTCGACCTTGATGCGTCCGCGTTTGTCCGGTGCTAGGCCCACAGCCTCCAGGTTCAAGCCTTCCACGTTACCCTGACGTCCGACGGTGTACAGCAGTCCGTCGCCCACCACAGTCTTGCCACTCTCCAGATGCACGAATACCTCACCCTTAGGAGACTTCTCCACACTCTTAATCGTCTCGCCAGTGAGGAATCGCGTCCCTGCCTGAGCCATGGAGTAGCACAAAGCCTCGGACACCTGCTTGTCTGCCATGTTGAGAATCTCCTGGCGTCCGTCAATTACGGTCACGTCCGTACCAGGGATAATTGTCATCATCGACGCATACTCCATGCCGATAACGCCAGCGCCCACAATGATCAGACGGCGCGGCACACTCTTCACTTTGCCCCACAGCAGCTGGTCGCTATCGAAGATCGTTTCGCCATCGAACGGGATGTCCGGACGACGTGCGGGCCGCGTGCCCACGCACACCAGGAACTTGTCAGCCGTCAGCACACTGTAACACCAATTAACGTATTAACTAACACACTCAACACTAAATGCCTCCAACTAGGCCGTACCGCTTGCAGATGTCGGCGCTAGTGTGTCGCTTGGCGTCCGTAGCCGTCTCGTACGACTCGTTGGACAGCACTGCGACCATATTCTTGCTGCCAGGCAGGAATCTGGCAGTGCCGTTCACGAGCTGTACGCCGTTACGCAGCAGCTGATGGCGGGTGATATCCGTCTCGGCGTCCTCGACCTTCCTGACGCGCTGTAAAATGTCCTCAACGCCAAAGCGCTTGCTGGGTCCCGCCTGGCCATTATAGAAGGCCTTGTGGCGGTAGCCTGTCAGGTGCAACGCCGCCTCACGGAAAGTCTGTGTTGCATAAAGCATTATTAAGTCAATCGTCCCTTCCGGTTGTTAACTCAAGCCGTACCTTCGAGGGAACCGTGCCCGTGTGCACGCACACGCCGCCAAGCATGTCGCGCTTGTCGATGATGGCCACAGATTTGCCGTGCTTGGCGCTGTCGATGGCGCATTTCTGACCTGCGGGTCCGCTGCCGATAACGATGAGATCAAAGTGCTCGCTGGCGCGCAATTCACGCAGAGTGTCGGTCAGCGGCCTGTTCTCAGCCGGAGCTTCAGCGCTGAAGGCGGAGCGAGAAGTAGCATCACGCAGTAAGGTACGCGTTGGCCGCGAGGCCACCGTTACGTAGCGACGCAGGAGCATGGCGAAGGGATCCGGCGGAAACGTGCGGCTGAGCCACACCACCGCAACATCATCCGGTTTAACGGTCCCAGTCTAGGTTGTTGTAACCGGTCCAGGTTGAGTTCGAACTAGAAAACTGGAATCTGGAAACAAAGGTTACTTGGGGTTACATTAGGGGTACGATACCGTATTTAACGTTTGGATGACCAAAGTTCAGCGCCTTACTTTTTTTTTAAAAAAATTAACTTTTAAAAAAGTTTGGGCAACGTCAAATGCATTGTAAAACCGAAGGAGTATTGCGATGCAAACGAATTTTCCCGTGCTAACATGTAAGCTCAATTCGTCGCTCTCCTCAAGCTTGCCACTGTAGGGGCGTGTCTGCTTGTACATGAACCGTAGTCACCATCTTACTTGGACATCGAGGCGAGCGACAGCAAGCCGATCCTCTCTCTGACTCAGAGGCTGTCTGAGACTGAGTGAGTGAAGTTCGTACGTGGCGCGAATAGGGTATCGAAGTTCACTTACGACGGTGGCATGGAGAGGCCATAGTAACTTCAAGTATTTTTTCTCAGCGTCCTTGCTGCGATTCGCGGCGGTGGAAACAGCACTACATACAGCTACGAAGTTTACAATGGTGCTGCAAGCAGTTAGCGCTGGCTTGTCCCCCGATCGATGCGTTTACATTCAGTCCTCAAAGGTCGGATACCTGACAATTCTAAATCCTCTAACCTGACATTTGGAAGTCAACCTAGTCTCTGTCCAATCCGAGCACAATATCACGAAATCCGACCACTCATATGTCTCCTAAATCCAGAAATTCCGATGCGTAATCACAATTGTGGCATTAGCCGACCCGGCACTGAAACAAAACCAACACGCCGACCGAACGACATCCAAAAGCGCGAGAAGCTTTGCAGCGCAAGACAGCAGCACAGCACGCGTCTCCTTCTCGACAGTAACCGGTCGCACGCACTCGAAGCAGGCCGCATCGTGAAGGCAGACACTCGCACTAGCGCTCGCGTCAATCTCCGCCTCGGAACGCTGTCTTCGCCGCTGATCCGCGCACGTCAGAGGGGGAGATTCGAGAGGATTCCTTGCGCTTCTGACCTGCTCCAGCTCCGGCTACAGACCGCGCAGCAAGACAGCGTAGGCGTCTAGCACCGCGAACAGAGATAAACAGGCGCATTCGCTCCTGTACGTCTTCTTCGACTACTCCGACGTGAACTTGGCTCCCCCCTTAGCGCAGTAGGCGACTCGAGGATGGCAGACACAACCAAGTTAGGGTGAGTAAAGCATGCTCCAGACAGTGATGATGAAGAACTAGGCTGTCCTCGTCTAATTAAAGCTGATGGAGCTACCGTTTGGGAGAAATAGGGGGGGAATGACTGACCACGTGTTCGATATTCGTGTGTGCATTTTTGTATTCAGAAAAATATTCATCGGTGGACTCTCATACGAGACGACCGATGGTAAGTTACACAGCTGACGAAGAGGAGTCGACAGAGGTCTAATGCTTCGTGTGTGTTCGATTGACTAATGTTTTCCAGAGAAGCTCCGGTCGTACTTCGGCGCGTATGGTACGGTGACCGACGCCGTGGTGATGAAGGACCCGATTTCTAGACGATCACGAGGCTTCGGCTTTATTACATATGCGGACCCTTCGTGTGTTGATAGAGCGCTGGCACAGCCCAACCACATCCTAGACAGCCGTAGAGTACGTGGTTGTTGTTGAACTCTCTCTCATGCTGCTGACCTGGTTTACTCACTGACTCGATCTTCTTTTGCGTGCTGTTTAGGTTGAAGCTAAACGGGCTGTTCCTCGCGCAGAGAGCATGCGTGACATCGGGAATGGCTCGTCGTCAAGTCGTGGCAATGGCACTACTTCAATATCCAGCATCAGCGCCAACAGTGCAGTCGGCGCCACGAAAAAAATCTTCGTGGGCGGCTTACATTATGAAACCAAAGATGGTACGTCTCCGTCTTGGGACTGCAATGATAAGCCGTGTTTACTAACGCGGTTGTTTGCTGCAGCGGACTTTAAAAAGTATTTTATGCAGTACGGCAAGGTGGTGTCGGCTGAAGTGATGTTCAACCGCGAGACGAACAAGTCGCGTGGCTTTGGTTTTGTCATCTTCGAGAGTGAAGCCAGTGTTGAGCTGGTGCTGCAGGACAAGAACCACGTGCTTGACGGTAAGTCCGTCGAGGTTAAGCGCGCCGTCCCGCGTACAGACGTGCCTCCTCCACGATCGGTCTCGTCTCGCGGGAACTCTTTCAGTGGTCCGCCTGGGCCTGGCTCGGTGGGGAGTTTGGACGATGCAAGCACGACAACAACGCCCCCGGTGTCGCTCTCTGGCAGTGTATCGTCCACCAGCGGCCTCGCTGCTGCGATGGGATCTGAAAAGTTGAGTCGCACAACTTCGGCGTCGGCAAATCTCATGCCTAATGGCATGCTGGGAGGTTACGCTGCTGCTGTTCGCTATGGTAATCGGGGGTTGCCAAAGACCTCAAGCTCCAATGCCATGCTTCCTTCGTCTTCGGTGACGTCACCCCGGCCGTTATCCAGTAATGGCGATGCCAGTAGCATCAACGGCATTAGTCTGGATACGTCCACAATCAGTGGCGTGGCAGATGCTCTCTCCAGTCTCGTGATCGGTGATGGAGGTTCGTCACGTGGAGGTGGTATCCTAGGCGGAAACAGTGCTGCGTCTCCTCCTCTATCGGCGAGTTCTTCGTCTCGCGGGTCGTCGGACCACCTGGTGGACGCGAGAGCAGTGTCAGCCTCAAACGGCCACTTGTCGCCGTTAGACGTCGCTCTTCATCCTCTCGACAACGACCCGGTTATCGAGCAGTGGAAGCTTTCTCCTAGCTCAGGTCCGCAACTCTCACCGAGTGCCCCGCTTGGATCACCCTCTGAATCGAGCTTCCTGCCCCATGGACTTGTGGACGAAAGTGCTGAACCAGCGTCGAACTTGTCGTGGCAAGCGACGCCCTGGCAGCAGCAGTCGTGGGGTTCTCCACCTTTGCCAAGGGCCCAACAGCAGCAACCTCCTCTACCACCTGCTCCTGCTCCATTGTTCTCGATATTTTCAAACCAGCGCAGTGGTGGCACTCCACTTCACGGATCGAGTGCGTGGCACTCGAATGCTGACCCTGGATACGGTAACAATGACGCTCCAGCCAACTCTGGAGGCGACGGCTTTGGGAACGGAATGATGGGCATGGGTCTATCTATCGACGGTGGCTTCGGTAGTAATGGAGTTGGTCGGGGTGCGTTTGGACTGCACTCCGAGGGTGACAACACCGGATCGTACAGTTCGTTGGGCGGATTTTTGCACCAAGACTACCGTCCTACAGACCACGAGCAGCAACATGAGACTGGAGCCGCTGAACACCCGCTAGACTCGACATCGTTCGGACGGATGATGAGCAGTGACGTCCCGCGTGACGCGGATGATTTACGCAAGGAGTTAACATCTCTGGAGTATGACCTGCCATCGTCTGCAGCAGAGTGCCATCGGCAGTACAGATAGAGAGCGACACGACGCGAATCCAGCAGGACAGTCCAGGCCTCAAGCGTCTGACAAGGAAGTCCAGATTGTTGCTCACGCATGAAGCAATTCGTGCTATTACGGAGAAATGCGACGTGTGTTTCGAAGCGGATGCACGGGTCTTCATGGCGTGTGCGTTGCAGCGACCGTTTCTCAATACGAAAACGACAACGACAAGCAGAATGAGGATCGGAGAAGCGTGAACGATTGGAAGGAGAGGGATTATTAGTCGGTAGCGAAAATAGTGGAGTAGGAGATAGCACCTAGGTAGTTTGAAGGCGAGATGAGAGAGAGAACGTGGCGACGTCATAGACGGTCGCGGATAATAGGAAACACATCGCGAATACAGGAGCGTCACCACTTTGTGCAGTTTTATCTGAAGCAACACTTTTGCTCTTTTAAAAGAAAACGCTAAGATCTCAACTTCAACTTGGTGCATGATTAAGAGCAGCCACATTTATCCACCATAGATGACACGTTTTTTAAAACGATTTTGAAAAATCTGATCCATCCAGTATTAGAGCGTTATAACGCTATAATGGGCCACTGGGCAGCTTCGGACGAGGAGAATCATTGGCGCCGCACATTCTGCCAGGTGCCGTTCAGCGCCATCTACGAGCATGCGGACAAGGGAAAGCGAAGTCTGCAAGGTCTGGTGGCATTCTTTCGGCGTAAGGCGGAGGCAGAGCGCGGCGCGAGCGAGCAGCTCCGCGAGCTTCTACTAGACGAGATTGGTGCATTGGAGGAGCCTGGGACGGGAATTCGGCGCGCGCTGCTTGAACTCAAGGGATTTGTGGACGCTACTTGCCGACAGCAACTTCTCATGGCGCAGGTGCTGGATGAACAGGTCGCGGAGCCACTGGAATCGCTTAAAGACGCGTCGGAGACTTACATCCAGACGCTACAGGGTGAGATTTTGAACGCTAATAGCGACTACGAGGAGGCTGCAACTGTTCACAGAGAGACCGTCAATAAGCTGCATAAAGCCACGATAGAACGGCGGGAAGCGAAGGACAGACAGAGACTCGCACTGCATGTGAGCGCTAGGTTACATGCGTTGGGGTGTAGAATTATGGACTGATAAGAGAGTTATTGTTGTATTTTTGTGCAGGGTATCGGTGTACCAGAGTTTGAGCTACAGAGACTGGCTGCTCGAGTTGCTAGATGCGAAGAGGAGCAAGCTCAGGCGATGATGGCCCGTGCACGGGCGAAGACGACACTGTACAATCGGATCATTGCGAGAGACGAGATGGCCATGGCTGTGAGTGTGGCGTACCAGAAGGCGGAGGAAGAAAGACTGGATCAGCTGAATGCCAGCTTGCACCGGTTTGTTCATGTGGAGAAGGAGCGCCTGCAGGTTTCTCAACAGATGCTGGCATCGCTTGAGACTCACGTGCAGAGTCTGAGTCGAGCGGAGGATATCCAGCTACTCATACATAACCAGCGTGATCCAGACAACATGCACTTCCAGGGCAAGGCGTTGGCGTTGCTGGATTGGCAGTGGAATAAGACACAGGGAGATCATGCGGCTACCAGGCGACAGTCGCTTAGTCTGTTGGAGCGCCGAAGCAGCATAGAGGAAGGCTCGTTTGCGTCGCCGACTTCATCATCGGCTTCGACCACGACGTCATCCTCACCGAGACGCGGGCTTGCTATCAACGCCGCTGTGATGGCATCTGTGGCTCCACTAGACAGTCCCCATACGGTACTCACACAGACACCGATGAGTACTGCACTTCACCGGTTTTTTGCTGAGGACGAAGCGCATGATAATTCGCTCAGCGAAGAGACTGGCGATACGAGAGAAGAGCTTCCGCGACCTGCATCCGACGTTAGTGGTGGTGAGTCTATTCCATTGCCGCCAGTTCCTAGCCAAGCGAAGCCGTCGACCGTGGATCTCGTGCGCGAGACGTGCAAGACAGCAGAGGGACGTGCCCTATTTGTCAAGTGTTTGAACCGACAACGCAGTCTAGAGACCAAAGTGAAAGACCAAGCAAGTTTCGAAGCTCTCGTAGCTTGTTTTAATGCCTTCCTCGACGAATGCGTCCGTGAAGATGACATCAAGGCAGCAAAGACAGCTATGATCTTGGCGGAGACGTTCTACTACCCAAAAAATCAAGACACTCGGTCAGCATCAAGTGGAGACAAACAGGATGGACGACGCAACGGCTGTAATCACTCCAGGGATGACGAAGTTCGGCGAAGGTCTTCGCTGTGTGCGGATTGCAGAGACTACACGGAACGTACAAGCGAGGAATTGCTACAATATGTTGATGAAACTCACCCTCTGCTTCATGGAGGAGGCATCGGTCGCGGTGCCACACGGACGTATCTACAAGAGGAAGTCAAGAAGCATGCAATTTGGAAGACGCCTTCAGTAAGTACCATTCATCTGATCGACCGTATCAAATCGACCGCCTACGCTTACTATTGTTTCTTCCCCTTTTAGTTCTGGGAAAAGGCGCTTCTGTTGGCGATCGGCGAGGAACTACAGCGGACACCGCAACCATGTCCTTGGGAAGAACTCCCTAGTGGTGTGCCTAAGCACGATGGTAAGGCACCAATTGTCACTACTTAGCACTGGGGGTGAAAAAAAAAAAATTCTGGATGACCACTAACGAGCATTATTTTCTGATTATGATAGGTCTGCCGTCGCGCGAAGAGGCTGTGTGCCGCGTGCACAACATCGTATTCGGCCAATTAGGCTCATTCACATTGAGCATGCTCGAGTTCGAGGTGCCGCTGACACAGATCGAGTCGTTCGTGGAGACCATGTGCGATGCCCATGAACTGACAGAAGACCAGCGCTTTCTACTGCGTAAGAACTTGGAGGAAATCTTCGCGACGCTGCGGTGAACGAAACGATTTTGAGGACGGTGGTTCTGTAGTATAGTGGGGTTTTAACAATGAGATTTTTTGTGTTGACTGCTTGTCTTTGATCTAGTTCAAGCGCTCGATGATCATGGCTCCAGCGCCGCCTCCGCCGTTGCAGATGGAGGCACAGCCGATAGTGGCGTCCTTCTCCCTGAGAATATGAATGAGCGTACCCACGATACGCGTGCCAGACATGCCAATCGGGTGGCCGATAGAGACAGCGCCGCCGTTCACGTTGACACGGTCGTGTGGGATGTTCATGAGACGCATGTTGGCCAGCGCCACGACTGAGAAGGCCTCGTTGATCTCGTGGTAGTCCACGTCGCTCATCTGGAGCCCAGCGTGGTGCAGAGCCAACGGAACGGCCTTAGATGGGGCAATAGTGAACTCGACGGGGTCCTGTGCAGCGTCGGCGAAGCCGCGGATACGCGCCAGAGGCGTCACTCCCAGTTCGCGAGCCTTGGCTCCGGTCATTAGCACCATAGCAGCTGCACCGTCGTTCAGTGGAGACGCGCTGGCCGCCGTAATGGTGCCGTCTTTCTTGAATGCACTGCGCAGACTCGGGATCTTCTCAGGTTTAGTGTTAAATATCTGCTCGTCCGTGTCAAAGACCTTCGATTTGCCACCACGTCCCTTGACTGTCACGGGCGTGATCTCCGTCTTGAAGAAGCCTCTGTTACTGGCGTCCACAGCGCGACGGTAGGTCTCAATGGCGTAGACGTCCTGGTCCTCACGGGAGAAACCAAAGTCCTCGGCGCACTTCTCGCCGCACATGCCCATGTGCTGGTTGTTGTACGGGTCCCACAGACCGTCGTGGATCACGCCGTCTACGAGCGTACCGTTGCCCAGACGGAAGCCCGCGCGGGCCTTTGGCAGGTAGTGAGGTACGTTGGTCATGCTCTCGAAGCCGCCGGCCAGAACGATCTGCTGGCTGCCGCTCATTAGGCTCTGCGCGCCAATTGCCACCGACTTCATGCCCGATGCGCACACTTTATTGATGGTTGTGCACGGGATGAAGTTGGGGAAGCCCGCCTTCAGCACGGACTGGCGCGCCGGTGCCTGACCGATGCCGGCGCTCACCACATTGCCCAGAAATGCTTCCTGGATCTGCGCAGGTTCTAGGTTTGCGCGCTTAACGGCCTCGGCGTTTGCGATGGCGCCAAGTTCTGGCGCCTGGAGCGGCGCGAAAGATCCGTTAAAGCACGCAATGGGCGTACGCGCGTAGCTGGCGATCACCACGTCGGTGTCGGCCACACTCGTGCTAAAGAGGCGGCGAGAAGCGGGGGCGGAGCGGCGCAGCATCATCATGTCAAGCAGATTGCGAATTTGGAAGTGATCCTCTTCAGCATCAACTTGATGTGGAGCACGCGAGAAGCGTCAATCATTTTGATTGGATGCGGAAAACCCCATCTTCAAGTTACGTTACATCAAATCGTGTGGTCCACATACTCGCGTTGCTCCTTCAAGCATTGACTGCGTCAACTTCCGTGATGCTCTTCTTGGAGCAGACCCAGGGCTTCGCACCGGAGAATGGCGCGCCCGATGCGGCGGCCTCGGCTCCTTCTCTGTTCGAACTTCTGATGCAGGAGCGGATGGCGGCAGGATTCAAGCCGGCGGTGGAGTATCTGGCGCATACACTGTGCGAGTCGTATCCGAATTTGGCGCTTACACTTCCTGTACGCCGTCTAGACGAGAGCTACGCGCTGCTGCGCCTCTGTATCGAGCGCTACTTCCTATCCACATATGACAGCTTAGCCACCGAGAAATTTTACGGCATGAAGCGCGTCACTCTCGTTGCCAATGAGGGCACAGATACCACGACAGCGCCGCTGACACCCCGAGCCAGGAAACTCGCACTACTCTTCGCTGTACGTTGTCAACTATAATATTGAATTGTTTAGTGATATGATACTGATACTTCTCTTTTTTGCAGGTGCTGGTGCCGTATCTGAAGACGAAGCTTGATGCGTATCGTAAGGAGACAGCGGAGCTGCTCGCCAGGACAAGAAGTACTACGTCGGCTGATGCAGCGAGGGAGCACCGAATGGGAGACTTTCTACGACGTCTCCGCAGCTTCCAGTACTTGCGGACATTAAAGAAGGGTTTCGTGGCTACATACCCATTCGCGCACTTTGCGTACGAGGGTTCATTCTTCTTGTACCAGTGGCTGTATCTGTTTGGAGACACCCCCTACTTCTCACCCTTCTTGAGGTTCATGAAGACAATACTGGTGAGAGTCACACCCGATGACGAGTCGGTGTTCCGACAGAATGAAGCCACATACCGTCAGAATGCGATGGAGAAACTGGCCGGTCCCGGAATGCTCGACAGGGTTCGGCGACTAGCGCTTCGTGCGACGTGGGCGACGCTGGATCACTCGTACGTGCTGCTGCTACTAGGTGTTGCCGGGTACAAATTCGTCGAGTGGATGTACTCGGAAGAAGGCGAGGCGGCCAAGCTGCGACTTACAGGCACTGACGCACCGATCCCACCTCCTCCACTCCCACCGCAATTTTCTGGTCAAGCATTGACACTGGCTACGATGGACCCCACACTTTGTCCATTATGCAAGAAGAAACGTGTAAATCCTGCTATGACTCCTTCAGGCTACGTATTCTGCTACATGTGCATCTACCAGCACGTGGAGAAACACGGAGAGTGCCCAATTACGCAGATAAAATGCGAACCTGCCACCATCGTCAAAATTTACGACGACGCTCGAGATCCGTAAGAATTACACATCAAAGTTTTGCCCTAGCACCCGGGTAAGTGAAATAAAAGTAAGCGTATCGACAATTATGAGGCGTATTCCTTTTTCAATGCAGTAACTCGTAGTATAAAGCTCAAGTAAAAGAATAATCGTCAAAATGCGTCGGCGGCGGAAGGGGGTGGCGACGTGCTCGAAGCTGAATCGAGCAACTCCTTCGTGCTTTGGGCCAGCGCTTGAGGGTCAGCTGGAGATGTTTTGAGGTATTCGCGCCACACAGAGCCTGATCGTTTCGATAACTGCGCTTCAGCACAGGAGAAGTGGTTCATGACGTTTTCCAGTTCCTTCGTCGTCTCGACTCGAAAGCGCTGCATCTCCTCGGCCATCAAAGCGCGCGTAATGAGCTCGCTGATGTGGTGTACTCGGCGTTGCTGCTCTTCAATACTCAGAGACGGTGGCTCCACTGCGCTCATGAATCTCGACGCTGCAGACGTGAACGACGCCACGGAGAAGCCAGATGTCGGAGGGGATTCCGATGACGGCGGAGAAGGCTTGCGCTCTGGCAAGGACTCACCCGCTACTGCGCGTTCGCGTTCGCTTAGGATTTGCTTCATTGCTGTCGCTTGGCGGAGCATATACTTGATGTTTTCCAGCAGCAAAAGCTCGTAGATCGCAGGCTGGAAGCTCTCCACTTGGCTCCAGCCGCTGGTTGCCGCCGCTAACACAGTCATAAACCCATGGTTAGCGCTCGACTACGCAACTACAAAAGAGCCAACACATACTTGACTTGTCGAGCAGAGCTACGAGTGGTCCGTCATTGCGCGCCTCGAACGACCCCGTGCCAGTCTCAGCCAATTGCCACCCTACGAAGATAGCATGCAAAGTGCTCATATCCTTGGCCATAGCAGCACTCCTGTCTGCTAGTCGCTTGGCACAAGCAGCAAGCTCACCCAGCAGCCGTTCTCGTTGCTCAACGTGCCTCTTAAACACTGAAATCTCACTGCAACCAAGCACACCGACAGCATATCAGTCCGTGACGTGAATCCTGCATACTATCCGTTCATACTTGTCCGGTGAGCTGGCGATATGCTCACACATAATACGCTGCAGCCAGCGCATGTGTCCTTCTCCAGCATTGTCCATCACTGCCGTGTTCTTCCTCTTCGCCTCCCAAGTCGCTTCGTCGCCTGGTTCGTCCAAGAAACTCGCAACTGCTGCGTCCCAGCGAAGATATGGCGACTGCATGATATCATTCAGAAAGCGCTGCAGTCCACGCATGCGATTTTGCATAAAGGCGTTGGACTTGAGCACCGCTGCCGTTGTCGTCTTCTCTGGTAGGATGGGTATTAAGAGTCCGACGTAGCGTGCATGTAACACCACGTGAAGCCACTCAAAGTCGCGGAAGCGTCGACGGACGCCTTCTTGGTGAGACACTTGAGTCACAAGATACGTCGTGTGTTTTTGGAGATACGAGCCGCGAGCTTCAGGTGCACTCACCTTCAGCATCACGCGCTCCTTCACACTCTCAGAACACCAACGCTGTCCAAAAAGGAAGTTAATGTCAGATATCTGCCACAACAAAGAGAACTGTGCAACTTGCCTGGTGCTCCTCTAGATTAAAGGCGCTGGCGTTGGCATTGCACAGTCTGACCGACCGCATAGATGCCTCCAATGCAGCCGCGACCAGACTATCCTTGGGTGTAGCGAAGAACTGCATCGTTTAGCCGAGGGAGACTTTGATTTTGACTCGGATCCAAGCGGCGTCATCAAAGATCGCCCCAAAGATTCAGATACTGACACGCATCAAGTTAAGTGACTAGTCGAATGGGTTTGTAAGTTTTTAGCTTGTTGTTGTCGTTGCTTTGTGCCGTTTTCGCGTTCGTCTTTCAGCAATTTCTCGGTCGTAAATCTCCTCTTGTAATTTCGTGAGTGACTGGAACTGCTGTGCATGCAGAGCGCTCTCCAGCTCAAAATCTGCGAGTAATAACCTTGCTTCCTCCATATCTTTCGGAGAAAGAACCAGATCTCTAGCGCTCGTGTCGCTAATTGGGACGACATTGGACGGACACACAGTCGCAAGTCCACCGGCAAAGGCTTCGAGAGATTTAAAGCGAGCATCCATGAGGTTCCACGCCACATCGAATGGCGCTCCTGGCGTACACGTTTCTAAAGCTTTACGTAGATCTTCGTCCTTGGCAAAAATGTTCCGAAGTATTTCATACTCTCCTCGGATAGCGTTAATATCGCCATCTTTGAGAGTTCGCGACGATGCATCATGCGCTTCAAGCAGCTCATCAAATTCGTCCGAGCTAAGCTGTGCGAACTCATGTGGCATCACTGGCGGCAGTACATCCGTCACGACGGTACTGTGGCTGATACCAGTGTTGGTGTCACTACAAGAAGCACATTGTTGCTTTAGACTGACGCTGAGTTCGACTAGCGACGCGATCAGATTCACAACACCCGTAGCGAACTGTTCAGCAGTGATTTTGACTGTAGCACTGCCTCCGTGCTTCATCAGATCACGCCCAAGTTCGCTGGAGCTAGTAACGAACTCTACCAGGTTAGCCCTGGACAGAGTAACTCGTTTATCCTGAGAAATGTACTCATTTGAACCTGTTTGAGGCACTGAGTTCCTATTCTCGTGGATCTGAGCGTGGAAGCCCGTAATGCATTCCTCCGCCAAGCTGGCCATAACTGTGGCCTGCTGGGAGATGGTCACGTGTTGTTTCCCCAACACCCCGAACACGGCATTAGCACGAGCCGTTATCCATTGTAAGACTCGAAGCCCCAACCACCAGGATAGAGGAATCGGCAAGGCTGTTTCTGAAGTGAGCGCGACTTCTTTCAAATGTTCTTGAAGGAATCCGTTGTGAGCCACGAGCATATCGATCTCTTGTCCAAACGCCACAGGAGTACTGGAAGTGCAGTGAACTCTAGAGTCCAGTTGCTCCCAGTACCCGGGAAGTCTCTTCATCTCCAACAACACGAAAGGTTCCGTTCGAACATATTCACTCAAAGTTTTCAGTGTCTGGAGGAAAACTCCATTGTCAATCGACGCGTAAAATGTACGCAGGACGCACTGAAGTTGGTTAATACAGTTTGAAGTTCGATACAGCGCTGACCCTTTTGCTGCATTCTGGAAACGTTTAATGACGTCGCCCAAACGCGAGGAAAAGGGTATTTCTCCAGCAGTTGTAATACCCAATAATTTCTTTTTCCACTCGGGCAGTAACGCAGTGAGCACACGATCCAGAGTCTGGAACATCATAATGTCACACTTCCCTACATATTTGGGAATCGCCAACAAATGGGCACTTCGTAGTCCTCCTATCCGATTAAAGAATTTCACTCGAATATCCAGATACGAAAACTTCGGATGCTGAGCAACAGTACACAACTCTAGCGAAAACACCCAAGACTCCTTCAATAGCCTCGCAATGATACTCAAACTTGCAGCGACGCCCAGTCTGACAAACTCTGCCGTTTGAGCTTCACTGTACTCTGGAGTCACGTCTCCATCCACTCGAAAGATCTCTTCCGCTCTCTTTTCGTGTCTCTCCACCGCCATGGCTACACTTTTCTTCGACGTTGGCTCAGCTTTCCTAGTATTCTCCACTAAATCCCTTTTTAACATTGGTGCATGGTGTCGAAAAACCTTCACCGAAGACGAAATTTGAGCTCCCGACAGTCCTGCAGCCGCTAGCTCCATTAAAATGTCCAATTGTGTTTTCGAATACAGTAGTACACGGTAAGTCGGTGGCTCTCTTTGCACCACGTAGCAGCTCTCGAAGGTATTCGCGGGTGGAGACCATCGAGGGCAGTTGGAAGGGTGTTCTCCTTCATAGTTATGGTGCGTCATGTATTCGTACACCAATCGAGCTCTGGTTTGTACTGTGGGTTCTACTGGTCCCAAACCCACCGCTAACACTGCCACAATCTCAACAATGGCCGCTTTGACGTCAAAGCAGCGTCCTCGCTCCTGCATATTGGGTATCAACACCACGTCGGTGGAATTGCTACTACATGTAGTTGCTGTGGTGGTCGTACTTTCTTCTGTCTTCATCAATGGGAAGAAGCTGCACTTCTCGTCGTCACAAGAGGCTTTGTACTTGGCCCATTGTGTCGGATGCTGTAGTTGATGGTGTTGAGTGTACTGGTCCGGCCGAAAAGAGTCTCGGAAGTATTTTACGGTACTCGCGCTCTTGCGCTTCTTGTCGGCGCGCTGCTCGCGGCCAAAGTGCTTACAGAACATACATACGGCTTCGTCCACGTCTCCGGTCGCTGGGTCTCGCGACACTGCCGCAATACCGAAGCGCAGCTTGTGTCCCGGCAAATACTTTAGCGTTCGACTCCTCGTACCCATTTTCGCATTTTCGAAAAGGACATGTTCAGAAAAAATAGGGCGGCGTTGCATTCAATATACCCATTTTACAGCAGACCCATTTTCGCCTGCCGATAGGAATTCCTTGACATGAACCGCCTGCTACAGCACTTCGTAGACTCGGGCGGGTCTCAGGGCGCCCCTGCGCCGCGGCCGCCCATCCCGGCACCCCCGCAGTCGTCCGGGGGCTCTTACCACGCTGGCAATCGCGGCTCATATCAGCGAGCGGCTCCAGGCGGGCCGTTCTACTACCAGCCACCGCCTCCCAGCGGATTTGAGGAAATCCCGCTCACGTCGCAGTCAACTGGAGCTATGTACGAGACCGTGGACCTCAACGCCGATAACAGCCAGCAGCACTGGGGTCACCGCCCGCCGAACAGTCGAGAGGGCAACAGGCAGCACGCACCGGGATCGGCCTCGGAGCTGTTTGCTAGCGGACCACCACCAGCCCGGAAGTTATCCGGAGACAATCCGTACAGGCGCCAGTCGAATCCTATTGCCAGCCCCTTTACTCCTGCTACTGGGAATGTAGCCATGTTTGGGAATGCTACAACACCTCCGAAGGACCCACTTGATGTTTCGCCGACCCAAAATGGAGGAGCCGAGTTCGGACACGCTACGCAGAAGGACTCATTCGCTGCGCAGGAAAACAGAAATGTGTTTGGCAATGGAGCAGCACACGACCCGTTCGCTTTTCAACCTCCGAAACACAATGGCTTCCAACATCAGCAGCAGCAGTCACAACAGCATCAATCAAGCCCAGCAGTGGACCCATTTGCGTCCTCTACCCATTCAAGTAGCAGTCCATTCGACTCTTTCGCCCCGTCGAACGGTGGATATCAAACCGCTGATAGCTTGTTTGCGTCTCCTGCGCCCACAAACAACGGCGATTGGGCACATCCTCCAAAACCTACACAGTCGCAACCTCCTGTTCAAGCACAGGAATTATTTTCCAGTGAACCCCCAAATGCTAGCAGTCTATTTGGTGAAGAAACGCCGGCTCCCTTCCATTCTACACCGCCAAAACCTCAGAATAATGCGTCGTTCTCGCCGTCAAAGCTTCAAACCAGTGCTCCACCTGCGAACCAAGCCAGTGTCCCTCCCTCTCCAGCGAAGCCTCAGACCAACGTTTCTCCTTCGCCTATGAAGCCTCCTGTAGCGTCTCCACCTTCGCCAATGATTAACGCTTTATCTCCTAAGCGGAAGCCTCAATTATCCGTCCCGGCTTCTCCAGTGAAGCCTGAAGACCATCTCGCATCTGCTTTCGGGTCGATGAAAGTGGCTACCCCTGCAAAGTCTCCGCTGAAGTCTGGACTGGATGTTCGACACATGAAGTTCCCGACTGGCAAACGTGAGGATGACGCCATGTCCAATGCTCCTAGTATCGCCCCCAGTCGGATGTCGATGCTGTCAACGCTGGACGATTCGTTAAAGCTGTCGGATATGTACAAGCAAATGACTGCGCGTCTGGAGGGAGAGAAGCACGATCTGCTTAAAGTTGTAGCGAGTCAGGCGCAAGAGATCGCTCAAATGAAGAAACACATCAAGTCGTTAGAGCTGCAGCTCAAGAAATACCGGCCGCAAGATGCATAGTTTTAACATTTCAAGGTGAATAAAGAGATGGCCAGCAGACCCAGAACAGATAAGCGAGCTTTTGTGTAGAGAATGGATGTGTTTTTTTGCCAAAAAGTTGTACATGTTTTGTTGTCGCGACTCAAATGTGCAAGAAAATGTGTACACGTTGAGCAACTCGCGGTCGTTTCGTGCTCATTATTCTGAGACTTGTTGAACCATGGCCGATCGAATGCAACATTTCCGTCCAGATAATTGCATTTCCGGAGAATAAAGTAGACTCGTTGGAAGGGTTATACTCGCTATTTCCGTGCTGACGTCGCGCCTACTGGCGTCTAAGTTGAATTCATGAGTCATTTCTATCGTCATGACACTGTGCACGAGGCACAGCCACGGCCGCGTTCAGCGAAGAGAAATCCGTCGCACAAGACATCGCGCGATTTTCCTGGCATGGTCTCGCCGAGTAAAATCCGAGACCGCAAGTCGAACCAGGATAGTGACCAGAGTTTATTGGAGATGCTAAACTCGACGGTGGCGTGCTTAAAGCAGAAGAAAATGGATTTGGAAGCGCTGGGCTGTCTAGAGCAGACTTTGTGGCTAAAGCGACGCATGTTCGGCGTGGATAGTTCGGCTGTGTTTAAGGCCCTGAACGAAGTGATGCTGAGCTACAACTCCGTGGCTATGCAGTACCTCGCACAGGGTCAGTTTGATCAGTGTTTAGCCATGTTACGGAAAGGCGAAGCTATTGTGGCACCTGGGAACTTCAAGCGATGCCAAGCTCTCCAGATTCTAACATTTAACAACATTGGCTGTTGTTATCGCAAGCTAGGAAAGCTGAAATCAGCGCTAAAGTACCTGAAAGAGGCTGCTCAGATCGGATCTGGCTCAGCACATGTGAAAAATCTATCCATCACGCACCTCAACTTATGCGCGATCCAGTCTCAACTCGGTCGCCATGATCTGGCATTGGAACACGCACAAGCTGCGATCTTCCATACCCAAGAAGAGCTCGTGAGTCTCGAAGATGGAGCCCGGGACGAAGATGATAGAGATCCGGATCCGTTGGACCCAAAGACGCGAGAAGAGAAGATGATCTCCCTCGCTGTAGCGTACCACAATTTGGCGGTGGAGCTGGAGTTTAATGGCCGAGGTGAAGCGAGTTTGCAATGGTACAAGAAAGCTCTGCAGCTTGTATGGAAGTACAAGGAGACCAACGACGCCTTGTGTGAATCTTTCAAAAAGATTTTCCTGGATGCCAAGAAGAAGCAGAAAACTGCAAATATCCGACAGAACGGCATCCCAACTACAACGTGTAACCCAGTAAACGGGCGACGTTCGGTTAGTCGTCCAAAATCTGCACATGTATCGAGAAGCACGAACGAGGGTGAAAGAGGAGATGTATCTTACAGCTCTACTGTTGCGTCTCACTGCTATAAAGCCACTAAACCGTCGACAGCAGGACTTCGTTATAGTTCTGGATCTACTGGTAGTGGGAAATCTCTGCGTCCAACTTCAGCAACGACTCGACAGCGACCAATGTCTGCGAAACCATCACGTACGAACTACCGATTCACATCTCGAGGGTCTCGTGATTCAGAGAATACGTTCGAATTGCACTGGAAAAAGTTGGAGAAGGAAAACGATCTCAACGACTTTCAACCCCCAAAAAACGCCAAAAAAACTCGACGACCTCAAAGTGCGAGCAGTGCGAGTACAGCGGTTCGACGAAACCAGACCCAACGTCAGCAGAAACTGCAGGGTCAGCTGTACTTTGGTGCTCAAGATGAAGATTTCATCGGGGATGACGAAGACTATGGCGTGATAAATGACGATGGAAGTGGCGATGACTTCGACAATTATCCATGCAGCAATCAACAGGAGAGAGAAATCGACAGAGGGGCGAGTAAGCTCCGTGGCCGACCTGTTCATTCGAGAAATCAACGCTCTGGGTCGAGACATCGCAGAGCTGTGGATCCTAGTCGCTCGCGGACTTCTTTGGACATTAGCGAATCTATCAGTGACGATGATGTTGGTCCTCATGAAGAGAGATCTCCTAGTGTAACTCAAACTGGTTACAACGGAGACGATGATACCGACCAGGATCTACCAGCTCAACGCGTTTGCCACATGGAATATCTTCGTCGCATGAAAAAGTTGGCTGACAGCATTAAGGAAGATCTGAATGGTGCGGGTATTCGCCTTCCTACGGCCAAGGATCGAATCGACCCAGTAAACAATGAGAACGGATCAAGAGTCTCAACTCCACGAAGTGCGACTTTGAAACTTCGCGATCAAATTGAACAAGCTAGACGCGATTCAAGTGATAATCTACACGAAGTTGAGCAGTTGAACGAGGTGAAAGCAGCGAGGCCAGTGACAAAACATAAGGATGACGCTGATGGACTGGAGCTTCAAGAAGATGTTTATCTTTTTGAATCTGAAGCAGCAGCACGCGACGCCGAGTTGCAATTATTCCGAAGAGCTGCAGGCTGCCGACTACAAGCATTCTTTAGAGGTCAACGCTGTCGTACCGACGTGAAGCACCTGAAACAGGTAACACGGTTGATTTTTTTACAAGCCTATACGGTCGGTTTACTTACTTTTATTCGCTTAGGTCAAGCTTGAAAATGCCTCAGCATATTTGATCCAGCGACAGGTGCGGCAGTATCTTCAGACTCAAAAGAGGGAAAGGAGACTGGAAGAAGAGAGACTGCAGCTGGAGCTTCAGAAAGAAGAAGTGGAAGACATGGCTGCTTGTCTTATCCAACGATTATGGCGACGAGCACTTCGCCAAAATATTATCAATTCAGCTGGAAGTCAAGACGAGGATGAAGACGAGAAACCGTCTCCTGTTCCTCAGCGTCGAGTATTTTCTATCGCTGACGTCGTGCTTGAAGCTTCTATTAACAAGTCCGTGGGATCAAGCCAAACGCTGCTAGCCCAGAGACCACCAGAGCCTCCTCCTCTAATCTCCGCAGCCTCTGTACCCCACATAAACCTTAGCCGTCTAGAACCACCGCGACGAAGTTCTACCGCTTCATCCATATTTCAGATTGACTCGAATGAAGGCGAGATAGTCTCGAAAGCTCAAGAAAAACTAAGTGCACGCAGTGATGTGTATGATGACGATGAAGAATGGAAAGAATTTCCGCCACGTTCAGCAAAGTCAACCCCTCGTTCGACTCAAGACAACCGACCCACAACGCCGCGTACGAGTCGTAGTGCTGCGGACCAACCACAAACTCCCCAGCAGCACTCGATAACCGCAACTCCACGCCGCCAAAATGCTGCAGCCACTCGCATGCAGGCGTGCTTTAAGGGTTTTGCCGTCCGTCGACGTATTGCTTCCAAGAACGCCAGTGACCTGAGCCGGGCTTACATTGAGCAGATACACTTTATCCTCACTCTTGATCAAGCAGTAAGTACCCTGTCGAAATTCCAGTTCCTGACTCAATAGTCTTAACTTACTCTGTTCTACTGTAGATGACTTTGGAGCAGGACTTTTTAGAAGAACTTAGCGCGATCAAGATCCAGGCTCTTGTACGCGGTCGTCAGAGCCGTCTACTAACTGAGTGCACCAAGGCAGGAGTGTATACTGCAGCCATCACAATTCAAAGATCGTTTCGAGTCCACCGCCAGAACACCCATCGAGCAGTGGACGAGGGTGTTCGCAGTATTGCCGCTCGCACTATTCAACAGATTTTTCGTGACTACGAGGTACGAAGAGCAGCAGTTCATCAGGCTGCGGTCGACGAGGAGCTCTTAAGTGTCCAGCAAATCGCTGCTACCACCATTCAGAGCTTTTGGAGGCAATATTTTACCGTATTCGACCACAACCTCGAGGAGATAGAAGCTGCCACGTGCATTCAAGCACTCAGTCGTGGACATCTTACCCGTAAATCGATGAAGTCACTGCATGGCTCATCAAGTGCTCTCTCAAAACATGTACGTGACTTTCACTACTACACACTGAATATGAAGTCTAACTTCGTTTTTTTTATCCTCATTACAGTCGTCGGCCTTCTCGATATCCTCAGTTGAAAACTTTATTGAGGGTAACAATTCCGCGAGTACCGGTAAAGAATCGCTGAGTATCAACTACAGTTTCTTACCAGCGAAGATCCGCGAGCTGTATATGTCAGGTGAACATCAGATCCAGAGTACAAATTATCAGATACAGGCGCAAGAGATCGCCGAGCTCGGACTTACATTCACAGATTTCTTGCGAGAGCTGGAGACTGGTACAGATGTGGCTGTGGCTGTTTCAGCCCTGGACGCCATGCGCGTTGTACTGGAGACGTGTCCGGAGTCTACGAAAACTCTCGCAAATGTCGTTAAAGTAGGACAAGCGCTCGATCGGAGGTTACAGGACGGATTTTGGAACGACGATATCGAGACATCGAGTATCGCACTGCTTCATGCCTTTCACGATGTATTAGACGCTCAATAAACCAGTCCACAGCACTCCACAGCGCGCAACTCTCTTCATTCTCCATCTAACTCACTACCCACTACAAAGTGGCCAAAGAGAAATAGTTATTCCTCGACGAGTGGCTAAAATCCGTCTAAAGCGACTTCAGCTGCCCCATGAGGTCTTCCAGGCTAACATCCACGTCCGCTACTGACGCTGACTGGTCTTCAGCAGCAACAGGTGCCGCAGCAGCCTGATCGTACGCAAACGAGATACCCGACGCCAGCTTCGCCGTCTCAGCAGCAGGAGCCTCCGCAGTATCATCGTCTCCGCCAAGTTCGATGCCCCACTCATTGTCTTCATGCTCCACAACCAGATTCTCCTGACCATCATGGCCCAGAGCCTTCCAAACCATTGGGGTCCAGCTCTTGTGCTCAGCCACCGCCTGTTGCTTGCGACACTGCGCGTTCGAGCACTCGGGGTTCGGACGCATGACGTCCGACGGGAAAAAGTCCTTCATGGCGCTGTAGCCCAAGTAGTACGACACTTGGCCGAAGCCTAACAAGTACTTCAACAGATTCTGCACCAACAAAGCAGCCACTAGTCCCATCGTAGTCGGCAGAGACGCAGCGCACACGCCCTCACGCTTGAGCGTGGACTCGTCAATGCCACTGGCCACAATAAGTGGCGGGAGACACTCGAAGCAGGCGGTGCGTCCAGGCAGCAAGAACTGAATGTGGCCCGACACAGCGTCCTCTGACACACCCGACTCCATCCACTCCTGGTTCAGCTCGTTACACGCCTGGTTCAAAGCCGTCCGGGCAGCATAATTGTCCACACAGCTGAGTACCAAGTCGATTTTGCTCTTGCCATCCACTCCGCCGTGCTGGATGCGGTCCAAAAGCTGCTCGAAATTGGCGGTCGTTGTAATATCCATCGTGTACTCCTCGAAGATCACGTCCGGATTAATACCTAAAAATCACAACACCAGTTAGTAAAATGCTACAGATAAGACGATAATTAGTTAGTAGTATGTCCTTACTGTGCAGCGTCTGCTTGGCGGCCGCTGTTTTGGTCATTCCTGCCTGTTCGGGGCGGAAGAAGAGGCGATTCATGTTGGCGATCTCCACTGTGTCGTAGTCGTACATAATGAGCTTGCCGATACCGCAGCGCGTAAGCATCTCGGCGGCTACAGAGCCAATACCGCCTAGACCCACGATGAGGACGGAGAAATCGCGGATCTTCTCGTAGTTGTTAACAATTCCCATTCGCTTCAGAGCCATGAGGCGACTGTAAGGGTTGCTGTCCACCACCTCGGCGCTCATCTGCTTGGCATGCACGCCGCCAGCCTCACGCTCCAGCTTAGCCTGTACCACCGCCTTCTGCTGCATCAGATCGGCGATCTGTCGGTCCAGCGCCCGCAACTCCTCCTCGGTCGACATGGTCTCGTTTTGTCGTATTCAAGATTGCACACAGCTTTTTAGGACGCCACGATTTATGGCCCGAATAGTCCTCAGTACGAGTTTCTGACACCTTATTAGTGGTACATAATGACGCAAGTCAAGGGAAATCCAATTTTTAAATCGGACTTTTAAAAAAGTCCTAAAAGTTAGAATTATCTAGGAAATCGTACTAGAAAAAGTTGTCGGATTATTAATACTAACTGTAATTAGTTACTTCTAACGTTATGTACAAACTACCGGTACCAAGTATTACTGTAGTAGAATAATAAAATCTACAAACAAAACAGGTTCTTGTTGATAATACGAGTCCGACCCTCTTTATTCTGCAAGGAATATTCTGCATGGACTACATATCGGGATCTCACGGCACTCTTGTCTCTGCTACCGGATTAAAACCGCCGATTAAAGCGAAAGCTGTTTTTCATGTAGTTGAGTACGATGGGGCGCAGAATAGTCGAGTACGTGTGGCGCAAGCGATGGAGAATTGGCAGCACCTTCCGCTGGATGTGTGATTCCACAACGTCCAGGTACTCGATTGTGCGCTTACGGGCTGGGATCATACCGCAGGGCTCTCCAGGCTGCTGCTCCAGCAAATAAATTATCTTCTTGAGGTTGGCCAAGAAATCGCCCAGATTGTTGGACTCATGGCGTCGCAGACTAGCAGAGTGCTGGATCACTGTATTCACGCGACAGAGCTCACGGAACACCAACGCGACTTCATCGCGGTACTGACTTTTCATCACTCGCAGCTTTGCGAAATACAATTCATCTCGTCTCGTCGACGCGGCGTCTGTGGCTGATGACGATCCCGACGAGGAAGGCCGCATTTTCCGCTTCCCTGAGCGTTTGCTCCCACTGGAGCTACCGGATCTGCGACTACTAGATCGGGCACTGAGCCGACGCGGCGTACATCCTTTCTCCATGTCCTGCATTTGGAGGCGGCTGTAAGGACATGGCACCAACGACGGTGACGAAGTTGCCCCCTGATTCGACGACCGAATCAGATTCAATCGATGACCTTCCACCAGTCGCACCGTGACCTCCATGCTTTCGTTCTCACTATGCGACGGCTGGCGACGCAGCGATTCAATGCGATGTTCCAGTTTCTGCTTGTACTGCACCTGGTTGGCACTCTTTTTCCATACGAATGATTCGTAGCGAGACGCGCACATCCTCAAGTGCCGCACGTCCGGGTCACCCGTTATCCGCTGCAACTGCTCCAGCCTACACCAAACCAACACTCTGCGTCAATACAAAGCTTCACATTTCCCCCTCTGCTGTAACCGCACGTACATGGCGGCAACCAGTCGATCCCTCAGCTCGCTGTGTACCATCCGTCGCCAGTGCCGCTCCCGCCTCTGTTCATTTTGCATCTGTGTTGCCGTCATGGACTCGCTCTCCTGTCGGTTCAATGGCTTGTGCTCCTGTTCTTCTGTGTGGGCGGCCAATGCCACTTCCATAGGCGTCGCCGGCGACTCGGAGCCCGCCGCGTTGGCCACGCATGAGACAGCGACGTCTGCTGCGGCCGGCGCTGTGTCGCTTGAAGCTCCTCCCTGCGCGTCCACAGCCTTCGAGCGCATATTGCGGTCGCTCTCGTGACCCGACGTCGTCTGTCCTCTCGTTAAGGCCGCTACGGCCTTCCTTCTCTCTGCTTCGCTGCTTTCTTCACTCTTCACGTCGAGTCGATGTTTCTGTACACCTGCCGAAAAATCACGATTTTTGCCCGGTTCAGATTTTTCTGACATGCCGGTCGTGTTTACAGTATAATACGTACAGTACTGTACCTACTGTATGCGCCTCACTTCGCAATAAATTTTCAAATACCATAGGCGTTTCGTAATCAGACCGTGATTGCGAAACTGGGTCAGACCTTTTTGACTCAAGTCAAGAAGATCTGAAGTCTCAGTTTTGAAGAAACCCACGCATCCGACGGGTACACGAGCAGTAAAACCTTGATTTGCGGACTCGTCGCATTTTGTGCGAGCTCGAAAAATGAGGTTTTATTGCTCGCGCCATTAAGTACGAGAGCAGCGAGCACAAGACACGCGATCGAACGTTGTGCTCGCTCCATGTGTGAGGTGTTCAAGTCGAGCTCGTGATAGCGGCACGGTATTGGCAGATATTCACAATGCGATCCACCATAACAACTGTGCCATGGCCAACAAGCAGCGTGGGAGTGGCCAAAGCACGACCCAAAACTCGGTGGGCGCTAAGAACACGTGTAGTGGGGTTACGAAATAAGCAGCAATATTTTATATGTTGATGCCACTAGAGCTAACGCTCGCTCTACTTCATGCCCTCGGCCTCACTTTGCGCCCTTGTCATAACAATTATCAGCTGAACTCGGTCTCAGCACTATCCGCAGTCTTGGCCCCGCCCTCTCCGGTCGTACCCGCAGCGCTCGCACGCGTCCTTGGCCACGCCCGCACTGCACTCGGTCTCGGCGCTCTCCGCGGCCTTGGCCACGCCCTCTTTTCGTATCCGTAGCGCTCGCACCCGTCCTTGGCCACGCCCGCATTGCAATCGGTCTCGGCGCTATCCGTGGCCTTGGCCACCAGGGTTGTAAATAAGGTTTTTTTGGTTAATGGAACAATGGAATAATGGGGCAACCCACCCACCCCAATTGTCAAATTAAGGAAAAAAGAGGTTAATCGTATTAACAGGGAAATGTCGTATTAACAGGGAAACTGTGCTCGTCTGCTCTAGGCACTAGGCTAACTGACGTCTCAGGGCCACACGCACTAGAAAACCAAACAAGCAGCTTTAGCAATTGAATATAAAGGACTTGTAGGTTGATGCTTACCTCGAATTCGACGGCTGGTCCGACTCGGTCGCTCGCGCTTCAACGTGCGGCGGCGACCCCTAGTCGACTAATGATCCCACACGGATTCCGCGTAATCGCGCTCGAAATCAGCGATGGCTTGCCACGAGATGTCTTTTTGTGGTATCCACTGTAGTTCCGCATAGTCTTCCCACTCAACGAGGAAAAAAACTACCGCGTTTATCCGCCGCTTTGCCCACAAACGCTTAACCGCAAACTCTTCTCCATTGGAGACTTCACCTCCTATCTGGCCTCCACGGACAATAAAATTTGCATCGCCGCCGTCACTATCGCTGTTTATTGAGGGTTGCTGGTCTTGGGTACTGTGTACCAGTTGTACCCATTAACCGGTTAACCCGAACCGGTCCAATCCGAACCCACGTTAATTATGGTGATTACGGTAAGTTGTTTACGCCGTACCGATGATTAGACGAGTAGGATGATTGGATGAACACCGGTGAGTGATGGTTGATTAGATGCACTAGGTGATAGGTTGCAGGGTCGCGTGTCTATAACAGTAGGGTGTAAGCTCCAACAATTCAATCACTTTCGAATCTTCATTCTACCCCTTAAGTGCCTTCGCTCCGGTCCCGCCGTCTGCGACGTCCCTCCCTCCGCTTCGTCCGAGCTTCGTGTCCAAGATCCATACCTTCCATCAGGTTATGAGCCCAAGCACCATGCCCTCTGCCCAAGACGCCTCGACCAAGGTCTCCATTGACAAGTTCAACGGGGACAACTACGCGACGTGGAACCGCTACATGCGTGGCGTGTTCCTGACCAAGTCGACGTGGCATGTCGTGAACCGCGAGACGACGCCGAGCTTCACGGACTCGCGGGCCAAGGACGATTACGTCAAGTCGAGCAACATCGCGTTCGGACTGATGTTGCTTCACATGGACGCGGACTACCACCATGTGGTCGACGACTGCGAGGAAGCGTGGGTTGCGTGGACGCGCCTGAAGACGCTGTACGGTGGTTCGCAGAAGGCTGGACGCATCTACCTGAAGCGCCAACTCTTCAGCATGGAGATGTCGGAAGGCGGCAACGTCTTGCATCATTGCAACGAGGTCCTCAACATCAGCGCCAAGCTCAGCAGCATCGGCGCCAAGATGGAGGATGAGGACGTGGCGATCTGCCTGTTGCGCAGCCTCCCCAAGAGCTACGAGAACGTCGTGCTGAACTTGGAGATGAGCAGCGCTGAACTACGATCGCAAGACGTCGTGAAGGTGCTGACGAATGAGCACATCAAGAGACAAGGCGAGAAGACGGCGACGGTGAAGACGGAGAATGCGGCCAAGGCGTTCAACACCGACCGAGAGTCTCGCCAGTGTACGTACTGCGGGAAATTGGGGCACACGATTGACAAGTGCTGGACCAAGCAGAAGGACGAGAATCGGGGCCCAAGACGCGGCGGCAATGGCAATGGCCGTGGACGCGGGGCCAACAATGCCCAGTGGAGGAACGACGACGCCAGCTACAACTACGACTACGGCTATGATCGAGTGGCGTTCGCGGTCTCACTGGAGTGTGGCATTTCGACGGGCAAGAATGTGTCCGGGTTGTGGGCGGTCGACAGTGGCGCAACGCACCACATCTGCAACGACAAGGCCAAGTTCGCTCATTTGATTGAGCGGAATGAAGGCGAACTTTCGGTGGCCGACGGCAACAAGGCGGCCATCATGGGTGTGGGGACCATCGTGGAACGAGTGGTTCTGCCCAACGGCGACGAGCGCGACATCGAGATCAAGAACGCGCTGTACGTCCCAAGCATGAGCAAGAATCTACTTTCGGTGCCACAGATCAACAAGAGTGGTCTGTTCCAAGTCGTGTTCGACGGCACCAAGATGCAGATTGCGCACAAGGGCTCCAAGCAAGTGGTGGCGACGGCAAACCTCGTGGATGGACTCTACTGGCTGACGACGCCCCAGCGATCGGCGAATGCGGCGACGAGTGGCAAGATTGTCGACCTGCACGCGCGCATGGGTCACGCTCCGGTGGAGGTGCTTCGCAAGATGGTCGACAACAACATGATCAAGGACGCGAAGGCACCTTCCAAGTCGAGTGGACCAAGCGTGTGTCGCGGCTGCCAGCAAGGGAAAATGGTCCAGAAGCCGTTCCCAAGCAACCGTGACAAGCGTCACTACGACACGTTCGAGCTGCTCCACTTCGACGTGTGCGGCCCCATGGAAGAAGAGTCACTGGGTGGCAGCAAGTATCTGCTGCTGATCGTGGACGAAGCCAGCGGATGCATGAAGGGGTTCTGCCTGCGTGCCAAGTCGGAGAGCGAGGACTGCATCAAGATGTACGTCACGTCACGAAGGTGCAGACGCAGTTCGGCAAGAAGGTCAAGTTTGTGCGGCACGACGGAGCCCGTGAGTTCGCGACCAACTCGCTCAAGGCCTTTTACGAAGTCGAAGGCATCGAGCAGCAAACCACGGTTCCGTACGCGCACCAGACCAACGGCACGGCAGAACGCGCCATCCGGACCATCGTCACGATTGGCCGCAGCATGCTGCATCACGCCAAGCTGGACAAGAGCTTCTGGGCTGAGGCGGCCATGACGGCCATCTACGTGAAGAATCGTCTGCCATCACCCAAGATCGAACACAAGACTCCGTTCGAGATCGTGTACAAGTCCAAGCCGAGTGTGAAGCACATGCGTGTGTTCGGATGCCAGACGTACATCCTGACGCCGAAGGAAAGACGGCGCAAGTGGGACCCCAAGGCTCGCGCCGGGCTGTTCCTCGGCTATGAAGAAGTGTCCAAGGCGTATCGAGTTTATGACATCGAGGCGGGGCAGGTGGTTATCAGTCGCGATGTCAACTTCGATGAGTCGACCTTTGGACTTTCGACGCATACTTCGGATTGAAGACGTCGATGATGCTGTGCTGGACCTGGACGACAACGATGGACCGCGCCAAACGAGCTTCAAGCAGGCGGGGAAGCGCAAGTACCGACCGAGTGGCGACGACGACACTGCCAGAAGATCGCGCCCCGTTCGCCACCGAGCTGGCTTAGAAGAAGCAAGTGCGCCGGACGTATCCTCCTCGCGCCGAGCCGACCCCGACGAAGAAGAAAAGTCTGGGCACCAAGATGAAGACGACGACTCGACGCCTCCAGTGTTTTGGCGTGCCAGTGCCAACGCTGTGGAAGCAGCAGCCGATCTATCGGAGCCGACGACGTTCCAAGAGGCTGTGAATGGTCCTGATCAAGTGCACTGGCGCAAGGCGATCCGCGCGGAGCTCAAGTCGATGCGACTGCGTGGTGTGTTTCGAGCTGCCAAGTTGCCTAACGGACAACGCGCCATCGGTACCAAGTGGGTGTTCAAGATCAAGCGCAAAGCGGACGGCTCGATCGAGAAGTACAAGGCGCGCCTCGTGGCCAAGGGCTTCAAGCAGAAGTACGGCATTGACTACACCGAGACGTTCTCGCCCGTGGTCAAGTATGTGACGCTGCGCATGGTGATCGCGATTGCCAAGTATTTTGGCTGGCCCCTCGACCAACTCGACGTGGTGACAGCATTCCTGTACGGGATAATGAAGGAGGTGGTCTTCTGCGTGGTTCCGGAAGGCGTCGAACTGGATGGTGACTTCGACTGCCTGGAACTGGTGAAGGCCATCTACGGTCTCAAGCAAGCTTCGCGCGTGTGGAGCGAGACCTTCGACGAGTTCGTGTGCTCCATCGGCTTCCAAGTATCGGCGTTCGACCCATGCCTCTACATCAAGATCGTTGACGGTCACTGCGTGCTTGTACTGGTGTACGTGGACGACGTACTGATTACCGGGAGCTCGCCTGAGCTGATCGCACGCACGAAGACCGACCTGAAGACGCGCTTCGAGATGACCGACAGCGGCAAGTGCGCGTTTATTCTTGGGATCGAGCTGGTGGACGGCCCGGACGGCAGCGTGACCATGTGCCAGCGGCGATACGTGGACGACATCCTGAAGCGCTTCGCCATGGACGAGTGCAAGGCCGTGGTGAGTCCGGTGGACATGAGCACTCGACTTGTTCCAAGCGACGCGGCGACCAAGGTGAACGCTCCGTTTCGCGAAGCTGTTGGTGCTCTGATGCACCTGATGACCGCCACGCGCCCAGACATCGCGTACGCCGTTGGCTATGTATCGCGCTTCATGGAGAACCCCCAAGAAGAACACTGGGTTGCGGTCAAGCGTATCTTTCGCTACCTGCAAGGCACCAAGACGCATGGGATCTGCTTCAAGCCGGGCGACAAGATCGACTTTCGTGGCTACTCGGACGCGGACTGGGCCGGCGACCTCGCCGACCGCAAGTCCACTTCAGGCTACACGTTCATGCTCATGAGTGCGCCTGTGAGCTGGGGAAGCAAGAAGCAATCAAGTGTGTCGCTGTCCACGAGCGAAGCGGAGTACATCGCGCTCAGTCTGGCTATCCAAGAAGGCAAGTGGATTCATCGCCTGCTATGCGAGATTCTGGCAGCCGCTAATGAGACTGGACCCGAACGCATGATCCGCGAAGACAACCAGTCGCGCATCAAGATGACGAAGAACCCAGTGAACCACGGTCGCGCCAAGCACATCGACATCAAGTACCACCACATCCGCGATGAAGTCAAGCGCGGTGAAGTCAAGCTCCAGTACTGCGAGACTTCTGTGATGCTAGCGGACATCATGACGAAGGCTCTCGCGGAACCACGCCATACGGATCTGACGGTGGCTCTCGGCAATCGTGGGACTTCGCATTGAGGGGGCGTATTGAGGGTTGCTGGTCTTGGGTACTGTGTACCAGTTGTACCCATTAACCGGTTAACCCGAACCGGTCCAATCCGAACCCACGTTAATTATGGTGATTACGGTAAGTTGTTTACGCCACCGATGATTAGACGAGTAGGATGATTGGATGAACACCGGTGAGTGATGGTTGATTAGATGCACTAGGTGATAGGACGCAGGGTCGCGTGTCTATAACAGTAGGGTGTAAGCTCCAACAATTCAATCACTTTCGAATCTTCATTCTACCCCTTAAGTGCCTTCGCTCCGGTCCCGCCGTCTGCGACGTCCCTCCCTCCGCTTCGTCCGAGCTTCGTGTCCAAGATCCATACCTTCCATCACTGTTGTCACTATCTTGGTCATCCCTGTCAGCAGGCAAGCGTCGTCCAGCAAAACGGCCGCCAATTCGCTCGAAGCTTGCTGCGTGGCGCTGGCGTGGATTAATCACAGGGCTGCTTGTGGCTGGTGATGAGAAGTTTAAAAGTGATGTGAGTAGTTTTTGAGCAACCTGCGTACGTCCTCAATCATAAGAACTTTAAGTCGCTGACTTTTTTGACAACGGTATATATTAAACATTTAATAAACTATATAAATAATTTATATTTAAGGAATTTTAGGCTTTGATTTTGATATTTGTAATTAATAACTCGCGACAACAAATAATATTATCTCGTGATTAAGAGATGATGCTCTATTTGTAGGTACATTGGTCTTAATCTGTTTACCACGAAAGCAAATGTTTCGTGAAAAACAACAGTAAGCTACTCATAGTGTACATATGAACGTGCTTGGATCACGGCAACTTCAACCGATTTAAAGAATTTATCACGCTGTAAGGAGAGTGACAAGCAAAGAATCAACCGATAGATATGTGCTTTTGTACTTGTAGACGATAAGTATCGGAGCAATTTTTCATATACGTTTCTGGGAATTTTGTTATGACATTTCTAAATGAACCATTTTCACTTACTACCGAGTCAAGTCAGAAATGCATGTGTATTACCAGATTATCTGATGTATGAGCCATACGGATCTCAGTACTAGATCTACTCTTAGTAATACTCGTAGTCACTGTCCTCGTTACCTTCCTCTTCATCCTCACTGGCGTCGGCTAAGTCGTCGATCATCTCGTAGAAGGCCATCTCCTCGCTATCGAAGTTCTTCGCGTTGAAGAAAAGGAATACGAGCTTCTCGACAGAGGCTTCTTGGAGGCGGTTGCGGGCCTGAGAATGAACAAACTTGTGCGCCGAGAAGTTTCGCTCGGCTGCAGCACTGGAGCAGCTGGCTGAAAACACAGTCAGCGCAGTTTCGCGCAATAGCGGAAACTGTGAGCGGCCATTCCAGTACTGGAGAGCTGACAGTTGTTTCTTGCGAGTGAGCTTGACCTCAACCGATTGAGGGCGCGACGCCCCAAGAAACTTGAGCAACTCCAGCATCACTGCTTCCTCATGGTCGGCTCCGTGCCACTGAGTGACGAAACTTCGAACTTGCTCCCGCGTTTCGTCATCCATGCCTTCGCCGAGGTAGCGAGGGTCCAGTAAGTAGGCCACTCCGTGAGCATCACCATAGATAAAGTTGAACCGGTCCTTGAGTATCTGCCGGATCTTTCCGAGATCCGAGACTGGGATTGCCAGTTCGCTGTACTTCTCGGGAAGCTCCAGGAACATACGAAACACATCGGACGGTGGCTTCGTATTTCTTTCTAAAGCCTTCTGGAAAGCGGAGAGCACACTGAGAGAGCGCCTTGTCCAGCTGTTTCACGAAGTCCTTGGCAACCACAGTGTCGTAGGCATGACGTCGTTTTGCTTTTTGTTCTTTGTTGCGTCCCCGGAGAAAATTTCGTGACGTGACGAAAGCGTGAAGGATCTTCTCCGACTTGTAAACCGACGCGAAGCATCCTTCAATCGTTTCCCAACGCGTGTCGGCTGGGAGAACGAGGGTTCGCACTCCTTCCATGTGCTGGAGTCGCTTGAGATCAAACCACAGCTGCTGGTTCTTCTTGAAAAAGCGCACCAGCTTACGGCAATTTTCCTCGAGCTTTCCCAGCCAAGGCAGACGCTGTACGAGATCTTTCACCACCAGATGCAGCGCGTGGGAAATGCACCCGTGGAAGAACACCTTGGGGTACTTTTGCTGCAGCTTTGACCAGACCAACTGGTTTGTGGCGGTGTTTTCCGTCACCACAGCAGCCACTGTCACGAACGGAAGCTTGGCCATCACGCGCTCAATATCCGAAGCCAAGTACGGTGCGTCATGCGAATCTGAGCCTGTATACACAGATTCGAAAAACACCGTCATGTCCTCGAAGATCAAGACGTAGTTGATCACCGCCTTACCGTTGGTGTCGGTCCACGAGTCGGTGACCACAGTGCAGCGTCTGTTGGCGATCTTGAGCATCATCTTCGAGCGGAAGTCTTCGTAACAGTCGTCGAGAAGGCTACCGGCCAGTTGTTGCCTCGTCGGAACAATATCCGATGGAGTCAGGAGGCGCAGCGCAGTAATCAGAGAGTGATGCGATGCCTTATTGAACGCCATTCCCGACGAGTAGAACCACATGGCGAAAAGCTTCTGGAACTCGCGAATTTTCGCCGGAGTCATGGCCGGGCGAAAGACCGACGTAATGAGGGGAGTGTTGAGGCGTTTAACACATTTCTTGGTGAAGTGGTAGCGCACCCGTTCGACGTGAGTCTTTCCGGACGTGTGGATGATCTTCTCGCACTTTAGACACGAAACGATGCCATCCTAAAGAACTTCATCCCAGATGGGATCTTGAGGCCGGCCACCGTGGCGGGAAGTTGACGGAGGGTCTACACCTGGTAGCGTGGAGCCAGAAGGCGTGGAGGTTGCAGAGGGTGCTGAAGAAGAACTGATCGTAGTGGACCAGGGGTTGCAGTTGGATAGCGGAGGTTTGGGGGATAAGGATCAAAATCCGAAGTGAGTGAAAGTATGCCGCCTTTGGATCTCCATGATAGGGCATTGGAGACGGCGGTAGGTCTTCACGAACCAGTCGTTTGGATTTTTCAGTCAAATCGTATTATACCTGCCTTTTTAACAACGCTGTTGGCCACTCTTTATCAGCTTACATGTAAATGGCCAATCCTAGAAGTTGCTTTGTGCTTCTTTTTAGCGAATAAGAGACCTTGAGAACGAGTCTTGCCGCCGCAAAATTCGAGTTCCCCCTCTAAAGCTGATAACCCCCGCGCGCAGTAAAACCTTGCGGGCTCGACTCGCGAGGTTTTACTGCTCGCCTGGTTTTGGGGGGAGTCGAGCTCCCTCCGAGCTCGTCGGATGCGTGAAGAAACCTACCTCCCAGGTTATACCTCCAAGAACAACTGTACACGGGGTAGTACCCCGTTACAGTACCTCGGGTACAGGCTAGTGTACCCAAGTTACATGAAGAGTGATCCGTCACTCTTTGTAAGGGCTGGTACATGGTACCAGTGACTCTTGAAACCATCCATTGGATAACTACATAGGTTCATTATAGGATACTTATAGTTGTATTGAAGCTCAAGCTACCTACCTATAAATATACTTGGTGTAAAACTTACCTCTAGCTGGTAACTTCGCTCCCTTTGACAAGGGACCTGTGAACTGCCGTTCACTTAGAGTTTGTATACTCTCGAAAGCCAGCTTCCTCAAGCGCAAGGTGCTGTGTGGCGTCCCGTCACACTTGGTAGCACTTGTAGTCAATCCACAAACGCGGGTAGATTACCCGAACCTCTAAAGTTCTGTCATCATGGACCGGAATAATTTCCCTCACCTGAACGACTCACAGTTCGAGTCCGTTCGGAAGATGTCAGGCAACTTCGGATGGAGGCCCTACAGAGCCTGGTGGCATCAACACCGGCCGAGCAGATCGAACGTGTCAATGCGTTTGACACTTATGAGCAAGGGCTCACCGCGCATGTGCGGGGAACCTGCAGGCCCCGGCGGCAGAAGTGAAGCCGCCGCACCAGAAGCCATTGCGGCTGACGGTGAAGCCGTACGAAGGAAGGAAGGTGAGAACCTGCACTTCTGGGTTCGAGAAGTGGAGCTCACAATGGACGCGGCTCTGATCTCGACCGAGCAACTCCGAGTTGCTTTCGCGCTCTCCAACATTAGCGGTCGTGCTAAGTGCTGGGCGTACACGCGGGAGGCGACCTCGCCTGGATGCTTGACATCCTGGGTTCAGCTGTGCAAACAGCCTCGAGCCGCGTTCCTCCCGGCGAACTACGAGTACCGCCAGTGCTCGCGTTTCCTCTTATGCAAACAAGGGAGCGTGAGCTGCACGAATACATCCAAGAGATGCGGGAGCTTACGGCATTCCTAGCGGGCAACCCACTCAATGGACACATTAAGGTGACGGTGTTCAAGGACGGCCTTCGAGGGAGCCCGACGCGCACTCAGGTGTTCCGGGTGCAATCAAGCACCATCGAAGAGGCGATTCAAGGGGCTCTTCAAGAAGAATACAGCCATCGCCAGGCGCGCACGCCGGCGTCATCGTGGCCAGGGAATTCGGCGTCGAATCCCAACCGGGTGAATCCCACTGGACCAGTTCCCATGGAGCTTGGGTCCGCAGAACAGCAAGACATTCGCTGTTTCGGCTGTGGATAGCTGGACCACATCAAGAGGGACTTCCCCGCGGAGAGACACCGCTGGCGGTTCAACCCCAAGCCTGTTCTCAAGGATCGCTGGTGGAAGCCACGACCCCGAGGCCAGGGGAACGCCGGAAATCAGTAAGCCGATCACGTTTCATTTAACGTTTCTCCCCAAACATCCGACGGTGGAGGGCCTGTTCGATCTTGCCGATGTTATCGAACTGGAGAGGATATATCAGGTCCGTCACGTCGTCATCTCCTCAGTGTAGCAGGAAGTGCTCGACATGGTCAGCCGTACCGTCGCCGCCTTTGTCGTACTGGATCTTGGCTGTCCGAGCATATCCACCGAGTCGGACCGAAAGATCACAGATCTGTTCGTTCTTTTTGCGCCTCGCTGAGTATAGCGAGCGCGGGTGGATTCGTCGAGCTGTGAACAGTAGTAGGCCATCGCTGAGTAGACTCCAGCGCGCTGAGTCTTCTTCGGCAGTTGCCCGTACCAGCTCTTTGCTGCGCGTCCCTGACAAAGCGAAAACTGTTCTTCAACTCGTAGGTGGGCCGTTCGTGTCAATAAAGCGACGCGTCAGAGCGGTAACGTTTACCCTCGAGCTCGGCGATCTTATCCAGCGAAGCGTGGGAGCGGACTTAAAGGTACTGCGTCGTGGCTCCCTATAGCTTGTCAAAGCTCAGGTGGCTGATGTAGTCCTTCTGCCTTGTCGAAGCTTAGGTGGCAGATGCAATCTATCAACGACTCGTCTCGGTTCTCTTTGAGGTCAAGACCGTCGTTCTTTCTCGTTTTCGCCTTCCTGGGCTTCGTCTTCATCCACTGCGTCGTACAAATCACGATACCGATCTGGCGTCTGCTGACCCCGACTCAACGTACGCTTCGCTGGGTTGATCTTTACCGGTGCCAGCATGTGAGAGTCTTCACAGTATGGGACCCCTTCAGCAGCGCCGCGTACTTCGCGTCTCCGGAGTCTCCCGTATAGTGACTTTGCTTGGGTCTTCGCCGGAGCTCAGTGATTTGATCATAATTCGGTTGCATACTACCAGGGCTTTTCTCCAATTCGAACGCCACAGCTTGACTCTTCTTCATCCACTACCAGAGCTCGGCTCCGGTCCGGTTTAGGCTCCAGTTGGACAGGATGAAGCTGTTCGGTCGGCTGTTGCATCGATAGCTCATCGTCTCCAGCAGCAGCACCGTCTCTACCCCCAACAGATTGATATTGGCGGCTCTCACAGCCTAAGCCATCTCCGGCCCAAGAAACCGGCCGATTCGCTTGAGAACGGCGCAAACATCACCACCCACAGATCTCGTCTCATCTCCTCGCCGAGTCGAGCCAACACCTTCTTGGTGTTCGGCGTATCGGCGTTCCTCGTTGCCTTCTGTATTAGGGACAAACGGCCCCCTTGAACAACGCCTTGTTCATCAGCTTCTTCGTCGTCTGCACTTTCGTCGAGTTCGGCGGCTAAGCCGCGCTCGCGGGACGTGGATGTCCCATGTTCCACCTGCAGCAGCAACTCTTCGGCCTCGACAAGCAACTCCGCGGTTTTCTTCAACTCGTCGAGCTCAGAGTCCCCTACTTTCTCTTCATATTCTCCTTCACCTGCATCCCCACGCCTGTTATCTTGGTTTTGGCCATCATAGTCGAACAAGACGCCCCCCCCCCCATCGTCACATCGGTGGTTTGTTGATCCGCCGAGTCCGACTCTGCGAGAGGCGACCCACCAGCCACCACCGGACTTCCGTTGCTCGAAGTTGCCAATCCCTTGACCATATTCACTCGTCTCTTTATGTTCTTCTTAGCTTGACTAGCTGGTACCTACAAAAAGAAGCACACACCCCTGTTCTCGGGTCGCGGAACCAGTTGTGATGTAGTAGAACAAACACATACCGTCAAAGGGGGGTTCCTTACACAAACCACAATAAATCGTCGAGTTGGGTCGGCGCTTGTATAACCTGCGGAGAGAATGGCCCTCTCTCGGTTCGGCACCGCCAAGACAGGTGTGCGGTCTCGCTCTCGCCAAGCTCCGACTAACCAAGTCAGCCTGCTTTGAGTGTAATGGGCCCCTCCATTACATAGGTAGGTAGATTGTTTTCCATAAGTAGGTGCATCAGCACACGATTAGCGTGAGCTGTATTGCTGTCATCCTATTGGCTAATGTATGGGGAGCCAGACTCATTATTAGCCAATTAGTCGATGACGTGTATTTGAGTGGCCAGGGCGTTAGCCCTGGTCCTGAAATAAAGTCAGAGGTGAATTTCCCACAAACCTAAGACTCAGTCGTTCAATCGCGAGCTTCCTCAACACTATAGTGTACGTAAGTAACGGAGTAAATACCTGGCTCGTTACACCTGGTAGCACTTCGTAGTCCTTCCAATGACCAAGTTCGACATGAGCTAAGATCTCGACCACGCTGCTTTCCCCACCTCACTCGGATCGAGTGGCAAGCTCTCCACCGCCTCGCGGCGGCGTCCGGAGAAGCGGTCGTCACGTCGCTGCTGCGCTCAGCGACGCCCAACGTCTAGCGGCACAAGAATTCATGGAACGCGAGCTCGCCGATGCGAATCGGCGAGTGTCAACTCTCTCGCGTAACTCCAAAAATGACGTCGTCAAACTGGAAACGTCCACGTACTCAGGTGCCGGTGAAGATCGACATCCGCTGAATCGGTGGTTCCGAGAGATCGCCATCGCCATCGCCTCGAGGTTGATCGAGGCGCCGTCCGCGAAGCTGAAATTCCTCCTCTCGCGGCTGTCCGAGAAGGCCAAGGAATGGGCCCTCGGCAAGTTGGTTGTCGACCCCAACGCTTTCCCCACTCTGGACACCCTCCAAAGTGATCTCCGGCTCGCATTCGAGCCGCCTCAGGATGGGTCCCGTATTCGGGTGGACTTCTTCGCCCACCGACAAGGCACGATGTCCATGCGCGACTACGTTCAGAAGACACGTCACCTTGCGTTGTGTATCGTGCCCAAGCCAGTAGACATGGCCTCCCAGGTCCATGTGTTCGTGTTTGGCATGCGCGAAGGCATGACGCGCTACTGCCTTACAAGAGCCGAGCACTCCACGCTTGAAGAGGCGTCCGCCCTCTCGCTGCGCGAGGACTACGTGGTGGCAGCGTCATACGCCCGTGCACTATCCGCTGAAGCTCGGGAATCCGCGCCCGAGCATATGGAGATCAACGCTGTCGATGCGTCGAACGACCGCCAACGTCATGGGTCACGTTGGAATGGAGGTCGGAGCGGCAGTTCTCTAACCTTCTTCCGTTACCGGAAGGTCGGTCACCGCGCGGCGGAGTGCCGCGCGCCAGCTCCAGTACTTGCGCATGTCGATGCCGAGCCTGAGACCGCTGACCAGTCAAAAAAAAAAACGGTCTGCGCCAGTAGGGGCGGGGGATGGAATGGAGGTCCGTTTTCCCCGGTGGCAACTCAACCTTCTAGCCCTCCCGTGCTGCATGCACACTTCAATGCCACCACCACGCCGAGTGGCTCGAGACTCATCGTCATCAACCTACACGTCGCCGGCGCCCGGCGACCACTGCGCGCACTCCTGGATTCAGGAGCGGACCAACAACTTCTTCCGCGCGTCATGTTTGCCGGTGCTCCCGTCGGACATAGCTGTCTGCAAGGGTCGAGGAGAGGTTGCTGTCGAGTTGGCTGATGGGAAGCCGCGCCGCGTCGCGCGGCGCAAGCTGACATTACCGTATACGTTCGACGGATTCCGAGGCAATGACGAGTTCCTCGTGATTGAGATGAACTACGCGTTCGACTGCATCCTGGGCATGCCGTGGTTGTCGCGTTATCAACCAGAGATTGACTGGTTGGCCCGGTCAGTCAGACGTCGCAGTGACTGCGACGTGAGTGAGGTGTTCACTCACCTCCTGGTCGCCCAGAAGGATTGGTCCCACGTCACCGTCGTGGACCGGTCATCCACGACGCACGTTGTGCACAGAGCGAGCGATGGCCCTCTCTGCACGGCTTGCGCGGTGCTATTACACGATGTGCCCTCACAGCGATGCGAGGCCGAAGACCAACTGGCGGTCGAGCAGGGGCTCCCGCTGATAAACGAGATGGCGGTCGAGCAGCCCCCCCCCAACGAACGAGATGACGGTCGAGCAGGTGCTCCCGTTGGTCAAGGCGATTGCGGTCGAGCAGGGGCTCCCGCCGATTGAGCCGGTGGTCGAGCAGTTGGCGCTCCCGCTGAACAATACCGCGGTCGAGCAGGGGCCCCCGCTAGGGGGGGGGGGGGGGTGAGATCTCGTCCAGCGAGAGCGACTCATCATCCTCGAGTTCGCACTCGAGGCGGCGAAAGGAGAAATCCAAGCGACGTCGGCTGAAACCACGTCGAGAGCCCGTGCCAAGTGGCAGCTCACCGACGGAGTCGGTCTGCGTGCTTGAGTATGTGGAGGGTACCGCCAGTCGCCAACGTACACTCAAACTTGCAAGCCCACCTCGAGTGGCACAGTCGATCACCCGAATTCCAGGTCTCTCCTGGAAGAAATTCCTCTGCGATCTCAAGGACGGCGTAGGCGAGCGGGTCTGCCTGATCACCGACGCTGATTCAGCGTCGCTCGAAGTGAACGCTGTCAGCGAAGATGACGGCTCCTCGCGCCCAAAGAGCGCCGAACCGAAGTCGGCCCGCGAGGAGCGCTTCGCAGCACAATCTTAGGAAGCGCTACGCAAATCAGGTTACCCAGTCTACGGGACCGTCCGCAAATTTGAGGACGTCTTACCGGATAAGATCCCAGCCGACCTTCCGGCTAGTAACCCGAAGAGCTTCGACCAGAAGGCCGACGTGAAACGCGGATCGCGGTCGGAGACGATGGATCCGGGGAGGTCATGATGACGGAAGACAGCATCAGTGAAATGCATCGCGGTATCAGTGTCCGACACCGGAATCAGATGGGCCATCTTGCTGAAGCGGTCGACGAACACCAAGACACCCAATGCGTAGGCCGAGGACGAAGTCCTCGACACCGGGCGCCAGGCATCGGTGGCCACTGGGAGAGGTCGCAGGGGGAGCCTGCGACGACGAAGAGGCTTAACACGCTGACAGATCTCGCAGGTGCGCACCTATTTCCGTACCCATTTATACTGATGGGTAGTAAAAGTCGCGTGGCACGGCGGAGATGAGCGCCCAGCGGGGCATCGTGAAACTCATGGATAATCCGTGAGCGCAGGTTGGGGTCATTGGGAACAACGACACGGGAAGCATCGGAGTTGTCGATGCTGTACGTCTGCAGGCCATCGTCAAGACGATAACGATGAATGTGCTTGTCGACCCAACGAGCCACGTGGGTCGTAGTCGGGACGCCCAGACAAAGCGTCGGCGAGAATGTTGTTCTTGCCAGGCTTGTAGTGGATTACGAAGTTGTACTCAGATAAGAACGACAACCAGCGAGCCATCCACTGCGAGAGGTGAGGACTCTTCATCGCTGTCCTCAGCGATGCATGATTGGTATACACCGCGAAGGTCTTCTCACCCAACAAGTACACTCTGAACTTGATAAGAGCGTAGCGCATCGCGAGAAGCTTTTTTGTCGTGGACGGGGTAGTAGCGATCCGCCGGCTTCATCTGTCGGGATTGGTAACTCGCGACGCGTTCGCGGCCTTCATCATCAAATTGCATCAGCGCACAGCTGAGAGAGTGTGCAAAATCGCTCGCGTCGCAGACGACGTGAAAAGTCTTCGAGTCATCCGGGAGCGCGAGGATCAGAGCCTCAGCCAGGCACTTCTCCACCGAGTCGAAGGTAGCTTGATGCGCGGAGTCCACGACCACGCCGTATCTTTCTTCAGCAACGAAGCGAGCAGCTGGATCAGCCCGGCGTAATTCTTCGTATACTTGTGAAGATAATTGGCGAGACCCAGCCACTGACGCAGTTCAATGGGGCTCTATGACGTAGGCCACGTGCAGATCAAAGACACCTTCTCGGGGTCAGCGAGAACACCGTGCTTGCTCACAAAGCAGCCAAGCACCGGAATCTCCGGTGCACAGAAGAGGCACCTCTTCAAGTTCGCGGACAGCTTGTTCTCGTGCATATCTTGGAAGACCGCAGATACTTTAAGTGAATCTAGAGCGCGCTGAGATCTCCCTCAGCGCGACTGTGTACGAATATATCGTCGAAGTAACTCGGCGCGAAATCACAGAGCGGACGCAACACACGGGAGACCATGCGATTAAACGTGGCGGGGGCATTCTTCAATCCTTGCGGCATAACAAGCCACTCCCAGAGCATACCGCTGGGAGTACGTACCGCTGTGAGCGGTATGTCGCTCAGCCTCATGAGGATTTGATAGAATCCATCGGTCAAGTCGATGGCGCTGTAGATCTCAGTACCCGACATGGCGTCGAGCACCATGTCTTTCCGTGGAATCGGCGTCTGTGCAGGGATGGTAACGTCGTTCAGCTTGTTGAATGCATGGACGATGCGCCACCGACCCGTGGCTTTCTTCTCGCAGAACGTCGGGCTGGAATGCGGCGATGTACTCTCACGCACATGACCCGCCTTGCGGCGGCTCTCGAAGAACTCGTCAATGGCTTTGACTTGATCTCGCGGCAGTGACCACTACCGCGTCACGCAATACTTGGAGCCGGGCACGAGATCGATCTCGTGGCGAATTCCTCGGGCTAGAAGCTATTGATGTCCACGGCAGCCCACCTGGAAACGAATGGCCAGACTGAGCGCGTGAACCGCGTCCTCGAAGACGTTCTTCAAAGTTACGCGACGTCTTTCTCCAGTTGGAGCTCGTTCTTGCCCCTTGCCGAGTTTGCACAGACGACCGGGTTGAAACCTTTCTCCGTTAACAGCGCGCGCCACCTGCGCACGTGTATTTGAGTGGCCAGGGCTTTCAGCCCTGTCCCTAAAATAAAGTCAGACTTGAATTTTCCACAAACCTAAGACTCGGTCGTTCTATTGCGAGCTTCCTCAACACTATATTGTACGCTAGTAAAGGAGTAAGTACCTGGCCCGTTACACTGAGGCTCACTGAGTTCGACTCGGCTGACCTCGTAACATAACCCTGTGGCCTCCACCAACGGACAGACGACAGCACGCGAGCAATTTTACAGGTCACCGATCGTAGTGGCAGCTCGGCTAGAAGTGTCACGGCACCCGGCCTGTCCGACGTACCAATCCGCCGAGTTCGCGGGGGCTCGCTTCGCGCTTTTGCCCTTATCAGATAGACTTAATCTCTTGGCGCTGCCAGTTAATACCCTACAAGCTTACGAACCTCGGGTAATAATGCCAGACATAATCCTGTCCTGTGCAGGGACTTCCGGAAAAATGTACACGTTTCTTGGACTAGGAAAATTCTGCTCTGTCGGCTGTTATCTTTCGGGAACGGGAGCCTCTTTGGGCTTCTTCTATTTCTATACCTCCTATACAAATAGCAAGTGAAATGAAGTCGTTTCGGGTCTCAGCCGATCGTTTCGCCGGGATCAGGCGTCCATGAACTCAGCGGCCACCCGGACAATGGGATCGAACAAGATACCCGAGTTCGTACCGTGATAATCTGCCCCTGATCCCGTAATGCCTATTCCAAAGGGCTATTGGAGGTTGCCCATTGAGGTGCGGGCCGAATCTGAAAATCCTTACACCACAGTATTGAGGGTATTGAGGGTTACCGGTTTGGTATCGGTTATTGACCGTAAACCGGTTAGCCCGAACCAGTCCAATCCGAACCCACGCCGATTACGCCACCGCCGATTACGCCACTGTCGATTATGTCACCTGTGGGTACAAGATGGGCTTCGACGTGGCGCTCTCTGATTGGCTGAAGTAACTCAGTATCCAGTAAAGAATCAAGTAGTGTGTATCCAGTAGGTCTAGAATAGCGAGAAGGCTAGCGAGCTAAAAACCTCAATCAATCACTTTCGAATCTTCGTTCTACCCCTCAAGTGGTTTCCAGTCTCTGCTCCGGTCTCGCCCAGAGTGCTGCCCTCCCCCCGCTCCGTCAAGCTTACGGTGTCAAGATCCATACCCTCCATCACACAGCTCCACCCTCACCGGTGAGCGCGTAGGTCTCACTTCGAGTCGTATTTCAACCAGCCCGATGCACTCAACCGCGAATCTATCGACGATTCATTTAGGTCCGTGATCGCTGTCTATCTTGCTCATAAACTCTGCAACCTCGGGTCTCTTTTTGCGATGATGTTATCAGGTAGGACGAGTGCCGGGAGCTGATAGCACACCTAGGGGTAGCATAAACAGCGTGCACTCCCGACTGATTACTCTGGAGAAGGCCCTATACAGAATAGTGCTCGGCGTGGGCTAATCACCGCGAGTAAAGCCTTGCCCTTTTCTACTGCGGGAACCTGGTTATCGAGCGGCATGCACTCGAACCAATGGATCACAACAGATTATTAATGGATCTCTACAGTGTCACCCAACCATGAATCGTCAAAATGCGTGACTTATATGGCCAAAGACATTGTCCACCGTAAAAAGTGAAAAAACATCTTATACTGTGAAGAATTCGTCCCGTGTGTCGGGCCTAGCATTACCACCTTGGGGAATGCTAAAAATAACGCATCATTTGCCGAGTCTGAAGCACGATTGCCAGCGCAATAATGGCTTTGTCGTCAAAACTCGAAGAAGCATAGTCGCGGTTGGCACAAACTCGCGCAACGCAGTCCCCAATCGATCTTATCTTAAACTAATGTATTCGCCTCTTCCAATGAGTTCTCCACTCGACTGCGCTGTGCTTCTCACTGCTGCTTCCTCCGAATCTTAGGTCTGCCTTTATTCTTTGTGGCCTCAACAATTTCAAACTGTCGGCATTCATTCTCTGAGGACGAGCTGACGGCATTGTCGTAATCATATTTTTTTTAAAAGGTTTTAAGCTTTCTAAATGTCAAGCATCCAAACATATTGCCCGACTGGCTGGGTGTATTCACCAACACGTTATAATAATTCACCAATTGGTGTGGCTTTTCACCAATTCGTTGGGGATGTTCAACAATTCCTATGCGTCCTTCACCAAACGGATGGAGTTCATGTTTGGCACGAAATTCTTGTTTGACATGGTCTTGAAATTTGCATTTAAACTTCTCCAACGTCGGCTGCATTGACAGCGAGGCTGTACATCGCGCGATTTTGTTGTGCTTTCACGCCCCGGTCTCAGTAGTTTCTCGACAGAGTCTATAATGCCTCCACTCCTTTTTGCATTTATATCAGGAGTAGAACGTTGATCGGCCACATCGCCACCTTCTTTGCTGTTGGAATGGTGTGATCTTCTTCGTCACTAGCGTAGCCAATCCGTCTGACCTTCGTCTTGAGGGTAGGAGGGATGGCAGTCTTGTCGGGAGATTCTCCGTCTAAAGATATATTACTCGAATGATCGCAAAGTCTGCGGTCAGTCAGTATCGATATTATATTGGGGACAACAATCTTGGGAATTGTACCCTGACAAGCACAGACTCCAAACTTGAGCAGCGCCTGGCGATATTCTCACAGCCCTGGACGGAGACTCGAGCGCTCAGGATGGCCACGTGCCACAACGCCTGGACAACCAGGATGAGTATACTCAAATCTAGATACTACCGACCGACAAAAGCGACCGACCACGGATGTGTTGTGTACAACCAGAGATTGAATTACCGCATGCACCCAGCGATGACGATACGACTGCCACAGAGCACGACACGGAGATCAAAGCGGCGAAATTTGTTGACCTTTAGTGATTTCGATAGTAAGATCAAGAGAAGAGTAGGTTGCATAAGAAGAATAGCCAGAGTTTAGCTACATAACAGGAAACAGAGTTCGGTTTCACGTCTAAGGCGCAAGTGATTCGACTAGGTGCTAAGAAAGTCACTATCCCAGTAACCTGGCGCGCATCGGAGTGCATGAATTTGGCGAAGACAAAGACACATCGGCCGTGCTAGAGCAACCGCATGTGGGACCCTCATCACAACCCAGGGCGCACTTCAGACAAGGCCGTGATATGTATGATCACACGTAACAGGTTTGACCTGCTTTATTTTCATGTTAATTAGGCGTTATTATCCCATATGACGACACCTTTCATAATTCGAGTGGTACGCTTGGGCGGTTAATCACCCCTAAGTTTGTACGACTGTGTGAAAGAAGGACTATGCATTAGCCATATTGTTTCTCTACTTTGAGGGCGGCGCGTGTTTATAAATTATGAGGAAGAGTATAGTGCGAAAGGGTGCCTGACAGACCAGTGTTACCAATTGGCTGGACTGCAGCCCAATTTACTGCAAGTAAGTAACAAATTTTGTGAGCATGACTAACGGATACTATCGAATAATAAACCGGGCACACAACAAATAGGGTGGGAATGTTGAAGCGTATTATTTGTATTTTGAATCGGCTACTCTGAAAACTATGTGCTCGATCGGATGCTTGTGAATGGTTACCTTTGTTACTAGCGAACAGCAACGCATTCAAAAGTGACCAACTCAGAATGTTAAGGGAGCAAACAAAATCCTTTTCAGGTGGTCCTTTTTGCATGGAACACTGGTATGAAAAATAACCAATTTAATTTGCTAAGGTGCCCGAACCAATACGAAAACTTACCAGTCAAGTTCATTTTAAACAGTAACTGCTGTCGGTGACCGCCTCCTGTTGACTGAGAGGGGCAACCGCAGCAAATTTGACGTACTCAGAAAGAATAAGACCTTATTATTTCAAGTTTCTGAGGCACGGGAATGTTAGACTCAGCAGCAATAAACGTGCATCAGAGCCGGAACACTTACTGCAGTCAACTTTGCAAGTTGGCTTGTCTTACGGATAAGGTAATCTTGCGGAGTGATACCTGGTTCTTCTCCAGAATAATTTGTAGAACGCATGGTGTCTAAAAGATAACGTCCCAAATACCGGTAATATCGAAAGACATTCACCAGGTTATTGGAGCAACAATATCAAACATATATCAAGAAACTTTCGTGGCTCGACAAAAAAACTTGAAGTGAGCAGCTATGTCCACATCTGGAACGACCAAGCCTGACGTCAAAATGAGCAAACCCAACGGCAAAAAACGGAAGATCATTTTGCAGATGCCTGTTCACGACTAAATCATTAGACATACAGCTTGTTAGGGGTGCTACAAGCGGCGATATGCATAGCGAAACAGAAACTTAATATACTTTAAATATGGCGGCTAGTAGCCATGGTAAGATCTGTCACGATCTCGTCAAGCGTGACGTCGAGGTTCTCGTCATACGAAAAACTGATCGTCCACGTTACCGAATCATCGTCTACTAAACCTGATGTAACAGAGCCACTAAAGCAGCTTTTCTGGAGACGAATCCCCGAGAGAAGTTGAAAAACGGTGTAGGGCTTTTGTATCCGATGGCTTCTGCGGGATACTTCTCGAGCTGACATTTCAAACGTGCGTCCGGCCCCGTGATTATAGTATTCACGCGGTCAGAGGCTTCGACAGCGTCAAGAATCAGACACTTTATTTCTTTCTCAGGCACCCGGGAGACGACACTGCACGAATCTCGTTGAGATCTAAATGACCATTTATAGCTGCAGCTGCGAGCACATGCGAGCATACCCATCCTGAAAGCACATATTCCTTATATTCAAAGGTATACTTGCGTCGAAAGAGCTGAATTATTTCACTATTCACCTCCGACAACACTTGCAGCTTGTTAAACTTGTGTTGTTTTGCTAACACGAACACGGTAGAGCGAGCGATCCTGCGCGCAGCCATAGTGACATCCATGCAGCAGTTAGAATCGAGACAATATGATTCAAATTGCAGTGAAACCCAGACAAAACACCATGTGAGAGCGCTGGCCATATGCAGATCAAAGGTGCTCTTCCTGTTGATATAGAAATTCTGCAACTGGTGTGGTGACGCCCCATAAACCTTGGTACGATTCTTTACCAATGGCTTGAACCTTGTTGAGCTGCTCGCGGAGCAATGGTGCTTCGGCACAAGGACGGATCGTTGGTGGAGTTTGGTGCGAACAAAATTTGTTCGCACTTTATTTAATAAAGTGCAAAATTTACCCATCGAAAGCTCCAAGAGATGCACTAGTACTGCACGGAGGTACGGACCCATTTGAGCCCTGGTGCTTTTGTGAAGCGATTCAGCTCCTTATTGTTGTGCAAGCGATCCAGGATACTTCGACGTTTCGACATCCAACGGAACAAGGTACGTCTCAGTGGGCCAGTCAGCGTATTTACCCTCTTTTTGGTCGCGTCATTGCTGTGCCAACACTTTTGACAGTCCCTTGAAATGTCTAGTGGTAGTAGTTTTGTGTATGTAATTGATATATGCCTTGATAAGAAACGCGAAAAACACTTTGATCAAAAGCAAACTGTTCTTGTCGGCTGATAGGCCCTTGCGACTGACATGCGGACAACAAGTGACGAGCTTACTGTAAAACCTGTGTGCAAACGAACGCTGGCCATTTATGGACAGTTATGAACTACAAATCAAAAGCAATACTTTGATTGTTGGTGGGTTAGAAAATAGTCATGGATAAACATGAACTGTCCGGATGCACATAAGTTCTACGGAAATATCCGGCCAAGCTTTCCGGAGTGCGGAAGTGATACAGGTCGCTTACTCCGCAGCACCAAACACTCGGTATCTAATCAAAGTAAAAAAAAAACTGATGCACAGTTTGACAGATCCCGATTCGAGTCACTGCGATCTCTCACGAAGTTATCCCGGCGGTCGATATTCTTTGCTGTGTCATAGGCGAGACCGGTGTCCATGTAGTCACTGTCGCCTGCCGAGGCGTGGCCGCTGGACTGGCCCTGATCGCTCCACTCACCTTCCAAAAAATTAAAGTAGCATCAATGTAAGTGTGACAACGAACAAGGTATCATGTGATCTAAACACGGAGAAAAATTATTTCGTGATCGGTAAAGTATACCTTTATTCAATTAATCTAGTACACTGATGCAAACGTTTTGTCCCTAAGCACACGTAGTCGCTCTTCTTCTTTTAGTGCCTCCTTTGGACGCCTTGGCCATAGCGCTAAGGCACGCGTAAATGACTGAATAGCAAAAAAGGCGTTGCGTGATACGACTCTCGAGACAAGCAAATAGCATTGATGCGGCTTGTTCGCTATTGCAATGCTCGATTTCCATTCGTGAGCGAAGTGTCTTCCCTTGAACCTTGTAAACAGTCGAACCGACTGCGCATACAAACGGGCATTGCTGGATTTTAACTGACATGGTTCCTGCTGCTCCGCCGCTTGCCGGTGTGAGTGCTATTTCTGCTTTTGAGAACGCTTCAGAGTCGTAAATATAGGAAACAGATTTACGTCCATATCCGAGGCTATTGCGTGTGAATAATCACTTTTGGGGACTCGTAGCAACGCATATTCTGGTGGCTTATTGGGACGGCGGCTACCACATTGGCGACACTATCTCGAACGGTCTGAACTGGACATTGGCGCTAAAGTTAACATGCTCTAAAATGCCATTTGTACCATTCGCAATACCTTTTCGAGGTCGGAAGTTCTGGATCACTTATATCGGCATTCCTACAACAAGATCCAAGTACTGAGCCATGCTTCCGAACTTCGTATCAGGCATTCCGATTATCTTTCAATGCCTGCTCGGTTTAGATCTTTTAGTGCGCCTTTAAAATTCGCAGCAACTCGAATCGGGAGACGATCTTCAGTGAGTAGTTCTGCCGTTCGAGCTATAAACTGATTGTTAATAGCCCACCGGATTTTGTTTTGACAAAAACCCAATTACCTTCAAATGATTGAAGCTGTTCAGGTGATTCATCTCCAAACACTCGACTATTGACGATTTCACAAAATCGTGATGTCCACACTTCAAGACAAGCTAAACGACAACCTTCCCACCATACGGATCGTTCTTAAAGCGCATAGATTCGGATAGAACAATAACAGTTGTAAATGACCGCTATAATTCGATACCTTCAATATCCACAGACGAAGGCTTTCTTTTGTTTCTGGGATCGAGCGAGATACAAAGGGTCAGGTCTGACCGGGGGGGGGGGGTAATTGGAGGGAATCGCCGGCTAGTAGCGCATTAACTCCGCTGAAAGGACATCAGGTAGCTTCTTTGTTTTGCGAAGTAATTTATCGAGCTTCCCAAAATCATTTTTCGTATTCATCAAGATTTCATCCACAATGAAATGGTCCAGCTGCGAGATAGCTTCATGTCCTGTTGATTTTTCCATGGCAAGCAGAAACGAAGCAAGCGTCCTCCGTCCAATCATCGTTGCTGCTTTTCAGGTTAGTGCAGTTTTCGCCAAGCTTTGAGATCTTCTCCAGGAATGACAGCGATTCTACAGCATCAATTACTCGGATTTTTCCAGTTCCGCCGTCACCGGTAAGAAACATGAGTAGCTGACTTTTCTTCTAAATGCACAAATGTGTCTAAATGCGGATCTGTCTCAAGTAAATTTGTCTCCATGAGCGACCAACGCTTGAACAGTGCTTTACCAATTCGAGAGAAGGCCGCATGCTGCCGCTCATTTAGTGTAAATGCTGCAGATACCGCTGCAATTGAAGAAAATGGCTGCGGTGTCGTAGTGGGTTGTGACATAGGGTTTCTAAAGAACTTCTCGGGAAGCAAACACCACGACGTAATTCAACTACTTAAGTCCACTGCTCGTTACAAATTGTTGGCACCCTGGAGAGTTGCGTGTCCGATTATCCTTAGTGTGAGAATTGACTACCCACTTTCGAAGAGCTAAGACCTGAATATGAGGTTGATGCCTGCCTTGTGAATTGAGTGTCTCACGATGATATTGCCGGGAGTCAGCGCCGCAGTTGCCTTAGCAGACACATAGCATATCGTGTTTCCTGAATTTAGAAAGAATTTCATCTATTCGTTTTTCAACTGCGGGAGCTCAAGGAAATAGAATAGGGGAAAGCTGAGACGCGTCAACAATTTCATATTGTATAACGTCGCCGCTGGGCCAATTCTCTTCAAAAGACAAATTGTGCACTTGATCGGGTAAGTGGTCATCGTCCAGCTGCAATTCAAACATCTCGTTTTGATAAAGATCATCGCCTTCTGCTTCACCGTTGTCGTAGCCGGTTTGGTGAACCTTTTCTTCTGCTCCACGCTCCTGTGCCTTCTCTCGGCCGCGACTAATATCCTCCATATTGGTCTTAATCTCGTTTACGAAAGCACTTTTTTTACCAGCCCATTCAGAACATGGACTTATCAAGCTCCCAACTTATGGTCTTCCTTCCACAGAGAATAAATCCGAGAGATTCTGAAATGGTTTGAATTGAAGCATTGCTGTGCTAGCATAGTCGTCTCGTCGTACCAGTGTCGAATTATCATTAGGCTTCATATCCGTGCACCGATAACAGTTGGAGCAATATGCACACTTCTTACGCCAACACAATGCGTCGACTGGAGCGGGTGGCCTGTTGCAAATTTAATATCATCATGCAGTTCGCCTTAATCCATCTTCGAAAATACGCATGACAAATTCATAGAGATTTGCCTCGTTGGGGCCATACAGTCGAAAAACGTAGGCATCCAGCAGTGACGCTGAAACAAATTCTCTTTCACTTCGTGCTTCAAGTGCACTTAGCTCACAAGAGTGCTCTTTTATTGTAGTAATTTGCTTCATTACTTCGCGGAGAGGCAGGTTTTTAGCACTCGTGAAGCAGATAAATCCTCGGAAAATGTAAAGCGCGGCTAAGTGTCCAGCAATTTCTTGTTTGCCTGCCACGTGATTTGTAATTGACGTCAAACGCTTTCTAGCACTTGCGAGATCGGACTGGTCATTCTTGCATTCTTTCTCTTGCAGTTGTTCCAGCGGTATTCGTCGTTTTAACGCAACTAATGCTACTGCGGTGACAGAGTCAATCGGCTTTGGGGGGGTTGATAACGTACTTACAACAGTAATACACACGGCCCGTAGGGTCGGTCCTACAAAGCAGTAGTTGAATGTCGTGATTGTAGCGAAAAGCAGCCATCATTATGTAGTTGCACCCATTTATGTAATCACTGCCAATAGCACGGCGTACCACCACACCTGATGATGAGCTTTTCGTTTTTATAGCTTTTTCTCGCGGGAACAAAAATCTACACTCTTGGTGGGGTGATGTTGACCGCGATTGCTCAAAGCAACTGTCTGCGTGCACGCGCCAGTGCTGATTGAACATCACAACAAGGGATGAAACCAAAAAATCCAGCTGCTTCTTGGACAAGCGAGAATCATCAAGTGTTGTGGGGAGTAACTCCATTAGCCGCATCATTCCATTCAATGGAAATAGGTCATCAGGCGGACGTATAAATGGTCACTGATAGAAGTTGATAAAGGTAAGGTGATCCACATATTTCGGTACGTCATCGAGCAAGAACTCACGACTGTGAAGGATACTTTCGCGATTGTGCACCATTGATTTCGCTTCATTTTCATCTTGCCGACAATGTTGCTCAGCGTTGACACGGTGTCGAAGCTCCGTTTTGGTCAAAGGTGAAAATGACCGAGGCCAACATTCAGGTGGGTTGACCACTAGCGTTTGACGGAGTATGAGCTGGGAGCTAAAATTGAGTTTGCACCTTATGCATTGGGCTGTCATCGGCTTGCACACGTTGTGGTGGTCGGATAGCTCTCGGCCATTAAGCGGGTCTCTGCGCGCTTTAATAGAACTTGCCAATGATGCTAAATCTTTGTACGATGATCCGCATACCGCACCACTTCGCAGCTTGACTGATATTGGAAGGTCAGTACTGACAATGCTGTCCGCGTATTCTGCAATTCTATCATCAAATTTTGCCTCGGCGTCCTGCCAGAGTTTTCAATCGCATTCGAATTAGGAGGACAATGCGATAAACAAATTAAAAAGTGCGCATGTAGCGTTCCTCCTCCCTGCGTTTCCACCATGCCGAAATGTGGTTTTACTTGTCAAAAAAGCACTCTAGAGTACTTTCCGTTTGTTCCGTTTACACCAAGTACATCGTGAAGAACTGCTTTTCTCATGGATTACCTTAATGAAGCACCGTCGTTACCATAGTAGCACTTCTTAAGCTTGTCCGTGATGGGAGTGAGGACTCTAAAACATCAAATATAGTATCCACATTGCTGGCAGCGGCGTATTGCGCTGTCACGAACGAGTTGTCCGAATTTGGCGTAAGCGTCAAAAAGAGTGACTGCTGGCCAAATCTTGCTTGGTAAGCAAAGGCTGGACGCCGATACTGTAATCTCTCGTTGGCACTTCCCCACAATTCTGCACTACAAGTCTCCACAGACCTTAAGAAACGAAAAGCTGCAGACCCCTGGTCTTGATTGAAACTATCTCTAAGCACACCTTACTATCGCCGTTTGTTGATGAGTAAGGCCTGTTGTAACGCTTGTTCAGTAATGTCACTGTAATCCCGTACCAATCAGGGTTGCGCCGACACATCAACGAAGTGCGAAAACACATATTTTTGAACGCTAAATGGTCGAACGTACAGAATAGAAATGTTTCATCTTCAGCAAAGCGGCGAGAGCTCAGTAGGCTGTCGTGCACAGATTGCCACGCTTGCGCTTCGACGCACGGGCCGTCTCCAACAAACCCAACGCTTCTCTCAATGATGATCCTCTCATCTTCAATGTTGCCAACCGGATGCTTGTCGTTTTGGCCACGAACATCGGTTTGTTCGCCATCGATCTGACCCGCGAGATTTGAATAATCGCTATTATAAAAAAGGTCTTCATAGACGCGAGATTCATTATAGTTGTTGCCATTCTCAAGACGATCCATATTCCAATCAACCCCTTCAGAAATGTTGTTGACACTCTTGTAAAAGAGTAATAAATTATTGACGCGACTTGTGCGAATACGATGCATCTTCTTGATCGACTCATCTTGCACCTTAATCAGAGAGCCAACAATTACACGAGGTAGGAATCCGACCGACCCAGCGTCCTTGGAAGAATTGTAACGGGTGGTGCTGGAGTAGCATCAAATGTCATACAGTGAAATCTGGTTGATCTGTGTCTTCCTCCTCTTATCACCCTCGTCAGTGCAACAACACTAACGGGTTGCGTGATATAGCGCTCTGGAAGAGTAATGTTATAAAAGCGAGATTGTAATTTGTCAATAAAGAAGCCATTCATGATCGCAAAATGTGACATTTTGGCATTCTGCACACAATTGTTTCAGTATTTGCATACAGCAAACCAAACACCGTTACCCTTTACCATAGAAAGCTTGCGGAGAAGGCATGACAGATCCCAGATCACTCGAAATTGTTGAGCAATCGTATTGTTTACTCAATTCCGGTCGAAGTTCTTCTGTAGGTCGCCCAAGAGATATTTTCATTTTTTTCTTAAATAGGACGAATCATGTACTGGAACTCTGACAGTCGGCTTTCGTAGAACAAGGCGGTCAGATATCGCACAAACGCATTCGTCTTATCCATTAGGGCCAAGTGAATGTTGCAATTGCTGCCAAATCCGGTCTTTTTCAAGAACTAGCACTGTGTTGAGCTCGAAACGATCGTGATGGAAAGCGTCGGGCATATTTACGGACAATTTGTAGCGGTTGCGATCGTTTTGTTCCTGTCTCCCAGTGTGAGTATAAGCTCGATTTATGTCGAACATTTTCCGTCTCCCTTTTGCGATATCCGCACGTGTACTGCCGCATGTAATTTCGCCTTTGTCCAGCTTGGTCTGCTTTCGCCATGATCAATTCCAAGTACTTGAGAGTAAGACTTGATATTAAATGAGCTGATTTTTGTTGAGCAAAGCTGCTATGGGGACAGTGGTTGAGTTATCCTCTCACAAAAATAATCGGTGAGGCATCTGATACGAATCAGACAGTAACAGCACTCACGATCCGAAATTACCGTTCATCCGATGAACAGTGAAAAAGATAAGGACGGCGTGGGTTATGTATAGCTATATGATTAGAGCTGTGATCATCACAAAAATTTCGGTGAATGGATAAATCAAGAGAGGTGTGGTTCGTTTTGGTGTGGTCATCAAGTATTTGTCAACAACGTCATTACTGAAAGTTGATTTTGCCAACTAGCATAGCCACCTATTGTGAAGAGTTGACACATTGCCAACGCTTCACAATAGGTGGCGATACCGGTAACATGACCACGCTAGCGCCGCCAAAGCCAGCCATGTTCAGGATCTACTCAGCCAAAAGTGGTAGCGACGGCCATTCAAGTTGACGATGATATCACCAAGATGGATGGCAAGCTGCACAGCTGATTTATTTCGTTTTGTATGGTTAATATTCCTATTTGATATTAGTTCAGATTTGAAGGCGTACATCACTAGCAAAACAAGGAAACGAAGAAAACTTTTCACGCCTCGAGCTACGACATTTTCATCCACGGTAAACTACTGTGGGTCTCGTTGCACACACACACCGGCGAGCACTATCTTCGATTGCACATATTCGAGGAAGCTGCTCCGAGCCCCTTGATGCTCAGCTGAAGGTATGAATGCTTATGCTTAATGTGCGAATTTTTTTTTCTTTTAGGCGTTTGATATTACAGTAATCTGCCTCCCTAAGCAACGCCTGATATATATTGTTTGTCGAAGTGTATAAGGTGATTACGAGGTAAGCAACAGTCAAACGATTTGTAGCTGTACTAATTTTAGTTGAGCATATAGCTAACACTGGCTTTGTTATCAATCCCAAATGTTGGCAGCAATGCTTAATGGTCGATCGACTTACTTTAGACTATGCTGTTTCACACCACAGCAGAGCTGCGAACAAATCTACACTATATGGTTTATCTACAGATAAACCTATGTAATCTAAGCATATAACATTTTCTGTGTAAGAACATACCTCTTAATGCAGTGAATGATATTGTCGACTTGTCGGTCGTGGCGGGCAGGCTGGACTCGTCCACAGTCCACCTTGAGATCTCGACGTACGTCACGGCGGGGGATAGTTTAGCCTTCTCGATGACCCCGATCTTCTCGAACCAGGTGAGATGGAGGCGCTTCAGCGACTTCTTGGCGACAGCGGCAGTGGTGCTGCTACAGTACTATAGTGGCGATGTGTGCATTTGCGAGTGAGAATAAAAAGGTGCTGTTCTTCATTATAGTGTACTTTCAAAAGGCGGCAAAATTCAAATTTGGCCAGGAGGTACATTCCTCCTGGTTCAACCAGTTTGGGCGTGTACTGGATTCTCGAATCAGTAGTACAGACTCAGTTTCGTTTTAGTTCATAGTTCGTCGATGAAAGTGTTGGATAATGGTGTAGTTTACCTTTCAAGTATCTGTCGGACAAAACCTTTAGAAAACGGCTTGCTTTTCGCTCTAACAGCTCCGGATTTTGCGTCTCGGTTTAATAAGATAAATATAGGACTCTCATTCATTCCGAACAACCTACCATGCTAAATCAAAGGCAAATTACATGAAGGCAAACACTGGAGATGTGTGCCGTTATTAATGCTTTGCATCAAAGCAGAACTTGCGCCTTTGGAGCGGGCACGCCATCTGGGATAATGCTTTGTAACTCTACCCAAAAACTTTCGCTCATATTGAAGCCGTAGTCTTAATATTACACATAACCGGACCCACATGCTGAAGTTGGCATTGCACCTATATTCGCAACAGATAAATCGAAATAGTGCTCTAGTTGCCTGTGACACTGTCAGACTAATCCTTCGCTCAAGTCATTCATCTTAACCATATCATCAATCTTATCAATAACCCTTTTCTAGTATTTTCAATCGAAAGTCGTAGTTGCTCGCCTTCGGTACGTTTCATCCCCCCACCACCACAACTCTTTTTATTCGTGTCTCTTATGCAATTACACCGACTTTTGCCAACCTTAATTCTAACGAATGCCCAAAACACGTCGATTTTCACCATTCTGTCCGCTATAAAATTTCAACTGACTCTGGTAACATCGTTTCACCCGGCATCATGAGTCTTATCGTCACTCCCCACTACGCAGCGGGCTTGTTAACTGTCTTGTCCTAACTCCATAGCAATGCATTTATCAGGTTAGTCAAAGCCCACTTTCATTCGACGATCCAATTAGCCCATCACTTCGCTCCATTATCCATCAGCTTGTACAGTAAGCGATCTGACCACGTTCCCCGGTTTGATTCTCGTGCTCCTCTCAACACTAGATCCTCTCTGTCGATCCCGGTAGAAACATAGACCCTAGGCGTCGGAGTGAAGGTTGGAATATCAAGATCCGTGCCACTACGTCGCCTTGGCCTACTCTGCTCCCGTTCAAACACGTGTCGCATGGTTACGCAGATCTCGTCGTCCACGACGACCTTTTCTACTGTCTGCTGACTCATCGCTGGAGCTGCCGGAGTGGTTCCTTGAGTCTCCGTCTGCTTCATCACTCCTTCAACCCTACTGACATCGCCACGCTTATCGCTACTCTTGCTGGCGCACAGCACCTCGTCCGTTGATGCCCATCGTAGTAGTCACTGGTGCTGCTACTTGATGGCCCGCCCAAACCATTACCGCTATCTGAGGGCTGTCCGGCTTTCGCTACTCGTCTGTGTTACATTACACTTCATCGCATTGGAAAAAGGCATTAGGCATACAAATAAAATGAGAGCCATAATCCGTAGAGTAAGCAACGTGTAACTACACAACAATGGGAGCTACATTAAGACGAGTATGTAGGCGCAAACCATGCCGTTAAATATTTCTGTATAACTAAAGGAAGTGTTCGGAAGGAGCTGAGCTCGTAATATTGAGCCAAACAAAGACTAGCAGTAAAAAATGAATGATATCTCGTCGGTGCGAGTGTTCGGGTGAGTGCGGGTACCCGCAATCCAGAAGAAGGGTTGCTCGGGAGGATCGGGTAACCCAAAGGAGGTCTGACGCCACTGCATTGCAACAGCTCACAGCCAGGGCAGCCAGCACGTCGACGTCTTCAGCGGGTAGTGGTCTGACCAATCAGGCTCCAGCTGCGGAGATGGCAGCGAACCAAGTTTCCATGCAACTATTGTCAATTGCGGTCGCGAGCTTGCAGCACGCTCACGTGGCCGGTCAGTCAGCGGCAGTAGCATCATGGTTACAGCAACATTGTAGTGTACCGAGATATTGCGAATCTTTATCCCAGATCGGGTACCCGATACTCGACTGATATTCCTTTAGGGTGCCCGATTGCGAGCTCTGGTGGGCACCACCGTCAAATCTGCTGTCTGCGATACTACTGGCTTCTGCGCTGCTGGTTGGCTCGTGCTCGGCGAAGGTGCAGATCCTCGCTGGCTCGGTACCACTGCTCAACTCGCCATTAGAGGTGTATTTAAACTCATACCAGCAATCACTAGCTCTAGCTGCTGGACGGTATTCGTCATCGTGTCCATCTCCGCTGCTGATAGTATCTCGTCATTTCCCTGCGACCCGTCATCACCCGTAGTGGGGCCATTGCCCCAGGGCTTGCTGGCCGTGATGCCGTCTTCTTCGACCACTTCGTAGGTCGTCACAAGCTGCTCTTCGTGCCTTTTGCTTTGGTCTGCTCGTCGTCGTCCTCCTCCCCGTGGCTCTAGGCATTGATCACTTCGTAGTCTGCCTCCTCGCGATCCGACTCAGTACTGCGCGGTGCATCAACATGTTTTTTTCTTCGTTTGAAGCCGCTACTTCCCTTTTCTTTGCCACATAATATCCATTGATCACGATAGCTAAGTACACGCAATTCGGCTCGTCACAGGATCGCATTTGTGCAATTATGCGTCAAACTCCGTATGTTATACCGATCGAACGGTAAGATAACGCCCCTGTATGATCCCAATATGACGCGTCTAGGTTCGCCTGCTTGCCGACAAGTCGTATGGATCGCGCTGATGTCGCGGTTGTTCTCCCAGGCTCTTAGGAAAGTGCCCCGCAATCCCACCGGAATACACACCACTGTGCATCTTCCTATTCATATTCACTCACTCTCAATACGCAATTTCTCTACTCGTCACCAGAAACTCTTCTGTTTGCGACCACCTCGCCCTTCCATTCGCTCGTCACAACTTGTCGCCCACTGAACCCACACGCCGCTTCTCAATCAACCCCGGGACTCCCCATCCGAAGTTGTTGCAGCCACAAAACGTGCCGCCGGAGACCCGACTTCTCACTCCACACACTCTCCCAATCGGTGCCCGCCGCCCTCTAAGCGTCACTCGAACTGGTCAGGTCCCCCGTCGACACCGCCAAGTCACACTCGCTAGCACTCTGTGCACCGCTCTTAGGGCCTCTAGCCTTCTCGCTCAGCGTGCTCATGTTCTCCAACGTTGACTCGGAACCACCAACACCTTACAGATCATCTGTGTTCTTCGGCGCGGAATTGGAATTGAGCACTCCGCTCGGTTCTTTGGTCTCATACTCCACTTCCTCTTTGCACATTTCACAACTGACGTGCCTGTTCATCGCACGCTGCCACCCACCCAAAGCGACGATACTAAGATCGCTCTTCAACGGGAGTCGCTATATCCAGAGCCGGGCCGTTCTCTCTGGGTGCAGCGACCACTCGCACTTCCAACGACCGTCTGGTACTCTCCTTCAACAATCGCATGCACTCCCAGTAGGAGTCTCCTACTTGGAGTCGCCCTTCCCTTTACTGTCCTGTCGACGTTCCCACTCGTTGCAATGCTAAGGCCGAGTCTTATATCTTGCGCCAATGAATAGCGCACAGTGCTGTTGTTTGTGAGTTTGTCGCCCGATGGGGCTCTGGGTTCACTCAAGTCACCTCTTTAAATATTATGTACATCCCATCCCGCGCCACACAATCGTCCAGCGGGACCAGCGGGGTTGTCACGTGACGTACAGCCGGTGTTGTGGTGTAGGGATTTCCAGAATCGACCCGCAACTAGAAAAGCGACCTACGGTAGGCGAAAGGGTATTGAGAATAGGCATCGCGGACCAAGGAGCAGTGGAACAGGGTACGAGCTCTGCGATTTGTTCGTATATCAAAATCCGGATAGCCGCTGAGTTCAACGGTCGCCTGAACCCAGCGGAAGGGTCGGTCGAGATCCGAAACGACTTCATTTCTCTTGATATTGTATAGGAAGCATATGAGGAGCTCACAGAGGCTCCCAAAGGATAACGGATAACAGACCAGAATTTTTCTAGCCCCAGACACGTGTACACTCTTCCGGTAATTCCTGTACAGGGCCCGATTATGTCTGTCATTGGTATCCGAGAGCTATAAGCTTGTAGGGTATTGACTGGCAGCGCCAAGATATTAGGTCGGTCCGGGAAGGACAAAGGTCTTGCTACGCGCGGTCAAAAAGCCCCGCCAGCTCAGCGGTCTGATACGTCGGATAACCCGGGTGCCGTTACACTTCTAGGTGAGCTGCCTCTGCGCTCGGTGACCTGTAAAGCGCTCGCGCGCCATCGTCCATCCTTTGGCGGAGGCCACAGGGATTTGTGAACGAGGTAAGCTGGACCCAACTCAGCGAACCTCGGAGAAGTCTGACTTGGTTAGTCAGAATGCGGCGGAGTGAGCCACACGTCTGTCCCGGCTGGGCCGAACCGCGATAGACCACCCTCTACGCAGGCCATACAAGCGCCGACCTAAATCGGCGATTTGCTATGGTTTGTGTAAGGAATCCACATCTGACGGTATTTTTGTGTTTTACTACACCACAACAGGTGCCGCGACCCAGGAACAGGGATTTGTGCTTGTTTTTCTGTAGGTACCAGCTAATCAGGTTAAGAGGAAGAGCAGCGAAAGAGAAGAGTGAAGATGGTCAAGGGATCAGCCATACCGAGCAACGGAGCCCAGCGACGGCTGGAGAAACGCCTCTCGCGGGGTCGGACTCGGCGGATCTTCGACTCATCGCCATGACGATGGATGTGGGACGAGCCATCCAGTTGGACGATGATAGCCAAGTCCAAGAAAACGAGAACGGAGATGCAAGTGAAGGAGGGTTTGAAGGGAAGGCTGAGGCCGCTGAGCTCGGTGATGTGAATACAACCGCCGAGTTACTTGGTGGAAGAGTTGATGCTGCAGGTAGGACGTATAGGAACCCACGTCCATTCAAGCGTAACTTGTCTTCCGAGCTCGACGACGGTGCGGACGATGCCGATGATGATGAATGACACGGCGCTGCTCAAGGGGAACATCCGCCTCTTATCCAAAAGGCAACGAGGAACGCCGACACATCGAGCGCCAATAAAGTGTTGGCTCGGCTCGTCGAAGAAATGAGGGCAAAATCAGAGTGTATGATGATGTTTGCACCGGAGGCGACGGCTCAAGCGAGGTGGCCGGTTTTTTAGGACCAGAATAAATCCGGCCGATAAAAAGTGCCTACAGCAATCAGTTGGTGGAATAATCCGTCCTGCTGCTAAACGCGATGGGCTGTCGGTGCAATAGCCGACCAAATAGCCTCATCCTACCCGACAGGAGTCTAACCCGCGCTGGAGCTGAGCTCTGGTGGTAGAAGAAGCAGCTGAGGGTAGCGTTCGGATTGGAGAAGAATCGCGGTGTTATGCGACCAGCGTATGGTCGATCCGCCGAGTTCACAGGACTCGGCGAGGACCCCAGCAAGGTTCCTTTGCCGAAGACCCAGAGACGAAGAAATACGAAGTATTCCGCGCTACGCAAGGTACTACATACTACGAGGATTCCCACGTGCAGACTCTAGTGAAGAATAAGCCGACTCAGCGTACGCCGAGTCGTGGGCAGCAGAAAACAGGTCGCTATCGTGATCTGTACGACGCTACTGATGAAGCTGAAGCCCAAGTAGATGATGACGATGAAGACGACACCGTTGACTCCAAGGGTAATCCGGAGGAATCGAAAAGATTATATCCGGCTTTTGAGCTTCGACAATGCAGAAGAAGACTCGACTCAATAATTCGACGCCCGGTCTCACGCATCGCAGGACAAAATCGATGAGTTTGAAGGCAAGCGCTACCGCTCTGGCGCACCGCTCCAATGGCTCAAGAGATTCATCTACGAGGTGATGAGCACCAGGATGCCTCCAAACACGTGATGTGAACCATTCTCGTTATGGCTGGGACGCGCGGCGATGACGTGGTATCGGCAACTGCAAAAGAAGACTCAACGACGCTGGAAATTACTCAGCGAGGTGTTGCTGCATTATTACTGCTCACAGTTCGATGAGTCAGCCCACACTCGCTATTACTCAGCGAGGCGCACAGACAACGCGCCAATCTGCGACTACTTGATCCGACTCAACGGATATTTTCGAACAGCCAAGATTTAGTACGAGAAGGGCGGCGCCGATGCGGCCGACCACGTCGAACGCTTCCTGCTACACTGCGGAGATGACGACGTAATAGACTTGATCTATCCTCTTCAGTTGAATAACATTGGCAAAGTCAAGCAGATCACCAACCGTCGGATCCAAGGTGAGAAGCGTAAGAACCAGCGAGATCGGCTTGTGTCAGCACGGAGTTGGGATGAAAAACAGAAAGAACCGAGTCGCCGCGTCGAGCCTCGCCAAGATGGCCGCCGAGATGACCGTCGAGATGGACGCCGAAATGATCGACGCAGTCGGAGAAAAGACAGAAGGAACGCAGAGTGACCTTTGTTGAGGCGAACCCGGAAGAAGACGACGTCGGGCAATATCCGCCGAGTTCGTACGGCCTAAAGCCATTGGCAGGATAGACAGAGAACGGTCCTGGAGGTTTGCTTATAAGAAGGTTCAGCCATGGTTTACATCATTATCACAGTTGAAACTGTCATCGCCGAAACTGCATTACCAACATCACTATTAGTGGCATCAATTGTTTCACGTTGCACAGAACAAACGCGAAGCACTTACCATCGATGCTTATTTTCTTTTTCGTACACACGCGAAGAAGTACGTTATGTCAGTAATAGAAGTATCAAAGTTTATCATAGCAACACGCTTATTTTATTTAGTATTCCTATGCTTCGGCAATTACGTGCTGCGAGTTATCGCATACATCTTAGATTGCAGCCTTCATATGATATTACCGTATCAATACACATATACTATTAATTTTTAGGCTGTGGCTGCGGCACGAGCGACGTCAAGTACCAGTGATGGATACATCACTGATGTATTCATATTTATCGGTTATATCATAGCATCTGGTAAACCCTTAGTGTGTAGAAAATCAGGATAGAAAAAGCAGGACAGACATGCAGGATAATTCAATATTCGATAAGCCCTTAGTGTGTAGATAAGCAGGATAATACAGCATTCGGTAAATCCTTTTGCGTATGGTTAAGAAGGATAATCCAGGATAATGTAAACTCGGGTAGGCTCAAGAAGACGGTCGTTCCGTCGTCGATATGTCGGAGTTATTTTGAGAAAAATTGCAGACTCTTCGATTTTGTGACATTTACCTTATCGAGAAATGTCTGTGGATCTGGGTGTCTTACAAAAATTAAGTATGGACTTCTGTTCTGTCGTTAAAACCAGTTCATAGTTAAAGATATGGCTTACTAATTCCAGGCTATTATTTATTCTCAGATCTTGCTTTAAAGTCATCCATACAGCATGATGTACTCAATTTAGGAACATATACTTGATGATTGTAAGATGGTATAATCATAGCGTGTCATTAAACACCGAAAATTGAAGAACTGAGGCGCGCCGCAACTAAAACAGTTAAAAACTTCGTCACACTTCGTTTTGAACTGCAAATTCCGCTCGGTTGCATCTAAAAAGACTTAGTTGGCTTCTCAGGCGCGCTACAAGTAGCCTAAGTGATCTGGTCCGCATATTCATGTTGTTGTAATCTGATGCGTACGATCTACCAATTCATACTTGTCTTTTTTAATGAAAGTTAAAGCATCTGGATGTCCCACCGTGGGACTGGCGCATGGTACGACTAGATATTAATGTGCCCTGATATCTCAAATTATTCGATTACCTGTTGGGGTGGTCCTCTTCCACCGAGTATTGAGTTGCGAGATATTGTGTGTAAGCGTATTAGTTTGTGTTGCTTTCTTTCAGTACTTAAGGGTGGTGCATATCAAGAAGCTGGCCGAAACTGACTAGTGTCTCAGACGCCTCAGCCCTCCGCGGTTTGTATACGAACTCTGTTTTTTTGTATTTCGTTACCTGAGCCGTAGGGTTGACGTCTGGGAGTTACGTTAATGACTTACATTAACGACATTGTTATGGACGTTTTAGAACTACTCTTGTTCCTGCTTCTTTATGCGAAACCTGTTGCGCCCGTGCCGCCACACCATGTTCGACTGCAAGCGTGGTTTATGTATTCGAATATTTAGCCGATGGGGCCTGTCTACTCCGCCACACAGGAGAAAAAAATGATGGCTTCATAAACACCCTCGCATTGAGTGCTAGAACGAAATTGCTTCGTATCAGCTCCCCGACCTTCTATTTTCGCTGCATAAAACACATTTATCGTTCATTGATTCTTCCTATATGATGTATATATCCCAAGACAACTTAATAATAAATGGCGATTTTGACAGCTGGAATCCTTTTTGTTTTGAGCCATCGACGTGACCACTCTCAGCTGTATTATTCGGTAGAAATCGCTACGAGTTAGTAAATATCTATCTACAACTTCTCTAATCTAGTCCGTAACGTTTATGGATAATCTAGCTCCTTTTTGTTCAGTCAAGTTAAAACAGGGGTATTCGCGATGGCAGGAGTATTTGAAGCTCAGACATCGGTCGGTATAAGGGTTATGAAAACTTACAAAAAGATGTAAAAAATAGTTATATTGTGCAACAGGGGAAAAGAAAAGCCTCATTACATCTGAAAGTAGGCGGTAGACACATTTTCTACTGCACACGAACGGAATCCACCCCCATGTGCAGGGGTTTGTATTGGCGACATAATCGATGGTATGGGTAATACTACTCCACGCTAGAATTTGGAGTAGGGTAGGATCATATAATCCTAATCCAGTGCTACAGCAGTATCAATATTAATATCATGTATTTAATACACGTATATAATACACCCGATTCCTATCTTTAGGCTTTTTCCCGTAGTCTTAAGTACTGCTTCCCTCCGAATTACTTTCATCGTACACAAAATTATTCTCTGTGTGTGTGTGTACCCGGACACTAGCTTCTAGGCAACAAAGATTGAGGTTCTACTGGGTCAGCATATCTAATTTAGCCTTAAACAGGGTTTCCTCACTCTTATTGGTTCCATGGCTCGACAAAAGCTTACTGCGAGTGCACTGGTGCAAGTTCTCAAACCATATCATACTCAACCTTCTGGCAATTTTCGCCATATTAAATAGTACAATATTTACGCTACCAATATTTAATTGTTGCCAATAGGCGTTGTATTGAAGGCACTTAACCATAATCACATCTGCGAGTACACCTAACCACCATGGTGACGCCCAGTACACGTTGTTGGGACGCAAGAAAACCCAGCATCGCTCAAAGTTGATGGAGAGCGGCGACGATCGTTGAGGTGCAGGACGGCCTTGGTTTGGATTAAGAGTTGCTCTCATAGGTTACCGGTCGATGACAACTCGAACAAGAGTTAGATTACGGCGGCGACGCCGCCTGGGTCGTGCTTGCCTTCCTCTCCTTCAAAATTGACGTTGTACGCTCTTCCTTCTTCTTCTTGTTTTCTCCCTGCTCCACAACGCCGTCGTGCTCCTTGCGCTCCGTGCCTCGCGGACGCTATCGCAAGAGGCTGGACGGTTTTGCGCTCCCTTGCGGAGAGGAGCTCTTCGTTAACCATGTGTTCCTCATGCAGTTCCTATTGTAAAATTTACATACTATAACTAAGACGTTTTTGTAAAACGGTGCGTAATGCCTCGTTTTACGGCCCATTTCCGGCGAGTCAAATATAAACTTAGAGAAATCACAGATATAAGGTTTGAGATTGTGGCCTAATGCATCGTTTTACAAAAATTGCCCAATCAAATTCAAGGATAAATTTTGAGCCAATTGTGCTCTTACCGGAAAACTTTGCAAAACGATGTGTTATACCACGTTTTACAAGGTTTGGCAACAAACATGATAATAGCCTAAAACATAATACCTGAAATATTAGTACTACCGTCTTCAGTCGTCATGCTTCATGGATGGATAAAGCTTCACCACGGAGTCAAGTTGATTCGGTGAAAGGGGGCCGATGGCTGGATCGGGATCTGAGTAACGATGTGTGACTGGGTCACTCACCAGAATAGTGACCAGTGGAGATCCCGTTGGACAGAAGAGAAGACACCAATTGTATGCAACAGAACCGTGGATGCAAAGAACTGAACGTCCAAGGGATGTCATGCAGATGCAGAGCAATATCTAAGTAGTGAAGGTGCGGTGGATGCCCAAGAGGAAGAATGGATCTGGATCTAGTCTGGTTTGGCGATCTGGATCTCGGATCCTGGACCTCGATATGGCGATCTAAGGCTACGATATGATGGAGGCGAATCTTTGTCGAAGAAGGTATGTGAAGAGGAAGGAACTAAAGTAGCGGTGCGCAGGAGAGGAGGAACCGCGTTAGCAGGGTGCATTGCTAGCAAGTGTAGGGTTAAGTGCTCTATTGTTGGTTATTAATATTTGGCAATATACATACCGGATCTAGCAACCTAGTGATCTACCCAACAACGCATATCCCAGATTGACTGAAAATAGTTGCTTGGCCGGGGGATCCTTCTAGCCCAAGATCCAGCAATTGGAAGCGGCAAGAAAGTACAAAGGGATACTGTAAACGCAAACGAACCCCCATCAAGGCAACCCCTCGGCCGGATACAGATCCAGGCTAGCTTGATTGACGGATTAGGATGTGGACTGTATCGGCAGCAAAGCGAAGAGTTTTCGTGCTGCTCCACTTCACCCCTACGTCTCGTCAAGATGTTCAAGCTTCACCACTTGTGCCTTCACGAAATCACTGGAGGAGTAAGATCCAGCCCTACCGTCGCGAACAGAAGGTGAGCCAAGTTTAGCACAGACACGGGTCACCGCGGGCCCCCTCCGTTAGTCAGTGTCCGGGCGCAAGTGGAAGTTGCTGGCATTTCGCAGGATTTTGCTGACAAACTACACCACATTCGAATACAATGCGTACGTCTGCTAGCATCGCATTTTCTTACTGCAGCTTGGTTGTGACGCTATTTAAGCCATGTGGGCCCTCTACGCTGTCGGATGCATAGTGGTCTTTGGTGTCAGGTAAAAAAAACGCGGCATCCACTTGCTTTGTTTCGTGCTAGCATCTCGAATTTCAAGCTCCACTGCATCGCATTCGGGTGCACGGAGATATTGACATGTGTTTGCGGAGCGCCGCGCGGTTGTTAACCGCGAGAAGCCTGCATCAAAACATTGTCTTGCATGTACACGAGTCTGAACCATAGTTAGACCACAGTTCGCATGCGCGAAAGTGCTCCGAGACAGCGCAGATGTAGACCGACGGCTTCTCGTGTATCTAAGATGATAATCTCCGACTGCCTTTCACGCCACCCCCCCCCCCCCTATTGTGTCTCGAGGCTAGCGTCGCGGTGGGCGCCTCAGACCCATCCAGCAATTTTTGTTGACATCCGGGTCATCAAGATTGGGTTTCCCTATCGGAGAAAGGTTCCTGGTCCGATCCCTTGCTTTTACGCTGCAGAGGACACCCTCTCAGCAAATAAGATATGTGCTTCCATGTGTCCCTGAGTCAGGATAGCGGTCTGTCCATTTGGAACATATAATCTACCTGAGCAAGCAGTCTTTGAATATTTCGTACAAAGCATTCCAAACCATGGGTGGTTTTCAATTGCGACGTAGACTAGCTCCTGATCGCCATGATCTACCCGGTCAGGCGACCTATGAGGCTTTTTCAGCTTGAATATTGCTTGCTCGTTTCTACTTGGCGCGCAACATGTAGATCGCTCCGTCCGGGGGTCGCTCGATACGGTGCGCAATCTCCCTGATTCCGGCCCAACCTCACGGAGGCCCTTAACCCACTTCGAACGTGCTGACAAAAATTTGGTCGGAACCACATGAAATGCGCAGATAAAGCTAATCAGTGCGGTTTATCGCTACAGACTGTATTTGTTTAGCCCCACTAAACCCGCACTACATCTACGCAAGGTAATAAACACTTACGAAAGACAAGGAACCTGAAGTGGGGACCACTCATAAAATGTGATGAATCAACCGGTCAAGTAAGGGTCAAACTGAGGCCGTTCATTGTTTTGTGGGGAAACCGGGGCGATGAGTCCATGGCCAAGTGACATTGCAAATCTTTGGCTGCACATCGGTGGAGCACACAGTTCAATATAAGGTATATGCGACGACTCTATTTATGTCAAAATTGACTTCTAAAGTACATTTGAGAGGGAGAAACTAACCGGCACAAAAAATATGTTTGCTCTATAAGAGGAAGTGCAACGAACGGCGATCATCATAACACGTGACAAAATTTAAGCTGAGATTAGATATCTTATAAAATTTTAGCATATTGCATTAGTCTAGATATTCCTCGACTTTATGAAAACAAGTTCATGTCCTGCTTTCTGTGCAATGGATATATATTAGAAAAGAATGTCTGATTCTCTTGAGGCTCCTGGTCAAGTTATCTTTCAACGATCACTACAGAATACGCTTCATAACCCCAAAAACCCTACCCAATATCCCTACCTCCAACGTGCATCATGCAAGCACCCAACCAACGACATCTTCGAGCACCGACGTCGTCCATGTAGGTTTCAACATTCCACCTCTGCCCGAAAAGGACTACAATCACTTCAGACATCCAGAGAATGCACTGCACGGCTGGACAATACGAACGGCAGCAGCGTTTTCAAGACGGATCGACGGGTAAGCCCAGAAAAGGTGTCAAATCTGATTGGTGTCTGGGTCAAGGTACAAAAGCTGCAAATCGATAAAAGGACATACATAGCGATGCAGACTCCGATGAAAGCGTTGCTCCAGGAAATGTAGAGTCACACTTTTTATTATCTCCGCGATATGGTGTTACCTGTGGCTCAATGCTGGCTACCTGGAAAATTTGAGGATGATTATGTGTGACGCCTGACGCGTTGGATGCTTTTATTGTCGCGATAGCCTGATCGCTCGACCAAAGTGTTTTTATGACGGATCAAGATATTACGTGCCGTAACGCTCTTGAGCTGGTGTTCCCGGCTCCACCAGCATTGATCTGTCTATGGCATATGAGCAAGAACGTCTTGAGCAAGGTACGTCAGATTCTCAGCCAAATCGCTGTATGACATCCAGGGTTATCCCAGGACAGTTATGAAAGTACCGTGGAAACAAATGTGTTCATGGACATATACTATGATGCCGTCGCTGCAGAGACCGAGGCTGTCTGTTAAGAGCACATAGTTGCTAATAGTCAGAAAAATCCTGATCTTGGTGCCTAACTCGATCGACGCTGGTGGACGTTCAAGCCGTCTATCGTGAGGTGCTGGACTAAATCGTATCAACATTTCGGTTACCAGACTACATCAGCCATCGAGGGGACACACGAGAAGTGCAAACGAAGGCTTCAAGACTCAATAGTAGCCTGTACACCGTGTTCCTCAAGCTTTCCCCGTCTGTGGTTTTCCTCCGCGAGAACCCTCAGTTTACTAACTAAACGTAACGCTACAATCACTCCACGTAGGCTTCAGGAGCAACGCTACGCTGTGGTAGGTCGAATTGTGCCGTAGGGGCTGGCTCTAAATGCGTAAAGTGCTGTGGAGAGAAGCGGAAACTGTTGTCTTCGAGCGTCTGGTGAGAAGCCTTTTCTCTTTAAAGCAGTGCACGAAAGACCGTGTATTCATTAACTTATCAAAATGATCGAGCCTTACAGGCGCCTGAAGCTATCTATTAGACACGTCGATGAGCACTGGCACGTTCGTCGGTTTAGAGCCGCTGTGCTTCCACCATGGATTAAAGAAGCAGCGCCAATTCGTACTCAAAGAAGCCGACAACGGCGAAGTCATCGAGTTAGCCAGAGTGCACACGGTAGCTTGCGCGCGATTCAATATTCAGCGAGCGAGAAGATCGAAACCTTCCTGTTTCTCCTCCAAAGAGCTACTGCAAAAACGGAATGATTTTAGCGTTGAATTCTGGGAAAAATATGGGCACTCCAACCTACGTAGATCTACAATGTTGATGAAACTGAAATCTGGTACGACATGCTCCCTTATCGAATACGGGCTCTCCGCGGCAAGTCATCCAAGATCAGGAGATCTCAAAACATTATGCGAGGCTTACAGCAGTCCTCGCAATTTGGGCTGATAGTAAGTTTTTTTTTCGCTACTTACACTTTAATTATTTAACTCTAGGTATTTGTGCAGGTAAAAAGCTGCCTATTTCTTTATTGTAAAAGCATCTCCAAACGGCAAAATTGCCAAAGAGGAAGTGTCACTTTATCCAAAAGATAACTTACTAATTGTTGATTATTATATTAGAAATGAGTTAACAGTTCTCAATTGGTTTTAGATCACAATTACGCCGTGCAAAAAAATGCCAGGATGGACGCCACAGTGTGGCGCCGCTATTTGCGTGAGCTGCTGTGATTGGAGTTGAGCTGGCCCACCGTTGTCCTCTTCGACAATCGGAACTGTCGTGTCTCAAGGGAGTCGGAGGCTATGGTGGAGGGGGAGATTTTTGCGTCGGTGCCCTTACCAGCTAAGCCAACGTTCGTTTGTCAATCCCTTTAGTGGGTAAGATGGACCCTCTCAAGGCTTAGTTCGCACTGGCTACTGCAATATGTAGCAGAAATCCGTCAGCAGCGGATAAAAGAATGACGATGATACAGCGAACCATTACTGTGTGGGGTAGCGTCTCGGATGATGTAGTAACGTTTAGTTTCTCTAAAGGACTTCCGTATGCAAGTGTGTAAGCAATTGTGGTGTAGCGGGATCAGCCAAAATCTGGTTGAGGCCGATCGCCACTCACACACTGCGCCCAGGCACCGACTATCGGAGGGGTCCTCCGATGATCCGTGATCAGCTGAACTTGGTCTCAACTTGTGTACCCATCGGCGAGCTGGATCTGCTCTCTCAGGGATCCGAAGGTGTTCGATCGTGTAGACTTGACCGTCCTGGCGGGACGCGGGATGTGTGGGGCAGCGCGGAACTTCTTCATTCTGCGCCCTGGTAATAAGTCCTAAATAAGATTCGATTACGGACGATAGGTGTTGATCTAGGGGCGTTTGCCTAATATAAGCACCGAAATGTCTAGATAAGCGTGTTCCTTGTTCTTCGTTTCCTTTCCGGGTTGCTTGCCGCCTCCAATAGCGGGATATTTGGTCTTGAGAGTTGATCTGATCTCCAGCCAAGCACCACAGTCTGGATAATCAGGGACTTGCACACTTAATAAAGGGAAATCTGGCTAATATATTAACCGAGACCTTACCCTTCGACGCTAGTAACCGCTATCTAAGATTCCTTTTAAAACTTAGGCCGGGCCAATATGTCTCTAAGACGTCCCGTGGCGCGAGGAAACAACTTGAGAAGTTTACGGCAAAACCAACTCTGATTGATGTTTATCCTAAGTCCATCTCCTGCCTACCCATCCCACCGTGCATCTTACGCCTTCCTATACCCCATCTTTGGATAAGCACCATCCTCCGATCGAGGATCTCGCGATCTTCAAGTTTGACCCCTGATCGGCGATCTCGCTTTTGATTGGTGATCTTCGTCTTGATCGGCGATATTCGTCTTGTCTGGCGATCTCCATCTTGATCGGTGATCTCCATAGTGATCGGCGATCTTGATCTTGATTGACGATCTTCCTAGTCTGCCATGATCTACACTTAAGGAATGAGTCTTGAGGCCTTGATCTCCTCCACCTTACGGCCTTAGACTGCCATATTAGACGTTGCCGATCTGTCCGGACTGCCACCTAATCTCGTCTTGATCTCACCCTTAGATAGCCGATCTTCATTCCTAGTCAATTGATCTCTCTTCCAGGGGTCTTGATCGTCATCCTTGCTGTCTTCTATCTCGGTGTTGGTCGAGATCGGTCGTGGCCTGATCGCGGCCTTCAACTGCTGATCTTCATATCCTGACGTCCGACCTTCATCTGGGGACCCATGATCCCTACTCTCCGGTACCATTAGCGTCGAGATCGCCTATGTTGAACTTCCCCGGGCACGACCGATCACACCCTGATCTCCATCGTCGGCAGCCGATCTTCACCTCCCAGCATACGATCTTCACTTCGGCCGATCCCTGTTTCCCGGTTCGTTGATATTCGGGGTCGCCTGTCCCAGATCCAATTGGTTGCGAGTTTTATCTCGTCGATCTTTGGCTAATCTTGATCACGGCTCTTCGAGCCCCGATCCTTGCCCTTGGATACCTGATCCTCATTTTCCGATGTCTGGTAGAATTTTTTTGATAGCACCACACAATACACGTCAACCTTCTTTTTTCTAAGCTGTCTTTTATTTTTCTTGACTATAATAATGGCGAATTAGATTTTTATCTGGCTTGGTGGGCGTTATCGAGTTTCCAATTCTGCCCTTGCTCTGTTCAGTTGTTGCATATCTATATTGGCTCGGACATGCTGGTTTTTCCATAGGCGGTATATTCAGTCGATGTGTGTATTTGTCCTCACACATTAAGAATTTTTCGGTTTTGCCAATAACACCCACCTGGGATATGGTTTAGTTCAAATTATCTCTGGTGTGAAGTTGTTAAAAAAATATAACCTCTCCCTTTTCTAGTACCTTTAAAAGTGTCTGTGAAATCGTAGTGTGTATTTAAAAACCGAGAAAAATCTCTTTGTAGGGGACTTTGCCCCAGCTTATATCAATGGAAGTGTCGTTTTTGCAACGACAACTATTGTACTAACCACACGCATAGATAAAACATTGACTGCATAATTTACTGATCTCCGGCCTCTACGGAGCCAAACCCGCACTAGATAATGAAAGATCGCATTGATATACTGAGTACCTTAATGTGTTCATTGAAGCCGAGTTGTGCCCAGGAACAGCGTTTGAATTGCTATCATCACAACAACCAAATATTTGAAAAATGTAATGCTATATTTCTGTCTACGCGTCGACCGGACAAGTACAAGAATAGTTATTCTTCCAGGATACATCTGAATCCGGTAGTTATTTTCGTGAGATTTGCAATACTACCAAACTTGTGACACAACTAAAACAAAAAATTGACGTTTAATCTCCGGAGCGTTCGAGAGCTTCCCCAGCCGCTCAATACACCATATTCAGGGTGTTTAGCGGTCTTAAATGACCCAGAGGCATTCAGCAGTTTTGGAATTTTCGATTTGACGATGACGCCCACCCGTAGCCAGCCCACCCGCGATCTCTTCACCAAGGTCCCTAGTGGACGATACTAATGCTGCATCTGCACCAAGACATGTAAGCTGAGAGCGAGCGGAGGATACACAAACACTGTCGAGCATCTTCGCCGTGAGCATAATACCTCTACCTCTTCTAAAGAGAAATTCGAGCTGGCCGACCGAGTACATTGTAAGCTTTTGTCACGGCCAAGACGGCCCCGGACGTTATACTTATGTACCAGTGGTTGGATAGAATAATGATGGACCATATCCCGTTGGCAGTCTACGAAAAGCCACGAGCACTGAATTACTCGACCCTCGCCACCACATGTGCTATGACGTCAAAGCTCCGGGTGGACACTGTGGGGGCTACTGTTCGAGAACGAATCAAGATCTACCTACGCAAAAAGCGCTTCGGCCTGCTGTTTGATGTATGGGCTGAAGGAAAGACACACTACGTAGCTGTTGTCGCGGTGACATATTCCGAAGAAGACCCTTCCGTGGCCATCAAGTTCCTTCTCTGTACCTCACCGCTCAAAGTCAAAAAGGACATGATTGCGTGCGCGTACATTGAGCCGTACAATTAGGGGCTGGACATGTACGAGATCGACGTGCAGCCTCTCATTTTTGTCATGTGTGACCATTCCAGCGTCAACACTTCGTTTGCCGAGAGGGTGAGCGTTCCCGTGCTTGGATATGCAAGCCATCGCATGCAGCTAGCAGTGAATCGAATTATGGGGACCTCATGAAAAACTGCTGGGAAAGGCAAACAAGGTGATGAATATGTTTACACTGTCAAAAATAGAGCACGATGTCGCGAAGACGGCGCAGTGATCCGTCAAACCCGCACCAAAATCCGTTGCCTTTAATATGGTCAAGACCTTTCTCACTATTTACCCTAAACTTGGCTTAGGTCGCTCTGACTATCGAGGTAGATGTGCCTACCCTCGTTTGCGAAGTACTTCAGCTAGAAGGCCTTTCCCAGGAGTGAGCTGGTCAAGCGAGTGCTGTCTGCGGCTTTGCGCTGACGATCATCCCGCTTCTGGAGGGCAGAGTACATGAGATGAGATCCATTGCTTTCAGGAATAGCACGTTACCATAGTAATTGCCAGCGCATGGACAGTTTCGGATTACGGAAACAGGTATCGATAGAGCGTTTTTTTATGTATAAATAGGTTGGTTTTCTGCTTTAGCTCATTTTTAACTCTTACGATGTTAGGGCAGGCATAAAAAATAGCCTTCCCCCCCCTCGACATCGTCTTCGGGGTTGTAGTAACTCCCCTCCCAGCGAAGAAATCAAAATGATCCAAACTAAATCCATATATATAATAAAACCTACGTCAGCCATTTGATGCGATTTACAGCGAGGTTCACTCCCAACTGCAGGATTTCAAAACAAACTCAGCATACCGTGGAGGTCTTGGACATATATGTGGCGCTACCACTCTACTGTGGCGAGCTTTACCATCGCTCAACCTTTGCAAGGCGACAACTAGGATGAAAGGCAGCTCAACAAACCCGTGGAGGTGTCGACAACTTATCAGGACAATAGTTTCGACACTAGCAATACTGAAAGTTCATTACGAAAAATAGGATTTGCTACTCCCTCTATTTAACTAGGCCCACGGCCCATGCTAAGACGAATTAAGTTTTGATATTGAGTGGACGGTAAATTAGAACAATCACCCCTCCCCAAACTAAATAAGCTTATTATGCGAAAACTGTGCGGCGACCCTAAAATCCGTGTCTTGTATTCCAGTCTATCGACGCGCTACAAAATATAGCCCGTCATGCAGTAGCACGGGTAAAATTCCTCAAGCTTTGGTAAAAAAAAAATGGTCAGTCTTCAGGGTTTTACGGCGTCGACAACTTGACGGTACATCCGATTGCGATACCAAGCCAGCTGCTTAAGTTTCCTGTGCTATTCGAGAAGCGAAAAACGCGTGAAAATGTACCTGACGTAATCAGTACGTGGACAAATAGCAAGTGAGTGTACAAGCGGACAAACGCGCTATCCACTCCATTACTGGAATGCCAAGATGTGGTCGAAGCAATTTGTTTTGCTTATGTCTCTGGAATGGCGCCTGAATAAGTCGTTGATGTTGTTGTGCTTTAACCGAGATGTCAAAGACTCCTAGAATCTCTCAGAATGCCTTAAAAAGAGCTACCATCTAAATGCTGTCAACATCAAGCACACTGTTGGATGCATCGGTGCATGTGTAAGTATTCTACCCCTCGTTCTCCTAACCAATTCGACACTTGATCGTATAAACACATTCGATTATTTCCGCATTTTGTTTGTTCTGTGTTTCCCTCGAATGTCCGCCCTAATTAGCGGAATTTCCTGTTACCACTCTGGCCCACTTAAAAATCGACATTTCATTTTAATGTGGCCCACATTTGGCCCTTTAAATTGGACAAAACAGTGGTCTACATCATATGATTGGCCAAAACTTTTTGGTTTTCCATGTGGCCGCGAAATCAATCCGAAAAACCTATATACTTGGACCAGCCTAATGAAGCCCCAAAATACACTATATATAAAATGGATATGAGCGTGTAGGAAAATGTCTCCGGAAAAAATTGATACCCTTTTTGATAAATAAAATATCCATAAAAATTGAAGATGATGCGATAAAAAACTAATCATACCCAAAACTGTCGACACAAATTGAACCTTTGCATTCACAGTTTCAGCTGTTATTGTCAACAAATTATATCACGCGAAAAAGGATAACACCAGGGTTATTTTTAGGCATGACAGCTCCCAAACAAAAAATTCTAGAAGCTGTTATGGCTTGAAAACCGAAGCGTCGTTTCTTAAGTGGGCCAGACTGATATGTCATCCCCAAAAATTTGGCCGGCATTGACCCGTTTTCAGGCTAAGAGTCAGACACAGTGTCCGACAGTTTCTGAAAAAACGGTATTTTTGTTTTCTGTGTAAACTTGGAGCGACGATTGCAAATCGCAATTCGCGCGGAAGTCGGGAGACAAGCGTCCAACTGCAATGGAGGGTTATGATAGGAGCTCTTAACGAGGCCAGGTCCGCCAGATTTGCGAGAAACCCGCCACAGCTCCCTCAAGCGCCACTCATCAGAGGTCCTACTGTCGTTTACTGGCTTGGGCAGCCGAAAACAAAGGGCATCGGCGATGCTGTTGTCTACGCTCCCAGTAGCTACGGGTACGCGTTAAGGGAGCTATCAACCGGGATCCCCGGATTGAATGTTGCAGACGCCCAATAGAGACCCAGAGCGACAATGGGACATTTAGAGGGCTGCAGAGGATTGACATATATATGCCGAGGATCTAGTGGACATGGTCGTTTTTCATGTGGGCAAAACAAAATCTAAAGTACATCGCCACTCCATCCCATACGCGAGTGTCGGATTTTAAAGCATTGGAAGAGCGTCAGCCATGATAGCACCATGTAGGAATGTACACAGCTGTTCTCCTTGCCAGAAAATGCAAGCATTCTGTCGCATAAAAAGCTGTACAAATCGAACATCAGTTGGTCTTCGCAATCCTTGATCTCACTAGCTCCATCTATCGCGTCCTTGGCCAGTTTGTGCTCTGGATCCTTGAAATAGTTAGATAGCTCCCGTTCCAATGGCTTGCTCATCGTCTTGCTGAAGTCCCGAATCAGGATGAAGAGACCTTCTCTGTGCATGTTGAGATCGGACCAGCTTAGCGCTCCATCGTCCATTCGTTTAACTAGGTGATGAAGTCCTCCAGCGCCAGGGTGCCAAAGTCAAGAGAAGCGCGCGCGGACCAGCAACATAATTGGGGACCGCAGCCCTCGCCCTCACAATTGTATGGGACAATACACATGAGTTGTACCCGCACATCATGGTTAACTGAGCGCGCGAGGAAACTGAGATTAGTCGGAGAATGATCCGTTTTCCGGTAGGCGGTAAGACCTCGAGAATGATTCTGCTATTGTTAGATAGGCAGTAGCTAGACCTCACCTTGTATTCTGCAACGTAGTGCAACGCTCGCCACACATCGTTTTCACAATTGTATGAGGCAATACATACGGTTTTCCCCCGCATATTATGGTTAGCTGTACGCATGCGGGAATCTCAGGCAATCACCGTGTGATTACAATCTTTTTCAATGAAATGCTTGCCGGTGGCGAGTCGGCACTACCAAGCGGTACCAGTGTAGCGCGTTCGTCTACATATCATTTCTCACCACACCTATCCTTAAAAGCAGTCGCAATGGTTGTCAATCGACTGTTGATGAATGGCCCAACTCGCCTGTCCTCAGGATCACTTCGAGCATAACAACAGAGGGTGACGGTGGGTCTTCCCGAATCTAGCATTTTACGCGCTGATCGTCACACTCAAGAGGTTGACGATGCTATGAGCTAGAAGCTCTCTCGTAAATCTCCGTAGTGCATCTACCGTCTTCCTGAGAGGGCCTGCAGCCGAGATCACTGTCACCACCTCCAGTAACCAAGCCGGGGTGATAGTCCACATTATATCTTCTCAGCAGGTTGAGAGCTATAGATACCAAATATTCGAGGTGTACAGATATGCTAATACGTGGATTCGTAGATACGTAGATGCGTAGATGAGTAGCAAATCACAACCACAACCGCTCGCTCACCACCGCAGCGACGAAGTATGGCCCGAAGTTGGGCGAGGGCCGTCGCAGCAGGTGAGCACTGCTGAGAATTTGGAGTTGTGAAGAAGATGGAAAGGCACTTTTCGATGGTTTAAAATGATCATCTATCTCAAATCATAATAGCTGTTCAAATTGGTTAACAAAGTGCAGAGGTATCATTTGTCTTGCGTGATTTTTCTTTAAAAATGGTTTCACTAAATGCACTACCACCCCAACTCTCTAGTTTTTAACGCTATCTCTGTCTATTAAAAAGAATAGAGCTAGTATACTGGTATTTTTTGCCAAATTTGATTATTTTCATGTAATTAATCCGGATACAGTTCTGCACCCCGTTTTCGCGGGGGTGGGCCTTATAGGATCTGCAAATATTGTGCTTTGCAGATGAAATGTCCCTCCGATTTATGTCCTAGATCGAGCATGGTCGGAGCATAAAACCAGGCATACAAATGAGATGGGAAAAGGCAGACCTCGATTTATCTATCTGTGATCGAATTACCTTTTCAAAACGGCAAAAACGGTCGATTAACAGGATATCGATGTGGATCTGGCGGTAAATCGACCCGGAGTGGTCGATTTGTTTGTCGCAGCTCGATTTATCAGCCAGTCTAGCTAGGTCGATTTGTACTTTGTGTAGACCTCGATTTATTAAAACGACCTCTACTTATTAAAATCGAGGATCCAGCCACGTGAAAAGGACAAAAGCATTGCAATGCACAATAAATCGTCTTTTATAGCATACAATTTCTAGCTTATTTGTTTTTTGGCTCATTATATCCGGAAGATTATCAATGGTCCAAGGATGCAAAAACATAGTGAAGCGTTGTATTGCCTATGTATTTTAAGTATACAGTACATGTTGTTTTAGGCACGATCGACTTCCAAAACAAATTTTCAGCGGGTGTTCCAGAGCTCGCAATCGGGTACCCGCATCGGGTAAATTTCCCACCCGGATCGGGTGTACCCGCGTTCGGGTAGGGTGCGGGTACCCGAACCAGCCTTCGGGTCCGTTTCGGGTACCCGAAGTACTTGTATTATTAGCATTCTAAAAATGAACCGAGTATTAATAGTATGCGATACTGCATTTTCGGGTTAGTAGCTCTTCTTCTAGCAACATTTTGCGTTTCTGAGCAGGAAATGGCGCTTCACGAGCACCAACATCATGGAGACTGATGAGACTATGGATACAGAACAAGAGTAGGCAGCGACGAGCAATACGTTAGACCAAGAGCACATCGAAAGACTTGCTAGTCTTCGCTGCTTACCACTCAAAGATATTAAGCTGGACATTAGCCGCATTCTCCAGCTAAAGACTTCAGATCCCATTTTCGCCCTAAGAGATGACGCCTACACGAATGCTAAGTGCTGGACTCAATTGCATCACATCTATGAACAGAAGAAAGCCGTTGAATTTGTCGCTCACCGAAATGGGTTCGTGGCGTGCAAAGAGTGCTGGAGGGTTTTTGTCTACTTGCGTTCAAATGGAAACAGGACACTGAACGAACACACTAAAAAATGCACCCGTGTTCGGAAGTCACCGGAGGTTTTGAGCAGTTCCAGTCGAAGAAAAGCATAAGCGCCACAGATAAAAAACGCATCACCAAAGCGTGGCACGGATGTGCTGTACGGATACGCGCCCATTTAACGTGTGGCGGGGGAAGGGTTCAAAGAACTTGCTGGAGTCATATTTGAAATCAGCGTTCGGTCCACTAGACTTTGTGATATCAACGATCTTCTTTCTGTTCCTAACACAGTGTGGAACAATGTCCGCGATGACGCTACACCTATACATGGCAAGTTAGTGCTGATTTGTGAGCTTCATTTCGGCAATCGTTGTGGTGCTGGTTTTTCTGCTGATTTGTGGACGGATTCCGTACGAAAACGAGCTGACGTGTCGTTGAGATTTCATTACTTAACATAAATGTTCAAGCTACACCCTAGAACACTTCAAGTTAAAGATGTGGAGGGCATCTCACACACTGCTCCATTTCTTCTTGGTGTTTTTAGTGAAACCTTAATGGACTATGGCATTCACGATACAAGCCGATGTACGGTTGTTACGGACTGCGGCTCCAACATGTATGGGTCCGCAGGCATTCCATCCGGCTACAATTGGATCTCGTGTGCAAATCCCAAAATCGCAACCATGAGTACAACGATACTATGTAAAACAACGACAACTGCGGCTGGAGTGCATTTAGCGCCATTTTATCGACACTACGAGGCGGTCCCAGAAGTCTTTCAGCTCATCGAAAGGTGCAAGGAGCTTGTATCGTATTTTAAGAAGAGCAAACTGCAGAAAGAACTCGACAAAACCCTCAAACAGGAAAATGTAACAAGATGGAACTCACATTTTACGCTTCTTGAGAGTATCCTGATCTCGTTCGATGCGGTCTCGGAGCTATTGGCTGCACGTGGAAAACTGGTATACATTAACTGTCACTATTGGAAGAGCTTGTTCACTTTCTTTGCCCATTTAAGGAAGCTACCCTGAAGTTGGAGCAGTGGAGAAAACCGACACTTCACCTTGTTGTCTATGAAAGGCATAATATCATCAGTCATCTCGTTCCGAGACGGAAAATTGTAATGTACGATAAAAACCAACAAGCAGTGCTTGCCGGGCCTCTCCAAATCAACGACCCCCGCCAAATCGAAATGATTCCGGCTGACAGCAAGAATGTGATTGTCATTAATAAATGAATGACAAAATGCTCAGCCACGAAATGGCCACTACACTTATATCACTGTGTAGCTGCTCTACTAGATCCGCGTCAAAAACGAAGATTGAAAAAGGTTGTTGTAATAATAATAATGTGAGGTGTATTGTGTTACCAATGACTAAGTCACCTGAACTCAAATACTCATGCTCGACTGACTTCTACTGTCACGTCAAGTCTGTCCGCTGCCGGACACTTATACTAGCCCCTACCTCGTACGGTTGGCGTCACTTTACCACATCGTCGCCTCCTCCTGGTCCATTAAAATGGACTCCATTCTTCTACGTTCTTTCCAATGCTTCACATCGTTGCTGAGGTGGTTGGTTGTCAGTACCCGTATGGATGATCCTCTTCCGCCACTAAACCTTGATACACGCAGCTTCCCTTCATATTCATCGCAAAATTTGCGAGAGCATCCGCAGTCTTATTATATCTTCGGTAGTGGTGGGTCCAACTCGCGAGTTGACACTTGTCCGCGAGTCGCCATACCAATCGATACCAGTGCAGTAGTTTCCGGGAGCGCGGCATTCTGCGCCGACGCATTAGATCCACAATCATAGCGCTATCTCCTACTATGTGCACCTTTTTCCACTGCTGCTTGTCCACTCTTGTTAATAACCGATGTAGCCCCACAAATTCTGCTACGTTGTTCGTAGTTCTCCTGTCTCCAAGTGCCGTGGCGGCAGCCCAATCTAAGGTACCCTCCTCTCCAACCCCCGTGAGCTCCACTATAGCACTTACACTGCCTCCTGCCCCAGGGTTCCCTCTGGAACCCCCATCAAAGAATCCAATCCTGACAATTTTGTCCGTAGATTCCAAACTCGGAATACAGATATCTTCTCTGCATTTGCTTATACTTTGTCCTGTCATTGTGAAGTTCCACTTGTTGTGAGGTGTTATTGGAGTCAATTTCAGTTGGTACCTACGAAAAGCCTCCATAATATTGGCACTCGTTCTTGAGCGAACTGCTGCCGCAGACAGATCCAAAGGCCCATCCCGATAAATTAGGTTGAACTTCCACCTCCAAAGTACTGTGACCACAATCGTGCATCCTAATGCCCATAACGCTGCGGCTGCAGGCAGTATATGGTCCCAACAGCTTTCATCTTGGCCATGACACCACTCAACAAGCCATTACGGCGTGTCACGCACCGTGAGTGAAAATATATCATCCAGATGTGCCTCTCTTGTCTGGGAGGCCGACTCCGAAAGAGTTGCAGCCTTACCCCACATGCTCAACCACATTGTCCACAGCACCTCGGCGTCATGACATTCCCATACCAGATGTGCCTGACCCTGTTGGGCTGCAGGTTGCACCGATGATCATTGCTCTCCTGGACACGAAAATTGATCATCTTTGTTGCGCCATAGCCTGAGCCTCCAAAGCTTCATTATCAGCAATATTTGATCGTGATACCGTGTGGCACATTGAATCTTGTGCAGAAATGCCCAGTTTAGCTGTCCGAGCGCGCGTGCCATCCCGGTGTGCTGCTGTCTACCTTGTAGCGCTATTGCGCGTAACACCTCCTGAGCTTTCTTCCTCCTCTTCTGCGTGATCACTGCTTTATAGTTTCTTCTCGTCTGCACCCATCGTCTCTTACCAACCCAGAGCGGACCTATTCCCATCAACCATGGATGTGGAGTTATCAAGACTGCACTGTCCTGAGTATGTAAGACCCCCGCAATAGCTGTAGAAAGCGATGTCGTTGTTTCAATTGAGTTCGCGATCGTACTCCACTCATGCCAAACCTTTGGGAATCCCTCCGCACGGTCTATCCAAAACCGATGATGGGGGTCCTCCTTGTCGTGTGTCACCATGACCTCGCTTCTGTCTCTTGGCTTGGACACTAACTCTGGAAATTGGGCCGGCAACGAAAGACACACTTCCCTGAAGCGGTGTGCCTGGGCACTATTCCATGGTACCTGCTGGTTAACGGGCGTAAATAAGACGACGCCTTTGACAATGTATGTCATCTTGACAAAGTCCTTTATGCACCCGCTCGTCTTCCCCGGTTTCAGCAGTCGAAAGTCAGCTGATGATCTGTCTTCTCCCGGGGCGTTTCTCCACTTAATCTGCCTAAGGTTGAGATGTCCGATCGCTTGATGTATCAAAACACCCCGCATATCCTGCCGGTGTCTCTTCATTTTTCCAATGGTCCTTTCGACAGCTCTACACATTCACATCTTAATCCCTCTGCTCCCCACTGCATCCGTAAACCATTGCAATGGCGTAACATTCTGCGAAGCTCTACGTCCGACAGGATTCCTGGCACTTCTTGCACTTGCTCCGGGCTGAACCATACCTCCACCACTGGCCTCCCTGTCGACCAGATATCGTCATGGACTTTCATGGTGTAATCGCTGGTTGTAGGTATGATGTGCCCGTCTCTCTCTTTGCTCTGGTGGCTGAGTAAATGACCACATAGTCTCGGTAGGCCTCGTCATGAGTGACCAATCGCCAACCGCCATCGCGGCCATAGCGATGAGCTCATTGGTGAAATTCGGGACTCCCAGGCCCCCTTCTTTAAGTGGTAGCTCAGCTACCTCGGCTCGTATTCATCCAGTTGGAGCCCGTTGAGGGCACACAAAAGTGGAGTGCCACACAAAGTTTCGAACTCTCCAATCTGCCTCCTTGATGAGATCCTTCGACGGCCACGCATGTCGAGCCACATACGTCAATTTAGGCATTATGATCGCTGAGGATATCATCGCCCTGTCTTGAACCGAGTTGGTTTTTCTGGCAGCCAGTGCAAGCGTCACTGTCAGTGCTGCGAAAGCTTTCTTCCACGCAACTGCGACATTGTCCCCTGCCCAACTATGTGTCCTAAGTATCTGGTTGCGTCTGGCACATTAATTGGCTGATCCGATGGGGCATCCTCTCCTCCTCCTCCTGATGAAACGACTGCAGTGAACCTCCAAATGGTATCGCCACCGACTTACCGATGTTGATTGTCAACCCCGAGACCTCGGAGAAGGACTCCACCGTCCTGAGCACAGCCGCTTGCATTTGCTCACATTGGATATAGACAGCCGTGTCATCTGCATACCCTGCTACTCTCAATTGCAACCCATTTTCGCTTGAGTCCAACGGGATGCTTTCACTTCCTGGTTGCCCCAGATATTGTCATAAAGTAGATCAACCGCGAGAATGACCAGAAGGGGGGCGAGCGGGCACCCTTGACGTATCCCTCTGGTGACCTGTACTGGGTACGATAAATCTCCGTTAGCCATGAATCGCGTTGTGGTGCCCTCGTGTACCGTCCTTACCATGGATACATATTTGGGAGGAAAGCCCGAGGCTTCAAGTACGGCATATAGAAAGTCTCGGTCCAGGGAGTCGTAAGCGTTGGCGAATTCCAGTAGTAACACTTGCGCCTCACTTAATTCACTCGTCCCTTGTGCTACAATCTTGGCCGCTTCTAATAAGTCAATCGCTTCATGTATGTTGCGTCCGGGGACAAACCCAAATTGCGTTGGGTGTACTTATAGTTGAATGTACCTCCGAACACGCCATGTCAATATCCTCGTGAGCAACTTGTAGTCCGTGTTTAGTAAGGCGATGGGTCTGTAGTTGAGTGGATTGCTCTTGTCGCCTCCTTTGGAGATATTGAAGGTATACGATTCAAGGAATGACCCTGGTGCGGCAGCCTCGTGGAGGAAGGTGTTGAAGAGCCTCGTTAGTAACGGAACTAACCTGTCACTGAAGTCCCTGTGCCACTCGTTCCCCAGTCCGTCTGGGCCACATGCTTTCCCGATCATTCACCTCGATATCGCCGCTCGTACTTCGTCTTCCGTGATATCCTCATCCAAGTCCGACATATCGACCTTGGTCCAGGAGTGTCTGAACTGGTCAACGTAAGCTCTAATAGACTCCGGTTTTCCCGACTTTCCCGTGAGTATGGGTCGCCAAGCATCTGCAAAAGTGTCCGCTTTGTTATGTAGACCTCTTGGTGGCCCGAAACCCCCACTTTTGAGAGTAGGAATAATGTTATCCCCGAACTTCGTGCTGATACGATTGAAGCAGAATTTGGTTGATGTCTTTGAAGCCCAAGCCGACTTGTTTTGCAGATGACGACGCTTGACCTGTCTGTATTGAGCCTGCAGCGTCGTGAGCTGCTTGATCATGATCTTCCGACTGTCCTCGTCTTCTTGTGCTACTCCGAATCCGGCATTAAGCCTCCGCTTTATGCATTTTTTCCATTGCCTTTATCCTGCTGTCATGCGTTTACGCGCTGTTTTCTTGAGTGCTAAGATTTCTTTGGCAATGCGCTGCTTGAACAAATCCCACGCCCTCGCCCATCCGTCGGTCGGAACGTGCCCTAACTCTTCCCTGAAAGCTGCGAGTCTCTTATCCACCATGTCTCTTGTCGCTGCTTGCACGTAATGAGGACAGGGATAAGTGGCTGGCCTCCGTCTTATTCGTATTGCTCCCTTCGGGTAATGTATCTCTAGTAACACGCCTCGGTGATCAGTCGGGCAAGGTGACTCCTCTGTGGTGACACCACGCACTTGTTTCCACTCCGCTCCGCCGATGTACCACCTGTCTAGTCTCGAAGAACCCCATTTGTGCGGTCGCACCCGATATATCTACGTGTGATGCAGTCTTGCATATGTTTCTAGGCTAGTCTCCGTCAATACATGTGGAATGTTATATTCCTCTGCGTCTACCAGCCCGTGTAGTTGGAGGAAGGCTTCCAGCTCCCGATCTCCCATCTCCACTCGTCTATTCTTCTCGCTCCTGTCGATAGCCGCGTCTAGAACGCAATTAAAATCTCCCACACACATCAGCTTGATGCCCGGAGGGAAAGGGATTTTCTGCAGCTGCAAGTAGAATTGCGTTCTAGCTGGTCCGAATGATGGAGCATATATGTTGACAAAGAGGTATAGCTCTCCTTCGATTTCCCCCGTCGCAATAACCACGTGTTCATTCCAAAGCTCTTGTTCCCAGGGTTGTAGATTCTTGATGGCCCCATAAGGGTTGATCAAGATCGCGACCCCAGTTCTACGGTCCGCTCCTGAGGACCACAGCGACATCTCCCCCGCACATGCCCTCTTGAACGCCCAAAGTGCTGTGTACTGCCGAGCCGCCATCTCATGTTCGCCCTCCGTTAGATGCGTTTCTTGAATGAATATGATGTCCCGTCCTCCTCGTTCATGTTTCTCCTTAACTCCCTGTAGATAAGTGCCAAGGTGTTGAATATGCATTGCTAAGCCCCTCACATTATACGTTGTACATCCAATAGTCGTATTCAATTTATGCTGCAGCACTTGACTTTTCTTTCGCTGTATCAAGTGAGAGCTCTTCCACTTTACGTGTTTCCTTCTTAGGATCTGAATTCCAACTCTGTCCTCCTTGCTCTTTCCTGCGAAGTGATCGTATTGAAGAAACTTGTTACTGACCCCGACTCTCTTGTGTCAGAAGCCTCCTCGATACTATCCCTGCAGTTCTCGCGGTTATTTTTGGACTTCATCACATTCTGCGTCCCCGGTGGCTGAAGTCACCTTCGTCGTCGTCGCATGTGGCGCCTTCGGAGGGTAGAGTGCTGGCTGCATCTGCAACTTGGCAGCTTCTACATCTTTCGGCTCGCGCTCCGAGCAGTCGGAGCCGATACGTGCTGCCGTTTTGGCGGCTTCTTCTGTGGCTCTGCGTAACGAGCTGACGTCATCTCCAGCTGTTGACCTCGGTGGCTTCTCCGCACTTCCTGCAGTCATTACTTCCTCTGCATTGGTGGTCTTCTGTTCCTTCGGTTCCCGACTAAGCTTAGCTGCCCGTCGGATGCTTTTTAGCTCCCTGGCCGCAGCTTTGGTGGCCTTGTTGGTATCGAAAGGCTGTGGATCCAGGCTCTCACTGCCATATTTGTTCCAGATCGCATTCCTTGTTTCGTGCATTTCCATCCAGCGCTGGCTGTAAGCTTGAAATGTCTGGCGTGGATAAGTTACTGCCTGATAGTGATTCCCGGTATTACGGTATCTGAGCGCCATCACAATCGGCAATGTGTCTCCCGCTATGAGATCCTTGAGCAATTGCGTGCCGAGGTCCGTAGGGACCACAACCACCACCCCTGTTTCAACGGCTGTGCTGGAATCTAGAGAGACCTCTTTATACGCATAGCCCTGCAGTCGGGCCATATTGTCTTCACCCTCATCCAGCACGAATACCATATCACGGGCGTGTGAGGTAATGGCCTTGAGGTGAGACGGTCTTACCCAGAAATTCCGGAGGGGTCGAGGCTTTGACAGATTTGGCTCGTTGTTCGACATTGATTCACCAGTTCATTCAATTGTTCCTTCTCAGATGGGATAGTCTCCCCGCTCTTCCCGATTGCTTTCACTTCAGCTTGAAAGTCTGCCGGATGGAGCTTACAGTCGTCGCTAGCGATGGCAATCATACCATTGATTATTTGTTTCTCATCTCGTTAGCGGACTCTGCCACCTCTGGCGAAATTGGCCCCAGTCCATCGGTGACATTGTGCAGCGCGGCGTAAAAAGCGAGTCAACCACATTGGCCTGTTGCCGGAACGTCCGTGACCTGACCGCCAAATATAGCTAACCACCTGTTCAGTGGTACTCCTTTGTCCGATCCAGGCCTCTGCCCGGTGATCTCAAAGCCATCCGCCTCCCATGTCGATCCCTGTGCCATTGTTGTTTCGTTAAGTCTTGAAGAGAAGCCCGGTGCAGGGTCAGGTGGTGACGTGATCTCAGCTTCCGAATTCGTCCCCGAGGTATCCCCAATTTTTGCTTGCGGTGTGAAGTATTGGTGCATGTACTGCTGCATGGCAGCCTTTGTCGTCTTCTGGAGTTGTTCCGTGTTGATGCTCTGCCCATTGTCCCTGGCTGAAGTACAGAGGGCCTTCTTGGGGGAGCAGTCAGAGTCCTTGATGTCCTCCTGTTCCCAGTCTTCGGGCACCCTGCGCTTGGGTGAGGTTGATCTCGTTCTCGGGTGTGCCTTGCCCGCGGTAATGTGCCCTCTGGTGCTCTCGCTACTTACCGCGAGTCTCCTTCCTCGTTCGTTTTGCTCAATGGCATGTCTGCGCATGTCCTCCCCGTTGAACGTATCGTCTTCCCCCGAGTCTGCGGCCGTTTGCGATGTTGAGGAATGCTTCGCGCTTGTATCTGAGTGTGGCCCCAGCGATTCATCTTCCACGATCGCCGCGGCTTTCTCTTCTGCATTGCTCACGTCATCCTCTCCTGGTTTTGCCATTTCTACGTCCGCGTGAGGCCCTCCTTCCGTGTCTACTGATTGGGTGTCTGACCGAACTGTCTCCATGTCAATGTGCAGCTCGCTGGCACCGGTTCCTGTCGTTGCCTCCGTACCACCACGGCTTTCAGTATTGCGCGGCATGTGTCGCGTCGACATGGCTGCGGTATATCCGGAATTGGGCCATTGTCACTATGTGGGTCCAGCGGCGATCTCTGGAGCTGTTCCCAGTGGTCGGGTAGCTTCGGTTTTTCATCTTTGTCCCCGTCCTGATACCTATTTGAGTTGTCTTGTCGATTGGCTTGTGGAGGCTCCGCCTTCCTCGTTGATCCCGTCCCGTTCCGATTCTTGGGTAGCACTCCGATGACTCTGGCCTGAATGTGCTCAAGCAGTCGATCAATCAACGTGGGTTGCTGAATAGGGCTGTATCGAGAACCACCTGGATGAGCTCCACCTGGTAGTTTTGCGTCAATTCTGAGCGTGTGTTCGACCTTCCTCGTTGCTACCTGCTCCGGCGGAGCCCTGCAGTACCTGGTAGGATAGTCCGGAGCTCCGCATTCTGCACATGGCCAGTTGACATAGACCGTGTGATGATAAATCTGGATCACATGATCTGCCACCACCAGATACGCCAGTATCTGCAAAGCAGGAGGGCAGGCCTTCGCTGCAATCGTCGCTACCCATTGTTTGTCGTTAAGGCTACCATCATCCATTTCTGAGTGAGTCAAGGCCTGAACCTTGGTGCCAAGCTTGGCTGTGAGCAGCCAGTACATTTCGGTTGAGGTCATTATGCCCTTCTTGACGGTAAGGGTGAAGCTGTAGTAATCCAAAGGCACTAGCTTGTTGGTCTTCTTCGCCTCCTCCCTCTGCTTCTCGTAATCTACTCATTTTAGTAGTCGCATCCCCAATGGCATTTTCCTTCCGACCCAACGCTAAGCCACCTTCCTTCCCTTGAATGTGATCACTACGACTCTGGCCTCCGCATCGATTGTAATCCTGGAGATTGCGGTTTTAAACTCCGCAATATCTCGCTGCTGTGGTAATACAGCTTCTGCCCCCATATGAACAAGCTGCATGATAGCTCGCTTGCCCATATTGGCTCCGAACCGCTGCCCCGGCGCAAGATGAGCATACAGTGGGTACTCCAGTGCCATAAAGATATCAGTGAAAGCCGCTATCTCACTCGCTGACACCAATTGGATAAGGAACCGGGGGGGGGGGGGGGGCAGGTACCTCCAGTCGGTGGCTCAGTATCATCTTTAGAGCCCGGTTTCTTCCGCCGATCGCTGCCTGAGCACGCATACCGGGTCCACTGGCGTCATATATAACTCATACAACCGGATTAAGTCGTCTGGAGCGGTTGCTGTCTCGCTACCTCCGTGGTTACCGTTGCCAGTTAGTACATCCTTGAACGATTTAGGCTCCGTTGTCTCCGTGCTGTTCTCCGACTCCAGTCGGGGGTCTTTGGTAAAGGTGAAGAAGCGCAGTCGAGTCTCCAATTCTTCCTGCTCCATATTTTCCATATGTACCCGCTTCTTCATCAATAGCATGAAACGCTCTACATCTAAACGCATTTTCTTCTTGCGCGCAGTCCCCCACACTGACGATGCCTTGATATTTCTCATTCATTGAGCCCTCGACGTCATCGCTCCATTTTTTTTCTGCCGCCAGGTGGCAACGTCCTCTGCCCCTCCAGTGGATGTCCCGCTAGCCGCCAGATCCGCCGCAAATCTCCGTTCCTTGGCCAGATCAATTAACCGTAACGCCGACTACAAGACATAAGCGGACGGGGCTTCGTTAATGAGATATGCATGTAACTGTGCGTACACCATTGCTCCGTTCCCCTGGTCCGGAGCACCAGCCCTGGTGTAACTCAGTTTTTTCTCGCCCTCTTTACTGCCGGGTGGTTTCCCAGCTCCCTGGCGTCGTTTCTGTGACTTTGCAGCCGCGGTTTCTTCGCTTCGGCTGGATTTGGCACCCTAACTCCATCGCTTGGTGTTATTCACCTCTTTCCACTCTTGGGCCATACCACGCTGTCGATCCACTCCACGGTGCTATCCGCCCTGCCCTCCCCATGGGTCGAGGCTTGCTTTCTTCGCGTCTTTGACCTCCATTCGTACTGCGTCCAGCGGCTCTCGTCTCCCCCACCTCTTCGCACTTTCACTTGAAGATTGTATGTCCCGGGGGGTGCAGCGCCCTTCCACGCGCCCCCCCCCCGTTCTCTGGTTTCTGCTGCTGCTTTCTGTCCCAAGGCCGGAATCTTGAGCCGTCGCGCGCAAATTTAAAAGTGAAAAGTTTGGTGTAGCTGCTTCTGATGTCAGAAAAGCCACGGACAGGATTGTAGCATTGATGAAGCAGGAGACTGGTGCTAGCATTTCGATGGTGGATCACATTCCGCCGCGTTCTACAACTCGTAAGAAGCACAAAATATCAACTGGTTCAATCGTTATTGGCGCAGCAGACTTGTGTTCGTCAGACGAAAGTGACAGCGAACAAGTACCATGTGTGTACCTAGACGAGCAGGCAGTGTTTAATGCGTACCTCGCCAGTAATCTAGAAAAGGGAGAAAAAAGCACGTTTATCTTGTTGCAGCGGTGGAACGCTTCTGGCAAAACTACTTATCCAACGCTGGCGAAGGTTGCTAGGTCAATTTTATGCATCCCAACTGTCAGTGCTATGTCTGAGCGCAACTTCTCCAGTGCTGGTATTGTTATGTCAAAGGCCAGAAACTCGCTCAGCCGTCAATGCTGAATGACGTTCTTACGGTGAGATCTTATATGGACCTCATTCAGTGACAGCTATATCAAGCGAGGCTCCCTTCACAAGCGTACTCCAATTAATTGCATCCGTTAATATAATTTTCGTAAAGTTCATGATGTCCGACCAGTTTACTTGCGGGTACCCGGAAGAAGATTTGGGTGGGTGCGGGTACCCGAAAGGCGATGGAAGATCTTCTCGGGCAGATCGGGTAACCCGAATATCTCCAATTGCGAGCCCTGGGGTGTTCTATGCGTTTGACCTACACGGGCTACGGAAATGGGCCTTAGCTCGATCTAAAGGCTGAAATATCGTGAATCCAGAAGATATGCTTAAATTTAGCCGAATGGTCTCTGAGCCAATCAAAAGCGATATGTCAATACCTGGACGCTAGCCATGCCGATTTTTTTAAATTGCTACAGTAAGGCCAGGTCAAAGCAAATACAGAGGTAAAAGAAAGCGATACCATTGGGTAGCATATGAGACACCACGAAGCATTTGGTTTGCGGAGGAGGCCAATCTGAGCCCGCAGATATCTCTGATTTTGCTCTTGAATTCAATGACCTCCCTGAGGTCATTATTTTAATGAGACGATCGCTTTTTGTGATCTGCCTTTGACGCCGACCTGAGCATCATCAGCCAGTATATCGCTTTGATTTTTGTTTTTTACTTCGACCAGCTCCTAGCACTTTTTTTAAAAAAAAATGATTTTTAGACGAAATTCGTCGGACATCTGGTAGACACAGCAAATTGCGATCAATTTGAGGAACTTCGCGGTACTTTGACGTCAGAACTATCTATCGTACTGCAACCATAGGCTTAACTTTGCAGGGCTAGCTGTGGCTCAAAGTGCATACAAAATCGAGCTTCTATTACACTATGTTGCTTTGTGCTTCGTACGCAGCAGTTTACCAACTGTAGCCCAACTCAGTTGACCACAACATCTTCCGCGAATATGCAGTAGTCTGGTCGACTGAAATGCTACCTGTACAATCTCGTCCAGACTAACAGCGCCACCAGAACCCCCTACTGGCGCGATTGACACAGACTTTGTGCGTACAATTGCTCAGGTTTGGGGTGGGGGGGTTCGTCGCGTTGCCGAACACTTCAATTCCTGACTGCTCTGCTCGCCATGCTTGGGTGCTGAGGAGGCGCAGTGATAAATCCAAACAGCCGCCTCCATTTCGCTTGCTTGAAGGACGGGATATGCCGAGCCGCAATCCGCAAAAGCGACTGAGCGAGCTCGGTATGTAATGAGCCATATTAAAAAAAGGCGCTGCCTCGAAGGACGCACTAAAAAAATAAGCAGACCAAATGCCACTACCAGCAAAAGCGTCGCGCTGACGAGCTCAACTACTGCGAGGTGCCCGATGACTATGACGAGCTCAGTGCCATAAAGCATAACACTACTGATTCGGAGCTTCCTGCAGAGCGCAAGAGTGAAACTATCGTTCGTTTGCGTGGTACAGGCGCCAGCCGCCTCTTCAACGCTTCGGTGGATACGGGAGCAAGCAAAACGCTCATCGACTCTGCTGTGCTTGACCGTGAGCAACCCCAGCAAGTATCTAAACGAACAAGCTCTTTTCGCTTACCTCAGGGAAATCTGACCTCGCGTGGCGTACTTGACGTACGCTTGCAGCTGACGGAGTTCGGCGAAAACCGAAAGATCAAGTGGACGTGTGCTGTTGCAGAACAGTTGCCGTACGGCATGATCCTTGGGCGCGACTTAATTGAACATCTGGGCCTGATTCTGGACTTCAAGGCCGGTGAGTTCATTTGGGATGGAGTACGCGTGTCGATGCGCACGTGTTATGGTACTAGCATGGGCGAGCAGATCGAAGCTCTCGTCGCCAGTACTGGCTCTCAAAGCGAGACTGCCATTGCACAAGCTGAGCGCCGACAGATCGAAATTCTCGACGCTGACTACAAGAAGGAGCCCCTGGACGAGCACGTCCCATGTTATCTCAACGCAAACGAGCAAGAAGATCTGCTCAGGCTTCTGAACAAGTTTGATGCCAAGCTGTTCAGTGGGACGGTTGGCTCGTGGGTCGGAGAACCGTACGACATCCCGACGAAGACTGACTCCATTCCATGCCAAGCCCTATCCAATTCCTCATAATTTACTGGGAGCAACAAAAAGGAGATCTCGCGTCTGGAGGGTCTCAAGATCATCACGAAGTGTGAGAAGAGTCCATGGGCATCCCCCGCGTTCACCATTCCGAAAGCGAATAAGACAGTGCGTCTCCTGTGCGACTCACGGCGACTGAACCTACAGCTACTTCGCCACCCGTGGCCACTGCCAAGGATCAATGAGCTGTTCCGGAGCATTCCTCGCTTCGTGTTTGTAACGGTGCTGGACCTCAATATGGGGTACTACGCAATTCACCTGGCCTATAGATCGTCGCTGTTGACGGCGTTTATCCTGCCGTTTGGGAAATATCGCTGGTTACGTCTGCCCATGAGAATCTCTACCGCTCCAGACCACTTTCAGGCTCGCATAGACCAGTTGCTTGGGGATCTGCTATCTGTCCGTTGCTATCTCGACGACGTGCTCATCGTCACGGAGACCACCTTCGCTGACCACCTCTTGCAACTTGAGACGGTGCTGCAGCGGCTGGAGAACGCAGGCCTGACGGTTAACGTGAAGAAATGCAATTTTGCTGCTAAAGAGGCCAACTACCTGGGCTATCGCATGACTACCGATGGCATCTCTCCACAGCCGGAAAAGGTCACGGCAATTCAGCGCATCAGTTCCCCGACGAACAAGAAAGAACTTCGACGCTTTATCGGACTTGTCAACAACTATCGCGACGCCTGGCCACAGAGGGCGCACATGCTGGCTCCTCTTACCAGGTTAACGTCCAAGTTGGTGCCGTGGGAGCGGAGCGCAGAGCACCAGTGTGCCTTTGAGCAACTTAAAGCATCGATACAGCGTTCAACTTTACTGCACTTTCGTGACTACAGCCTGCCCTTCGAGATTTACATGGATGCGTCGAGCTATCAACTAGGTGGAGTTGTGTCGCAAGCTGGAGAACCACTCGCCTTTTCCAGTCGCAAGCTGACGCCAGCCCAGAAGAACTACAGTGTGATGGAGCAGGAGCCCCTGAGCATTGTGGAAATCCTGAAAGAATTCCGCACGCTGCTATTTGGACAAAAAATCACGGTCTACACGGATCATAAGAACCTGTCTTGCTCCAACTTCACTTCTGGACGGGTCATGCGCTGGCGACTTATCGTTGAGGAATTTGGACCTACCATTCGCTACATCAAGGGCTCCGACAATACAGCTGCAGACGCACTTTCCCGCTTGCCGCTGAGTGACGATCAAGATCCTGCTAAACAAGAATGCAACGCTTCACGAGCAGCTATACCCGTTAACCTACGAGCAGCTGGCTCAGGCCCAACGTGAATATGATGTCCTGCAAGCAGCCGCCTCACAGAAGCCACATCTCTTTCAGACCAAGACGTTTGGAAACAATTCGATGTTGCAGTCCAAGTCCGGTCAGCTCGTCATTCCTGCTCTGCTACGCAGCGCTGTGCTCAACTTCTATCACGAATCGCTGCTTCATCCCGGTATGAACAGAATGTTCCTCACCATAACCAACCAGACTATTGGCCTGGTATGCGTCGTGCCGTTAAAGCTTATGTACGGGTGTGTGCCACTTGCCAGAAGTGGAAGCGATCACCGAAGAAGTATGGGCAATTACCAGAGAAGATACATGGGCGAGAGCGCTGGACGGACATTGCCGTGGACGAAATTGGTCCGTACTCCTACTCGGAGGAGCCAAACTCGCACAAGCTGTACGCGCTCACTATGATCAAGCTTACTACTCACTGGATCGAGATTGCGCCAGTGTCGGACGCAACTGCCAGATCTGTCGCGCTAGCACTTGGCGAGTTTTGGCTCTGCCGTTATCCTCGCCCTCTCCGCGTCATCCACGACCAGGGCAAAAAATTTGTTGGGAAAGAGTTTCAAGAAATGCTGCAATCCTACGGCGTTCAGTCCGAGCCAACTACCGTCAAAACCCCCAAGCGAACGCCATCCTGGAACGGGTTCACTAGGTCATTGGCAATATGGTGCGAACCACGCGACTGGATCAGCAGCTTTGGACGGAAATACTGCCTAGCGTCGCATTCGCTATACGGGCTACGGTTCACACGAACCTACGAGCGTCGCCAGCTCAACTGGTGTTCAAGTGTGACATGATCGCTGATGCTACCTTCACCGCTCACTGGGCTTCCATCTACTCGCGTCAGCAGCGCCAGACTCGTCGCGAAAACGAGCGCGAAAATCGAGCTCGTCTCAGCCATTCTTACAGTATTGGCGACTTGGTGCTGATTGTGAAGGCAATTCGTAACCTCCCCAAGCTGGCTCAACCCACCGATGGTCCGTTCGCTATTACTGCCATCCACAGTATCGATACGCTAACCATCGATCGCGGTAACTACGAAGAAACTGTCAACATCCGCCGTGTCAAGCCGTACTTCTACGATCGAGCTTAGCGGGGCGAGAATGTCGTATCCTGCATGAGGATTGCTCACACGGATTGCTCGCACACTTCAAGTTCAAGGTCAAGGCTGTCAACGTCAACAAGCCTGTCAACGTCAACACCGAGCTTCCCTCTGGGCCTCGAGGACGCTCTACATGTCGAGTAGCTAGTCGATAACTGCTCAATCTATTCTCTCAGTTCACAATCTACTTCCTACCGCTCAAGTGCCTCACCGTCTCGCGAGAGGCATGACAGATGATGTCATGGCGGCTTCACAAAATATTTAAAATCTTAAACGATCAAGGGCCGTTCAGTGAAACTGATTTGCTGATAAGTTGCAATCTATTCACGAAAAGCGACCTGTACTCGTCAAGAGTTGTATGAGAAGTCAAGCAGAAAGTACAATAGCAAAAAGCAATATCAAGATTTTAAACGGCAGTATAATTTAGGCTGAGTACGCTGCGCAATTTGAGCTGTGGTTATAGCAGGCGAGACCGAAACCGGAGATTTTGTGGGGCTGCTTGCGAGGCGTGCGCACCTTGGAACTGTCGCGTACCGGCAGATTTTACTTTACGCCAAGCGATTGATACGCTATTTGGATTGAGGACTGGCAACAGAATAAGAGACTTAGTATTTTGGGGCTTGAATACGCCACAACCTGCTCTTCAAACTACCCAAGCTGCCGTCGTTGGACTTTAAATAGAACGCCATCGAATACAACGCCCCAACTCAAATTTACCGCGTACAATAAAATTAGTAGTCGACGTATTATTCCGTATCATACGTTAGTAAAAGAAATTATTAGAGTCCCATGGGGTACTACAAAGTAAAAAAAGCAGAAGCTACAAGTCGTAGGCCTTGTAGGCTACGACTATGGATCGAACACATACGAAGCTCAGCCATCACGTCGACAAGACACTCAATATGCTACAGTCGTCGTGGTCTAGGGTGTTGCTTCATGCTTTTTAGTTTCTTAAATTATTTATATCATGTAATAATTAGGGATCTAGTTCTTACAAAGAAAAGTGGAGTAAAATTTAAGAATTGTGTTTTTAAAACGGATCTTGTAAAAATTTACTTTTACAAATGTCTTAAAAGTTTTAAAGGAATAAATTACCAACTCAAAATTTTCACGGATGTTTATCACCAAATTTGGAAACACATTGCTGCCACTCGAAGCTCGTGATGACGCTTGAGGAACACACCTACGCGCTCTTTGGCAACCGGTGAGCCCCCAAATAAGATCTACAACATACTTTGCATCCTATCTAACTCGGTCGTGTTGCAGGACGCTTCACGTGGGGTACTACACGGACGTGAAGAATAGTTCTGCGCTGCGACAAGGTCTCCTGGACAAGAAATTCGACGTCGCACTGATCAATGCACACCTGGTACTGCTGGCAATACTTGCACTTATTGCTGGTTGTATGAAACCCACTAATCCTGGTGGTGGTATTTTCGATTCTGCCAGATCGCCGGCCCGTTCCAGGTTCATGCTGCTGCCTCGCGCGCTCTGCTGTGCGATGCGTCTAGCCGCCTGACCACGCGCAGTCTGCACGCCGAGCTGGTCTTTAACATGTCGGGGTCACGTAATGTGTCTGAGTCCTTTAAGCGCTTCGGAGTGAACGACGACACGACGTCGATCGTGATCTGCGTGTTCGACGCGGATGAATCGACGCTGAAGGAGGTTGAGACGCTAGTGGAAGGCATGCAGTTGCCGTTCGAAGAGGTCGGCGCGCACCTGACCGACGGAGATGTCACGCTTATCAAGAAGTTCTACAAGATTTCGGAGCAGGAGTTGACACAGTCATCGCTCGTCGACGCCGCCACGTGCAGAATAGCGACCAAGAGCTACAGCAAGTAAGGCGAGAGTAACGAGGTGAAGAGTAGAACCCGCCATTGATAAAGAATTGTCTCGTTTGCTAGATCAACTGCTGCAGTGTTTTGTCGGCATCGCTGCCTTGCTCTGGACGGGTTTGTTTGCTTATTGGTCTTTCGCCAATGACTTCAATTGAGAACTCCGCTCGCTTTGGAGAGCGCTTGATGGCCGTTCGGATGAGATCTCGAGTAGACTGCAGCTGTGATTGGATTTGACGGCTTTTCGGATCTAGTGTGGCGGCGCGATGGAGGTCCAGCAGAGCAAGTCGATGCTTCCCTAACGAATTGCGTGCAGTTCCTCGACGCGAGTACGACTTGACATGCGTCGGGTCAGCCTTCAGTGCCAGCGTGCAGTCGTCTTCAGCATTGGCAAACTCGCGATTCTTCAAGTACGCCATGGCACGGTTAGATAGCACCACTGTGTTGTGCGGAGTGTAGCCCAGGCAACGCGTATAGCTCTTGATCGCTGCCACATAGTCACCTCGTTTGTAGTGCGCGTTGCCTTCTTCTTTCTCTAGCTCTTCCCGAGTCTTCGTTGTTGTTGAAGAGGGGGCAGCTTTGTTCGTTGCAGTGACTCGACGTGAACCTGGGGTCTGCACTGACGCCGGTTGCTTGCTTTTTTGCTTCAAACCTTCCTCTTCTTCTGCTTCTTTCAGTGCAGCGTCCTGTAGTCCAGAAACCAGCAGAGTTTAGCGCACCCATTGTGGAAGCACCAGTAAAGAGCAACGTACCACGTCGAACTTCTCCCAGTGCTTGTATCCTTTATCATAAGTGTGTGCATCCAGTTTCTTTACATCCACAGCACTCGCTTCTCCACCGTTGCTGCCAACGCCGACGGGTGTTGCCCGTGGTGGTGGAGTCGCATTCGATGTTGCCTTGCCCTTCCCAGTTTTTGCCGCCCGTTTGCGCGCCGAGTCTTCCTTGTCGATGGTTTTCTCCCACGCATACAGATCCGAAAAATAGTCCTGCAGCTGCGACGCGTTTGCGCGGATCTGATGCTGCACCTCCACCACAGAAGGAGTCTTGTCTTCCTTCATCTTGGCGACTGCTGCATCAAGGGACGTCAATTCCTTGCCACAGTTCATACGAATCCTCCATCATAAATTTCAGGTTATTTACCTTTACAGTAGTTTATTGCTAAAAAGTATTTTTTGTGTAACTTTGTCAATTCTGTTTGCATTAAAGCTTAATATTGTGATGTATTGTGGTTTGCAGATGAAATGTCCCTCCGATTTATGTCCTAGATCGAGCATGATCGGAGCATAAAACCAGGCATAAAAATGAGATGGGAAAAGACAGACCTCGATTCATCTATCTTTTCAAAACGGCAAAAACGGTCGATTTACAGGATATCGATGTGGATTTGGCGGTAAATCGACCTCGAGAGGTCGATTTGTTTGCCGCAGCTCGATTTATCAGCCAGTCTAACTTGGTCGATTTGTACCATTTATATACCTCTATTTAATAAAACAACCTCAACTAATTATAAATCGAGGTTCCAGGGACAAAAGCATTGAGCCGCATATTAAACGTCATTGGGAGCGACATCAAGGGACCCATGACACCCAAGGACAGACGTACTTATTCATCTTCGTCGACTACTCTACAAACTACGTAAGAGTGTTCCTGGCTAAGAACAAGGTCGAGGCTACAAAAAGCTTGAGCACTTCTTAGCAAGCTTCGAGAAGAGGTTTAACTGCAGAATCCACGTGCTCAGAACCGACAGAGGCAAGGAGTACACAAACGTGGATCCGTTCTGCAAGGCAACTGGAGTGCGTCGTCAGATATGCGAGAGGGAGAACCAGGCATCGAACGGAAAAGCCGAGCGGATGCACAGAACGGTGCTGAACATGGCGAGATGCATGCTGTTCGCTAGTGGATTATCTCTGTATTTTGGGGGAGACGCAGTCGAGTGCGCGGCCTACGTACTCAACCTCAGCTCGTGCAGCGCGAACATCAAGAGAATGTCACCATTGGAGATGCTGACAGGCACGGTGCCGAATCTGTCGGAGGTCGTCACGTCTGACACTGCACTGCATTCAGAGACGCTGGCAAGAAAACCTGGGAGCCAAGAGCGGATGGTCCAGCTGTGCAACCTCATCCTGTGTACGGACCATATTCGAGATACGACCGAACTGCGGAACGCTGTCAAGTCACTGTGCCGTTCAACTCGGAAATAGCCATGAGTGAACGCGCGGCGGTGCTCTGGCATTTTTTTAGAAGTGTACTCAAGGGATGGACGAAGCTATACGGTCGCGTCGTATGGACAGTAGTCTGAAGGGCAAGCCAGGCCAGAAGTAGCGTGGATTAAGGACTTCGAATCTCGCTGACTGCCCGGTTAATTTGCATGGCATCGGATGGTGGGGGAACGCAAGGAAACGCGACAAAGCCGAGTCTGTCTAACAGCGGACGACAGTGTCTCAAAGATCTGTGACGCTCTGAACTGCGGAGGCGCTCGTTGGAGATGCGAGTTCTTCCTAAGAGAGATCAGGAGCAAGCAAACGAGGGTCATGCTGAGTTTGCTTATGGTGATGGCCACCAAAGAGACGTGCGCTCTTCTGTTGTATAAGAACTTTCCTCTTCCACCGGAAGAGGGAGACAAGCTCCTGAAAGAGACAGCGGAACATGCTGTATTAGTGGAGACTGTATTAAACTAATTTTGTTTTCGTGGCGGCGTAGATCCAGAGCCTCTGTGACACCGTATTAACTTGTTTGGGATTTAAAACTGTGAGCTGATTACACAATCGCAAAAATGTCACACTCATTTCTCTACGCTGTTACTTTCCCGTGCTCGACAGATGTGCAATATACACGTACACTACAGCAATTTTTAGCATATTTTAGCTCAGATTAGTATTATTAGTTTATGCAAGAATATATACTACATTATAGTACGAATATAGATTCAATTGTCATATATCTTTCAAAGTATTGTTCTTTTCATCCCTTTTGGCGGCTGGGAGCTTACTATCAATGGTTTAATCGCTCGATGAGACCCTTCAATCGCAAATTAGCCTATTTTAAAGGATGGATACATCAAACTTTACTAACCAACTCGCTTCCTGTTTTTATGCTTCCAGCAAAACACTGTATAAACTTCGCCAGTTATGAAACATTTCGCAGAATAGAGGGTGGCTACCCGCCATTCAGACTCTTTCGAGCTAACCTTGGTGTTGCCTTACTTTGCGTTTGACTGCGTATTGCTCCAACGTATTGACGGCGTCGGTTGACGCGCTGTGGTACTCGTCAACATGTACAACGTCGAAATGGCATTGATGGCCGCCGTGCTTGGCGCGTCGGCCGCTCTATTGAGCGGTGGCGCCAGATATTTAAGAAAAATAATAATGTCTTGCCTAAAAGGTCAGCATGCACGTCTGCGCGTTGGTCGACTCCTGCTGTAGCGTAGTGTAGAGGAGTACGTGAAACTGAATCCCTGTTTCTACCAAGAGGAGTTGCCAAGGTAAAATTTAAAGCATTGGTAAGGAAATTTACCCGTACAATCTGCCGTCTTTTATACTTTAATTTGGGTATAAAAAGGCAGTAAATTGCTGACTAAGAGAGCTCAGGAGTACTTACCGAGGAAGATTAAGGGGTTCTACCAGAAGTAAAACCGTTTTACGGTGGGACCGACCAGCTAGTCTTCATCGACGAGACTTTTACGGATGGCTGGGACGCGCCGCGTCGATATGCGTGGCCTCTCCGCAATACCCGTGTCGCTTCCATTCTGTCGAGGAAAGTGGGTATAGGCTGTAGCTGATTTGACGCTGGGGGCATTTTTTTCGCGTGGAGGGGGGGGATTTGATCGCACTGGAATCCATGAAGTATTTGCTAAACACTTTGCTCCCTATTCGAATCTGTGGTCTCTACCCGGGTAAGGCTCTTGTTTTTAAATTAGTTGTTCAGTTTTATTGCTATGTTTATATTTGCTAGATCCGTCGTGATCTTGGACAATGCAAACATACACATGTACAAGGAGCTGGAACAGCTCGTACATTCCAGATGATCCCTTTGGTTCTTCACGCCACCATACCCACCGCAGTTAAAAGCTATTGAAGTTGAGTTTCTCTTCTCAAGCGCTAGGCTACACGACACGTGCCACTGGCTGCACGCTTTGACACTAGGAGGATGCTTAATGTGGCTATGGCTCAGTGCACTCGGAACAGCGAACACTTAGGAGTTAACCCGTATTGATTGCGGCTACGAATAGCACCGCGCAAGCCGTGCAGAGAGGGCAGCTTCGACAGTTCAACTACAATACCTTTTTAAGGTTAACGATACTAAGCTTGACAGACACTAATAATAAAAACACCAACAAATATTGATCGTTCTGGTCAACGTCTTTAATATTCTCACTACGTGTAGCAAACTCTAGTGGCTCGCACAATGGTGAGCGCAATGCGTACGATGGAAGGATCTATTATGCTTCGAAGGTCACAGCTCCACCAGAATTGAACCTCCATTCAAATGACACTGAGCCGTACCGTACTCGGGTTTACTCTCTGCTGCTCTTTTCGATGCAGCGGTCTGTCGTTGCTGGTCGCCAATATGACGCAACTGCGAGAAGGTTGCATGACAGGGCAGGGCATAACTTCTCGCTACGACATGCAACACAGACGCGTATGGCATTAGCAGCACGCAAAATTAAAATCATTTGACAGATAATGAGAATGAAAACGACTTTGGACCTGCTCGAGCGTATTGTTTATTTTGGCCGACTCGCCAGCTCGATGGCGCACCGCTTGTCAACCCGGCTCACATAGGTGTACAACTTGAGTTTAAATGCAGCTTGTCTGACAAACGCCAATCATATAATATCATGGTCAGTGTCCATAACTATAACAATATAACAAAGAGCTGAAAAACAATTGAAAAGTTGTGTTACCCGACCGGCGTCGAGACGTCAACTGCCAAAGGCTACTTTGCTGTTGGTGCGGCGGACCCTCCCTCCACCGCCAATTCTTCATATTGTGCTTGCGTAGCGTTATTAGTCGGCTTCAAAATAATAGGAGAATCCGTGCTTCACTCCACGTCATTTTTCTGAGAGACAATTATTTTAACTTTTTCGCGAATGACTTGGTAGTCTTCATCGCCGACAAGATATTTAGGATTAACGGCGCCACGACTTGTGCGACTGTTAGACCTCGGTTCGCCGATCTTCACGGCTAAATCAGCGGTGAAGCATTTGGGCGTCTTTATTCCAGCCCTATTGCAAATTGGACCCGTAGCGATGCTGTTAAAAAATAATCGAGTACAAACAACCATTTCTACCACAATTCAAATTGCATACCGGTCTGACATAGCTTTGTAGACGCTCGACTTGGCTAACCGGACCGGCAATAGAGAGTAAGTTTACAAGAACCTGTGTCGCAGTTGAAGAGGTCAAGATACCCGAATCGGCGCGCGCCAGCGTTAGCGTCCAGTACAAACGCGCAACAAACTCTGGGAGAGAAGAGATCAACGTAGGTCAGACCTGTATAATTAGCACCACATTACTATCTTACGCAGGCTTTGTGGGGTGCGACGAGACTGTTTTTGGGGGTACCGTGGCAAGCCCAGTGATCCACCTTTTCGTGTTTCAACGCATATAGCAATTAGCCCATAGTCCTTCTGCTAGAACAGCGTCCAAAGTGTCTTCATACCTGTCGGCCGTCGGGGGTGAGGTGGTTTTTGGAATACCAGTCCTGACACCATCCATCTTTCGACCTAACCCGCTCAGATTTACAGTTGCGATTTATAATAATGTTTGCTTTTAGCTTTTTTCATGCTTCGGATTATTGACACTTTTAGCTCGGCAGAATGGTTGCGAAGCATAATACCTATTTCATAACTGTTACTGCTGCGCAAGTTACATAAACCATCTATATAGGATTACTACACCCATGTAACATATCGGCATCATCGTGAAGATAGTATTCTTGGTTACCAATAAAAGTACATCTAAATCAATGATAATAAATGTCTAATCCGGCTGCTGTAGCTCTAAATCCTAGGTGATAGAAACACATCTACCCAGCGATCCTTTAAAAAAAGAAGTTGCGGGGTTAAACATCACCAGTTGAAATATGAGTACTTTGAGCAGTGTTACCTCACGCATCAGTTTCAAAAAATGTGATAGCGTGAAGTGATTTCACCTTTAGATACACCGCGAAACTGCTATTAAAACCCGTACTAGCTATCCTTGAAAGCGCTATTTCAGTCGTGCTTTATCACCTGAAGAGTTACAGTACAGATGTCTTCGCCACCGAGCGTAGGAGCAAGCTTGACTCTCTTTCGGCCTCCTCGTCATCCGCGATCTCGCTCGTCCCACGCGTTAATCTCTCGCGAAATGTGAAAGCCCTCGCTTTTCCCCGTTCACATCGTAGCCAGCCTGAAGTATGTTCCGCGTTGATGTAGCATGCCGATTAGACGCCGATTAGACGCCGATTAGACGCCCCTGTCACAGGCCCCATGATTCTCCCTTCTTTTTCATGGCTACAGGCGTGTTCGTCGGTGGCGACCAAAGGGTCGGGGTAAAGCCGGCAAGTGTAGCCTGACTTATAATTTGCAACCATATCATTTAGACACTGCCTCCTGTACAATGATAACGTCTCCGAACGTTCACCAGGCGGTCATCCTCCACCGCACCGCAGCACACGGTAAGTGGTAGAACGCTCCGTCGCAGTCTTTATTTCATCGGAGTGCGGTACTTATCTACTTCAGTGTTCCAAACGTGCTGCTATAGCAGGAAATCCTGGAATGTAGCATCTTAAATAGCAATTTAGTTCCAGGAACGCTCTCAACGTGTGTATGCCGTGCGGTTTAGCAATGCTCGCCAACGAAATTACCCTTTTCGGGGTCGGGAGAATGTCGGGCGGTGGCAAATGAATGCCGCTTTGGCGCCGTCTCCAATGGCACTTCGTGATTTTCAGGTTGAAACTTGCTGCTCGGAAGCGTTCCAACACTTGACGAACTCGGCCCAAGTGTGTAAGAACGACTCTGCTAAAAATCCACGCAGTGATAAACAAATCCATCTGGCACTTAGGATTCACCAACTTGTTCTCCATGCGCCGTCTTTGTTTTTTAACGCAGGAACGGTGTGACATAACCTAAACGGCATCACCAGCCGTTTGTACAACCTGAACTTGCTCATGATCGCTGCTTTCTTCACACTATTGGAATGCATCGGTAGCCAGAAGAAATACCCATCGGGAAGAAAGGCCACAAATTTCCCCAGAGCGTCTAAAATGTCATCAATCACAGGCGTTGGGTAGCGATCCTTGATCGTGACAGCGCTCCGTTTCTGATAATGAAAACAGAACTGTATTCCACGCCGGGCTATTGTATCATAAGCATTATACTCGACCAGGGTGTCGTGAATGGCATAATCAGGTTCAGCGTCCAGTATCACTGCATTCTGGCTCCACCACGTTCCCTCAACTTTAGATACTCTATACGGCTGCTGTTGGGTGGGCTCATGCGTTCCAGCGTCGACCTTAAACTCGAGAAGATTCGTTCACCCGGGCTTTTTCGATGCCTCGACATATAGAACCCGTAGATCGTAGATCGTAGAGCGCAGCTGCGGATAGTGCGCGCTACCCTTCCAGTGTAGAGCCTCGGCGCGAAGCTGATGTACGACTAAATTGTGTCAGCACGCTCCTTTTCATCAAACTCGCTACCTCACCCGTGTCGCCAATCATTCCCACCGGACAACAGTCGCATAAATCCGACATAAAGCACCTCAATACCCAGCAATGCTGTAAATTACACGCTTTGCATCCGGGACAACGCATTTAGCGACAAACAGATCTAGTGCCGACAGAGCGCTGCAAAGTAGCATCTTTGATGCACTATAGACACTACTGAATACCAGAAGAACGCCTGGACCATGGCATCCGTAGACAGAAAGATTTGACCGCATGTGGCCATTCCGGACGGAAGGGTGCAGTCGAGCCACGTGTCCGCGGGCGGTGGGCACGTGTAACCGTTGTGGCGAAGTGGGGGTACTACTCGATGGTGTGCTCTCAAATAAGGCTGAAATCGCGGGATAGAAAAGGTCACCAATCTTTGTGCATCCTGATTCCGCGAAGAAGTTCAAACTACACGTGGGCTCTTCGTATCTTGCGGCCGGGGTTTGCCCGATGCAGCGCGTGGAAGAGAGCAATCAGGTGGTCGCGCTCGCTAGTGAAATGCTGACAGGTCCTCAGAAGACGCGTAGAACTACTGCGATTGAGTGTTAAGAAGTCGTCTCGTAAGTTCATGCATTATCTGTAACACGCGGAGATCCATTTAATCACGACATTAAGGTTTGACGTGGATTTTTGGTGAAAACAGTCAAAGTAGAAACGACAAACTGACCAGGTTGGCCATGAAGCACTATCAGTTGGGGCTCAAAGTATATCACCGACATGGAATACTCATTGGGCGCGCAGGCGGTTTGTCGCGGCTCAATCCACACTCGATGGCAAACACTCCGAGGGTGACGGATATTATAAACGATGCCAGAGACACTGGTGTGACAGGCCAAGTCGGGAAGCGTCCACTGGGGATTGCTAACTTGCTGGACCCTTTGGCGACGGGGGGCTCTGATGCTGATGCCAAAGTCGGGAGATGAACGCCGAAAAGACGGGGCAGAGGGCCAGGGCGTGGCACTCGGAAGATCGGGTGGAGCAGCCGCGGAGGGCGCATGTCCGACTCAAGAGAAAACTGAAGAAGGACGAGACGGATGAACGGTGGCTCTCGCTTCGAGATCTACAGTGATAAGCTCGCAGACGAGCAGGTTAGAACTCCGTCGATGTGTGCCGTGAAGACGTTTCTGGAGGACGGAGCATTAAGTCTGAATCCGCAGGTGCGGGTACAGACAGTAAAAATGGTATGGCGAAGAACGGAGTTCTGACGTGAAATATATATTTACGCGCTTAACCCGGCTGAGCGAACCGACCAGGGCTTTTGTGATCCCAGTTAAGTTTGTCGGAACGGTGTTACGCTATCGCCACGCTGATATTTTCGCTGCTCACACGGGACGACGAAAATGACTACGTCAGGAAAGGAAAAATGCGTACTTCTCTGTCCCATCAATTTACAGGGTTTCGTTTTTGTGTGTAACACACGAAAATTTTACAATGATTCCATTGGCTGATATAGTACGGTTTCCGATGATTTGACGACAATTTCCTCTGATTTGATACATATTGCCTTGGCAAACAATAAAACTTCATATGATCGGGCGCCTATTAGCGAGTGTTACACACGTCGGTAGTAATTACGCTGATGGGTAAATGATCGCCAAATCGGGAATAGCATTTGCTACAAATTTTGTAAATTTTCGGTAGCATACCCACGAATTCCGAAAAATAACCTTATTCCTTCCAAATAAGTGCCCACATTCATGGCGTTATTTACTTGCTGGTCGCTGTTACGAAGCCACAAAAAGTATAGCGAATATCACGCTGATTTATGCTTTCGAATCAGAATACTTAGGCTTTTATCGAGTTCATGTAGGTAGTCCTACTTTCAAACAAAAAAATCTATACATTGTTGGGACAAGAGAAGTACTGGCATGGATGGAAAGATAAGTACTTCAGTGCATTCCCTATCTGTAGTGGAGGAAAGGTGCAGGAGCGCGGAGATCGAGACTCATGCAACGGATTACCGTTGTGAATCTGTCTGGGCCGTTCTTCCTACTGGTTACGTGTAGGAGTCGCACAAGGCCTGGGGCTTATATTTTCTTACCGGGCGACCTACCACGAAGTGTAAGGAGATTTGCCGTTCTAGATGTTGCATGGACAAGACCCTACTTTAGCTCTAGATCTGGCGTTCCTGAACACCACTCAAGACTGCAAGTCGAGTGAAGTGACTGCGCACAGGCGTCAGTTTATCGTTAGTTGCGAGACACGCGTAGAATAGCGGACAGCCGGTTTACTAGGCTCCAGGGCCGTCACGAGAGGCGACTTATTAACTAGAAGCTCGTGGAGTTTTGCTGAAGGAGCCAAGTATGGGTCAATCAGTTCTTTAGAGCCAAACGAGGCGAGGGGAGAAAGGAAAAAAGTGTTCTGTTGGCAAGGCGCCTGTCGGCCTAGTCGATTAGAACGCTTACCGCATTTCGATACCGATCTACCCGGACAGAGTGGTGACCGTAAATCAGAATCGATGATATAAAGATTCAAAAGTCGATGGAGTCGCCCATTTGCGGATGAAGTCCTGGACGGACATGACGACTCGTCTATTGCTGAAGATAACCCCTCCCTGAGACGGTCTTCGTGGAACTCCAAACCATCGGAAGTGAAAAAATACGGTGTTTTAGGGCGTAGGATTTCTGCTTGTCTCAGGCCACAGTAGTACCCTAGTAAAATGCGCTGATTCTGCGGTTTGAGGATTTTGAGAAGAGAAGAGAACAGCTGCCCGCGATTCGCCGAAACACACGCTGACAATTCTTGTCGTCGGTGTCCTGCTATATTTACCCCCTCTTGACCGTCTCCGCGCTGCAAAACATCGATATGCCGAGCATACTGTTGTCCCTGCTTGCGTATAGGCCGGTATTCAATGCCACATGCGTACTGAGAATTTTTGAACTGCAACACATCGTCAATGAAAAACAGCGTACGTGGGAGGCGCCCGCACGAGAGAATAAACGTGCAGCCCCAGAGACGAGGAGGCGATTTGCGGACAGCGGCGATACCCGCGAGACACGTGGCAGCTCGATGCCGTGAAACTTTAGTAAGAGGCTAAAATGTGCAATTCTTGATTGTTTTTACTGACTCTTCGACTTATCAAGAATCACGTATCAAGGCTAAAATGTGCAATTTCTTGATTGTTTTTACTGACTCTTCGACTTATCAACTATCACTTATCAATTTCTTGATTGTTTTTACTGACTCTTCGACTTATCAAGTATCACTTATCAAGTCGAAGAGTCAGTAAAAACAATCAAGAAATTGCACATTTTAGCCTCTTACTAAAGCGTAGTGTCCTGAGTAAGCACGGAGGATAAGGTGGCGGATTTGCCTGTATAGAAAATGGCTAAAGCTAACAATAATGGTTTGTGTCGAGAATGGCGCCCCCAAGGATCAGATCTCGGCTGCTCCTCAACGGACTGTGCATTGACAATTGTTAATTTTTAGCATTCTACATCTTGTAGACGACCACAAGAGCTATTACAACTACGGTAGAGTACAAGAACAATGGGGGAGGGCGAGTTAAACTGCTCTACATATTCAAAGCCGGCAGAAAGCCTGACGAATACAATATGAAAACGTACCCTTCCATTCTAAATTGCGTCAAGCTACCGCAGAGTGACTTTATATTAGTATTACTGACAAGCCATCGTCGTCTCAATGGCGTGAAATGATGGTCTGGGCAAGAACTGGGGCGGCAACGACTTTTTTTTGCATCTGCGACGCAGGAGAGCACCTTACTATGCTTCGTTCTGCAGAAAATTTGCTGGTTAGTCAATGAACCCAGCAGACATTCCTTGGCGTTGCGCTGATGTTTATTATCTATGGCCCCCGCTGGTCGTTCCGGTAATTTTGGATACAAGCCGTTCCGTAAAGGGCTATGTACGTTATATATTTTCACTTTGTCAAAAACAATATATATGATTAAGTACAAAGCAATATTAAACGGAGCGTTTATACGGGTCGAAACTTACAGAAACCGTAAAGGGTTAATCTTTTCGTGAAACATCTATTTTGATTATACCATACAAATCCAAGACATTGAGTTCTCTAAAGGCACCTGTTGCGCCCTTAAATGGAATCACTGTACTCGTTTGGTACAATCTCTTGTGACATGAGGATGCATCCTGATGTAGAACACATGTTGATTAAAGTATACTTGATGATGGCGAATTGTACTGTATGCCATTTGTTATACTAGACGGAACAGAATCAGTTGAACTTGTGCAAAAGGGCGCACCAGGCGCCCTTAGAGGACCTGATCGGGTCCCTTCTCTTGCAAGAATACTCTAAGGGCGCACCAGGCGTCCTTATGCCACGAAAGGGTTAACACGACCATTAGCCAGAGATATACTTTGATCGACATGTCGGACACGCCAAACATAATTGATTTACGGATTTGTAATGAGAATTTCTAAGTGCGGTTTCGCAGCGGGAGTTTAGGTTAGAGATACGCATCTGGTGTACCAAAAACACGCGACATCAAAAATATCTCTTCGTGCCCAAAGACTACAAAGTTGCATTCGGTCCCTCTATATCAACTTCCAGATGGGATTACGCAAATCTGAGATATCCATTGTAAAGCGGAGAAGAAGACAAATTCAACAACGAAAATAACGTAAAAAAAGAGCTAATACTCGTTTCAATACATTAAAAAGCATAAAACGTTCATCCGAAAAAGTCCTCATTTTCGTTACCCACGAAAAAGTACAAAGGATTGTTGACATCTATTTCATTGGCGGTGGTTATTATAGAAAAGGAAAAATAGATGGGATGGCTATTGGACATTGTATAACTCAATTCGTATGATTTGCAGGTTCTGTGTTTTTGTATTAAAAACGCTGCCCTTTATCTCCGGGAACGAAGATATAATGAACGTATGATGTCTTTTGTGCCTACCCGCGCTGGTGTAATATGCCAAATCCAACATTTTAGATGCCTTTTTATTAGAAATCACAATTCGTTGCGCAAGTACGGAAAGCAGGTGAGTCTCTTGCCAATTTTGGATGGTAAACATTTTCTTATGCATTGCACAAAAGCCTGAAAAAAGGACGACCCCTGGTCTGAAGCACTCGCAGTGCGCTTGCATATGTGACATCGCTCATATTTCTACCCTTCAGCTCGTGTGTTTATGGATACCGAAGCTTGCTCCTGCGAGCGCCCTGCACATGCATCCACGCTCTGATCTTATACTCAGCACTGGCTACGTGATGCTGACATTTATTAGGCCGGCTTTGGCCCAGATTGCGGAAACAAAGCTTCACTGAACCTTCATTTTGAAAACACAAGTTGCTGCGCCACGCTGGACATCTACCTACGTGAATACACAAAAATCTTCAGTTTGTCTAAAAATACACTGTCTGTCGCCAGCCAATTTTATCTGTCGCAGCGGTCATATCTAAGTAGGATCACCTTCTTCTACTTCTTTAAGCGAGAGTACCGGCTCCTACATTGACTACCTATTCGTGCTGGGCAAATTTTCCTAATCGATAGTCTGCCGCAATCTCCGGAACAACATGTGCTCTCGATATAGTATTGACTCCCTAGGTGAAGATAAGACAAACAACTTTTCCATGTTGTACTCGATGTTGGAGATGCAGCCTAAGCGGGAGTCGATGTTGGATAATACGTTGGAGGGATACTTCCACCGGTTACTTATCAACGCACATAGACTCGTGTAATGCAAAGATGACTTGCACTCTGTAGCTTCATCTTGGTGCTCACCACCGCGTTTACTGGGGCATTTTTCTTGCCGGCTCCATCATTTCATTCGTGCCGCTGATTGCGACTCCGCCTGTACGCCCTCCTCGTTCGCTAGCCTCTCCGCCAATACATCTTGTCCTACTCAGAGCAGAAGCTTTTTGTTGTCTAGGGCAGCTGAAACCGGGATCGACAACCAGCGTCAAGGAGGCACTTCATCGGTTTCATCAGCTCTCGCTCGCGGTACCCCTGGTACGCGTTTTCCATTTCTTTCAGGACATCAGGTTTGTGCGTAGCGAGTTCTCCTGGATTCGCACTAAAAGTCTTAAGGTGTTCACTTCCAGCTATGCGCCGTAGTCAACCCGCTGGTTCCTTTTTCTTGCTGTCGTGTATTGTTTTGCCAAGGTCACCATTTGAAAATTAGCCAGCTTAAATGGATTGCCATCCTTGCGGCGTACTCTCTTCAAACCACGGAACTTGTTTGCGAGTGCGTTTGCAGCTATAGCGGCGAGCGCAAGTGGCAATTCCCATTGGGTTTTGGTGCACAGCATGGCTTGGTTGACTCCACCTTCATCTGGCGCCCTATCCAGTTCGCCCAGTTGACACGACCTTCGTGTCCTTCTCTTTGGTTGCCGCCGGAGCAGTTGACTCCTTCTTGCGCTTGCACTTGCCCGTTGGGACTCCTGGCGGCGTTCCTCTCCGCGTTTTGCTGCTATCAGTTCGCTCAGTCATCGTGATCTTGGTATTGTTCGCGTTGGTTGCCGCCGAAGTCGTTGACAGGGAGTCCTGCTGGAGAGAACCGGCTTTTCCTTTTAGCATGGGGCTACTCGACGTAAGCACCATGTTGCCTGTCACTCTTGTTTCCGAATGGTTGACATTGTCGGTTTCGCTTAGCAGCAATGCATAGGCTACATTATCGATGCATAGTCTGCATTATCCATAGCCTTAGCCCCCCCCCCCACTCCCTCGTTCCCAACCTTCTAAAACACGGTTGTGCCCATTAATTGTCCGAAACATTAATGCTCGACTGCCAGCACTGTTGTAAAGGGCTACACGCTCTTTTTGAACTCTCACTACCATCTAGCTGCTCAACTTACACCTGCGTTGCCATGCTTATCTCCTGTTACCGCAGCCTTAGTACAGTGTGATGTGAGCCCGATATTATTGTTCGAAGTAATGCTAACCTTAAGCCTTTAACCAGTTCCCAACGGAATGAAAAAAGAGGCAAAGTTATAGAAACTGAGGAGTGTCCCATTGAAGTTAACGCTGATGGCCTTCTTGATTGCCTTTATTAAAAATCATCTGTTCGGCGACTTTTGAGGCTGCTTTCTTCTGACGCGTCCTCATGGTCAAGTGAAATGGCGTCGGTGAACTTTGTGGCTAAGTGTCGCGCAGCACCACGACCTTCGCTATCTTCCATTGTCTTCTGCTGTTCGTCAAAATTATCAAAGACGTCCCTCAAATCCGGTAAGTCTGGGCGCTCTCGCGTGCGGTACTTCTGGTACGCGTTTTCCATTTCTTTCAGGACATCAGGTTTGTGCGTAGCGAGTTCTCCTGGATTCGCACCAAAAGTCTTAAGGTGTTCACTTCCAGCTATGTGCCGTAATCAACCCGCTGGTTCCTTTTTCTTGCCGACGGGTATTGTTTTGCCACGGTCACGAATTGGCAGCACCATAACTGAGGCTATGGATAATGCAGACTATGCATCGATAATGTAGCCTATGCATTGCTGCTAAGCGAAACCGACAATGTCAACCATTCGGAAACAAGAGTGACAGGCAACATGGTGCTTACGTCGAGTAGCCCCATGCTAAAAGGAAAAGCCGGTTCTCTCCAGCAGGACTCCCTGTCAACGACTTCGGCGGCAACCAACGCGAACAATACCAAGATCACGATGACTGAGCGAACTGATAGCAGCAAAACACGTGTTATAACATCCGCGATATCATTTTGGCACAGTGGAGACAATTTCCCGTACTGAGAACATTTGCGGATAGCTTTGAAAAACAGTGGATTAACAGTCGTTACGGGAGGTACTTTCCTTCCATACCACGACAGGATATGCAGTAATGAATACCCCTTGTAAACAACCTTCAATACAAGCGTTAAAGGCATGCTACGCGGAAAATATTTGATACAACTCGTTTGCTGCGAAAGATAGTTGTTATCACTGAAGAGGCGGCGGCTGAGAAGCACAAACCAATGTCAACTTTTGACGATCCACCTTCGGCACTGCTTAACACGGCTAAGTGGTTTATGCATGGAAGCCATCTTGTTTTGTACTAGACCGAATAATGAGGAGGTTGTGCGAATTGTGCATCTAAAAACATCGAGACAAAAGTATGGCCATCTGAATGTAGCCGCCAATCGAGCGTTCGCTCGAGTTATCAGCACCAAAATCACTGGTCAGTTGGATGTGGCGCTGGGGAGGAGACAGCAAAGAAAAGCATCTGCTCAACACAAGAATGCTATGACGCAGTCGCTATATATGGTTCATCGGGCGAAAAAACTAGAGCCGGATGGCTAGTAAACATCGTAAGCGGTACATGCTAATACCGTTACTATTTGAAGATGGGGAGCTGCTGCCATACCATCGAAGCATGCATGCGTTCAGGAGTTAGTGGATTCGGCGGAGGTCGATGGAGCGTTAAGCTTAAAGATCGATGGTTGCTTAAACGACGTCGCTTACCATATGATGGAGACTGTTTTACCATCAGGTCAGCACCTGCAGCAAAGCTGCGAGTGATGACGCGGCATTGGCTTGCTGTACCAACACTACCCAGACATCAAGCTTCGTGTCATTTGAAAATCTGCACCATTGCCCGGTGATGGCTTTTACATTGGTGATATTTCGGGCCATATTAGGTACCAGGGTTTTTGCGACTGCATCCATCCCCGAGTTGCGGTACCAATGTCGATGTATAAGCATCCTACGGTCCAGGACCAAACTGCACTGCACCAGCAGCACCTAAAGTTACAACCCCATATCACACACGGATAGGCCCCTTGGTACGCCATGCCCCCCTTCAAGCGGAAACCAGCTTTGTGACAGAAAAGAACGAATCCGACCGACATCGTTGTCAGAAAAGAACGAATCCGACAGACATCGTTGTCAGCCAACAAGTTCATGTGTGGCATCCACAGCGGTTCGGACGTCCACCATCAACATGTAGCGCGCAGGAGATTCGGAATCTTCTAAGTTGAGAATGTTGTGTCCGACCTTAAGTCCAAAGCAATCGCAACATATTTAGTACTTCTAATAAGGGCTAACCCTATTCAGTTCCAGCTTCAACTATTTTGGGCACATACCGCAATGACCTTGCACTAGGCTCAGCGTTGTACTGACAGTCAGAGTTTTCGCAATAGCGTTTCCGCGCAAAATCGTTTGCTTCTTCGACGTGCCTTTTCAGGCGAGTCTTCTTGGCAGTCCTTGCGTTATTTGGCTCTAGCATCTTCACGTCGAACGGAATAGCTGAACAAAGCAGATTTGAGCAGCATAGTGGCCGGCGCAGCGCAAATTGCTTCTTTTGTGTGACGAACGCATCGCTGCAGAATATCCGCTTCATCACGCGGAGCCTCTTCGTCTTCAATGTCACTAAATGCTCTGTGCCAGAACTTAGCGCGCATTGATTTACCAAGGCGACTACGAAGGTAAGCTTCGTTGGTTCGTTTTCGGCCTGCCCTAGCGATGTTCTTGCGCGACCAGACGTAGTTCCTCGCTTTTTGAGTTCCGTTCTTCTAGCGATGAGCCCAGAACTCGCTATCCATGGTGTTTGAAGACTGGAGGTAATATGATGGTTTGTGTAATACGTTTAATTCGAGTGGCATTTAGACAGGCTTCAGTGCATTTATGTCTGTGACGGCCCATGTCATCCTATTACGGTAGTGCCTCTGATTGTACAGTAAGTGACCACGGCGTACCTTAAGTTTCACAAGGGTACCTTTGACGATACAGTGGTTGTACGATCTCTACTGTATATTTGTAGTAGGTACCGTGCTCTGCTTCTGATGTACAGTGATCTGAACACTAGTATCACGATTGAGCGAGTAGTGTGCTACCCTAATCTACTGAAAGAAAGACGGCTTCGCTTGCATACCAAACTCAAATAACAACACCAAGCGATCCTTTATACGTAAAATTGTCACGCGATTTTATCATGTCCCGGCGAGTTGTTCTTGATCTAGATGGTTAATCCTGATCCGGCTAGTTAATTTTAATCCTGCGAGTTTTTCTTCATCTTGCGAGTTAAACCCGATCAGTCTAGGTAATTGTGATCCTGAGATTTGTACTTAAAATGAGTGGTCAGTACATCATCATTTTTCGAACGGCGTCTCGCAAGCACACGCAAAAGACCAAAGAAGATAGGATCGCTCTTCTTAAACGATGGAAGGCCCACCCGGACTGGACTATTATGGATGCGGCTAGAGAGCTACGGGTGAGCCTAATAATACTTAGAGATTGGAAGAAGCGGTACTGATCTACGCTTGATGAATGAACATGTTCGAGTCGCGTTTGAGCGGAGGGAGGAGGCAGGCCGCGGGAAGCAAACCCCTACGAGGAGGCTGCATTGCGATACAACACCGCATGCTTACGTGACACCGGCAAATGCAGACCTAATGATTTAGTTCGACACTGCTAAACTCTGGAGTCAATTATCGCTGACAAGCCCAAGACCAACCGCCAAAACAGCTGTACGAGAGTCCGATTGTTTTTTTTGCGCAAAGCATGGCTTGGTTGACGTCACCTTCTTGTAAAATTGATAGCGAGGGTATTAAGATACAAGGGCAAGCTCCAAAATGCGGACAATCTCGACGCGCTGATTTCCGAGTTTTTTGAGAAGGAGTAGTCAATATCTTGGCTCGCAGAAGCACTGAGTTTCAATATACATCAGTTACCAATGACGGTTGGTATCTTGATTGGCGGAAAAACTGCGTTTCACTATACCCATCTACCAAAGACCGCAGTTGGTATCTTGATTGGTAAAAACAATGCGCTTCACTAAATATCAGCTACCAAAGGCCGCGGTTGGTATCTTGGTCGGTTGGTTTCAATAACGCAAAGTTGCAATTTAGATTTTTTGGTGTAGTTGAGGGCGATATTAAAGTACTATCACATACGTGGTACGGACCGACGATGTATCCGAGACTACAGATGGCAGATAGCTTGTCAGCGACCATTGTCGTGGCTGCAGTGAATATTGAAGTGCGCCAAGGTGATAGTGCACGATCCAACGAAAGTATTAACAACGTTCGAGGTCTCCTACACTAACTAAGCTGACATTTAGGTCACACTTTTCGGAGCCCGATTTTAGGTGAGATTTAGGTGCAAAGATGCGGTGAGGCAAAAAACCTATAACAACTTATTCTGAAACGTGTTTAGGGTTAAGCAAACTTGGTATTTATCTCAACAGCGATTTCGATTCAGTTCTCCCTTCTGGCCAAGCACGCCACGCACAGACATGGCCTTTGTAGCACCTCGCTTAACAATACAACAACCCAACGCCGTCATTGCCGCCGTCTGGATCGCGTCCCGCGGGCGCATGAAGCGCTTCTTAAAGCCGATGCATTTCCTTTGCACTAAAAACTACTTCCGACCCCCCCCCCCCCCCCGAAACTCTGCTAAGAATCAACTTTTGCGACCGTTTTGATAAAGACATGGATGACGCTACTGCTCGGACTCGCCTAAACTTCACTATTCCTCAGCTAAAACTACTCGTGTTAAAACTCTAGCTGCTCAGACCTGAAACTCGGACAGTCCAGGATGATTGTGTACGGACAATCGAAGCTCTTGCCATGGTGTGCCGTCGGCTGAAGGAGCCCTCGATACTCTTCACCGTTGCCGACGAGTTTGGCTGCTCAACTGAAGGCTACAGCCGTATTTGCAGCGATATGATTGACCTCCTCAACAAGACTACAAAGGAGCTTTTATTCTTTCATCGGTCTCTCTTGGTCGCTAGATTCCTACTGCGAGGCTGTTGCACGTAAGGGGGCCCACTGAAGTCTTGTTGGGGCTTCATTGACGGCACGAAGCAGTATGTAACTAGTCCTCCGCGATCCTGCCCTCTCCCTACGATAATCTGCAGTGGTCGCTGTATAACGGCCACCCAAGACGACATTGCTCTATAAAACACCTTTTATTTTATTTTAATTAACTAATTATATACCCGATGGAATTATCCTAAGTGATTTTGGTCCAGTTGAAGGCCGTCGCCATGACCCGACGGTGCAAAGTATGAGCGGCATTTTAGAGGAGTTTTCTAAGTACGACTACTCCGAGAACAGAGCCTGGATATCGTCGACACCGCCAGCGAATTCGGCGCTCTCGTCCTCGTGTGCTTCCATCTTCTGCGCTCCTAATCAATCTGCAAGTCTATCCTACGTTAACAGACATGCGTTCCGAAAAGTTTATTTGAGATCGCGACCAGTTTTGATTCAGATACATAAATGTGCACGAAAATGAATCTGAATCGTGCCCCGAAAAGTCTCTATTAGCGTTTGCTCCCGATGACAGCTTGATATGCTGTAGCGTGAATGGCCCAGGTAGCTGGCATGACGCAGCCATGGCACGCAGCCCTTTTGACATTCAACAGTCCACTAAACTTCTTCTTCAGTGATGACAGCTCCCGCTCAGCGCGGTTGTGCTCGACCGCATACGCAGCGTAGTCAGCTAGCACAGCCTCCCACTCGTTTGACCCAGTCGGCAAAATCGCGTGGATGCTGTCCAAGAGACATTGGATGTCCTCATAGCTCTAGTTTTCGGTGCCACAGACCCTTCCACGCATCACCATGCTTTTCTTGGAGCCTATGGACCTTAGAAACGGCGTTAGAGCGCGGGAGCGCGGAAGGGAGATCGTCGGAGAGTGCGGGCGCAGAATGCGGAATGGAAGAGTGATTGTGTGCAGTTGAAGATATTATTAATTTGAAAGGAAGGTGCCCAATTGGAGCCATATTTATGCATTTGAGAAGGTTGTTTCTATCTTAAGCCCAAACTCTATTCTTGACCCCCCTTTCAAGATTTTGAATTTGAACCGCGGTTGATTCGCTTCAAAGGAATAAAATGCCTCTTTTATGCGGAGGTTAGGTTAATTTAAGGATAGGAACGCGTCCTAAACCCTACGGGAATCGCTCCAGAGGCTACAGTTCAAAATGGCTAACAGTTGACATGCTAACGTTTTAGAACTCGATGGAGCCCAACTTGATCTTGTCGCGGTAGGAAATGCCGTTAAAGTCCTCGATCAGGTGTTGATACTCGTGCAAGTGTGTCAAGTGATAGTGTGCCGTGTGGTTCGGAATGGCTTTGTCTCCGGGCATGTAGTGGCACACGTGCGTTCCTGCATCTCTTTAGCAAGCAGCAGCAATGGCAAGGTGAACAATCAAGTGATCGATGAATCAATACTACCGACAATACAGTATACATGTACGTACTTGGCAGCTTTGATGGTGGGTGCGTGCCGTGCAAGAACCAAGACGTCGGATGGCTTGAGGCCAAACTCCTCGCAGATGTGGAGGATCGGCTTCGAGTCCGGAAACTTTTCTTGCTCTTCCTTCGGCACAAACATGTCGAACTGCCCCACCATCTATAACAATTGTACATACGGTTAATCAAACATTCTAGATTGTTAGGGCTACATCACGAACTTCGACAATATCAAGACGTTTACCTCCTTTAGGAAGAAATCGTACTCGTCCTGTACGCAGCAAAGGAAGCATAATCAAGCTAAAGAACTGCTATTTGTTCAAACAGCATTTTTTATACGCACCTCCTGCAAGGGGTCTCGGGGCGGAATAACAGCCTTGAACAGACCCCGCAGGTCCGAGTAACTCTGCACAACACCAATGTCCAGAGTCAGACAACTCATTAACCCCCTGGTATCCACTCGGCAACACGTACCAGCACTTCATTAGCGCCTTCGTTCACGACCCACGTCGACAATCCCGCAGACGTGGTCGAGCCCACGAGTTCCTCCAACCCCGCCGTTTTACTCTCGGCCCCCTCTTGCTTCTTCTTCTCCTTCAGCTTATTGATTTTGTCCATGTACTTGTCTCTCAAAGAGCTCGCTTGATTCCCACTTTTCACGCCAAAGCCCTTCTTACTCCAATGGTCTCTTTCCTGCTTCTGTTCTTCCTTTTGCTGCTTCATCCGAGCCAGTTCCTCGGATGCCGACTGCAGCTGCTTCTCCAAGTAGATCTCGTCCTCACTTTTACCCGCTGCAGCTTTTTCCTTCTCTTCTGAGCCTGTAACTCGATCCAGAACTGCATGACATTTTCAGTCAGTCTGAAGCCATTTTGCAAACATTTCATGTTGCGTACTCTGGTTCGGCAGGCCTTTTAGGGTGCTTTGTAGTCGCTCTTTTACCATCCATGGTTTTCCCGTCGAGTCCTCGTTCAGGTCCTTTAGCAGATTGCGTACGTCGCTCAGCAGCATAGACTTGATGGGCTTTGCGCCAAAGAGTGACGACCCGAAGCGAGATTCCGTCTGCTGGTTTTTCTTCTCGGCTGCGAGCTTACGGCGCTGCTGCTCCGCTGCAGATTTGCCCAGTAGCGTGCTGCATAGCACGTCGTACTCGATGACGACGCCCTTGAGTTGCTGCGCTGCCGCCTTGGCTAACTTCATGGGTCGAGTGAATTTCTTCCTCTACAAGAACTATTATGTGTGATGCACATGGAGTGTAGTCGTGTCTTTTCGGATATGGGTACACAGATCTTTGGTGGCGAATGGTGGCGAATCGGGAAGGCAGATAGAATGAGGACGGCGTGGATGGAGGCCCGTCGTCCATGGAATTACTGCTGGTGTGGCTGAGAAGAGGTAGAAATGCAGCGCGGTAGAAACAAGCTACGCAAGAGCGATTGCAGACAACGGTGGCGGGTGAAGTGCACGAGTTTTTTGTTGATCATGGCATCATGCACCGCACGGTGAACGCAATCAACTCTAAACTCTGGCAAACTAGCGAAGCTGGTGACCGAAGCTGATGATTGGCTAGTCAGCAAGGAGATTCTCCACGTGAATGACAATGAGAAAGCGAAGCAAACGGTGTTACGGCTCTGTCCGCTCTACTTTGAAGTCGCACCATTGCTGCGCTGTGCACGACCACGAATTACGACCAGTCCCCATGTTTTCGGCCTCGGTTTCAGCCGTGCAAATTCGGTACGACGACCAGCGAAGAATCAAAGGCCTCGACCTGCTGATGAAATGCCTATTGAGTGCCCTAAGCGTCATCAGAGCTCAAAACGACAACGAATAACAGACCACGAGAAATACGACGATAATACAAACGTCGGTGCTGGTGCCTGGCAGGACATGGAAGTAAATCATCGACGCGAGCTTCTTCAGCTGGAGCTCCAAATGAAGCGAGATCAGGCAGTAGGCGTGAGAGTCAAGCTTCGCAAGTTTCTTTGGAAGAAATTAACCGGCTTCTGCCTCTGTGACGAACGAAGGGATTGATATCGAGGACGCGTCACGCGACGACTACTATTGATACTGCTGTTGCTCCCAAAACTCAGTGAGCTGGCTCTCCTTTATACAGTATCTGTGATTTCTTACACACACGGACTTAGCGACCGAAGCAATTCGCGCAGAAGCTACCTAACATCAGTAACTGGAATCGCATGTACCGGATCGTTCGTTATTAAATTGACTTGCCTGGTAAGTTGGCTTTGGGCACAATTTGTTGTTGTTTTTTCCAAAATTTCCTGTCCCAGATTCTCGAATGCAACGGGAAAACAAAATTGTCTCTAAAGAGCATTTGGATAGCAGCGATGCCGAATTGGGACTCAGACGATAACAATGGAGGAACTTCGTCGATGGATGTGCTACTGGAGTGGCTAGCGATGCCTGGGAACGTTGAAAGGTGGTTAATATCAGCTGGAAGAAAGAATTATGTGGCAGAAGAAATTTACGTTTATTTCCTGAACCGCGGCATCACGTATCAAAATCGAAGCAGCATCACTCGCAAACTCTGGCATTGCGTACACCAGTTTGGAGAAGCTGAAGAGATGCTTGCGCGAAAGGGGTATAGTCATTTCGACGTGAACAGACAAATACGACGCGAAGTGCTGGTCATGTGTCCTTACTACCGTGAGCTTGCTCCTCTGTTGCGTCCTTCATGGATGGCACGGACGACAAGATCCCATTCTATCACAACCGAAGCCAAAATGGGACAAAATGAGTGTAGTGATGATGAAGTTAGTGCTGAAGATTTAGTTCATTTGCAGACAAGAAGTGAGAAGAGTAGTCTCGAAACAAACACTCTGTACCCTAAATGGGAATCGGATGCCAAGGATGGGAGACCGTCGTCTCTGGATGTGGTTCTAGAGTGGCTCGCGATCCCTGGGAATGCTTGGCAGTGGATTAGATCATCCCTTGCGCATGATGGATCACGACACAAGTTGAGCGCTGACGTCTACAAGCTGCTGCTCAGCTACGGTATCGCGTATCGCAGTATTTCGAGCATAAAAGCTAAGCTTGGGGAGCTAAACAGGCAAATGGTCCAAGCAGAGAAGTGGCTCGAGATGAGGAGGATTCGCCAAAGTTCGGTTACCGTCACTGAAAGTATGGATCGGGAAGTGTTGAGAATCTGCCCTCATTACACTAAAATCGCCCCTCTTTTTCGACCCTCGGCATCCCAATCTCGAAGCGGTGAGGCGCAAACTAGCGATACGACCGAGGATTCAGAAGATCAAAGCGACGGTGACGACTCCAGTCGTGCTCGAGAAACTGTCAAGTCTCAGACTGGAAAAGCCACTACTAACTGGTGGGACTCGGATAACATTAATGATGGCCCAGCGTCTATGGATTTGCTGCTGCGGTGGTTAGGAGCTCCTGGGAATGCTAAGCGTTGGCAGCAGTCGGCAGGGACAGAAGGTGCTGTGCGGATTGAAATGGTCAAAGAAATTCACGAAATATTTATCATCCAGGGCTTGAGACACCGTACTGTTCGAAGTATCGAGAGCAAGCTTGGTCATATGATGCGCCAATTTGGAGAGGCTGAGAAATGGCTGGAGATGAAGGGGCTTCGTCATTGTGGCGTCACTAAGAAAACAGAACGTGAATTGCTGCGGATCTGCCCGAACTATCGAGAGATCAAGCCTTTGCTACCCTATACTTCTAACAGCAACACGGTAGCTACAGAAGTAGCAAGGGGGTCTGAGTATCCAAGTAGTGCTAACGAGACTAATCCCAACCAAGAAGATGATGTCGGTGACACTTGCGAAGGTGAAAATCGAGATGAAGGCCTCGTCAACTCTAAATGGGATTCTGACGGTGAGAACGGAAGGCCATCGTCGCTCAATGTGCTACTGAAATGGATCGTTACTCCGGGCAATGCTGCGCGTTGGCAGGAAGCAGCACGAAAAGCGGATGGGTCTCGTTTGGTGCTAGCAAGTGAGATCTTCGACATGTTGCTGACATTTGGTATCACGCATCGTACCCCACGTGGCGCAGAATCAAAGCTCCGTGCGTTGGAGGAGCAGTTTGATAACGCTGAGAGCTGGCTCATGCGCAAGGGGATCCGCCATTTTCAAGATACCCCCGAGGCTGAGAGCGCTGTGCTACAGCTCTGCCCTACATACTCGAAGATCGAGCCTGTTCTGCGGTCCGCACAGCTATCGACAGTATCCTCAACATCTCGCAACAAGCAAATTGACATCAGGTTTAAACCTAAAGCACAATTTCTAATCCCAAGATTGTCCGGGTCGAAACGAGGCCGGAACGAGCATATACAAGAGATGCGCGAGAAGAAAGTGGTGCCGGTGGTCGCGTTGGAAGCCAAACCGGAGGAGCGCCGAGAGTTTTTCAAACTCGAGTTGCAGATCAAACGTGACGAAGCAGTTTTGGTGCGGGCTAAAGTGAAGAAGGAGTTGCTCGACATGGACTTCCCTTGTAGTGACGTTGATCGAATGTTGCCTTTGTAATTGAACTGCGTTGTCATTTGGGTATGTACAGTACTTGGTTGAAGTGATCACCCTAACTTCCTCTATTAGAGCATTTGACTACCATTCCGCGAAAAGATACTTCAAAGTACCTCCAAGGTACCTTCACCAAGAGTCGACATATATCTTTTGGCAGCGATGGCGGACTTGTACTGGGACGAAGATGGAGTTAATGGAAGACCATCGTCGATGGAGGTGCTTTTGCAATGGCTCTCCGACCATGTAAACGCCAAGCGTTGGCGGGAATCATCGGGCGAGAGAGATACGACACGACGTGCTGTGGTAGACGAGATCTACGATTCGTTATTGGCCCACGGTATCAAACATCGCTCGCGTACGAGTGTTGATGCTAAAGTTTGGGAATTGACGCATAGTTTCGAGAAGGTGGAACATTGGCTCCAAAGGAAGGGCATTGAATATTTGGATCGCAATAGCAGGGCAGAGCGCAAGGTGTTAAAGGCATGTCCGTATTACCGGGAACTATCACGTTTACTGCAGTCTTCTCGTCCCGTTGGAGCTGTTAGCTCTCAAAGCCACATCAGAAATGAAGGCGCTGCCACTGGCAGTGCCAGGGTGGCGAAGGATGTTGAGTATTCCGATGACAATGATGTAACGCTGCTTGCCATTGGCTCCAAGCGCGTACCCGGGAGTGACAAGTATGATGAGACTAGCAGCATGGAACTCGATGACGGAAAAACTGATACGCATGATGCCGACCGAAGACGTCTTTTGGAAGCCGAGATGGCCATCCGTCGTGAACTTTTCAAGCTCGAGCTACAAGCCAAGCGCGATGAGGCCATCTGTGCGAGAGTGAAATCGCGCAAGGAACTGCTTGATCTGGGAGTTACTATCGAGGAAGTTGACTGCCCCATGCCGCTGTGAAGTGGCACTGCGGGATCACTGAAAAGCCAATCGAATACGCTAAGATATGATAATAAAAACTGCGCCGATATATTTCACTGCCTGCGGTCAAATAAATTTCTGGACTAGACTTTTTTCACAACTTCCTTTACAAGAGCGACGGCTCTGCGCTAGGACTGAAAAGCATAAACTTGATCGACGATGCCCTTTCGATCTTTTCGGACGTGGACTCCGTGTAAGTTACTAATTCTTCAGCCAGTTAGACACTTGAAGTCGCTCCACTGTTAAGTTACCTTCCTCTAAGCGACCCCGCATCTTCGCGACAACCTCGGACGAGAAGATCTCTGGATGATTCATTTGCAGAAAAAATATCATCTCCAAGGTGTCCATGCAGGTGAGAGGGTCAATTTGGTCGACAAATTGAGTGTAGTGAGTGGCGAGAAACTTGACAACGCGTAGGTGTCCCCGCGCAGCAGATTTATGGATCGCCTGAGTGGTTGGAGCCTCTTGACAACATCAAAATGCCCTTCGCCGGCAGCCAGGTCAATTGCATCTGTTGCGCAGCCTTCCAGGCGGTATTTGCAGAGATACTTCATGACATTTAAAAACCCGTTTGAGGCTGCCCCATCCATTGCCTTCGTTGTGCACTCTCCTGCGTCGTTAGTGTGAATCCATACCAATATTTCCAAACACCCAAACTTTGCTGCGTGGCCCATTGCATCTGTCGAACACTTTTCATTGTAGAAATTCGCTCGTACCCATTCGAGAACTTCGACTGTAGCAAACTTTGCAGCCTCACTCACCGCTTCTTCTGCTCGCAACCATTCACCAAGTTTTGGCCGCTTTGCTTCTAGAATTGTCAGCGGATCCATACTATGGAAATAATGCAACATCTCCAGGTTGCCGCAGCCTGCCGCAAGGTCAATCAGTGAAACTGTTTGAAACCCGTCCGAATAGGCATTATGCTCAAGTAATCACTGTACTGCGTTCAATTGACCTCGATACACAGCGTCAACTATGGCGCGCCCCATTCCATCACGGAAACCCTGAGAGTAGAGATACTCCAAACGTCAACTCGACCTGCACTAGCTCCTTATTGGAAGGGATCGAATTGGCTTCCACATACTTCACGACCTAATGGGTGCTGAACCAGCCATTGTAAGACAGGGAGATTCCCACATTCACAAGCTTGACGTATAGCCTCACGCCAACTATTCAACCAACAGAACTGGTAATCTGAAGAGGGCGTCCAAAGCCGAGCTGCACGCGTCATTAAGGTGAAGCTGCCACGTCCAGCCAAACTCCCCACTGCGCAGGCAGTAAACGCAGCATTTTGCCCAAACTCCCGCTATCAAGTATCTTCTCGATTACTTCAGGCACCGAATCAGACTTCGCATAGCTCATTATACTACGCGCTGCGGGTACGACTCGTACCGTACGACCAACTCGGCGAGATCCAGATACCGGTACCCACGCTGTAGAGAAAAGATGAAGATGATCACCATTTCGATGGTGAAGTCACTACGTGGCTCGTACAACCATTGAGCGACATCTGGGTGGTAGTTCGAGATAGCCGTCACAAGCACATTGTCCTCACACTGAATCACATTATTTGGTCTACTGGTACAATCTTGAGGAGCATCTGCTGTGGCTTCAGACTGCACGTAGCCATCGCTTGTGATGACTTCTCTCTTTTTGTTGGGTCGAGTCTTGTGGCTTCTTTCGTAAACGATATAAGGCCCCAACACTTGCAGGATGTCCAGATGACTTTCCTAGCTTCGAAGACGCCTCACAGGCTGAGAAATGAGCAAGCAGCCACTTCACCACGTTCAAATTGCCATTGAGAGCAGCGCCAGTCAACGCGTGTTGCGAACTGCCATCGATAATAGTGGGGATCCAAGTGAGTGAGTGACCGTCCTGGTGGCAATAGATTTGCAACTTGACTCCCAAATGAAATCTAGCAGTTCCACAGAGCCTATGACGCAAGCCTGGTGCAGGGGCGGAGCCAGGTCATTGTGGGCCTTCAAAAATTCCTTTTTTGGAGATTTTTTGGGAAAATTCCATTATTTTGACTGATTTTTAGGTCAAATTTCCAAATTTTGACCCGCCCCCCCCTCTAAATTTAGTCCTGGCTCGCCCCCGACCTGGTGCAGCGATAGAGTTGGCGCTGGGCCAAGATAGCTGGATATATCCCGACCAAGATGCAGGAATATATCTGTATCGAAAAAGTGGCTCAGAACTAGCTTGACGCAGGTAAGCATAGTGTGAAGGACATTAAAAGGGTTAAGAAGTGAGAACAAATTCTTGAGTTTTACAAAAAAAAATTCTGCTTGTTTATTTTACGATTTTTGTTTTTAAACAAAAAATTGCAATAAGTCGAAAAGCAGGATGCCACGGGGGAAGGCTAAGAAGGCGACCAAGGAAGACGCAACGCGGGTGCACCGCAAGGCGGTACCATGGGAATCAGACCGCGTGTCACCTGAATCTCCTTCGTCTCTTGGTGTCCTCATGACGTGGCTCACGACACCCGGTAACGCCGATCGTTGGCGTCGAGAGAAGCGCAAGGAGCTGATTAAAGAAATTATCCAAGTGCTAGCGGCTAACGGTATCCAGCACCGGGCGGTTGGCGATGTGCACTCCAAGATCTGGCACATGGAGAGCCAATTTAGATCTGCCAGCGAGTACTTAATCCGGAAGGACCAGCTAGACGCGTTCCAACGAGGGAAGGCAGACTCAAACATTGCCAAGGAGGTGCTAAAGCTGTGTCCACAATATCGAGAGTTAGTGCCGTTTTTTGGGAGAATTGGAGCTGGCAAAAAGGCACAAGTGGTACCGAAGAGTACTGCTAATGGGGCTGCTGCTGTTAATGGGGTGAATGCTGTTTCTGATCCGGTGGCTTCGGGCAGCAGCGTGATCGCTGCAGGGGAGTGGAAAAAGAGTCTGGAGAAGGATCGACGCAAAGCTGCGAGTGAGAAGACTCAGGGTAATGGTAGAGGCGAGGGGGTGGTGAACACTTCGGGTGAAGCCAAAGCAAGTAAACAGAAGAAACTGGCAGTAAACATACGAGAGAATGGAGGCGAGAAGGCTGAAGCTAAAACGGCGAACGGTGCCAATAGAAAGAAACCCAATGATGTGGATGGAAGCGATAAACGGAGAATCGTTGATGTGAAGAAGGGTGCAACAGTCGTGGCTAAGAAGGATAATCTCAGCGGAGCAGACAGACAGATGATTGACGTTGATGGAAAACTGGCAAATGCTGTTGTTGTTGTGGAAGAAGAGGAAGAAGGCGTTCTTGCAGACGTCGAAGATGGTCATAGCGACGTTGATAAGAACAACCAGAATGACGGCGAGGAGGAGAGCGCGAAAAGCGAAGACGACGAGGAGACAGACACAATATCAGAGCAAGCAGAAGCCCAAGCCGATAATGAAAGCGATGGTGACAGTTCCGAGGAGGAAGAAAAGCCACACACCCGTATAATTAAAAGAAGTGGAGTGAGAAGTCCTTTTAAAACGAGGCCCCTGCAGAACGAATCGGAGAGCAGTATCTCCGAGGAGGAAGATAATGACGAAAACGACAAGGATGAGAGCGAAAGCGACAAAGAAGATGGTGATGGAGAAGAGCGAATCCCGTTAGCCCAAGCCGATGAGGTTGGTCCAACACCTGCAGCCGAAGAGAGCGACCAAGTGGAGCAAGACAACGAAGACAACGAAGAAGTTGAAGAAAACGATGCAGTGGAACCAGAAGATACTGAGGATGATGAGGAAGTCGAGGAAGAACCGGCTGAAGACCGATCTCCTAAGGCACCAGCGGACTCGAACGACGATTCAAGAAGCAGCTCTTCGGGCGAGAATGAAGATGCTGACTCCGAGGAAGAAACGCCTCCCACTCAGTTAAAAGCTCCATCAGATCAGGACGGAGAGTCTGAAGAAGAGGAAGCCAAAGCAGAAGACAACGAAGACGACGTCGATATGGAGAAGCCCGTCGAACAGAACGAGCCTGTTGTTGACTCGTCTAAGAAACGCGGCATTTCTAACGAGGCATTTATCTCTCCCAGAACTCACAAGCGCCCGCGAGCAGACAGGGATTCCAGCAGTGTTACGAGAGATCTCGAGCGCGAGGCTTTTATTGAACGCGCGAAGCAGGAACGAGACCAGCGCGACGAGCTGTTCAAACTTGAGCGTGCCAAGCTCCAGTGTGAGCTACTAGCGAAGCACGTGCAGCTCACGATGGAGCGGTCTCTCGCCCGCAAGAAGCTTCTCGGCGCCGGTATAAATCTTGCTGAGGTCGACCGTGTGCTTCCACTGTAAGTTGCTAAGCTTAAGTCATTTTTTTGAAAGTAGTCAAGAGAAGAAGTGCATGGTCACGTTGAACTTGTCAGCTTCAGTTGCGTTAAAGTTGCTTGGAGGGCCTTAAGTTGCCTTAAAGTTGCCAACATATTACTACAGCATCCAAAATTCTCCAAAAGCTCAGATCGATGTCGCCCAAGCCCAAGCGAACCCGCACGACGTACCAGAACGCGCTATCTGACAGCGTGCGGCCAGGCGGGCCTACCACGATGGACATATTGATGCGCTGGCTCACGACGCCCGGTAACGTGAAGCGCTGGCGCTTGGAGCCGCGCGCGCCGCTCGTGCGTGAGGTGGTGGACCTAATGCAGGAGGAGGGGCTTGCCCACCGCCAGGCACCGTTCGTTCGCTACAAGCTGGACGCCATGGAGAAACAATACATTACCGCTCAAAAGTGGCTGCTGGAAACGGGCATGCACGACGCATTCATGCGAGGGAAAGCTACGAAGGAAGTGCGCGCACATGTGGACAACGTGTGTCCACAGTTTAAAAAGTTGGATCCAGCCTTCAGGAGCGCTCCATTCAGTAATAAACACGCGGAGACCATTGATGTTGACGATGACAGTGCTGAGGACATGGGAATGGAGAAGCAGGAAGATGAGAGTGAGAATAATGAGCTGGCTGAGGAGAAGACTACTATGCCTACGGAGAAGCGAGACACGTTTAGAGACCGGCTTTTTGCTCAGAAAGATAACGGGACGACGAAGGAAAAGGCTCCAATGTCGACGGAGGATCGACAGAAGAAAGCTCGGGCGTTCAGAGACCGACTTCTTGCCGAGGATGATGCAACTGTTGAGAAGGAGAAGACCTCGACTCCAGCGCCACAGAAAAAGGTGAGCAGACTAGCAAAGCAGCTTGCGCCTTCGCCTGGTTACGCTGCTGCAAGAAAAAGTCTGACGACTGCGGAGCCGGAAGAAACGATCAGTGCAGCTGAAGAGCAGATCCCGGCTTCGACTACTGATAACGTTGCTGAGAAAGAGAAGACCGAGAAGCCTAAGAAGAAGAATAGCGCGTCTAAAGAGAACATTCTATCGTCAGCGATGCAGGTTGCGATGGAGCAAGCTGCACCAGAGGCGTCGAAGAGTACCCCCGCTCCTGGTAAAAAGAGGATGGCTCGACCTCCGAAAACTGCAGCTGTTGCATCTTCCGATGCGAATGGTACAAAGGAGAACTCGAATGGTAAGAAGGAGGTTGCATCAAAGACGAGTGCAGCGAAACGAAAACACTCGGAGGAGTATTCGACTGCAGTGAAGCGCTCCCGGACCCAAGAGCAGGTGGAGACGGACGGGAGGGGCCTGAAGGACATCGAGCGCGAGGCGCTGCTGAAGCGTGTCACTGATGAAGAACGGCAGCGTCGTGATATGTATGCACTGGAACGAGCTAAGTTGGAACTCGAGGTGGAGTCGAAAAGAATTCAGTTGCTGTTCGAAAAGGCTGCGGCGCGTAAGAAACTGGACCAGCTTGGAGTTTCTCAAGAAGAAATTGATCACATTTTGCCGCTATAAGAGAATGCCAAGAAATGAGTCACGCGGTGCGGAATTGGGAATGTGCAAATTAATTGGTCGTCAAAGTTTGCGTAGCGACAAACCAGAAACAGTGGCTGAAAGTTTAGGGAGAATCCTGTAAGTGATCTGTTTCAGTTGTTTGAATTTTGTTGTCGTCTTGCTGTCGGTCAATTGAAAGTAAGACCTTTTAACTGGATTGCCTGTGCATTTACAATAACCGCGTTAGCTCGCGATGCTGATCGACGACGGCAACGCGAGCTGATTTGGCTAGACCATACCAAGCGGCTTACCTGTTCGGTCTGCCACTTCTTCTCAACAACAAACAAAACAACAAAACCTTGCAATCCGTTTTCTCAGATTTGCTCTCCTATTTTATCGTCCGGCTTACTTCTTGCAGCCGACCTTGTGCAGCTTCCAGTTTGCCTTCTGGCACTCCGGACTACAGTAAAACTGGGCCTTGCATCGCGAACAACGTAGTGTGCCGTTTTTCGAGCAGCGGTCAGCACCGCAAATGCGCTGAATTGATCCAGGCATCATCACCTTGCCTGGAGCCTTGGCACGCGCCAGCGCAGCACCCGCCGCTGCACCTCCGTTGCCTGCTGCAGCCGCAGCTGACTGCATCTTGGCCGACTGTACCCACGGTGCGTCACCCGACACCTCACTCAGCCGGAAATCCATACGCACAAAATCGTTATCTAACAACAAACAACCTGATCAGAAAACATGTACTACTAGTAGTATTTACCCTAGGCACTCCGTACTCACCGTTATCGAACACTCGTCCAATGAATGCGTCCCCCTTGACCTCCAGCATCTTGCCACAGGCCTGGGCGATGGCCGACGCGCGGACGTTGGTGGGCAGCGCCTTAGCTGTGCCCTTGTCGTCCACATACATGTTTACTCCTACGTGTTTGACGTCAGGCGTGTTGAGCACGAGCGGGATCGAGTCCACAAGGCTGTCCATCTGTAGCATCATCTGCAGCATTTCATCGGTCAACGTGGCGCCCTTGGGCAGCTGGGCCAGTAATTGCTTTTTGAAAGTATCCTCTTGCTGCTGCTTGGACGCCGCAGTGGCACCGCTCTTAAAATGCTCGCGTAGACGCTCCGTCAAGCAGCCGAGCTGCGCCTCCTTGTCTTGCGGAAGCTTCACCGCCCATTCTTCCAGCTCCTTGGCCTCATCCGCTGGCACGTACACCACGTAGAAGCTCTGGCGTTTAGCCTCGTCTTCGCCAACCATCGTCACTGTGTCTGTGCAGGATGGCTACATCTAAAATTGTAGGTACACCTATAGCGAATCAAATATTGAGGAACAAACGTAGGATACGAACTAGAGATTAGTGGTTCTCACGGTTCGAATGTTTTGCATGTTTCACCAGCCAATAGGATTCCTGTAAATTTTACCTGCAAACCTGCACTCACCCTGCAGACTGTGAGTCGGTATGGTGGTCACCCTACAATGCTTGTTTTCTACCCATCTGTAGGTCAGCATTCTGTCAACGTTTCGTGAATCTGATTGGGTAGTAAAACCTGCAACCTGCTAATCTGCCAACCGTGAGAACCACTATTGACTGAAAAAAATGTAGGTGGGCGGGCGCGTCAGAGGATAGTAGAACTATAGACACGTAGTTGACAGACGCTGTCTCCAACTCATCATCGGCACCATGTTCAGTGGCAAGAGCACGGAGCTCATCCGCCGCATCCACCGCTATCAGCACGCCAAGCTAGATTGTCTCGTGGTCAAGTATCTCTTCGACACGCGCCACTCCGAAGAGTACGTCACTTCAATTGCCTACTGTAGTATGTTGCCGACTAGTGATACTACTATACTACTACTCTGCAGAATGCTGTCGACGCACGATAAAGTGTTTGTGGAGGCGATGACTGTGCAGACCTTGGCGGAGGTCCGGCCGTTCCTGAACGAATACGATGTGATTGGCATCGATGAGGGGCAGTTCTACCCGGACGTAAGAGTTGACAGGAGTTGGCTGGTTTTTGGTGGGGAACGATATCTGATCTTCATGTTGCCTTAGCTGGTTGAGTTCTGCCAGGAAGCAGCTAACATGGGCAAGGTGGTGGTTGTAGCCGCTCTGGATGCGACGTTCGAGCGAAAAGTATGGGGTGTCCGTGTCAGGGTATGAGGCGAGGCGATCATGAGGTGCTGACAGTTGGTCGCATTTTATTGTTAACCGTGTAGGCTTTCGACAAAGTAGTCGAACTGATCCCCACGGCGGAAAAGGTCATCAAACTCAACGCCATCTGCTCCTCATGGGGCCAAGATGCAGCGTTCACAAGACGCCTTGTGGCCGACAAAACGCTAGAGGTGAGAGCTGTACATTGATCATTTCCCCGTGATCTGCGGTCTCACCTTGAAATTTATATTTCAGCTCATTGGCGGCAGTGAACTGTACGAGCCGCGTTGTCGCCAGTCTGAACTGAGTGTAGTTTACCGATGTCTCTCAATGCTGGCAGCCTATTATACATTGTAGACCTTATCATCGTTAACATTTCCGACACAGTCAGATAGTAGTAGATACTTGATAGAAAATTGTCCGCATACAAGTGCAATGTCTCCATTAGAAACATGCCGCTCTTAACAGTAGTATCCTTACAAAAAACACATCTTTATCTAATGCACCATTGTCGTTTTCTCCATGATTAACTTATCTTCGCATCTTCACCTGCCGACTCGGTCCACTGCCTTTACCGTCCCGTTTCCTCTTCCCAGCAGGCGGTGCGCTCATTTTCGACGTCACCGGCGTGCGCGAATCCTTCTTCTCCACTAAAGTCTTCACCACTCGGCGACTCGTCTTTCCAGCTTTGCCATTCTCCACCCTCTTAGCAACGTTAGTATTGACAACCACAACGTTCTCGTCGTTCTCCTCACAATCAGTCGTCTCCGCATCCGACAATCCAAACAGACAGTTGAGGACATGGTGTCTCATGAAACTGTCGACCCAAGAGTCCGACACGACGAATCCGTCCACCGACACCTTGCCCTGTAGTACGAGCTCCTTCGCCTTGGTCTGCACTTTAGCAACCGTGACGGCCTCATCCTTGCAGATCTGCGTCTCCAGCCACTGCAGCATTGCCCTCTCAACTTGTTGACATTTGATCACCTTGGGCTTGGGTGATTTGGCTGGCACGAGCAACCGCTTGGTACATGCACGAGGCTTAGCGGGCTTCCCGGCCTGTCGCAAGATGATGGAGATCGTAGGCTGCGACGGCACAAAGTTTAGCTGGAACGTGTCGGCTACCCACTGGCACAACTGCGTCTGCTTCCACCCGGGATGCTTGTCGCTCTGGCGCACGATCGCTACCCTCTGCTCCTTGCTCAGCGCTGGTTTCCGCGCCATCGTGAGCGGATCAGATAAATGTAGAATGGCGCCAATCGACTGACGTTTTTTTTTAATTTAAAAAAGCACAAAAGGTAGTACATTATATTACGTTGTATTACTACAAATACTCTATCACTTTATTTACTTATGCTAATACTTTTGATTAAAAACAAATTCATGTATTTTTGAAATTATATCTAATGATATTAGCACTTCTACTTACAAATGTTTCTATTAAAATAAAAGTATTAATAAAACAGCACGAAGTGAGTCGTTGAAATGGCATCGCCTGCACCGCCTCTGCGTCGCTCTCGCCGCAACCTGACGTACAGGGAGAAGCTGGCGATCATCCAGAAGAAGGAGGAAGATCCCTCATGGACGCAGCGCAATCTGGCGCTGTGGGCCAAGGAGGCATTCGGTTTGCCTAGCAAGCCCACGCAGGCCACCATCTCCAATCTACTACGGGACAAGGACAAGCTGTTGAGCGCCGCGGTGCCGCCCGAGTTTCGTGCTGCTCGGAAAGTAAAATACCCCGAGCTGGACCAGATGGTGCTGCGCTGGGTGCTCGCGGAACTGGAGCGCGGCGGGTGCATGACGCGCTCTGCTGTCCAGACCAAGGCCGTGGAAATCGCGCAGGAGTTGCAGCTGCCCGCGGACATGAGCTTCTCCAAGGGCTGGGTCAGCAGCTTTATGAGCAGACACCAACTCAATTTCTCGAAGAAAAACAGAGGACAGGAGGTGCCCAGGCAGAACATACTGCCGGTCACGACAGTAGCGGTCAATAGGGAGGAGCAAGTCCAGGTGCAACCGGTAGATGAGGAGGAGACAGACGAAGAAGAAGAGGAAGAAATTGAAGAGACGGAGGCGATAGAGGTGGATAACGCAGTGGAGGTCGAGGGGGATCAGGCTGAGGAAGTACAGGCGGAGAGTAGCAGGGAGGTGGAAACGTCGACATCCATTGTAGTGGACCCGGCGCCACGACAGAGTGTGAAGCGAAAAAGGGTGGATGGAGATGGTGATAGCGCTTGGTTGTCAAGAGAAGAGGAGGGACGAGCAATGAAGGAGTTGTTGCTGGACTGGATTGCAGTACCTGGCAGTTATTCGAGATGGTGGTTACTAAAGGGCGACGAGGAGAAGATGCCACTCTGCAATGAGATTAAATCGTTCCTGCACTCGCATGGATTGCGTGGTGTGGAAGATCTGGATATTGGACATCAGATTACAACGCTTGTGACGACGTTTCAGGCGGCGCATACCTGGTTAAGACAAGCGAAAGTGGAATATCCATTGAATGTTGCGGAGATGTCGTTGGAGCAGGAGGGGATTAAAAGCCATGTACTACAAATGTGTCCACACTACGAGAGACTGGTAACTGTACTAGCTCCGTATGTGAACTATGACGACAGCACTGCGAGTGCGACGCACTGTACTGATACGTCGGCAACAGCCTCGGTAAAAACTGCAGCACTTTCGAATAGCGATAGTGCGCCACTCACTCAAAAAAGTGATACGAATGTCGTCACTAATACACCACCGCAGCCGGCCAAGAGTTTAAGGCGCCAAAGCACTGAGTCCAATGCTGATGACAACATCGACGATGAGACCAAGGCGCAGAAGCGGCATTTGTTTGAATTGGAGTGCGCACGACTCCAATCCGAGATCGAGACTAGGAATATCCAACTGGTACTGGAGAAAACTTTGGCACGAAAGAAGCTGCTGGACGCAGGAATCGCTCTTGCCGAGGTGGATAGGATTTTCCCATTGTGATACATGGAAAGCTTACAGAGGGAGTGATGACATTTTTGTAGCATAGTTATGCTAGATTGCGTCGGTCCAAAACAGAGGCTGCGTGGTTCGTTGAGTGCCAGCAACTGTCCTAGTCACGGAAGGACTGTGGTAAGAAAGCATAATAGCTCGAGTTTGCCAGTGGATAATACTATGTAGTAATTCGTATCTTCGTACTGATCACGCATTAGCTGGAGTTGGAACTCGCCTCCCACATTCTGTGAGGCGGCAAATACTTATACGACGCTACTGTTGTTGATTTTTTCTTGGGCGCCTGATCTGTACTTTACGTCTTCGTTAAGAAATGCGACGTGGTAGCACTGTGTTCTGTAATGGCCCCTCTGGTCCCAGATTCTGCAGCTCACCACTGCGGCATTTTGAAATTGTGCAAGGATGCCCCGCAAGCCTCGCTACGCTAGTTGGAGCAGGGCATGCAAGCCTTCGCTGCGGTACTGGGATTCTGATTTATTGAATCCAGAATCGCCTGCCTCCATTCATGTACTTCAACAGTGGTTGACTACACTAGGCTAACTACCGGTACAAGCGCTGGCAAATGGAGAAGAAGCGTCCGTTGTGTATGGAAATTGCACCGTACTTGGACGTGGAAGGCACCACGCATCGTGACGCTGGTCAAGTTTGGCACAAGATAACTGAGTTGCAGAAGAAAGGTGAGGCTGCTACAAACTGGCTCATAGCACACGAGCATTTTAGTGCGTTCCAGCGGGGCGAAGATGTCAGGAAAAAATTGACAAAATGTGTCCATACTACTAGGAGCTAGCAGCCGTCTTCCAAAGTGACAAATTTTTTAGTCCCGAAAGCAAGTACCCACAAGCACGCGCTGTGACGATAGTGATGACACAGACGACGACGACAAGCAATCTCTTAACTCTCCAGCAACGCAATGTGAGATGACCGACGAGGCTGAACACGACAGCAAACAACTTTTCGACTCGCACACACACCGTTTGCTTGACGTCGAATTCGACTGCAAAAAGGCTCTGCTGGAAGCGGAAAAGATCTGTGGTGTAGCTTTTGAGTTGACGAAGTTGACCGACTGCTGCCGCAGTGATAAGGAATGATCGATGAGTTGTAGATTTTGAGAAGTAGTGCAGCTATCAATGGAAGAAAAATATGATTTTTTACGTTACTGTTATGGTTCTTCATGTTTTCACGTCGTACAAACGGGATTTCCCCAGCTAGCTTCATTTGCTAAGCAATATACATGTGCATTTATGGTACGTTGGCGTTCCGAGCTGCTAACTGGATTCGTTGTACAGTGCGGCATATAGTGCTGCACGGAGATCATCTTTCGTCTCAAAGTGTGGCAGCTCCAGCAAGTTGTGGCATACGTGACTCCGGAAGTAAGCCACGTCGGCCGCGTCAGTCAATATAAACTTGCACAGCTGACCATCATAGCTGGTAAAACCCTGGAATCCTACTAGCGGAACGCGCGAACAGCCCGTGGTGAGCTTGAGTAACCTCTTCTGGTACACACGTGACATCTCCTTCACGACGTCCCAGAACCACGTCACCTCCCGTCGCGGTTCTAGTGCCAGATGTGTGAAGCTGCCAGTCTGAAACATTGATCTCATCCGAACCACAGAGTAAGTAGTCCAACTCCTCGTAGTCGAAAGGCAGCAACATCCGCTGCGGAACGACTTCATAGAAGCCCTTGAGGAATGAGGCCAACTGCGGTGCCACGCACTCAAACATCATAAAACGGAACTTGCGGTCTGCAAACTCGAACTTGTTGTCATCATTCACTTGGATATTCCTTCCGGCAGGGATGAGTTCAACGATCTGAGCATGGTCACTATGACGCTGCGTCACCGTGAAATTTAGCTCCAGTGACTCCGCATCTTCATTGTCCAGCAACCACGTTAAGTTCCGGTACATCTCGGCATCCAGAAATTCCAAGTCGCCGAAAGTTACTGGAGTTCCCAGCATCATCTTGAGCAGTGGCGCACACAAGTGGAAGTTGAGTACAGCTCCTTCTAGTAAAGCTCGTCCGATTAACCTCCCAGCAGCATCAAAGTGCTGCAAATGGTCCTCTCCGAGCACACGATTCGACTGTGGGTTGATGAAGAACGTTTGGTCGCTGCGTTGCGTACAGGTGAAGAGGCCGACATCAGGGTCTACCAGTTTCTCGTTCAGAAGCGTCAGCCACCCACGGTGCAGACCACCGACGTCTTTTCCATCAGCTGATACCCCTCCCTGTCCGGCGAAATCGACTTGAAACTGCACCGATCGGATATTCTCCTCCTGGATGCAATTAATGTGCTGTACGGATTGCTCGAAGATGTAGTCACGGTGCATCGATACGTAAGCACGAGCAGAATGATCCCCTGTCTGAAAGAGTGACGTAGCGCTAGCAATGAAATGCGCGTACTTCGTAGGGAAATCCTGAGCAGCAAGATCCACCGCCAATTGCTTCAAATCCTCCATCGTGTCTGACGTATCGAAGCGCGGAGGTGGCAATGGAAACTGCGTTGGGTCAACGTCGCGTGGCTCCAGGAGCTCGAACTGCACGCTTGCACGTGGATCATACCCCGTACTAAGGCTTCGTTGTCTGTGCTTCGAAACTTCACGCTCCGATTCCGGCTCAGTCTCCGGTGGCAATTCGAAGCGCAGTACGTAACCGGGCGAGCAATCACGTCCCTCTGTCAGTCTACGACGCCAAACAAGGCGGTTGTGATCATCCAACTCCCTTGTCCACTCCAGACGTTTGTGCGCGCTAGGCAGCGCAACTTCTTCACTTGGATCCTTCTCTGTTGGTTGACCAGGGGCAGGAAGCTTCGAATCAGAGCTCGATAGTCCGCACAGGGCGCAGTGCAATACACGCGCGAAGTCCTTGAAGCCGCAAGATACGCAGGCCGCAAACCCTCGTTCTGCTTCCCTGTTGAACGCAAAAAAAATTTATTAGTCGGCACTTTGATAGACTTCTTCGCTGAAGTACGCACCGCTGGGCCGCCAGCACTTGGAGGTCTGCCATTTGCTCGCTGCAATGTTCAGGAAGAAGAACAATTAGTTTGCGGTGCCAGTGCGGCAACTGTTGCCATCGTTTGTCGTCGTCACGTACTTGGTGCGGATCATAGAGTTGTGAGGCTGAACGACAATAGTCTTGCGCACAGCGCGCTTGGCGACGAAAATGGCAGCGATCAATAACACAGCGCAGCATATGGACAAGTCACTCGCAGCTAGTAGCGAAGCCCCTTTGGTCGCCAATGCCATCACGCAGCGATTGGTGACGGAGAGCAAGGAAAGAAGCCGACCGCAGCAACAAGGCTAGAGCAAATCTGAAGAAGTCGTTGCCATGACGCTCATAATGTCCGGCGAACCCATACCTTTGAAAACGTATCGTTGATGAGTGGGAGCTGTAGGACGGTGTCGGTGAAAAGAGCCAAATAAACTGCGAAAATTGATTCCCCGACAAACGACTCGATTGGTTTTGGAGGGAATCTTTTCTGCAGTCCTAGCCAATTGGTTTGAATCAGGACGGGTGTCACGCCCGACTAAGAATGATTGCACACCAGCGAGAGCTTACAAAATGGAAGATATTTTCCTTACTTCAACGCGTCAACCACCCCTTGGAGGCAACATGATTATGCGGCTCGGAATAAAAAAAACAAATGGTACACTTCAATTAGGTACCGGTATGTTGAGCGGTCGAGTTCGTGTCTGGATCGCTTTTCTAGTAAGTTATCTCACCTTGCGCCAGCGGTCAGTCCGTGGTAAATCCATACTGCTCTGTGTCCAGCACGGCATACAACATGCGCTTAAGCTCGGTACGCGAGATGCCCAGCGGCAAGTCCAGTCGGTTAAAACACGCGTAGCTGCGCACGAACTCGTCCGGCGCTCCCACAATTCCACGGATCGTAAACAGACACACCTTGCCGTCGTAACTTGTCAGTCCCTTAAAGCCCACAAGCGGTACACGCGAGCAGCCGGTAGTGAACTGTAGCAGGCGTCGTCGGTACTCGTTGGGCATCTCCCTTACGATCTCCCAGAACCAAGAAAGCGTCGGGGACCTTGCCACACTCTCGGCCACCGACGTGTTCTTCTCCCAGTCGTCCACATCGATCTCCGGAGACCCGCACATGAGGTAGTCCAGCTCTTCGTAGTCGAATAGCATGAGCAAATGCTGCGGTATTACCTCATAGATGCCCTTGAGGAACACGTAGAGCTGGTCGGCTACGCTGCGCAACAGTAGATGCTCAAACTTACGTTCCAAGTACTCATGCTTGTTGCTGCCAGTCACCTCAATATTGCGCCCGTTAGGAACGAGGTCGACTGTCATAGTGCGATCTCCCACGCGCTCCATTACGCTGAGGTCCAAATCCAGCGCCTCCACGCCATCGTTCTCCAGCATCCACGTCATGCTCTTGTACACCTCCGGGTCGAAATACTTTACATCATCCATGCACAGCGGCGTCCCCAAGATGAGCTTGAGCAGCGGGACGCACAAGTGGAAATTAAGCACTGTGCCCTCCAGTAGTGCTCGTCCCAGCAGCCTTCCCGCTCCGTAAAAGTAAATAAGATGCTCCTCGCCATTGTCGTAGCGGGAGTTTGAGTTCAGGAAGAACGCACGGTCCTCGCCGTTTGTAGCCTTGAACAGCCCCGTTTTCGGGTCCATCAGCAGCTCTGTAAGCATCATGAACCACTCGCGATGCAGTCCACCGGCGTCCACTCCATTTTCCTTCAGGAAGTTGATACGCATCGCCGAGCGAATGTACTTCTCGTCTATGCACCCAAGATGCTCCATCGACTCCTCAAACATGTAGTCTCTATGGAGGGACAATTTAAGGAACTCGACCTCGGGCGGTACTAACAGCGACGCCGTGGTTTTAACGAAATAGGCGTATTTTGACGGGAAATCCTTCGCCGCCAGCTCGAGCGCCTCTCGACGACGTTCTACACCTGTCTGGGTGTCGTCCTCCAGCACTTCTCCCGTAGCACGGGCCACAGCATCCCATTTCGTGGCCGGGATGATATCCATGTCAGCCACTTCATTGAACACCTTCACTTTAGCTGGCTCCACGACAGCCACCTCGCTCTGTATCGCGACAGGTCCGTTCACCTGTCCAGGCATCTTCAGGTTCTCGTTCGGCTTCACGAAGCGAATAACTTTGCCCACACGTGCTGGCACTATAGGACCACTTCCTTCTTTAACCCGAAACCAGAACATGTTGCCTTCAACGTCCAACTTCCGCGTCCATTCCTTGCGCTTCCTGGCACGAAGCTGGCGCTCCGTCAAGTGACGCGGTAGCACGACTGCTCTCTCGTTTGTCTTGCACTCTTTTTTCTCTTTGCGACGGCGCTTTCTCCTGTTTCTACTGCTGTTATCGGGCTCCTCAGACGTCTTCATGCGTTCTCCACAAAGCGAGCAGAAGAGCGCGTTCTTGAAGTTCTCAAATTCGCACACAGCGCACACTTCGAAGCCCTTTTCGGCCTCGCGCGTGGCAGTGTCGAGGCGGTGGTCGTTCGTAGTCAAGGAGCTGCTGCGCCAATTAACGCACAGAGCACACATTCGTCAATAAAAATGGACGTAAAGCGCAAGAGTTTCGTAAACGTACTTGCCCAGCAGGGGCGCCGCCAGCTCGCGAAGCCGCCGCGTGTGCACTCGAATGAGCTTGCGCCGCATCATGAAGAAGGAGATGGCCAGCACGGCCACGAAGCTCACGTTCACCAAGATGGCGAGCACGCCGCCGTCCATAGCTTCATACACGTCTCGTTCAGTATTGCCTTCTTTAATTGAGATGATGCTTGATTGCGGCACATTCCGATCGTAATGGATTAATTATACCTCGATATTTAATATATTGTGTTTTGTTGTTTGTAAATAAATCGTAAGAAGTACTGTGTGCCTAAATTTCGTTTCTTATGACCTTTTAAACTCTATACTTCTTATGTTTAATACTATGTATTATTGAGGTTAAATAATGGACCAATCATAGGCTAGTTCAACATAACGCCGAGGAATAATCACGCAGCACATGTCACAGATTCAGACTCAGATCTGATCCGCTGTAGAGATCCCATAAATAAGGGTCGCTGAGGTAGATGGGAGTCCGCACTGTTGAGTACTTCGCTGTCGCGACGCGCGAGGTGGCCAAGACCATCTCAGAGAAATGCCAGGTCTGCATACGTAGCTTCTTCGATTGTAAACCGACATTGTCTTCCGACGGATTATGAATTTAGGTGCTGGGCAAGATGCTTGATGCATCGCGAGTGAAGCTGCACAGTGCTCAGGAGATCGCACAGGACTCGGTGTTCGCACAAACACCGGTGCGGCTGCTGGCGATACTTATCAAGTTTTAGCCGGGGGGGGGGGGTTCTGATGTCGGTCTTTGCTGTACTGCGTAGCTCCTCCAGGAAATGAACCGCGTGTTTGAGCAGCTACAAGGCACTTTTGTTGATCCGAGCATGGTGGGCGGTGAGCGAGGCAAGACACTGTTCGACTTTGTCGACGCCGAGACTGTTCAGTCGCTGCAGCAGGATGCATTGGAACAGACAAAGGAGTAAGTGGTTGGGGCTGGTGTATGGTGCTGGTGCTTACGGTTGCTTTGTTTGACTCTGCAGAGTGGAAGAGCTTCTGGCAGCGCACCAGCACGCCATCACGAGAATCGCAGCAATTTACCAATTCTTCGTGACATTTGATAAAGCCCATGGCAGTAACGTTGGCGCTCTGGTTGGCGAGCATCGTGAACTCACATCGATCGCGTACGTATCCTACTTGAAGTCTCATGTAAGCCTTGACAACATTTATGGTGGATTTAGTGACGAGGAAGCCAAACAAATCGAACAAATTTACGACGCAGCAGTATGTATTGCCTCCGCTTAGTGGAGAAGATGGCAGCAATCTAAGGACTAAACCACAATTTGTTGTAGGTCAGCTTTTTCGTCGATATGGAGCAGTGCGACCGTTTCTTGCTGCAATATTTCACCACTATCAACGATATATACCCGCAGTACGTTCACCAAACTGCTGCAAACATGACTTGCAAATTAAATTGCGACGCTTTGAACATTGATTCTTCACAGCTACGAGGTGATATTCGGCGACGTGCAGCTTTTGTTTGACGAACTCCGAAGCCTGCGAGACTTCTATCTCCAATTTCTGGCATCCTATCAGTCTGTTGGCGCTGAAATGCTTCGGCGGAAGCAACACGACACGAAAGTCCGTCAATTCGTAAGCGCCATGACATACTTTTACACTCGTAAACGTGAGAAAATGAGTAACCAGTCCACCGTCGTGATGGTATGCAGATTGAAGAGACGAAAGCTAAGCTTGCCCAGTTAGAGCAAGAGGAGATTGCATTGCGTCGCACGTTCTGTGAGGAGCACGCACGCTTCTTACCCTCCACCCTTTGCCTGAAGATCCAGGTGCAAACTGTAGCAAAGACTGTTGTATTTCCGAGAATAAGGCTGACATGTGTGTTCTCAATGTAGAACTTGCCGGACAGATACACTGTCGTCTGTACGGGCCGCACAGGCGACAGTGCGGCACGCGAATAAGCTGCGACAGCTTCAGAATCGGGCCTCTCGAGTGTATTTCTGCATGCGTTTTTTTTTCGTTCTGGACAAGTTAGATGTACACCCCTCTCTACTGAGGCAGCAGAGGCGTCGCTTAGTAGCTCGTTCGTGAAGGCAATCAACACTGCCACTGCTAATTCTCGGCCTTCCGGGTGGTCTAGAAAAATTGGAGTGGGTCTAGTTACTGCTTGTTGAGCGGCTTGGTTGGTTTGTACATGTGCGTCTTGACAACCGTTCCCTCCTTCGCGCGAGACACAGCCGCCTCGAAGGGCGTCGTCGTCGTAACGCTGGCTGCCTCTAGACGCTGTACCTCTGTCACAGGGATGTTGAGAGCGCGCTTGACGACGTTGAGACGCATCAGCGCAGTCTGCGTCACTGTGAACATGTTCGACGTCACCCAGTACACGAAGATGCCCTGCGCACAACCATAATTTCCTTAGACGTCACAACAGTATCAGCAGGTGCAACGAGAGTTGGGGTACCGATTGGAAGTTCATGGTGAGCGGGACCATCATAAGCGCAAAGCAGCGCATACCAAACTTCATCTTGTCCTTCATCTCATCAGCCATCGCATCTCCACCGAGCTCGACGGACAGCACCATCAGAGCCGAGGATATGACGGGGAGCGCCATCGTAGGGTCGGCAGCAGAGAGGTCGGGGATCCAACCGATGCCCTCGTGAGCATACTCGGGGAAGTACTTTGAGATGTCTTGCAGACCCCAGAAGAATCCGAGGAAGACAGGGATCTAACGTTCATAACAGGTTAGCAGTGTTTTCTAAAGCAAATCTCATATTGTATTGCTCGTTCCGTACCTGGGATAGCGGGGTGAGCACACTTTTGAAAGGGTTCACGTCGTGCTTCTTCATCAGCGCCTTGTATTTCTTCTGAAACTCTTTCGCAGACTCTGGGTCGCGCGTCGGGTTGGAGTCCATCTGGTCTTTAAGCTTCTCCATATCGGGCTGAAAAAGTTTCATCTTGGCTGCATTCCGCATCTAAACCATACAGGCCAAACATCGATAAGAAAGAGAAACAGGCTTCCACAGGTAATCAGCTATCAGCACTCACCGAAATGACGGTCACCGGGAAGAAAGCTGTACGCACGGCAACCGTCGTGGCGATAATAGTCGCCCACCACGGAAGTCCCGTCGTTGAGTGAATCACGTCGAGCGAGCGAATGGCCAAGTCGGACAGCGAGTAGCCTGCACCCCCAACGTAAAATTCAGTCAATATTTCACTGTCATCAACACCGTCACAATAATGTTCACCCACCAAGGTCGGAGACGGAAGCGAAGTCGACAGCACCTGC